>OY728159.1:1262274055-1264774055 GCA_963277665.1 Viscum album
ATAAATGAATATTTGACTATAATCAATACATCAATGAATGCTAGGATATTCCACTCATTATAATTTTATATGTTGAGAAAATTATAATTAATTGGAATGATTAAATATCATGTGAACAAATTGATTAACTGATAAAGAAGTTATTTGAAATTTCTATGCATGGTGAAATGAAGTTCTCTATTGGGTTAAAATACTAGGTAAATAAGAAATGTACTTTCCTTTCCCAATAAATGTATACTATGGAACATCATTATATGTTTGGAAAGGTAAAATATAAAAATATTTCATCACCAGTTTATCTGGGTGTCAAGTTCACAAAATATAGTGAATTAAAGGAAAGTTAATCTAAAGAGGATCATAGGATACATTGGATTTTTTTGAATGTAGATACATGAAGACCATATATTTTATACAGTGTTACCTTATGTGAATAATTCCAGAGTGATCTCAAATGATCACATATAATGGATAGAATAGTACTTCTCATATATATTAATGTAGTAACCAATTTTTAAATCATGAATTATAGCTCAAAAATAATGGATTTTATTGTTTATATATTTTTTGAGTATGTGAAAAGAGAAGATGACATAAAATCCATATCATTTCTGAGTTTTATTTTTGGGGAAAATATTTAATGCTTTAATACTATGAAGAAAAATCAATAACTCCTAGAATGGATGAAGCTACGTATGGTGCATTGACTCAAGATAAATCATATATTATGTGGATTAAGACTCTGATTGATGATTTACATGTTTAGGGGAAGTTAACACTTTTGTGGGGTTTTTGATATTCATAGTTATGTAAAACAAAAATAAATTATATTAAACAATTTTAATTCAAGACATATTAATATAAAATAAAACTTCATCATAGAGAATGTGGAGAATAATGAACTCAATATAGTGTATATTCCTACATTGTGATATGTTATTGAAATTTTCTCAAATACTTGACCAATAAAAGAAAGTATAAAACTATGTTTGAAAAGGGTTTCCAATCTCTGTCTCCTCAGGGTTAAGGTATGTGCTTCCATCCCCTCTATCATCAAGCCTTTTGCTAGTATTTTAATGGGGGTATAAAATGATGTTTCATAAATCAGTCCAATTATATGTGATAATCCATTAATGTTAGAATATATATATATATATAAGTAGATATATGAGTATGATGGGAAATCATTTTGTGTGATTATGAAATTTCCAAAAAATTCCATGAAATTAAATGTAGTAAAATAGTTTTTACAATATTAAATAATTTATGGAATGATTTGATGAATGTTTTAATGTATGATTTTTCAAGAATAAATTTTATAAGATGCTAATTTTGGATAGCATGGTTTTTATATCAATTACATGTGTACCCTGCAATTATTTTCTCACATAGTTATATATTTGTTTACTTGGGATCCATTTCATAAGATACAATTTTTTAGTTATTAATGTACCTTGGTTGAAAAAAAATATAAGGGGGGTCTGTTGGGACCATGATGGATGAATGTGGGTTTGGGATACTTGAGGAATTTTTGGAAGTTTGTTTTCTATTTTTTCATAAAATTTTATAAATTCAACTTGTAGGTTTTTTGATCAAATGAAATATATTCCAAACTCATAAGATCATATGCATATTTTGTAATAAAATCCATAAAATTATATTTTATACATTGAATTTTTTTCCTTGGTAATGTTGTTGTCTTGCCTATATTGTGTTTGTAATGAAGTTTTCAATCATAATGGAAGGTTTAGAGATATTTTGATTTTATTTTAATAGGTTTTATGCTTCATATGAAAATTATTTTCAACTTTATATATTTCCAATATCATATTTTGTATGAATGTCATGTAACCAATTAATTATTAAGAAAATTTAAGGAAAAAATTCAAATTCAAAAAATTATTTAACAATCCTAATGTTATAAAAATAATAAAGGAATCATGAAACAAGAGACTGTCTGTATCATTAAATGATTACAAATTCGATATCTTCTATTGTAGATCATCTCTGTGAGAATCACTAGACGTAGTTATTTGTAAAGGTTACGATATTTGGATCTAGTGAAGTTAATGTTTTACTTATGAACAAATAAAATAACCAATAAGATTGGATGATTCATAGGACTATAAGATCCACCGAATAAGTAATTACATTTAATCAACTATTCCACTAAATGAATGATTCTATTTAAGGCATATCCTGAATGTTTTATTAACAATGAACCAGAAGGAGAGGAGTAGGTGTGTCTATTAGAAGAGGGAAGATATAGAGAATTATATATTCGATGAGGTTGGAGACAGATTAACTGGATGATGATCAATAATGTAGTCATCCATTTTCATTGATCAAAAGTTCCCTTTTTGAATTCATGTGGATCAAGAGTCATTAGAATAGTATTTTTCATATGTTTTTATAGGGTATTAGAATCTAATTTATTAGACATATACTGATACCAGTATGTCATTAGGAATATGACTTCATAAGATACACAATCACTGGTCTGAAAAAATGTTGATAAAATTATTAAAAGGTTATTTCTATTGAAGGTTACTTATAATGATTCTCCCTGGGGTTTTATAAATACTATAATATATAAAAATATTTTTATAGAATATTTGATCATTCTGGCATGGATAGTTGGAATGAGAAATTGAATAATAAAAAAATGAAATAGAAATAATAAATGGAATCAAGATGAAAAACATTTTATATGATTGAAGCCATATGAATTCTGGATAATATTCAAGAAGTTTTGAAATGAGTCATGAATATCTGAGAAGCCATAATGTTTTCAATGGTGAAGTTAAAATGTATGTAAAATTAAAATATCTACAAATTTTTTGAGTAGGAAAATGAATGGGGTTACCCACCTATTCAACTTTTCAATCTCCGAAAAATAGATGAGGAAGTAAAATATACTTTCTGATGGCAGAATTCATTACATGTGGAAAGATTGAGAGAAATGTAAATATTATGTTATTTTTTACTATTGAAGTGTTTTTATAAAATGTTTTCTTAATAATGATTTTAGGATAGAAGAAGTGTAAGGAAGAGTTTACAAGATCATACTGATTCATCAGACTAGTGGTCATGATAATGAAATAAGAGGTCTGGAATTATTTTTTATGAATGTTTTCTAATTTTTTTCTAGACTGAAGAATCAAACTCATCCATCCGACTGATTTTTCATAAATTTTCCAAAAGGGTTGATTCTACTTTTTTCTAGGAATGAAATTGATGAATTTTGTTTTAATGAATTATAGACATGGAATATTATTGATATAGAATAGTGAAATGTTTGGAACCAACTGGTGAAAGGATTGTTAAAATTATATAAAACCTATATTTAATAATTCATTATAGAAGATTCTCATTCACTCTATTATTAATAATATATCTAAATAAGTGAAAGGTTATTTCCAACTAGTTATGTACAAAAAAATATTATTTTCTAGTGTATTGTGCAGTACTGGATTATTTAATGACCTTCCCAAGGACTAGATGCTATAATTAAGTAGTGAACCTTGTAAATAATTGTGTTATTGGGGATTGGTTATTGTTTTGTTTTCTTAAATTTTAAAATTATTTAAAATGAGTTGAGGGTTTTTATTCAATATATATGTTATAAAATAAAAAGATATCATGGATTCACACCCTCTACCTCTCTATGATATATTAATACTATATAGTCCTCGTTCAATGCTTGCCTTATTTTTCTATGTTTTGAGAAAAAATAAACTATAAATATTATTTCTCTTTTTCGATTTCCATATTGACTGTACCAGTGGGTGAAGCCATAAATTGGAATTAGTGATAGTTTTATGGTCAAATAGTTATTTCTACTATCATGTAATGGTCATTGAATATTAATAGTGATAGAATAAAATGATGGATATGATTTAATAATATATATTTTAATTTAAGGGATTATAAATTTAAAATTATTTTCCAATCTAGGTATTAATTATATTAAAACTAATTATTCATGTTTAAAGGGTACATAATAGAAACATTTACCTTAAATTTTTTTGATTATATATATTTTAATAAGACAATTGAATTATTAATAAGTATTATACATTACATTTAAGTGAATATGAAATGAGTTACTAGATAATTTATTTGAATGTAAAGGAATATATTAAAATAAGAAGGATTTTTCATATATGATGCATTTATTTATCTAGTTTGTCTTATAATATAAAAGTATTTATTTGTTTAAAAAATTATTAATAATATGTGACTGTGTATTTAATACATTTGATTTATGTTTCATATGATTATAATTTTTTTTGGAAAAGTACATAGAGATATAAAAAAACATATCATGTGAAAAAATTATTAATATAATTGACTAAATAAAAGTAATGGTTTTCCCACTACCAATGACTGAAATTTTTTTAAATTGTGTAGATCTATATTAATAAGAAAAATTTATAAAAACATAGAATATCATAAATGATACTGATATGATATTACTTTTTTAATGTAAACATAATAAAAAGAAAGTTGTTTTATTGCCTATTAAAAATGATTTTTGTGGCATAAAAAATGTTTTGAAGAAAATAGAATTTACAATAATATTCTTGGATAATTTTGGAACAGATATACGTTCATAATATAATATATAAATTAGTATTCTAGTCAATGTACAATGTCAATTACACTTTTTGTTTTAAAATATTCTTGGTATGTGGGTATAAGATTAAAAAAATAGTTACATTATTTTGAAAAAGGATTAAATAATGATGTCTTATTTAAATGGATAAAGAAATGATGATACTGAATGTAGAAAGAGTTATAAGTAGAAAACATGTGTTATTAAGAAAATAACATTGGTTGTTGAAGATTTACCAAGTTTCAATGTGTTCAGGGAGTTGAAAATTATAAATTTTATTCACAAATATCACCAATATTCAAACTAGATTACATAATATAAGTTACTAACCAATGATATTAATGGGATGATTTTTTTCTAGATTTCCACATTGTGATGTTTGTAGAATTAAAAAAATTAATGAGCTCAAAAAAAGAAACCAATTGTGACCGACATAAGGATAATTCAATAGTTAATCAAATATGATATATTTACCTTTTTATTAATTATTGTTATTTTTATATATTTTCAATAGGGATTAAAATTATATAATGTATCATATTTTATAAAAGGAAATATATAATTTATCATTAATTAATTTATCCTTAACACTTCTATTATAGTGAAATGATAATTATTCCCTCATAATTTGACTATGAGTTGTTTTAAATCAATGATTAACAACTATTATAATCGGTTATGATGAAATGATAAAATTAACAGGAGTATAAAACTATAATCAGTACTAATAATTATATAAACTATTCCAACAATAAACTCATGAGGTAATGACATGGAATATATTATTTTAATTAACCCATAAATGTAGATCTGAGGTAATGTTATGTAGTTATTGATATGAAAAAGAGTTCATGCATATTTTGAAAAAAAATTACTTGTGGTTATATAGATACATAGAATGGTAAACGTCATACATTAATACATTTATTAAATTATTATTTACTATATTAAGTTTAGGATGTGGTTGGTTTGGTTTTAGATCATGTAATAAGTAATAGATCAATCAAGATGTGATTTTTCTGCTCATCTCATGAGTGAGAATATAGAGTCTATTTCTTGAATTAGTTTAAGAAAAGTAATTCCATGATTTTTTTACAAACATATGTTTTAAATGAATAAATATGATTTATTTTTTCATAATGGAAAACATATTTCAATGAATCATGAATGTATTATATTCTCCATACTAGATAGACACGCCTCATGTCAAATAGACATTTGAAATCATAGAAAAATGAATTATATAGATACAAAAATGATGAATATGGTATATATTTTAGAATACATGTTAATTTGATGTTAAGTGTATGTTATACTGAGATTAAACCAAACCCATTTGTATCTTGATTATGATGGATGTTTTTAGAGGATACCTTTTTTTACATCAATGAAATCATGATCTCTGATTTATTTTCAATTTCATGATAACCCGTAGGGTTACATAGGATGTATAAGTATAACGACTACTTTTCAAAAAGTATGTATTCATAAATAAAGAGAGTTTGATAAACCACATACAAACTATTTTGGATGGATCCAAATTTATTTTGATATTTTAACTAAATACATTATTGGGTGTTCATATAAGTGAATGATTGTTCAAAATAAACCAAAATGGCGATGCAGTGTTGTCCAATATTCCAAAATCCATATCGTACTATATAAATATCATTCTTATAATTGATTAAGATATACTACAATAATATAAGTAATGACATTCCTATATTATATCATAGAATAAGATAATGATATTGGTTCATAGAAACTACCTTGCCACAAGTATTTTTATATTTAATTATGAGCTTCTTATTTGAATAAATTTTTTCCATTCATAATTATTGAAAATGATAAAGTGACTATGAGATCACAATGATAAGTCATTATAGAATATAGAGGACAGATTTAATGCAATATTATATGACACCTCGCACCCTTCATTGAATGAGGTGGTCTTATATAAATGATATTTTCTTCTAGATAGATATCTATGATTTAGAAAATCCTGACACAAATCTCCATTAATACTTTTTTTATATTTACCATCCTGAGGAGTGTGATATGTATCCTTCAGTTTTTTGTCATCTCATTATGAAAAGGGTTTATACTAGAAAATATAATACATGTGGAGGGGAGATTCCTTTTTCTATTGATCAGAGGACTCAATTTTGAAAAAAATATATGCTCAATAAAGATTGAATTTTGAAAATTATAGTTTTTAAAATTTATATTTATTTCATACATTATATTGATTTATCATGATAGGTCAATAATAATTAATGGGGTTTTTTATTCCATTTTCAACTTATAATCTTTAAAACCCAAGTTTATTCATTCTATATTTTTAGTGTCTCTTATAATTTCTCCACTAATAGTTCTTAATCATCTTATTCATTTTATATAGTCTAGTATACTATGATGTAATTTTTAGCTTCTATCATAGTCGTTAAATAAATTATTCTCTATCTTCAGGTCATTAAATATAAAAATAAAAATACAAAAAACATATATTAAATTATTATATAATCTTTTCATCTCATTGGTTATTCCATGATTGTCATGTATTTTTAAAAATAAAAAATGTGTGTTAATATATCAATTTTCACTTAGTTTTTATTTCATGATAAAATTCATACCCATAGTGTAATCAATCCTTTATGATTTTTTTGATTTTTATTTACAAGAATAAATATAAAATGATTTTATAGAATTAAATTATAATCTTATATCATCATATCATTTTTTGTATTTAACATAACCTCATTGTAATAATATGCAGTGTGATGTTATTTTTTCTTAGGGAAAAACACTTTTAAGAATATCCAAATTTATCTAAAACTTATAATCTATCATACCAAACAAAAAAATAAAAAATAAACAGTGATGTGTTCATTTAATAATTAAAGCAATGATAAATTAAAATTCATATATTGAAGTTTTTAATTAAATATAGATGTTGAATTAAATTGTATATATGTTCAAATTATTAGTTGATAATAGAAAAATTATCCATATTGGGAAAAAAAGATTTAAATGTTTCTTTAGTATAAAAATGTCAACATGTGAGAATCTATATGAGGAAATACAAAATCTGAATGATATCATTGAATCAACATACATGTGGTCACTACTACATTGGAAGGGAATCAAAATGAGAAATGAATCCATTAATTTTTTTTAATAACTGGATAAGGATTTTTGGGTATGAATGGGTTTTACATGGTTGATGGTATCTTAGACCATTCGAACATAATATGGGTTTAAATTATATTTGTCTACCATAGTCACACATAAATAATTAATGGTTTCCAATAATTTTCATTTGGAAACCCCATAAATGACTTTAGAAAAAGTCTCATCAACTAACCTCCTTTTTATAATTTGAGGATAAAAATGGATTTTATTGGAATTTATTGTATAAAGGGTATATCACAATGGAATATTTTTTCTAATGTCAAATTATAAGATTATTTTCGTCTATATTTCAATAAATTTTCATGAAAAAGATCTTCATGCGATATGCTAGTAGATTTTTTGAAAATAGATTATGGATGATGAAACATTTTTTTTCACAGAACATTGAATAAGATATTTTTGAATATGGTTTGATATCAATAAAACCGTAAAATAAATGATACAATAACTAAAATAATAGAAATATATTATTGGATTATATATCTATTTTTTAAAATATATTTATAAAATGGTTTTATTTAACCCATTTATTATATTTTTAGTTGAAATTTCTCAAGATATTTCCTGAATAATTATTTAAAATAATGGAATACATGTTTATAATTGAAAGGATTTTTTTCAATTTATATTTTATTTTGGAATAAATTATTTGATAAAAGAAATAAATCTTTTTTAATAAATTTTTTTATTACCAAATTAAACAAATTTATATACAGTATAAATGTGTTTTGACCATGTTATTATTGTAAAAATTCAATATAAAATGTTTCATAGTAAATTTTTCTATTTATAGTTTTAAACATAACTGAAATTATGTAACATAATTTTAACACTTATATTTTTATTTGATGTTTCAAATGGATTTATTAGTATAATTCTCATATGGTAATTATAATTTATATTTTTCTAGAGATAATTTAGTTGGATAATTTAGAGTGTAAAATTAATGATTTGAAAATAAATTTAATATAAAAATATTATTTAAATTTTCTATTAAAACATCCATCATTATTTTTTTAGAGTTTTATGTTAACATTATTTTTTTATGATCAAGTTGAAATTCCCCCTAAAATTGAAATTTAAAATTTCTATTCAGAATAAAAAATATATTTAAAAACTATTTATTTGAACATATAATATATGTAAAAAATAAATATTGGAGAATTTATATTTTAATGTAATTTATTCAATAATATTTTTTACGCAGTACCCAATATAAAATAAAATATTACATATTATTAAAATATTATTATATAAATATTTTAATTATAATATAGACATTATTTTAACAATTTCATGTTGAAATAAACTTCTTATAAAATGTATGTATATTTTTATTACAAGAAATTAATTATTAATCTTGTATTTATTTTTAATATGGTGGAAATGATGATAAAATATGATGAAGCTAAAATAAAAGATTTTTACAAAACAATTTTTATATGTGCAACATATTTTTTTATTCAATAATTTTTTTCTATAGATAAACTATTATTATTATATTTGAAGATTATATATAAAATTTTATTATTTTAAATTCATTTATGTTTATTTATTAATAATGTGATGAGAACTGATTCTTTTTATGAGTAAAAATACATTTTCATAAAAAATGGGTTTCATTGCGTATTATGTGGGGATATTATCATTAATTTACAACACATTAAAAAAATTATGGAATATTTGGTTTTAATTTTGGAAATAAAAAAATCATTCTATTATTAGGATGATTTTTTTAAAATTTTAGAAAATTTTTATTTTTCTGAATTGTAGAAAATAAAAAAATAAATAAATATTCGTTATTTTGAAGACATTGATAAATTATCATTTTTTTAATAGGTTATTTTTAAAATCTACAATTTCCTCTTAATTATTCAAAATTTATATAATTTCATTAAGAAAATCCTTATACTTGAATATTTCAAAAGAATTTTTTTTAAATTACTATTTATTCAGAAAAGAATTATTCACCACTCCATGTGCACTCATTTTAAATGTAATTTTTACCCTCATTATAGATTAAATAAATAAAAATTTATTTCATATTTTATATCAGTATGATAAAATTGGTGTATTGTTCATCCTTATTTTTTCCTTAAGAATATTTTCTTTGGAAAAATCAGTTACTATTGTTAGAGTAAAATTTAGATAAAAGAGTTAAAATGAAATTGATAAGTTTTAAAACGATATAATGATTATTTAAATCCATATTTATAATCATATTTCAACCATAAATCAATTATTATTCTTATATGAGTAATTTTAAAGCCATATCTATAGAGTAATATCTTAATATATTTTAATCTTTTGAAAAATTCATGGTGCTTACCCTCCCTCGCATATAAATGGTCACCCTGTCTAATATCATAAACATACATAATGCTCCAATAAATTGGTCCTTGATATAAATAAATATATTAATAAAATCCCTCCCCATTTCCTATATGATATTTTTTGACCATAATACGAACCTTGTATGAATATAGATATAATCCTAAGAATGTTTACCAAAGAATATGTATAGTTACATGCCATGTGCTTCCAATTTATGTCATATTTTACGTACATGAAAAAAAATTGGTCATTATAAAATAGGATCACAAGTATCTATAAAACACAAAAATGGAGTTATATTTTTGTTAGTGACCTTTTTATTCTATTTATTCATTTAATGGAAAATAAAAAAGCATCACTCGTGTGTACATGTGGACTATCGTATCTTGAGATAATATGATTAATTTCTCATTAAAACATTTTATATATTGAAAATATTATGGATTAAAATAATATAAAATAATATTTATTATATAAATTTATTTTTTGGAATTAAATATCAATATTTCATAACTTTTATTACTATCCCAGGAAAAATAAAAACATTATTAGTCTTTACTTCTGAACTACCTCTTCACGAACTCATCTATTTTATTTTTCATCAACAAATCACATGGATTCAATATATATGTTTATATAATGATAATATATTATTTAATATATAAATATTAATTATAAAATTAAAAAAATCATACCTAATTTCTATCACATTTGTTGAAAATCGAAACGTATAATATGAGATCCCATAAAGTATCGTCTCCCAGATTGTAACATAATTGTTTTTTCAAATCCAAATTTCAAAGTGGTATATAAATGTGTAAATATATAATATAAATGGTAATTAAATAATTATTGATATTCATGAAATGATTTAATCTTGTTTAATTTGAAAATAACGAACCTAATAGCTCTATTTTTTATATAGAAGACAAATGTTCTTAAAATTTATAAAAATAAGTTTACCCAATATTTAATTATGTATAACATGGATATAAGTGAAATATATGAAATAATAAACCTTAAAATGGCAATGATTAATGTTAATAATTAAAATAGTTTTATTATTTAGGATGATATTGAATGCATGTGATTAGTCAGATTCGATGTTATATTTTTCAAGTATCAATTCCCTTTCTTATATACTGGAGCAATTTTAAACTTATAGTTTTTATTATTTGTTGCATAAAAATACACATTGATGTATTTTTTAATTATTATATAAAAATAAATGTGTAAAATTCCATTCATAGATATATATATTCAATTATTTTTTGGATCCAATGATATTTAGTCTTAAGGTATTTTACAATAAATCCATTTTCTCAAAGGATACATATTTGGTATATATATTTAATTCATGTAACTAAAAAATACTGAAGTATTTTATTGATATTTTAAAATAAGTTTTTAATTTCATTTCAAATTAAATTTTACCATCGTTACTATGTTTTTAAAATTATATTTTGTACTTATTTCAATATAGTTTATTTTTATTATATTAAAAAATATATTAAAAAATTATTTCTATAATGTTTATGAAATGATTAAAATTATCCATTATCATGATAATTAATAATTAAGAAGAATAATCATATTATTTTAATTGAATCTAAAAATAGTAATACAATTCTGAATCATTAAGTAATTTTTATTTAATGGGTTTTCATGGAATGTGTATTTTAATCCATTTTTTTAAGTAAATCTTGAAAGAGCTTCAACATTTGTGTTAAACGATATATTTTATGGGATTTTTTGATTTAAAATAATTATTCTAGGAGTTATAGGTACTTTATTGTCCTTATAAATTGACTATGATGATTTTTGATCCCTACTTAACCCCTTAATTCATTGACTTGTGATTTTGTTCTCTGAAGAATTATGTTTGAATTGATAGATATTTTGTTCCACAAGTAAGGGTTATTATACGGGTTATATAATGAAAATATCCAACAAGAAAATACATGAAATTTATATTATTGAAAATGAACTTTCATGGGATTTTTTTTATTTCATAAGGTAAAATAATGATATTTTTTAAAAGGAATTATAATTAAATTTATCAGAAAATTGTATGTTCTTATGGAATTTTTTTCCATGGAATGTTGTTTTTTATGAAAACCTCATAATTATGATGTTTCATTCAGGTTTTCTTATAATAATTATTTGTGAAAAAAATATTTTATTAAAGCTAATTCAATTTCATCTAAACTATTTTTCAAGATCATAGTTTATTATGATGAATGGAAAACTCAATTTTATGTTCTCATGGTTTTGAAACAAAAAAAATTTATTTTAATTTTCATATATTTATCCTAATGATATTTGTTTTACTCATCCCAAAATTACCAATGATTTTTATATGTCTTGTGTATGATTATAAATATTAATAAATTCAATGATATAGATATAATAGTTACCATAAATAAATAAATTTTTTAATTATGAGGATCATTTTTTGTTGGATACTATTATACTAGTTAGAATTGGAATTTTTTTTATATATGTATTTTTCAAATTTAACTAAATATTTAACCCTTAAATTTCCATGTATATCTAAATGATCCAATATTCCAAAATCATTTTATTTTATTTTTTTAAATATAATACTAGGCCATATATTTTTGTATCAAATCCCCAAATGTAAATATTATATTTTTTGCACCAAATATGAATGAATGGATTTATTATTGTTATTGATATAATTAGAAAAGTTTGTGAGTTAACATTAGAGGGTAGGTGGTTATTGGAAGATAAGATTCCACTATAAACAAAATGAATTGTATGAGAAAGATAATTTTGGGGTTTTAGGATAAATTAAGTGTGAAATATAATATTCTCTAGTCATGGATATAATAATCTTTATCCTACTCATGTAATGGATTATTATGATTTTATTTTATACACCCACATTAACAATTTTCATTTTATAAAATTTATAGAACAAGTAGGAATAAATTTATAACATTTTGTATAAGAAAATATTCTATTTTTATAAGTGATAAACCAAAATAAATAGGAGTTAGAGTGAAAAAATTTATTGTTATTATTAAATATGTATCATGAGTTATAATTTGAATTGTGATCCTAGGTGATTTACCTCACTAAACAATTAAGTGAAAAATATTGTTCTGTATAATTTAAGGTGATAAATATAATGAATGTTGAAAGATTAAAAATCATATGTTTAAATTATATTAGAATGATATCATATGTAAATGGTTAAAAATAATTTGGAGTTGTTATATATATGTCTGTAGAGGGAATAGAGAAATAATATTTAATTGAAAATAATGATTTCAGTTCAAACCCTAAAAGGGTATGATGTTATTAAAAAGGTATCAATATAATATATAAAATGTGGTGAGTATGTGATTTTTGAAATTTGATATCCTAGTAGAAATACTCAAAAAAGGATCAAAAGGATAAAAAGAGTAATGTTTAGAAATGTGTATGACCATTATATATTAAAATTAGAAAATGAATAATAACGTATAAATGTCATGGATTATATTTTTTCTTCTAGTTTTATATTGATGAATAAAAGAACATGTTTCATACTTTTAATTCTTCAAATCAAATATTAATGAGTAACATGTAAATTTAGGATGTATGTATTTTAATGAACATTGAATGATTGATGTGTTTATATTTAGTGATTAATAGTTATGATGTTCGTTTCAATTTATTGATGATCATAAGCTCACAAAGAATAATTTTCTTTTGAGTTTTTACATGATGTGTGTACCTGGGAAACATTAATTGAGTCTTAATGACTCGTTGAGGTATATTTCCACCAAATATAAATTATTATTGAAAATTCCACTTTGAGGAGAAGTGGGAAAACCTTATTCAACATAGCTGAAGAACTACGTACTGAAAGAGTTCAAAAATTGATTAAAACCAAGAATAAATTTTTTGACTTTGAAACTTTATATAACTCCCAATAAAGTGGACTAACCTGATGATATTAATCATCGTTAAGAAGCTATTCAAAATGATTAGACATTGTATCTATTATCTATATGAATTCCACTGTTGTGGTATATGTTAGCCTTAAGATTAAAATTTCTATTAATTTATGGTTTTTTGATGAAGAGTAACATTTTATTTTTTACACATAAGTTGAGATATATTAAAAAATGTAGTTTCAATATAATCATTGATATTGATGTAATTATGGATAATTGGTATAAAAGGGTTATTACATGTTGGGAATATATTTTTTATCTTATATATAACCATGAGATTGGAAATTTATTTGGTGTCAATGATAGTATTGTTATTTCAAAATAATATTGAAATATTTTTCAAGAACTTTTTTTCATTTAGAAAATTAGAATATTTTGGTCTGAGAAATGATTATATTTAACTAACAAGGGTTGATTTATCTCTTACAGAAATATATTATTTTATTTTGACTTTATAGTTGGGAAATTATTCATATACATTTTCTAATATATAGTCAATTAATATATTTTATAACGAGACATTATGAGTGATCTATATAAAATGAAGATAAAATTAACATTAATATTGGAGGAATATGTTTTCAAATCAATCTAATTTTGTAGTTTTATCATTTCTAAGAATATTTTATGGAGTTTTTATATTTTAATTTTATTATTATGTAAATTTTAATATTTTATATTCATTTTAGTTCTATAAATATTAATGAATAATTTTTGGCTTTTAGATATCATAATAACTTAGAATACCTAATTTTTTTATTTTTTGTGTAAAGATAGCAGGAATAGTTTTATCTTTTTTTTGGAACATTTGTTCCGTTGTATGTTAATTCTAATGAATCTAAAATTTAAAATTCATCATGAATATTAAATTCATAGAATAATATTTTTGATATATATGTATATTTATTGAATAACAAACATATGATGGGTGGTTTTTTATGAAATAGACTAAAATCATGTAAATATATTTTCTCATTTTCTATATCTTATTTGTAAAATAACCCCATCACACTAGAAAAAGGATAATGAAATAGAAATGCATCTTTTTATGATCATTTCAATTACAACCCATACTTTATTATTACATAGTCATGAGTTAGGTGAACAATTAAAATTGTGGATCTTTTCAAGTATATAATTTTATAGAATTAGGCTATAACTATTACATAATTGACCCAAACATTACCTATGGACAAATACACTCAGTATCCAATTTTCCACCAAAGGAAACCCTTTAAACAAAACATGATTTGTTTTTCTGGATAAATATATTCTTGACTTCTTCTTTTCTTATATTCATCCTTATAACATGTTTAATTTTTTTTGAAAACATGGGATAAGAATAATAATATCAGTAAGGGACATAAAAAAGAAATAAATCCATTAGTCTAGTTAATACATTGCAACTTGTGTACTGTTTTTTGAGAGAACTAAACACAAAAGTTTTACATGAATAACAAATACAATTATTATTCATATAATAAAATTAAACCTATAGTAAGCAATTAAAAAAAATTTAGGTTAACTAGAGAATCATATACATATAACCCTTTCAAATCTCATTCAACTGGAATAACCTTATGGTAGACTTCCAAATATAAGATCTTTAATGGGGATCACCATTCGTATAATCCATATTTGTCTTACCCATGATCTATAATGGGTCTCATCCTTCATATAAGTAATAACAGGCTCACACGTGAGTTTTAATGGAGGTTAACCATTTGTATAAGCTGTATCGGGCTCACCGGTTTCATATAATTCTCGAGTATAATTTCAAAAACACATTCATCACAAAACATTATTGAGGAACTCATCTAATCCCATTGGAGAATAATTTTCTTACAAAAATACCATTTTAATTTAAGATACCATTTTCCTAAGAAAAATAAACGCAAAATAAAGGAATAATGGATTAAATTAAAATACATTAAATATTAATTAGGAACCCACACTTCAAATAATGGTTATCATAGTGGAGAAGTTGTTATCGTCATATACGTTAAATCCAATAACATTACATTTGTTTTTTTGAATTGAAATAAAAATAATTCCTAAAAAAATATTACTTTTGAAATCATTGAATGAAAATGTTGATATAATTCAAATTTAAATTATAAACCTTTTATAGTTGTATAATTAAAATTGAAACTTAATATGATAATGACAAATATAAGATAATTAAATCTTTAAACGTTCAAGGTGTCCAATACCATAATCAACATTTAAATCATAATCTACATGAATTCATAAAAAACATTAGTATAGATGAAATATGGATATGATATTTTATAGTGGTTGTATATAAAGTTTATAAAATAATATAGGTTGATATTATCAAGGAATACCTCAATGAAAAGAGATTGATATGAAATCCCTTATGTTGAGTCTGACTCGTCACATATAATCGTTATGTTCTGGAATAATAATTTTTGGTTATTTTGTACTTTTTTAGAACCTTTTATGCCTTATTATTCTTTCTATATCACTTTTTTCCATGTTATAAAAATTATGTAATTATTTATGTTCATATCAGACATTTTGTCGATATTTGGTACTTGAGTCGAAAATGAACATATTTTGATCTAAGTTCTCATTCTAGTAAACATTACACCATATCCAGAATATTATTCATGATTTAAATATCATATTTAAATAATATATATTTATTTATAATAGTCCATAATATTTAGAGATAAGAAATAAAATTCACCAATCATGGACACTGTAGGTCGTACATACCCATGAACACTACTTTCATATTTGTGTCATTTTAAAGGAACGAAAACATAATGATACATAGGTATATTATAATTCTAGTAAAATAAATATATTGTATATGTTACTTAATTCCATTAACACCATCATTTATACGTACCATGTATGGAATGGATGAGTAATATCACATTGAGGGGGATGTAGTCCACACTTTCTCTAATGTAATAATCATATTTACATATTAGGGAAAGAGTAAAGGTATATTGTGAATAAAAATTATATTAACATAGAGTCAATATAAATATAATTTATATAATATATAAACATAGTTCCATAATAATTTCCACCATGAGAGGTGGTAGGGGAAAATGGAAAAATCATCCTTTCATGAGGTATGAGTTCATCGTACATAGAAACATTAAGTTCCTTTCCATTAGATGGAAGTGTGTGTAAGTGTTGTTCAAATCCTTCACATAACAAAATCCTAGTATATTGAGTATACTAGTTTTTTATGTAATAAGAGAATAAGAATATGATAATGTGTGAATATGGAAAATAAAGAAACGAACTTGAGAGAAGATTTTACCTATAAATTGGGAAACTTCTTTTGATTTGAGCCAAAAGGCATTCGGGAATTGCATTCTGCATAAGGTAAGGCTACTATGATTAATGGAGGGATTTTGGGAGGTTATTTAAGAAAATTTTGGATGATCCAATGGGATGTAGAAGTATGAATAAGTGGGTAAAGGTACTTTATTTTATAAGAGGGAGGCGGGGCACTTTAGAAATATCTTGAAATATTACTTTATTATAAATTGATTACCAGTTAAAAATTTTCTTGATGTCATTTATTTCAAAGATAAAATTATATTGTTTAAAAAACCACTTACCTAATAGGTTTTAAATAAGTATTGGTCAAAAATTTAACCTTATCTTTTTTCTTTAATCCTTAGTTAAAAACATTAACTCTTACCATTTCTTCTTGAATTTTCATAATTTATGGTTACTATAGTAACAATAAAATTCCAAGAGAACCACAAGTGGAACATTAATGAAAATTTTAATATTATATATTTCATTTTTATGAATCATATATTTTTTATACTATATTATCATTTAATAGAATATTAAATATTTTAAGTTATGTATTAGGTCAATTTTAGAGACTATCCATACATGACTTTATTAAAAATTCATAACAACCTAATTACTTTAATAAAAATGAATTAAATAAAATAAAATATTTCAATATAATTCAAAAAAATAGTGTATGGAATCAATATAATCAAATTACATTTATTTGAATCTTTATAATATCATATATTTGAATCCATTATTAATGAATCAATCATTGTATCATCATTATGTCGTAATTAAATTTATTTATTTAATGTCTACAAATTCTAAAAAACATATCATGATGCAAGAAATAATTTTATCATTAAAATGACTAATAATAGTCAATTTGATAAATTATATAACCCCATATAAGTTTTTTTAGTAAAATATACATTTTTATATTATCTTTCTCTTTATATAAAAATGAATTCTTTTAACGTGTCATTATCACACCCAAGTGGCTCCAAGGGTTCTCAAAATAAACCCAAAGATTCAAGCGGTATGAAATATCCCATCTAAAAGGATTAAGACATTTTTTAGGGTTGTTTAATATTATTATGATATTATTTTTTAGACTTATTTAGAATATTTACCTTTCAACCATTGTAAATAAAATGAATACAGAAGTTACGTTTCATAATGTCCAAAAATAAAAGGTAACTATTCATAAAAAATTGGACCTTATGATTGAAAATATGGATTACATTTTTTCAAATTCAAAACACATAAGTTTCATCAATTAATTTAAAATTAATTACTATTCTCAAAACCCAAAAGTGTTTTTTAACGAAATAATAACTATCAAAGGATTGACATGTGTTAATGTCCAATATCAAATATAAATTACATTCAATGACCAAAATTGAATTAAATGATAAAAATATATTCCATTTATTCATTAAAACCATTAAATAATATGATTTAACCACATAAATTATCTCAATGTAATAATTGGTTTTCAATTAAAATTCATCGAATTTTATCTATTCATCAGAATATGACAGTTATCAGAAAAATATCAAAAATTCATCCTAAGTAATTTTTTACCCTATTATAATAAGGAACATTAGTTTTTCAAATATAACACTTAAATGTGACTGAAACTAGATTTAATATTGGCTCTCAATTAAAAGGCAGTAGAAAATCAATTTTAGAGAAATACATCTTTTATCTGAAAAATTGAATTTGTTATTATATAATGTCAATAAAACATATAAGAAAAATTTAAATCATTAAATTTAATATATTACATAAATTTTTCATTAAATAAAAATTCAGAAAGAGTTACATGATTTTATAAAAAAAATTATTCTCTTTCAAATAGGAATTCATAAAAACACATCTTTTATATTAATTTTGTTTTTATTTCCATTTCTAATAAATTTGGTACCCAATGAATCATTGTATAAATATGTGTAAACCATATTTCAAAATATAGTGGATACTATTGGTTCACACTATTATAATAGATAGGAATTAACCATCATTTAAAATAATATTATTATTATTGAATTATATTTTGGTATAACTTAATGTTGTGTGTAATAGAAGATTTTGGAAAAACGTGTTGTTGTGTGTTGATTAAGATTTTGAAAAAATTCCCTTTTATCGTATAATTAATATATTATTCATAAATATTAATAGAATAAAAAAATTATTATTCTATGAAAAACTGGGCCATTACATTATTCCCTCTTTTTGGAAATTTCAACCTCACAATTTTAATATTGGGCCTGAAATCTTCATTGAATATCTAACATTGGAAAAAGATTCAATGAAACTATCACTTTAAAATAGTGAAAAATAAGTAAAAAGGTAACCCAATATAAAATTTACTTGGATTACATGTAGAAAACAGGGATATTAAAGATAAACTAACCATCGTGTTCTGATAGAGAGTTATAGAAAACATGATCAGTAGAAAGATAACAATCTGAAAACCATAAACATGTACTAGGTTAAATGGGATTTGATTCCCCATGAGGAATAGTTAATGGAAAATGATTTTATTTTAATATCCTTTTATTAATGTTTAGTAACATATTAATGATCTTGACTAAGATTAAAAGGAAAAATACATACTTATCTAGTATAGTTTCATCCTATAATAACCATCTACCACAAACTCATCTTTTTTCTAAAGATGGGTATCCAAGATTAATTGGTCACACATGAAGTGGTAGAATCAACATATATAGAATAAAATAATATAAAAAATATGATACATATAATTTCCTTATCTTTATATATTAACCAAACCAAATTTTATTATTTCAAGTGTAGATAATCACCATAAAGAATAATGATTTTTAGACAGAAATATGACTCTTAATATCTAAAATTAAATATCAATATCCTGGTTCTACGTAGACCATTCCACAAAAATGACCTTAGAATTACTCAAAATAATTCAACTAATATTGAAACCCAAAATAAAAATGGATATTATCACATATTTTTCCAAGATAAATTTCAACATTTATCTTCAAATAACATAAACCATTCATAATGTCTCATACTAAATGTAATTAACCTAATCACAGTTTTTCCATGACAGGTTAATCATCTCCTTAATTACTCTAATTCAACATAAGTCTATAGTTAAAATCATATGTTATTCCCGAAATATAATTCAACCAATACCCCCCAATTAAATCCCACTATATTCTATTTACATTAATCCTATAAATTAATGAAAATTGATAACATCCTCAAAAATAAAATTTATCAATTAATCACAAAATAATTTTTTTATACTATGTATATCCATTTAATAAAACCTATTTTCAATAAATAAAATTAAAATTGATCCATAAAATCATTTAACTAAATTGAATAATTCATGCTAACCAGGGACTTTATGTAGACCAGTGGTAGCCGATAACTCCAAGATGCACTTTTGTTGTGGGTTCAATTCCCATACCATTGTCCAACTCAATAGGTTATCACACGGGTTTTATGTTTTCCTTTTTCAAAAACTGTATAATTCTAATAACATTAAAAATGATATAGAATACTTAAAAAAACCATAACATTTTTTAACCTCAATGTTAATTTCATACCACACATTTTGAATCCCAATAACTAATAACCCCTAATTTTCTCAAAGGCGAATGTCTTCACCAAAAAAATTAATCACCTTGAAATCACAGAATCCTCAAAAGGATTTCTAATTCATTAATGTTATAATTTATGTTAAATTTATACACCCATTATCATATCCCTATCCCTTTAGAAAACATTATAGTCTCCAATGATGTCTAATTCGTTCCTCGAATACCTACTCTAAAGCCCCAACCATAATCATTACTAAATATTAAGTTAATTATATAATTTACATTAATGTTCTTTTTAGGTCAAAGTTTTATTGAATTTGGACATATCAATTAAATAATATACCTTGACATTATATAGGGATAGTAACATTTAGTGTCCACTTTTTATACCAAAATAAACCCTTTAAATAAAACATGATTTATTTTTCTTGATAAAAATATTCACAAATTATTCCATTCTCATATCCTAACATTTATCCTATGGAAAACATTTAAAAACATGGGATAAGCATAAAAATCTCTATGAGGGACATAAAAATAAAGAAAACTATTAGTCTAGTTAAAACATGTTACCTCATTTATTGTTTTTTAGAGAACTAAACAAAACATTTTCACATTAATAACACTCATAATTTTTTATTAAATAAAAACCTAAAATAATAGAATGCTATTAAAACTCATTTAGGTGACCAAGAGAGTCATATACATGAACCCCATTTAAATTCTATTTAATTATAATAACCATATGTTTGACTTCCAAATTGAGGATCTTTCATGGGGACCCCCCCCCCCCCCCGTTCGTATAAGCTATATCGAGAACCCTTGTAAACTATAATTAGGATTATCCATTCACATAAGATATAAAGGGATCAGTCATGAGTAATAATTGTCTTAGACCTTCCTATAATCTGTATCGGGCTCACTCGTTTCATATAATGCACATGTACCATTTCAAAAATGTGTTAATCACAAAATGTTTTTAAATAACACAACTAATCACATATGAAAAAATATTTCATATAAAAATATAATTTCCCTTTAAGATCCCATTTTAAATAAATAGACACAAAAATAAATAAATAACGGATTTATTTAAAGTATATTTAGGATTAAAGAGGAATCCAAATTTCACATAATAGTTACAGTGGTATAAAATTTGTTATCGTCATATGCTTTAAAACAAATTACATTACTTTTTCAATTTTAAAATGAAATTAAAATGATTTTTAAAAAGAGATTATTTTTTAAGCATTTAATGAAATTAAATATAGACATAAAAATTTATTTATAATTCTTTTATATCCATATAAATAAATATTAAAATTAATATCATGATGTCAATCAATTAATAATTAAATCATTAAATTTTCAAGGGGTCTCATACCACATTAATCATTTAAGTATCAATATATTTGGATTCATAAAAAATTAGTATATAAAAATATGGATATTAAATGCCATAGTGGTTGTATATACACCTTTTGATTGAATAGAGGTGGATATTATCAAGAAATGTCTCAATGAATGGAGATTGAGAAGAAATCCCTTACATTGAGTGAGACTTGTCATGTAAAGCTATTATGTTTTTAATAAAAACCATAGGTTATTTTATACATGATTTAGAATATTTTTCTTGTTTATTATTTCTTTTATATCATTTATTAGCATACTATAAAAATTAAATAATTATTTATGTTCATATTATACATTTTGATTATATTCGGTAGTTGAGTCAAAAATGAACATGGTTTGATGTAATTTTCCCTTGTTGTCAAAATTATACCATCTAGAGAATATTAATGATTACTTAAATATAATATATATTCATTATATATGTTTTATAATAGTAGATAACATTTTTATATAAGAAATTAAATGAACCATTCATGGAGAAGATAGGTCGTATGTACGCATGAACACTACATTAATTTAATTATCTTATCAAAGGTTTGAATACATAATTATTCATCGGTATAATACAATTCAAGTATAATAAAAATTTTATATATGTTAAATAATTTCATTAACACCGTCATTTTTATGTTCAATGTAGGGAATGAATGCTTCATATCACATTGAAGGGGCAGTAGTCCGCACTTCCTCAAATAAAATTATTGTATTTATATATTATGGAAAGTATAAAGGTATATTATACAAATACATTAAATATTAATAGAGAAAATATACATATAATATATAATATATATTAATAAAGTGCAATCATAATTGTAATCATGACAGGTGGAAGGGTAAAATAAAATAATCATCATTTCGTGAGGCAGCAGTTCACCATACACAGAAACAATATTTTCAAATCCTTTTAATGGAGGTGTGTTTAATTTTAGTTTGAGTGATTCTCATTAAAACATAATATTACATTGATGATGTTTTTTGGTTATTTAATAAATTAATATTAATAGAATGTGGAGTGGATATAGAAAATTTAAAAAAGGAACTTGAGAGATGACATTTACTCAAAATCAGGTAACTTCTTTTGATTTATGCCAAAATAATTTCTTGAATTGAATTATACCTATGATAATTCTAAAAGATAAATGGAGGGATGTTGGGATATTAATTTAGTTAAATTTTTTTGATCCAATTTCCTTTATTGGTTTGATTAAGTGGGTAGAGTTGATGCCCTTTTATAAGAGGGAGGAGGGGCACTTTAAGAATATCTTGAAAGATTAATTAATTATATATTGATTTTTAGGTTCAAATAGTCCCAAGTAATTTATATAAAAGATAAGATGATTTTGGGTATAAATACTCTCAATAAATAAAATTTATACCAGTTTAGTATAAAAATATAACCTTATCTTTTTTTCTATAACCCTTAGTTAAAAACATTAACTCTTTCAATATCTTCTTGCATTTTCCAAATTTATGGATACTATATTTACTAAAAAATGCCAAGATAACTACATGTGTCTCATTAATGATAATGGTAACGTTATATAATTCAGTAGGATTAATCTTAAATTTTTGGACTATTTTATCATTTAATTAACTATTTTATATTTTACATTTTGAATTATGTCATTTTTCAAAACTATTCATATATGACTTTTTAAAAAATTCATAACAACATTATTTCATCGATCCAAAGGCATTAAATCAAATATAATATGTCATTACCAACCATAAAATTCATTTATGGAATGAAAATATTAAAATTAAATTAATATAAATATTTATAACATCATTTATTTGAATCCATTATTAATTAATCAATCATTTTATCATCATTATGTCATAAATAAATTTATTTATATAATATCTAAAAACTATAAATAATATATCATGATGGGGAAAATATATTTTTAATGCTTAATTAATATTTATATTCTTTGTGATTAATTATATAACACCATATAAAAATTCTTTTAGTAAAAGATACATATTTATGTTTTATTTCTATTTACATAAATTTAATTCTTGTAACATGTCTTTATCACACACAATTTGCTATATGGGGTCCCAAAATAGACCGAAGAATTCCCATGGTCGAACAAATCTCATCATATTGAATTACAACAAGATTTAGAGACGTTTTTTGTTATTATAATATTATTTTTCCCATAATTTACCAGATTTGACCTTTAACCATTGAAAATAAAATAATTTCAGAAGTTACTATTCATAATGTCCAAAATTAAAAGGTACCTATTCACACAATTTGGACCCTCTGATTCCAAATATGGAATACAATTTTCCAAATGAAAAACACATAAATTTAAGTAATTAATTTAGAATTAATTCACATTTTCAAAACCACAAAGGGGGTTTTTAATAAGTAATAACTATCAACATATTAACATGTGTTTACATCCAATTTCAATGTGAAATAACGTAAATAGACCAAAATTAGATTAAATGATAAAAATATATTCCATTTATATATTCAAAAAGTTAAATAATATTATTTTACCATATAAATTATCTCAATGGAATAAATTTGATTTCAATTAAAATTAAAGTAATTTTACTTTTCATTAAAATATGATAATTATCAGAAAAATATCAAAAATTCATCCAAAGTGAATTTTCATGTCCTGCATCAAAATAAGATCATTATATTTTCTTATATAATATATAAATGTGACAAAAACTAGATTCCAAGAGGGTTCTCCATCAAATGGAGATACAACTATATTTTTAGAAAAAATAATTCTTTTATCCAAAAATTTGAATATGTTATTATATCACATTAGAAAACATATAATATGAATGTAAAATATTACATTTAATATATATCATGTAAATTTTATAAATTAAAAATCCTCGAATAGTGATATGATTTTATAAACACAATTATTCTCTTTCATATTAATTTTCATAAAAACACATCATTTATATTCAATTGGTTTTTATTTTCATTTCAAATTAATTTAGTGACCAATGAATATTTATATAAAAATAAGTAAACCATATTTCAAAATTCTGTTTATACTATTCATTATTTCCAATCCAACTAACATTCATTAATTACCATATAAAATTAAATTATTATTATTGTATTATATTTTTGTATAAGTCATTATTGTGTGAAATGTAAGATTTTAGAGAAACCCATTGTTGTGTGTCGATTATGTTATTAGATAATGTTTCCCCTTTATTATAAAATTAATATCTTATTCATAAATATTAATAGTAATGTAAATGTATTATTTAATAAATACCTGGGTCATTACAATTTTAGATGAATTGATGGTCTTCTTTATACAAAAATTTTAATTCCCCATCCCCATAATCTTAGATATGGTGGATTATTTTTATACATTGTAATATATAAAAGTGTCATAACCAAATGGAATGATCTGTTTTGCAGTATTGCAATATAGATATCATACATGACCATTTCATTATAATTCAAAACACAAAATACAACACATATAATCCTTTGAGAACTCCATTATTATCCTAGAATAACCATACATATTAATCATAATACACATATTAGAATTTTCGAAATATATAACATAAGAAAGGGGTGAGTTAAGATGTGCACTAAGGGTATATAATATAGTGGAAGTTGTCATAAATGAGCATAAATTTTTAAGACAAGGTTTAAATCTAAAACACTATAATTTTAATGATAATCTCCAACATAATATGGAAATAATAAATCCAATAATTCCATTTTAGCATTCACATGGATATTATACTATTTTAATAATAGCTTGTAATGTCAATAACTAATCACATATTAATGTAATTTATAATGTTAGATATCATAATCATATCATCAAGGCCTCATTCCAACACCATACATAAACAAGTAAGATGTTAGTAGAAACCCAAACTAGTTTTTTCCATAACACCTACCGATGAATCAAGATGCTTTCATTAACTAGTACACAAACTATATGGATCTCATTGAACTATTGAAAACCCATCACATACTAGTTCCAATGAATTACTCATATGAAAAGGTAAATACTTAACCCTCTTTCACATTAATATTAAAAATAGTATACAAAATGCTAATAGATAAACGATAAATAATCAATGGAATCAAAATAACACTTCAATAAGCAAACATATCATAAAACATTTATACCATATGGTATATTGTAACATAATAAATCAACCTCAATTAGACATACAATCCAATAAATTATGTTGACGTTTATGAAAATAATATAACAAAATAATTATAAATATATTAAAAGAAGTAACCATTTTATAGAAATTATTTTAGAAAGGGTATCATAAATTTAAAAGAAATATTTTTATTGATAATAATATTCTATTCTTGCGAAAGAATCTTTACTGAAGCCGTATGAACTAATGAACAATTCCATCCTTTTTTTCTTTAAAAGTTCATAAAGTTCCTCATTTGGAAAATGACATAATGATTCCTTTCAAAATATTTTATCAAAATTCAATCATGAGTACAAATGACATTAAAAAACTATTGAATATTATTAATAATATTTTCCATTTTTTATGAATCAAGGGAATGAATGAAAAATATTCCCCATTAGATACGTACATTTTAACAATCTTAGATAATAAAGAGATTAAAAAATAAACCTTTCCCTTGTAATTTAGTTTAGTTACGATTATGATAAACTCCTATATAATTGATAAAGAATGGTATTAAATTATACAAGATGCGTATATATATTTATTTTATCGTATATGATCCACTTATATCATTTCATTAATAAAACATCATTCTTTCCACTATTTTGGATGTTGATTTATTCATTTACTTATGCATGTTTTATTGTGTAAGTAATGTTTCATATTAATAGGATTTATCTTATTTATATACAGAATGATATTAAGATCATAAATATTATATTTACTCAAATTTTTCAGTTTTATAATCATTATTGAATGTTTAACATTGATAATGAATCTCATCAAATCATGGATATTGTTGGTCGTCCTTATGTATGAGCGATAGTATAATTCCCTGAATGGTTGGATGGTATGAAATTAGGTGGAATATGGATTATAAAAAAATCATTGTCTTGTTATATTGGTTTTTTATATCCAAATATATTTATCATTATATAGATCCAAAAAAGAAATAATGAAAAACAAATTACTCCCCTATGTCGAAATAATAAGTTATACGTATGCACACATTGTGAAATTTTTTTCATAAGATGGATAAAAATAATAATATGGTTGTACCATAATCCAAATAAAATATTAGTATATATATGATACTTTGGTTATAACTAATGTATAGAAATATCATATAATGAGGAAGTATGTAAATAAAAAAAACTATACAGAATTAGAAAACAATTACCCCTTCTTCTTCAGACATCCTTTGGATAACCTCTTATGGAACTGGGGATGGAATTTTTTAAAAACATATCCTCAATATGTTAATTAGTATTAATTATAGGAGATTTAGGTAGTGTTTTGACGGAATGATGTCCCATGGTGGTGTGAGGAAGTGATGAAGGAGGTTCCCTTTTATAATTAATGTGAGGGGCACTGTTGGGGTTCCTCAAAATAAATAATAATAATAGTAATATTTGAGATCGAAATACATTAAAATTTTCCACAAATAAAAATTAGAATACATGTTTGACTATATCCTTTTCCTTGATATTACTTAACATTTTTGTGATTTTTAAGTTATTTTATTACAAATTAATTCAATAAGATATAATTTCGGTTAAACTTAATACTATTCATTAAATTTGACTTGAAATACCTTAATACAAAGTGTGAAATCGAATCTAATAATTTCACACATCGATAATATAACTTATAGATCATGAAAGGTTTGTTATACATATAAAAAATCAAAAATATATCAAAATTAATATTTTTAAAATCAAATATTTTATATTTATGTTAATTAAATAAATAATCTTTTAGTATAGAATATTTTTTTCATGTTAATATATAACATAAAAAAAATTAAAGATAAATTTATATTATAAATAAAATTTACCTTATATCAAAATATTAATATATAATTACTCATTGATTGATTTTTACATATGTGGACACGTAAAATATAATAAATATAAGAGAGTGATATTTTGAAACTATCATTTAATTAAAAGGTATATAATTAATTTTCATGGAAATGTGTCCATTATACCTCTAAAAATAAATCATACTATAATAATGTTCAAATATTCTTCATCAAATAATGATTGGAAAATTTTTGTGTTTCTTTTAAACCATAAAATTTTGATTTATCTTTAATTAATCAATTACAATGTTAATTGTGGTAATAATATTTTAAATGTTTTATGGTTATAAATTATTACTTGTATGGGATAAATTTTTCATAAATGTGAAATATATGACATTTTAGACCTCATCATCATCTATATATTTTTTGAATATTTTTATAATTTTTATTTAAATTAATAAAATAATATCTTTATATAATGTCATTAGATATAACATTGACATTATTCAAAACATTATCTAAGATAAAAAAACCAAAAATAAAGATAACATTGCACCAAAATAGTTGAGATACTCCTCATATGTCATAGTCACCTAGAAAATTCATTGGGAACCTCAAATATTTAAAATTATGTCAATTTTAGTATTTTTAATTTAATTTATTTGATATTTTCTTTTAATTTACAAATTACTACATCATCATTTTGTATGTTTTAAGGTAAATTTTTATTTTTTCAAAATAAAAAACAAATTAATATTATGAAAATGTTATCTTTATCCTAAAAATAATTATTTTTTATTCTAAATTATATTCTATATAACTATATATTAAAAATTATTTAGTTATTGAAAATGTGAGTATGAAAATTTTAACTTATATGTAAGGAAAATATAATAAATATAATATTCTTACCCAAGTGGAATTAAAGGTTATAATTATTCTCTAATATTTAATTTATTTGAAACCATCTCATCCAATGAAATTTTGACAATTGTTTATTGTAACATTATAATTTTATAATATTATATTTACCTTTAATTACCTGATTTAACATTAACAATAGTAAATAAATATGTTAATGATTTTTTCCATGAAAAATTAATTTGATCCTATTTTAATGAAAATTGCATACTAATTAGAACCTTGTATGTCTATTTTTCAAAATTCAATTCATAGAAGTGGAAAATTTATGTTTAATGATAATCCACAGACGTGGCAATAAGGTAGGTAAAAGAAAATTCTCAAAAGATCAATATGTTTTTATATCTAATTGTAATATAAAAATGACTAAAATGAACAAAATTGGATTATTATTTGCATAATTTATCTATTGAGACGATAAAATAAATTGAAAATCGCATAGTTATTTAAATGAAAAACACAATATTTAACTACAATGAATTACATTAAACTACTCATCAAAAAATGAAACATCTAAAAAAATACCAAAAAAATACACTAAGAAAATTCCGAAATTATTAAATCAAAAATTAATTTATTTTGTAAAATAAAAATATGTAAAATGGAAAAAATGTGATTTTAAAGAAGTTCTTCACTAAAAGGATGTAAAACATGATCTTGCATGTTACACAATCTAACATAATGGTGTGTGTAGAATAATATTAACATCTTGTATAAAAAATTAAATATTTCATAAAAGGAAAATATTTTTAAATTTTGGGATGTAATATTCTCACATCATTTAATAAAGTATGTCCTCAAATTTTTTGAATTTGGGTTCTGTAAATAAGGATTGACAATCAAAAATTCCTTTAATGAAATCACACATCCAAGCATGGGTTGACAAAACATCTACATTAAATTTAATAAAGGTAATTATAAAGGTTACCATAGATAACACATACAAGGATTCTATGTAGGAAAACATAGACCTGAATGAAAAAACTAACTATCATGTTTTGATTAACTGTGATAGAGAACATGATAATGAGAACTATAACAATCACAAAACTATAAATCTATGATGATCTAAGGGACCATTTGATTTATCAAAAAAAAATAAGATAAAATTTTATGTTTCAAGTTCCCTTCCCTAGAGTTCAAGATATAATATACTTTTTGTACTCATAACATAAGGAGACATACTTAGATGACAAGTAGAGTTTTATCCTTTAACCAATTTCTAACAGAAATTCATAATTCTCTCAAATACATAATAAAAATAAAATATTTTCAATTTATACTTATTTTATAGGGTTCCAAAAAATTAACATATACTTCATCTATCATATTATTATAAAAAAAACTTTGTTATAATGTCCATGATATCATGTTGGATAGTGGTAATTGGTGCACCCTTGTTGCCCTTCGATTGTGGGTTCAAGACTCATGGCCTTCACAAACATGACAAGGAATCACATGACCTGTGTCAAGTCCTTTTTTCTAAAAGTATGAAACATTCTAATAATAAAACTAATATATTCGACATTAATGACATTTTTTAACCTCAAAAAATAATTTTCGATTTTTATCTTAATATGTTCCTACGTTGCGACTCATACCAAATACTTTTGTCCAAATTAATAGTATGAAAAAGAATCTAAATTTCCAAAATCAATAATAACATCAAATTAACCAACAATATGTAATTGATCTCCTACTATCTAATTACATATATTTTATCACCTTAAAAAGATTATAAAAATGTTCATGAATTCATATCCTTAAAGAAAATTAACATCAGTACAATCCTTGTTTATAAAATAATTCCTATAACCATTAAATCATTGATAAAATACTCAAATTACTTAATTCATGAATAAATACATAATTTGATTAACAATTACTATTTTTTCTGGTATTTGAATAATCTTAACAAAGATCCAATATCATGTTTTGGGGTATACTAATTTAATGGATATGACATTTCATTTCATGGTGTCTAACCACCTAGTAGTTGAAGCATTTCTTGTTAAAAACCTTTTTCGTATATTTGAAATCTCTAAAAAGGTTTCCTTTATCTTTAAACATGTTGAAAAATCGCATTACTTTTAACAAATAATCAGGGTGACTATTTCCATAATTATTAAATTATGGAAAATACATCTTTCCATTCTTCCATTTATTAGTATTTTCCCAAACTAACTATTTTTTCTAGTACATCCCTTTGAATCCATAATACATAGAATAAAATATACATGTCCCTTTATTGAATAATAATATTTCCACATCTAATTATAATGTTTACGATACTACTTCTCATTGAAATATTATCTTAATTCCATGGTTTATATTATCCTTCTTACACATTGATTTATGTTAATTAGTGAGATTCTCACACCTTATACTAGGTCCCATCACTAAATGATGACATACATTATGGTAGATCATATAATAATGAATTATAAAATATCTATAATAATATATAACATAAATAAAAATATTTATGCATAGTTAATCTCATTATTACAAACATAGTTTCTTTGGGGACATATATACTTTTAAATACATCAAAATGGATTGTAAAGGTAATGTGAATTATCCTAAGCATATCTGCGGGGAGTGTCAAAAAAGGTTTCAAGTAAGGCTCATTGTGTCACGACCCGACCCAATAGGTCTCAAGCCGCAACTACCCCAAGCCTGCCTCCATAGGGTAGGGACTGTCAACAAGCACCGAAGATGTAACAATCTCGAGGAGGCCATTTCCTAAGTACCTGTACCCACACACACAGCCCACTCAATGCAGAAACATAGAGTAAAAAAGGAAAAAAAAGTACGGACTACTATATACCAACCAAAAAGAATGCATCGACCTCTAAAAATGGAACAGGTAAAGTGATGAAAAGTGGACTTACAAGTAAACTAAACTGTAGAAGTCAAAACATGCCCCCAACTAGAAATGTGCCACAACCCGACACCAAGTAAACAAATGTAAACTGCTAGTGAGTCTTACACCTGAAAGTCCTACTATGACAACTAAACGCAGCCCAAGCTCATGTGTCCTCTACGCTACTCTGTAGTCTCGATCGACCAGTCTGTCATCTGCAAGGGCACACCAAGTCCGGGAAAAGCACAAGTAGGGGTGTGTATAAACATACTCAGTAGGATGCCTAAAAAGCTCAATGGAGCTAAAAAGGAGGTACAAAAATGGTGAACAGTAGATAGAACAAATAACAGTGTGAGAGTACAACAGATAGAGTGCAGCTCAACCCAACAAAAGAAAAGAAGTAGACTCGTCCAATCCAAGAGAAGCTAGACACGGATAGCAGGTGGCATAACCCGCACGTCTTCACCCCATCTAGAAGGAGAGTAACTGAACCCATGAGGTGGTAAAAAAAGTAGGTTGTATATATATATATATATATATTCTCAACCAGAATCCTGAACGAGTGTGTAAGGGGATCTCCGTCTCCAACCTCAGCCCAGGAAAAGTCGCTAACAGTTCAAAGGATATCCATCCCGGATGCCCAATAGTCATGCACACCAAAGGTACCTCATCATTGAACTGCACAACCAAGGGTCCCTCTATAGTAACCACATAAAAAAGTTTTGGACTAGCCCCATAGAAAGGGCTGAGTCTGAAAGAAGTCATCGTGTAACCCACTTCCCAACCCAGCTGGATGGTAAACCCCAAGAGGTCATCGGGTAACCCACTGCCCAGCCCCGTAAGAGGGTAAACCCTAAGGTGAATGGGCAACCCACTGCCACGCCCTGCTGGAGGGTAAACCCTAAGGTTAATGGGTAACCCACTACCCAGCCCCGCTGGAGGGTAAACCCGAAGGTCAACAGGTAACCTACCGCCCAGCCCCACTGGAGGGTAAAACCTAATGTCAACGGGTAACCCACTACCCATACATGCTGGAGGGTAAACCCTAAGGTTAACAAGTAACCCACTGCCCAGCCCCGTTGGAGTGTAAACCCTAAGGTCAACGGGTAACCCACTACCCAGCCCTGTTGGAGGGTAAACCCGGAACTGGTCCGATAACTCTGCACTGCCCGCGACATCACTAGGTGTCACTAACACCGCTACCGTGCATAGGTTCTGATTGCGTCAAAGGAACCTCCGACTAAAGCCCTTTGATGTTTCCACATTTAATGAGATCTCAAATGAGGCTCCGCTCACCCAAACAGATTACACTGTTGTAATCCTCGCAGAAAAACAAGCGAGATAGACCATTTACCCATTTGAAACGGACTCCCGAAGAAAAAGTTATTCAACACCGTTTTGTGCCAATACAGTGTATCATTGGGCCCACACCTTGGTCCTAAAAAAGGCCAGACAGACTACATCATTGCGATGCTCTCAGAAAAACACGCCAAAACTACTATTCAAATGCCCCAAACGGGTGTCGGATGAAAAAGTCACAATATGCTGCACACAGCTTAAAATACGGTCTGTGGGGCCCACACATCAACTCCAACTTCAATGCCTGAAACCACCCTAATCAACATCGGCTCGATGCCAGGGTCACAACGCCACATACTATGCCTAAAATGGACTACGCATGCAGAAGCTACAACTCCCCTCGTAATGCAAATGGGGCCCCGTGGGGCCCACACCTCGACCCCAAAACACGTCACGCAGATCGTACCATTTCGTTCCTTGAAGATAACCATGAGGCGTAGTCTATTTGTTTTCCCTAAAGAGACTTCTGAATCATAAGTCATAAAAACACAGTATACGTCTAAAATCCGCCTCATGGGGCCCATGCCTCAGGTCCTAATTTTGGTGGGCGGATTGCGTCGTCGCAATACTCTCAGATGAACACTGAGAAATGAGTACTCAAACACCCCAAACGGGGTGTCGGGTGAAAAAGTGGCGTTTCACCGAAAAACGTTTGAACCTGGCCCTATGGGGCCCGCACCTTGTCTCCAACCCGAATGCTTTGGAATGTGTCTCAAAAAGTCTGCACGAGGTCTGGGGTCATGCTGCCACTGACGGCACATCAATTGCACATCCCAAACATGAGTTAGGTCTGGTGCAAGAATAATTAATTAATTAATTAATTAATTAATTAATTATTCGCATTAAGCGTTTCATGCCACCAAGCAACAAAACCAAACCACAAGGGTTCTAAACCAACTTTGGAAGAACCTTCTCAATTCCAGGGCCACAACGCCTATGACGGTGCGTCAAACGGATGTCCGGATCATGAATACGTCCATTGCAAACTTTAATGATAATTTTGTATTATTAACTTAATGGGTTTCGGGTCACCCACCTTTGGGATTAGAACTCAAAATTTCTGAAACCCACTTCAAAAAGTCGGTCTCGAAGAGATGAACCCAAAGCTGCACACGGCGCGTCAAACGGACGCGCCGTTTAAAAGTTACGACCCCTTGATCCCAAGGGGCCCAACCGGGCTAGTTCACCTCGGCCGGCCCTTTCCGGACCGCCGGCCCGCGACCCAGCCGCGGGTCATGCCCGACTCGCCATGGCCCGCTGGCCAATCCCGCTTCAGCAACACCGGACCCGCCTCGGGTTCGGTTCTTCAAATCAGACCGACAACTTGGCCGGTCTTCTCTGTGTCGCCCACTAGGACCCGCCGAACGCGGGTCCTTGTCTCATTCGCACACCTTAGGTCCGCACCTCAGGTTCCACCTGTCGAGCACGACAGGGCGAAGCCACCAGATGCATAGATCCCAAAGCGCACCATCGTGCTTCTCCAATCGCTCACCACGCTTCCGCTGCACTCCGCCGCCCGCACCGGCCCGCCCTGCTCCTCTGGTCTCCTTCTCCAGTGCAGCCTCAACCGCAGCCTTCTGCCACTTCGACCGAACCTCGTTTGCGCCAGCCACACTCGACGCCGCCAGCTCATCCGAACCCCCGGCCGCACCCGCTGCCTGATGCTCGAACCCCCCTCCCGGACTCCGCTCATCTGCAGGCCACCACACACCGGCCGAGTACCGGTTCCACCGCTACACCACCTCGACCTCCGACCACCGCCCATGTCGGAGCCGAGGCTTCCAACGGCCACTGCCACCACTCCAGTTTCCCAATTTCAAATCCTAATTAAGATTCGTAATCCTCGGGGTGATTCCTTCACAACGCATACCCCCGATCAACGATCGAACAAAGACTCGCGCGTCCGAAAATTTGGATGAAGAACGCCCAAGATCAACTAATAAAACGGGGATTAGATGATGGTCGTTTTCGTTCTTCCATCATAACAATTCTAAAATTATATAATTAAAACGATTTTTTTTTAAAAATCTCCACAAATTGATGAAGGTGCAACAAGTAACCAAAAACCCTACCTTGAATTAGATGTTCGTCGTCGGTGACGAGTCCGCTGTGATGCCACTTCGATCTGTCGGAGTTCGCTCCTCAATCCGGTGAAGAACAGCAAACAAATCTGAAGAACAAGAGAGAGAGAGAGAGATGGGAATTTTGGGTTTTCCCCAAATTCCACTTCAAGAGAATTTATAAACTCTCTTTGAAACACTACCGACGGGCGAGGATTCCAAAACCTCTGGGCCTGCCATTTTTTATATCATGCCTAGGCAAAACAACCCTTTTTGAAACCTAACGGAAGTCTCGGATTCTCATTCTGAGACTTCATTTGAAAGTTATTATAAAATAATTTCAGTGATAAAAATCACTATGTTATTATTTCAATGTGACAATTTTCCCCTGGGTGACATCTCTCACAATAGGCACGTGCCCACAAGTTTTACACCCCGCCTAGGGTAAAAGGCACGTTCCGGACGTAATTGTGAACTCCGATTTTTGATCCAAGCTACCTTTTAGGATAAATCACAACCCCAACATGTGCATAGTATAAAAACACCTAATATTTTTATAAAATTATTTCTGGGCACACCGGGCCTCGGAATCGCACTCCGTCTTCGCGCCTAAATCGGGAAGTATTCATAGTAATATTCAAAGTCTAACAGGGAAAAAACTGGGCCTCTACATCATTCCCTCCTTCAAACTTATCATCCAAGAAAATAAATACTAGGAAAAACAACTCAGGATACAGAGCTCACACCTAGCTCTCCCGCTCCCTAGAAAACTTGCACAACACCAGGCTGGCACAACACACGAACCAAATGGATGGTTTGTACTAATAAGGTCTGCTAATTTTGATGACATTCACAGGAACACGCATGCATCTCATCAGCTATGGCACGTGGAAAACATCATGCGCCCACTCCTACTATTGGGTGGGTTGGGAAAGATGGTAGGTAACTTATCCAGCACTTTCACGATTCCCGAATAGCCCAAAGAAACTCAGGGGACTTCCCCGGCCAAACCTCTACTTTCCACAACATGACTGAAATCACAGTTTGTTCCAGGAACATGGTCTCATGATTCCCTCCTTCAGAATACCCATCTGGTGAAACACCCAATGCTATCCGTCCACACAAGTTTTCACAGTCAGTACATCACAACTGAGACTCTATTACACGCTCAAGAAGTGGACAACTCAACACCATCGACTGAAGAAAAGTTGCACCCTCCTGGTCTAACAGGGTCAACTGCCGGGAAGCTAACTACTTCGAAACATCCCGCACCTGGTGATTCTGAGACTCTCTTCTAAGGGAACCTGCTAAAAAAGTGCCATTTTTTCAGAACATATACTACCTCGAAAACATAGTCCTGTAAAAATTTCAACCTGCACCATCGTCTCAGGTTCAAGTCTCTCTTGTTGAGGACGCAACTAAGACACTAGTGGTCTGAGAAAACCACAAAGTGCTCTCTTAGAAGGTATAATCTCCATATTCTCAGGGCAATGACCACCACAACCATCACCCCATAGTGAATTGTGTAGTTCTGTTTATGGAGTTTCCATCACCTCGACCTGTACTTGATAATGATATCAAGATTTAAATTGAGATCGCAAGGTACCAACGAACAGGATGGGTGAGAAAACTCATCCAACCGCTTGAGGCTAGACACAGAAATCACATGTCATACCCGACGTGTTTTTCCCCTCTTGGAAAGAGAGTAATCCCCAAAACAGGCAATCTTCCCAACCCACTATTAGAACCTCAAGAAAAAGGGGGGGTCAAGCAGAAAAGCCCCTCTAGAAAATCCAGAACCTGCTTTGACACTCCACCGCACAATCCCACCATTAATTCACATATCATAGGTAATCAACCACCGCACATCAATAATATCTGCTTTGGGTGGTACTTACTCTCTCTCATAGTTTTGATCGCATCACCAAAATGCTTCTTAGTGGGGGAAGAACCTCTCTTTCCCATGAATTCAAAGCTACGTTGGACTACAACAACACAAGGTTACACCGACTCCTTGCGTCACCCATGGTAACCCCTTGAACAATGATTTAGACGAAAAGAGTACCTCATGTAGTGTCTAACAAGTTCTACCGAGAAAATTAGAAAAAGACATAGAGAGTACCTCTTATCATCTCATTCGTAGAAGGATTGTAGACATCTGTAGCACATAGCCACCCACAGCCCAGTCCGTCATCTCTCTGAGCCTATCATGGGGCACCTAGTCATGGTGGAAGGACCTTGAAATGTCATCCACCAACCATAGTTCTTCCTACTCTTCTTCCAACACCGCCTCCCTACGGACCACCCTGTCCTCACCAGGGAGTTCTCTGATCATGATATTGCCTCTATCATGGTGGTGTATCTACCAACTATCTAGAAAACTCAGCACATTTGGTCAGGTTGTGTCCCTCCACGTGAACTTGCACATCATAATCATAGCACTAGTCCTCCCTAGGTTGTCTCGGTGCTCTATGTTGTCCCCGAACATGTGCCTGAGTCTTATCAAGGGGAGACCTCTGGCGTTGAGGCCCTGCCAATTGATGTCTCTATGACAAAAATTTCTCTATCACCAGTGCCTTCTCTAGCACCCCGAGATGGGTGAGGATGCACAAGGGAACTATGCTGGCACGAATCTCTTTTACAGATACCTTTCTCCAAATTTTGTGCTTGGAAGTTTTCGTCACGGACCACGTTCAAAGAGTACTGAGTAAGGTCTGCGAACCTAGTCACATACTCAGCCGCTGCCATCACTCCCCGCTGAAGCCCCAGCAGCTCCTGAAAACATAAAAAGAATAAGTATGAGGGGTATTACTCCTCATGAAATAGCTGTTATAGGTCATCCCATGAGAGTACCATCTCATCATGCATCTAAGTAACCCTAGCTCTACTAATGAAAAACTTATTGGTGGAAAAAGAGTTGAAATCAAATCCAACATCTAACATGTCAGTGTCTGAACAAGCCTGAAGAGGTGAACCACCGACTCTAGCCAACCCTTCACTATCTGAGGGTATAGATCACCGTGGAACCTCAGTGGTCTCTGATGCTAGAACTCACGTCGCGCGCCCATCCTGCGTTCGTCATTGGCCTTCGCTGCCGGTACTATCTGTTTCTCCACAAGTGGAGGTGCTACTGGTTGTCCTCTTGGAGAGAGGGTAATCATATGATGAATATTGAATTAAGGCCTCATTTCTCACGAAGTCATCGTCAGAAACCAGTGCTAGTATCCTGTCTGGCTATCATCGTAGAGACAACCTGGATCTGATAAAGGAGTACCACGGTCAAATGAGCATATATATACCAACAACGATGGGGAGCTGACTCATGAAGGACAGTAAAAGACTCAATCCTATATGAGGCATGAACCAAATTCCCTCCATTAAGTTTCTCAGTGTGCCGAGTTGATAATCGGGTTATATAGGGGTCCTGGTGAATGGATATGTCGGCTTCCACACCATCCGTGGACTCCCTAGCCTGAGATCTGCTCTCGAGACACATTGACACTATTACCCCAAAACCCAATCAATTCTTTTTTAGGTATGTCTGAACAACGCCCCAAGGAACGAACCACCTCTGATGCCGCTTTGTCAGGACCCAACCCTACAGGTATCGAGCTACAACTACCCCAAGACTGCCTCTATAGGCCAGGGGCTGGTGACAAGCACCAAAGGCGTAACAATATCGGGGAGGCCTTTGGCTAAATACTTGTACCCACGAAAACAGCCCACTCAATGCAGAAACACAAAGTAAAAAAATGAATCCAAAGTAAAGACTACAATATACCAACCAAAATGCATGCATCAAACTCTAAAAATAGAAGATGAAAAGTGATGAAAAGTTGACTAAAAAGGAAATTGGACAGTAAAGGGAAAAACATGCACCCAACTAGAAAGTTCCCACAACCCGACAATAAGTAAATGAAAGTATACAGATGGTGAGTCTCACACTTGAAAGTCCTACTATGACCACTGAACGTAGCCTAAGCTCGTGTGTCCTTTACGCTTTTCTGCAGTCCCGATCGACCTATCTGTCGTTTGTAAGGGCACACCATGTGAGGGAAAATCCAAGGCAGGTGTGAGTATAAAGATACACAGTAGGATGCCCCAAAAGCTCAAGGGAGAAACAAATGATGTACTAAAATGGTGTTCAGTAGACAGAACAAAGAACAGTGTAAGAGTACAATAGAGAGAGTGCAGCTCAACCCAACAAATGAAAGGAAGTAGACTCATCTAATCCAAGAGGAGGAAGACACAGAAAGCATGTGGCATACCCCGCACGTCTTCGCTCCTCTTAGATAGAGAGTAACCATACCCAAGGAGTGGGAACAAAATTAGGGTCTATATATATATATATGATCAAAAAGAAACATGAACAAGTGTGTAAGTGGATATCTATGTCCAAGCTCAGCCCAGGAAAAGTCACCAACAGTTCAAAGGATATCCATCTCTAATGCCCAACAGTCCCGCACACCAAAGCTGCCTCATCGCTAAAACGTACAACCAAGGATCCCGCTCCGGTAACCATGAAAAAAAGTCATTGACTTCCCCATTGAAAGGGTTGAGTCTGAAAGAAGTCATCGGGTAACCCACTACCTAGCCCAGATAGAGGGTAAACCCCAAGAGGTTGTCGGGCAACACATTGCCCAGCCCCACTGGAGTGTAAACCCTAATGTGAATGGGTAACCCACAATCCAGCCCTTCTGGAGGGTACACCCTAAGGTGAACGGTTAACCCACTACCCAGCCCGGCTGGAGAGAAAACCCTAAGGTTAATGGGTAACCCACTACCCAGCCCTGCTAGAGGGTAAACCCTAACGTTAATGGGTAACCCACTGCCCAGCCTCACCGGAGGGTAAACCCAAAGGTCAATGGGTAACCCACTGCCCAACCCCACTAGAGGGTAAACCCTAAGGTCAGTGGGTAACCCACTACCTAGACCTGCTAAAGGGTAAACCTAGAATTGGTCAGATAACTTCGCACTGCCTGCGCCATCACTAGGTGTCACTAAAACCGCTACTGTGCGTAGGTTTAGAGTGCTTCCAAGAAACCTACAACTAATTCCCTTTCATTTTTCCACATTTAATGAGATCTCTAAAATGGCTCATCTCACCCAAACAGATAACACCATTGTAATACTCACGGAATAACACACGAGATAGACTGTTTACTCACTTGAAACAGACTCCCGATGAAAAAGTTATTCAATACCACTTTATGCCCATATAGCATCTCGTGTGTCCTACACCTTGGTCTTGAAAATGGTCGTGAAAACTATGCCATCATGATTCTCTCAGAAAAAAATGCCAGATCGACTATTCATACGCCCCAAACGGGGGTCTGATGAAAAATTCGTAGTACGCTGCACACAGTTTAAAAGACGGCCAGTGGGGCCCACGCCTCAACTCTGGCTTCAATGCCTGAAACCACCTTGGTCAACTTTGCCTCGATTCTAGGGTCACAATGCTACTGACAGGGACTAAAATGAACTCTGTATGTAGAAGTTGCAACTCCCCGCATTATGCAAATGGGACCCCGTGGGTCCCACACCTTGACCCTAAAACACATCACGCAGATCGTACCATTGTGTTCCTTAATGATAACCACATGGAGTAGACTATTCGTTTGAACTGAACAGACTTATGAAGCATAATTAATAAATACGCAGCATACGTCTGAAAGAAGCCTCGTGGGGCCCACGTCTTGGGGCTAAATTTAGGCGGGCGGATTGCGTCGTTGCAATCCCCTCGGAAGAACACTCAAGAACAAGTACTCAAACACCCCAAATGGGTGCCAAGTGAAATGTGGCATTTCACCATAAAACTTGTGAACCCATTCATGTGGGGCCCACACATTAACTCCAACTCGAACACTTCGAAAAGTGTCTCAAAAATCCCACAAGATGACTAGGATCATGCTGCCGTTGACAGCACGTCAATCAGACATCCCAAACAGCAGGTAGGTCCGACGCAAGAATAATTAATTAATTAAATAATTAATTAATATTCTCATTAAGTGTTTCGTGCCAATGAGAAATGAATCCAAAACTCAAGGGTTCTGAACCAACTTTGGAAGAACCACCTCAATTCCAGGGCCACAGGGCATCTGATGATGTGTCAAATGAACATCCGGCTCGCGAATACGTCCGTTGCAAACTTTAATAATAATTTATTTTTATTATCTTAAAGCGTTTCGGGTCACCCACCATCAGGATTAGAACTCAAATTTTCCTAAACCCAATTCAAAAATTTCATCTCGAAGAGACGAACCAACAACCACTAACGACACATCAAATGAATGCGCCATTTTTAATGTTACGGCCCCTTGATCGCAAGGGGCCCAACCGGGCCGGTTCACCACGGCCGGACCGGTCAGGACCGTCGGCTCGTGGCCTAGCCGCGGGTCCGGCCCGACTCGTTGTGGCCCACTCCAGCAACACCGGACCCACCTCGGGTCTTGTTCATCAAATCAAACTGGCCACTTATTCGGTCTTCTCCACGTCACCCGAGCAGGAAGGGCCGAACTTGGGTCCTTGTCTACTCCGCACACCTGCGGTCAGCACCTCGGGTTCCCCCTTTCGAGCGCATCAGACTGAAGTCGCCAAATTTCTAGCTCCTGCAGCGCACCACCGCCCTCCCCCAGCTACGCACCACACTTCCTCTATGCTCCTCCACCCGCACTGGCCCAACCTGCTCCTCCGGTCTCCTTCTCCGCTGCAACCGTAGCCGCAACTGACTTCCGCTTCGACCGAACCCCATCCTCACCGGCCACACCCAACACCGACACCTTTTCTGAACCCCCAGCTACACCCACTGCTTGACGCCAAAACCCCCCTCCCGGACTTTTCTCATCCTCCGGCCACCGCACACCGACCGAGTACTGGTTCCACCGCAGCGCCACCCTAAACTCTGGCCACCGCTGTTGCTGGTTTCAGGGCTTCCATCGGCCGCCGCCACTGCTTCGATGGCCCAATTTCAAATTCAAAAAAGATTCGGAATCCTTGGATCGAGGCCTTCACAGCTCCTACCCCCGATCAATGATCCAATAAAGATTGGCGCGTTCAAAGATTTTGGACGAAGAACGCCGAAGAATGACCGATAAGACGGGGCTCAGACGATGGTCATTTTCATTCAGCCACCTTCCCAATTTTAAAATTATAGAATTAAAATGTTGAAATTGACAAAAACTCTAGAAATTGAAGAAGGTGCTACAATTCACCAAAAACCCTACCTCGAATCTGTCGTTCATCGTTGGCGACGCGTCCGCTGCGATCCCACTTCGATCTGCCGGAGTTTTCTCCTCAATCCGGTGAAGAACAGTGAAGAATGTCGAAGAACAAGAGAGAGAGAGAGAGAAGGGAATTTATGGTTTTCCCCTAATTACACTTTCAAGCGAATTTACAATCTCTCTCTGAAACTCTACCGACTGGCGAGGATTCTGAATCCTCCGCACCTGCCTATTTTATATCATGCCTAGGAAAAACACCCCATTTCAAACTCAACGCAAGTCTCGGATTCTAATTACAAGACTTTTTTCCAAAGTTATTCAAAAATAATTCCAATGATAAAAATCACTAAGTTATTATTTCAAAATGACGATTTTCCCCTAGGTGACATCTCTCACAACAGGCCAGTGCCCGTAACTTTTACACTCCACCAAGGGTAAACGACACGCTCCGGATGTAACCGTGCCCTCGGATTTCCGATCCAAGATACCGTTTATAAGAAAACACAACCCCTCAACATGAATAGTATAAAAACACTTAATATTTTTATATAATTAATTTTTGGCATACCGGGACTTAGAATCGCATGTTTTCTTCATGCCTAGCTCTGGAATTATTCATAGAAATATTCCAAAGTCAGATAAGGAAATAAATGGGTCTCTACACATTTCCATGTATCGAGTTACACCGAGTCAGTTCAGACACACCTTGTTAAAGTTGTTACCCCTAGGTACATCATTTCCAAATCGACATTTACTATAATATCTAAAAATGGATTCATTTCTATGAGTACCCACATAATCTATACCTTGAAAAAATCAAGGGTAATAATTTTGACATATCCTCAATGTATATCATAGGGTTATGTTCCCTAAAATATGATTTCAAAATAAAATTTCAAATGTTGTTTATATACATTCTCAGATACCAACTATAATTCCCAAATGATAGAATCTGAGAGACAGTGTATTATTTTGATATATTTGGAAAGATAGAATTTTCAAATCCGATAGGATTGATATGTTTATCATTCATAGATAATATACAATGAAAATCGTGGTCTAGTTAGACTGTGCCCAAATATTATTAATAAAATTTAAGTGTACAAGATTAAACAGAGAAAGGGGATTTACAAATTCAATAATGAGTCATTCCCCTAATGTCGTCCACCACTAAAGACAAAAACTTCTGGGATCCCAAAGGACCACATGGAAGTAATTTCCATGGAAAATCTCTTTGACTCGGCATCGACCAAATGACACACCACCGTATAATAAAGTATGATCGTTGTGTCATGATGGTTTACTGTATCTAGACATTCAATAAAATGTGGAATAAGACTCCATTGGACATCCTTGGTCTTCATCTTATGAGAAATAACTACATGTTAAGAATTTTATTCAATCCAATGTGTATTCCACCTATGATAAAAATCATACTTGATAGTATTAATGATTGAACATAGCTCTAATTGATTTGAAATTCTTATCCCAATGAAATGGTGAAAACCTTATTTAACAAATCCATAGTGCTTATAAAATACCCCACCGAACCTGAGAGTCCCGATGATCCAAACGTAGCACCATCAACAATAACCATAATGTATGGAATATAGAAGGGATCCATTAGGTGTACTTAATCATGATTGGTGGTTTTTTTTACCAAAAAATCCAATATTCTTAAGTTCTAAAAGATCCAAGAATTTGTTTAACATGTATCTATTTTGTATAAATACAGCAGTTTGGACATCCTTGTGGATTAAAAGCAGACTGACATGGAAAGAAGGGTCCATTTAATCAAAGAGTATCTCATTTCTTAACATCTAAACATCTTGAATAACTACTGTTATAGCAAAAATCACCAACAACTGCAATTGTGATCTCCACCCATCTTTAGTTATGCTTTCCATCAAGTCATCATAATGCCTATTGAAGCAAATATTCTTAATTAAGATTCTACTAATATATCCCCATAACTTCTGAGAAAAATAGCACGCAAGAAACAAGTACTAGGAATTATTAGAATATAAAAAAATTAGATAGAATCAAAAATACACTGACAAGCCTTCCATAATTGATCTTATGTTGGAATCCATTTCATCCAAATACTACAGATGAGGATAAACCGAGTGGGACGAATAAATTGGACTCTGAATTTATAATGCTAATAAGAAACTTCCACCTCACCAGCAAGGTGTAATGTGTTGAACTCTTTAGTTCTAAACTATACAACTCGGTTGGGCTTCCAAATAATCATGTCATTTTCCATAAAAATGTAAGTCTAAAATTCCATATGTTCTTGAGAAGACATCGTGAGGTCAAGGTTTTCCATTTGAACCAGAAACATTTCCAATGACATTTCAAGAAAATAAATCCATTAATTACCCATATGTAGAGGATTATCTGGCCATGATATTCAATAAAGATTTAGAGAACATTGCCTACCCACAAGCCATCTGGAATTTTTCATAGCTTCATTGTAAGAATGTCTAAGGGAACTTTACACAGCTGAATAAAAGTAGTGTTGATACCCATTCATAAGTTTCTATCTAATCATTCAAGGCATAAATTTAAAATATGGGTCAGAATATGTTAAGTGGTTATTGGTGAATTTATTGACATGTCCATCATTAAAGATCATGAGATCCTTGACTCAAAGGCCTCCCCTTTCAATTGGATATGTACAATAATTATAGGAACTATGATCAACATCTTTTCACAAAGAGATCATGTCCATATGATGTTTATCATCATGCTTTGAAGTTCACTAAGTATGTTATTTTATATCTATAAATTGAGAAAGAGTATAACAATTTGGAACATACCATCGAGTAAATAAGACACCCCAAACCAACTTGATAGAGATATTTCCCTTTCCAACTAGCCATTTGTTTAAAGATGCATTTATAAATGCCATCATGAAACTGCCTCTAAACCTTTCCACAAATAACGAGTGACTCTAATTTAATTGAAGGATAGGTAACCCTTCCTAACCCCAAGAGATCTGATAATCTGATTCTGGTTACCCATTTTTAATCCTTCACCAATGACAAGGAAATACTTATTCCAATTAATATGTTTCCTAGAAACAACTTTATAATGTAAAAATAGTCACTTTATCAAAGAGATAGTTCCCTAAGAAGCATTCCCAAAGATGAGGATGCCATTATCATATAATAAATGGGATGGATTGAAATTACCTCTTCTAGCTTTAATAAACTTAATTATGCCAACATGAAAAATAACCTTAATAAATATGCTCGAATATTATCCACCAATAGAAAATTAGATCTCATAAATAATATCACCTTATCTAATGACTCTTTTACTTCAAAAATTACCTCGTAGACAGCCATTTATGAGAAAAAATGCCTTTCCAAACTGAGAATTCAACTGATGAGGTTGATAATGTCATTTGATAATCAAATCCTTCTATGGAATACAATGATGAAGCACAATTTTAATGAGTAAGAAATGATAGAAATGTTCAGATTGAAGGAAAAATTACCTTACCCATTCTTTCTTTTCAGCATATTGATACTTATGAAGCAAATGAAGAGGGTTTTTTGATTGTTCCTATCAGTGATAAAGAAAATTTTATTAGTAGAGAATTTCTCCATTATAATAATCACAAACCTCATTAACATTATATTATTAATGATCTTAGGAGTGGTATTTTCAATAACCACTTTCTTGATGTCTTTAATCACGACAGTGATCTCATTTTAGGATTTAGAACAATGTAATATGAATTGGTACGAAAGGGAATGTAGGGCCGAGTAAAAAATCCTTGTCAACATTTGTGAAATTACCCTACAAAATATCCCAATAAATCATGAATATTTTGTTAGTGAATCCATCCGATCCAGCATCACTGTCCATATTGAACGAAAAGAGTGTGTCTTTCATTTTATCTTGTATAGGGGTTATAGTGAGAGAATGGTTTTGATGATCCTGAATGCATAGGGTAATATTATCCAACAACACTTGAGTGTTGTCCACATCATTATCATAATAGATATTAGTGAAGTAGTTCACAAATACAATTAACATATCACGTCTAGGGGTGTAAAGGAATCATTTGATACTAATCAACATTAATGCAGCCTTTACTGGTAGGGGATGTTTTCACATGGAGTTGGTATACATTGAATGGAAGAAAATATCATAATCTTGACAGAAGTTGTTTATAGATGGATGATTGCGGTTGTGATTTTTATTTTTATAGTCAAACATTACCAAAACATAATTTAGGTCAAAATCCTATTTTTATTGATATTACCTATAAAACTACCAGGTTCGTTTTTCTTTACATCCGTTTAATTAATGGATGGTTTATGATCCATAGAAGTAAATATGACATTATTAAAGACTGTAATCCCCTCAAAATGGAATCCATATTTACATATTAGTTCCCAAACTCAAGAATGTTAAAAGAATCTTAAGGGGTTGGAGAAGGAACTCATTATTTATCCATGATCATTAGATTAAGTCTACTAAAGAACATCTAGCAAGATTTCAAATTTCTACACAACAACTTAGAAACCTATCAAGGGAAGAAACTGGGGCAATTTCCAGGATAGATAACCTCCTCACCATGAAGTAATGATCGGATTTAAATCACATGAACATCATTTGGATAATATATTACATAAAATAACATTACATTAAAATTAAAAACATAAAATACATCATAGATAATCCTTTGGGAGTCCATTATTGTCCTATATTAGCCTTGTGTATCAATCATAATACACATATTTTCATCTTGGGAGGATAAAAAAAATAAAGGGGTGATATTAGATCCTCAGTAAGGGTATATAATATAGTGAAAGGTATCCTAATAATGTTAAAATATTAAAGGTAAGGCATAAAACTAAAACACAAGCCTTGTTAACATAATCATAGTATAATATTGAAAATAAAAATCAAATATTTTTATTTAAACCATCACATGGATATTAAACTTATTAAATAATATAATGTAATTTCTACAACTAATCTCATAATTTGAGAATCAATAACTCTAGACATCCTATCATTATTGTCAATGACTCTCCCCAAGACCATAGATAAACGTGTAAGACGTTAATCAAACCCAAAACTAGATTGTCTCCTGACACCTACCAATGCATCAATGATATTCCATTAACTAATCTTCAACCCTCTAGTATTTTCATTAAATGGTCCCCAACCTATCACTTACTATTTACAATGCATTCCTCATATAAAAATATCTAAACATAACAAAAATAATCACTGGTATTAAAACTAAAAAACAAAATGTTAATACATTAACCATAAACCATGATCGGTATCAAAATAGAACATCAATAGACAAACATTTCATAAACCCTTCAATACAATATGGTTGATTGTATCATAATAAATCAACCTTAATTAAACATTGAAGACAAAAATTAAAGCTGACATGGATGAAAAACATATAATAAAATCATTAAAAATTATTGAGAGAAATAACATTTTTTGTAAAATAATTTTAGAATGGGGAGTGAAATTTTAAAATAAATAATTTTTAGTGATATTAATCATTTAATATTTCAAAGGAACCTTTTGTCATGCCCTATAATTTAAAATCCATTTCTTCTATATTTTTTGAAAAGGTCAAAAATTCCTCATTCGTAAAATGACTATAAGATTCCAATCAAAATGTTTAATATTAAATTAAATCGTGAATAAAAATTACTTTAAATATTTGAATCATATTAAAAATATAATTTTAAATAAATTTTTATGAAACATGGACATGGATGATAAATATTCCATAATAGATACTTATGCAGAATCTCAGATAATAAAAAGTTTATGCATTTAACTCGTTCATTGTACATTCATTTTGTTTTGGGTGAGTTAAAATCTTGTATAATGGTTAAATAATTTAATTAAATAATACCAAAACAATATTCACATTTCAGATATCATATATGGTTTACTTATATCATTTTTTTAATAAAAGTTTATTATTATCATTGCTTTGATGGTTAATTTCTTCATTTTCCAATGCATGTTTTCTTATGTAAGTTGTGTTTCTTATGAATATGATATATTTTATTCATATAAATAATTATATTAACTTCATAAATATTATTTTTATAAATATTTTAAATTATTATAATCAATATTTAATGGTCTACAATGAGAATTAATCTCATTGTGTCATGGATATGGTAGGTTGTACATACATACGAGCGATGATATGATTCTCTTAATCGTTAAATGTTATGGAATTGGATGGTCTGTTTATTATTCAGAATCGTTATCATATAATTTTTATTATTTATATCATTTATATTCATCATTATACCATACAAATAATGTAATGTTGAAAAACATATTACACAATAGTGAGGATATGGTAACCCATACGTACAATTAAATGGTGATATTATTTTACGTAAAATTGATAAAAAGAAGTATATTGTTTCCAATGATAATAATAACATCTCAGTTTATAGATGATACTATATTTATTACTGTAGTATGGATACTACATAGAAATAAAATGTATAAGAAGAATAGAATATCAATTTATGTGGAAACTCATATACCTCTTCTTCAATGGTCTTCCATTGGATCTCCATTCAGGGACACTAGGGATAGTATTTTAGGAAGAATATGACATCAAAAAATTAAATAATAATGTTGATAGATTAATTGAATAGGTTTTGGTTGTTCTATAAGGATCAAGGTGGTGTGAGGAAGTGAGGGAGGAGATTACCTTTAATAATTGAGGCAGGGGGAATATTTCAAAATCCAAATAATATTAAGAGATAATAAGACCATTCTTGAACCAATTACCTAAAAATGACCCATAAATTAAAATTAGAAGATATTTTTAACTATATCCTATCCCCTTTTTATTATATTACATTTTTTTAGTTTTAAATAAGTCAATAATAAATTAATTCAATAATATAACAATTTTTTCAAATTTAATACTATTTATTGAATTTGGCTTAAAATTAATTTATAAAAAGTGGGAATTAGAATACATTGATTTCAAACTTCTATAAGATATCACATATATCTATGATATTTTTTAGATAAAATAACTAATCAAAAATATATCAAAATAAATTTTATTAAAATCAATTATTCTTCTTTTGTAAATTAAGTAAATTTTCTAATTGAATCAACATTTTATGTTATTATATAACATCAGAAAACTAAAATAAATTTCTATATTGATTTTTTTTTTCATTTTTATCAGTATTGAAATTTATATTAATCCATATATCTATTTTGTTCCCAAATGGACATTTAAATGATATAAAATAAAAGAGACTGTTATTTTGTAACTATATTTGATATAAATAGTATATAATTTTTTTCAGGGATAAGTGTCCATTAAAAAACTAAAAGTAGATTATGATGTTGAAAATTTATAATATTAATCATCTAATAACTTTTGTAAAAATTTTGGATTTATTTTCAATCTTATAATTATGATTTACATTTAATTATTTGATTTTAATTTTAATTATATTAACATCATTTTAAAAATTAAAAGGTTATAAATTATTACTTATATTGGTAAAAATATCCATAAATGGATAATATAAGACATTTTTGGAAAAATATATATCTTTTTATTTTATAAACAGTTTTTATGATTTTTAATTAATTTATTAAAATATTATTTTTATATAATATAAATAGTGTAATTGTTGAATCTATTCAATAGGTTATCCTAAATAAATTCCAAATAAAAAAGGTATCTTCATAAAAAATCATTTAAGACACTCCTCTCATGCTATATTCACTAATAAAACTCTTGGGGAAATTTATCTAATTCAAATTATGTTTATTTTAACACATTTAATATCGTTTATTTTATATTTCCTTTAAATAAAAAATTACTAAATCATCATTGTGCAAACCTTTAAGGTAATTGTTTATTAAAAATAGTTATCTGATGAGCATAATATTTTAAATTTCAAAAGAATATTTATAGTCTATTTTATCTTCTCTATTATCTTATATTAAAAATTATTTAGTTTTTGAAAATATGAGTTTGGAATTTTAATCTTATCATTAAATAATATACAAAAAATGTCATATTCTTACCAAAGTGTCATAAAAATGTTATAGTTTGGAATGAAGTTAATATATTTCGAAACCCACTAATGCAATAAAAGTATGATAGGTGTTAGATAATAATATTATTTTAAAATATTATTTTTTCCTTTATTTAAATGGTCTATAATTTACCACAGAAATTATAAATACTAAAGTAAATATTAGAAAAAAATAAAATTTTCCTCATTAGAAAAAAAATTATTGATTACAACATTTAATGTGTTTCATTTAAATTCAATTCACACAAGTGGGTACATTTTTTAAGGTAAATCCACAGACGTGACAAGAAGGTGGGTAAAAGAAAAAGTTAACAATATCATGATATTTTTAAAGAAAATTTTAATAAAAAATTATTCCAATGACATATATTGTATTGATATGTGTCTAATTTATCTATTGTTATTTTAAAATCAATTTAATATATAACAATTATTTTAAAAAACAAAAAAAAAATTCTACAATGCAATATTTTTAAATATTTGTCTAAAAAATAAACTTATATGAAAAATACCACAAAATCACCCTAACCTAGTATCGATAATCAAATTTCAAATAAGAAATATATTTTTTCAAACGAAATAAAAAAAATTAATAAAATTATATGAAACAGGTTCCCTATTAATTGGCAGTAAATCATATTCTTACGTGTAACACATGCTAACTAATTATTTGTGTATCATAAGCATAAAATTTTTTATAAATAATTCAAAAAATATAAAATTTATTATAAAAGGAAAATATTATGTTGTATTGGGGTGTTATAAAAAAAATTATTTCTATGCCATTATTAAATTTTTGATTATCATGTTCTATATCACTCTCTAATATTCCATAGATGCTGTTTTTTCTCTATGTTCAGAGTTTAAAATACAATAAATGATCTCATTTTTTAAGATCATGACGATGTGTTAATATAGGTGAACAAAAAATTTAAGCTTCCCTATTTTTAAAATGATTTTTTTTTTATCTTTTTTATGATGTGAGTTCTCTGAAAAATTAAATATAAATATTAAAAATGTTTTTCAATTAATTACAGAAGTTTTTTCTATAACTCCCTATAATCAATTTTAATAAATTTTAAAACCATTTTTACCAATAATGAGAAAAATTTGGGGGTATAACATTTACTTCTTGGGTGATAATTTCCAACTCAACAATATAAAATTATTTTTATTGATGTAATATATTTAATTTTGATTAGTTATCAATATATTTAACTTAAAATGAACTGTTATATTCTATTAAATATTTTTACTTCTATTTTTCTATTATGACATAGTCATTAGATAGAAGGAATATATTCGAAAAAAATATTATCAAATATATATAAATTTTTTTCCTTAATGAATCTAATAATTAATCATATATTTATTATAAATTTGTTTCAAATTGTAGTAAAATCTAATTTAAAGGTAAAATTGATGTTTTTTATAAAATAGTTTTTTGTATGCATAGTATTTTTATATTAATAGATAAAAAATTTCATTAGTTATAATTAATTATGATGATATATGTAGACTATATACCCAATTAAATAAATTAATATTGTTTTTAAATTGTTCTTTTTTGAAAAGGAATGAAAATATTTTATTTAATTCATCAAAATTTCATTATCATTAAAAAATTATTTCTTTCATTTTATGTAATAATATCATAATTATTTTGTTAAAATATTATTTATATAATTTAAATCATTGATATCATTTTTTAATCATAATTTTATAATAGGAAGATGATTAGTTGTTTATGATTTTTTTTAAAAGCATCACTATAGTTGAAAGTATAGAATACTAATTTTATAAAGATAACATTTATATTCATGTATTTCACAAATAAATTTTTTAGGATTAATTTTTAAATTAAATTAGGCACTTTTAATAAATAATACAATTTATTTCATTAGAATAACCGTTATACATCAATTTCATATAACAAAATTTTATAATTGAAAGGCATTCATTCAAAAATAATTTTCAATTGTGATGCGTGTTCTAGTTTCAAATATAATTTTACCAACTTTAGAGATATATAATGGCATAGTGAATTTAATATTTGTAATAAAGAGGTTCAGATTTTTTAAAAATATTCAACTTATTTTTTTAAATAAATAATTATAATTTAAGTTGAAAAGATAGTTATAATGATTAAAGTTTAAATAGTTAAAAATTGTTAAAACTAAAATTATAAGAGATTAAAAGGCATAAACGATGCCTAAACCCCATTTTTGTGTAATATTGAGAACCTATATCATCTCCACATCAATTAAAATTCATTTTGGACATATTTTTTAATAAATAAAATAATATATTATAATCTTTCAAAAAATTTATATGTGTCATCTCCCCCTGCATATAAACGGATACCCCTATAATCTCTTCTCCACACCTATAAGGCACATTACCTCTTCGAATCCCTAAAAAAATCAATCCTTAAATTCCACCCCAACATAATATGTGTCTTAGTTTTATTATATATCTATCCTAGATTAGGCAGATGTGTACTCCAAAGGCGGTTTTCCAAAGAAGAGGTATAGTCCTTAACCGAGTGTTTTTAATTTATTTCTAATTTTACAACCCTAATAATTCCATGAAAATTTTTATTACTATAGAATTATTATATCCTATTAAATGAAAATTTTTAAGCTTTATTTCATAACATTTTTCATCAAATTATTCATCAAGAGGATAAAAAATAATCGCTTATGTGTATATGAGGACTACTACCTCGTTGGACGTTCTGATATGTTTACCATTACCAGTAAATATTTTTAGTCTTAATGATAGATCCAATTAAAATAATATCATTAAAATAATATAATTTTAGTTATAAATTTTTAAATAAATATTCTATTTATTTATTTATTATCTATAGAAAAATAAAATCATTGATCATGTCTAAACACAGACTACAGCCTCGTGAACCGATGTATATTTTCAACACAAACTTACATGGTTGTTATATATAGGTAAGTATAATGAAATAATATATTATTTATGATATAATTATTATTAAATAACATTAAAATAAAATGTAGCTTATTTCCCTCATATTCATTAAAATTGTTTATTTTAATAATGTGTACTTAAAGACTACCACCTCTATGATTATAATGTAATACATTTTCCATAAAAACGTGATAATGTTTTTTCGAATAAATAAAATATAAAAATCATTAATACGACATCATTAAAATTCTATAAATGATATAATCAGTATCCATTTGAATATTTTCATCCAATGAAATCCATTTTCAACATAAAAGACAAATGTTCTCAACATGTCTAATCTGAACACAATTAATTCTGTAACTAATGAGTAAAAATATATAATTGATATAAAATCCCTAAAAAATAAATTTATTTTTTTAATAATATAACATTAGACTATTATTATAGATGATAAAGAATATGCATGACTTGAAATGCATATAGTAACGGATTTTTAGCCTCAATTACCTTTCTTTGATATATAAGAAATTTTCACAAGGTTTTTATCTCTTATGTAGTGTAAAAGATCAATATTGATGTATATTATTATTGTTTCAAAAAAATTAATGTCTGTACAAAACCAATAATATTTATTTTCTTCTATAATTCATTTTTTTTGAAATATATAATGTTATATAAGATTTTTCATTAAAACCTTATATTAAATGATTAAATTTTTTTATTATATTTTTACACCAAATAAATTTTTCATAAAAGATTTAAAAAAATTTATTCATATTCAGATAATTTTTTGCATTTTTTTACTTTCTTGAACATTTTTTTAAAAATAAAAAATTTTAAAAAAATTCCAAACTATATATTTTTATTATTTTCACTAGAATATGACATGAAATTTTTTTAACATTAACGACATGTGCATAATTTCTGTCCTTGATGGCTATTATTATTTAATAAATTTAATATATATTTTGTAATGATATCTAAAATTATTAATTCAAAATAATGTTAGTCATTAAATTTTTGTTAAATTAGATTTTTTTGAAAGTGTATTTTTACCATTATATTTACATAAAGATCAAAAGTGATTTTACATATGTGTTAAATATAATATTTTAATATTTTTTCTTATAAAAGTGAAATATTATATGTGAAGTATATATTATATAGTCCTAATATTTCTTATTATTATTGAGTCCTTAACAACTCTACATTTTATTGGTTAATTATTATGTCCTGTGAATAATTAGGTTTGAGTTAACATAGTATGTTATTATCCATATAAGTGTTATTGAAAGGATTTTATGAGGTTTAATTTTTACATAACCTAAATTATGTTTCTATTCCGTTATTATTATTTTATAAAAAATATTTATTTTTAATAAGTTACGAGAAGTCAATTTTTAAAAGGAACAATCAGTCCCTTTAATGGTGAATTGTATATTTTTATGGAAATGGTTTAAATGAATTATCATGTTTTCTAATAAAACCTCATGATAATAAGTTTTATTTTTTTTATATAATGATTTTTACTAAAAATTACTGTTAATAAATTTTATATAATTTTTATATAAACTATTATTTGAGATTCATATGGGTTATTAAAATACACGTACTTTATTTGATCACATGGTTCTTAACTAGACTAACATGTTTCTTTTTGTTTTTTATATGTATATTATTGTGATCTTTATTGATCATCCCATATTTTCATGTGGTTTTTCTCTATGATTATGTATGAGTTGCAACATTTAATAATATAGACATATATATATGATAGTTATCTGGAAAGAAGAAAATGTTTCTTTTATAAATAATTTTTTTTTGTGGAAAAAAATGCATAATTTATGGAAAAATCAATTTATATATATAATTGTTTTCATATTTCTATAACACTATTAAATGAAAAGGAAGTTTTATATTCAGTTGATCTAGAAATTATCTTTCACATTGAATGTTTTACATTGATAAAATAGTTTCACATTTAATGGTATCAATGTATGAAATGTGAAGATTATTATTTTTCAGTTGATCTGATTATGAATGTCCATGTCCCTTAAAATATGAATTTAGAATAAAATATCCATTATAGTTTTCTAACACACACACACACGTATATATATATACACTGGATATTTAATTTACAAATGTCCACTCTTTCATTCCTTTTATTATTTTCTCTTAGAAATATTATAATAATATATTGTAAAATAATTTTGGAAAATTTCAGTTTATATTTTTTCTTACATTTATGTGGAAATTAATAAAATTTATTTTATATTTTATTTATTTTTATGCTATAAATGTTTTATTAATAAATTTATTTATACTATAAATTCATAGTTTTCACATAAACTATGAATTTCAAGTGGATATTCAATGTAGAAATTTCAATGGTGGATTACAACAAGAATGTTATTATAGACATCAAAATTAGAAATTATAGAATATATTCTATGTAAATTTATAATCTCACATCGTTTTTTAATTTTTATATATAATTAACCCTATATCTATTTTCAATTTCAATGATAAATTTATAAATTTTTTTCATTTTTAACATTATATTTTAATTCAAACTGTAAATTTTCATTGTAATCCCAAATAAAAGTGATACTGGAAATTTTTAATAGAAATCACAACTATAAATTTATATTAGGGATTTATAACATTAATTTAACATAAAATAGAAATATGTGATGGAATGTATATAAAATTAGAGTTAATAATTTTTGTTATAACACACAATTAAATTTTACTAAAAATTATTTAAAATATGAATTATTTCATTTATTCTCTAATTGAAAACATAATTTAATAATTGAAATATAAATTTAGTAAATTTAAAATAATATTTTTATTGAGATTTTTTTTGAAATTTACAATTCAAAATTACATGTTATTTTTAAATTTATAAATTTTCAAGAGAATTTCACAAAAAATTTTCCATCGGTAATTCCTAATATAAATTATGAGAAAAAATTTTAAACTACAAATTTTCCCTTGAATTTTTAGTACTAGATGTCCTATGTAAAATTTAATATGAATTTTCTATTGTAAATTTAATTATAGGGACTCATGATATACACCTTTTGAATATCATTTACATTTTTATCTATCACTTATAGAAAATTGAATTTATTAAGAATCACACATTGCATTTTCCAAAAAGAATATATTCATGAAAACACACCCACATATATAATGTAATGATTTTATTAGGAGATGGTTAAATTATATTGAATAGTTATAGGGGGTATGATTATTTTTGTCTGTATGAAATCTATATGAACATTATTTGTACCATATAGGGGAAGGGATTATCCAATACTAAATAATTAAAGCATTATTTTTATGATCTCCATTCATATCCAGAATATTTGTCCCTTTTTTCTATCATGCCATGAATGAAGAATAACCACCACTTCATAAATGTGTCTCATTCTTTATATATTGATATAGATTAATGATTAATGATTAGGATAAAATTTTATTAATAATTTCATAGTCATTTTTTCATATAGATTCCACATAAGAATAAATATGATCATAATGTATTAAATGGTTAAATGAATTAAGAATATATCATGACTATATAATGATCCATCCATAACATATACACTACCAAATTCCAAATAAAATGGCCTCTAATCAACTTTAATGATATATCCACCATGTATGAATCAACTAAAAATGGTTCCATCAATGCAACATTCAAATACCATAAATTGAATTTTCCATTACACCAAATTACCTTCCCATTTTAAGAAAATCCTTTATATTTATATAATGTATGTTGGAAGAAAATTTAAAAATTTTGGATGGTTCTATACCGTAATGGCCTCATTTTAAGGATCAAGGATATTATTTTTTTTTCTTGTGAGAAATTTTAGTTTAAGTTTCATGATATCTAGTCTCATTTTTTACCTTCTATTAGACACACCTAGTTGTGGTAAACACCAAACTATGATCCCCCCTTCAAAAATAACTCCAAACATACTATCCATAATCAAAATATCTTAACAAGGTGGAAGAGGTACATAGAGATAAAAAAATTATAGTCACGAATATTCTATATTACAAAAAACCATTTTTCAACAAATAAAATTTGGTTTTGTTTCTCCATTTTTGAGATTGAACATCATAAAAACTATAAGGTCAATTGAGTTTTTTCACATTATAGTTGGATGTTAATGTGGGTAGATATATTCCAAATATACCACCCATTCAATCTTTATCTTATTACGATAAATATGTTCCATATGAATAATTCTTAGTAGTTAGATATACCCTATACAAGGATACGTATTTGGTAATCACAGGATAAATATTTTTCATGAACATTCATGGGATAATACATAATAGTTTATATCATCTAAAATCCTAATATATTTTGTAATTCACATGTAATCCTTTTTCTCAATAATACTTGTGTCATCGTATTTGTAGAGTATGAAGTAGAGAGGCTGACCAAAAAATTTATATTTCTTGAAGGTTATTCATCCAAATCATATGATCCACCATGAGTGGAAGATTATGACATCCAAGATACAATGTATAAATTTACTTATATATAGAATTTAATAAAACCACTATGTAAGACCAATGCAATTCTATTATTTTTATCATTATAAAATTTATACCAAAAAATAATTAACCAGAAGGGAATCACATGCCAGTTTTAGTTACATTATTTTAATGAATTTTTTCATTTTCATGATGTTAATACCACCTTCATAGAAGGTTTTTTATAGGGAATGAAACCTAACATATTGTATTTTCCCCTATTTTTTAGAGGTTATAACAAATCCATTGATGATTATTTCAATATTAACAATGATCAATTTTAGAAAATAGTTCACCAACTATAATCGAATTTGTATAGATGATGTGACACATGAAATGTGAACATTTTTACTATTGAATCAATGAGTGTGATGAATTAAATTAGTGTTATTTCCTAATATTATTTCCACTAGTATGTACAAATAATGAAGTAAAATATTTATTGTAGATAAAAGGGTAAAGTGGTATACATGGGAATGTTCACCATGAATAATCCAATCAAATATATGATAAATTGAGTTATTCTATCAAATAATATGCTAGAAAAGTTTTCTACACATTTTTTGTAGTCAATATTTTTCCCACCGAACATTCAATATGAGTTTACCATGTATTTAATATTTTAGATTTAATGTTGTCTTCAATTTTATATTAATATTGTATTATAAAATAATTTTGAAACATGTTATTCTATATATAATTTCATTGGAATTAACATACTCATTAATTATATATTTTATGATATTCTTAATAATTATATTCAATGATAGAATAATAAAATTTGTAGATGAAGGATCTACTTGGAATTACTTTCATTAAAAATTTTGAAATCAAATTTCCTACCTATAATGGGGATCGAGGAATAGAGTGATGAAAATCATTAGAATAATATGTCATAAAACCATTTAAAGAAACCAGGATTCCATGTGAACGTAAAAATTAGGATTCATTCTTGTTTACCATAAAAGTAATCCACAACTATCTATATGATGATTTCATTTCATTTTTTCCAATCATTATATACCAACATATTTTTCCCAATCGAGTTGAATAATTCATATTTTATCACATAACTAATCAACATTGTACCTAAAATTCATGTTTGGTATGGATATGGGAGAGTTCATCGTTCAAAATTCTTGGGAGTGATTTTTCCAAAAAATTACATATACTGAAGTTAATATACTTATTTATTGAACATTAAATTTTTACCAGGGGAATAAGTATAAGAAAGATTATCTATGTAGCCCTAGGAAGTGATCCCACATGTAATAATCTTTGAAGGTAACAATGATATCTTTCTTAATGATCACCCACCATTCCACAAAATGGAAACATGGAAATATTCCTTGTTCATATGAACTATATGAATTGATAGTTTTTTATAAACTCCATTATTTCTTCATTAATTACAAAGGAATCCATATTTTTTTAGTTTTTATTAATATATATCTAAATATTGTTTGGTAAGTATTTCACATCCCCATCCATAGGTTATCCATCATTATTTTATTGTTTTTATGCTATCAAAAATGCAGAGAAATATTAAATAAAAAGTGATGCAGTCACATGTATATCACTCGTATAATTTCAATAATAGAAATATAATTTGATATTACCAATAATATTTATTTATTTTATTTAAAAATAGAAGAATCTAGTATTTCTCCTTACCACTTTGATATATGGTTCTCTATATTTTTTATGATAATTTCACTCATCCTTTGTCACATGCTCCAAAATTATTAAATACAAATCTAATATGATAAAAAAAAATTGTGATCATACCATCTCTCCTATAAACCCATGCTGAGGTTGTTGATTTCCATATACGATTTTTCTATACTAGTTTTGCGGTTTTATTAACCATTCACCAATTACATAATATAAATCATTTACCTCTTGTTCTTATACTGAATCACAACCCACGAGTGACCTTACATTTGTTTACTTTAAAAAAATAAGATTGTTTAATAACTCATCATCCTATAATTAGAGGCTAGATATGAAAAGTCATGGATAACCACCCATAAAAAACATGTTAATCAAAAAATGTGGAGTGATAAAAATCTCTCGAACTATATGGGTAGAAAAATTATATAGATTTATGGTGATCCCCTTTCACTAAAAAATAATTATTTTTTTCAATAGGAGTATATCTGTTAGTAAATGTACATTTTCTATTGGTAAAATGTTTTACCATCAAAAACTGTCTTGTCAACAAAATTTTGGTAAAAACTATGTCGCATAATGTAATTGTGACAGATAAAATAGTTTTGATGCAATTATAGTAATACCTACAAATAATAAATATGTTGGTTAAACTTTTCAGCAAAATATCCAATTGAAGAATATATCTATTGATAATATTATTACCAACAATTATATTCCCCCACCGTTGTTTGGGGTCATAAGGGTTTGGAGGGATTTGAGATTAGGTCGTGGGATCAGGTCTCTAGACTAGCATGTTTAATGTATTTTCTTCTTTGTGTGTGACTCATTTTCACTATTTTACCCAATTTTTATTACCATCATTTCTCATTCCATTAAAAATACTATAGATAATATTACATGAAATACAACAATTAATATACATTTGTAATTTTTTTAATTTTTTATTATGCATTGGTATTCCAATAATTGTTGGTATAATTAAATATTATATATATAAATCATAATGTATATAATATATTTATTGTGAATAAATTATAAAATTAAGTTGAAAAAAACTAAAAGAAGAAAAAACATTATTTGAAATAAAAATTATCAAACATAATTTAACAAGTTCATCTCGTAAAACATTTATCACTATCCTCATTCACAATAGAGACCGAATTCATAGAGGTCCCTTTTATCACACTTATACTTGTCGGTGAAAGTATATTTATGTGAGACAGTCATCGCTATCACAGTTCACAAAGTAGATCCATTGTCTTTATATTTTTTTCACGTCTCCATTCATGTAATTGTGGATATAAGAAAACGACAATGAAGCAATTGTTACTTTTCTTGAACTTGTTGATAGAAGATGAAGTCAATGAAATTATTGTCATTAGTGGATATAAGCATGTCCCCATTCATACACTTGTGGACGATGGATTTTCATACCCTATCTAACACTTTAATCAGAAATAAGAGTATAAATCATCAAATAGTTAAAGTAGATTTCATTTTAAAAAATTAATATTTAATTTTAAAAGAGGTTCTATAAAATTAATATAGGGTCATTTATGAATCACCACTGAAATATCAACAAGGCTGAAAAACAAGTATTGATCAGTCCAATCTGTTTTATGGGTTTAAGTACATTTCAAAAAAAATTACAGCATGGGGACAATTGATACATGGGGAGAAAAAACAACCTCTATATTTTCAATGAGACACTAGTGGAAGCTTCCACCATACAATAAGTGTGATTTGGAGAACTCCGATAATGACTTTAGGAGAGTCCTGAACCAACACATTCCCCTAGGACTATATCCTTCGGTCCATATCTAACATTTGGTCCACGAAGCTACACCTTCAACAAAAAAAATATCAATTACTACACCTCTCTAATTGAGTTTAAATAAGACTATTTGTTTTTGGAAAATGTATAACAAATACACTTTGAAGAATCCATGAACTGGGTAATGGGTATACAATCTCTTTCTAGAAACTAGCTCTTTAATTAGTGGACAATGGCCTGAGAACACTCTACCCTAATAATAGAAAACATGATCCCATAAATCAAAATGTAACAGACATAAGAAGGTATATTGAGAAGTCTTGTGATTGACACACACAAGTGGATGTATAAAAAAATTATAACCTACTAACCTCTATTGTTAGAACCAATCAGTAAAGAAAATCCTAAAATTCTGACCGATTAGCAGTTAAAACGAAGCAACATATAGAGGGAAATACTTGAAGCTCTGTGGTCAACCTAATGTGTACAAAACACAAATGAAATTAGAGCTAGAATCCCTATCACTTCACAAAATCTATCATATACTATAGTGGAACTTAACATAAACAACATCACCATCCCTTTGATTCCTATGGAACACCCTTTATGTTTGATGCCTCATCTGACATGATCTCCCTATAATTTAGACATCCACCACAACACACATCTTGTTGAGCATCTAAACAATAGAAATCCGAAATAGTTGTAATCTAAACATAAGATATTAAAAAAATAATTCATGATATCATTAACTAGAATATTATCAAACCAAGGAACACAACAAGAACACATAACCAGTGACTGAAAAAACCTCCCAATGATCAACCACAATAATGATTTAAAAATAACTAGTGACTAGAACAATTGAAAAATAACTAGAAGAACCAATGACCCGAACATCAGAATAAGTAGTGTCCTTAACTAGAATATAACTAGTGACCACAAAGGTAGAAAACAAACCATGACCACAATTACAAAAAAACAATGAATAATAAAAAATAACATGATTATCTATGAAGTGGATACAAACTATTGACACTGGCACTACATTCAATTGAAAATGACACTTAACTCAAAATTATGTAATCTGGTAAAAATGATTTCAATTTTTTAATCATGTAACACTAATTTCTATTGATATCAGAGTGATGAAACATCAATTTATCCTCTGAGGATAAATCTTTATTTATAATGACAGTAACATTTATGAACTCCACATAAAGAATATATTCTATGGTTCACTTTTCATGAGACTTTTAATAATAAATAACATAATTGAAAAACAACTTATTAATGTATGGTCCAATTTGAATTAGAGTAACAACTAGTGACATTCCTTAATCTAAATTATTATGACTATAGGATTTCCATATCTACGGGACATATTTTCAAAATGTAGCCTCGTAGATTCATAATGACGTCCATTCCTTAATATTGGCAGTCAACAATGAAAATATTGATAAGAAATGTTAGTTAATTAGAAAATTAAAAAAAAAATTATGGGAAAACATAAAACAAATAATATCAGGTTCCATATTCAATCATGATTTCCCATGAAATTAGAAATGTTGAATTGAACCCTGATTCTAGATAACATATATTATTTTCAATCAGTAACCTTTAGACTTATCTTCTAGCACAATTTTTTTTGTCTCATCATCATTTAAAACATAACCCATTTAATTGAAACCTCTTTTTAAGTACCTATATAAACATATATAAATTTATTGAAAGATTAGGGTAAAAACAAGTCAATATAAAGAAAAAAATATATCAATCCCTGAATATTAGGAATTTCTACCATCCAAAACTACATATTCTAGAAGATGGGGTTATAACCAAGAATTTATCTTCAAAAGACTCAATGTTTTTGATAATCCATAAATTCATATACAGATTCCAAAACCCAAGTCAGAATGCACACATAACAAACGTAAAACTAATAAGTAACTATCCAAACATGGGGCTTGTAAAATGACATGAGTGTCTAACAATAAGTGTTAACATGAAATCCCTTCCTTATACTCAAAGTTTCACCTAGATTCAAAAAAATATATTAATGTGAATACACTCTCTGAAGGTAAATATGGAATTTTGGCATTTCCCAATGATTAATGGCCATAATATTTCTTTTTTAACAACTCAATAGGTATGATTATGGGTGTGTTAAATAGAGAGACCAATTCATTTTGGGACTAGTTTATGTAGTCATAAAATTAAATTGGATCAAGTAAACTAAAAGAAAAAAAATGTTTCCCATTTAGTCAATAATTCATAATTAATTATATATCTATATGTTTTATTAATTATCTTGCCAAAATTTGTTTTTATTTAAACCCACAAACTCATATCACAATGCAATGCATTTTTTTCATTTTTATTTTTTTATTTGATATCATTTTTTAATTTAGTGGTAGTGGAGTAGTTGGCATGGTGATGACCTAAATTCAGTAGAAGCCGGTAAATATCCTCCACACTTTAATTAAATACACATTTTATTATATTTTATTTTTTTTCTTTGAATTATATGTCTATGAATGGACTTAAGAGCCATGGGTAAAAATAAATTTAAATAGATCAAACCATACAATCTATTGAATGATCATGTTTTCTCCTTTTTTTATTCATTTTTTTTAACAGGGATGGTCATATAAATACACCCATTTTTTAAATCCAAACCATTAAAATCTCACATTTTAATGTGTAATCATGTGGTTTTATTGAAAATTTTATGTCACTACAATATTTCAATAATGTTTACGTTTAAAAAATAAATAAATCATAACAAGGGGCAAGTCGTGTATGAGTTTTATAGAAAAAACTCCAAAAATTAAACACAACATGAAAAATGATATTTTCATAAATAAAAAAATATAATTGTCCAAGAATTTGTGAAAAAATATCTATCTCTCTTGTATTGTATGAAAATACGTCACACTTTTCCCTAGATTCTAATTCTTAAGAAAAAATTATCAATAGTAACCTTAAAGAATAAATTGCCTATTTAAAGAAGACATGTATCAAAGAAATAGTCCAGAGACAATTCTTAAGATGACTTTAAATTCATCATGTGAGAAACACATTCCAAACAAACATTCTGTCATATACAAATATTCCTATCGTACTATCACATAGATTGTTTTCTAAAATACACACTACAATATAAGATTAGGAGAAAAATAATCCTAGTATAATATCCATTGTACCTAAGATATTCTTGTTTCTATTTCATCAGGAAAGATAACATGGACAAATGCATGAAAATAAATGTGTGGGGATGTTGGTATGCTTGAAAAATAATTCAGTTCACATTATCATTCATCATCATCATCGTTCAAGCATTAAAATGTAATAATGAAAACAATAAAAAAGACAACCCTTAATGAATCCAATGACCTATATGCTGAAAAAAAAACCCCAACCTGAAAATTTGAAAATCGTTGAATATCCTTATCACCAGTCAGCTTGGTTATTTCATTGAAATCTGGTTTTACATTCACATTTCAATCCATAGAATGATAATGAGATAATGGTAATAATTTGGATATTTCTTTCACTAAAACAACAATTAAGAATCAAAATATTACCTGTAAGGTGCATGTCTCATCTGATTTGAAATTTCCATCACTACCTACTAAAATCAAACAATGCATTTACAATTCAAGAAATAGTAAGGGAATGATATTATAGGAATAAAGTTGTTAGTGTGGTCAATTAAATAGAAAAAGGATCAGTATTAAACCAACATAGAACCTTCAGATAACATGGAACTCTAATTGGACATAATTAACATAAAACTAGAATAAATGCCAACATCATGAGTGAAAAAACTAACATACTTGAAAGGGATTTAATGAGAAAAAAGATCAAAGGATCACGAGAGAATAGCAGCAAATATACAACACCAAACTCATCAGTGCACCAAGAACCATTGTTTCCAAGAACCACACCCACTATCGAGAATCAACAGGACCCCATGAAATGTTGCAAGGATTCAATACAATAGGAACCGAGACACAGTAAGAGGGAAGAATCTGAAGGTCGAACATACACCAAAAACAAGTTCCTCTGAATCCCATCGAATAATAGATTCCACAACCACTACCAAACCATACATATAAGCACCCCTATAAATCTAGATACGAAAAAGACAACTAAATAATGTCAATTATGCTCTCAGATAGACGACTAATAATAAAGAAAAGAGGCACTTATGGTGAAGGGATACGGGATGACTTAAAATAATAAACGCTGCTCTGGGCTAGAATCCATATAGGCAAGCGCAACAAGGAAGAGTCAAAATAAGGAGATTAAGGCCAGATCTGAGGAGGTAAGTATGTGAGGTGAGGGTAACTGGAAATAAAAATGGGATACCCATCATAGATAAAGAAGGAACATTGCCAAAGAAATATCCCAGAGCTAAACAGGGTTGAAGGCCTAATCCCTCATGCAGAGAAACCACTAAATTTATTTTTATATAATAAATATAATCGATATTAAATATTAATTAAATTAATATTTTTGTTTTATAAAATAAAATAAAATTTCAATAATAACAATTATTAATTAATTATATTTCAGTTATATTTTTTTAATTTTTTATTCATTACATTATTGTTATTTTTTATGTTTTTTAAATTAAAATATCAAAATGATTTATATTTTTTAATTAAAATTATGTAAATGTATATAAAATTAAAATCATTATAAAATATATGAATTATTGATAATTTTAGAAAATTGATTATTAAAATCAATTAATGGTATATTTTTAATAAAACCACTAAAATTAAATATTGACATTGATCATAAAAATAATAATTTACATAAAAATTTTGGTTTATCTTAATTGGTTATTATCATTAAATGGTGTAAATTAATATATTTTACTAATGGAAAATGATTTTTTTGTAATATTTATTATTAATAATATATTTATGTGTTGTTAAAAAAAGGGTTTGTCTATGTATCATAAAGTAATATAATTATCTATTGGTAAAAGATTTTTTGTTGTTAAACGATCAATACGAACCAATATATTTCTTGTTATAAACATGTGTTGGTACATAAAATCAATTCTAATAAAACATTTTATCTATTGGAATTTCTCATTTTTACCAACAAATATATTATCTTTTATTAAATTTTGGGAGGTATAAGTCCATTTTTTGTGTTAATGTTCTATAAATACAAATATATTTGAATTCAGTTTCTCTAATTGACACTTTTTTATTTTACCTCGTTATGTTATCCCATTTTAATCCAAGATCCATATGGTTTTTATTAAATATAAATGAATTATATTATGACATGTATTTCCTCAAGAATCATATCCCTCTATTATTCTATTCATAGTTATAAATAGTTTTGAAATTGCATATAATTAACCCAAAAAATTGGCCTAGGTTGGAGGTCGTTAAAATTTAATGAGGATAATGAAATTCACTAATATAACACATAAAATTAATGAGTACTAATTCAACCAATATTGAAAAGGTAATAGACTCTACTAGAATGTGTTGAAGAGAGAAATTAATCTCATTCAATAATATATGATATTTATAATAGAACAGTATTTCGTTATTATCAAGAATGTGATGCATGTAGTTCCCATTGTGATTATTATTTAAAAATAGAATGAAAATATACAATTTGTTTTTTTGGTGTTGAAGTTTAATTAGATAAAAAATCATTGATAGTAAATCCGTAAGAATGAAAGTCACGTTTATTTAGGGATGTGTGGGCTTGACTATTACATAATCATGTAAATCCTGAGGTTAGTGAGGATAAACTCTTAGAGGATCTGGATGCATTATATTCAATATTAAATGGAACCTAAATGGTATTAGGGGAGAATAAATCATGAGGTGTATATTTTTTTTATTCTAATCCTATATTTTGAGATGATAGTTACAACATTTTTAACACACTAATGAATATAGGGTGAAATATTGAGTATATTCAATAGCTATAGGTAAATACTTAAAAGGGTTGGGAGAGAATAGATATGTGGGATCATGAAAACCAATATATAGAACAACAAGAGAATCTTGGGACATATGATCCTACATGGAGTGGAACCTATATTATAGTTTTATTCTATAAGATTTAACAGGATCTTTCCCAAACCTAATGATGGAATCTAATGAATATCCATCTATAAGGTGAGTTAAAGAATAAAAAAAAAATTAGTTAATGGTGGAACGACAATTTTTTTAGGGAGATATAATGAGGGATTATAATCAATTTATACCACATTTATTCCACTTAAAATTGATCAATTAGATGAACCAACACAATCCCTATATAATTCTACAATAGGGGGGCCAAAAAATCATGTTTGAAAAACAAAACCACATGGAGGGAAAAAAATAAGCGAGGTCACTGGGGAGGTACAGATGTTTTATATTGTTTCAACATCAATATGTATAGGGGTGGAATAATCATTAATAAAAAACGTACATAAGGTCTAGTCTATGGAGTCAAACAAGTAGTCTCCATGGGAATTAGTATAATATGACTTCATGGACACTTGAATTGTGGGGTATCATAGAAAACATCTGATATATAATTTGGGGGTTGTTGGGGAATATTAAAGAACACCTAGTTCTTATTGACCTGAAGGAAACTTCTGCAATTATTACCCATAGAGTGTAGAGACACGACATTTCCTTTGATCTATATTATGATTGGGGAAGTCACACAGCCATATAGGTGAAATCAATTATAGAATACAAGTATTAAATTAATGTAAAACCTCTTCTAGAGATTAATTGATGACCCCATAATGAGTGGGATGTAGAGGGGGTGAAGATAAATCCATCTATAAAAAATATGTATTTCTATATAATTTTTCATTTATATCATACCTTCAAGGAATTATGGACTAAATAACCATATAATTTTAATTGGAGAGGAGTATAAAATATCATTCCATGTGAATTATTAGAAAATAAATTATATATTTATTTGGTTGAAATTACATTTCCAATAACAGAATATTAATTATTATTTTCATCGTCAAAAAAATGGGTTATCAAACACAAAGGTTTGATTATCGTACTAGAAAATAACTATTACATTTTTACTGTAACATGATTAATTATATATTATTATATTCCATCAAAAAATATTATGAGAGGGGTTTTGTTATACTTTAAATTATTTCTTTATATCATCATAATTATTCAACTATATAACTTGGGAAAATAGATGAATGAATTTCAACACACTCAATTTTTTATACAAGTATTCCTTTGATACACCATTTAAACAAACATTCAATTGTAATATTTCTATTACATATATGTGATGTAATATTATAAAAATAATTAAACAATTTCTCCATTATCATGTTCAAATATTTTAAACAATTTTAATTCATATAATAAAATTTTTAATGTATAAAATATCATGAAAAATGAGATTTTCTTAATCCAATTTAATATATATTTTTCATTTAGTTTTTTGGAATTATTTAAAAATGTTTTATATTTTGATAATATTGTATTAATACTCTCTTATATGGTTTTAATGATAATTTTGTGTCTTTTATTCTTAATTAAAATTTTGATAATTTCATAATTATTATTTATTTTCTTATAGGATCCAAAAAACCATGTGATTGTGGGAGTAAAACTATATACTTTTTTCTTAATAAAATTAAATAAAATATTAATTAATGAGTATTTATTAAATAAATTGGAAAATATGATGAATAACAATGAGTAAAATAATGAGAAATAAACTACTCTATGTGATTATGATGTACCGTACAATTCCTGATATATTGATTTGGGAATGGGGTATTATGGTGTGAGACTATGTTATAGGTGACACAATATGGTGCATACATGAGGTCTAATTAAAATTAACCTTGTATTTAAAATTTTGGTCAGATTATTTTAAATATATCAATATATGTAATTATAAAACATGCTAAATAATGATGTTATTATGAATCTATATTTTTTTATTCGAAGCATTGTTAGAGGATATATGGAAACTAGCCTCGGTATATGTGTTTAATTCATTGAATAAAGTTATAAATTTTTATATATAATGATCATGGATGATATTATAAAAAACATAAAAACTAGAGGGAACATGGATAAACGTTCCATAGGCATGAACATCAATGTTATTCTTTTGGTATAAATAAATTAAACCACTTATACGTATCTAACCTAACTAAATTTATATATTTGTGTAAAAACATATAAGGGTAAAAAAATTTAATCTGATAATTTATAATCATGTGTGATAAAAAAAATTATGTTCTCTTATTTTTAAGGAGGTTATATGGAACTAATAATTCATCATTTACAGTACAATGTTTTTCATTGATTATTAATATTCAATGATTTTGAGAGGAGGACTTTCAATTGATGTATGACTTTTATTTAATTAATTGAAGTATAAGTTTTAATTAATATAAGTGTAATATTTTTTATTACATTTATATATCTTCTTGTTTTTGAATAAAATGTTTTATTTATTGAATTGGAAGAATGGATTTTTTTAATTATAGTGAAGTCCCATACAAAAATATTTATTAATTTAATTCTAAATATAATATTATTATTAATAATGAATATTGGAATTTTAGTTACCTCATAGACCTATATTTATATATTATAAAAAATTTCATTATTAAAATTTCATTAAATCTATTAATTTCAAATAATTAAAATTTTATATATTCACTTTAAAATGAAAGAGTTTTTATTAACATGACATGTATCGATTGGTTATTTCTAAACTAATCATCTAATAATATATTATATTTATTATTTAGGAAGATATGATAAATATTTCCAAACATGATTCTAAATTTTACTTAAGGATTCCTTAGGGGATGTAAATGTTTTGGTTTTCATTACTCGGGAAAAATAACATAAAATAATAATATATTCATTATATTAGTAAAAAAAATTACACTTTTTCTATTTTAAGTAATTTTATTAAATATGGAGTACTGTTTCGATGTTTATATGAATACACATATATTATTTGCAAGTAATTAACTCAATGGATGTACGTTACATTTAGAAAAAAAATTAAAGATATTTCAATACAAGGTTAATATTAAAGAACTAGATGAAGAATTCGCACATGGGTTATATTTATTAGATTCAAGAAAAAGGGTATGGATTTCAAAGGGAACAACAATGTAAAATAACATTAATTTATATCATTTTACCATTTTGTGTGGTGTACCACAATGTATCCATGTGGCACCAATTTCTATTTAAAATATCATGATAATGATAATAACCATTCAAATTATATTGCATTGAGTTCAATATTACTCACCAACATTTAGAGATCTAAACAGACATTTGTGAATTTTTCATGAACATTATCTTGCATTCTAATTTAGTGATATTTATGAAAACCTAGTATTTCTATTGTTATAAATATATTAATCAAAAATAAACACTAAACAGTGTATTCTTACTATAAAATATAACTCCAACAAAATATGATACATGTTGGATGGGTTCTACTTAATAAGAATAATTCATCAATTTAAATGTATGAATATCAACTTATATATATATTATATTATTTTAAATTTTTAAATTTACATATCAAAGGATTGTTGTATAGAATTTAGCATAATGTGTTTACCTAATAGAATAAAATTGTCCTTAATTATTTCAAAACAATACTTTATTTTTCACAACAAATACTGTGATTGTTGATAATTTAGATGTGGTATTTTTGATGAATGAATCACAAAGTGAATCAATAGATTTGTATGTTTATTAGAAGGTAAACAGTCTTTGAATGAAAATAAATTAATTACATCATTGAAAATAATAATTACATTCCAGATATAATAGATCAACCAATTAGTATATAATTTTCATCACCACATTCATGTCATTCTTGTGACAAAAATGGTGAGAAATTATGTCATACATGAATTACATTTATTATAAAATGAATACTAACTATGATCTATGGAATATCCTTGATATCCATGTATTTATTTGTTAATTTTTTTAATAAATAAGTGATGAAATGGGTTGTTAATAATTAATATAATCTATTAATTGTGTAATAAGAATCGAGGAAGAATCCTAGCCATCATTTTTTAACAACACCAAGGTAATCATAAATGATTTATAAGATAATTTTCAAAATCATTTTCCTACAATGAATAGTTCTAAATTTCATCATTTATAATAGGATAAATTAATCAAATAGATATCCTATAAATAATTTCATGGTGAAAAATTGTGACATCCCACAATCTAGAACCCTTTCACATGGCCAAAAAGGGTTGGTTGTAGTACCTCAGGGGTGCATCCTCATATTCGATATTCTTCAGACTACTATAAGTGGTATGATAGGAAAAGTGGGGTGACTCTAACCCTGGTATAATGTTTTATAAATGTATAAATAATCCATATAAGAAATAAAATATGACTAATAGATTGATGAAAAACAATATTAGAACATGTAAAATAAATAAGTAACCAATTTACCATAAAATGTTGTATCATGTAATGAATGATTGATATTTAACTAAATGTAAAACTGAAAACATTACAAACAAATGATTCATTTAATACATGATGAACCCAAAAGTCTCTAGTCCTGAACCCCATGTTGGACCCATATCCTAAATCAATACCATTCATCAAGAAACAAGTTTGAAATAAGGTCTCTATCTCTTATCCAAACAAACATCCATGAAATATTTTTGGGTCCCAAATGGAGTCCTGAATAGGCTGTGAGTAAAAATAAGTTGGATTCCACCACAATGTTTAAAAAATCTATTATAATAATAATTTTATACAATAATGCAATTAAAATGTGTATTAATTAATTCAATAATTAATAAAATATAGAAACAATGTACTTCACCACCATGTTGGAATATCTCTGACTATATCTCAAAATAGTTCATTCAATAACTATATAATAATGATTATATAAAACCTACCTCAATGATAAGAAAGAGTTTATTTGAGAATGTGTCACAACCATGAAAACTAAAACCATATAGCCATGGTATAATAGTCATTATGCAAATTCTACAATATAAGAATCACAACACGCTTCAGGTTCTATCCCGATGAATAAGCATAAAATAAAGTTAAAATGACTTGGCCATTATATAAGAATCTAACCATGTGTCAGGTAATTTCTTGATATATAAGAATACGAGTATGTGTTAGGGAATATCCTTGTATATAATAATGTTAGCATGTGTCAAGGAATCGTCAGGTATATAATCATCCCAAAATGTTTTGGGGAATTTCCATGGATATATGAAACTAAATATGTTTCACAAATCAATATCCAAAAATAAAACATATCACAATATGTCCACATAAAAATAAATGGTTAATTATTCAAATTAATATTTTTCTTTCAATTTATCAATTTTTCAATTAATTTTTAAATATATTTTCCCTGGTGAATCTGTATAATGTAATCACATGAATCACCTATGATGAAAAAATCATATGTGATCCATTTACAATCCATTATTTTCAATATTCCTCTCACCCAACGGGTATATAGAAGCCTAGTCGAATAATCAAATAAAACAAAAGGGATCTAGAAAATAGTCCAATATAGTATTATCATCATTATATTATATTAGTTATTTTTTACACGCAAGCGTTAGCCCAATCGCACTATTCCATATATGTAAGAATTTAAAATCACAATACAGGGTTAACATTTAGACCCCTACCTTTAACTAGTTATGAATTCAATGTGTCCAATAGTAAAAACCAACAAAGACAAATGGGAGGAAGATCAAAAAGAGAACCTATATAAAATAGATCAATATGAAAACCAATAATAACCATAATCAATATACTACACTATAATGGTTTAATAATGAAAAAAGTTGATGAAAAATTATTCATATCCACTGACTGAGAATCAATATAACAAGGACACGTGTAAATGAGGGAGGATATCCAAAATCACATGGATGTTTCCTTATAGTTAAGAGGAAAAAGCTTCATTTAATATTAATGAGTAATTCGATGTATGAAATTATATAAAATTGTTACTTATTGGATGAAAGGATGCCTAATTAATTTACATCTTCACATTTCATCTCAGGAATAGGAATAGGCTAGGAAATCACAGCTGGCCTCTGATCTTAGTGTTCACCTGATGAAAATAGAAACATCTTGAAATAATTCATGATACAACCTTCATCATTCATTTAATCTTAAATAATATAAATATATCATGATATATATTTGTCAAACCAATACATACCACACATATAGAATAATGAGACTCACTCATCATCTCCTCATCGAAGACAACATGATTCAATAATCATCCATTGAAATTGAGATAATTTCCACTTCATTGAGACTTTCCAAATGAAGTCTCCAAACCATACAATCAATATGTAAAAACTAATCCCTTCGATGTAGAAAATTAATCTAACGTGTTCTATTCCAAATGCTCTGGTTAAAAAAATTTCAAATTCAATGATACTCATCTGTTAAAAAATGATCATCTAGATGCATGTATACAGAGTGGTCTATCATACACACCCTTTCACAATACTCCCTCACTTCTACTTTTTAAATACTATGGATTAATTCATCTGAATCAATATTTACCTTTCACAATGTATAATCCAACTCAAATTCAAAACTGATCAAATACTTTACCCACCTCCTCTGATGAAGGTTTAGGTCTCGATGAGAAAATATGTACCCATGGATCTTGGGTACATGTATTCTCCAATAATATTAATGATAAGATAATGTATCAAACAACATTGGGGGAGTACTGCTATTGCCGACTCCAGATAATGAGTAGTTTAATTCCTCTCATATAGTCTCAACTTCCTATATCCACAAGAAGCCACTCGATCCTCCTACATCAGAACTACTCCAAGTATGACTTTGTATGATTCATAGTTCATTGTATATGAATTAACCTAGAAATATAACAAAATGATATTTGATGAGGTAATTATGCCCTCCATCTTTAAAAATTTCTCACCCATGCATCTGAAAAAACAAAAATCACTCCATTCCTGGTCTGTCATATCATTGGGCCTTTTATGGGATATTTCCTTAAGAAAGTGAAAATTATATCCTAAAAAACACATAATTATCTGAATCATGAATATATTTTTTGTCTTATCTAATGATTCCATAACTAAAACCTCTTATGGGTCCACTAACACTCTTTCCAATGTGATTTTATGGACCAAGAAGGGCATTGTATCAATCAAAAACATCATTTGGGTAGATTGGTATAAACTTGATGATCAATGTACCAAGGATGATTTCAAGATGTAGGGAATTATCTTCTTCTAAATGATAGTATATAAATATATCATAAAAACCCACAAAATGGTCAAGAAAAGGAGGGAATATTTTATTCATTATGGCTATGATTACAGTCAGGGCATTAGTAAAAATAAACAAAATCATAATGATCTTATATAATCTATAACAATGCTAAAAAATGTTTAAGGTATTTTTGATGGTTTAAGAATTAATTGGTTATGGCCTAATCTCAAATAGATATTGGAAAAGATCTAATCACCTCACAGTTGATCAAATATATCATTGATTCATGGAAGGGGTAATTAGTTCTTGACCTTCATTTGGTTTAATATATGATAATCCAAAAACAATTACACGGTACCATAATCATTTTTGGTGAATATAATTGGAAACCACAATATAATATAATAGGTTGTATGAAACCATTAGTATATATATCACCCACAAGACATTAATCTTTTTAAGCTCTACTACTTCTATTTGGAACGGAACAGCATAAACTAGACATATTCATAGAACCAACTCGGTCAGGAACATGATATCTTGCTTGGGAGGTAATCCATATAACTCACTAAAAACTACTTCCTAAAAAATATACTATTTTTTAAAAGCAATATGAGTTAATTCCATCATCATCAAGATAATTACTATTTATATAGTATGTGATTCAATCCAAATATTATTGAATTAGACCTATATGACTAGAATAAATATCTCACTCACCTTGGTGCAAATAGAAAAATCCTTCTGATGATAAAAAATATACACTCCCTTTGGTAATAGTAGATATGATACTATTATTGGACAATCCAACATTAATAGAAAATACAATCAAAACATGTAACATCCATTAAAAAAAGGTTCCAAAAATTGTATCCATACAGTTAAAATTACATATCTTGCAACATTTTATATTCTATGACTACACCCACAATTGTGTATTGATGGTAAATGAAAAATCCAAGATTTACATATCCAAGACCAAACAATATTAAATAAGTTAAAATTAAAATAAACACAAAGTTCCTATATCAAAAAAATAGATGACAATATAGATCATATAAGGATCGTACCTCTAATAGTAGTAGGAATTGTATCCAAACATGTCATAGATGATTTTATATAAGGATGTTAGAACACCCCTTTACCCAAGGCTCTAGTATGACTACCCTATAATTTTTCATTTGGGTGGAACTTCATCTCCTACACTATTGTAACACAATCACTACCTCAACATGAATGACCATTAGAAATATAGTGACTTCCCTACAGAGGTCTAGGAGATCCCCTTCCAAATTCATGTTCCTGTCATGTTCCCCTAACACTATTATGTAGTGTAAATATCATTCAAAAAATATGAATATGGCCAAATATGTCATAGGAAAAACATATAAATGTGCAGTAAGGAAATAGTTGGTTCCTAGGCCCTATTATATCACACTAATTAAACAATAATGGAAGATTTTGTGCTGAAGGTTGTCAACATCCCTAGCTTCAGTTCCCACAACTTAGAAGAAAATGACATAGAGAATATTATTTCTACTTGAAGAACTGGGTTCAAGTCACTGTACTAAAATTACTAGGATGCTACTTGGGGGATCTCTTATAGTTGTCTCTGTGATAAGTTCCAGATACATCATGTCCTCAAAACTTATCCAATGAAATTTGTTCACCATCACCATGATTTCATAATGAATCTTATCCATAAAAATATCACCCTTAAGATCTAATCATCTACTATGAATGGTGAAAAGTGTTATAGGTCATTGAAGTGTCCAGTGTAGTTTTTCACTGGCATTCCCTCCTATACCCAATGAATGAAAATTAAATTCATATCATCCCCCAACTTCTATGTAAATAAGTGTCTTAGGAACATAGTCACAGATTCCATCCATGATAAAAAAACAATATACCCATATTTCTCTAGAATATCACATTATTGCTTGGTTGGTCCATGAAGCATATATTAAAGAATCCTCTTCCCTCTATTTATGGGTGTCTTGAGGTGGTTAATGTTTTCATCAACTAACATGATCAAAAAATTATCTTCCTTAGGAATAGCTTACCAGTGATCATAGGTGGATTTTGTAGTCGAAACTCTCTTATCATCTCATATATTGATGTTACAGTGAGAACATTCTCCCTCTACAAGGATAATAATATCATAATAATGTTTTCACAAAGAATAACATCAAAAAAAATAAGATAAAAAAAGGTATGGATATACTACATTATAAAAATTATTTTTTATTCTTCACTGATTCTCAGTTCAAATATGATGAGGTATTATTTTCATTACAACAAAAATGTACACTATAGGGAACTAGGTATCATTAAAAAATACCTCAATAGGTGCCTAAAAATAGAACCAAAAACTCATTGTCACTTAACAAATGGATTCACAAGTTATTCATCATGAAATAAAAGTTATTTAATTTAATTTATCATGTTTAACATATATTTCATACAATATTTTATAAATATAAAAAATTACATCCACATAAGAATGTCCAAATAATTGACCATGCATGTATATATATATATATATATATCCATATGTTCCTAGTATGATTCATGAATAATTTTCTTATTCCATACCATGCCACAAATATATTTATCAAGGGAAATTAATAGCACACAATATGTTAATCAGTCGGGGTGAAATAACATCAAACCTAACAAGAGAATATCATGAACAATAATCCACTCAATAGGAAACTCAACTCATCCTTTGTATATGGGTCATCTACTCCCATGAGAAATATCATTAACATATATTGACTCATCCATGAATCCTTTATACCTTTCCTAGAAATAAACCAAAATAATAGATTATGTTATACTCTAATACAACATTTCTATCATCCTTCGATCTGATACTCTCTAATATAGCCAGAAGTAATGGTTATAGGACGTCAAGCACGACTCCCCCTATGCCATAAGCTTCCATATATTAATGAGGGTGTGAAATGTATACTAGGGTGATATACCCCATTTTATAAAGTGTCATATTAGTTGAAATATTATATATTAAAAAATAAGAGTAATAGACAAAGAAGAACCAATATTATAGAATTGGGAAAATAATGGAGAATCAAATTTACCAAAAATGAGTTATCATTAATTGAAATGTTGATATGTATAAAAATTTAAATATGAATATATTAAAAAATACTAATTCATATATATATAATATAAACACAAAATTTTATGGTCTAGATACCCATGTCAAACCCATCTACTAACTCTGACCGATCAATCAAGAAACAAGTCACCAATATGATTCATTTCCCATGTATATTCCCAAAGCCATGAAATATTTTCAGGTAGAAAATGGAATCCATAATAGGGTGTGATTAAAATTCATTATTAGAACATCTATATGTCTAATTTACTCGTATGATAAGATGTTAATGAAATGATAAAATATCTTTGGACATGACTCACAACAATTCCATCCACAATCATATACCCATTGTATAACAATTCACTGGACCAAGTCCATTATAAAAGAATCCGAACAAGTTTCATAGTGAAGCATGATATTCATGAATATTATCATGTTTCAGGGCCTATAATATTATATATGAATCATTGAAAGTATCAATAAATAGCTCAGTATATAGGAATGTAATAATCTCTTTGGGGATATCCCAGCATATAAACATCTCAGTATATTTATTTCATAGTGACGTATATAAACATATCAACCTGTGTCAGGGTACAACCTAGAATATATTCCTCTCAACATGCATCACAATTATATATCACATCCACAAACACATAAAAATATGATCATGTACATCCAAATGGTAATTTATGTTAATTATCATTTTCCTTTAAATTTACCGTTTATTTTAATTACTTTGTTTTTCAATTTTCCATGGTGATTATATAACAACAAATAACTTTAATGGCCTATCATTCAAAAATCATATATACTATATTTTCAATACATCATTTTAAAAGGATCGCACACCCAATAGGTATCCATAACCTAGGTCAGATCATCAATTTACTCAAAATGGATCCAATAAACAATCTAATATATGATCATCATAATTATCTTCAAATAATTAATTATTTTTCACTTGTGTTATTAGATTCACTATATCTCATATACATCTCAATTAAAAATCGCACCATATGGTTATGATTTAAACCACCTTCCATTAACCTTCAAATAATGAATCACTTCCAACAACAAACATGAAAAAATATTATAGTGAAAAATATTTAAATGAGAACATAGATAAAAACAAATAAATATAAAAATCAATAATCACCATGGTTTATATATTACACATCAATGTTAATAGAAATATGGAAGAGAATAAACAAACCAACCATATATCATAAACCAATCACAAAAATAGGTTGTTTATAAAATAGAGAGGCTCTCCAAAATCTCCTATAATCATCCCTATGATAGATAGGATAAATATACAGGTCATATGACTAAGAAATCAGATACCCCACATACATTAGGGAATTACAGGGCATTAAATTAATTTTCACATAGTGTATTTTTATATTTATGCACTGAAAACCTTATTTTCATAGTAGAATATTACTTTTCCCAAAAAATTACACCTTGTGTAATTGTTTCATGACATGTAACCACTTCACATCTATAATAAATTCACAAAATGTGATTGGTAAATTTTACATGTTTTTTAACCAATTTAAATGGATATTAAATTTCCAAAATATAGTTTTCATCAATTTTTCATTATAATAAACCTGAACCACATTTATGTATTCTAAAATTACTGAAATCCAATTCTAAAAAATTAACAATTTATACATAGATTTCATTAATTCGAACATAATTATTGAACCACTCCCCACAAGGATCCTCTCCGGTTTTCACATGTTTTAATTTTAACCCATGTCTAAATTTATTTAAACAAAAAATAATTACAGTGATACATGACCAACATGGTTTACTGATGATACAAGGCTAAAATGAATGACTTGTAAATAAAAACATAGAGAGATATATAATTGAAAATAAAGAAATATTACACACATAAACCATCTCATATAGAGATTTCTAACAAACTATCGAGTTGGAAAACAATGAAATAATGTAAAAAATGTCTATATGATAATGATAATATAATGCATTGAATAATTGCTAATAATATTATTAATGGTACAAAGGGTAAATTTGGCATAGTTTAAATTTACTAATACATATATTCCACCTTAGGAATAACTATAATAAATATGAGGAAGAAGGAATCATTTGATAATTGATGAATAAAGTAGTATATTTATCATTTTTTTAAATATATTATACATATTAATATTTCCTTTTTAAAGGATTTTGAAAACAATCCAGTTTTTTAATGCTTATAAAATCATTGGATTTAATTTTTTGGATGTTTTAGGAGATGGGATTAATAAATATTATAAGAGACTGGTTCAATATTTTTCTAATAATTTATTCAATGTATAAATAATATCCTAGTTAATTCATAGTTTTGATTAGAATATAATATTATGAATTTGGAATATATTTATGTTATTTCTGTTTGAGTGTGAATATTATTCGATATAAAACATTTAATAGTTCACGATAGGTGGATATAGATAAATTTTCTTTATATTATAATTAAGGGATAAAATTTTCTGAAATCTATTTGGATTTATATAATATGTTTTCAATGATGATAAATTTTAAATTTTAGTTGTTTTTTGATATGTTTGATAAAAGAAGAAGATAAATAACATTTATACTTGTAATTATTTTTATAGTAATGTGAAAGGCCTTGGTTAATATTCCAAAAAGAGATATTTTATTCAATGTTTGTGAGGAAAATAAACTCTTCTATATTTATAGATATATTAGAAACATTGAATAATTGTAATTTAATTGGAGAGAGAAAAAGAAAATGAAATTATTGATATTATTTTCTTATATAAAAGAACTAATGAATGTGTTCTAATATATAGTGTAAATTAAAAAATAGTTTGTAATGATAAAAGAGGTATAATAGATAGAATTGAATTTAACGGATGGCTTTAAAAGAAGAATTTAAGGATACCCCATATTTTGTATTAGTTAGTACAATAATAAATAATTATTAAAGAATAATTATATATTTATTGATTGTTATAGTAGAAATGGATAATTAATACCATAAGAAGGAATAAATATTATATCTATAAATGGATTAAGACTTATCAATGTGGAGGGATATTAACAAGTACAATTCATTATTTTCGATTAAGGAACATACTTTCAATATTTTTTATGATGTCATTGTGTAGTCCTATATAGATAAATGAAATTAAGCATGTAAAATATAATATAAAACATATGTTTTAAATTTTTTTGAACTATTAAAATATTTATTCATTGATTGACTGTATATTAATTATTCCATTCTACATGCAAGTATAACTCCATCAGTCATCCATTGTTTATTTGTATATGAATAAATAAAACAATGAAAAATGATTCATTTATTTCATCGATGACATCAATTAATTAAAATTAAATTTTCATTACCTATAAATAAATTATATATGATAATATATATAATTATTCTATGATGGTATCAATCTACATAATTTTATGAAGTGATTCTAATTCATTCACATTTGTTTTGACACTAATAAGAGATTCCTAATCTTTATTGTTTTGTATACATTCTTACATAATCTTAGTGTATGAATTTTAATATTTGTAAAATAGAGTTTCTTCATAAATCATTACTTTTATTATTTATCCTTGATATATATAATTAATAATCTATCAATGATCCTTAAGGCATCATCTTTTTCTTTCACACTTTATAATCATCCGATATAAAAAATTATTTTTCTAGGGGAGTAAATTATCGTTTGATTCATTAATGTTTCCATTAATTAATAATAGTAGGGGATATCATATTTTCACCTCTATTATTTTTTATTATTTATTACATTGAACTATGATCATGATTAAGAAAAAATTAACATATCCTAATGAAATCATTCAATGTATAACATTTTATCAATTGTTTTGAAGAAAACATTCATATGGTGATATTTCTAGCCTCTAAACACACACTCACAGTATACCCTAATATTCCAAAAATGGATGAATGTAATGTCACCATTCATTATGAAAATTTCTTCCAGTGTCAATGGGTGTATATTTATTTTCCTTAATTGTAGATTTTTTCTTCCTTCTCCCTAATGAAATCTTTATAAGACTATATGTAGTGATTTATTTTTTCTAAAAAACATGATGTTTTACCATAGGAATGTTAATCATTAAATCATAATATTTTATTTCTATTTTTAAAATAGAAAATAATAATTTCTTAATTTATGTTCAATATCTACTTTCTCCTTACATTGTTCTGTTAGTGTACAAAATTAGGGCTTCATGATGTACCACTTTCACCATATAAATATACAAATCATTAAATGATTCATTAATTATGTCACATTGATTAATAATTTTCATTCTAAATATTGAAATGAATACCATTTAAACCATTTTTTATTATTTAAACTTTTTTTCATCGATATTAATTATTTTATAACCATTCATTCAAACTTCTGCATTCTCGAATTCCAATTCAGTCCTTGATGATTTATTTTTCTTTTGTTTTTACACAAAAAACATCCAAATAAACTACATCATTTGGTTTCAACATTTATAAAAACATCCTTCAAAAAAGCTAGTGGCATAAGATATATTCATTCATTTTATGAGAAAGAATCATTATTAATATATATTCAATTTTGTAAAATGAGTCAAATATGTTCAATGAAATTTGAATACATAACTTCTTGCTTCCCTTCAAAGTAGTTATTTTTTTATTATGGATAATATAATTTTTTTCATCAATATAATGAATTAAAAAATAATAAAATGTTTCATATTTAGCACAAATTTAATCATCCTATTTCTATTTTTTTACAAATATTAATAAAAATATAACTCATAAAAATTCATCCACATATCAATAGGAAAAATATAGTGAATTAACATATTTGATACATCATTATACAACTCATACGTTATGGATTTATTTTCAAAATAATCATTCTTACAATTTGTAAAATTATTTCCATAAAGAAATATAATATTGACTATTTATTAATTTTTTTAGGAAAGTGAGGGGAGAACAACTTTTATTGAACAAATAAAGACTCCTTTTGAAGACTTGGAAAAGGAAGAACCCATTACAGAAACCAAATGATAACAAAAAGAAAACCATAGGGCACAAGGCCTTGCGTGGACCCAAATTGAGTGGAGCATATAAAATGTGGGGAGGAGAATCATGTTGCTACATAATTTAAAAATTTTATTCTGATAAATCCAATTTTGTATTGTACCCTAATTGATTGGAGCATATAAATTCCTGGATTATGTTCTTACATTATTCGATAAAATTTAAAACACATATATCAATCTGTAAATTTTACAACACACACATATATTTCTTGATTTACTCAACTTATTATAAATCAAATAAAGAATAAATTATACATTGTGACATCATATAAATACCCATTATGACTCACTGTTTAGGTGGATATAATGTTTCATGAATTCAATTTCTAGTAAGGCTCACTTATTATGCATGATTAGTTGTATTCAATCATCATCATGATTCACTACATATAAGATAATTATGGGAATACGACAATAAATCCATAGAGTCACTCCCTTTTCCACATTCAAGTTCTATTTTAGTGGATATCAATTTAAATTATTGATGTTATCTTCAATGATTATTAATAAAAAGGTCACCCATGTTCATCATGTACTCTTATGTAAATTTCAACATAATTACAAATTTGATGTTTCAATCAATTTCATGAATTAAATTTAATTCCAAACAAATAAAATTAAATTAACATGGAATATTATTGAATCCTAGATCTCAAAATTAATCACACCTAACCAAAAAAAATATTCTTTTCAATTTGATAATTCTGATATATGAATTATCCTTAATATTACATGTGTTCTTTAGCTAAACATTATAGATTTATCTGTGTTAATTAAAAAATATGATCATTTATATATTCATTCAGAATCAATATTGAATTTAAAATTTATACTAAATTAATTACATCTTGTTGTACTAATTTTTTAACTTATTAAAACACTCAGTTACCCTCTTATATCTTCTATATATATTTTTTCTATAAAAATAAATATCAATAGAATATTCTCTTATATATCAAGATAATTTGAATTCAAATTCAAAAATAAACTTCTAATAGATGACAATATTTCCCTTCTTCATACCAAACCCTTGAATAATGATAATATTGATCTATACTATTGTAACAATGATTAGTTATCAATAATATAACAAAATAATCATATGTTTCCTATTAAATATCGTCCACTAGATCGATTTTGTAAAGACCCAGGAATTTCAAGGAAAATTTTTTCTTAATTTTTGGAGAACTTTACAAGTCTGTAGCATCTGACGGCACTCGATTTCGAGGCCCGGTGTGCCTGGAATCAATTTTCAAAGTTTAGCTCGGGTACGTTAAGTGAACAAACGAGCGGGTTTTTCTATCTTTTGAACCGGTGCTCAGAATTGAAATCCGAGGGCACCGATGAACTCGCAGCGCCGGTAATTTCTTAGGGAGACATTTACCGCAGTTGCGTTTCAAGCGGGTTGAGTTTTGATTTTTGGGGAATTAGATTAAACTAAATAAAATTGGTGGAGAAAAATTTTATTTATATCTATGGTGGTTATATCCTACAAAGGGGAGTTAATGGTGGGACCCACAATCACCTAACTACCCATGTCTGGATATTTGAAAGGTGGGTCCCACACGAGCCCCAACCTTTCGCCTTCCCCTAAACTCCTTAAACCCCCTTCTTTAATTTTTAAACTCCTCATAAATTGTGTAAACCCTTCCACTTCTTCTCTATCCCTATTAAACTCTGGACAACAAACCATAATTAATTAATTTAACCTCTTCAATTAATTAATTAGATGTTTTTAATTTTGAATGCATGGCAAGTTTAATTAAAATAAGGGGAAGCCTTATTTTAATTTAGTTTGGCACATGTTGTGTTGGGGAAAATATTTGAGAGAGAGATCTTGTGAAAGAAGAAGGGAGTTTCCCCTTTGTTGAAGAACATCAACCTTCCAATGAAGAACGAACCCTCTTCGACAAAGAACACCAAATCCCTGAAGGAAGACAACACGCTTTCTTTTCTTTTCTCCGGAACAAGTGAGGAGACACCACTTTTTCTTCGGGTGCACTCCGATGACGACGGAATCGACATTGTCATCTACGACGCTCGGCTACCTCGAATCTTATCAATGTAGGGAAATTTGTAAATTTTCGTATGTGTGAATATTTCCTCAAGCATGGGCATTCTTTTATGATAAACTATGCTTAGAGCCTCTAACGCTGAGGGTACGGGCTAACAAACAAGTCTGGACCCACTGTTGATTATTCGTTTGTGTGCTGATTGATGGGTGACGATGAAACAGGACCGCAACGGCGGTTTGAAGCCTTCACATTAATGTTCGTGACCCGAGATTACCGTCGGTGCAGACGGAAGCCAAAACGGACCGCCCGAGCAACACCGGTGGCCCGTGGAAACTCATGGCGGTGCGGGTTGCCGGCGCGGTGGTGCCGGCCACTAGAGGTAGTGGACAACATCGTTCGGCCGCCTGGAGGCATAAGTGCCCCAGCACGCCACTGGAGAAGATCCCTTGTGGCAATATCCGCGGCGACGACGTGGTGGATCCCACGGCCGCGCGGGATCCGGGATGATCGGGGGCGGCACCAGCTAGCGCCACCAGTTCCAAATTAGCGGGGGGTCGCCCCCCCCCCCTCCCTGCTCGGCATAACTGCTCCGCTGGGCTGGCCGAGCCGCGGCCGGCCGCAGACCGGGCTGCACCCCGCCGGGCCCGGCTGCACCAGCCGGGCCGACCCAGGGTGGGTTGGGCCGGGTCGGACCGGGCCCGGACCCGGACCCCGTTTTTTCGGACCTTTTTCGGTTAAACTGACATATCATGAGCTTCGAGCCTCTAATATATGCACTGTCAGTTGTGTAGGATTCATTGGATCGATACTATCGTTTCAGTATATTACACTCAAGGTTTTGGGGAAGTTTTGCTACGGTCGGGTTGGTTCGAACCCGAAACCAACCGGTCCCTCAGAGCCGAAACGCTTATAACTTAAGAACTGGGTGTCTGATTTATGTGTCGTTAACTACGTTGGATTACTATTGATGAGACAGTTCTTTTGGCAGACTCTAAGTGGGATTCGTATGATATTAGAGTATGGTCGGGTTGGTTTCAGCTTAAAAACCAACTGGGCACCTGGAAAGGAAAAGCAAATAACTCACAGACTGGGTGTCCGATTGACGCGCCGTCTGTTGCGTTGAGACCCCTATGATGTGGCGGTCCTTTCTGTTACTTCTATGTGAGACTTCGTAACACATGGAAGTAACAATCAGTAGCTCAAGGATCAGACCCTTTTTTAGACGAGTGTACGGAGTGCAGAGACCTAGTAGCTGTAGACCTGAGGACTGCTTGACTGATTCGACTCTGAGTGATTCGATTAGCCCAGTGGACGGAGCGCCCGGTATTTTGCGGCATACCCACAGAGGACGGAGTGCCTGATAGTTGGAAGCAGACCCACAGTACTTGATAGGAGGAGTACCTCTGTAGGCTATGAGGGGGACTTCCCTGAATTTGGTGGCAGACCTACGGCGGACGGAGCTCCCGGTATTTGGAAGCAGACCTGTGGTACTCGACAGGAGGATTACCTCAGCAGTTTAAGGTTAGTGAGTAGTGCCTTGGAGTCATGACAGGGCCACAGTACTCGACAGAGGAGGGGTTCCCCAGCAGTTGTGGTTTCAATAAAGAAAATCCTGGTTTGAGCTGAATCTATGACCTTTGTGTTTTCTTCATGATTGAGATGGGTTACTTGAAAACATAGGTATATGCATATGAATATACCTAATTAAAGGTTATTTGTTGAGATCTTTCTTTGTGGTTTATCCTTGTTGGATTTAGTGATACCTTGAGGTTCTCGGGGTCCCTACTGAGTATTTTTATACTCACCCCTGCACAGGCTACGCCCGCACCTCGTTTTGTTTGTTGCAGATGATGGACAACACTGATTGTGGTTGAGGCTTGTAGAGTTGGACGGTACCCGGAGGTGGACCTCACGACGAGACGGTTCCCGGAGGTGACATATGGACGTAGAGAGCTGACGTGTCCATTTGTACCTACCCTTCAGGTATGAACTCCGGAGGATGATCCAGGAGCAGTTTGACACCTTCCTGTTGTTTTGTCTTTTCCTTGTACTTTACTGTTGTGCTTGTATTTCTGGCCCCTTTACTTTTGAGCACATCGTTTGTTATATAGTGTTTACTTAGTGTTTGATTCATCTTGTACTCTTGTTGTGTGTGTGTTTATGTTTTATAAAGGCAATGCCTTCCCAGTTATAGGGATTACACCTTTGGTGCTAGTCGCCAGCCACTGGCCTATGGAAGGCGGGCTTGGCGTAGTTACGACACGGGCCCTGGGGGACAGGTCATGAAAAATTAGTATCAAAGGAGTCGGTTCTACCGTAGAACATAGGACTCTAATATTTTCTTTCTGTGAAGAAATAGTGTTAAGAGTACTGAGTGTGGTTTTCAGTTCAGGGAGTCTAGTGTTGGTGTGGGCGGTCGACGTAACCATACACTAAGACCTTGACTTCTGATTTCTGACTCAGTGCACAAAAACACTGATTGCGTGTGTGTTTTCAAAAGTATCTTTTAAATAAGCTCAAGCCAAGTCAGCTAACCAAGTATAGTCTGTGACCGTGTTACATCTATTTCTTTTAGGATGCCTCCCTGTGGACGACCAGCTAAAGCCCCAAGAGTTCTACGTACTAACAGGCCATTGAGCAACGAGGCCTCAGTACAGGGCCCTCTCCCAGTTGACACACCAGTAGAGAGTGCACTCCACTTGAGTGTGTTGCATGAGTTCCAGTGACAGAGGCCTCCGAGGTTTCGAGGTGAGTCATATTTTCAGAAGGCTGGGTATTGGTTGGAGTTTGTAGCATGATCTTTCCACACAATTGCGACACCCGCTGACTTGATGGTGTACATAGCTGTTAGTATCTTTCAGGGAACAACTGAGAGGTGGTGGAGCTAGATTCTCCAGTTGTGTGACGAGACGACCTTCACCTGGGGAAACATCGAGTGTTTTTTCAGGGTGGAGTTTATACCAACGACTCTACACTCTGAGCGTGCTCAGGAGCTGCTACCCTTGCCGCAGGGTTTTCTGACAATAGAAAAGTATTCTGTAGCTGACAGTAGACAGATGACATATAAGTCCAGGCGGACTAGGCCAACAGGTGGGAGACCTCGGGATACAGGTTCGGTTGTGCGAGGCACACGAAACGGAGCCAGCCATACGAGTAGTAGGAAGTGCTATGCATGCGGAAAGCCAAGTCACTTGGATCAAGACTACCTGAGCAATCTAGAAGATAAGAAGAAGGTAGTAGAAGAACCTACCAGACCGAGGTAGAGGAGCTGGTCTTACAGTCGGTGGTGTATGATTCTTCAAGGTGTCATCACCACCACCACCAGGAGGTCCACCCCGACCGTAGGGAATGGGTGGATATGGGAGAGCACAGCTTCAGGAAGCTTAATCATACGACTATGGATCTCTAGAAGTAGGTGGACAGGAGCGAGACTAGTTCCGGGCATGGAGGCCTTTATTGTTTTGGTGCTTCTAGTTTCCGTGTTGTTGTTGTCGTGTTTTCTTTGTGTCTTTGTACTTTGAGATGCAGTAATAAAAGACATTTATCTTTGTAACGTTTACTTTCCTATCCTTTTGGTATGGTTGATACTAAGAGGTTCCAATTAAAACTTTTGACTTGACCCTCACTTGTCATATTCCTACTGGAGGAGACCCAGTAACCACGCATTGATGCCGATAGTGTGACTCAACCCTTGGAGGTGAGAGTAACGGTTGGATCTCTTAGTAGTAGCGTCGAGGCCGTATAAAATCATTCAAGATATGAATTGTACCATTCAGGTCTAGATTGACTATATTAGGCAAAGAATGTGGTTCATCCAGGGGATGAGACCAAATTTCTCTTTTTGAAAGATGAGAAATCTCAGCAGCTTTTGTAGAATGTAGATGAAGAAGGGTGGAGATGAGTTCTTACAATTGGCTATTCTCACCCATTGTTTGTTGAGCGATCAGTTTACGGTTCTCTCCAACTCAATAGTCTTAGGTTTATCTTCTCTCAGAAGGACATGAACCTGATACAGCGGTGATGGCTTGAATTCCTCCAGGACTATGACTTCGAGATTGTGTATATTCTTGGGGAGAGGAATGTTGTATCAGATGCTATTAGTAAGAGATCGGGCTTCAGCTGTTAGGAGTGGCGATACAGTAGCTAACCGCGTTTCAGATATCCTTTGTGGATAGTGATGGAGTAAGCACATGTAGTACCAGATATAGTTCATGCTATGATAGATAAGGTGCAGATCATCCAGGAGCGGATGAAGACTGCACAGAGCAGACAGTAGTTCTATGCTGATAGGAGACGAGACCACTAGAGTTTGAGGGTGATAACCACGTCTTCTTATGGGTCTCACCTCGACGGGGTTTATGGAGATTTGTCCAGGGTGGAAAGTTATCTCCTCGATTCATCGGACCTTTATAGGTCCCCAGCAGAGTAGGTGAGGTGGCTTACCGCCTGACCTTTCCACCTCAGATGCATCGGGTGCACGACGTCATCTATGTATCTCAACTGAGGAGGCGTGTGCATGACATATCCATCATAATCGACCATGGAGAGCTGGATATCGATGACAGTGGTGACTTTCATGGAGGTTCCAGTAGATATTGAGGATAGAAAGTAGTGGGTCCTACGAGGACGGACGATTCCTCTGGTGCGCTTTCACTGGCAGTATGGGAACCTCAAGGAGAGAACATTGGAGTGGGAGGCTCATATGCGTGCTCGGTACCTCCTTTAGTTTCCCTAGTTTGTGTTGTTGCTTTATGGGGACGTAAATCCTTAAGGTGGGAGTAATGTAAAGACCCATAAATTTCAAATAATTTTTTTTATTAATTTCTTTGTAATTTTAGGAGTCTGTAGCTTCTGACGGAACTCGATTCTGAGGCCCAGTGTGCTCGGAATCAATTTCTGAAGTTTAGCTCGGGTACATTCAGTGAACGAACGAGTGGGTTTTTCTATCTTTTGAACCAATGCTCGGAATTGAAATCAGATGGCACTTATGAACTCACAGCGCCGATAATTTCTTAAGGGGGCCTTAACTGTAGTTTCGTTTCAAGTGGTTTGAGTTTCAATTTTTGGGGAATTATATTAAAATAAATAAAATTGGTGGATAACATTTTTATTTATATCTAAGGTGGTTATATCCTACAAAGGGGAGTTAATGGAGGGACCCACAACCACCTAGCTACCCATGTGTGGATATTTGAAAGGTGGGTCCCACACGATACCCAACCTTTCACCTTACCCTAAAATCCCTAAACACCCCTTCTTTAATTTGTAAACTCCTCGTAAATTGTGTAAACCCTTCCACTTCCTCTATCCCCCCCTTTAACTCTTGCCAACAAACCTTAATTAATAAATTGAACCTCTTCAATTAATTAATTAGGTGTTTTGAATTTTGAATGCTTGGAAAGTTTAATTAAAATAAGGGGAATCCTTATTTTAATTTAGTTTCCCACATGTTGTGTTGGGGGAAATATTTGAAAGAGAGCTCTTTTGAAGAAAGAAGGGAGTTTCTCCTTTGTTGAAGAACATGAACCTTCCAACGAAGAACGACGCCACTTAGACGAAGAACGCCAAATCCATGAAAAATGACAATTCACTTTCTATTATTTTCTCCGTGACAAGTGCGGAGATGCCACTTTTTCATCAGGTTCACTCCAACCACGACAGAATCGACACCGTCATCCACGACGCTCGGCTACCGCGGATCTTATCAAGGTAGGGGAATTTGTATATCTTCGTATGTGTGATTATTTCCTCAAGCATGGGCATTCATTTATAATAATCTATGGTTAAAGCCTCTAATGAGGAGGGCACGGGCTAACGAACAAGTTTGTTCCCTCCGCTGATTGTTTGTTTGTGCGTGGATTGACGCGCGACGATGAAACAAGTCCGCAATGGCAGTTTGAAGCCTTCACAGAAAAGTTCGAGACCCAAGATGACCGTCAGTGCAGATGGAAGCTAAAACAGACCACCGGAGCAACTCCGGTGGCCCGCAGAACCTTGTGGTGGTGTGGGTCGTCGGCGTGGCGGCGGCGGCGACCAGAGGCAGTCGCCGGCATTGGCGGGCCGCTTGGAGGCGACGGCACACCAGCACGTCGCCGGAGAAGATCTGTCGCGGCAACAGCCGCGCGGGATCCGGGACGACCGGGGGCGGTGCCAACTGGCTCCGCTGGTTCCAAATTAGTAGGGGGTCACCCCCCCCCCACCCCGCTCCGCGTAACTACTCGGCTAGGCTGGTCGAGCTGCGGCCAACCGAGGACTAGGTCGCGCCCAGCCGGGTCGTGCCGCGCCAGCTGCGGGTCGTGTCGCGCGAGCTGCGGGTCGTGTTGCGCCAGCTGCGGGTCGTGCCGCTCCCAGTCGGGCAGGACCACGCCAGACGCGGGCCGGGCCGCGCCAGCCAGGCTAGGCCGCGCCCTACTGGGATAGACCCAGACCTGGGTCGGGTCGAGTCAGTTTGGGCCAACCCAGGGTGGGTTGGGTCGGGTTGGACTGGGCCCAGCCCTACCTTTTTTGGACTGTTTTCAGTTAAACAGACATATCTTGAGCTACGGACCTCCGATCGATGCATAATTAGTTGCGTATGATTCCTTGGATCGAGAAGGTACTTTAGATATATTACATTCAAGGTTTTGGCGTTGTTTTGGTATGGCCAGGTTGGTTCTAACCCGAAACCAACCGGTCCCTCAGCGCGAAAACGCTTATAACCTAAGAGTCGGACGTCCGATTGACGTGAAGTCAACTATGTTGGATTCATCATGATGAGAAAGATCTTTTGGAATACTCTACATGGGATTCAGATTATATGGGAGTATGGTTGGGTTGGTTTTAGCTTAAAACCCAATCGGGCCCCTGGAACGGAAAAACAAATAACTCCCAGACCGGGCGTCCGATTGATGTGTCGTCTGTTGCGTTGAGACCCCTATGATGAGGCTGTCCTTTGTGTTACTTCTATGTGAGACTTCGTGAAACTTGGATATAACTACCAATAGCTCTAGGAGCAGACCCTGCTAGAGATGAGCGTACGGAGTGTGGAGACCTAGTAACTGTAGACCTGACGACTGCTTGACCGATTCGACTCAGAGTGATCGATTAGCCCAGTGGACGGAGCGCCCGGTATTTGGCGGAAGACACACGGCGGACGGAGCACCTGGTTGTTGGCAGCAGACCCATGGTACTAGATAAGAGGAGTACCTATGTGGGTATTAGGGGGAGCGCCCGATATTTTGCGGCAGACCCACAGCGGACGGAGCGCCAGGTATTTTGCAGCAGACCCGCAGTACTCGACAGGAGGAGTACCTCAGCAGTATAAGGTTAGGGAGTAGCACCTCGGTGTCGTAATAGGGCTACCATACTCGACAGAAGAGGATTTCTCCAGTAGTTGTGGTTTCGATAAAAAAAATCCTGGTTTGAGCTGAGTCAATGACCTTTGTGTTTTCATCATGATTGAGATGGGTTAATTGATAACTTAGGTATATGTATGGGCATATACCTAAGTTAAGGTTATCTGTTGAGATATTTTTTTGTTGTTTATCCTTGTTGGATTTAGTGAGACCTTGAGGGTCTTGGGTTCCCTACTGAGTATTTTTATACTCACCCCTGCACGGGCAAAGCCCGCACCTCATTGTGTTGGTTGCAGACGACGGACATCATTGATCGTGGTAGAGGCTTGTAGAGATGGATGGTACCCGGAGGTGGACTTCACGAAGAGACGGTACCCGGAGGTGAAACACAGATGTAGAGAGCTAAGGTGGCCATCTGTACATACCCTTCAGGTAGGAACTCCAGAGGAAGATCCAGGAGCAGCTTGACACGTTCCTTATGTTTTTTCTTTTCCTTTTACTTTACTGTTGGTCTTGTATTTATGTCCCCTTTACTTTCCTGCACATATTTTGTTATATAGTGTTTACTTAGTGTTTTATTTCTATTTTACTCTGTTTGTGTGTGTCTACATTTTAAAAAGTCAATTCCTTCCCAGTTATAGGGATTACGGCATTGGTGCTAGTCACCAGCCCCTGGCCTACGGAAGGCGGGCTTGGGGTAGTGACGACACCGCCCCCGGGGGACTAGTCGTGATAGATTTGATTTATCATTTTTCATAATAATCAGATCATGAAAATATTCCTCACTAAATGAATATATATGTTCTTCTTTAATAACATATTCTAACATAGTGTTACATAAATTTTCATAGAGTATAATATATTTATTCTTTAAAAAACTCTTATAATATCCTTCATTTCCTTGAATAATTTATTCTGGGCATGAACTCCACAGTGTGGTTCCCTTAATTAGTGTATGACTCGTTATAGCATGAAATAGATATTTTTAGACTATATTTATCTTACCAAAGATCCCTCACGGATTCCATAATTTCTTTTCTTCCATACACTAATATACAAGGGAATTATTTAAACACAAAGTTACATATTCAATTTTATGGAATGAGTTTTACCCTCATTTAACAATCTTCATTTATGATAATATAGATATTAAAATAATATTCCATCTTTATAAACATCTCTAATAACTGTATAATTCACTAGCTAAAAATTTATGTCATCTTTTACAAATGATAATGATTTATGTTTTCACATGAATGTGTGTTACTTCTTAATATAGTGTGATTTTTTATTCCATGAAAAAATGCATTTACCCTCCAACATTACATTTTATTTTAATAATATGACCCACATTTATGATCCCTAATGTCATGAAAAATACCCCATTTTTAATTATTAAAGTTACTCTTGTTAATCTTGTTAATAATTCTTATATATAATGGGTTTTTAAAACATTACCCATTTCCCAAATTTTTTAATAATGTCACATTAATGATTCACCACTCTCAAATCAATTTCATTTTCCTACATAGTTTGATACTCACATTCTATTCTATTTTCTTAATCGAATAAAATGTAGATACTTTTATATATATATACAAGGAAAATCAATTAATTATCCTATTATCTTATCCATGTATAATATATTTTCCATATTACTATTCCACATCTATAGTTTCAAAGAAAACATCAAAACATTTGAAACCTTTGGAGGAAACTTATGGGAAGCAAACATTCTCAAAACATCAATAATTATCAATAAATTTAATGACATCTGATATATGAAATGTCCAAAATGTACAAACTAAATCCAACATCCTTACAATAACCCTTTATTGATTTCCAACAAATCCAACATAAAATTCATTAGTTTTATTAATGTGAATTTATAATTTACAGTATGTATTCTTTATTAAAAGTTAATTCAATTAAATATATTTTTTTCATTTTTATTTCACCTTTTAAATATTGAATTGAATAATAAATATGGGAATTAACTGTATTTCTAGTTTTGACATGGGTTGACTAAAATAATAACTTTCTTATTAGTCAAATTGATGAGATATTGTAGAATAATAAACATGATTTCCTTGTTAAATTAAAAAATTCTAACTTGTAGTTAATTATTATCATTGATTTCCTCATAATAATGCAATAATATTTATACACCACCCACCTCATACACAATCCTATATATTTTTCATATGATTATGGATCCAACATATATAAAATATAATAACTATTTTATTAAATTATTCATCAAATATTAATATAGAAAAATTGTTTTCATTATGAAAAAATAAATTCTATTTTATATGATTGAATCATGAAACATAGAACCATATTAAATACTATTATAATCTTCAAAATCATTAAAATTACTAAATAATCAACTAAATGAGTTTGTTGTATAGATATATAAAATTATAAAAATTTTAAATGCATGATATATATTAATATTTTGAAAATATATAGTCAAGAGTTATATAATTCTTTCATATAATTAATTTAGTGATAACAGAACAATATTTCCAAAATAATAATTATCCACCTTCAATTTAGAAAATCCCTTGTAATTAAACCACACATATGTCATATTGTTATTAATTAAAAAATAAAAAAATTTATTTAGTCAATGATTGAAATATAATAATTCATTAAAGGAAAATGAAGTGGTTTATCATTAATAGTGTAATGAATTATAATTTTCGATATTAAAAAATATGATTATAGTAATTCTTGTTTTATGCTATTATGTATCATTTATTTCCGTTATATAATAAATTAGTATATTTATATATTTATTTTTAGTACTCACTAAAACAATATAAATAATATAACATATTTAAATTTGTTTAAGGAAGTATATTACAGGAGTTGTGTTTGGCAAAAATCCCTTAAGGTATCATTGAATCATTTTTGTAGTGATTGTGTTTGTTGACAATGTGGGCCTTGGTGTTTTGTTTGATGACAAAGAAAATCATAACGTACAAATTTGTTGACAAATCAAACCATGAAGTAAAAAAATTTTGAAAAAGGGGATTTCATTATGGCATGTCGAGTTCAGGGTATTTTTTTAACGATCAATGTTTGATTCAAGAATGTCAACAAAGGAATGGTTGATCTGGAGGCAGTTCAAAAAGAGCAGATACAAGGTGGCGTCGGTGTCTTGGAGGCTTGGAAACTTTCACGCCACATGTTTTTCAAGATCATAACATCAAAATATGGAAAAGGTAAAAAGGTGCACCCATGTTTTATGTTTGGTTGCGCAAGTGACTAGCACGGAAGAAACTAGGGTGGCGAGACTTGCACGCCGAGAGGAGACTTGCGTGTTGTCGCGCAGTGTGTCCAAATGACTATAAATAGAGGTCTACCCCTCCAGATTCTTTTTGAGTTCAACTCTTAGAGAATTTCAGAGCTCCCGTCTCACAAGTGTGGTGGTCGCACTAGTGGCGGTGTGGTCGTGCAAGTAGAAGTTGTGTGCCAGTTGATTCTTGCACATCCAGAGTGGTTTGGGTGAGAAAGGAAGGGAGTCGACCTAGTTTTGAGTTGTAGAAGGGGGTGTCACGTAAGTGGTTTGGTGAAACATGCATGCTAGGTTTTGAAGAAGTGCCACAGTTTGTGGTTGCACGCCAATATTGGTTTGGGCGTAAAAGGGTGTGAGTCGTGCAACTTTGGAGTTGCAGAAGCTAGTGTGGTGCAAGTGGTTGAGGTGAACTTGCACGCCAGTTTTAACATGCACTCCGATACTTGCGTGCCGGCTTGGAGATGGGTGTCAGGTCTGGTTGAAGCACAACAGTGATTCAGGGCTGCATGGAAGCTGGAAGATTTCCCGATACCTTAGGTGCAAAGTGAGATTCATCTACGGGTGAAAGTTGGACTTCAACAGAGCATCTACATACAACAAAAGATGTATTCTTTAGTGATAATTAAGAGACGTACAGGTCTATAAATTGTGATTGGATCCCTTCCAGAGCAGTGAGCAAAGGAAGAGGAAGAAGGTGATCCACTCCACCGGCAGTGAGCCAAAGAGAGGGAAACTGGGAGTGACCCTTAGGAAAGCAGTGAGATGGCCCTAAACATTATAAAGGAAGTGAGCCTAGGATTGGAAGTGATCTATCCCAAACTTTTTAAATCGTAGTGTGCTTTTAGTGGATTTGGTACATCATCACATCGCTGATGTATGGTCCTTGGACGTAGCCCAGTGAGGGTGGACCAAGTGAAAATCGTTGTGCCCTTTGCATGCTTTAGTTTTTGTTTATACTCTGCTACAGGAAAAAGAGAGAATATAGTTTTTCTTTACATCGAGACAAGAACAATTGGGGCAGTTGTTTTAATCTTTCATACCCTGATTCACCCCCCCCCCCCTCTCAGGGTATCTAACCTAGAGGACCAAACAAGTTGTTACATTCTATAATTACTTAAAACATTATAATATTTTCAAAGTACTATAGGATCCTTAATAATTCTATTTTTATGAATTATTATGGAAAATAAATGTAGGCTAAGGGCATATTAGTTTTTTATTCACCTATATTATAGTTCTACGTACCTCTATTTATTTCTATTAATTCTATTAAACTAACGCTCTAACAATCCCTAAGTGTTTGGGATTTACTACCAAATAATGTTAGTGACTAGCCTTTATTTGGATACCATTATAGGTTCATCATTATTTGTATCTATTAAATTATTTCAATTTAACAAATTGATCTAAATGGTTGGAATTTTTCATATAATGGTATATTCACTTAATTTTTTTATTTAAATTAAATATATGAATACAAAATTATTTGAAAATTTATTTAAAATGATTGATCTAATATAGTTTGATAATAATTATAATATCAATTATTTATGTTTCGTATCTATGAAATTAACTAGAATTAAAATTAATATTAAACTGAGAGGTTATTAAAGTAATATTGTCCATGGATAAAAAATATTTCATCTAATTGGTCATATTGTGATGATTGTGAATTTATAAGGATCTCAAAACATGGTCATTACAATATCAAAAACACTATGAGATAATTTTTCTCATATCCTTTCAATGTCATATTTCTTAATGTACACTAGTGTGATGCATTAATATATATTATATTAAACTTATTATGTCATTTTATTAACATAGTGATTTGAAAAATCATATATAACTTAATGAATGTATATTTTATTTATACATAATCATAAAATATTCTATTAAGATTTGATAAAATTAATTTAACATAAACCAGAATATTTTTTTATTACATTTCACAAATAATGAATTTAGAAAATTCTATCAAGAGTAAAAACCATGGAAAATGATTATAGACTATTGAATGCTAAAGAATGAATGTAAATGTTTTATTATTATTATTTTTAACTCTTCCTATATCATTCTCCATTTTAAATGAACCATTTTATATTTGAATTAATATGTGGTATAACTGTTTTGAAAATTCAATTTTAATGGATTTTTAAAATATTAATTAATTTATGTGGATTTATTAAATAATGTGTAATATAATAGAATGATCAAAATTATTTTTTAGTTTTTTGAGAAATATTTAATTAAATATATTTTTTAATGGAATGTAATTACTATATTTTTGGAATGCCATCATCAACACATAATTATATGGATTCTATCAAATATTATTTTGGATTTTGAATATATTTGATTTTCTTATTGTCACAAGTAATGATTAATATCTTAAATAATTGTGGTATTAAAATATATAATATATCAAAATTTTAAATTACTAATATGCAATTTCTATATATTAAGAAATATGTAATTATTTATTTTATTAAAAAAAATTTGTAATTACAATTTAGGAGGGTTGATAAAACACCTTATAATATAAAATATGTTGAGTTAATGTTTCTTTAACATTATGATATATTTTTATTTTTAGATAATAAAAAATTCATAAAATATCATATATTATGAATTATTTTTTTCATAAAATATTCAAAAATGTTTCTCAAATGTCTAAATATTTGACTTTTCCATTTACTAATTTATTACCTATTTAATTTATATTCATGAATGTCACATTTTTACAATCTAAATCACCTTATACTATAATTTAATTTCTATAAAATTATTCTTATAATATTATACCGAGAATATTTGGACTAACATATGGGGTAAAATATATGATTCATTTTCATTAAATGAATATATTTATATTTTTAAAATAAAATATATAAGAAAATATTATTATTTTTTTAATATTATATCCATTGGGAATCAATTTAATTTTTAATAACACTTTGGATTCTTTTTACAAATAATGGAACATTGGGATGATTAATATTATATTAGGGACTACTATTATTTAAATAGTTTTATTAACAACATATCTATCACAGAAAATATTTTTTGGGGATTCCATTGATTTTGAACTATTTTGCAAGTGTTCTTTTTTATGTTCTTTAAGAGTAAAATGAATTTATATAATTCTTAATATGATAATTTTTTTTATTAGTAACATATATCTTTATCATATAATGTGTTATAAACTAATACATTATGATTATATTAATTTGGTTGATTTTATACGAAATAAAAGAAAATAATAATAATAATATGTATTCATACATGTAAAGAAATGTTTTTATATTTATATGATATATAATTAAGAACCCTTAATAAAATTTAAATTTATATCATCGTTCTAAATAATTAACTACTCAAAACAAAAATCATTTAGTATGAGAGAAAGTAATATGGTTAGGTGCTCATAGAATATATTTTTTAAGGTGACAATGTGGTAACTGACCTTAATGAAATTTGGTTCTAATAAATAATTTAAGTTTTGAGTAATACCTTGCTCGGAAACCATAAAAATATTATTTTCCTTGAGAAATATATTTTTTTTAATTAATATGATAATTTAGATGAAGCTTATCGCCATTAATATATATATATTTTATACATGATATTTAAGAAAAAATTATCATCTTAATTATTTTGAAAATAATGTAAATATATATGCGTGATGTAAATATAATTTAAATTTATATTATATCCCATTAATTTTTATTATGTAAAATGATGTGATTTTTTTAAGGTGGATCATTTTATAAAATTATTATTAATTATTGATGAATTGATACTTATTATGTAAAATGAATTTTAATAGTAAGATTACTTAATCATCATACATAACATTAAAATTATCCATTAAAATGTAAAATATAGATGAAAAAAACATCTTTATAGTTATAAATATTTATAAATTATTTTTTTATAGAAATAAAAATGATATGTCATAGAGAGACCACTTCTGAATTCCATTGTTAATAAATCTATTAATGTAGTGAAAAATTATGTCATTATAGAATTATGGGGATCTTTGTAAATTTATTTTTTTATGATTTATTCTGTAGTGACATAAGTATATTTGGACCATGAGAATATTTATTATTTTTTTATGATAGATATCAATAAAATATTTTTATAATGGAATATACTATACATAGTATATATGATGATATAAAAACATTCATTACATATTCGAGAAAATGGTATATGTGTGTCTACAAATGAACTCATTATGGTATGGTTGGTACTAGGATCACAAAATAATTCATATTTTTCTACATATTATATACCATATTTTTTATTTAACCAACCAAATATGTATATCATTAACTATAACATTAATGAATTTAACTTTATCTTCTGAAATCTCATAAATTTATTAATGATTTATTTGATTAATTTTTAAGGTCCATTGCCTTTTTTAATGAATTAAAAAATATAATGGGAAACAATTTTAGCTATGTAAAGAAAAAATGGTCTTAGTAAGCACATTATAATTTCATTGAAACTAAAACTAGATATTTCAGTATATGGGAAATGATTCATTTATTAAACAATTCAAAATTAAATAGTGAACATTCTAGAATAGAAAAATATGTGAAATAAATAAGTTTCAAATACATCATAATGTATTTTGGTAATATAAATCAGTTCTCCTAATTTTATGTGAACTTGAGACCAAAAATAAATAAATAAAATTTGAATATATATGTGTGTTCTAGATTATATAACGGGCGATGTAGAAATATATGAGATTAATGATAGGGAGAAATAATATTTATATTCTTCAAAATAAAATAATTTAATTGATATTATAATTTTTTATGGAGAAATGATATTTTTCTTTCATTCATTGTTATATGAAAATGGTAGATTGTTTTATTGAAAAAAAAATTTAAAATAAAGATATGTTATAATAGAAATACCTGGTTATTTTTCCTATAAAATCAATAACATGTTTTGAGATTGGACATTATGATAAATAATTTTCTTGTAATTGAATCAAATATGATTGAAAATATATAAAATTTGAACATGTTTAATAATTGAGTCATTTTTAGGTTATTTCTCTATGTGATATTTAATATTATTTAAAAAAATTATTTATCATTTGATTTTAAATTTATTAATCATTATATAATGAAAAATTATTTGGTATAGTTTTTGTTTTAATATTTTTTGTGTGTCTATGAAGATAAATATTCATTAAAAAAATATGGTGATTTATTATTTATCTTAGTTTGTTTTAATATTTTAATAAATGAATGGAATATTATAAAATTAGTGACATAAGGGATATCATTATTTTTTAGTTGAAAAAGTCTCATGAAAAGTATTTTATATATGTAGAATAGAATTCAAAATGTGGTTTGTAATGTAAAGAGACAAATTTAATGAGTTACATTATATTATATTGTCGTTAATCTCAATAAAATATTTTATTCATATAATGTTTTCTATGTATTATATATTTTTAATTCACATATCTTAAAATAATTAATAATTTTTAATTATGTGATGTAAATTTATTTGGATATAATGTTTAAAATTTTTAATAAAAGGATTAAATAATTTTTAAAAGAATAATGTCATAAAGGGTTTTATGTGTTATGATATAGAGATTATAATTATTATATATGTGGTTTTATAATTATATTCATAATATTTTTTATGTTATGTAAATATATCATGTAATATAAATTAATCCCTTTACTATAATTAAAATTTAAACTCTTATTCATGTGAAAACAGTTATGTTATTGTGGAGATCATAGAAGAACTAAATTAAACTGTGATACAACATGTTTGTACATTAAATTTCAATCATAATGTTTTAATACATAGTATCTGGTACAATATCCATATGATATGAAAATTATCCAACCTATCCCCCTTGTGAAAATACCTCAAATAAAGATACCATCATATCCCTTGTCATAATGTATTCATCCATATCGATTTTCATTTCAGTGATTACCAAAAGTAGAATATTTCCTATGAATTATTACATTCCTTTTTTCCCATGTGTAACACTATCATAAATCTATACATCATTTTATATTAATATTCCTTTGATAATTTTAGTATAAAATTCTATATCACCTTCTCCTCCATAAAATGCATAAAGAGGATCATTCTATTCAGCGTGGGAACTATCAGATTCTATGATACTAAAAATTCCCCTTACATTTACCTTACTAAAAAATAATTTTCAATAATATTTACTTCTATATTCACACCTCTAGTTTCATCCAGTGATCCCTCATCTTGAATGGGGGTCTTAACCACCTTCTTGTTTTCAATGGGTACCTTTTATGATAAAGTTGAATACTAATACATGTTAACCTCATTGGGAACTACGATATAGTCATGCCTTATTAAGGATGTATAGAGGATAAACCTACAATTGAGTGACCCTATTTGTTCCATCACATTGTGGGAGTTTTCTTTTCATGGTGTTCGGGCAGGTCAAGGTGACTGAATACAAACTTCAAAAAATTTACTATTTTTCCATGTTTCCCAATAACATATCACCCCATTGTTTTCTCGCACCAATGTTCTAAACTAGGTGGTATCTCACCCTAATGGTGTCACCCTGGTGTTTTCCCACCATGGTGGTAACTCACCCTTGTAGTTTTTCCATGGTAGTGTCTCACCGTGGTGGTATCTCACCCTGGCGGTGTCACCACTATGGTGTATCACCCAATCAGTAGCTGACACTGGAGGTGTCACCCTGGTGGTGTCACCCTAGATGTGTCTCACTCAAATGGTCACTTGATGGAAGTGGATAGATGGAATTATCTCTCCCTATAGTGCCTAGACTAATGGCGCCTCATACCTTGATTCAGGTCGTCTTGTAGAGTCTCTCTTGATGTTGTCTCCATGATTGTAGTAAGGGTTGCATCTAACTATTCCTCCATTATTTCCCTATCGATGTCTTATTTGGAATAAAATATTTTTAAATCTATATCTTAAAATATTTGACACTGATTCCAGGGCCATAAATCATGTATTTCATTCCCTAATACAAATTATCTTTTTCATTAGTCAAACTCATAATTTTGACCAAATCCCCCAATAATGGAAAATCCAAAATGTATCTAAACCCATGACCCATTTTAGATCATCCCAAAGTTGATATTCTTTTCCCCCACTATCTTTCCTTCTTGATTACTTTTTTAATGAGACACACACACAACACTTCATCATGTCGGAGTTGTGCGGTCAGTCTATAACCTTTGGTTCATGTTTCCTTTTTTTTGTTTCATGAACGCCCCTAATACTATGAAATATTGAAGTACCTATCACCTATTATTCCATGTCGGTTTCCCATTATCATTATTAATTTTTTATCATGTGGGTGTGTGTAAAAAATATTCCCTTATAAAGATAATTTAATTAAAATAAAAAATGTTTATCAAACCAATTTAATATCAATACGTGTGGGTAGGGAAAATATGATGTATGTTATTGCTATGCTTTGTATTTATATTATGATTCATTTGGGATATGTACCTAGAAAAAACTGTTTCCATTTGGGTTACATGTTTATGCATATAATGGTTTATGGAACATTTTCTTTTTTCGTACTAAATGATTATATGTGAGAATTTATGACCATTGATATCCGTTTATTAAATGGATTCCCCAAGATTATACTAATTTTGCGATAACTCGTGAATTAACAAGTGGGAATTAAAGTAGGTATGAATGGTTAAATTTTAATATTTTTTTTCTTAATATTCGGTGATGTGTTTGTGGGTATAGTAATGTACAGGGGGTTGGTTCTATGGATATGGTAGTCTGGGTTCAGTATACTTGTGCATTAGGGCTACAAGACTAATTTTTTTTATATGTTTATGGATATTGTTGTGAGTTAGGGTTTTTTGTAGTCCTGGTGGTATGGGTTTAATAAATTTTAATGAGAACAATACTGGTTTATATGGGCGATTCTCCATTGATAACATGCAGAAAGCTCCATCCCATACCTAGAGGTCATGGTGACGTGTCTTTAATGTAAAGTGCCTTAATTTACCATGATTGTTTTTGTGTTGCATAGTTTCAAGGGTATTTAAGGAATACATAAATAATTATTTAATAGTGTATGGAATGTACTGGGACAGTATGGTAAATGAAATGAAAATTGTTAAATAAATTATTTATAAAAGAGAAATGGGATTTCTAGAATGATGTTTTTTGTTGTGAATTTAGAGGTAGCAACAAAAGGTGATTGTTTTGTGAGTTGACTTTTCTTATGATAACCCATAGGATGGGAATGAGTGTTTGATACCATATATGTATATACTTGTATTTCCTGGTTATTTCTATTCATTCCCCACCCACATTGAGCCTTATGTGCTGAACACAAGCATAGTCACACAAGTGGTGTCTTTCCCAAAATCTTTATGGGAGGAAAGATGGATAAAAATCCGCTCTTCCCTTCTCTTTCATCAAGGTGGTGACAACCGATGTTTATTTAGGTAGGATGTGGTGATATTTTTTATCCCATGTGACATTGGGAGAGGTGGTTTTTTTCCAAGGTGTCTTCCAAATGAGTTATGATATTCATTCTCATGTGTGTTTGTGATGCTATGTAATGTGTTGTGAGGCTTAGATGTGTGAATGAGGGTTTTTTAATGAAATGTTGTGTGAAAATATGATATTTTTTAATTCTTAGGTGTGTGTGGGCGGGATTTGTTCTTACACTGGGGTGTGTGTTGATGGTTTGTGATGTGTTATATTTGGAAGAGGTTAGAGCGCGAGGATATTTGACGTTATGGTGTGAGAGAAAATAATCAATGGGAAAGTGGTGTGGGTAACCCTATCCTTGAGGATCATTATATTATATTACATATCATGCATTAATTGGTTAACATGATTTAGTGAGGTTGGGTTGCAAGGTATACTGGTATGGGTGACCATTTGGTTCAATTTTTTTCACATAGGGGAATTAGTATGCTTCATTCACAAGGGAATAATAGAATTTGGTTTTCCTACTAAGTGTATGTGTATGCTCACCCAACATATATGAAACCCTTTTTAGGATTCACAAAAGGTTTCACAGACCATGATGGAAATTACTATCTCAGAACCTGACAGCTGATGTGTTGTTTCTTAGTTTTACATTATTTTATTTACTTACGAATTTTATATTTGTACAACTTCTATTTTACACATGCATGTGGGATGGTTTTTTATTTCTTTACATTGTGTATCAGATTTATCTGGGTTATTATCCATCATATCACCCTATCTTGATTCTTAAAATGGGTAGTGCCTCCCATATTGTGATATTTGTACACCCTTTTTGCTAATTGTCGACCATGAGCCTAATGGAAGTGGAACTCATGGTTCATTACCTACCTTTATTTATTTCATGCCTAGGAGAGGTAACTTTGGAGGGAGGGGTCATGAAAGAGTGGTATAAATGGTGATGTTTGAGAGATAGAATGGTGTTTGGAGCTATGAATATTGAGGATATCATGGAATGGTATACAAAAATTTCATGTTGGACTTGGTATTTGAAATATGCTAGGGAGATCGGTGAGCAACTATAATTTTATGGCCCCACAATCTCATTCATAGTCTATGTGATTATTGAAAATCCATGTGAGATGGACCTTCTTTCATTTTATAGACATAGGAAAGGTACATGAATTATAATGACTTGGCCCTTTCCTTTAATTGGGTTTTTTTGGGAAGGTTAAAATGGAAGATATAAATTAAATTGATTAATTTGAATGTTACTAAAATTCACCACTACTGGATCTTAGGAATTTTTTTTCCCTTTCAACTATGGCTCATGTTCATTTATTTACATGTGTCTTAGTTTGTGGATGTTTTATGGGATGATCTGGTTGGTCATCATTGGGTTTATCCGGATGAGGAGCATTATCAGTGGAAGAGGACATTGCATGATTTTTTGTAGGAGGCTTCCATAAATTACAAGGTAACTATTTCAGAAATGAGGTTGGAGAGTTGGATATGGAAAGTGTAGATTGCCTTTAGATTGATCTAGGATCCTATACTGTAATGGATCACATTAGCGTCTAGTCAAGTATGGGGTGCTTCATTTCAGTGGTGGATTCTTTATCTAGTGGAACCAAACATGGGAGATGTTGTGTGGTTGAATTCCAAAAGTAGTTTCTTGTATATTTCCTTTCATCAACCAAGAAATTAGAGAAGAGGCTAGAGAAACAATACCTTCAATGAAGTGGTATATCAGCACCATGACAGGGGATTAATTTCAGGGATCTTATGAGCTTTTCCCATGATCGGTTTCCGAACGAGGAGTCTCATGTGATACATCCCAAGGATGTACTCCAACGTAAAACTAGTATACTCTTACTAATTTTATGTTTCCAATAAATCTGGAATTAAATAATAATGTGTAGGTGTTAGAGTGAATGCACATGTGAGGTGTTTTACCATGATAGTTGAGTCATTAAAGTTCATTGAGAGGATGATTGGTTTGTGGAATGCCTTAGGCACCATGAACGTTATGGTTTTGACTGGAAGGAAGGCAACCTTGATAACTTCACTTTCTACCTTCTCACATCCATTCCTTTCCTGATGGCCTATGGATGATGAGATTCTTATTTTGAGTTCATGGAAATCATTAGAACAAGTTCCTAGGGGCTGCATGATCATAATATGGTCGAGGTGCATAAGTTTAGTGCCAGCCTCACCAGTAGTTGTTAGTGAGGCCATTTTAGTAGTACATGTAGTAGGAGTTTTCTCCATTGAGGGATGATGGAGAAGGTAGAGGCCGACCAAAGTATGTTCCTTGTACTCAAGGACCGTGACCTAATCATGGATATGGATATGGTCATCAATAGATAAGAAGAAGATCTGAGCATGGTCAGTTGCAAGAAGTAGAAGGAGTTCTTACAAAAAGGCCAACGATCATTTAAGGTATGATCAGTTTGTTCAGCACCCTTTATTTGTTCATTCTATGACTAAGGAGATTCAAAATCCTTTTTTAAACCCATGATAACCCATACCATGGGAATATACATAGAGAGGTTTCTTGTGCCCATAGTATTACGTACTCTAGTCGAAATCTAGACCATCTTGTTTGATGTGTTCCGTGAGTGTAGACTAATAATTGGACCACATAAGTCTCATGGGGATTTCATCATCGGCATGGAGTAGTTTTATTTCACTTGTTATTTTATTTAATTATTCCTTGGGAGATTAATGTTTTTTGATATGGATGGAAAACTTGTGGTTTTCATTAGTGACCAGAGTTGTCGGGTGGGAAGTGGGTGTGTGGATCCCCATCATTTCTGTTTTGATGAGATGTTGTTGGAATTTGTTGATTCTAAAATTGGGGAGGTTGCCCAGGTTGTTGGAGAGTTCCACAATTTTTTAGGAGGTTGTGAAGCTACCCACTCAATGTAATTTTGGGTATTTTATAGACATCCATGTTGGTGATTCTCATATTTTGATGTCCCCTAATCTGATGACACATTCTATGCTGTGGGTGTTCAGGATTCAGATAAATGATCCGATGAAGTAGGGTTTTATTTTCCCCTATGTGTTGTTGTGGGGTGTTACATTTTTGTTGTCAAAGATGGTAGATGGTAGTATGAGGTCGTGTATACACTAACAGAGGATGAATCAAGTGATAATAATGATCCATTACTGTATTCCAAGGATAGATGATATTTCTTGACAAATTGAGAGGGGAGACAAGGTTTTCAATGATTCATCTATGGTTTTGATATCACCAGTTAAAGGAAAAGGAGTGGGATATCCAGATGATAGATTTTAGATACTGTTATTGGAACAATTATTTTGTACTCATTTATTTCGGTTTTACAAACACAACTATAATTTTCATGTGTCCTATAAAATCATTATTCAATGAGTACCTAGATTTTTTCGTCATTGTGTTCGATGAAGATATCTTAATCTACATGATGTTATAGGAAGAGATTACTGATGATCAATGAAATTTCTTGTAGGTTCTTTGACACCACCATCTCTATGGAAATTTGTACATGTGTATGTTTTGGAAATGGTAGTTTTATGTCCTTGGGAATTTGGTGTCTCAGTAGGGAGTGGAAGTTGACTCAACAATGTTTTTGGCAGTTATTTCTTATGCATAACCCAATAACATGCTATAGGATCACATTTTACATGGCCCTGTAGACTATTATTAGAGTTTTTTTATCTTATTTCTCTCAGTTTACATCCATGTGGTTTGTATTTACTATGATGGACCAAGCTTTTTTATGGAGTTATTTGTTCTTGATAGTGTTCAGTTAATTGAAGGGGAAGTTGGTTAGTGCTCCAATTCTCTAGTTTATTGGGGAAGGGGTAATGTATGATGTGGTTTATGATGCATCCATCTAGGATTTTTATGAGTGTTGATGCAGTAGTGGGAAGTGATCTCTTATTGCTCTAGGTAGTTATTTCTTCATTAGTGTATCCATTCCACCCACAATGTAGACTTAGTAGTAGTTATGTTCACACTAATTTTTTCCACCATTACATTATTAGGGAGAACTTTTTGGTCTTCATGGATCATAAGAACTCTATGTATTTATTTTATCATTGTGATATTAATCTGCAATAATGGAGGTGGATGGAGTTTCAACAGGAGTATGATTTTTAGATCTCCTATATATCGGTAATGCGAAATGTTGTGGAAAAAAATTTGAGTGTAAATTCATATAATGAGGTTATTTATTATTCAGTAGATTCTTGGAGAGTGATGGATGAGTTAGAAACCATGAACCTGGATGCAAGGGTGGGTGGTGGTAATGATTGTATATTTTAAATGATAGTAAAATATTCTCTAATGCAAAAGGTGGATGAGTCTTTTTGGTGGCACACCGATAGTGAGGTGATGTGGGATCTAGTTTGTCATGGTAATTCTCTAGAGTGATGGTAAGAGGATACTAAAAACAAACTGTTGTTTATAGGAAGGGTTTTTTTCTTTTGGTAAAGCATAAGGGAGTTCTCATTGAGTTTCACAACTCATCTTTGGTGGTACACTCATGACTATAAAAGATAAACTATGGCTTGTGGATGCATTTTTGGTGGCCCATGATTAAAGAGGTAGTCGCAGCTTTTTTGGGGAATATCATGGATTTACAGTAGGTAAAGTTTTAGTATAGTGTTCGCGATGGTTTGTGGAATCCCATGTAGGTTCCAAAGTTGAAATGGGATGACATGTCTAGGGATTTCATTTTAGGTTAAAACAAATTTCAAGTAGGATATGATGTAATCTGGGTGATAGAGGATCATTTGATGAAATATACCCACTTCTAAGGGTTAAAGGAATCAGGTGTAGTAGATACCTTATCCAAGAGTTATGTGGAAGAAGAGAGAAGTTACATGGAGTTCTGAAGTCCATTATCTCGAACCGGGACACATGGTTTACCACACAAGTCTGGAGGTGATTGTAATGTACTTTCTACACCCAATTACGGCTTAGAACTACCTTCCTCCCACAAACAGATTGGAGATGAAAAAGACAATCCATACGTTAGAAGATATATTGTGGGTGTGCATTTTAGGCTTTGATTGATCTTGGGTATTACAGCAACCCATGGTAGAGTTTTCTTATTATAATATCTATCCCTCATCCATTTCTGTGGCTCTATTTGAGGATTTATAAGGATGAACCTTTCATTAACCATTATGATGGACAAACGTTGGAGATACATCCATTCCTAATCTCGATGTGGTATAGAGCATTATAGAAAATGTCCATCTTGTTTATGAGTGGATGAATGAATATCATGACTAGAAGAAGTCATATGATAATTAAAAAGGGGGAACACGAGAGTTTGATGTTGGGGACCACATGTTCTTGAATTTTTCACCTCGATGTGGGACGTAGAGGTTTGGTCGAGAGAGTAAGCTTTCTACCAGGTCTGTTGGATGCCTCTTGTTGTTTGATAGAGTTAGTGAGGTTTTGTATCAATTGGTGTTTCCACCCTAGTTAAAGAGTATCCAAGAGGTCCTCCTTATATTTTAGCACCATTGGTATGTTCATTTTGACACCCATATCATTGACTATGGAGATTTGGATATCTAGCATGATATAGTATTTGTGGAGCGGGTAGTAGAGATCCCGGATTATCAAGAGATGGTGTGGCATGGGTGGACCGTACATTTGTTTTGTGTGTTGGGGAGGTACGGTGGCCATGATTATAGTAATTGGGAGTGATATATGTAGATGCGTTCCTAGTACCTATAGTGTTTTCATGATTTACTTGTCTATCATTTTCATTTAAATGTGATTTTTGAACCCTATTTTATACAAGATAAGTTGTTTTCCATCATGTTGTGATGTGTGTCGAGTGATGTGTGATAGAATATTTCTTTATGAAAAATGGAGGACATGAATCCTATTCGAGACACATTAAATGTGATGTGATTAAACCTATGTGGGCGAGAAAGTGCTACCTAGAGTAGATAGTATCTTGGCATGGAGGATGGTATTTCATGATTCGAGTGTTTTAGATGATGTGGTTGTTAAACTTTTGTGGGGTTTTTTTGTGTTGATTAGGTATAAAATGACTTTTTGAATAGGAAAGATTAGGTGTTCTTGGATAGTGAGGTTCCCACTCCATCTTTCAAACATCACAATGTTGTTTATCATTGATGTTTAAAGTTGATAGTAGTGTTTCAAGTGTATCGAAATCTATTAGAGTTATCTTGAGGGATGATTGTTTGGACACTTAATATAATTACTTTTGGGTTGGTTATTTAATTATCATGTAGGATAATGGTTTAAGTAGAATATAATGTAATGTCCTGAACCTCTCATGTATGTTACATTGTGGGAATATGGTGTTTGAGGTGTTATGGGAGGTTAAGGTAACTCATTTCAACACATTACCAAAAATTACTATTTTTCCATGTTTCCCAACATCATCACATCCTAATGGTGTATCACTACAATGGTATCACATAAGTTATTTTTCAACCTATTAGTTTCACCCTAGTGGTGTCTCGCTATTGTAGTAGATTACCCTAGCAGTGTCACAACCTTGTGGTAGCTCACCATGGCGGTGTCTCACCCTTGTGGTATATCTACCTGATAGTGTTACCCTGGTGGTGTCACACTACTGGTGTCACCCTATCAGTGTCTCACAGTAGTGGTATCTCTCCATGTGGTCTCTCACTAGTGGTGGATCACTATTTCTCAGTTGCCTAGTGGAGCCTCGACCAACGATTCCACATGCCCGGTGGTAGGTCGTATGATGAAGTCTCCCTTGGAGGTTTCTCCCTAAGGGTGGAAAGTGTTTATTTTGATAGTGACTCATCCTTTAGTGCCTTATCCATAAGTACTCTTTCAGGTGGTGCCTCACTAGTGGGGCCTCATTGAGTGGCACCTCTTTGAGCAGTGCCTTGTCGGATGGTGTCTCTTGGGGAGTGTTTTGGTTTTCCCATTCAACATTTTGATTTATGTATAATCAGATTAATTATATTTTTAAAAGAATATAGACAAATTACTAGCCCATAAATTATATTTTAATTTACTAAGAGTGAAAAGACGTTTAATTGGTAAAATGGATAATTTTGACTATATATCCCTTTACATTAAAATCAAATATTCATCTAATCCTATGTCTAAGTTAAGATCTTATGAAAGCTTATATACCTTTCCCCCTTTATTCTTTATTCATTATTTCTCTTTGTAGAAGTTTCCCTAAACCCTTGTTCCCATATAAATTTTTCGTCCATGCTGCATCTTTTAGTTTGTATTTCCCTAGATTTGTTTTTGATACATGTGCACCCATACTTCTATGCAAACAGGATGTGTTGATGACCTATTTGTCCAAGTTGATTTTCCTTTGTATTTCATAACTATATATCATTAAGGATATTTGTATAATTGTTTCTTTCATAATGATAGTTGAATTAAAATAAATAGAGATAATTGGACTGGTTTAAGATCAATATATATGGGATGGAAAAAATAAAATTCGGTTGTTAGTATGCTTTGTTTATATTGATATTTTGATTCGTATTGGATAAATACCCATTGGAAATCCTAGAGTTTGGGTGTCCTTTTTTGTGAGTATACTGGTTTATGGAATGTTGTTTGTTTTCATGCTAAAATATTATATGTGAATGTTGTTAACCAATTAGATTTGGGTAATAAATGGATTCTTGAGGAATATATTGTTTTTGAGTAACCATAAAATTTATAAGTGAAATTTAAGGATGGATACCTTGTAAAGTATAAATACATTTTTTATTTCCTCTATTTGTGTTGTGGTTTTTGGTACGGTTTTTCACATGGGTTCTTTATGTGGACATGGTAGTCATGGTGTGGTATAAATGTGCATCAATTCTAAAAAATTGGTAGAGTTATGATATTTTTCTAGGTGTAGTAGGGAGAAGGGGTTTTTTGGTTGGCCAGGTAGTTTGTAAAGGATGACAATGAAGAAGGATAGTAGTGTTTGGTATGGGTTTTTCACTATTGATAACATGATGAAAGCATTAGCCTATACATAGAGTTTTGGGTGATGTGTATTTTATTTTATGTGTGATAAATTACCATGGATGTTTTTGTTTTTCATTGTTTCTCAGGTAGTGATGGAGTAGAGAAATAATTATTTAATAATGTATGGAATGGAACAGTATTGTTTGGTTAATAAAATAGAAATGGTTAAATGAATTGGATGGAAATGTAAAATAGGATTTATGGAAAGATGTGTGGTGTTTTGAATTTAGAGGTATCGTGAAAAGATGAAAATTTTGTGAGCTGATTTTTTGTATGAGAACCCATAGGTTGGGATTGAGTGTTTGATATCATATAAGTATACACATTTTTTTCATTTTGATTTCTATTCTCACCCCACCCATTTTGAGAATTATGTTCCGGGTGACTGTACAGTCACACAGAGGTGTCTTTCCCATCATCCAGATGGGAGTATGAATGGATGTCCACTGGATCTTCCCTACTCATTCTTCTATGTGGTGACACATGTATATTCATTTTTTAGGATATAATGAGATGTAACAACCCCGGTGTTTTTTAGAGAAGTGTTTTGTTTCTTATATGGCTTCGATAAGAGTTGGGATGTGATTTCCCATGTGTCCTTAGGGTGAGATGTTATGTGTCTTAGGGCCCAAGTGTGTGTGTGAAGGATGTTTTTTGAGATTGAGGTGTGTGTGGGAACGATGTCTTGTGGGGCCCAGGTGAGTGCATGGGGGAGGGAGTGATTTGTGTCCCAAGTGTGTGTATGGGGGGGTGAGGGCAAGGTTTGTGTGGGTGGGATGTGTTGTGAGGCCCATGTGTATGAGGGGGATAAGTGATATCATCTATTCAGAAGATGTGGCAGTGCCTGTATGTTTACTGTTGGGCGTGAGAGTGGTTGGTCAATTGGAAACTGGAGGGTGGTATCCTATCATCAACATACATGGTATTATTTACCATAAATTTCATTACATAGTGAGTATGCCTTTTTGATGTTAGGTTTTTTTAGTATACATGTATGAGTGACTATTTGGTTCTTATATTTTCTCATAGGGGTATTAGTATGCTTCCTTCATATCTGCTCGAGAGAAACATGGTTTCCAACTTAGTACACATGTATGATCACCCAACATATATAAATATAATTTCTACTTTATAGGGGTATAGCAGACCTTTATGGACCTTACAAAAAAATTTCTTGATAGGTTAAGTATTGATATTATGATTTTAATTTTTGGAATTTACATGATATACATTTGTATTTTAACAGGCTCTATTTAACACGTTCATGTTTAATGGTTCAAGATTCATATACATTATGCCTTAGATTTTATTTCTGTTTGATCCATCTGATCCCCCTGATATTGTTTCTTAAATAGGGTAATGCCTCATGTATTGTGATATTTATACACCCTTGTTGATAGTTTCCAACCCAGGTCCTTCTGGGGGTGGGACTCAGGTGGTAAATGTCGCCCTTTATGCATTTCTAGACCAGGTGGGGTATCTTTGAAGGGATGGGGTCATGACCCAACCTAACACAGACTACATTTCCTACTCAAGGAGTAGTCATAGGTTCTATTAGAGTAGTAAAATATTTCTGGGAATGACAGTTCTTTGTTGTATTAATTTCATATACACAAATTTCAATAGTACTTTTCTATCCTTTTTTAAAACCATTTTAATATTTTATTCATGTTTTTCATCCTCCAAAATCTTTGGTGGGGAATGAGGAAACTAAACTATAGTTCTCTCATTTTATATATTTATCTCCATTAGTTAAGGATCATTCTTCATAGAAATAGTCTATTTATACATTTTCCGCCTCTTTGTAACAAATGAATTATATATTTCACATCCTAAAATAGAAAAATTATTATGAAGGAGGACATGGTATCTTGCATTTTCTAGTGGGATGCTACTATGGACCCTAGATACTAATCGACACCCATGATAGATGAATAGTATGATGGGAAATAATTCTATCCTTATTGACCTGCCACATCCACTAGTGTAAACTACTTCACAAAAATTTTACACATCCATCCACTTTAGATAATCCATGATTTCAGGGAAAGTTTTTTTCATTAGTTGGACATTGTATTTACTATAAAGATTATCTTCAGATTTGGTATTGTTTACAGTTATATATTATTTCACAATTTCTTTTTTATATCTTCTGGTGTATTACTATAATAATTGAGGTTATACTCTCCACATGATGAAATTATTAGTCCCTCACTACTAATAGGAAGACTCTAGAATATTGGGGGGGTGCTTGAGGTCATGCAACAAACCAACTCAGGGCACCGATGTGTGGAACTCAGACTAGTATTTAAAAAAGTGGTATTATAGGGGTTTGTGTTTTTTTCTTACTATTTGTGGAAAGTATAAATGTGACTAAGAAGTTTCTTCCCTTATTTATGTCCTAGATCATGGGATTATCTAACCCATGTATGGTGTAGAACCCATGTTCCCTATGTGGGATTATGGTTATGGTTGTTTTCTATTAGAGTTTACTATTATTTTATAATGGGTGACACACTTATTGTGTACTATGATTGTTGAAGTTGATATTTTTTGTTATTTGGCTCGTGATCAATCATTCAATGAGAGTTTATTTGTCATGAATCATTCAAGTCACTGGGGCCTATTTCCGTCTAATCATTATTTTAGGCATGCATCATAAAACTTGTTATGGTTATGTTGTTGAACAAAAATAATTTTCCATTAATATAAAACTTGAACTTGAAATAGTCCATAAAATAAAATTAATAAACATTGTAATATGATGAAAGATGTATATAAATGGGTGTGTAAAATATAAAATTGAATAATGATAATCTTTTTACCCTTGATAATCAGGACATCGATGTATGATGGTTAAGGTTAGTGTTATCCCCTAAGTTCTTCCCGTGTGGAAAGGTTTTCGGAAAATAATTCTTATGACTTTTTTTGTCACCCTCATATGTAAAATTTTTTATATTATGAACATTAACCCAAGGTTAACGTTAGGAATTTGATAGATTATGCCACCATGATGATGCTTGATGAAGGTATAACCATAGGTCATGGTAAGGAATGGTCCTCTAGGGTTGGAACAAAACGCACCAATCATTATGAGTGGGTAAGAAGTAGATCAGTTTTGAGCTAACTTTTCCCTCTTTATAAATTTCATGAGAAGATACCCTAGGTATGTTGCGTAGAGTATTCCGGATTTTACAACAGAGTTCCAATTTTAGCATAGTGTAACATGTTCATGAGATGGTAGACCTCAGAGAGTTGATTTTTGGGTTGTGTCCATCCAGAATATACGTGAATGCATAGAGTATACTATATATATGAGGTTTAAGTTGTATTATTACATATTATGAGGATTAGTGAAATGGTGGTGGTACATTTACGTGAAAAATCGACAGGTTTTTGGGTTGTTATGGATGGACTTCATGAAGATGTTCTTGGAACACTTCTCTACATTGACACTGAGGAAAGAGAGAGAAGTAGTGTTCAAGTGGTTTACATAGGGCAGTGTGTCAGTGATGGACTCTAATTGTAACATTATATGTTTTTGATTCCTTTCTCTAGAAATGGTAGGGGTTGATATAGCTACATCGGGGATTTTTTAGGATGGAATTAAATGTACGATTAATTACTAGGTTAACCTTTTTTGGTTAAAACGATATCCACGGTAGTGGATCCAAATGTCATAAATGAGGGGAACCTAAATCAGGCTTCTAGTGTATGTAAATTGTTCCAGATGGATGAATATGAGTTATTAATTTCATGTCTATGAATCATTGCCTCTACAGTGTTATCTCGGGTAGTGGGAAACAAATTACCTAGACTGAGGGATCAGTTACACAAGACCATACTCAACTAAAATATTATTAGTGTTATGGTTCCAGACAATTATAGATATTCTTCCACCAACCACCATTATAGTGATGTTCATGTAGAAATATATGAATACCCTAGTGGTTCTAAAACACATGATTTCAATTGGGAAGTGAGGGTATATCTATTAAGACTCAGAGGTTAGAAAGGTTGTATTGTGTACTATATCAGTCAGGTAGGAAGAGTTATACTAGATGAAGAGGTTGAGTTAGTGTACCCAGATCTTAATGGAAAGAGAACCCACACTATTAAAATATTGAGGAATAGTAGAGTCATACTGCATCAGAGGGAATATGAGAAACACAATTATATATGGGGAAACCTATAGTTGTGGTAGATTGGCTTCACCATTGGTAGTGAGAGGTAATATTATTGTAACATCTACTTTAGCTAGTTCTTTATTTGGTACCACTGCCTCTCATTCCATTATTTCAGCTAAACATTTTAATTTTTTGAGCATGGTGGTGGATTTTATTAGTGGGGTTATGAATATTGATACACCATTGGGAGTATGGAGAAGTGACATGTATTTGTGAAAGCGATGTTCTCTTGATGTATTTGAGTATCTCTTTATATAGAACCTCTACATCACAGACAACGGTCATCGATATAATTCATTGTAATTTCTAGATAGTCACATACCATAACCATATTTATTTTTAACAGTTGAGAGTAACCATACTGTCTCTTACGGGGGGATGACTTTTTTTACGATGGAGAGTTGAATATCTAGCGAGGATATGTAGGGACAATAAATCAGTAACTAGGTGATCTCATAGCCCATGTCTCCAGTCTATTACTTGATGACTGAGTTGTAGAATTGGATATCAATCCACATTTTGTGGACACATTCTAGGATTTATTTCATAAATACTTCTAATGGATGCCACATGAGATAGTTGTGGAATTCACAATTGAGATCATGTTGGTAAATATACATTTCAAATTACACTATAAATAATGGAAATGAGGGAGATTCAATAGGTCAATAATTAGTTCAAGGAGTTGGTGGATAAGGTATTTATCCATTAGAGTACATCTCCATGGGTTTCTACTGTGTTATTTTCAAATAATACCGCTGGTAGATTGGGATTCTATGTTGATTATCAGATATTGAACTAGATTACTATGATAAAATAGTATCTCCTTCCATGTTTCAATGATCTATTTGACCAGTTGAGAGGAGCATGTATAATCATTAATACTGACTTGAGAACAGGGTATCATAAACTGAGATTTTGGACTTCTGATATTTCAAGGACTTATTTCAAAAGAAGGTAGGACTTATATGAGTTCGTCATAATGTTGTTTTGGTTAATGAACACACTGAATTTTTTTTTTCTTGGATGAATAAAATAATTCATCCATACCTAGATATGTTCATTTTAGTATTTTGGTATGAAATATTGGTGTACTCCAAGACTCATGATGATCATACCCAAAATTTTGACATCATCTTTAGTACACTGAGAGAGAACCATCTATATGAAAATATCTCTATGTGTCAAATTTTGATTTAATTGGTCTAATTCTTAGGTCGCATCACTCAGAGGAAGGTGTGCATGGGGACCAATAGAAGGTGAATGTTAGGGTTTCCTGGGATAATCCCCTAAAAATGTTAAAAATCCAATGCATTAAATAGGTAGATAGATATCACAATAGGTTCATCATTTAATTTTCCCTCTTGAAAGCACCATGTTTAGGGATTGACCAAGAAACGAATTTTCATGATCTGACCAAAGTTGGGGCTCAATCTGCAACTACCCAAATCCCATATCCATAAGACATGGGGCGACAACATGTGTCAAAGGAACAATAATCTTGGGGAGGCCATTTCCTAAAAAACAATACACAGCACACAACCAACTCCATGAAAAATTTTAGAGGGAACTAAATAAAAGATAAAAAACTATTATAAATTAAATCAAGAATGTATAAAGCTATAAACAATATATGAGCATGGTATTTTATAATCAATGTAAAGGGATAAAATAAAAACCAAACTAGAAATATGTCCCAAACTAACAAAACTGTGAAAGCAAATAAACTAAGTGATCCCTGCTCCAAAATCACAAGCAACAACCACTATATGCGATCCAAGAAAAATGTATCCCTAAGATTTTTTGAAGTCATGTTCATCATGTCTAACATATTGAAAAGGCACATCATGTATTGGGATAATACGATGCAGTGGTTAGTATGTACATACCTAGACGAAATCCTTGAAGATGGTCAAGGGAAGTAACAAGAGACACACTGAAGAGGAAATCCATAGACAGAAGGTTTTATAAAAGAGAGTATCTCAACCCCACTAGAGAGTGTAATTAGACTAAAAATATCATAAAGATCCTAAAAACGTGAGTATAATATCTTCCCATCCAGTCTTACCTTCCTATAGTAAAAGTGTATACTTGTTCCACCATGAGAAGCTAGACACCGGAAGCACATGGTATACCTCATGTGTCTTCGCCTCTCCTGGAAGGAGAGTAAAAAAACACAAGGAGTGGGCATGAAAACATGATATATATGTATATATATATATATATAAGTAGATATTATCAATAAAATATTCAAAAATAAATGTGTAAGAGGTTATCAATCTCACATCTCCATCCACAATGTTGATTCATCAATAGATCCAAGGTAAGTCTATCTATGATGACCAAAACCCATACATTTTCCCTAAATATACAAGTATGAGGGTCTCAATCACCACACCTTGATACTATCCTCTTTGGGAAGCACTAATTTGAATGTTTGGTTATAGGTCACATCATAATTATGCTTCTCGATCGGGAAACAATCCAACATTATTGTTATTCCAAATGTACATCAAACCATGTCTCATCACTATGTCACACAGTCAAGGGGTTACAAACTGTAGAGGACCTACACCCTTGTACGTCAGGTGGTTAAATATAATCATCATGGATTTATGCCCTAGTATGTCTAGGAGATCAACACTCGGAAGCTAATGGGGACCCATGACTCTACCCCGCTTAAGGGTATATACCAGTGGGCACTACCAATGATGTACTTGCCAAGAACCAAAAACCCATGCTGATGTGTGTGGGGGGGGGGGGGGTCAACACTCTGGTGATTAGGGATCCATTCCCTTGTATGGAAGGGGTATTAGCACACTTAAATAGTTGTATACGACCCATGTCCATGAATATGGGTTTCAACACACGGGTCATCAGGGATGCATGCCCTAGTACGTGAGGTGGATCATCACCCATAAATAAGACTATGATAACCTACTTGAAAACTGAATAAATTATATCTCAAATTATCTTGAATGTCAATGTGGATAGAACTATCATGTTCTATGTTTAAAACCCCTTAATATAGGCTAATTTTTTTCCAATTTCCACATCAAAAAAAAAGAAGATACGTGTGGTAGATTGTAACAACCCAAGCTTCCATGGTATGCTTCTCTGGGAATAATTTAATAGCTTTCTTTGTATGCATATTCGAGTTCTAGCACACCACGACCAATCAAACTAGTCGTTATGAATATAAATACACAGTTTTTGAAAATTTATAAATTTTTTTTCAAAACGGATATCTTTTTTGGGATTACAAATATTAAAATTATCTTAGGATTAGTTTTTTATATTGTTCTGAAAACATTCAATTTTTATGAACAGTAAAAACCCTGGATTATTTTATAAAACTGACTTTTTATTTTTATTATTATTTATTTTATTTAAATTTTTCTAAATTAAAAATAGATAAATAGTACATATAATTCCAATGTAATTCATTGGATTCATTTTATAATAATAATATTATATATATATATATATATAATTTTGATGAACTCTTTTATGCCTTTTACCAACCATCTAGGAATGTTTACGAATTTGAATAAAACGTAATTTTACTACTTCACTGAATTTAATTTCAAATATATGAGAGACATGGTTGATATTAGTAATTAAAATGTGGTTCAATGGGATGAATATAATTCTTTGTGAATAGAAACCTTTTAATTTTATTTACCATGGTTAAAAGTAAATAGGGCGATTAAAGGAAAAATGATATGATAATTACCCCAACATATGTACTAATTCTATTTGATCTGTTTATTTCGATTAAAATGATCCTTACAGAAAATATATGATTCAATTTGATCTACATATATTTGATAAGGATATTTATTATTATTTTATTTAATGACGAGTTAGAATTGTAAAATTTAATGTTTAACAACTAAACCCTTTTTAATATACGATTATACATAAGATAAAATCGACTAATAATATTCATTGGAAATATAAAAATATTTCCTATATAAAGGTATTTTATTTATAATTTTTAGATATTAAATAAATAAAATTATTTATGACTAAATGATGTTGTAGTAACTACCTTATTAATGAAAGACTAATATAATAGATGTTATAAATATAAAAATAAATGTAAATTGAAACTTTTGATACCATCAAAGAATTTTCTAGGTAAATTTGACATGTTGTAGTTGATTCAATGTATTTTTTTTATGAAATCAAATTTTAATGACTTTCAAAAAACAAAATACTAAATAGTTTCAAAATTGACATAAATGAGTTTTTAAAACAAATACTATTTTATTAAATTATATAATAGTCCAGAAAATATAAGTATCGGCCAATGGAATTATATAATGATAGATATGTAATTAAAGAACCACATTAGGTTCTAATGACATTTTATAGTATGTTTATTATCCATGTAATATAAAGATACAAGAAGACATGTTAATTGTTAAAAAATTTAACTAAGTGTTAAATATAAAATATAATTTTAATATGGTAACCTAAACAAGACTAAATTTTATTGGTATAGAGGTTTTCGACACATCCCCACCATAGAATCGAACTAAATCTATTTGGATATATACAAAACCGAATATGAATTTATATTAAAATAATATTTCAATCATTTCCTAATGTAACCCTAACATCTCTTATAAAAGGGTACTTCCCCTTCTCTCAAATTCACACCTCCAATGTAACACCCCAAGCTTCTACGGTACGCTTCTCTTTGAATAATGCGATAGCGTGTGTTGTACGCAACACCGAGTTCTAACAACCAATCAAACTAGCCGTTATGAATAGTAATACCTACTTTTTAAAATTATATATATTTTATATTTCAAAATGGACTTCATTTTTGGATTCGGAATATCTAATTTAGCCAAAGGTGAAATTTTGGTACTTTTCGGATAACTATCATATTTTGATGAATAGTGAAAATTACTAAATTTTAAATAAAAACAACTTTTTAATCAAAATAATTAATATTGATAAATTATGAATTTTAGTAGTTTTAAAGTATATTTATAATATATTTTTACCATTTAATATAATGTTGTTCATTGGACATAATTTTACAATTAAACCGAACATAAACAAGTGTCAATCTTTTGATAGTTATTATCTCTTAAAAACACGCTTTTTGTTTTGACAGCGGGAATTAATTTTAGTTTAATTTCTTCCACTTCTGTGTTTTGAATTTAGGAAAATGGATTCCATATTTGGAATCAGGATGTTCAAATTGTGTAAATAGGTAACTTTTATTTTTAGACATTTTGAATAATTACTGCGGTAAATATTTTATCTACCATGGTTACGGGTAAATCCGGTAAATAAGGGTTAAAAAAATAATATTATAATAATACTAAATTACCCTAAAACGTGTCTTAACCCTATAGGTTGATACATGGTCGACCATGGGCATCTTTGGGTCGATTGTGGGACCCCATGGATCCACTTGTAAGTGATAATGACACTTTATTTTAATTAAGACAAAAATGACACAAGCATATATCTTTTAGAAAAACAATTGTTACATAGGGTTATATATGTTGGAATTTAGATTATAAATATTAATTAGAAATATAAAAATATTTCCTACATAATGATATTTTATTTATAATTTTTAGACATTAAATAATTTATTTTATTTATGACACAACGATGATGCAGTAATTACTATAATACTGAAAAAATAAAATAATTGATATTATAAATACCCAAATAAATATAATATGAAACTTTTAATGAATTAAACTAATTTTCTAGGATAATATGATATATTAGTATTGATTTAATTTAATTTGTTTGAAGTAATAAATCTTTTATGAGTTTCACAAAAATCAACTATTGAATAGTGTCAAAATTGACATAAAAGAGTTCTTAAAACAAATATTATATTATTAATTGATATTAAATTCCTAAAAATCTAAGGTTCGGCCAAGATACTTATATCATGATAGGTTCATCATTAATGGACCACTTGGGGGTCTCTTTGAAGTATGTAGTAAGTTTATTAACCATATTATATAAAAATACAAAGAGACATTGTAAAAGTGAAACTAATTAACTTAGAGTTAATACTTAAAGATAAGGTTAATATAAGTACCCAAACCTGTCTAAATTATATTTGTTGAGTTGTTTTAGACCCATCCAAACCTTAACCTTTGAATAGTCAACTTTGGAGCCATTAGAAACCAAATATGGATTTATTATAAACTAATATTTCTAGCTTTTCCAAAGGTGCCCCTCACCCCTCCTATAAAAGGGCACTCCTCATTCTCATTTCTTCACACCTTCAAAGCCTTTTGGTTCGGCCAAACTCTGCCCAAATACTCTCCCAACTTCCCTCAATACAACCTAGGGGCCTTAGTTTGATCATAAAGCCAACCTATGGATCCATTTTGATCAAATCAAAAGGAAGAACCCGAAGAAGAGGTAATGATTTCACCACCCTTTTCTAAGTTCATTTCTTCTTCCACTTCTTCTTCCTTTGTTGTTACCATTCTAAAATAATAAATCCAGTATCATATATATACTATGATGTTATTATAAATATGATAAAACCATATTCAGTATTCTATCCACCCTTTGAATAACATGTCACCATACGTGCGTACGTACGGCTTACTGTCTCCACGTCGTGGTGTAATTGTTATTCAATATAATATTATTTGGATGGGTATAATAATGATGTGTAACTCATGTAAATAATAAATATAACATGTTAAGGATTCTGTATATATGATATACCATCCATTTATATATTATTTTAATATCAAAAGAATGATATTGTCGCTCGTGCGTACGTACGGACTACCGTCTCCACGAACGCGATGAGATTCATTCTCCATCGTATCCATTCAAGTATAATTATCATTTGATGATTTAAAAAATGATTTTTAAGGACTTGATATCATTCTGGATATGAATAATATAAAACCTATCCTTTACAAACATGTCTTATGTAACAAAACATATAAAATAAAACAAGTAAGTTAACACCTGAAACAACGATAATACTAAGATATTATTATCAAATCAATATTAAAAGATCATATATGATATCATATTAATGTATATTATTATTGTATAATTTAATAACAATTATTTCACCATTATACATGAGGTTAACCTACCCCATCAAAGGAAAAGTACAAGGTAAGGGTTATTTCACAATCTCTTCATTATCCGAGGTTGTTTATACGTAATAATCTACTGAGATCTCTTTATCATCCACATCCATGTTTCTTAAAAATGTATTTCAAAACATTTTTACTATTTACTAGAATATGAGTTAAAGTCATTTATACCCTTTTTGACTTTTATAAGTGGTTTATAAAGGAATCTTTCGGTCGTTTTCAAAACAAGGTCCTTTTTAACCTTTTCGACAGAATTAAGGTAAGAATATTTTTTTTAACTTACACGGCGGGTGCGGCTATTTTCCGCCGTTATAAAATCTTCAAAGCTTCCCTTACAATATTATAAGAATATTTTCAAAGAAAATGTTTTATTTTATATGGATCTTAAATGATTTCAAATTAAAAGGAGATATTTCTTTAAAAAGAATATTGATTTCATCTATGTCAACATCCTTTGATGGATTTTAATATTATTTGAAGTTTATTTATTATGATACAAAACTTCTATATTTTATTGAAGGTTTTGTGATATGTTTGACTGTGGATGTTCTATTTTTATACCATTCATAGTTTATGGTGAAATTATTTATATTTCGTATGCTAGTTTTAATACGAATGTTTATGTTATGTTTAAACCTTTTCATATGGGAATGCATTGGACTTAGTAAGTGACGGGTGGAGCCCGCTATAGCTCCTCGATGCATCGGTAGGTCTCATGAGACAAACTAGTGTCTTGGCACAAGGCCTTGACAAAATCTTATTTGTAGTCTTGGCACGAGGCCTTGACTATGTGGTTATGATAGTCTGGCATTATGCATTCCAACATTATGAAAGTGGTTATTGATTTTTGCATGTGATTATTCGATTAGTAGAATATCCATGTGAATAAGTAAATGGAATTATTTTATTTTATTTATGTCGTACCATGTTGAAAGTTCATGTTTGAAAGGATTTTGTTTTAGTTATACATTGCCTTAAATGTTTATTCTTAATTATGAAAGTTTCCGCTATATTGTTATCCTTACTGGGAATTTGAGCTCACCCCTTTTCTATGTTTTATTTTTCCCCAGAAGTGAAGAAGTAAATTATGAATGACCTTCAGGGATATTATGTGGGGATATGAGTGTGGATTATGGATACATTATGTTGTTGTAGTAGTTTTTCATTTTATGATGTAATGTAAAACTTATGAATATATCTAGTGTTTCTAAGGCTACTAAACCAATCGGTCTTTCGAGATTTGATCTTTCTTGTGATCATGCCAATGTTATGTAATAATGCACCGACTCTGGGTAACAGGGGTCGGGGCGTTACAGTTGGTATCAGAGGAAGTTTAGTACAAACCTTGGAAGCTAGATTTAGATAAACTCTGATTAGAGCACGTAGACCTAAGATGAACTTTGAGGATTAGTATAGAAGAACTTCCTAGAATTTTGGTATTGTAGAGATTTTGTGAGTTTTCCAAGAAATGCATCCCTGTCTGGATACGAGCAGGTAGAGGCGGCTCTGGCACAGATGTACCTAGGGGTAAAACCCGAAAACACCGCGTTGAGCTAGACTCGAACGGGAACTGGTGCACGACAACGGGCCTTGCTGCACTCTTGGTTACGACACTCCTGGGGGATATGCTTAGGATAACTCTCATTTTCTTTAAAAATCATTATGAAGGGTTTATGAGTATATACTTCCTCAAAGAAAACATTTTTATGATTATGGATTATATCCATAAATAGTTCAATTTATGTTAAGTGTTTTATAAGTATGGGATTATGTATTTTGATTCATAAACTGATTTAGTTTATGCCATTGTTTAGAAATGGCGCCTAGTGGAAGAAATGGAAACTGTATCAATACACGCACTCCATGTAGGGATTTCCCTCCTGCTCAAGATAATTATAGTGGGGCTAGTGATGCAACTGGTGCCGATCAGCTAATCACCATACTGGGAGAACTTACTCAGGTTATGAATAATAACCTTACCCGTATGGAGCACCCTGATCCGAAGCATGGAGTATCAATGTTAGATCGATTCATGAGGCAACAACCACCAACATTCAATGGGAATACAAATCCCTTAGTAGCCGAGCAGTGGATAAATTCCCTAGAGAAAATATTTTAGGCTTTTGGGAGCAGTGAAAGGGAAAAAATTATCATGGCAGTTTACCACCTCACTGGAGATGCTGATCAATGGTGGTCATTGATTCAAAACATAAAGGAAGATGATGAAGTATCAAATATGGAATGGAGGGAGTTCAAAGATCTGTTTTAAGAAAAATACTTTCCTCGCGACCATTGAGCAGATATGGAAAGGCAATTTCTGAGTCTGAGACAAAAGGAGGATGAGAATGTCACAAAGTATGAGGCTAACTTTACAAGGTTAGCAAGGTACGCTGGGGATTATATACATAACCAAAGAATTAAGATTGATCATTTCTTTGATGGGTTAAAACCATTTCTCCGTCGAGCATTAGTCTCAAAATCTTTTTCATCGTACGAAGACATTGTCTCATGTGCTATCAAGACCGAAAAAGAATTCTCTAAGTCTTATGACTTTAAAGAAAAGCAAGAGAAGAAGAGACCTGCTGATCAATCTGGGAATGGAAATAAGGGGAAGAAGGGAAAGGTTGAATATCCATCTTGTGGTAAATGCGGGAAGAAACATCCTGGCACTTGCTTGAAGGGAATGGGAGTCTGTTACAAGTGTGGTGAAAAAGGCCACCAAGCTCGTGATTGCAAAGGGAAGAAGGAAGCCACCAACGTTCAGTGCTACAATTGCAGGGAGATGGGACATTATGCAAATGCATGTCCTAAGCGTCAGGAGAACTTACCTCAGAAAAGGCCAAGGGATCAAGGCCAAGCTTATGTTATCACTACTGCTGAGGTAGAAGCTCCGAAAGACGTGGTGGCAGGTAATTTAATGGTTTCCTCAAGTTTAGCAAATGCATTATTTGACTCTGGATCGTTGCATTGTTTCATATCTTCCCAGTTTGCTAAGAAAATTAGATATTTCCAATTTGATTTAATAAGGGAGTTGTCAGTTAAAACTTCTAAGGGAAGTATCATTGCAACAAAGTTTTGTGAATCAGTCCCCATTAGAGCACATAAATGTTCTTTATCTGCTGATCTCATCGTCATACCTATGGTTGAGTTTGATATAATCCTCGGTATGGACTGGCTTTTGGACTGTGATCCGAAGATTTATTGTAAAAAGAAAGAGGTTACGATTCTTGATGATAATGATAAGGAACACCTTATCTTTAGAGCAGAATCGTCACCACCTAATTCTTATTTAGATCCACCCTCAATAGCTCAACTAAATTCAATTATTGGGGAGGAAGAGAATGAAATAACTGCGGGTGAGGAAAGGAATGTTCAAATAGAGGATGTACCTGTTGTGAAAGAATTTGTAGATGTATTTCAGGAAGATTTACCTGGACATCCTCCAGAACGAGAAGTTGAGTTTTCCATTGATTTGATTCCTATATCAAGGCCTATATCGAAGACCCCTTATAGAATGGCCACTGTAGAGTTAGTCGAACTAAAGAAACAACTAGAGGAATTGAGTAATAAGGGATTTATTCGCCCTAGTGTTTCTCCATGGGGAGCCCCTGTTCTTTTTGTTAAAAAGAAATATGGATCTATGAGGTTATGTATCGACTACAGGGAGATCAATGCTATAACGATAAAGAACAAGTATCCCCTACCTCATATTGATGATTTATTTGACCAACTGCATGGAGATCAATACTTTTCAAATATTGACCTTCGATCTGGATACCATCAGTTGTGTGTGAAGAAAGAAGGCATTCCGAAGACAGCATTTCGAACCAGGTACGGGCATTACGAGTTTACTGTAATGCCGTTTGGATTGACTAATGCACCCTCTGTATTCATGGATCTGATTAATAGAGTTTTCAAGGAGTATCACGATGAATTTGTGGTGGTATTTATTGATTATATCTTGGTATACTCCAAAACCTACGAAGATCATGAAAATCACTTGCGCATTATCTTGAAGACTCTGAGGAGGCATGAATTATATGGGAATTTTAGCAAGTGTGAATTCTGGCTTCATGAGATTTCTTTTCTTGGCCATATTGTCTCTAAAGATGTAATCTCTGTTGATCCTTCTAAGACCAAGGCAATCCAAGAATGGCCAGCACCTACGAGTATAACTAAGGTACGCAGTTTTATCGGTTTGGCAGGTTATTATCGACGTTTCGTCCAAAATTTTGCCCGATTGGCTAACCCGTTAACGAAGCTCACACGTAAAGGGGTTAAATTTGTTTGGACAAAAGATTGTGAAAAATGTTTTGAAGAACTGAAGAAAAGATTAGTCAATGCTCCTATATTGAATCTACCATCGGGGAATGATGGGTTCGTTATTTATAGTGATGCATCAAAGAAAGGACGTGGTTGTGTCCTTATGCAGAATGATAGAGTTATTGCCTATGAATCACGACAGTTGAAAATTCATGAACAAAACTATCCTACTCATGATCTCGAGTTAGCAGCTGTGATCTTTTCTTTGAAGATATGGAGGCACTACCTCTATGGTGAAAAATTTGAGATTTATACTGATCACAAGAGTTTGAAGTATATTTTCTCACAAAAAGAACTCAACATGAGGCAAAGGAGATGGCTTGAATTACTCAAGGATTATGATTGCACGATACACTACCACCCGGGGAAAGCAAACAAGGTGGTAGATGCTTTGAGTAGAAAAGACCATGGAGTTTTCAACAATATGAGAATTGAAAGGGATCCAATTTTCATGGATCTAGTGAATATGGACATGGGAATAACCAGGGAAGGCGAAACATGAATGCTTTTTCAAATGGTTTCCAAACCATCTTTACTAGAAAGGATTAAGAGTTCTCAGACCGATGATGAAGAATTCCAAAAGAAGATTAAAGCTGTGAATGATGGGAGATTGAGAGACTTTGTGTATGAAGATGGAATTTTGAAATTCGGGAAGAGACTTTGTGTTCCTGATTTACCTGATCTAAAAAGGGAATTGCTGGATGATACTCATAGTTCCAATTTCTCTATACACCCTAGGAGCACAAAAATGTATAGAGATTTGAAGGAACATTTTTGGTGGGACAACATGAAGAGGGAGATTGATGATTTTGTGTCAAGATGTATGGTTTGTCAACAAGTGAAAGCTGGAAGGCAACAGCCTGTAGGAGTCATGCAACCTCTTCCCATACCAGAGTGGAAATGGGACAATATTACAATGGACTTTGTCATGGGGCTACCAAAGACTCATAGAAGGAACGATGCAATATGGGTTATTGTTGATCGTCTTGCCAAGTCATCACATTTTCTTGCTATAAGAGAATATCTACCCCTGGAACGTCTAGCAAGACTATATATTAATGAAGTTGTGAGACTTCATGGAGTACCCCTATCGATTGTTTCTGATCGTGATCCCCGTTTTACTTCAAGATTCTGGAAAAGTCTTCTGAAATACCTGGATACTGAACTTCATTTGAGCACTGCTTACCACCCTCAGACAGACGGACAATCAGAACGGACTATTCAAACCTTAGAAGACATGTTGAGATCTTGCTCACTTGACTTTCAGGGTATGTGGGATCAATATTTTCCTCAGGTAGAATTTTCCTATAACAATAGCTTCTATTCGAGTATTCAGATGGCACCATATAAAGCGTTATATGGAAAGAGATGTCGTACACCAACCTGTTGGGATGACGTTGGTGAAAGAAAACTTGTAGGCCCAGAACTGGTGGAGGAAACGGTGGAAAAGGTGAAAGTAATCCAAAATCACATCAAAGAAGCTCAAAGTAGGCAGAAGAGCTATGCCGATAATCGAAGGAAGGATTTGAAATTTCAATTCGGTGATCATGTTTTCCTAAAGGTATCTCCATGGAAGGGAGTCATAAGTTTTGGTAAGAAAGGTAAATTGAGTCCCAGGTACATCGGACCTTTCGAAATTCTAGAACGAATTGGGGTTGTAGCTTACCGATTGGCAATGCCGCCAAGTCTCTCCAAAGTTCACGATGTGTTCCACGTATCTCTGTTGAGGAAATACATGCCTGATCCAACGCATGTACTCACCTATGAGGAATTAGAACTGGAACCCGATCTTTCCTATTGTGAAGAGCCTGTCAGGATTCTTGATACGAGAGAACAAGTACTGAGAAACCGGACGACGCATCTGGTAAAAGTTTTGTGGAGAAACCATAAGGTGGAAGAGGCAACGTGGGAACCCGAGGAACTTATGATGAAGAACCACCCGAGTCTTTTCATGTAATAGTATTCTAGAAATTTCGAGGAAGAAATTATTTGAAGGAGGGGAAAATGTAACACCCCAAGCTTCTACGGTACGCTTCTCTTTGAATAATGCGATAGCGTGTGTTGTACGCAACACCGTGTTCTAACAACACATCAAACTAGCCGTTATGAATAGTAATACCTACTTTTTAAAATTATATATATTTTATATTTCAAAATGGAATTCATTTTTGGATTCGGAATATCTAATTTAGCCTAAGGTGAAATTTTGGTACTTTTCGGATAACATTCATATTTTGATGAATAGTGAAAATTACTAAATTTTAAATAAAAACAACTTTTTTAATCAAAATAATTAATAGTGATAAATTATGAATTTTAGTAGTTTTAAAGTATATTTAGAATATATTTTTACCATTTAATATAATGTTGGTCATTGGACATAATTTTACAATTAAACCGAACATAAACAAGTGTCAATCTTTTGATAGTTATTATCTCTTAAAAACACGCTTTTTGTTTTGACAGCGGGAATTAATTTTAAATTAATTTCTGCCACTTCTGTGTTTTGAATTTAGGAAAATGGATTCCATATTTGTAATCAGTATGTTCAAATTTTGTAAATAGGTAACTTTTATTTTTAGACATTTTGAATAATTAATGCGGTAAATATTTTATTTACCATGGTTAAGGGTAAATCCGGTAAATAAGGGTTAAAACAATAATATTATAATAATACTAAATTACCCTAAAAAGTGTCTTAACCCTATTGTTTGATACATGGTAGACCATGGGCATCTTTGGGTCGATTTTGGGACCCCATGGATCCACTTGTAAGTGATAATGACACTTTATTTTAATTAAGACAAAAATGACACAAGCATATATCTTTTAGAAAAACAATTGTTACATAGGGTTATATATGTTGGATTTTAGATTATAAATATTCATTAGAAAGATAAAAATATTTCCTACATAATTATATTTTATTTATAATTTTTAGACATTAAATAATTTATTTTATTTATGACACAACAATGATGCAGTAATTACTATAATAGTGAAAAAATAAAATAATTGATATTATAAATACCCAAATAAATATAATATGAAACTTTTAATGAATTAAACTAATTTTCTAGGATAATATGATATATTAGGATTGATTTAATTGAATTTTTTTGAAGTAATCAATCTGTTATGAGTTTCACAAAAATCAACTATTGAATAGCGTCAAAATTGACATAAAAGAGTTCTTAAAACAAATATTATATTATTAATTGATATTAAATTCCTAAAAATCTAAGGTTCGGCCAAGAGACTACTATTATGATATTTTCATCATTAATGGACCGCTTGGGGGTCGCTTGGATGTATGTAGTAAGTTTATTAACCATATTATATAAAAATACAAAGAGACATTGTAAAAGTGAAACTAATTAACTTAGAGTTAATACTTAAAGATAAGGTTAATATAAGTACCCAAACCTGTCTAAATTCTATTGGTTGAGTTGTTTTCGACCCATCCACACATTAACCTTTGAATAGTCATCTTTTGAGCCATTAGAAACCGAATATGAATTTATTATAAACTAATATTTCTAGCTTTTCCAAAGGTGCCCCTCACCCCTCTTATAAAAGGGCACTCCTCCTTCACATTTCTTCACACCTTCAAAGCCTTTTGGTTCGGCCAAAATCTACCCTAATACTCTCCCAACTTCCCTCACTACAACCTAGGTGCCTTAGTTTGATCATAAAGCCAACCTAAGGATCCTTTTTGATCAAATCAAAAGGAAGAACCCGAAGAAGAGCTAATGATTTCACCACCCTTTTCTAAGTTCATTTCTTCTTCCACTTCTTCTTCCTTTGTTGTTACCATTCTAAAATAATAAATCCAGTATCATATATATACTGTGATGTTATTATAAATATGGTACAACCATATTTAGTATTCTATCCACCCTTTGAATAACATGTCACCATACGTGCGTACGTACGACTTACCGTCTCCACGTCGTGGTGTAATTGTTATTCAATATAATATTATTTGGATGGGTATAATAATGATGTGTAACTCATGTAAATAATAAATATAACATGTTAAGGATTCTTTATATATGATATACCATCCATTTATATATTATTTTAATATCAAAAGAATGATATCGTCGCTCGTGCGTACGTACGGACTACCGTCTCCACGAACGCGATGAGATTCATTCTCCATCGTATCCATTCAAGTATAATTATCATTTGATGATTTAAAAAATGATGTTTAATGACTTGATATCATTCTGGATATGAATAATATAAAACCTATCCTTTACAAACATGCCTTACGTAACAAAACATAGAAAAGAAAACAAGTAAGTTAACACCTGAAACAACGATAATACTAAGATATTATTATCAAATCAATATTAAAAGATCATATATGATATCATATTAATTTATATGATTATTGTATAATTTAATAACAATTATTTCACCATTATACAGGAGGTTAACCTACCCCAACCAAGGAAAAGTACAAGGTAAGGGTTATTTCACAATCTCTTCATTATCCGAGGTTGTTTATACGTAATAATCTACTGGGATCTCTTTATCATCCACATCCATGTTTCTTAAAAATGTATTTCAAAACATTTTTACTATTTACTAGAATATGAGTTAAAGTCATTTATACCCTTTTTTACTTTTATAAGTGGTTTATAAATGAATCTTTTGGTCGTTTTCAAAACAAGGTCCTTTTTAACCTTTTCGACAGAATTAAGGAAAGAATGTTTTTTTTAACTTATACGGCGGGTGCGGCTATTTTCCGCCGTTATAAAATCTTCAAAGCCTCCCTTACAAGCTTATAAGAATATTTTCAAAGAAAATGTTTAATTTTATATGGATCTTAAATGATTTCAAATTAAAAGGAGATATTTCTTTAAAATGAATATTGATTTCATCTATGTCAACATCCTTTGATGGATTTTAAGATTATTTGAAGTTGATTTATTATGATACAAAACTTCTATATTGTATTGACGGTTTTCTAATATGTTTGACTGTGGATGTGCTATTTTTATACCATTCATATTTTATGGTGAAATTATTTACATTTCGTATGCTAGTTTTAATACGAATGTTTATGTTATGTTTAAACCTTTTCATATGGGAATGCATTGGACTTAGTAAGTGATGGGTGGAGCCCACTATAGCTCCTCGATGCATCGGTAGGTCTCATGAGACAAACTAGTGTCTTGGCACAAGGCCTTGACAAAATCTTATTTGTAGTCTTGGCACGAGGCCTTGACTATGTGGTTATGATAGTCTGGCATTATGCATTCCAACATTATGAAAGTGGTTATTGATTTTTTCATGTGATTATTCGATTAGTAGAATATCCATGTGAATAAGTAAATGGCATTATTTCATTTTATTTATGTCGTACCATGTTGAAAGTTCGTGTTTGAAAGGCTTTTGTTTTAGTTATACATTGCCTTAAATGTTTATTCTTAATTATGAAAGTTTTCGCTATATTGTTATCCTTACTGGGCATTTGAGCTCACCCCTTTTCTATGTTTTATTTTTCCCAGGAAGTGAAGAAGTAAATTATGAATGACCTGTAGGGATATTATGTGGGGATATGAGTGTGGATTATGGAGACATTATGTTGTTGTTGTAGTTTTTCTTTTTATGATGTAATGTAAAACTTATGAATATATCTAGTGTTTCCAAGGCTACTAAACCAATCGGTCTTTCGAGATTTGATCTTTCTTGTGATCATGCCAATGTTATGTAATAATGCACCGACTCTGGGTAATTGGGGTCGGGGCGTTACATCCAAAGACTTTAGGCTTGGAAAAACCCTACTCAAATTTACTCCCAACTAACCTAAATTAAACTATGTGGCCTTAATTTGATCAGAAATCCAACCTATGGATACCTTTTTTGAATAAAAATGAATAACCCGAAGAAGAGGTAATTACTTCATCGCCTTTTTCGAAGTTCTTTTCTTCTTCCAATTCCTCGTTCATTGTTGTTTCTATAATAAAATAATGACTCCACTACCTTCTACATAATGAGATTTTATTATAAATATGGTACAACCATATTCATTATTCAATCCATTCTATGAATGAAGAATTCCCCATACATACTTATGTACGGCTTACCGTCTCCACACCATGGTCTAGTTTGTAATTCAACACTTCATTATTCGGATGGGTATAATAATGATTATAACTAATGTAAATAATAAATATAACATGTTAATGATTATATATATATATATATTAAACCATTCAATTACAAATTATTTCACAAATAATATAATGATATTGTCACTGGTGCGTACATATAGCTTATCGCCTCCACGACGCGATGAGATTGCATTCCCCATCGTAACCATTCAAAAAATAATATTCATTTGATGATTAAAAATAATTTTTAATAACTTAATATCATTATGGATATGAATCAAATACACTTTATCTATAAAAAACTTTACTTATGTAAGAAAACATACAAAGTAAAATGAATCAGTTAACACCCAAAATAATGATACTACTGAAATATCATTAACAAAGCAATATTAGAAGATCATACATGATATCATATTTATGTATGTTGTTCTCATATAATTTAATAACAATGATTTAACCATTATACAGGAGTTTAACATACCATATACTAAGGAAATTTTCAAGGTAATGGTTAATCTTATGACCTCTTTATTATCTGAGGTTGTTTATACGTAAGTATCTACTGGGACCTCTTTATCCACAACATAAGTTTTTCTTAAAAATGTATTTCAAAACATTTTTACTATTTAATAGACTATGGGTTAAATTAATTTATACCCTTGATTATATTTTTATAAAATGGTTTGAAAGGAATCTTTCCCTCACTTTCCAAATAAGGTACTTTATGACCTTTTCGACAAATTAAGGAAAGACTCTTTTTTATAATATACGAAGAGTGCAGATTTTTTCCGCCATTATAACACCTTTTAAGATTCCTTTACAATATTATAATCATATTTTGAAAATAAATGTTTGCTTTTATAATTACGTGACTTTTAAATTATTTCAAAATAGAAAGTGATATTTCTCTCAAATAGTTTTGGTTTCATCTATTTCAGCATCCTTTTTCGAATTTTAAGCTTGTTGGAAGTTGATTTATTAAGATAGAATCTTCCTTATTGTATTAAATGTTTTGTGATATGTTTGAATGTGGATGTGATATTTTTATACTAGTCATGATTTTTGGTTAAAATATTAACATTTCATATGCAATTTTTAATATGAATGTTAATGTTATTTTTTATCCTTTTTCATATGAGGAATGCATTGGACATAGTAAGTGACAGGCGGGGCCCGCTATATCCCCATGATGAATCGGTAGGTCTTATAAGACAAACTAGTGTCATGGAACAAGGCCTTGACCAAATGTTATTTGTAGTCATGGAATGAGGCCTTGACTATGTGGTTATGTTGTCTGACATTATGCATTTCAACATTATGAAATTAGCTATTGATATTACATGTGATTATTTGATTATTAGAATATCCATGTGAATAATTAAATAGGATTAATTGATTTATATTTTTCTATATTTTGATGAAGATTAAGTTTAAAAGTATTTTGTTTTAGTATTATACATTTCATTAAATATTTATGATTATTTATAATAGTTTCTGTTATATTTTTATCCCTACTGAGAATCTACGATCAACCCTTTCATATGTTTTATTTTTTCCAGGATGTGAAGAAGTATATTACAATTAACTTGCAGGAATATTCTAAGGGATATGAGTGTGTTCAATGGGGACATAATGTTGTTGTTTTTCAATTTCATAATGTAAATTAAAACTAATGTATGTATCTAGTACTTACAAGGATAGTAATCTAATAAAACATTCAATATATTGTCTCTTATGATCATTCCAATGTTATGTAATAATGCACCGACTCAGGGTAACTGGGGTCAGGGCATTACAGTTGGTATTAGAGGAATTTTAGTACAAACCTTCGAAACTAGATTTAGAGAAACTCTTATTACAGAACATTACCCTAAGAAAGACATTGAGTATTATTATTGTGGCAACCCAAGCCTTCTAAAAATAATATTACATGATTTGAAGTGTAATTAAACATCAATGTTAAAGCAAAGGATCGTTAAGTCTTGTTTCTTTGAAAATGTTGTAAATAAGACATAAAACATGGGGCTAAAAGCCCTTCTATATTTAATCACCATAAATGCTTAAAAATTCCATTGAGCCATTAAATCTACATTGGGTATGCTGGGGAACACATGAACAAAGGGATGAGATAAAAATCCCCATAAGAAAATGAACATAAGAATAAATCTTAAGCGCATGAGCTAAGAGGCATGACAAAATGATATCAAAAGAATGGAACTTATACAATCATATAATATAATCATGGTATCATATAAATATGGAATAATATACATGTAGAATAATCATAAAATAGGTATTTTTTAGCGGTCAAGGCTAATCACCAATCCCGTTTCCCATTTTAGTATGAGTCAAGGCTAATCACCAATCATGTTTCCCATTTTAGTATGGGTCATGGCTAACTGCCAATCCCATTTCACATCGCATCTCATGAGACCTGCCTTTATAAAATGTATTGGAGTTCTATCTGAGTACACCCATATCAACATTTTCATGAATATTCCTTCCACAGAAATAATCATACATAATCTACCCTACATACACATAAGGATACCCATGGAAAGAATTGGGTTCTACAATCCTGAAAAAAAATCATAACAAATGAGCGTATCATGAAATTTTCCATGATAGAAAATTATTAGAACATACTTGCATATTTATACAGAAAAATAGGCATATAAAATCATAATTTGTTTCAAACATAAGTGATTACATATAAGAAATGTATTTTACAAATATTTTCATTAAAACATTGTAGTGCGGTTTTAAGGAAAATACTATATAGATTTTTAAATTGGAAAGAGGAAAATCTTTCATATAAACCCAGAATTGAACTAAGAAGGTTCTCATAACAAAAATACTTATTTTATAAATACAATAGATAATTATAATAGAGGATAGAGTGCACATGAAATTGGTTAAAAATTTTGAAAGTTACCTTAAAACATGTTTTTATATCAGAAAGTTATACAGAGGGAATATTCTAAAAACACGTATATCTCCAAAAGAGAGTGATGAAAGGGTATTCATAAATGAATTTTGTACAACTTCACATTATTTAGAATATGTTCATAAATTGATAAAATAACTCTATTTTGATATAAATAATGATAAGGAATCCTGAAAGAATAATGAAGGTTCTGGGAGAATTCGTTACGGTTTATCGACATGGTGTCAGGTGTAACTAAGATGGCTTGATGAGTGAGAAAAGGGGTTTCTCATCACATAGACAATAAGATGGATGTATGGGGGGTTCATAATCATACCCCATAATTAGTTATGACACATAAAATGGAATATCATAGAGTTAAATATTGATTTAAGTGTGAAATGGAGTGGATCCATTACCATATGTCCGGTGGTGTTCTCCACTTGTTAATAGTGACCTAAATAAATAAAATTAGGTTTATTATTTAAAATTCCAGAACCACGTCCATATTCAAAGTATTTATTATAAAATTTTTAAGTTCATCCATGGCCTTTTTAATGGGTTATGTTTACAATTTCATTGTTCGTGACCATTTGTTTTCATGGTTTTCAATATTGGTTTACTTAAATTCATGTTCTTTTAAACATGTATGACGAAATAGGTGGTACAGAAATGAAGATGTATGTTATTAGTGAACATACAATATATTACATGGTTAATAACAAAATATTGTTACTTGGAGTGATGTTTAACCATAATATATAATTTTAGTGATGACCATTTTGGGTTAAACTGTGGGTTCGATGACAAAGAACATGTTTTGATTTATAACGTACTACCCTTTGTACAAATTTATTAGAGAACAATGACTGGGATATAATACATATATAATATTATGTTTCAACCATAACACAAATTTTTTTATGTCTATAATTAAATATTACAAAAGAAATTGATAAACTATTTTCCTTGAATGTGTTAAATTTACACATCTCAAATGGGTTTTTCATTTCATTCAAATTAAAAATGGGGAAAGGAGAGATGAAAATAAAATATACAATTAGATTAAAAAAGTTTAATTACATGTATGTTATTGGTGTTATCGTAATATTGGGATTAAAGGAGATGAGTAAAAATACAAGAAAATAAAAGAACTTAAAAGAAATAAAAGAATTTGAAAGAGGAATTTACCTCTTGAGATTATCTCCTTTGGGAACCTCGTAAAGGGAGAGGTTTTGGTATTTTTTAGAGGCTAGGGGATTTTGGGAGTGGGGGAGGATCTTGGTGAGGTATTTGGGAAGAATATTGGCCATGAACGAGGCATTAGATTAGTGAATAGAAGAGGGATTTAAGGGGGGTTGTATAGTGGTGGAGATGAGAGTTTTCATAATTTTATTAATCATTAGATTATTAACTTACCTCATGACCAAAAATAGTTATGTTTCTATGACCAATAATAGTTATAAATTCATGTGACATAGAACTAATTGGTCTTACATCATCATATAATCATTAATGACTCAATAAATCCATTATTTCGCATTTATGGTAAATTGTCATATTTTACAATTCATCACAAATTTAAGTATTTTATAAAATTTCCACAATTTTCCCATAACCATTCTTTGATGTGTAGAATCCAAAATTGAAAACCATTTTTAAAAAATAATTTTATAAATATGATGATTATAATATTTATTTAAACTTATATTTTATTATTAAAGAATCAATTTTAAAATATTCATTTACTTATTCTAAAATATAGGTACACCACACTTTCACATGAATAATATCTTCATACTATCATCGGTAGTGTTGTTATACATTAGGTTATATCACTATTCATATGGTTATGTTTCCATTCATAAGGGTAGGTTACTATTGACCAAAAATTATATTTTTCTTATCATAATCCAAATAACGTATTGATCGCCATTGTGTCAATAAAATTTTCAAAATTCCAAATAGAGAAGTGAAAAACATATGTTTAATGGTCACATAGGACATAGTAGTTCATTAGTTTGTATTTTCATGTGGTGATATTTTATAAGAGAGTAATTTCAATTTATAAAACATTGGGTCATTACAAGTACATAGGAACTTCCTAGAATTTAGGTAGTGTATAGATTTTTTGAATTTCCCATGCAATACATCCCTATCTAGATACAAGCATGTAGAGGCAGTTCTGGAATACATGTATCTAGGGGTAAAACCCAAAAACACCCCTTTGAGCTAGACTCGAATGGGAACCGGTACACGAAAAAGGTCCTTTTTTCCCTCTTGGTTACGACACTCCTGGGGGATATGCTTAGGATAATTCACATTTTCTTTACAAACCATTATGAATGATTAATGAGTAAATACCTCCTCAAAGAATTTTTTTTATGATTATGAATTATATACATAAACTGGTCAATTTATGTTAGGTATTTTACAAGTTTGGAATTTTGTATTGTGATTCATAGACTAATATAGTGTATGATATTGTTTATAAATGGTGCCTAGATGAAGGAATTGAAACCATATCAATGCATGTAATCCATGTAAGGATTAACCTCTTACTTAATATAATTATTGTGGATTTGGTTATGAAACTAGTGCTAAAAAACATATAACCATACTTTGACAACTCACTCAGGTTATGAATAATAACCTTACACATATAGAGCACCCTGATCCACAATGTAGAGGATAAATGTTAGACCGATTTTTGAGACAACGACCACCAAAATTAAATGGGACTACAAATCCATTGTTAACTGGGAAATGGATAAGTTTCTTAGAGACAATATTTTATGCTTTGGGGAGTATCTAAAGGAAAAAAGTTCTCTTTTTAATTTATCGCCTCATAGAAGATGCAGATAAATGGTGGTCATTAATTAAAAACACAAATGAGGGAGAAAAATTATCAAATATGGAATGTTGGGAGTTTAAAGTGATTTTATTAGAAAAATACTTTCCTTGTGAACATCATGCGGATATAGAAAGACAATTTCTGAGTCTAAGGATAAAGGATAATGAGAATGTCAGAAAGAATGAGGCTAACATTAAAATGTATGCAAGGCATGCTTTAGATTAAATACATAACCGAAGGAGTAATATTGATCAATTATTTTATGGGTTAAACCATTTCTCTATCGAGTATTAGTCTAACAATACTTATCATCATATGAAGATATATTATCACGTTCTAGCATGACAAAAAAATAATTCTCTAAGTATTACGAATATAAAGCAAAGAAACAGAATAAGAGATCTGTTGAACACTTTTGAAATATAAATAAGGGGAAAACGGAAATTTTAAATTTTTTTCATACAAAAAATGTGCGAAGAAACACCCTGGTACTTTCCTAAAAGAGATGGGCGTTTGTTATAGGTTTGGATAAAAAGTCCACCAAGATCATGATTGCAAGGGGAAGAAATATCCTGTCAATGTTGACTGCTACTATTGTGAAGAAGTGGGGAATTATGAAAATGAATGTCCTATGTTTCATGGAAACATACCTTAGAAAATACCAAGGGAGAAAGGCCATGCTTATGCGACCACTACTGCTAAGTTTGATGCTCCTAATGACATGGTGACTAGTACTTTAATCATTTCCTCAAATTTAGCTAATGTTTTTTTATTCAAGATCATTTATTCATTCATGTCTTCCCAGTTTTTCAAGAAAATTATATATTTCCAATTATATTTAACTAGGGATTTATCAGTTAAAAAATATAAGGAAAGTATCATTTCTATAATGTTTTTTCAATCAGTTACCATTATGGAATATAAATGTGCTTTATATGCTGATCCCATCCTCATTCCCATGATTAAATTCTATATAATCCTCATCGTGGATTGGCATTCATACCATGGTGCAAAACATTATTGTAAGAAGAAGGATGATATAATTTTTGATGATGATAAGGAATACCTTATCTTTAGAGTATAAACATCACCATCTAATTCTCATCTAGATCCACCCCCAGTAGCTCTACTAAATTCAATTATTAGGGAGGAATATAGTGAAACATCATTGGGTGAGGAAAGTAATGTTCAAATGGAGGATGTACTTATTGTGCAAAAATATGTTGATATGTTTCTAAAGGATTTACATTGACATCCTCCAGAACAAGAAATTGAGTTTTCTATGGACTTAATTATTGGTTCATGGCCCATAATGAAATCCCCTTATAGAATGGCCACTGTGGAATTAGTGTAATTAAAGAAAAAACTAGAGGAAATGAGTAATTAAGGATTTATTCTCCCTAGTGTTTCTCCATGGGGAGCCCTGGTTCTTTTTGGTAAGAATAAAGATGAATATATGAGGTTGTTCATCGACTACAGGGAGATCAATGCTATTACAATAAAGAAAAGAATCCCCGACCTCGCATTAATGATTTATTCAATCAACTTCATGGAGCTAAATATTTTTCAAAGACTTTCCTTCGATCTAGATATCATTAGTTATGTGTAAAGAAGAATGATATTCCAATGACATCATTTCATACTAGGTATGGGCATTACGAGTTTATAGTAATGCCTTTTGGACTGACTAATTCACCCTCTCTTTTCATGGATCTAATGAATAGAGTTTTCAAAGAATATCTTGATGACTTTGTTTTGGTATTTATTTATGATATCTTGGTATTTCCCAAATGCTACAAAGATCATGAAAATAACTTGTGCACTATTTTGAAAATGCATAGAAGAAATGAAATATATGGGATGTTTAGAAATTGGGAATTCTGACTTCAAGAGATTTCATTTCATGGCAATATAGTCTATAAGGATGGAATCTCTGTTGATCCTTCCAAAAATAGAGCAATACATGATTGGAAACCACTGACGAGTATAACTGAGGTACACAATTTTATTGGTTAATAGGTTATTATCGGTGTTTCGTCCATAATTTGGCCCAATTGGCTAACTCATTAACCAAGCTCACACATAAAGGGGTTAAATTTGTTAGCGAAAATAGTGGGAAAAATGTTTTGATGAACTGAAGTGATGATTTTTCAATGATCCTATCTTGAATCTACCATCGGTGAATGGTGGGTTTGTTATTTATAATGATGCTTCAATGAAAGGACATGGTTGTATCCTTATGCAGAATGATAGAGTTATTTCCTATGCATAATGATAGCTAGATATTAATAAACAAAACTATCATATTTATAATCTTGAGTTAGAAGTTATAATCTTTAATTTGAAGATATAGATACACTATCTCTGTGGTAAAAATGTTATATATATACCGATCATAAGAGTTTGAATTATATTTTCTCATAGAAAGAATTGAACATGAGGAAAAGATGATTTCTTGAACTACTCAAGGATTATGATTGCACAATACACTACCACCTAGGGAAGGAAAATAGGGTTACATATGCTACGAGTAGAAAAAGATAATGGAGTTCAGAACAAGATGAGAGTGGAAAGGGATCCTTGTTTTATGGATCTAGTAATGATGCATATGGGAATTATCATGAAAGGTGAAACATCCATAATTTTTCAAATTTTTTCTAATCCGTATTTACTAGAAAGGATAAATAGTTTTCATACTGATGATGAGGAGTTTCCAAAAAAAATTAAAGCTGTGAATGATGCAATATTGATCAAATTTTCATAGGAAGATAGAATTTTGAAATTTGGGAAGAGAATTTGTGTTCCTGATATACCTGATCTAAAAAGAGAATTGTTGGATGATGGTCATAGCTCCAATATCTCTATACACACTTGTAGCACTAAGATGTATCATAATTTTAAGGAATGTTTTTTGTGGGACAACAAGAAGAGGGAGATTACTGATTATGTGTCAAGATTTATGGTTTGTTAACATGTTAAGGCTGGAAGACCACATCTTGGAAGAGTCATGTAACCTATTCCCATATTTGAGTGGAAATGAAATGATATTACAATAGACTTTGTCTTGGGGATACCATAGAATCCTAAAGGAATGATGAAATATAAGTTATTATTGATCGTCTTACCAAGTAATCACATTTTTTTCTATAAGAGAAGATTTACCTCTTGAGAATTTGGAAAGACTATATATTAATGATGTTTAAAGACTTCATGGTGTACACGTATCGATTATTTATGATAGTGATTCCCATTTTACATCATGATTTTGGAAAATTATTCCGAATGCCCTAAATACTGAATTTTTTTAAGAACTTCCTACCACCCTAAAACTGATGGACAATCAGAACGGACTATTCAAACCATAGAAGAGATGTTGAGATCTTTCTTAAATGAAATTCTGGGTATGTGGGATTAATACTTACCTCTGGTAGAATTTTTCTATAATAATAGCTTCAATTCAAGTATTCAAATGGCACCATAGGAAGAGTTATATGGAAATAGATGTCGCACCCCAACTTATTCATATAAAGTTGGTGAAAGAAAACTCATAGGCCCAAAACATTTTGTGGAAACAGTGGAAAATGTGATGATTATCCAAACCCATATCAAAGAAGCTCAAAGTAGGAAAAAGAGCAATGTCGAAAACTGAATGAAGGATTTTGAATTTCATGTAGGCGATCATGTTTTCTGGAAGGTATCTCCTAGGAAGGGTGTTATACATTATAATAAGAATGGTAAATTAAATCCCAGGTATATCAGACCATTCAAAATTATAGAAATAATTTTCAGTTATAGATTTCCACTTGGAAATTCTTCCAAGCCTCTCCAAAGATCATGATGTGTTGAACATATCACAATTGAGAAAATACATGTGTGATTCAATTCATGTACTCACCTATGATGAATTAGACCTAAAACCCAATATGTCTTATTGGTAAGATCCTATCAAGATTCTTGATACTAGAGAAGAAGCATTGGGAAGCCGAATAACTCATCTGGTAAAAGTTTATTGGAGAAACAATAAATTGGAAGAAGCAACATGGGAACCTGAGGAACTTTTGTTGAAGAACAACCCGATTCTTTTTATGCAGTAGTATTCTAAAAATTTCAAGGACGAAATTATTGGATGGAGGGGAGAATGTAACACACCACGCTTCCACGACACACATCTCTTTGAATAATTCTATAACAGGAGTTGTACACAACATAGAGTTATAGCACACCACAGCCAATCAATCTAACTGTTATTAATAGTAATACTAACTTTTTGAAAAAAAATTAAATTTAATTTCCCGAAATGGAAATCAATTTTTATTCGAGATATCAAAATTCGAAAATGTTGAATTTTTTGTATTTTTTTAAAAACATTCAAATTATTATTGATAGTGAAAAACACTACGTTATTGTATAAACCCAACTTTTTATTTAAATAATTATTTATTATATTTAAATTTATTTTATTTAAAAATAGATACATAATTCCTATATATTTCCAATGTAATTTAGTGGATTCATTTTATAACAAGATTATATATATAATTTTAATGAACTATTTAACGCCTTTTACCCGCCTTCTAGGCACATTTTTGAATTTGCATAAAACATACTTTTACTGAAACTATGAATTGTATTTCAAAAATCTGAGACACATGGTTTATATAATTAAGAAAAATCTGGTTTGATAGGATGAAAATAATATTTGGTGAATCGTGAATTTTGAGTTTTATTTACCATGGTTGAAAGTAAATATGGTGGTTAACAGTTAAAATGATATTATAACTACCCGAAAACATGTCCTAATTTAATTGTATTAGTTTATTTCAACCAAAATGAACCTCAAAATAAAAATATGATTTTATTTGATCCACTTGGATTAGAATAGAATATTTATTATTATTTTATTTAAATAAGAATTAAAAGTGTAAAATTCAAAGTTTAATAAATAATCCATTTTTAATATAGGAGTATAAATAAGATAAATTCGACTATAAACATTCATTTGAAATATAAAAATATTTCCTACATCATGGTATTTAAATTATAATTTTTAGAATTCAAATAATTAAATTTATTTATGACACAATGATGATGTAGTAACAACCTTATTAATGAAATACTCAAATAATTAATGTTATAAATATTAAAATAAATGTAAATTTAAACTTTTGATGCCATAACTAAATTTTATAGTTTAATATGACATGTTAAGGGTAATTTAATGTATTTTTTCGAATAAATCAGATTTTTATGACATTCCCAAAAACCAAATACAAATTATTTTCAAAATTGACATAAGTAAGTTTCTAAAACAAATTCTATTTTATTAAATTATATAATAGACCTAAAAATAGATGGTTTGGCCAAAGGACTTATATAATTATATACATGTCATTAAATAACAACATGAGGTTCTCTTTTCATTTTATTGTTAGTTTATTATCCATGTAATATAAAAAAATCAAGAATACATGTTAAATGTTAAAATATTTATCTAAGAGTTAAATTTATAAGATAAGGTTAATATACTGATAAAAACTTATCTAAATACTTTAGGTTGGTTATTTTTCGACCCATACCCACCTTAGCCTCAAAATAAATCTATTTTGTTCTATTAGAAACCGAAAATGTTTTTATAATAAAATAATATTTCAATCATTTCCTAATGTGACACTCACCTCTCTCATAAAATGGTACTTCCCCTTATCTTAAATTCACACCTCCAAAGCCTATTGGATCAGCCAAACCCTACTCAAATATCCTCCCAAATACCCTCAAGTCAACCTAGAGGCCTTAAATTGTTCAGAAAGACAGCCTAAGAATCCATTTTGTTCAAATCAAAAGGAAGGACCCGAAGAAGAGGTAATTACTTCATCAAATCTTTCAATGTTCTTTTTTTCTTCCTTGTCCTTTTTATTTATTTTTTCCATAATAAAATAATTTCACGAGTACCTTCTAAATAATAATATGTTATTATAAATATGGTATAACCATAATCATTATTCTATCCATCCTATTAATGACAATGTCACTTTGCGTGCGTACGTCTGGCTTACCGTCACCACGTCGTGGTGTAGTTTGTTATTCAACAATTAATAATTTGTATGGGTATAATAGTAACTATAAATTATGTAAATAATCAATATAATATGTTAATTATTCTGTATATATAATATACCATAATATTTCATACAATTTTACCACTAATAAACTGATATTGTCGCTCATGCGTACGTACAGCTTACCGTCTCCACGTCGTGATGAGAGTTTGTTCCCCATAGTAACCATTAAAGAATAATTTTCATTTGATGATTAAAAATCGACTGTAATAACATAATATCAGTCATTATATGAATCAAATACATCCTATCAATAAAAAATGACTTACATTACAAAACATATAATGTATTATGAATCACTTAACAACCAAAACAATGATACTATTGGAATATAATTAACAAATAAATATTAGAAGATCATATATGATAACATATTTAGGTATGTGGCTTTTTTGTAATTTAATAACAATGATTTCAACATTATACTGGACTTTGACCTACCCCAGACAAAATAAAGGTACAAGGTAAGGGTTAATTTTACAATCTCTTTATTATATGAGGTTTTTTACACATAAGTATCTACTAGTACCACTTTATCATCCACAAATGTGTTTCTTGAAAATGTATTTCAAAAAAAATTCTATTTACTATACTATTTTTTAATTAAATTTATACCCTATTTTTAATTTTTGTAAAATGGTTTGAATGGAATCATTCTGTCACTTTCCAAATAAGGCACTTTATGTCTTTTTAGACAAAATAAGGAATGAATGTTTTCATTAACATATATGGTCAGTGGAACTATTTTTTGTAGTCATAACACTATCAAATCTTCCCTTAAAATATTATAATAATATTTTCAAAATAAAAAATTTTCTTTTATAATTATGTGGCCTTTAAATGCTTTCAAAATATTAATTGATATATCTGTTAAATAGTTTTTATTTCATATATTTCAACATCCTTTGATGGATTTTATGCTTGTTTGAAGATGATTTATTTTGATAGAATATTTAATATTGTATTGAGAATTTTGTGATATGTTTTACTATGTATGTTATATTTTTATACCATTCATGGTTTATGGTTAAATTACTAACATTTTTTATGATAGTTTTAATACGAATGTTAATGTTATGTTTCAACTTTTTCATATGAGGAATGCATTGGACGTAGTAAGTGATGGGTGGGACCCGCTATAGCCCCTCGATGCATCGGTATATCTCATGATACAAACTAGTGTCTTGGTAAAAGGCCTTGACTATATCTTATTTGTAGTTTTGGCATGAGGACTTGACTATGTGGTTATGATGTCCGACATTATGCATTCCACCATTATGACATTAGCTATTGATATTACATGTTATTATTCCACTATTAGAATATAAATGTGAATATTTATATGAAATAATTGATTTATTTATGCCATATTATGATGAATTTTATGTTTAAAGTCTTTTGTTTTATTCTTATACATTGCCTTAAATGTTTATACTTATTTATGATAGTTTCTGATATATTGTTATCTTTACTGAGCATCTAAGCGCACCCATTTCCTCTATTTTATTTTTCCCATTATGCGAAGAATTATATTCTAATTAACCGATAGAAATAGGCTAAGGTATATGAGTGTAATCAATGGGGACACAACGTTATTGTTTTTCCATTTCATAATATAATGTAAAACATATGTATGTATCTAGTACTTCTAAAGCTTCTAAACTAATTGGTCTTTCAAGACCTGATCACTTTTTATCATGCCATTGTTATGTAATAATGCACCAATTATGGGTAACTAGGGTTAGGGAATTACATATAATATTCATAATATGGTAAAAATAATGTATGGTTCCCACTAAATGTATAACTCCACCTCAGTTTTTGGATATGTACCTATCCATACTCGATTACTAATCTATGTAAATATTCCCCTAAAAATTCTTGTGTAATCCTATAGTACCTATAATATCTATCCAAAAGGATTATGAGGACACTATTGTCATCATTTTTTTGTAGTGGAAAATAACATAATTTCACTAACATGCCTCGTCAAACAGCCCTATAAGATTTGACCTCAACTTTTTGTACAATTTCTCCACTCTCATTAAAGCTGGTGCGGACCTAACCTATGTGTTATCTTTAAACATATTAGATAGATATTCCAAAAAAATTTCTTTCAGGTTTCCACATTTAATGAGATAACAAATAAGGCTTTTCAAATCATAATGAGAAATAAATTGTGAGGTCACAGATAATCAAACAGATCAAACCATCATGATCCATGCGGAAAAGCACACATGATTGATTATTAATTCTCCCATTTCTGAAAACCCAATGAAAAATATTCATTTCATGGATTTGAAAATGAAATATACCTCCTAGAGTCCACATATCAATCTCGAAATATAATATATGGTTTACACTATTGCGGTCCTCATGAAAAAATGAATGACATTAGTAATTAATTTTCCTCAATCAGGAAACGAATGAAAAATTTATATTTCAGCACATTACACTACAAAAAACACCTTGTTTCCCTCTCCTTGATCATGAATTAAAATAAAATATTAGTATAAAATATTCAACATCAATATTAGGATCACATCATCACTGATGACATGTCAATTAAACATTGGATACAGAAATTATTGTGAGAAAAATATATGAAAAGAATAATATATTATTATTATTATTTCGGAGTTTGTGTACATCATCAAAAAACATGAAAATGAATCCAACATTGGTTTTGAAATTACATTATCAAAACCTTGGTTCTGTTTCTATAGACGACACATAAATCAGATGCTCCATGTAGGAGTTACAATCAAATAAGTGTTCTGAGAATAATAATTATATTATTATTTAAGGAATTATAAAGGCATGATCCATAGTTCAGTGAAAGGCATCCATCATTTGTCTAAAATAGACCATCTCTAAGAGAGGGTCAGGCCGACAATGACGACATATCGATCATACATCGCACGAGGGAGTTACGATATTTAAAAAGTTTTAATAATAATAATAATAATAATAATAATAATAATACAAATTCTTTTCAATTCAGCTACTATTTCCATCCCTATCAATGGTTCCCCCAAGGGATACTTTAAATCCACAAAGGGAATTAAATAGAGTGATCCCCTCTCTTCCATTCTTTTTTAAATTGTGGATGATGACAGAAGTATATTGCTTACACTCTTTGTCAATCAGAATAATCATAATTGTATTCATGCTTATATATTCTTAATTGTTCCCACACATCTCCTCTATGTGCAATATTTTATCCTCTTATTACTGGGTGATTAGAATAACATTCAAAGTTTCAAAAATTCCCATTCTCATTATGATGAAATATTTATCTAAAACATTAGCTGGAAAAAATATTTTGTTTTCTTGGGAAAATTTCTACCCTCTACTAGAAAAAGTACCATCATCAATCTTCTAGATATCAATGAAGATTCCTTCACCTTAAAATATCTTGGATTTACGATTTTTTTTCATAAGACCTAAATATAGTTACTTTTCTATCATTGTATACAAAATTCTCAATCCTACCTCCTCTTGGAAGGATAAATTCCTCTCTATGGCTGGTAGAGTCTATCTGGTTAAATCCACAATTATGTCAAAAATGTTCTACTCATTTATGGTCTTCAAATGGCATGCTGGTCTCCTAAAAAATATAAATTTCTACATTAATAATTTCTGTTGGAACGGTAGAACACTTGATATGAAACTAATGAACTTCCCTTGGAATACAATTTGTAAGCCATTGGATCAAGGCGGCCTTCACATTAAAAATATCAATCATTTCAATGAGGCCTTACAAACCAGACTAACTTGGAACCTCATTTACAACAACAAAAACTCCATTACCTTTCTCAAAAAAATACTCCTTGACAAGTTAATAAAATGAAATTATAACTATATTAGTTCTTATATATGGAAATCCATTATACAACTCTTTTAAATTAACATGATTAACTCTATATGGATGGTTAGAAATGACGCTTCCATCAATTTTTCATTGGAAACTACACTGGTACCCCTTTAATCTCCATGATTCTTCCCAATAATTTACTGGAAAACACTAATTGTAATATCAGGGAGTGGAAAATTCTCAAAACTCTATCCTTCCTGAGAAAATTTATTATTCCATTGATATTTATCCCTATTCCTACTCATATTACATCTCTATTTGGGTAGCTTCTTATAATGGAGTTCTTAACTCCAAAAATATTTAAAATTACCACTTTGAAAATTTGGATAACAATTCAGTTGGATATTTTTTTTTGATAATACATGGACTAAGCCCTTGAGGTTTACTCTTTTTTGGTATATTGCACACACTAGAATCCCCAATGATGTGGGTCTTCAAGATTATGGGATTCAAGATTTCACTAAATGTAAATTTTTTTACCAACATAGGGAAGATACTAACCATCAATTCTTGTCTTTTTCTATGGATTATACTCACAAGAACTATATTTTTTATATTTTTTATTTCAGATGGATTCTTCATGACACTCTTAGCCTACAACTAAAGGCCGGTGTAGAAATTATAACCTCTCATAAAATAAAAAATATATTTTATTAGAATCTATTTTGGAGATTCTCTATGTAATATAGTATTATATAAATTTTATCACTCATAAAAATTCATCATTTATTCTAAATGTAGGATAGATGTGGATCCTTATTTCAATTTGAGAAGCTTCCTTAATTAAGAAGTCTTCCTATGAAAACTCTGTCAAAAATGTTAATATTCATTGATGTCCTCAGATTTAAAGAATCTATCTTCTACCTAGTCATACTTTTGTAGTGTTCTATAAAGCCTCATTCCAAGGCTGGGTTAATGTTAATGTGGAAGGTTCCTCTTAGTGAAATTTGAGTCCCCTTGTTTTTGGTGCTATCTTCAGACACCACCTTGGGAAATTCCTCAGTTGTTTCAATGGATGTTGTTGTATCGCTTCGACCCTGGAATCCCGATTGATGAGTGTGATCCACAGACTTTCATTTTCTAAGTAGAAGGGTTGGAAGAATATTTCGATTGAGAGTGACTAGACCACTATTGTACAAGCCATTTGGAATGTTTTGGTGCATCTTTCTTGGATTATTAAACTCTAATGGATGAATTGTATTCATTTTCTCTTGTAGTTAAGTTAAATTTCCACTCATACCTTCTGTGAGCCCAATAGGGTGGAAGATGGACATTCTAATAAGAGAGTTAACAAGGACATAACCTTGCTAGTTTTCCTTCCTAATGATATTCTTCTTATTTATGATAATTATTGTAAAAATATTTCTTCGTTTAGACTATTGTAATCCCCATGTTTTAATATAATAATATGAGTATTTTTCAATGACAAAGGCATCACCTCTAATAATAATATTAATATTAATATTCAATATTATTATATTTTATTTACTCTTCCCCTTTTCTTATTCATGTATGAAATCCCTTAGAGATCACCCTCTAACACTACCCCCCTTGCCGGAGCCACCACCTGACTGCCCCAGACCACCATCCTTGCACTGCTTCACCTGGAAACGCGCCATACAGTGTGGCCACCTTCCTCACCTAGATCCCACACATCCTTCTTGAGATTCATTCTCACACCGACCCCACCCTCAAAACTACCATTCCCACACTGAATTTCTTTCTAAAGGTACCCTACTCCCACCAACCCCGCTTGCTGGAGTAGTGATGGATTTCCACATACATTGTAAACTACTTTTCCTGGATAGACCGGGCATACCAAACCACCCAGACTGGACACCAAAATCCACTTTGACAACCCCTATCTTCCACAAAATGTGTCACAGATGATCAATGTTAAAATGAAATAAAGAAAACATAACTATAATCCATTGAAAAAGATATACAAATATTCATTCCCCACTCAATGATATATTGTTGTTTCATTATATCAAAAATGTAGAAAATGGTGAACGTGAGAACAACGTGAGAATATAAATATCAATTTATGGCCTTGATATTTTGAGGATCATTTTTTATGTTAAAATATGATGAAATTACCAAATAAACAATTATAATTCAATAATTTTAATCATAGATTTTGAATCCAAAAGAAATAATTCTATAATTATTTGGATCAGTTCATTATTGATTAACACCCCCACCCACAATCGTCTGATCCACCAATGATTTATCACTGTATTTCCAAAGGGAGGGGAGATTTTAACTATAAATGGTGGAAGGATTGTGTGGAAACCCTAAAAAACAACAAAATCACATATTTATATCCTTAAAATTAAGTTATGGTTAGACCTATTAACTACACCCTCCAATGGTCATTGAATCTAAACATTTTGTGAACCTTACTTTAGGTCATAGATATGTATAACAATGCATTACAAACTCAACGGTGTTATGATATTTACAATATGTGTCTCATTCAATATTTATTTGAATCAATCTATAGAATAAAATAACTTAATTTAATTATATTATTTATGGTTTTGTCCTCAGTGATGTTTTCTACAAAATACTTACACCAACAAAAAGTTACCTCTTTCCATCGGTAATCTCCATTCTCCAAACTCAACCGTGGGCTCATATTTCTTATCTAATCTCCCATTTTAATGTTATACTTCTTCCTTCACTTTATTAGTTTATAATATAATTAATATTTTTGTAAAATTAATTCTGGGAACATCGGGCCTCGTAATCACACGTCGTCTCAGTGCATAAATTTCTAAATATTTCTTGATATATTCCAATGTCTTATAGGAAAATACTAGGTTCTCTAAATTATTCCAATCTTCAAATATTTTTTCCTAGAAAAGAAAAAATGATGAAAACAAAGTGGTGGCACTATTCCTTCAACTAACTCTTCCCTACATCGAGATATATATCCAAAGGAGATGTGTGAAACTCTCTCATCACCTCCTCTAGTAACATGACCAAAATCACCATTAATCTCTAAATGATATGATTCCCTACTTTAGAAAAAATAGTCTAGTAAAACTCCTAAGGATATATGGTGACACATGATCTCAGAGTCAATGTCTCGCAAATAAGACTCCCTCACATGATTGAGAAGAAAATAATTCAATGTCATTGACTAAATAAAAACCATTCATTCATGCTACTGTAGGGTTAGCTACATGGGAGATAACATCTATAAATTGTTCGGCCCTAAGAGATCCTGGTACTTCTTTATAACAAAAACTAATACAACATTGGTTGTTCTGAGAGTATAAACTACCGTGGAGTCATAGTCCTACAAGAACTCCAATCAGCATTACTACCTCAAGTACCTAAAATATTGGTGGTTTGAGTAAACCACATAGTTATCTCTATGTTATTTTCTCTACAATCTCATAGGGAAGACTACTTCTTATAGAAATAGCTAGTGAGTCACATAGTTCTTTTCATGGGTTCTCAACTGCCTCAACCTATATTTGATAACATTATTTCATTGTATCGTGGTTGACATTGAGCACAAAATGGTACCAATGAACAAAGAAGGTGGAAAATATAATCCAAGCACAATAATCATGACATTTAAATCACATGGCATACCCCACTCTTCATCACCTCTCTTGAGAGGAAAGTAATACTAAACCAGGTACTCTGACACACCTACTAGTGGCATCTCATGAAAATAGGGGGTTATTCATAAAATTACTCCATCAACGCCAGGAACTCCACTAATCCTTCATCACAGAACCTCATCCTAAATTTACATGACATAGGGAATCATCCACTACATCTTGATATTATCCTATTTGGGTGGAAAAAATTACCACCACAGTTTTTCTTGCCTCCCAAAAACATGTTTTTGTAGGGGAAGGAGCCCTCATCCTCGTGCATTCGAAGCTACATCGTACAACATTAACATAGGGTTACACGGATGCCCTATGTCACCCTGAATGAATTTTGAGCATGGAGAAAAATGAGAATAGTAAAAAAAATTGTGCCTATAGATTTATACTTCAGAAGATAGAAAAGGTAGAGGGCATACCTATGAACATCTCATTCGTTATCGGGTTATAGGCATCCAATTATTGCAGCTATCTATGGCCCCATCTTCTAGCTCCATGATCATAGAATTATCTATAATATGGAGGTCAATCACCTATCTCGTTGTGACCCTTGAAACATCTGGTTGGTAAACCGCACACCATGTGATTTCACGCATCACATGTGTAGTGCCTCCCTTCTCTGATATATCCCAGTCTATTGTGATGTGCTTGACTATGTTCTTGAGTCCGATTATGGGGAGACCTTGTGCATCAATATTATTTAGATTATAATTTTCTAGCGGTCAAAGAATTATCTTCTGTATTTTACCCACTGCAAACTCCATAAATATGGCTTCCCTCAAATAGAAATATCTATGTCTCTAGTTCTTTCTCTAGCACTCATACATAGGTGGGGATGCACAGAGGAACTATGCTTTCTCAGATCTCTCTAGGGAGTCCCAGATCGATCTTTTATGCTTGGAAGTATCCATTTCTAATCATATCAATATATATGTGAATAAGGTAAGTGAAACTAACTGCATACTCTTCCATAGTCACCTATCACTGGGGAATCTCCAAAAGAACATGTATTTGAACAAAGAATATTAATGAGGGGAGTTACTCCTCATTAAACATATGCTAGATGTCACCCCATGATGGTGTAAACTCATCATTCATCTATATAACTAGGCTTCACCAATTTCCAGATTCTCCATGGTGAAGACTAGATGAAAAAGCCACCATTTTTTCAATCACGGTCTGAACAGGCCGAAAAATACAGATCATCAAGTCTAGTAAATCCTCTACTACCCGAGGTTCTGTCTCACTGCATAACCTGAGGGGTCTCTAACACAGGAACTGGTAGAGCTTGATCAACTTTTGCACATCTTATTCCTACTCTATTAATACTATATGCGAATCAACAGGTGCGGGTGATTCTATATGTACACCTGAAGGTAGTGGAACATTGGATGGACCTTGAATTGAGGTCTAATCTCTCATAGGCTCATCGTTACAACCCAAAGAAAGTACCTAGGTTGGCTGTCATTATGACGACATCCAAACAATAATCAAGGAGTACCATGGTTATATATATATATATATATATATATATATATATATATATATATATCAATGAGAATGAGTAGATGACTCAAGAAGGATAGTCAAAGTCTCCATCCTATATAATAGATCCCCTATTGTTCCCTATAACAAATGTCTCAACATGTTGAGTCGACAAGCAGGTAGTTAAGTTCATGGTGGATAGATACATTATCCACCTACACAACCACTAAACTCCATACCTTCAGGTCCAAAATCAAGCCACTTTTACTATGTTTCTATAAATCTTAACCAATTCATTTTTAGGGAATGTATGAACAACATCGCAATGAAAGAACCACCTCTTATACAAATACATCACAACCTGACCCAAGTTAGGGATCAAGTTGAAACTACCCCAAGACCTCATCCATAGGATAGGAGATGGATACAAGTACTTAAGGAACACTTTACTCTGAGAGTCCTTTTCCAAAAATCCTATACACACACAAAACCAACTCAATGACAACGTTTCGATAAATAAAAATAAAATACACAACACTACTATAAAATAAACCATGGAGGCATAAACATCTATACATTCTGGAATTACGGTAGAGTAAACTATAATTAAATGGAAAAAATTCATTCCCATATAGAAACATGTTGCAACCTGATAAAACTAGAAAATTAAAACAACCAATAGAGCCCAACTACTGAATTTTTTTCTACTACCACTATACATGATCCAAGAACCCCATATACCAAATTTCCTTTGACGTAATGATCATACATTCCATCGTATACAAAATACATTTCATGAGTTTGGAAAATCCCATTTAAGGGTGGGTATATAAAATCCTAGTAGATCACCCCAAAGAGGTTGAAGGGGAGTTGGAAGAGATACAATGAATATGAAATAATTAGAGAGAAATACGTGATTAAAAGAGAAGAGATAAAACCAACAAGAGAGTGATTGTAGGCTGAATATATCGCAAGGATATCGAAATTGTGTGAAGATGAACTTATTGTGGACTCCTATCTACCTGTTATAGGAGTGTAGACTCATCAAACTACATGAATTTAGACACGTAAATAATGTGGCACACCCTGTGAGTCTTCACCTCACCTATAAAGAGAATAACTAAAACCCTTGGAGTGGGTATAGAAATAGGATAATTAAATATTCTTGGTGAAAAGAATACAAAAATTAGAGAGTAAGGGTATATCCATATCACATACAAACCCGATAAGAAGAGGCGGAAATTGATCCCAGGTATGTCTATATATGATGCCAGCAACCCACACATCTGCCATGAACATACAAGTCTAAAGGACATAATCACCACACATTGATACTATCCAATTTGGGAGGAAATAAATCCCCTACAAGGTTTTAGGTTCCATCAAAAGGATGTGTCTCAGTGGGGAAAACGTCTCCATTTCTTGTGATTCCTATGGTTACATAAATCCATGTCACGTCACCATGCAACATAGTCGAGGGGTCACAAACAATAGAGTTCCTTCACCCTAATACATTCGATGGGGGGAGGTAAACTAGAAATTAGGGATCCACACCCTAGTAGTAATGGGGGATCAACACCTAACAGTCAACATGAACCCATTTCCCAGGCCTTCTAAATGGTATACGCTAGAGGGTTCCTCCAATCAAGTTACTACAGAAGACCTTTACCCATTCTGATGGTGTTTAACACTATGGTCATCGATGATCCACACCCTAGTACTTTAGGTGGATCAACACCTGAATGTGTTTGTAGAGGACCTGCACCATAAATGAAGGGGGGATAACACTCTAGTAATCATGGATAGGTGCCCCATTACATCAGGTGGATCATCACCTGGAACGAAGCCTCTGATAACCAGAATGAAAACTACATAAATTTTATCTAATCATATCAAAAATTCCATTCTGAAGGGAACTATTGTGTTTTACATAGAAACACAAATAGTATAGTATACTCGCAAGCCATATTCAATGTAAAAATAATTAGAAATTAAAGGTGAAATATTCATAATGAGGTACTCAACGTGTATGGGGCCCATATGATATCTCACCCCACCTCGTCGCCCGATCATGTACCTATCCATAAATGATTATTAAACTATGTAAATGCAACCCAAGGAATTCTAGTGTAATTTGATAGTACATGGCATATCATTCCAAAAGGATGAAGAACACACTATGATCATTATTTTTCTGAAGGAAAAAATGTAATTTCAATAAATTTCCTCCTTAGATGGCCCTGGAATCTTTGACTTCATCCCTTCATACATCTTCTCCACTCTCACAAGAGATGGTGTTGACCTATGTACGAGTTTCTCTTCAAACACATCAGAAGGATTGTCTACCTATATTTATTTCTTCCTTCCACATTCAATGAGATCATGAATAAGTCTCTACACATTACAACAAACCTAAAATTGGGAGGCCTCCAATTATCAAATGAATGTCACCACTAGGACCCTTCTAGAAATGTCCACATGATTTACTATTCATTTTCCCGAACTAGACAGCCAATAAAAAACTACATTTTACATCATTGAGCATGAAAAGTTCCTCGTTGGGCCCAGGTATCAGTTCTTATATAAAATATATAGATCATAGTATTGTAATTCTTATGGAAATATTTTCGGGATCATCTATTCATTTGCCTTAATTGTACATCCAGTGAAAAACATGTATTTCCATCATTATGATTGAACTGGGATTCATGAGAACTGCATGTCAATACTAAATTAATGTGCTAATATTGGTCTCAAAATTCATTATTTAATTTCAGGATCACAATGACTCTAAAAACACTTTGATTGGACATTGTACGAGGAAATTAGGGAAGGTAAATTTGTAGTAATAATAATAATATATTTTTTTCATGTTTCATAGTCCCAATCCAAAAACCTGAAAAATGAATCCAACATAATTCTCAAAATTTCCATCTATAAAACTGGTTCATGCTTCCATATACTAAAAATTAATCAGATAATCCATGTATGAGTTACACTCAAATAAAAGTTTTGAAAATAATAATAATCACAATAATTTGGAGTGTTATATCAGTCTTATCACTAGGTCAGAGAAACATATCCATCATTGGTCAGAAAAAGACTATCTCAATGATGGGGTGATGTCACCCTTAATGGTGAATAGATCATACTTCCCACATGGGGTTTAAGACAATTAAACAACAACAACAACAACAATAATAATAATATCATTGTCATTGTCATTGTTATATTTATTATTATTATTATTATATGATTTTATAAAATTTCATTTCCTCCCTCCCCCTTTTTCATTGTCATCCATCCCCCATAGTCCTCCTGTATGTACTGCCCCACTTACTAGAACTTCTACCTGACCACCCTTGTTTTCCTCCCTTGCACCACCTCTCCTTGAGTTGCACACAACCACACTGTCACCTTCTTTTCCCAAAGCCTGCATGTCCCACTCAATCTAGCTTCTCACACCGACCTCACTTACTAGATATCCATACTCACGCAGACTATGCCTATTGGGGCCACTCTGCTCGGGCCATCCCTGCACTCCAAATCCATGTTGGATATCCATGTATGCCGCAACCTTCTCCACCTGGCTTGAATGCACCTTTTCAGACCACATGAACTAGAGGCGGCAAGCCACACTAACCACCACCACCTTTCACATAAATTTTATCCTCTTATATTAGTTAAATTGAAATGATGAACATAGATCAACAATCATTGTATCTGAATCTACACAAATCCATGCCCTGAATGACAATATATTGTTTTTTCATCATATAAAAAAGTAGATTATGAAGAATGATTGAAGGATAGAGGAATGGAGGGATTGATCAATGACTTTGATTTTTTGGCCATCTTCATTGATGTTAATGTATGATACAATCGACAACCAAACATTTATAATTCAATAATTTAAATTAGGGATACAGAATCCAACCTGTATTTGGATTCGATCATCGTCGGTGAACACATCCACCCACAATCATCAAATCTATTGAAGTATCATCGCTGAATCATGAAAGGTAGGAAATATTGTTTCCATTAGTGGTGGTTGGATTATGGGTAAACCATAACCAAAACCCCATAATTACATATTCATAACCTGGAAATTTAGTTATGGTTAAACCGCTATACTACGCCCACCAACAATTTTATAATTTGACCATCTTGCACCCTCACTCATTTGGTCGTGCTTAGGTAAAACAACATATTACGAGCACAAAAATGGTTTCAAATTTCCAATCCAAGTCCATGTTCAAGAGTTATTATAATCAATGTACAAAATAAAATAATTTAACTTTATTATTTTATCGATGGTTTGGTCCTCTATTTTTTTTTCTATTGAATTCCCACTCCCAAAAAAGTTATGTGTCACCTAGGTTAAACTCCATGCTCCAGACTCAACTTTCACATCAGATTTATAATATAATATTTTGGTTTAAATTTGTCTATCATCCTTCCAAATCATTGTATTAAATATATTTAAATTTTTTATAAAATTAATTATTTTCATGTCGTGCCTCGTAATCGTATTCTATCTTGATGAATAACAATGAAAATATTCTTATAAATATTCTAAATTCTTACAAGGAAAAACTAGTGAATTAAACTGTATAAATTTTGAAAGGTTCAAAACATGTTATAATACATTCTAGGAGCTGAAGAAACACTCAAAATTGGTACCAATATTGATCTTTCATGAGCGAGGTGAGGAGTGCATTGTGTATTGTGATACTTCTGGGATTAGACCTTGATCATTATTAATTAACAGATAACACTTTTGGTATATGGGTCTCTGCAATTGAGGCCTCATGAATAGAATTACCCTATGCGTGAAATCAAGTTGGCTATAGTGGTTCATTCCATAAAATCCTTGTGGCACTATATTTTTGTTGAAAACATTACTATGTATACTCATCACAATAACATATTGTACATAATTTCATAGAGAGATATGACAATTTGGAAGTGCATATGGTCTGAGTATATGACATAATTTGTTTTGAGATGGAATAAAAATCCTGAAATGGGAACATTTTTATAGATTCATTGGTAAAGAAATATAAGACTCATGTGGTTTAGGAGTCGAGTGATTAGTGGAAGATTATTGATTTACTGGATCAGATGCATGTTGTTCATACAGAGATTCTGGAAAATATGACTGAAGTATATGATTTAGTGGATTCTAAAGTTTTGAGACATATCAGGGACAAACAATATATAGATCTAAAATGTTAACCTTAAGGGAAAGACATGAATATGGTGTTTCACCTTCATATTGGGTAATATATGAGGACCATATCATATATTTCAAGAATTGGGTTTATGTTCATATAAGAATGTGGGAGGAGATGATTCATTAGTTTCATTCCATGATATGGGTGGTACACCCAGATGTGACCAAAATGTATAGTGCCCTAAAAAATATTTTTCATCGCTAGGGATGAAAAATGATACAATTGGATTCATGAGATGATACTACACAAGTTAGTAGGTGAATAAATTGTATCAATGACCTGTAGGATTGCTACAAAACAATTTAATTCTAGAATGAATGTGGAGCGATATGAAAACGGATAATTTTGTAGGTATCTTAAATACACCTAGGAAGAGAGAAAATATTTTGGGTTTTTTTGGACATTGTTATTAGGGTAGAACATTTATTACCAATATGGGAGACTTTATTAGTGGAGTATCTAGGATATTCGTTTTCACGAGTGATAGTGTGTCTTCATGGGGTGCCACAGAATATAGTTTTAGGAAGAGACTCATATTTTACTTTTCACTTATTGTTGGTCTTGAGGAAAAGGGTGGGTACATATGTTTTATTGAGTATGACATTCCACCCATAGACGGAGGGGTAGTCTGACTAGGCTAAATAGGTTGTTGAGGATATTTTGTGGGCATGTGTTCTGGACAGTTATGGGTCATTTGAGAATCACATTCCATTGGTGTAGATTTCATATGAAAATATTTATTAAGAAGCTGTAAAAATTTCACAATAAAATGTTATTTATGGTATTCTATGAAGATCACCACTATACTAGATAGAGGAAGGCGATTCCAAATTGTTTTTTCTCAGTCACTTGCAGAAGATATTGGATCATATTCTACTAATTCAGAAGCATATGGATCTGGCTCAAAGTATATAAAATTCATATATCAATAGATAGATATTACCCATATATCATAGATAAGGTGATCATGTATTTATTTTTCTATATCAAAAGTTAGTTCATCGATGGATACAGATATATGAAAAGTTTTCACCAAAGTTCATCAAACTATTTGAGGTTGTAGAGAGAATCAGGTCAGTGGCTTACCAACTGGATCATCCACATAAATAAATTGATATGCACAATGATTTACATATATATAAAAAATGATGGTGTCACCCCTACCATTCTAATGTGACTTATGAAGATGATGTGGAGATAGATATTGGGGTGTCCTTTATGGTGCATTTGATACATGTATTGGAATGAAGTTAAAAACTACAGTGGGAATTGATTGTGATGATATTATATATATTATGGAAACATGGGAATGTTAAAGAGGAAACCATGGAGATAGTAGAGGATACATGGGATCAGTGACCCAATATTTTTGGTATGGAATCATAGATATGATTTGAAGTGAATCTCGAGGACATGTTTTTTTAATGTAGGGAGACTGTATGATTTTGAAAATTTATAGATTTTTCTTAGGAATATTTAAAGGTACACTTTTTCCTTGTGTGGGGTAATTTTTTATGTAGGTTTTAAATTAGGTTTTTGGTATATTATTTAAGAATCATTATGGATATAGGGAAATGCTTGGTTGGTGCACCATTAGAGGAAATTGTGCACACCAACAAAGCAAATTGTGTAACCTTGGACATTGGGGGTTTGTACGGTTGGTGCATAGTTTGTAAAAACCTATACTATATTAGATTAAAACAAGTTTCATTAATATAAAATATGAATTTTTAAGGCATACGGTTTGGGAATACCATTCTACCCTACCTAGGAAACCATGCACAATTTTTAATTTGGCACGATAATTAGTTTATAATTCCTTTGAACAATCAAAACACACCCATTTCGAACCAAACTCAATCCCTTAATATTTTTATGATTTAGGAGTTCTATAGATGAATTTATGGGCAATTAAACCCCCTTAATTCATAATTAAAATCCTAGATTTAAGATCCAAAACCCTCCTAATAATATAAACCTACCTTGTTTTCTTTCATGGACTTCCCTCACTCTTCCACTTTCTGTAAAGAAGGATATTCTCTATTTGGTTAGATATATATCTAATATTGTGTATCAAGATCTTGTAGGTTATGTATATAAATATATATTAGATGGATCATTATTTATTTTGTATTCATTTTTTTATATCTATATTTAATTATGTGTCACAGTCTAACTCAATTTTGGGGATTTCTATAGGGAGATTATCAGTCGTTCAATTGTGGTGATTGGTTTATAATTCAAATCCCATAGTCATAATTTATGTTACTTTTATGTGACAGTAGTATTTATATTAAATTATCAAAAAAATCATGGATTAATTAATTAATTATGGTAATATGTTAATTGCAGAGACGTGAATTATGGATTTTAGGAATCACAGATTTTGAAAAATTTTATTTATAAAATAATAATGAGATACGAAGATTAGGGATTTAGAGTTAAATAGTTGAAAATTTAATTATGAGAAACAAATATCATTTATTTGGAGATAATTATTTTTATAATTAATTATAAGATATTGTGATTTATAATGAGATAAATAATTGTTGAATTAATTATGGGATTTTTTAGTTCAAAATATCAATATAAAAATTTTGAGAATTAATTAATAGATTTTTGTTCTTAATTAATTGGTGAATAAATTAATGAAACATAAATTACAAACTAATTGTTGAATTAGTATTGAATTTATTTTGATAATTAAATTTCTAATTAATTATGTGATGAATGGTAACAAGGTCATTTAGTTGGGAATAATAGAATAAAAACATGTACATTCTAATCTATGAATTTAGAATGATAAAATGGGTATTTAGGTATGAATGGTGTCATGGAAATTTAGTTTTGAAATATAGAATGGAAAAACAGTCATTATAATGTGTAAGGTATGAATGCTAACATGGTCATTTAGTTGTTAATTAAAGAATGCTAACTTAGTCATTCTAGTTTGTAATGTTTGATTTGTATCATTTGAATTAATGTGGGAAATAATTAATGGTGACAACTTTATTTCTTTGGAGATATAGTATATCTTGAGAATATATTAGGCTCTGACATGAGCTGGTGTTTGGATTCATGCATAAGTGTCTATAGAAACCTAAGAGTTTTATGGTTAAATATATATTCATTGATAATTTGACAATTATTTAATTATGAACTATAATTATATTATTTATACAACTAAATACAATATTATTTTACAATATGTTGTTTCAAAAGTTGTTTTTAGTTCCCTACTATTTTATACTCATGCCCTACTCATGCAGAATGATCATGTAAAGACCCAGAATTTATGGGGAATTTTTTTTCTTTTCTTAAATACATGGAATTTACACGAGTCCATGAAAACTGACGGCGTGTGATTCTGAGGCCCGGTGTATCCGGAATCAATTTCTGAAAAAAAAATCAAGTTCGTTCAGTAAATGTATGAGCGGGTTTTTATAAATTTTGAAATAGTTATCAGAATTGAAATCTGAGGGCACCGTTGAACTCACAGTGCCTATATTTACTTAAGAAGGATTTCACCTTAACGAAAAATGGATAGGGAATAAAAGATAGTTTTTGGGTTTTAAGTGGGAATAATAAAATAAATTAAGTTCTTGTCTTAATTTATTTTTAGTTGGTTAAAACCTCCAACAGAAGGATAGAGGTGGGGGCCACCACACCTTATCCTCCAAAAAAGGTTATGGTGGTGGGGCCCACAAGAGGTCTAAAACCCCACTTCATGTAGTGTTAATGTTGTGGGGACCACCCGAGACCAATTAAACTCTTGAACTCCCAACATTAATGACGGGGGAGCCTCCGGATCTCCTCTACACTTATGGTGCCAACCCTCTCAATTAATTAATTTAAGACATTCAATTAATTATTTTAAACCTTTTGAATTCTATTCCAACAATTTAATAAGATATAAAAATAAATTATTTGGTTAGAATTTGTCTTTTTTGGTGGATCATGGGTGAAAAAGAACTCTCCAATGAAGAACACTTCTTCTGCCAAAAAATAACGATCATCAACTGGGGAAAAGGGGCAAGTTCCATCCTTGAAAAATGCCACTGACGACGTCCTCGACTTTTTCATCTTCTTTTACGACATAAATGAATTGACATCTTCCTTTCTGTGACATCGTCAACGAACAACGAATGCGAGGTAGGGGATTCGAGTTTGACTTTGATCCTGTTCTACATCGTTCAATCTTGGGTTATGTTTAGCCGATTGTAATCAACATAATATGGAGGGTGCGGGCCGAATGAACACGGTCTGAACCCCCTCTATTTTCCCTCGCTTGTTGACGATGGCCGCAGCACAACGGTGCTGCCAGAAGAGTGGTCTGTGGCAGACGATCCACGGCGGTGCAACGGCGAACGGCGTCGGACCGGTCACGAAGGAAACCGGCTGTGCAGGGCCACCGGGTCGTCGGAAGGGCGCAGCATCGTTGCGCTGCGTGGAAGAACAGGTTGCAACCCATGCCTGTGGCAGTGCACACAGGTGGCCTCTAGGCCAACGGAGGGGTGCGGAGTCGTCACACTACACAGATGAAGAAGTTGTGGCTAGAGGCGGGAAGCGACGGTAGAGTAGAGGCGACCGGTTGGGCCACCCCCCGGCGGAGCGGAAGCGGCAGGCCGCTCGGCCAACCGGGAGGACCACGACCCAGTGGATCCCCTGGGACATGGACCGGCACCACGTGGTGCCAGTTTTTCATCCACCTGAATGGATAAATTGTTCGGGAAACTAGGGGGTGCACGCCTCCCCCGTGGATGCAGCTAGGGAGGACCCCACGGGTCGCCGGGCCGCCCTCGCGGGTCGGGCCGCCCTCGCGGGTCAGGCAACCCTCGTGGGTCTAGCCACCTACGTGGGTGGGTAATATCTGCGGACCGGTTCAGACCCGCATACCGAGTCGAACCCCAGTCCGGACCCAGATCAGGCAGGGTCGGTCCGACTGGGCCGGACCGAACCTGGACCCATTAGATCTGATTTTACCTTTTTGCCCATAACATGGTCTATGGGTGTCCGGTTGACAAACCGTTTGCAGAGATGGAAATATTTGACCAAGATGGTTCTTTTAGAATACCCCACATTAGGTTTGGATGTCTTTGGGATATGGTTGGGTTGGATTGAACCTAACTCCCACCTGGCCCTTAGAACGGAAATGACAACAACTCTCAGACCGGGCATTCAATTGACGCACCTTCTATCGTGTTGTGTTCCTTTTGACGAGAGAAAACTTTGGGATACATCAACATGGAATGAATTTGAAGTTGATGTATCAACTCTTGTCTTGAGAAGCAGACCCTCCCAGAATCAAGCATTCTAGTGGAAACCCTAAGGCCGGTTGTGCACTGTTGATTGTTCCTGGTTCTTGTGTTGGTCTGACAGTTCTGATGACTTTTCCCGGATCATGTGTTGGTCTGATAGTTTGGACTATAGTTCTTGGATCATGTGTTGGTCTGATAGAATATCTGGTCCTGGATCATGTTTCGGTCCGATAGCTCTGACGACTGTTCTGGGATCATTGGTTGGTCCGACAGTTCTGACTTCTGTTCCTGGATCATGTGTTGGTCCGACAGAATAGTTGGTCCTGGATCATGTGTTGGACCGACAGATTGGATGATTCAGTGGCTACATATGATAATCTATATCTCTCTACAAAATTTGTAGACCAGTGTGACCTGATTCAATAAATTTTGAGTTTACATCATGATTTAGATGGATTACAAGATAACTTAGATATATGTATGGGCATATACATAAGTGGGGTTATCTATTGATTACATACTTTTTGGTTTATCCTTATTGGATTTTGTGAGACCTTGAGGGTCTCGGGGACCCCACTGAGTATCGCTATACTCACACCCTGCACGGGTTATTCCCGCACCTCATTGTGTTGGTTGCAGCCGAGGTACAATGATGATGGAGGATCAGAGTAGCAGGAGTAGAAAAACCAAGAGGTGGACCACATGGCGTGACGGTACATGGATTAGACAGAAGGACGTGGATTACTTTTGAGGTTGTCTATAACTACCCTTCAGGTAGGATCCGTGGTGGATGATCCAAGAGCTACTTTACCCCTTTCAGCTATTTTGTCCCTTTTCAGTTGTACTTTTACTTTACAGTTGGGCTTGTATTTTTGGCCCCATTTACTATTCAGCACTCCTTTTGTATAAAGTTTTACTTAGTTTTTTTCATTCATCTTATACTATGTTGTGTGTTTTTATAATTTATAAAGGTGACGCCTTCCCGGTTTTAGGGATTTACACCTTTGTGCAAGTCGCTAGCCCTGGCCTATGGAAGGCAGGCTTGGGGTAGTCACGGCATGGGTCCCGAGGATGGTACGTGACAAATTGGTATCAGAGGAGTCAATTCTACTGCAGTAATTAGGACTCTGATCTTTCTTTTTTGTGAATCAATAGTGTTAAGAGTACCGATTGTGGTTTTTATTCCAGGGAGTCCAGTGTTGGTGCAGGGACCGACGTATCCATGCACCAGGACCCTAAATTCTGATTTCTGACTAAGTGCATGAAAAAACTGATTGCATGTATGTTTCAAGAGTTTTAGTTGATATATTTTCATTCATCTAACCAGGTATAACTTATTGACTGTGGTGCACCTTCTGTATTTTTAGGATGCCTCCATGCATACAGCCATCCATGGTTCCGAGAGTTGTGCATGCAGATAGCCCACTGAGCGATGAGGCCTCAGTGTAGGGCCCTTTTCTAGTAGAGGCACCAGTGGTACCACTACCCATTGGTCCATCGATGCCACCAAACCTAGCAGTATACAATGCACACCATTTGAGTGCATTTCACAAGTTCCAGTGCCAGAGGCCACCCAGGTTCAACATAGAGATGGACCCACAGGTGGCTGAGGATTAGATGGAGGTTTTGGTGAGATTCATTAAACCGGTAGGGACACCAGCAGACATTATGGTGATCCTTGTTGTGAGTCTCTTTCAGGCAGTATTAGGCAGATGGTGGAACCTGATGCTCCAGGTGCATGACGAGATGACGCTACTATGGACAGACATCAAGTGCCTATTTCAAGTGGAGTTTTTCCCAACCACCCTTCGTGCGATGCCGATATAGGAGCTACTGCTTCTACAGTAGGGTAGAATGATGGTAGCTCAGTACTCAAAGAGGTTCATCGACCTCTCACGCTACTCCACATATATGGTACGGGACCCATTCTTCAGGGCTCGGACTTTTGAGCAGGGATATAGGTGAGAGATTAGACCTTCAGTGAACTCACTCAGCATCCTGATGCTGGCAGGGGTGTTGAAGAGAGCCCTCTTAGTATAGAGTTTCCTTGATGAGCAGCCACCAGCAGCGAGACCCACCACTAGTCGACATGAAGCAGAGTATTCTGTAGCTGGAAGTAGACAGATGATACAAAGTTCCAAGTGGACCAGACCCACGGGCGGACGACCGCATGACTCAGGATCGGTTGTACGAGGCACCTGGGGCAGACACACACAAGCCAGGTGCGGGTAGTGTAACTCATGTGGTGGTCATGGTCACATGGATAGTTACTATATGACCCTCCATTCATATGATCAGAAAATAGTTGAGGGACCTCCCAGGCAGAGGCAGAGGTTCGACAAAGCAGTCCACAAGGAGCAGGTGGACGTGGCAGAGGAGATGGTCGTGCAGGTTGTGGAGGATGATGTTTCAATGTGTTACCACCACCACCACTAGGAGGTCCACCCCGACCACAGGTATTAGGTGGACATGGGGGAGCATAGTTCCAGGCAGCTGAGGCCTATGATCATGGAACTCCGAATATGATTCAAGGTATGATCTATGTCTACTCCACCATAGCTGTAGATCTTATAGACACATGTGCCAGTCACTCTTTCAGTGCCACTGCCCTCGTTCGGAGCTTGGAGATTCCGACGGAGCTTTTGGCTCGATCCTTATCGATAGAGACATCTAAAGGAGCATACTCGACGATCACGCACTGGTGTCGGTAGTGTGATCTTCTTCTAGGAGGCGAGAGCTTCATGTGGGATCTCCTCATAGAAGCATCGAGGCTTTATGATGTCATCTTGGTTATGGACTGGTTATCTATAGTCCATGCTCAGATCGACTGTATTAGGCGCAAAGTGTGTTGTTTCCGCACAGATGAGGACAGGTTCACCTTCACCTGCGAGAAGGGAACCTTTGCAGCACAGGACAGACTTAATTGGAGGATGGTGTAGCTGGTCACTCATCAGTTGGCTTGCCTTACCCATGGAGGTGTTGATGTGGAGATTCCAAGCTACCCTGTAGTGGTGGACTTGTACGCGGATGTTTTCCCTGACGATGTCCCAGGTCTACCTCCACACAGAGATGTGGACTTTTACATTGACTTGTACCCTGGGACGGCACAGATATCTACTCCAGCATATCATATGTATCCCACTGAGCTTTGTGAGCTGCGATTATAGCTGGAGGACTTGCATGGGAAGGGATTCATCTGGCCGAGTGTTTCTCCCTAGGCAGCCCAGATTCTATTCTCCAAAAAGGCGGATGGGAGCTTGAGACTTTGTGTCGACTACCGTTTCCTAAACCAGGTGATCATGAAGAACAAGTACCTACTCTCAAGGATTTACGACCTCTTTGATCAGCTGAAGGGAGTGTGGTGGTTCTCAAAGATAGACCTCAGATCAGGCTATCACCAGCTCAGAGTTCCAGGTGAGGATGTGCAGAAGATGGCCTTCAGGTGTCGTTACGGCCACTACGAGTTCTTGTTTATTCCTTTCAGTGTAACCAATGCTCCAGTAGTGGTCATGGGACTCATGAATAGGATCTTCCAGCCATTCCTCAATCTATTTGCCGTAGTCTTCATCAACAACACTCTAATATACTCGACTAGTGAGGAGGAGCATGCCTACCATTTGCGGGTAGCACTGGACACACTCCGAGAGCACCAGCTTTATGGTAAGCTCTCAAAGTGCCAGTTTTGGATTTGAGAGGTTCACTTTTTGGGACATGTCGTCTCAACGGTTGGAGTTGTAGTGGATCCAGCGAATATTGAAGTAGTGCTTTCTTGGGATCCACCCATGAGTGTGACGAAAGTACGGAGTTTCCTAGGTTTGGCTGATTATTACTAAGGATTCATACCAGACTTATCCAGACTTGCAACACCACTATCAGCCTTGAAGAAGAAGGGGAAACCCTTAATGTGGTTGAAGAGATTCTAGAAGAGCTTCCAGGAGATGAGGCAGAGTCTGATTAGAGCTCCCATATTGAGGCTTCTAGAAGAAGGCGTAGGGTACGTAGTTTACTGTGACGCATTAAGGACCATACTCGGGTGTGTCTTGATGTAGCAGCGAGCAGTGATCGCATATGGTTCTCAGAAGCTGAGACAACATAAGCATAACTACGCTACCCATGACCTAGAGTTAGCAGCAGTGGTCTTCACCATGAAGATGTGGTGACACTATCTTATGGGGGAACATTTTACCGTATACTCTGATCAAAAGTGTCTCATATATATCTTCTCTAAGAAGGACCTAAACCTGAGATAGTGGCATTGGATTGAGCTCCTCCAGGACTATGAATTCGTGATAGTCTATACTCCTAGGAAGGGGGACATTGTTGTGGATGCGCTCAGTAGTAGATCTAGTATACAGCTTCTAGGAGAGGTGATAGAGTAGCTAGCTACTTTATAGATTTCTTATATGGCCCGAGATAGATCAACATTCCTTCAGTCTATTATAGTAACTCCTCTACTTCATCAGTGAGTCAGGGAGGGACACCATGGGGACACTGACTGCGCGACACGACGTGCTCAGATATCCACAGGGCAGACACCTGATAGATTTTCTGAAGGTGGGGAGCACGTCATCCTCTTCAAAGGACGTACTACGGTACCAGTGTCACTTTAGGAGAAGTATTGAGGGAGTTCCACACATCCCCTTTAGCGGTTTATCCAGGAGTGTCCAAGATGTACCAGGACCTTCGGGGAATGCACTGGTAGATAGATATGAAAAAGGCGGTACCAGAGTTTGTCTCTCAATGACTCACATATCAGCAAGTGAAGGTGGAGCACCAGGTACCAGCAGGCTTGGTCTAGCCATTAGAGGTCCCAGAGTGGATGTGGGATGGAATATACATGGTCTCTTTTATGGTTCATCCATGTACATCCAGGAGTCACGACTCGATTTGGGTGATCGTTGATTGACTCACCAAGTCGTCCCACTTCCTACTGATCAGAGAGCAGGGTTCAGTAGAGTGTTTGGGATTCCTTAACGTGTAGAAGATTGTGTGGATACATGGAGTACCTTCTTCTATTGTCTACGATCATGACACATGGTTTACTTCTTGGCTATGGAAGGGGATGCAGGTGGCTTTCGGGACGCATCTATGCCTGAGCACCGCCTTTCATCCTCAGACAGATGGCCAGACTGAGAGGACCATTCCGACCCTTGAAGACATGTTGCATGCTTGTGTCCTTGACTTTGGTCATAGTTGGGAGGATCACATGCCTTTGTTGGAGTTTGCGTACAACAACAGCTATCACTCCACCATCGGGATGGAACATTTTGAGGTCCTATATGGTCGACCTTACAGATCACCATTGTACTGGACAGACCTAGGGGAGTCAGCACTAGTGGGACCAGAAATGGTACGAGCTACCACGGGGAAGGTGCAGATCATCCAGGAGTGGATGAAGATTGCACAGAGTAGGAAGAATCCGTATGTTGACAAGAGACAGAGGCCTCTGGAGTTTAAGGATGGTGACCACGTCTTTCTAAGGTTCCCACCTCGACGAGGTCTATGGGGATTTGGCCGAGGCAGAAAGTTATATTCGAGATTCATCAGACCTTTCCAAGTCCTCATCAGAGTAGGTGAGGTGTCTTACCACCCGAATCTTCCACCTCAGTTGCACCGGGTGCACGAAGTCTTCCACATATCCTAGTTGAGGAGATACGTGCATGACCCTTCCCACATCATCGACCATGGAGAGATGGACTTCGACGATGGGGATACTTTTACATAAGTTTCAGTGGAGATTGAGGATCGACAAGAGTGGGTTCTACGTTGACGGTCGATACCTCTGGTGCACATTCGCTGGCAGCACAGGAACCTCTAAGAGTGCACATGGAAGCGAAAGGCTCAGATGCATGCTAATACCCCCACTTGTTCCCTTATTTCAAGTTGTGGCTTACAGGGACGTAAAGTCATGAGGTGGGGAAAATATAAAGCCCCAGAATTTCCATGGAATTTTTTTTCTTAAATACATGGGAATTTCATGAGTCCGCGAAAACTGAAGGTGCGTGATTTCGAGGCCCGGTGTGCCCGGAATCAATTTCTGAAGTTCTATTCGGGTACATTTAGTAAACATACGAGCGGGTTTTTAAAACTTTTGAGCCGGTACTTGAAATTGAAATAATAGGGAACTGTTGAACTCATAGCGCTGGTATTTGCTTAAGAAGGCTTTCACCTCGACGACAAATGGTCGGGAATGAAAGTTATTTTTTGGGTTTTACGTGGGAATAATAAAATAAATTAAGTGCTTGTATTAATTTATTTTTAGTTGGTTAAAACCTCCAAGAGGTGGTTGGAGGTGGGGGCCACCACACCTTAACCTCCGTTGAGAGGTTATGGTGGTGGGGCCCACCAGAGGTCTAAATCTTCTCTTCATGTGGGGTTAATGTGGTGGGGACCACCTGAGACCACTTAAACTCTTGAACTCCCCACATTAATGAGGGGGGAGCCTCTTGATCTCCACTACACTTATTGTGCCAACACTCTCAATTAATTAATTGAGCACATCCAATTAATTAATTTAATCCTTTTGAATTCTATGACAACAATTTAACAAGATGTCATAATCTATTATCTTCTTATTATTTGTCTTTTTGGTGGAGTTTGGGAGAAAAAAGAACTCTCCAATGAAGAACACTTCTTCCACCAATGATGAACGATCTTCAACTGGGGAAAGGGGGGAGTTCCATCCTTGAAGAATGATGTCGATGACGTCCGCGACTTCTTCATCTTCTTTTCAGACGTCAACGAATCGACATCCACCTTTCCACGATATCATCAATGAATAACGAACCAGAGGAAGGGGATTTGAGTTTTACTTTGTTTCTGTTCTACATCGTTCAATATTGGGTTATGTTTACCTGATTGTTAGGACCATAACACAGAGGGTGCGAGCCAAACGAACACGACCCGACCCCACTTTGTTTTTCCTCTCTTACTGAAGACCATGGCGGTGCAACGGCATCGCCAGAGGAGTGGGCCATAGCCAATGGGTTGCGACGGTGCAACAGCGGCCGGCGTCAGGCCGGTCACGAAGGAAACCGATGGAGTAGGGCCGCTGGTTCTCCAGAAGGCTGCGACACTGTCATGATACGTGGAAGAACATGTTGTGGCCCCTGGCCACGCCAATGCACACGGGTGTCCGCCAGGCCATCGGAGGGTTGCGGAGTCGTCGCGCCAAGCAGAGGACAAAGATTTGGCCAGGGGTGGGCCATGGCGGTGGATTAGAGGCGGCCGGCTGGGCCAACGCGGCCAGCCTAGAGGAGCGGGACACAGTGGGTCCTATGTGACGTGGGTCGGTGCCACGTGCCACGGATTTTTCTTCCACCCGAATGGGTAAACTGTTTGGAAAACCAGGGGGCACGCCTCCCCCTAGACGTGGCTAGGGTGGACCCCATGGGCCTTTGGGCCATCGGGCCAGACCTAGCGTGGGTCGGACCCAACGCGGGCCAGACCCAGTGTGGGTCGGGCCGCCATCATGGGCCAGGACACCCTCACGGTCCGAGCCACCCAGCGCGGGTCGGGCCGCCCTCACGTGTCAGGCCGCCCTCATGGCTCCGGCCACCTAAGCGGGCAGGTTCGGATCCACAGACCAGGTCGGACCCCATTCTGGACCTGGATTGGGGCTGGTCGGTCCAACTAGGCTGGATTGGACCTGGACCCGTTTGACCTGATTTTACCTTTTCGCCCATAACTTGGGCTATGTGTGTCCAATTGACGAACATTCTATGATGACAGAAATATTGGAGCGAGATGGTTCTTTTGTCATACCCCACTTGAGGTTTGGATGAAGTTGGGGTACGGTCATGTTTGATTGAACCTAAATCAAACCGGGCCCTCTGAATGGAAATGCCAATAACTCTCAGACCGGGTGTCCAATTGATGCATTGTTTGTCACGTTGTGTTCCTTTTGACGAGATATAAATTTGGGATACATCAACTTGGAACAAGGTGGGAGTTGATGTATTAAATCTTTTCTTGAGAAGAAAACCCTCCTAAAATAAAGCATTCTAGTGGAAACCCTGAGGTCGGCTCTGTATTGTTGACTGTTCCTGGATCATGTGTTCTTCCGGTAGTTCTGATGACTGTTCCTGGATCATGTGTTGGTCCGACAGTTCTGACTTTCCTTCCTGGATCTTGTGTTGGTCCGATATAATAGCTAGTCCTAGATCATGTGTTGGTTCAACAGCTCTGACGACTATTCTGGGATCATGTGTTGCTCTGACAGTTCTGACTTCTGCTCCTGGATCATGTGTTGGTCCGACAGAATAGTTGGTCCTGGATCATGTGTTGGTCTGACATCTTAGATGATTCAGTGGAAACATCTGATCATCTCTATATCTCTACTAATGTTGTATAAATATGTGACCTGAGTCGGTAACTTTTGAGTTGACCTCATGATTAAGATGGATTACAAGATAACTTAGGTATATGTATGTGCATAAACTTAAGTGGGTTTATCAATTGATTTCATACTTTGTGTTTTATCCTTGTAGGATTTTGTGAGAACTTGAGGGTCTTGGGGTCCCTACTAAGTATTGTTATACTCACCCCTGTACGGGCTAAGCTCGCACCTCGTTGTGTTGGTTGCAGACGAAGGACATCGCTGACAGAGGATCAGAGTAGCAGGACTGGACGATACCCGGAGGTGGACCACACTGCGTGACGGTATATGGAGGAGAATGAAGGATGTGGAGTGTTGTGGTGGTTATCTATACATACCCTTCAGGTAGGATCTGTGGTGGACAATCCAGGAGTTTCTTTACACCTTTCTGCTATTTTTCCACTTTTCAGGTTTACTTGTACTTTACATTTGGGCGTGTATTTCCAGCCCCCTTTTCTATTAAGGACCCCTTTTTTATATAGTTTTATTTATTTTTTGGCTTCCATATTATACTCTGTTGTGTGTGTTTATAATTTAGAAAGTCAATGCCTTTCCATTTTTAGGGATTTACGCCCTGGTGGTAGTTGCCATCCCCTGGCGTATGGAAGGCTGGCTTGGGGTAGTCATGGCACGGGTCCTAAGGACGGGTCGTGCCAGATCAGTATCTAAAGATACATTGTGTTTTTATGAAACGTAATGAGTTATGGACTTGTGTCGGATTTTTGAGATGGGATGGATCCTAGATGATGGAACCAAAAATGATTCGATACCCACTCAAGGAGTTTTTGATTTTGTTAATTTGGGATTCATTTTAGAAACTTCAAACAAACAATATCATGGAATATTTTCTACTTTAGTTGTATATTGTATTTCATTATTTTATTATCTTGATATATTTGAATTTTTTAGGGTAATATATTCATCTTCAATTAATTTATTTATTTCCACTGCTCTATTACTCTAATAAAAGTGGTTATAGTCACCCCATGATCAAATTACCATATCCTTGCTACCAGATAGTAGCCTTTGGAATATGAAGAGGTGCACCTGAGTTAATGTGACTCACCAACTTAGGGAACTGGTGTATCTCACCAAATACAAGAAGTTATAGAAAACCACCATACTCATATTTATGATCATAGTCAAGAGTCAAGTCATAATGATTTCAAGCTCACAAAACATGAATCATAAGGGAATAAAAATTACATAATCCATGATATCATAACATTTCCATAATTCATAGATTTGTGGTATAAAAATAAACTTATAACATTGTGAAAATATAAAAACAGATACAGGTTCACTCATTATTCTATGGACATGAAATCAAGAACCCACTAAACATGTGAAAATAAATAGGTCCACAAATATCATTATGTACATAAAAAGGCCAACACATATCATTGTGAAGTATTAAGCAGGCCACACATAAAATTTCAAACAAGTTATCATTTTATCACCTAAAATTGAGAACATGTAATCTAGATCATTCATAACACGGTGAACATGTAATTAGGTTAAGTTATAACTTATTTACTCATGTGTATCGGGAACTACTATATTAGATGGAGACATAGGTCCCAACAATGTGAAAATAAAAATCATAAAATGTGTGAGGAAATATGAAAAATAATTCATTATATCATAACACATGAAATAAAATTTTATTGATAAACATTTCATCATATCAAAACACAAGGAAAAGATATAGAAATCATAATCATATATTTTATTATTATATCATAAATCATAGAAAAATAAAATGGTTTCTTAAGAATTTTTTTCATTATATAACTCATCGAAGTGAAATAAGTTTCACCAAAGTATTTTCATCACAATTTATTAAATTATATAAAAAGAATGGTATCCTTGGTTAATGTCCCAATAAAATGTTGTTAACATCAATAGATGATATATTTGATGTAAAATAATTTAGAATTTTCAAATAAAAGATTTAATGATTAAAATAACCCTTAATCTTTGAAAATATATTTTTAAAAATATATTTTTAAATAACTTTTTTGTTCTTGTAATATTGAAATTTTATAAAGAAATTTTAAATGAAAATAATTTTCATGATGATGCGAATATTTTCTCTTTTCACCTTAATATTAAATTTTCTTTCACTTTTTTCATAAAATATAAATGAGAATTGTTTTGGAAAATAGATTTTCTTATTCTATCAAAATATTTTGTAAAAAAAAGTAAAACATGGGTAATTTTTTTTAAATTTATGGATTAATTAAAAATATTTAATTTTTTTAGAAAACATGATTTTGAATGATCGTGGATTTATTTCTAAAAATATAAATAAAAAAATATTTTTTTAAATACATTTTATTAATTATTCACTCTATCAATGAGTAAAAAAATATAAATTTAATTGAAAATTTAAATACTAATCATTGGATTAAATAATTTATGAGTTTCATGAGTTATGGAAAATAATATTCTATCATAGGAAACATAATCACAATCAAAAAGATAAACTGTGCGATGATAACATAAAATCAATACTTTTGGTATATTTGAATTGTAAGACCCAAGAAAGAATAAAAAGGAACATAAAATAAAAATAGGATAAATAAGTTCATGATATTAAATGATAATGGGTCTTTATTTACACCTTTTTAAATAATATAGTTGTCTATCATAATGTACATCTCAAAGAAAAAAATGTGAAAAAATATTGTTCTACATTAGTAATTTTTTTAATCGTACACCCTAATAATGATAAAAATAAAATTAATCTCTAAAAATAATTCAAATAAGTTTATTAGTTATATAATTTGTCAATGTGATCATATATACACCATTAAAAATAAAGAAGTAGTGAATTTTCATATGTTTCCCAGAAATAAAAAGAGAGACTAAAAATCCCTTACTATATGTCTCAACATCCTTCGCACTCATTAAAAACTAATGTATAATGAATATAAGTTTGTTATAAACCTATTATATAACCATAAATATATATATCATACCATATATTATTTACATAGGTCTTTTATATCCCATTTATTAACAATTCCCTGATCCAGTCACGTTTTAGTTAAAAAGCTCTTTGTTTTCCTTATATTTATTGATTTATTATTTTCGGCCATATCGATTTGATCATGGTCTCATAATATAAATAATATTAATTATAAATAAATATAATATTTATACATATATTATAATATTAATACTAATCATTAAATATTGTTTATAGAAATTAATTATGTTATGATCATGGATACGGTATGACATATGTAAATATGGTTAACATGTCCATTTTCCAATAGTGATTATGGAAAAGAGGTTAGTAATATATTATATTTCAATAATGATAATAATTTAATAAATATTAAACTATATACTTATACATATCTTCCTTGTGGTGTGGTGATGAAAGAAATGAGTCACATCACTCTATAAAGGAGGTAATCCACACATACCACAATAATGTTATCATCATTCAGTGAGTTAAAAAGGTAATAATGAAAATGAGGTATTGAACATTGTAAATGATAAATTTTTCATTAATATCATAATTATTTTATCTATAATACAATTGTTTTACCTTATTATCTTTTATAAAAATGATTATTGAAAATTGAGTCACATCCCTTCATGTGGCTATACTCCGTAGTACACAAGAGAGGTGATATCATATCCCATATGTAAGAGATAGTAAAAAGGTTATATTTGATATAATAAATGTATTGGTGTATAAAATTTAGTAATATAATATATATATATCTTATATATAGTAATACACAATCATTAGTGGTGGTAATGTTGAAATGAATACATTGGTTCACATGGTATAGTCCACCGTACTCATGAATGATTAAATCGTAATCTATTTGGTGGAAGTGGAGATGGTTGTAGGTAATGTAATTAAAATAAAAAAAACTAATGATATTTAATATACTTATTTTATTATATCATAAAAGTATAATAATAATATATCAAGGGGGAGGATGAAATTAAACAAAAACTATTTGTGATGAATGTTACCTCTTCTTTAGGTATCCTCTGTATGGTTTCACAAAAGCCTTCATTGTATGGATTTATTTTGAATAAAATCAATATAAGATGATAGGTGTAATTTTTGGAATTTTTTATTTCATCTATTTTCTGATCCAATTTTTTTTATCATTTTGTGTGGGGAAGATAAGGGGTTTTGTTTTATAAATGAGTTAGTGGAACAATTGAAATTATTCTAAAAGGGAGAATTCTAGGCACATTTTGTTATTTCACACAACTCCCAAAATGGAAAATTTTTTATTATTGAATTTATAAGGCCCAAATATTTCTAGAAAATTATTTTTATCCATGTTTTTGGTTATTTTTAAGTGTTAACTATTTAGTTTACCGCCCAACCTGATAAAACTATTTTAACCTTAACCATAGTAAATAATATATATTATTATAAATGATTATTTTGGAAAAAAATAATTTAAAATTATCTAAAAATATAAATTATTATTATTATTGAAATATAGAATCCATTTTTAAAAATTATATTCAAAAAATTGGATAAATGTACTTTAAAATTATTCATGCAGTGTTGACGTGAAAGCTGGTTTTTACGGAGAAAATGTTCTATAGTTAAGAATGTTTTAATACAAATATTTTATTTGAATTTTTTTTAAAATAACCTAAATTTGATTAATTAAACTCAAATATTAATAATCTTATTTCAATAACAATATAAAATATAATAAAAATTTATTATCTAAATAAAATTAATAGGTGGTTTTATACTAAAACCCATTATTTTTCAATATTCAGAATCAATTAATCCTTTTAGAAAATAATATAAAATTCACCCTAATATAATTATGATATAATTATATAAAAAATTATATATATTCAATCAAATCATTTGATTAAATGATTAATAATTTAATTGTAAAATAAGTGTACAAAATGCAATAAAAAACATGTTTTCGAAAAATACATTTATCAAGAAAAAAATAGATTGAATAATATCTATTGTATATAAAACACATTACATGAATGTTTAAAAAAAATTGAATACAAAATATATAAATTTAATTATAATCTTTGAAAAAAATTGTTTGTTTCATTTATTATGTAAAACATATTTGTGCGTAGAAATTATTTTTTTCAAAAATTAATTTTTTTTATAAATTTTTTATTCATTTCAAATTAATTGACCACGAATTAATTAATACTATATAAATTCATATCCTATATCTTCATAAGTTATTTAATTTTATTCATTACTACCATTACAAAGTCATGGTGATAACTATCATATTATATAATAATATTGTTTTAATATATTGTGTTTCATTTATAATCAGTGTTACATGTTACACAAACAAAACTTGGTGTTCTTTGTAACACAAGACATATTTATTGATGCTTGAAAAGAATTAATAATTAAAATTTAATATTATATGACTTAAAAAAAGTGTTCTATGTAAAACAAAAAATTTATAAATTTTAAAATAAATGGAAACCAAAATATGTTATAACATATCAAATTACTACATATCGGAGGTGACCCAAACTATGGAATATGGTGAATAAGAAAACAAAAAATAAGAATCACAATTGCTATTTTATCCGATATTCATTTTCAATCTGAATCCACAATAAATCCTACTTATGTCATTTAACATTATCTTAAATATAGATATGCAGCGTCATTGGATGATAAATGGTATGTTATCAACCTCAAATCATAAAAATGTACCAACCAAATTCTTTAAAATAAAGAGGATGGAATGATATTTAAATTGAATAAAAATTTACAAAAATCATACCTATATAATATTTTTCCAATGGTCTCTATTTAGAATGATGTTTAAGGAAAATCTGAATTTGGATAAGATAACACCTTTTAAGGATCATCAGATGTTTGTCTATATATAGATCATATTATCGTCTTTCTCTTAATAGATAATAAAATGAAGGATTCTAGGATTCAAATTATATCATGTTAATGTAGATCCCATGAATCAAAGATTAAGTGGTCAATGAAATTAATTAATTGTCAATTTTTTCCAAAGTGATCCACCAAGGAGGGCTTATTAACATATAACACATTTGTGAACTCTTATAAAGAGATAAAATATTTGGGTAAACCCATATCTAAATAGGATACCTTCATATAAAGTGTGATTTAAGGATAGGGGTGGAGATCATAATGATTTATATTTTTAATTAATGAGTTATGAAATATTCATAATATGCTAAGTACATTTTGTAAAAGAGATAAAGAATTTTACCATGGGAAATACATGACATAGTGCATTATTGTTTTACATAGTATATTCAGTATACTAAAAATAAAAAATTATATCAAACATATATTAATGGGGAATATAACATTATAATATCCTTTACACAATCATAAAAACATAAATCTCATGTAAAAATTTATATTTCATATAACATTTATATTCCATATTTGAGGATAAGATAATTAGTGGTGGTCTCATATTTTATTGACCATGAGGATGGTATTTTAATAATGACGTGATTTTTCATTTTATTGAGATGGAAAAACTTATAACACCCTGATTGACAATGACTGGTTATGTGTATGGATATACCTAGATATGTAACATGTTATGTGATTATCTAATAAGGTGAATATCATATTATGTAATCATGTTCATCATTTAATGATTTGTGATTTATTGATCAATTTTATTGTATCCTTACTTTGAGAATTTATAATATATGAGCCGAATATTAATATTAATTTATTTAGTTCATCATGGAAATAAAAAAAGACATATAGAAATGAAATTTATAATTTCATTTGTTATAGTAGATATACATAGGGGATAAAGGTAAAAAGATAAGAGTGTTTAAAAGATATCATGAAACAACCCTTTTATCAAAAGTATAATCGATGAATTTATATGATTCAGTCCACTAATAAAATAATAGATTATTAATTGAAATTTTGTATCAATGAAATAAAATATCATGAGGTCTAACATAATATTTTCTTACATAAGGATGATTTGTTATAATGTCATTATATTAAAATATTAGAGTATAATGATATATTCCTAAAGAATATCATTAGATGATATCATAAATAATTTTTGGACATAATTTTCCATTTTTTACTATATAATATGAAACATTGTGAAATGTTTATATTTTTTTACAAGATGTAGGTCATGTAGCAGTATGACAAAGTTATACAATAACATATAAACAATACAAAATTACATACTCAACACTACTGGTGTGATTATTTTAATGTATCAAGAATTGTAAAATATTATTTTTTATTTAATGGGTGAAAAAAATGATATTACACATTTTTTTCATTTAAATGGTTTTATGTTTTAATTGATATTGTATTATTATAATAAGATAATTTTTAATCAGTTATATAGAATATTTAATAGTCAACCAATTTTTGTATGGTTAATGGTGTACATTTCAGAATCAATAAAAAAATACATAAAAAGTGTTGAAATATACTCCATATATCATAAAATAATGAAATTTTCAATGTATTGTAGGTTACACTTCATAACCCTTAGTGAGTGCCATAGAGGAATAAAAAATATATTTTACAGTTACCATAACTGAACCACATTTCTAGATCAATAATGATAAAAACCCCCATAAATACAACAATGTAATCCATTGGTTAATAACTACAAAAAATGGTTGGATAAAACCAATTTGGGAGACTATGTAATCTGTATCCTAAAATGAAAAAATTATAAATATTTTAATCTCTTATAAAAATAAATTATTAGAGTATAAAAATTTATTTTTCACAGAAGTAATACTATAATGAATATTATAACTATACTATAACATAATAAAACTCATAGAGATCAAATAATCATATTTAAGTTTATGATCACTCAATGGGATGATCATATATATTAGAGGAACAAAAAAATAATTGTGACCCATTTATCATATTATTCACCAACAATCTACCTCTATGCCTATAAAGAGATCCTTCGACACACTCATCCATACTATGTCACGTGTCCTAACTTGTATTATTAAAATAAGGTGTTGACATTATACAAGGATCACATTTATTGTGTGGGAATGAAACTACATATGAGAACATAATATTTAGACATAATAATTACTACTATATATGTTCTTTTTGGTACTAAATGTGATTAAATACATAAATTATCTTTTTATAACACATTTTTAATAATTAGTTGTCAAAAATAAATTGTAGATAATTGATACTGTAACTACTTTTTTCAGTTCTAGCTAACAACCTATTGTTAAAACTACAAAATAATTGTACAATACCAAATATCTGTAACTAAACTCTAATAGATTATTTTAAATTTATAATAAATTAAAATACATAAAAATATTGAGGGGGAAAACAATACCATATAAATAAAGTCATACCTAAGGGTAGTTTATCTTTAATCAACATACCTTATTCTATAGTTTATCTTACCAAATCAAAAGCGTTCTCAATTTTAGGAAAAAATACATCTTATCAATAATATCCACCCAGTCATAGGCAATAGTTTTCCCAAATTTGCAGTCTCAATGATCTTTGTTTAGTGGAGGACTGAAACAAGAAATCATTTGTCCCAATAATATTTCCTTAAAATCTTATCATTTAAGTAACCCCATTTGTCACTAATATCATGAAAAGTGTAAATACTTGTAAATCACATGGCACACCATTTGATGGTAGATAATCTAATTTTTAAAATTCAATATCTGAATATTTTTTATTTGAACATTTTTCCAATGAAACCCCATAACAGAAAACATATAACTAAAGAAACAAATCTAGGTAATTCAATATCCGACCATTATATGGAAGAATATATAGGCTTCAAAATTCTTTTTAACATCACTAACTATGACTGTATCAAGTCCAAAAATCATTTATCACACCAGTTCCTTGAAAATTATATATTCTGGGTAATTTTATATAGCACCACTAACCAGTAGCATATCCAGCAAAGTATCCCTATATCAAAAATTACACAGGTAGAGTATTAAGTCTATTAAATGAAACATGAAAACGCTAACTTGAACAAAATAAAGTTTAAAAAAATTATATCACACCATTAAGGAAATTTAAAAATCTATGTCTTCATGAAATTGATAATAGAAACATGAAAATATTAATCCACCCCACATGGAAGTCTATTATTAAATCCATATAAAATTATTACAAATTTTTTTCTTATCAAATTCATATTTTTTCTTGAAAAACATTAATCTGTGAAATGACTCCCATCAAAAATCAAGAATCCCATATCCTTGTATAACAGTCAATAAAGAAACTGGTTAGTAACATTTGTTAATTATCACGTAAGGCTATATAACAGACATTGTTTCTTAATTTCATTATTCCATAAAAATTTCTGAAATAATCAATCATATTATTGGTTATCTATATGAAATCCTAATAATTAATAATATATACTAACTCTTTGAAAAATTAATATATAATGATCAACTAAATTTCCCTCATTTTCTAGAACTCAATTTATATGTATGACTAATAATTCAAAACCATTCCAAAAAATATCAATCCAATTCCAGAGGATTCCACTTTGGGGAAAATATATTTTTAACACATTTTCCTAAAATCCCATTACACAACTCAATCAAAGTATATCACATTAAAAACTGTACCACATAACCATATTCCAAACCCAACTTGGACCACTGATAAATTTACCAAATTCATATACCAATCAATGTGCATGTCATTATATTACCCATTTCCATTTCTGAATGAGGTTATAGACAATAAAAAATAATTTTAAAAGGATACATGATCAATTCCATGCTCGTACTATGATAATCATTAATCCACTATAAAAATAATCCCACTAAATTTTTCTAACAGTTAGTATCACTCACATAACCACATTTTACAACACATAATCTAATAAATTATGCATAATTTCAATCAATTTAGTCCACCTTACTTATATAAGATTTCAAAATGTATATAAAATGTCTTATTCACTTTACAACACATATATTATCCTTCATAAGTTATTTAAATATTTAATCCAATAATAATAGATTTATATTTTAATATGAAGTATTTAAAATTAATTATAACAATTATATTCCTGAGTAAAATAATCTGAAAAACTCATTATGTCATCTCTCATAAAAAAATTATGAAAAAATGTTTATACCATTATTTTTCTACATTTGAACATTCAATAATGAAATAATTAATTTTTATATTCCAAACACTCTTAATTGACATATAATTCTTATGTAGTGCATAATTTAATTGACATTGAATTTAATCAAAACTAAAATAGTGGGAAACCATGTAAATTCATATTCTTGAATCCTCCACTATAAAATATAATAAAATACCAATCAATGTGATTTGATGTATGTATTATTATGCCAAATAAAACATTAAACAATCATCACAATAAACTCAAATCTATTGAGGCTAATGAATATGGAAACGTGTAGAATATATGTAATGATATTTCCTTGACTAATTTAACAACATTCTTTAATAATAATTTATATACAAAGAATTAATAGGGAAATTGAGAAAGGGAAAGGAGTATTGACCCCCTTTGATAAATTCCATGAAGAAGAATGACTCATATGCACAATTACAAATTAGGACAACAAATAACCATTACCCCCACTATAAATAAGATTACACTAGATGTACTAGATATAATTTTTTAGTTCTAAGGGACTCCCACATATAAACCCCCCATTAGTAACATAATACTCAATAACTACATTTATGGTTATGCCAACAGTTGTATGTAAACATACATGGTCACACATGGTATATAGTACAATTCCATTGAGTCCTCGATTCAAATTGAAACATTTGATATAAATTCCAAAAAAACAAATTCCTTTTCATGAACACCAATTACATTTCTATAACCCCTATATAAAACCAAAAAAACACGAATATAAATATTACTTGCTATATCTAAATTTTATATCAAAAATTAAAATTTACCCTAACTTCATTCCCAATCATGTTTGACTCCATTAAAAATCAACCTACCAAAAATGGTATGGTTTATTCAAAAATTACCAAAATAAATATAAGTCTATCAAGAGTAATCCTAATCATGAAAATCCTATAATCTATTACAGTCACTAAGATTGATTTCATTCTTATGATCCGTAGACATCACAATAGCCATAACCTACTATACCTTGCCTAAAATAATAATAAAATTCCAGGATCCATTTTTCTATGGTGAAAACATACAAAAAAATTATTTTTTGAATGATATATTTTGATATATATGGAAATTAATAATCTTGATAAGATACAATACACGACAGATAGTATTCCATTACATAGACAATCTATGACATCATGTGGACAATTGAATAATCCTGAATCACTAAATCCATGATGATGTTTCAATATATGTGAAATTTTTATGTTATCCACTAATTTGAATCATTATAAAATACTTTATATCAATGGCCTATATATGATCACCTATCAAATGGAAATACACCATTTTATTCGTCCAATTATATACACTGATAGTTTACATCCTTCTTTTGAAACTACATCATTCTAGGGAAATTGAAATTAACATAATTTTTTGTTATACACTCTATAAATTGTAATATTATTCAAAACTAACTACCCATGTAAATGAATTTTTAAATCTCAAGAATGATTTTCATTTATACATGTAATCATACTCCACCATCACCACTTCATAACCAAATTTATCATTCATAAAAACTCTTTTTATATATGATGTTTACATCAAATATTTAATGTACACCCTAAACTGACACTTGTTTATCGCTTATATACATTCCACACAAAAAATTCATCAAAGATCACCCAAAAGAGTAGTTTTATAATAAAAAATATTTTATTATAGTACCCACTATGAATTTTCATTTTTATTTAAACTATAAGAACTAGGTGATCTAGTTCCACCACCACCCATATGTCATCACATATGAGCAATGCTTTGTATAACCTGACTGGACCATCCCATTAGTATCTCTCTAGTGTATATGAAAATTTTAATTTTCCACACTATAAAATAAATATTATACTAATGATCTTTAAAAATAAAACATAAAATTTTGTAGATACATTTTATTATTACATATCTAATAGACTTACATGTGAGTCAATCATTACCAAACACTTCATAGTACATATCATTCAACTAGATATCTCACACTCTCACAAAATAATAAATCTAATTAGTTTAGTAACTCCTATAATAAATTATTACCCAATCCATTATTTATAATATTTTAATATTCCTATGAATATGTTTTTCATCTCCCTGACTTATATATTCATTAGAAGCCCCAAGTCAACCCTCTTTGGAGTTTTCCATTTTTCTTTAACCATGCTACTCATAATCATTAGTCATTATATTACTATTCTATAGAAATATTATCTTTTTTCAAATTATAAATTGTCCATAAATTCCTACCATTAAATCCATATATATCCAAATAAAGAGAATAAACTATACTTGCCAAAAATTCATCAACATGTAATTCATTACTGCATAAATTAGTACTTAACTAAATAAATGTGTCACTCATATTTATCATGGTTATTTCATCCCATATCCCACCCATAATGGCAGAATTAATTTAATTACATTGGAACATAAATTTATATTCCATTTCAGTTATAGAATTAGTATTTTCTTTGAATCTGTAATGATATATCTTGTATTTAACTTATCCATCATTACAAATTTAAAATTCAAAATATGTTATCAAAATATGTGAATGATTAATAAATCACTATGTTGACCATCCCAAGAATGAGCATAGGTTATCCTATTTTACCTTCCTTGTATATAGTGTTACAACCCAATATCATTTCCCCTAGGAATGATAACATTTAAAACCTCATCACAATAGTACATAAATATTACTTTGTACTGTAAAATCTCATTCAGGAGATGGTATAAATTATAGTGAAACTGTACCATAGGGTTCTATTCATTCACATGTGTGTTATATCCCATGGATCATGGGACATCACATCTAATCATCTGACTATGTATCAAAATCAATTTATTTACATCCACCAATAAAAGAATTATGTTTCCCTTTATTCCAAAAAAACCCCTTTGGTGGTCAAGAAACATGGGCCCAAACATGGGCCCATTAGATAATTCATCATCACATATGTTCCATAGTAATCACATAAAAACATTTATTTTCATAAAATTAAATGAGGTTCTATTATTTCGTGGACAAATATCATCCTTTGGATATTCCCAACTCAGAATATTAGAAATATTGATGATGATAAGTCCCATGGGGAAAATAATTTTTTTCTATATCTATTAAAGATATGTGACATAAAAAATAGTTTTTTACATCTTTTATCTTTACAATATTGAAATAAATTATTTCAATAAGATTATATAGAAATGATTATCATGTTTTAATGAAATTTTCCAATTACAGTATTTATTATCCCTATATATTCTACTCAATCAAGTTATGTCATTTCATTCTCATATCAGAGTTGATGATTCGTATTCATCTAAAAAATATAAATATCTTCATCATTCCACTACATTACCACAACATAAAAGAAATATATAAATTGAGAATATCATTCAATATACCTTGTTTTTTATAATTCCCCAATATTTATTTTATTTTTTTATGATATTTATATGAATGATTTATTATTGTAAAAAAAATTATGAAGACAATGACATAAAATATAATTGAAATTATAATGAATCTTTGTGAGTTATGTCCATGTTATATGAGATTATATTTCATAATTCTCCATGATTACTATCATATAAGGTTCAAAATGGCTGATGGGACTTCTCATACAAACAAAATATAAAATCAAAATATTAATAAACCATTATTAGAATTGTAGGACACTGTGTCATCTAATGAAAAGTATGAGAAGCATTAAATCTTGTGTATTTATTTTACCACTATTATTTCTTCTTATATTACATTTATTATTTAAAATTAAATATATATATATATATATCATAATATTACTTTAAAGAAATTATAATTATCCATTTGGATTGTTTTAAAAAGCAGCACCAAAGGGTACTTATAATTTCAATTATCTATAAAATCTAAATAATCAGTAAAATTCCATGACAATAAATATAATAGAAGAGGTACAATATCTAATATCATTCTTAAAATGAGTCTTATAACATTATTTTATATTAGTAATGTTATAATTTACATTGAAACATCAATTGTATTTATGGTGTTATAAAACTAAAATTAAAATAGAAAACAAATGATTTTAAAGGGTGTTATTCAACTATATTTCTCTATAAATTTTTCATCATGCATAAATCAATAATATATTGTGTCAAATATCATCATTACATTTTATAACATTTATCCCTTTATAAATGAACATAGGAATATTTGAAGGGTTCATGTCATGAATCAACATGGGTAGTTCTGAATCTGAGTAGCCAAGACGAACCATGAAAACTTTAATAGTTCATTCCGGACTCCTTAGGGAAATTAAATATATCATATAAATTTAATTTATTAATGTGTTAATGATTTCACAGGATATAACAATGATAATGTGTATCTCCCTCATATATTTTCAATAGGACCACTTCGTTTGTTGATGAATTATGGATAATAATAATTTATTAAAATAAATAATCAAACTCAATTGTGCCACAAGTTTGTAACTTAAAGCATGAGCCAAAAAAACCACCATAAACTAAAAAACCATAATATATAACTAGGAAATTTTATTTTATATCTCCAAAATAATTAGTGATCTATATGTAATTATCAACATGTAATTATACATGAGATAAATAAAATATCAAACAAAGAACATTATCTAAAAAATCCCACATATACAAGTTAGAAATAGAATTCCATTCCCTGAATATTCTTCAATTATCAATCGATAAACTCAATAGCAACCATTAAATCTTTGATAAACATGAGTAAAACTTATAATATTTAAGAATGATAAATATTCCTAAGGGGTATCCTCTCCATTCTATATGAATTATGGATATATATAAATCTCATTAATGGTTATTTAAAAAAGGAAATAAAAATGTAATCATTCCATTTTCTTTAGACAATTTAAAAGAGATAGTCAATTATGATCATTTTATTTTAAGAAAATAATTTAATAATTTAAATGAATATTATTTTAAACCTTTTATTAAGATATATAACAGACAATAAAAAAAATTCCAAAAAATTATTTAAAAATACAAAAACCATTAAGGTAATGGATAAAAATCATTGTTTTTACTTTTCATTTTCAAATTACATGAAAAATAAATTAGCAAGAAAAATATATAATTTAAAAATATTGATAAATAATGGAAAATGATTAAAATCACTATATATCATCTAATTTAGTCAAATTATAATATACATAAGATTAAATAGTTCACCACATGATTGGAATTGTAATCTATAATACAATACACTCAAATAGAGGCAAAATAACATAATGAAAACAAGAATATCAACAATTAGATAATGGAAAATATAAAATAAAAAACCTAGTAGTGACCATATTAAATTAATTTCAAATAAAAATATTATTCACATATATTATAATTATCAAAACCAATAATATCTAATGATATATAAATATATATAAATATTTTAGGGAGAAAACATTTTGTTCCTAGTAGTAATCCATATAAAATTATCATTTAGGTAGTGATGAATAAATAAATTACTGATATATTGTGAAATTACGAGAAGTATGTGACATATCCTTCCTTAAAAAATTACTTGTTATCCCCATAATAAACCAATGTATATGGGAAATACAAACCATGAAACAAATCATATCAAATCATAGTGACATATTAAAGAAATATAGAAACCCAATTTCATTAGAGTCTCGTAATTCTAAATAATATTCACATAAGAGTCCCATTTCTTATTAATAAATATATATATATATATAACCCATATCATATCATTTATAATTAAATCATCATGTATAATATCGACATATAACTTTTGATTTTTTGTATACCATCTAATTGAGAAAACCATATGAAATTTTTGACATGAATAATACCATTTCAATAATATTTTAACTGGTCTATCTAAAATAAAATTATGGAAATATAATTATCATTTTAGTTCCTTGAAAACAAAACCATGAACCAACACTTTGAAAAATATTAAAAATAACACACTCTTTTAAAATTTATATCATACCACATTGGAATCAAAATATAAAAAAAAAATAATCATCACAAACAATCATTATAGCGTGATAAAAATTTTCCATAAACCAAGACATTCCTTAATGTATAAAATGTTATTCTAAAATCAATATTTTCTTCCCATTATAATCAAAAAGATCTAAAAAACCATTTTAAAAAATTAAAATTTCTTGTATAATCATTTAATGATGTTTAATACACCATTAAAAATTTTAAACTTTATAATAAAATATGTTTTCTACATTAATACATATTGTGTAGTAATTTATTTCATTGAGAAACTATTAGAGAAACTATATCATTTAGGAATGGATAAATAGATATAAATTTTGTAAATATTAAGGAAATGGAAATACCGTATTAAATAATATGATATATAAAAATATTAAATATAAATAGTTATATATAGAGAAACTGACCTCAATTGATGACACGCAATATGGCCCAAGATAGTACTAATTTCCATGGTGGTATACTAACAGATCCCATCAATAAAAACCCTAAATTAATAAACTAATCATAAAAAAAATACAATGTCGAATAATTGACGTTATTCTCATTATATGACATAACTACACCAAACCATTGAATTAAGGGGTGTGGTCTACTCCCGACACACACCCATACTGACACCACGTGAAATATAAAATTAATCCACCAAAAACAATGGATAATTAATCTCAAATTTAATAATAAACATTAATGAAATCCATTGATAAATATACCTCAAGAAGAATGATGAACAATAATTTCAACATCCACTATTGGGACTACCTCTATAAGTAGTAAATCAAAGTCCTATAAAGTAGGATGATTTAAACTTATTCATAGGGAATAATTTCCTTTAAAGTCTTCCATCAAACTATAAATTAATTGGATATAATGAATAATAGTGGAAAGATATAAAGGAATTCTACTTCGAATAAACATGATAATCCTTTATCAACCACCATTATCAATGGGTATAAAAAAGTTGAATGGTGTTGATTCATATAGGTTTTCCCAACATACCTTGATTAATAAATGGTATGAAATTATGAGGGGATTACCAATTGACCATTGTTATATTACCAAGTCTATATTATGAAATAATCCAAGAGATGTGTTTCTGATCAACCATGAAAGAAACTTTTGGGGATCAAACATAACTTTCAAGGTAAGTACTAGACCTATAAGATTGAGGGTGAGATTCCCCCTAAGTAGATTAGATAAAATCTGATCAAACATTTCAGTAGCATCACCCCTAAGGGTGAAGATGTAACCACTGCTAGGAAAAGGATCCACCCATGCCCAATCTCTACCATGGAACCAACATTAGGTGTTATAAAATGACCACCCTAAAAAACTAGAATCCTTTATCCAAAAATATAATGTTGTGACCACTATGTGTTATGAGATGACCTTCTAAAAAAAGAAGAATTGGATCCAACAACACCAAATTAATTTCTCTATGAATTATGTAACTAGACATCCACTCTCCAAAAATCTAATGAATTATATCAAATTAAATGGAAACTCATTATATTTAATTTAAATAAAATAATTTATATTTAAATGGACCTAGATAACCCATAATTATATTGTTAACTATAATTGAATAGTGGTATTATTAAAAATATGGAATCAGACTTTTTTGAAATTTAAAAATATTACTTCATTTAATAGTTTTATCAATATATTAAGTATGATATAATATATGAATATTAAAATTTGATGATACTATACCTCAATCATTCAGTTGGTCCCAAATTTATCTAAAAAACTCTCAACCATTACAGCTCAATAGAACTACATGAATAACCCTATAAATAATTTATGCTTGCATAGAAATTCTATGGTCTATCAATATATATTATGTGTCTGTTATAATGTATAAAACAATTTCTATTCAATTACAATTTGATTTGAAGAACCTTAAAAACATGATTTGGATGGATAGAAACATAAGATTCTTGTTTCATAGATCCTTTATCTCTATAAAATATTATAATATATTAAATTGATAAAAATTATATAAGTTCAGTCTTAGAATAATTTTGGGTCCAAAATTAATTTCTACTATTTAGTAAATTTTTTAATTAATTTCACTTTAGTCCCCTATTATGAATATGTTATAAAATTGACCAAAATATTCATTTATTACCTAATTGACTTTTAATTATTAATATTTTCTTTTTATAACCATAATATAACAATTTGACTTATCATGTATTGATATGATCCATATTAACATGTCTCATTTCCAATGAATAGGTTTAACAAAACCTATATTAATAATATTCATTTAATGAAATGTTTTATCATATTAAATTATTTAAAAATAAGTAACATGTGAATGAAATTAGAAATAAATTAAATATTTATATATAAAAACATAAATAAAATATTATTTATTTTAATTATTTATTTTTTTTGTTCATTCAAACAACAAAATTCTTTGTGTTTTCACAGTTACTTTGAAAACATGTCGTGAAGGTGGTGAATTGATAATACAGTAAGTTGCAATGTATTAAAATATTGAATCAATATTATTATATTTTCTTAAAGAGAAAGTACAAATCCAATAATCATATCATCTATACACATCTAGAGTTGCAGATAACACTGTGATTTCTATATCTATTGAAGAATAGTCCCAACCAAATTCTAATATGTACACATCTAAGAGAAATTATTTTTGTTACAGAAGAAATATAATCAAAAACCAATTCTTTGTATTGGGGTATAATAAAAAAATTGAAATTATTTTTTTTTAAAATATCCATAAATCTATAAATGGTTTGAAAATTTTATATAATAAAATAATTGAAACTCTAAAATACTATATGAACGTAATTATGAAGACTATAAAAATTATTATGTATGAATAAATTTATTGAAAATTATAATTCTAATTAAAATAATATATTGTGAATGTTTCCTGTAATAATATATTATCAATATTTAATATTTTATTTATGATTCTTTTATTAATTCTTTTATAATTACATTTTTCATATTGGTCCAAACCTTTGATTTGGAACACACATTTTTTCCAAGTCTATCTTAAATTATGAAGTCCCCATGGATTCCAAATATTTATTTTTTCATAAATGGATCAATTTGATTATTCTTTTAATATATATTTTTGTTTTTATGCTTTATTACTAATTATATCAAAGAATATTACATCCCAAAGCTTAATATAACCCCTCTATCTATGCTATTATGAGTTATAACATTCATGAGCTAATTTAGTCCACATGCATCCCATATATAGAATTGTTTTTCTAAAACATTGTATATTTTTTAATATGATACTCAAGTAAGTGAAAAGTTACATCATGTATAATATATTAAAAATGTATTGTATTAGTGGTGTTGAATCATATAAATAAATATGATATTGCTATAATTTGATTATTGTGTGTATAGTTTAGAAAGTAAAAAATTATCAAATTCATTCTAGATATCTATGTTTAACACAAAATCATTCCTTTGATATAATCTTCATCTATCCGAAATGAATTAAATTCTAAATTAAATACATTGATAATATCTTATGAAAAAACCTTGATACATCCTTGAAATAAATATAACTCTTCATCATACCAATTTATATTCAATAAATAATTTTAAATAAACTAGATCTCAACCATGTTTTAATGAGGTTAATATTCATAAAAACCATAAAAATTGTAAAACAAGGAAATAGGTATTTGAAATAGGATAGATTAACCAAAAACTAAATTCAAAGTGATGACTTGAAACATAAAAATAATTAACCATTATATTATGCGTATACTCTCTTAGGTTCCATAATAGTTTTTTTTTGTTGGAATTGGAATTAGCCAATAACATTGAGATCTATTCTACCTTTGAAATGATTCTATATGATTTTATAAAATAAAAACTATAATAAAACATAAATATAATCATTACATATCATAAATTATAAATTTTTATTATTTATCATATCAATGAAAATAAATTATTTTGTTATGTAACCAACAATATCTAGTTTTTATAAGGAAAATGAAATCAATATAAATTTTAAAAAATAGAAAAATGTATCAAAAATAAAATAGATCAAAGATAGATAAGAAAAAAATATGAAACCTTCCATGGTACTCTAATTGTATAAATGATATCTTACCATAATATGTCATTCTTAATATTTATACATACCATTAAAATAGGAACAATGAAAAAAATCATCAATAATAATTGATAGTATTTTAAATTCATTAACATTCTAAAATATATTAAATAATAAAAATAAAAATAAATAATTGATTAAGAAAATTATATTCAGTTGAATCCTAATTCACTATCCCTACATATTATTTCATGGTCTCCATTGAATAATTATAAATAACTAAAATATCTACTACTCCAACCACTCTCTCTTTCATACATTCACTCCCATTTAATTAATCACATAGTTATACCTCTTTAGTATTCGATAATATTTAAAAAAATATTTTCTTATACATCAATTATATTTTCATATTATTAAGTAGAATTTCAATTTATCTATTCCTTCAGTTTTTCAAGACAATATGCATGAGATGTTGTTACTCCCAAAAATCTTGATGGATTTGGGCATTCCCTTTGTCTGTGGAGAGAGGATACTCATAGATTTTTTAAGAACTAAAATAATAACTACGATTATTTATCTATTTTACTAAACAAATGTTACTATATTTTATTTATTTGTTCGAGTTCCATTCCCCTCATTATTGAAAAAAAGAAATTCCATCAACTAATTCTTATTAAAAGATAATTTCATCCATTTTTATAGATATTTTAGTACATGTTATCTTATTTGATTGAAATAAATAATAAATAGACTTATTTTTTATTCAAATTGGATACATTAAAATTTTAGTTCTCAGCTATCTCCCCTATATATGTTCCACCATACATTAGTTGTTTTCTAAAATCATCATCCAATGAAGGTTAAGTTTATTTTTTATGGGGTATTGGCATATTGTAAAATTTGTTCCTCCATTAATAATCAAAATAACATATAATATTATTTTCTTATATTACTTATATATTATTCGTTTTTCTATTAATTATTTAATGTATTATTCCTTTTTTCTTCACATTCTAATAGAATGATAGAAGAAATTTTTTCCCTTAAACATTTTGAAATTTTAAAAAATTCACAATCTGACACACTAATAAATTAAATTTAGAAAATATATAAAATTGATCCTCAATATTATATACAATAAAATTTAAATTATATATAATAATGAACATTATATGATACAAGAATCAACCACTCCATTCCAGTGATTTTTGGGTTTCAATATTAAACTAATTTAAGTACCGTATGAAATAAATTATCATTTAAAAAAAAAAAATCTATCAAGAATATTATCTTTGAAATATATAGCTCCTAATCCTCCTTCATACATGGGCATTCAACATATAGTGTTTGTGATTAAATATATATAGATATTTGAGACTATAATGGATGTAATTCTGTAATTGATCTATCATCGGGTATTGTATGATAATCCTTCTGATTATATTTATTGAAATGTCAATGTAAATCATCAATCCAGTTATAATGAATTGATCCGGGATAACCTGGTAAATCACTAGAAACATCTCACCAAATGAAATAAATTGTCCCACTCTATATACTAGGGAATACTTCCTAGAGATTATTTTCTAAAGTGATACTAGTGGTGACTATAACCTCACATTATAGTGCAAATAAAATCCAAAAATAACAGATAAAATATCAAAAAATCGGAGTATGTTGTATAAATAAAGATAAGATAGATAAAATAAATTTAATTGAGTATAAAACTCATTATCTTCTTATTAAACACCAACTTATCACCCATTGGGAAAACTTCATATAAAGAAAAAAGAACAAAAATATAGAAGTCTCTATTATCATCCAGAACAAATTCATCAAATTTAGTCTCCAATATATATTGATCTACATTACCTCAGTAATAAAACACCACATGATTTTTACTAATTGATCATGAAACACCGATAATATTCCCCATACACTGTGCATCCTATGATTATCCAGAAAATTCATGAAGTTCTAGACATGAACAAATATTCATGGAAAAGGTGTTTGAAATTAATTAATAATAGGCCACCCCAAAAGTGTAACATGATATATTTTTTCATAAAGAGATAATTGAAACATGACATGGTCATAGAATATTAATAGTAAATTGTATGATACAAAAAAAAATAAACTATTATAAATCATTATGTTTGAGACTTCTACCTAGGATATGACAAGCCTACTTTTTCTAGTGCTAAATGAATATAAACATCAGGCATACCATTCCATAGAGAATCATGAAACATTTCTAGACCCTATGTATGAGAATATATATCTAAAATATTGATATAATTTTTTGAAAAACCTCATTTTTCTACAAAATCATCAAAATATTCAAATCCCAATGCGAACAAATTATAATATTATAACAATATGTTATGAATTGGAAACAAGAACTCTAGGAAAAATATAAGATAACCAATCAATTTCATGGAACTAAAATATAATTACATTGTCTATATATTCCATCCCATTAATAAAAAAATATATTTCTGAGGAAATGATCATCTGGGATAACTCAACATCCATGGGAAACAATCCATCATCCAGGGTAAAATCAATATCTATATATCATAATACCTTATAATGAAAGGAATAATAAAGAAGTATGTGCAGATATCTAGATTTCCAATTAGCTTCCAAGAAACTCCTAACAACAACACAACAGTGTGAGAATCTAAATAAATAGATAACTGATTCCTTAACCCATAATCATTAAAATATTTCACCTCACTTATAAACACATAAATAAATACAATCACACTTCTAAAACATAATACAAAAAACAATGTTTGTACAAATTCATGAATGCATCAATGAAAACTTTAAAACCATCACACACCCTCACTAGGGTAATTTAACATGGGTTTGAGACCATGGTACCATAGGCTTTGGTAATATTTTATTCTCTATATTTATTTTCTCTTCCTAACCCAACCCTTCGGTGAATCCTATTATTACCAAACATTATCCATCCTCTCTGGTACAAAACCCATCATATTTCAACAAATATCCAAATGGTAATTCTTAGTAGAACCTAATACCTATATTAAAATATACTCAATGGAACCCACCCCTACCTGACACCCCATGCTATCAACCTATATTAATTAATCCATACAACTAGAAAACAAAAAATCAGTCTCTCATCAATTTCACTACACAAATAAATTTTCTATGTACCATTTGAGTAACCAAAATTTAATCCCCGTAGTTTCCCCTATTACATTATTTCCATGAATATCAAAATTATCACCTAGGTCCCACCCAACACCTCCATTGGGTTGGATCTCTATCATAACCTCATAGGGAAATCCTAATACCAAAAAATCTCCATCTCATGGTCATTGTACTAATGAACCAGAAACACCATGATGTCATAGCCATCATGAATTATATGGAAAATAATGGTTTTGTATTACTCAAAAATCCAATTATATCTATAGGATGAGAAAATAAAATTGAGACACATCTACTATTAGAGTACAAAATTTATAACTCATGTACACAACATGTACCCCCATAAACCATCTGTAGCCATTCAATTATACATGACATAGTGTGTAATATCCATGAACATAGTCTATAACAAACATAAATGGTGTGTAAATAATAAAGGGAATAATGAAATGAGACTCAAACATAATATACAAATATAATCCACATTAAATATGGACATGTACACCACGTGGGGTCTAGTAGTACACCCTAAACGACAATATGGACCTATATAGGGTGTCTTGCTAAGTACGTGGCCATATCCTGAGTCATCCAACACAATATTTCCTCCATTAATACCCAATATATATTCATATTATTCAAACCTATTTGATAATAACTAAATATTGAAATCATATCTTCAAATAAATATTATCAAATCATGTTTCATAGAATAAAATCCCTATTGATCAACTAAAACCCAAATTTATTCTCTAAACACACCACAATTTCCCTTAAGTGGATCCTATATATCTATGTAATACATTGAAATTAAAATAAACTAGTATATGGGGGGATATCATTTCCATAGACAACTATCCGACCTCATAGAGAAAACAAAAAATTTTGATTTTGGAAGAGTGATTCATAGTTGAAGCATCTCTATCCCACTCCTTGGACGAAGCCTAATGCACCTACATCTTCTTTCTTCCATCTCACTCTCTCTATCTATATCAATATGACTTTCGCTCCTAAAAACATGTGAAAATAGAGAACATGTCACTATAACATACATATTAAAGAACAACATAATGAGTATATAAAAATAAATAGAAAATTTTAAAAAAATTGGATCGAAATAAAATAAAATGCTTAATTAATGATAGAGAACAGTCATAGATCAAGAAATTAGCTTATACCCAGTACCAGTCAAACATCTCATTCTAGAATCCTCCAAGGATTTTGAATTTGAATATATTACTCCATTTAATAAATATCACCAACTTCACATGTTGAAATGATAAATTTGTTAACATGAATATTAATTATTCCTCAAAAATCTGACCAGTAATGAATTCCATTAATTTATAACTTTGGGATAAACACAATATTTCAATAAAAATAACACTGTCATAAATTTATTTTGGTAGTATAATCTATGTAAAATTTACATTTTCCCCTCAGTAACCATTTGACAATAAATAAAATTACTTTTATTTTCTCAACTAATTTCATTAAAGACTCCACATTGTAAATTATCTCAACCCAAATGAGCCTCATTGAACAATTACCTATTATGCTCCCAACATGATCGCTAGTGAATCACTAATATAAGCCACCCTAATATCACATTATATTCATCATTCATCTACTATCAAGAACCTAAATCTATAAGAAATCTATTTTTTCAACCATGATATGGTACACTATATTAAATCACACACATATATATATATAAATAAATTCATCCCACCAACATGAATCTTATACCACCTTGATTTTCCTCTGACAAATATTAAAACACTAATGACTCTTCAAGTTGGTGGGGGTATTTTTCCATATCTAAAGAGGTTTTCTCATATATTGGTGTATTCTTATTGGAATAATAGAATTAAAAATCCACACTTTATTTAAAAAACTCCTTCTACTTCCAAACATAATTATTTTTTTAGATGAACCTCTTAGAAAGGATCATGAAGATGAAACATCAAGTACCTATTAAACCCATTTAATGAGGAATATTGTATTCTATTATGAAAAAAACCATTTATAATGAGAATGTAAATCCCCATTACCTTTCTATCATGTATGATATTACTTGTTTTGGTTTAAATTTTTACTTGATGACTATTAATGTCCATGGAATTGGGATCATCCATATGTTGGTGATGCGAGCTTTTTTGTGACTTTTCATAAAAAATCATGTACATTGTACTTCTCAATGGGAACATTCACATCCTGTAGGTGGACTACAAAAAGAGGAACAGATGATGGGTAGAAACCATGAACTTGGTAAATTGAATAATGTTTTCACATTCCATGTAATAGGTACACTCCATGTATGAAAAAAATCCCTACATTAATTGACAGGGTGATGTATTTTATCGTATATAGACCCCTACTATATGATGATGTGAAAATGAGTTGTATTCCACATTACGGTCATAGTGTTAATTTTATTTTGAATCATACGAGTGATAAATTTCATAAAATTTATTTGATATCCTCCTCTTATGACCTAGATTTCTCCCTAGAAAAATTAAGGTCATTTCCTTCCACTAAGATTAATTCAGTCAATGATTTATTTGCAAAGCTATATGATTCAACTCTCCATATAAGCCATTAATCTTTGTTTCCGACTCATTTTTTGTTGCGGGATGACTTATAGCAATTATTGGTAATCATATTTTATTTTACATGAATCTTTTTCTATCTTTTTTCATGACTTGTCTCTCGAAGGAAAATATTGTGAGTTCCTTTTACCTTGGTCAAAGATGATTTATTTTTTTTTCCATCCCTATGGAAGGTTTTTCTATTCATCTATTCTAATTTTATTAATTTCATATAGTTCTTTTTGTTTTCATTTGATTTTAAATTGAATTTAATGTGTTTCAGTAGAAAAGTGTTTGAGTTTTTTTTTAAATGAGGTTTTAAATTGAAATGGTAATTTCCATTATATATAATAGATAATGGATTTTTAAAACTGGAAGAAGATTTTCATGGCATTGAAATTCAGTGATAAAAAAATGTGTTCATGGTTTTTAAAATATAAATGTATAAAATTTGAACCATGGTATCAATGGTTGTTTCAAGAATGAGACATGGGTAGCCTTAATGTGTGTGAAACCACTATGATAGAACATATTTTTTGTTCATGGTCAATAGTTGTCCTTCATGTAAGTTGAATCTAACCATATTGCATGTTATTTTCATGACTGTCTAATAAATATTATCACGTAGGCTAGAGCACTAATGGTATGTGCATTAGATTTTTGGTTAATTATTTCATAATAGATTACTTCATGGATATTGTATCAAATTTATATTTATATTTTGTGTCTTTACATAATTTTTTATGGATTTGGAAATTGTGACTGGAAAATTGTTAAAAATCATGGACAAATTGTAAAATGTTTTTAAATTTTTTTATTTATAAAATGTTATAAAACTATTATGTTTTGATGTTAAAACATATGAATTATTATTATTATAACTTGTAAACATTTATAGGTTGTTCCATATTGGGATGTTATCCACTTTTACTTATTCTAACCTATAGGTGGCCATAAACCATGTTTTGTAGGATATAAGTAATGGAAAGTGTATTCTGCATCATGATATATTTTTTCTACATAATTTTTTTGGATGAAGGTGATGGTTGGTCACCAAGAGACTAGTTTGTCTAGAATTGATGTACCTTTTGGTTTTTCATGTTTGGATTAGTAGTGTGTTCCATCTAACCATTATGTTCTTTGGTTTTGTATCTTGTTTTATTTATATATGATAATTTTTATTTTATTTTATTTACCCCATAGTATAATAGTATTCCATGGGTGACCGGTCTGGTTGGCCTGAGTCAGTCTATTATAATTTGGTATTAGAGGACTTACTCAACCTAAATTAAGTTATCAGGAACTGAGTTTGTTCTGTGATATAGGTAGAAAAGATTAAGGTCATTGGAATTCATACAATATGTGCATAAATGGGACATATACGGATAGCTCATGTAAAAGAATTTTATTTTCCCTGAGTGGTATGAAAATATTATAAAAGTATGATACCTAGTATCAAAGTTCATTTGAATAAATTGAATTCTATTTTCTTTATGATTGACCAATCAACAATTTTTTGGGGCATGGTTTGTGTTTTTTAATTTGAATAAAATAATTTTCGTCTTTATTTAGATAAATATGTTTTTTTATAAAGGTTATTCCCTTATGTGGATGAATTCATAACCACATTAAATTCCTACTATTTTAAATCATTATTTTTTATTTAGGTTCATAGTTAAATGGGATTGAAGTTTCTCCTGTATGATTAGTTGTTGTATTGTATTTAACATACAGTTCCTCTAAGAATATATATTACTAATATAGAAGGGGAAGCCTTGATGCATGTTCCTAAGACATATCATCTAATGGATCATTATTTGGTTGATGAAAATAATTTTACAATTCCGAGTATAAGGTCAGTATACGAAGTGGACCTAGGACAATTTTTGGATCATGGATCATAATTTAATAATCCACATCCAACTATCATTTGTAGTGAAAAATTTTCAATTGTAATACGTGTGTATTAAATGGTTTGACATGATCATAAACTTTTTTAAGAGTCATGATGATCCTCATGTGGGTTTTTCTACAGACATTTTCAAGAGAGGATAGAGAATATGGTGGAACATTACTATGAAAGATACATTCCATGAAGGTCTAACATGGGTTTCTTTCGAGATTATATTCAATGAGATGTCTTATCTTATGAGTTTATGTTTTGAAAAGGCCTTGGAGTGTCTTACCATAGAGAAAGGGGAACATAACATTCTAGAGAATTCCACCCATTTGGAAGACGTGGTACATCTTGATCTAGATCATATAACCATTGATAACCTAAAATACTGGAGGTATGAGATGGTGATAATATATTATGTCCATTAAATTGTAGTTCTTTTTCCCTTCCAACACTTTTAGAGGTAGTGGATATTGTAGCATTAGATGATGCATACATAGCTAGAAAGAAATTTTGGATGTTGCTTCAGTACGTGAAATAATTATAAAAGGTGCTTATTATGGTTATAACATGAATGTAAAGAGTGTTTAGTATTATTCTGGACCAGTTTTAAGGAATTAAAATAGGGAAGAGAGAGGTTATTTTCTATCAGTGTGGGAGGTGTAGTCATACCATGCCTTCTTCAACGGATAACTCTATAACATATTTTTTTTAAAGGTTGGGGTCGGAGCCTCATTTTTATTGTTGAAACAAAGCAAAGACCTCTTTAACTGGGTATAGGGAGACCCATTACATAGCCCGAAGGCCCAGTGTGCATTTGGCCCATTACATAGCCCGTAGGCCCAATTTTTTGGCCCAATGCCCATTCTGTGAATAGTAATGCTACAGTACCTGCCACTACTACTGTGCCCCTGCCGCCGCTACAGTGCCCTGCCGCCGCTACAGTGCCGTCGTTGCAACAGTATCTCGTCTGCTACAGTGGCTCTACAGTGCTGCTATAGTAACCTTCTCCTAATGGGTTTTGAACCCCCATCTATCAATATGAAACGTTTTTATTGTATGACATCCCAAGACAGTACAGAGGGATCCAATCTCATTAATGGATCATAGGTTTAGGTACATACATATAAGGTTTGTAGGTCTCATTCTCAATCTATAGGGTATTTCTAGTTAGCTATGACTAGATGAATTTTTATTGTATAGTGTGCATCATGGAATATAATGTAGGACTAGCTATAGTTAGTGGTGTAATTTTTATTTCATCTTCTAAGGTCCTATTTTTGTTTGATAATTGTTATACTTTTTATTTTCTCTCATAAATGTTGGTTGATGTGTTGGGATTGTGTTTGGAAATTATGTATTTTTTATTGGATCTTTCCACAGCTTTTCCAAAGAGTTCCTAACAATTATTCATGTTTCTATTGTGTTGGATGGTGATAGTTGACTTTGAATTGGTCTGGGATTTCCTATTTCTAGATTATAACATCATTGAATGCATTATTTTCATGGATTATATGATCATTATGAAGGAATACATAGATTATTATAGTATTCATGTATAATTATTATATACCAATTGGGTCACTCATGTTTTCTATGGTGAGTGGGACACTAGATCGTAAAGGGTATGAAATATATTTCCTTAGTCTAGTATAATCTCATGCCAATTTTTAGAAATGTTTTTTATGCAATTGACCTATACAGGGGTGATTAGCTATCAACTGTTCAATGTTTATACTATATGGTATTTATAGTTTTCTTCCACGATAGATATAGGTTGAGATTATTATTGACCCTCTTTTACGTATGATTCCCATTTCTCTGACATGTTTTCTAATGACACCTTCTGAGTTGTTGGAAAATACGGTCAAGATTGAGGACCCATAGGAAAATGTATATATTCATTAGAGTCTATCATTGTGTTCTTCACCTGTATTATTTTCAAATATAGAATACCTGAGCCTTAAAATTTCAATTAAATGTCAAATGGTGAATCATGTGACTGTTAAGGCCAAGTGTCCTTACATATAATTAATGATCACTTTTATCATCGGAGATGAGATTGTTTGTTTTCAAAGATTGAACTGCAGTCATGTAATATTAGTTGAGAGTTTGAGAATAAGTGACTTACAAGAGCTTCTTTCAGAACCAATTTAGTCATTTCATCTTTTTTCCATCCAGACTCAACAACACTCATGCGACATTTCTAGATTTGCTGTAATGAATTATTCATTAGTTAGTTGAATTGTTTCTTATTTTGTTCATATATAGTATCTTATTATAATCTATGTCATAAAAGTATCACATAGACCATTTGGATATCAATATAAAAACATTTAATGAATATCATCTAAATGTTATGATTTGTATATGTGAGTTTTCGATCAAGTATGTGAATATTCTTTAGCATGTGATATCAGAGGCGGGAATCTTAGTTGATCCTAAAATCGGGTAGGAATTTATGTCATGAGATTATCCTAGAATGTTTTTTATTTCCATTGATTCTTAGGTTTTGAAGGTTATTATTGATGTTTATTCTAAGATTTCTACATGTTCAGATATTTTATTACAACATTAACTGATAAGGTTTATATGTTTGAATAGAATGAATATTGTGATAGATCGTTTTTGAAGCTAGATATTAGTTTAACATCAAAACCAATTTTTATTATTCAAGATCTAAGGTAAGGTTATGATTTTCTATGTAATTCATTTGGTTTAAGTTTGAGTTTTGTATTGATAATGGTGAAACATATTGTCGCTGATGGATATTTCCTTATACACCCCATTAGATAAACTACCTTACCAATGATCTTGATTTGACAACTATTATCGATGTAATCAGGTGGTGGAATCACAATCTCTTTGGATAATAGTTTACAATATTCTATGATCACCAAATCCAGACATATATTTTTTCTCATAAGGATCTGGACACACAATGGATACATTTTGTTGAGTATATTTAGGCATTTTTTTTATGTCTTATATAAACATGGGTAGGGAAATTTGGTATCCAATTTGTTTAGTATAAAATTTATCACACAATAAATGTAGAAATCGGTTGAGTAGTGTTCTCTAATAAGTTTTTTATGGATATGACCTTTGGAGTGAAATAGTTTTTTGGTCAGTTGTTCTTATAATAGATTAAGGTTGAATCAACATTTTATGAGTGGGTTGAAATTACGAAGATGACAGAAACTAATTGATGAATATTTGGATAAATCCCAAATGTTGGGGAGACATCATGTTATTGGTTTTGGTCTCCTTGTGGAGGTTTTTTTACTTCCAGAGTCGGATGTTTTTTATTTTCCTTAATGCAGGAGTTACTAGAAAATGGAAACTAATCACATTGGTATATTATATTGGGGATACAATGATGTTCTGAGATATGAGATGTTGGTATTGGTGGATGGGTATGAGGTAGTTAGATAGAGAATTTGTATTGTGGGGTGACACTTGTCACAGAGTTAATGTGGAACACAAAAGGCCAATAGGTTTGTGGAATATTTGACAAGTTCTGATATGAATGTTGGATGATATTTACATGGATATCATTTTGGGTATACCATTAACTCCTGGGGGTAATGATTAAATTTGTGAGATTATTTACAGGCTCACTAAATCAGTTCATTTCATTCCTATTAAAGAAACTATGAAATTGGAATAGCATAGGGTCTGGTATTTCCGTGAGACTGTGATAATATATTGGGTTCCCTCTAAAAGTTTTTTAGAAAGGGACTCACTATTCGAATCGTTTTTATGGAATGGATTACATGGGGAAATGGGTTCCTAGTTGAAATTGAACATGTATTTTCTTCAACAGATGGATAGATGGACCAAGAGAAAAATCTAGGTTCATATAGTTATGTTTTGGTCTTCTGTGCATGATTTTAGTGGATTAAGGGAATAAATTTTCCTTAATATGAGTTTTCCTATAAAATAGTTATTAGGCTTCAATCAAGATGGATCCCTTTATGGAATTATGTGAGAGTCCATGACGATAAACCCTACGATATTTAAAGTTTGGAGATAATTTATTGGGATGGCTAAGGGTTGGTCAAGAGATGACAGAGGTGCCATAGTTGATCCAAAGTAATTTTATCTTGAAATTGTGTAATAAAAAATATTATATGGGATGTATTCATTGGGAATAATAGTTTGATGTTTGTGATCAATACTTTCTTAAAGTGTCACCATTCTTGGAACATCACTTGTTGGGTATGAAGGGTAAATTTGCACTGAGGTTTTTAGGCCACTAGAAGATCATTGAGGGAGTGTGAAGTGTCACCTATCAATGTTTTTTACCATCAATATTGACTTAATTAAATGATGGTTTTCATGTATTTCATTAGAGAAGATATATACATCATACTTCACATTTGATTATATCGGAGGATTTTGATCTCTATAATGTTACCTCATTGGTTGTGAATCTTATTCAAATTATAAATTTCTATGATTATATACTGCATAGTAAAATAATCTTTATGGTCTATGTACTATAGCTATGAATACATTCTTCCCATTATATATTGGAGTGGGATTCATATATATGATTTAGTAGTGTAATTCTCTTATTCGGGATCAAGGTTCTTGATATATTTTGAGGAATTGAATATTTTTTATGGTGGAGATTTTTTAACACCCCGTTAACTTTTGGTAGGGTGGGGTTTTCCTTTTTTTGGTTTCATATTTCATCAACATATTATGGTTAACCATGGAATTAGTAGTATACCTATAATGGTGATGTAAATAATTTTATGTTTTTTATTTTCAACATCATTCCTAGAAATTATGATGCTCAACTAGAAATTTTGAGTTGTGTAATGGATACTAGTTAGAATAGATGAACTGGGTACATGTAATGATTTTTTTACACACCGTGTAATATTGAAAATCCTTGTGTGACTAAAATATATTTTTAAATAAAAATTCATTGTGTTTTTGTTAATATGGACATTGGGAACAACATGATGTGAAAACGAGTTATACACCATGTAACTGTCACTTTGATGGTTATTATGGTTTTGTTTGATTTATATGTTTCATTATTTTATATAAATCCCTCCCATATAGATCTAGAGAACTACCTATGTTATTTATGGTGGATTCATTCTATCTAGATTGATCTGTTCCATGGTCGGTCAGAAGGGATAGTCACTTCATCTCTTTGAGTAATCCATTCTTCTTGGTTTCTGTATAATTTTTTTGAGGCACCATATTCTATAGGGATAGGTAATCGTATTTTGTTTTCTATGAATCATTTTCATTCCTTTTTATTTAATTATATTATAAAGGAAAACCATTTTTCTTCCAGGATCCATTGTCAAAGAAAATTTGGTTATCTAAGTCATTATGGTAGGTGGATCTATTAAAATGTTCTAAATGCCTTATTTAAGTGTTGTTATTATTGATTCCATATGATTTTAAAATAAATTTAATGTGCCAAAATTGAAATGAAATTTTTTTCTTATTTCAAAAGTTTTTATTTATTTGAAAAAATAATTTCACATATTTGAAATGGAAAATGGATTTTCAATCCCTGAATTGATTGGCTTGGCTGGGAAATGGTTTTAAAAAAATCTATGACCAAGTTTTTTAAAAAATCAAAATGTATTACATAGTGGGATTATTGGTTTCATTGATAAAAGGAAACAATTAACCATAATGTGTTAGAAACAAGAATTTGGTAACCTCATGTATATATGTAGTCTATGGAATGCCACAATTTAATTTGGATCCAACCAATTCCTCATTAGTCTCATTAACTCTGAGTATGTATTTTCCAATAAGAAAGACCCTGGATGTAGGTGCATTTTCACTTCTAGTTTTTTATTGCATGATATATTATTTCATGTATATTGGATCACATTTCTGTTTATATTATGTATATTTAAATTATTTGTTCCTGGATTTGGAAAATGCAACATGAAATTTGTGAAAACTCAAGGACTATTTGAGAAATGTTTTTAAATTATTATTTTATTTATAGTATTCTAGTAAAACTATTTTGTTTTAAATCTATTTATTGGGAATTTAATTGATTATAACTTGTATATATTTTAGTGTTTTATCCAAATTAGATTTATTTATTAAATAATACTTATACCCTTTGGGTAGTCTTAGACCTCTATTTTTTGGATATAGGTACATGGAACGGACTTTTGTAGCCTACTTTCTTTTCTATACATAGATTTTTTATCATTTAAGTGATGGTTGGTCCTATGGAGACTATTTTGTATTGGAATGTGATAGTTTTTTGTTAATCCTATTTAGATACGTTGTATCACCCTTTTTTTTCATTGTACATTGGTAGTTTTACTTGTTTTCCTTCTATATAATAAATGTTTTGTTATAATTTGTTTCCTCATCCCATAATGGACTTACATGGATGATATGTTTAGTTGACCCAATATGGTCACAAATAAAGGATCATAACCTCCAAATTCCAATGGTTCCCTCATAATAATTGGGATTCCCTTATAGTACCGCTGGATTGATGACCTCAACATCTCCACCATGACAACACTACATAGGCTTCCATAAAACCCATCCATTTCTCAATAGTCTCACGCACATTCAATCAAACTGATCCACTGATCAATTGGAGGTATATGTAATATAAAACAATATACACCAATAAATAATAGATTATTTCGGAAATGGTAATATGACCACTATTATCTATCTCAAAGTATATTTATTCTCTAAAAATATATCATGGGCTGTAATGCACCATCCGATTTAGAAAAACCCAGATAAAATGTATTCCTTATACCACTCAATACAATTATACAAAACGAAAAATGTTAGCGTATTTTAAACCCCAGTGAACAAAGTATAACATTCCAAAACCACAAACCATACTCCCTTCATGTGTTTGTTCCATCTAACTAGAGCACCCACAGTTCCCTCAATAAATGAGGAATCACTATTTTCATAAAGTTATCCGTACAACCACCAATTACTACTGAATTGTTTAGAAAACAAGTAAATATACACATTCTCTCACCACAGTACTAAAATAACATATAGATCTAAAATGTTATGTTATCCAAACAAGTATTTCCTATCAACATGACCTTGATACCAATAGATCTCCCAATTCTCACCTATCAAGCCTAAGGAATCTGAAATATTATCCATAACATATTAATGGGTATGAATTGACATATGGAAAATCTATCATTATCAAAATATGTCTCCAATACCCAATACCTCATTAATTTATATAGGTGTTACCCAATTCCTACACCATCCAGCTAAGATATATATACATCGCTTAACCTAGAGAATTTGTTTTCAACACTAGTGAAAATATCACTATAATTTCCACTTTACCTGAAATAAAATAAATATATCTATGTTTCATTGCTCATATATTCCACTAAAAAACTATAATAGACAAAATCATATAGGTTTTTAATGACACCCAAAACACATGAGACCTTATATTCATTGAAATCACACAGAAATGGGAATATTTAATATGAATCCTACATGCTAATAAAGATTCATGTTTTCATGCATCTTACTTGAAATCCCGGATAAAAAATCATTTTTCATAAATAGAGAAATTATTTGTGTCATACTATATATAATCATAAAATAATATTATTAAAACAAAGATAAAAAATCCCACATCCCCAGAAACATGTGCATTAGGATTAAAAAAGTGTTCAAGACACACCATTACATGGTCCATTATAATCATTGAAACATTAAAAAACCACAAAAAAACTATATATTATTTTATAATATGGTAAAAGATAACATGGATATGAAACATTTTTTAGTAATATATTATTGGCTAACCTATCACATCACATGATGAAGCACACCACATGCCCTCATGAGTTCCCCACTATATTTTATATGCAAATGAATCATAATGTTCATATTAAGAGATACTATGAGGAGAAAATAGCCTCCCATTAGATTGAAATATCAATATATAATAACTATTCACTATCACATCCATAAAAATTAATTTACACAGAAATGATAAAATAGAATAATCCTATAATAAATGGAAGTGAGTATATATAGTCTTATTCGTTGTAGTCAATGTTAAATGATTACCAACTAGGATAAAAAAATAATTAATAATGAATATAAATAATATACATAATGATATACTACCATAACTATGCAAAATTTTAAACCCAATCTAAATCATGTATCATGAAAATCTAGATAGATTCTTAAAATCTTCATATTTTTTTCCTCATTGTTATGGAAATTCATCCTCCAAACCAACAACAATATATCATATTCTCAAAATGAATTCATATTTTAGCATCCAAACATGAAAAAAAATATGTTATTCGGGATGAAAATGTAATTCTTATATAGAAACCCCCAACTGTCGTACCTAACATTTTCTATCATAAAAAGTTCATACAAACACCATATTCTCAAAAATGTAAAAAATTAGCATTCATAAAACAAAACTAAATAAATAAATAACCCACAATTGATCCTTGGGTTGTAACATTCCACCTGAGATAGTCCAAACATGATTGTTTTGTATAGAATATATTGAATTCATGGCTCACTGGGATAGAAAGCATCAGGTGCATCCAACAAACCCATAATAATCATAAAGACTTATAACATCATAATATGATATAAAAAATAACCATAAAATCTCACATTTGAAATATAAAAAAAACATACACTAATACCATAATCTAGGTATCCAACAGTAATAGTCAAACTAGCAGTAAGAACTGTATATTGATATAAGAGAACAAATTAACTTCTAGGTAGTCAAATAGAGTTAGAAAACCTATATAATCCAACCCATTAGAGTAACACTTCTTTATTAATAAACCACTATCTTGTATCACATAGAATAAATGGTCCACAATTCATGTTACAATAGAACTCATCTTCTGTGGGATACAATTACCAAATAAGATAATATTTCAAAACTAGGGTGTTATCGGTTTCAAGTATTATTTTATTTTTGTTAATCTTCATAACACCATCCATTAATGGTGAGCATAAAATAAAAAAAATTCCAATAATTTAACCCATTACAAATAAAACAATATCATTTTAGCTTCAATATGATGCATCCTCTAATATCCACATCAGAAGCTATAATGCATAGATTGTCTAAATTCTGATACCCATTATTGTGGACATTGAAGACACTAATAAATATCTAGAGTATAAACATAAAATGCATCAACAAAAGTGGTCCACAATGTATCATTATAAATAGGATTCTATATAGGGGTCATATCTATTAAACATGAACCTCATGGAAAGACCATCAAAATTAAACCACATAGAAACACTCTAACAAAAAATCAAACCACCATCAATACTAACAAATATATGAATCCTCGATGGTTTTATAGAATAATTTCATCCTCTACCAAAATAAAACATCCATACTCAATAACCTAAACTATCATTCCACCTGAAAATTCCCACGTAACCAAAACAAAAGAAACTGTTTTCTCATCAAAGGATTTACTTTTTCTAATTATTAAGGAACTTTCTGAAAAACCTCAAATAAACCCCACATAATCTCTCATGACATGTCATCTTAGAATCTAATAACTCTTAATTGAGTCTCACACACAACCTTCCAAGGAAGTACCGTAAATAAAAAACTAAATGGGGGAACTTTTCACCATACTTGTCCCATCTTTACATCATATTTCCAAATGAAAATAAACACTATGAGTTTCACCCATCATGTATTATATAGAAAAAATTCATAATAGACTACCCACAAGTCCAATTCCTAATACGGGGTGAAAAAATTGAAACACTTCCATGGTGGGAGTACATGATGAGTACCTCATTTAGAAAACATTTACCCTATAATCCATCTAGATCAGTGAAATTGTTCCTTACTTATAATATAAATTAAATTACCATAATATGTTCAAAAATATCATAATATGCAACTCATACATGTTATCTTTCATGTGACTTGCACAGTCTATATAAAAATAATCCCCTTGACCTATGATAGTGTTCGAGACATGGGGTCTAGACATGTACCCTACATTACCATGTGGCCCCACAAAGGATCCCCAAATGAGTACTAAACCAAATCCTCATTCCTCAAATATTGAATTTCTTATGAGGTAACACACTTTATACTTTTCAACTTCATACCTTCTCAAAATTAATTAACACACACTATGTACTCACTAAATACATGTTGTCCAATATGGTTTCCCTATTATAAATCCCATGAGATATACTTCAAAACACTCATTACCATAAAAACACTACATAAACCATCAATGGTCTCTCAATAGTGTATAAAATAGTTTAAATTATTAATGAAAACTAATTTACAAGGATATTGGTGAAAAATAAACAACCCATACTACTCAGATAAGGAAATTATGAAGCCTCAATATTGGATCAGTGGTCAATGGAAAAACCATCACAATCTTACTCCAAAGATAAAGATTGACACACCACTCTCCCTCCATCCTTTCCCACTCTCTATATTTTTTAAGAATTGGTAGCATCCCTACACATCAAATAAATATGATGGAAATGGGGATGGGGTGGGTATAATGTTAGAAAAATTAAATAAATCCCAAAGGGAAAAAAGATAAAAAAAAATGATCTCTTAAGGCACAGTTCGTATCCAAAAACCCGGAGTGATATTAAACCTGACCTAGGTAAATACAACCATTATGGAGTAAACTAAAAATTTTTGATTTATATTTTTGACAAACTTCAAATGATATCATAGATCAAAAAATTGTAAATAATTATTATTTAATAATTAAATATTTTTTTCAAAAAAATGCTTTCAGATCACATTTACACAGAATATTAGTCCCATGATAAACACCCCATTCCATGTCCAAAAAATTGATATATAAATAATTGAAATATCATATTATATAGTAAATGAATATTTTCCCCTCAGAACTATATATTAAAGTAGTTTCAAATTTCAACCAATATTCTCAACATATAATAACTACTTTGTTAGAGTATTCCCCACCCAAGGGCTCATATGATACAAAACATCTATAATATTTAATTTTATAGAAATATATACCTTTTTATTGTACACATTTATTTTTATCCTATATTGGAGACTATAAATTATAAAAATATATAATAATAAACAATTTTCATAAATATTCATAGTGTAAATGGAATGAATCATTCATATAACTATTCGAATAATGTTAAAGGGATATTTTAAAGGCATTAAATTTATTATTTATCTATCCATTATTGTAATATTTTCATAATCTATCTATAAAAGTGAAATTGATGACTTGAAAATTTTACCAATAAAAATATGTTGGGACTTTAATTGGAACAACCTAATTAATTAAAATCATGCTTTCCCAATCAGTATTTTTTGGTATCATATAAAAAATTATTATTCATATAAATAAATAAAATTTAATTGATTCCAAATTTATTAATTTTTTCTATTTTGAAATACCAAATAAATATTTATGTTATATTTTATCTATATAATTCAATTTGGATATAATGATTTTCTACTATGTTTTATTAACTATGTTGAATATGTTATCAAATTATCTTGATACTCAATGAAAACCAAATTTAACATCTATACTAGTGTATAACACATTTCATATATAAAATTATTGTATTTCAATCTCTATGAATTTAAAATCACTCAAGACTTATAGATAAATCAATCTTCAAAACATGATATTCATGTAATTATATTTTTTACTAAATTTTCTAATTTTAATAGATGATTCACATGTTGTTATATTTTAGTACAAGAACATTATTCTATATAATTATTTTTTCATAGAATATGTAACCAAAACTTTTTACTTTCCACTGGTTATTGCGGTTAAGGGTGAATATTTCTCATATGATTTCTACTATTTTATAAAATAAGGTTCCTTTACATCCCAAGATTCATCATAATTAAATTCATTGTAATTTAAAATAAGATTTTAGGAAGCCATACCTTTAATCTATTGAAATATGAATTATTAGAAGAAGCTCAAAGAGAGACTGAGACATGGGAGATATAGGATAATTTCTCATATAATATCATTTCTAAATGATTTATTGGAAAAAATTACCATAGTAGCAAGATATATTAAATATAATAACATACATTTGAGATAATTAATTGAAGAAAAATTAATACACTACAATTATTAGAATATCTACTCATTATATTTAGATTGTAGATATGGAAAGTGTTACCATTATAACATTAGATTCACCATACTATAATAAAATCTCATATTGAAATATTATTCCATATTGATTAAAAAAATTACTTTAATCATTTTAAAACTATACATTCATTGTAAAAAAAGATGTTGTTTTATTGATATTATTGTATAAACTGGTTCTCACGGTTTTGGGTATTGATTAGTGTTTCACTATTGATGTAGTCATTATTATTAAATGTAACATTTACTTATGATATAGTGTAAAAATAATTTATATATATGTAATAATATCATGAGAAATCCTACTATACTGCTGAATTATACCACCAAATTTGGAAATAATGCATGTATTATTAAATAATATCCACATATAGATTCCCAACACACACAAAATTACATCCATTACACCTTCATAGGGTCTAATGAATAAATATTTATACCCTGATGGGGAATGTAAATAATTGGTCAAACAAATATATTTATTTGGATTTATCAAATTATAAATACAATTACATCATTCGTCCATCATTTTTTAAAATACATTGAGAGATTCAAATTAGAAAATGTATTTTTGTTCCAACATATTTCAATATTTTATTTCATTTGATCATACAAAAAATCATATTTTTTACTAATTAATTATCATAAGTGTTTTAATGAAATTAAAATTTTAATTAAAGTAATATTTAAATAAATTTTTTATTGTTTAAATTGATTTTATAATATATGATGAAATTTTCTTAGAATAATATCATACATATAAAAACATTTTATGTTATATGTTAAATTAATTAAAGTTATAAATTATGTTTATTATTCAAATAAAACAACAAAAGAAGTTATATAATAAAACAATCTTAATATAACCAACAATAATGTCATATGTGATATAATTTTGGTCTAATTTATTTAGAACATAAAATTTAAATGATCATATTAAGATATAATTTTTTACTATGATCACAGAATGTTAGACGAATAATATTCTTCAAAGGAGGAGAACATATCATGTTTTGAAATACCGTAATGAGAAAAATATATATATATGGAATGAAATTATCTCATTGAATATTTTTTCCAATGTATTTATCATATGATAATATAATTAACATACATATATATGAATTATCATACATTGTATGTTATCTCCTATATTAAATGATTACATGTGATGTAAAAATATTCATTGTAGTAAAAAAATATTGTATTTCTATATTTATTATTTTTTTTTTGTATATATGAATGAAATATAGGATTATGATTTCATTTAAATTTGTAGGAATTAGAATTTAATACTTTTAAGATTATTTTATTACACTTTTTATGAATTTTTTACCATTTTAGTAATTCAATTGATATCTACACATAAATTATTTTTTCCATAAATTGAGATAGATAAAAATAGAAAAATAATTTAACAATACACCTATTTCCTTGAATTTTTATTAAACCACTGAAGACCATTGTTATAGTAACAAATGATATCTACATTTGTTATGTTTTGAAAAAAATCACGAACAAAAACATATCATATCTTTTTGGATTATTCTATTTTATCATCACAATTTTTTAATACATTGTTATTAAACATGAAATTAAAATTCAAAAACAATGTATGAACAATTGGGTAATATTATATAATATAATATGTGAATCAATATATGTTTTCATATAAAAATATGTCATTTATTATTTTTTGAAGAATAATAATTTACCATATCTATTAATTGAAAAAGACATTTAATTTAATCAATATATATTCTAGATTTATTCAGTGAAATGTATTAATTTTATAGTGTTGAAACATAAAATTTTTAGATTTTGTCTTCAAACTATTAATTGACTCTATATCACATTTAAACAATATTTTACATACATTATTGCTCGTAATTCTTGTTCGGAGTGTGTAAAGGTTGTGGGAAGATCTTATAAAAATGGATAAAATTGTGTAATCTAATTAAACATTTTATAATTGTAATAATTTAATTCTATTCATCCGTCTAGGTCCCTAAAAAAAATTTGGCATAGTGAAATTGACTAATACTGATGTGAAAGTATTGGAGTAGACTATGCGATATTTGTTCCTTGAACTACTATAATTTAACTATCTTCCTCTCTTTTTATTATATATTTTTATCTTCACTCCATATCAATGAAATTAATAAATAGTATTTAAATGGTTGAATTTAACTGTGGTTAATATTTTATGAACACAGTTAAATTTCCCTCTCATGTTATTGTGTAATAAAATCTGGGATAATAATTTTTATCAAAACATCACACTCATTATTTATCATATCTTACAGTTTGATTTTCAAAATTGTTTTTTTCATGTTCTTAAAATAGATATGAATAGTGATGAAATTTTTATGACCATGGATCCATATTTCAATTCAATGTGTGATGCAAGACTCAAAATAATATTAATATGAAAAATCATTGTAAAAAAGTTTAGTTTAATTATTTCATTCCCTATTAAATTCTTGAGAGAGTACCGTAGAAATGGGATTCTACTTTGGAATAAAATTATAACATAAACACTAATTCTATGAATGATAACATATATAGATTATCTTTGGATGATTTCATACATTATTCATAATTTTAATCAACACATGAAACATGGAAACCCTATCATTATATTATGAGGGTAAAATTTGTATATGGAAACAAATATACAACACAATAAAATTAATTTTTGATACGTTAATAATAATTTGTATTGATAGAATCATTCAAATTAATATAAGGATAACAAGAATTTAATTTAATGTATGTACCATATGAGATACTATTCGTGAACCTGGTCATTATCTCAAAAAACTATAAGTTCTATAATCAAAATATTGTGGAATTTTATGTACTATGATTAAGACTGCTACTTTAAAAGAATCTAATGTATAATATCATATTGTAAAACTTATTATGTTTAAATTAGATATAATTTGAGTTATGATAACATAACATGGGGAAAAGGGTAATAATTCTATAAAATTGGGACTATATAAATATTGGAAGAAAAATAATTTTACTTCGTTATCATGGTCATATGATTTAGAAAGTTAATTCTATACATAGTAATGTGATGCACTTTCTTAATGTTCCAATAAGATCTATAAGATATATAATAAGATAATTTGATTCACAAAGTCCACAAAAAAGTGAAATTTGTTTTATGGAAATACTAAATATGGATGTTTCACTGTATGTTTGAATATAATTCATATTAAGCTAGATTACCCTCATTTAATGGAGGTGAAAATTTATCAAAAAAAAACTATGAAGTAATCAGATTATTTAAAGGATACGAATGAAATAAATTATATATGGAGTGACCTAGAGGTTAGAATTTATGAATCTAGTTCTAGTTTTGATGCTTAATGATGTAATCATAAAGAAAATATGGGTTTCAAGTCACAAATTATAAGATAACTTTTTGTTTTTTCATCCAATGAAAATTAATATAAAATTACCCTTATAAAAAAATTAAATTAGTAGTTATTTACGATTAATTAAAAAATGATTCATTGAAGAAAACTGAAAATACACTTAATAAATAAAATGAACTAGTTGTCAATATAATATATTCTTGTAAAAAAGATATTTCCAAAATAAAATATAAAATATATGATTACCATTCTTCTTTCACAATCCATTAAAACAAGAAAAAATAAATAATGGATAATAAGAAATATATACACAACATTGGTAGATTCATGATGGAGTGATTGAATTACCAATATCAAATTAGTGGGAAAATCATGTCTATATTGTTATACATTGAATATGAGTTAATAGAAGTTAAAAAAATAAATATTGATATTATTTTATGCTAGGTTCCCAAAATATAAACATTTATTATATCACTTATTTACTTTTTAGAAGAATTAATCATGTTGTAAATGATTATTGAATATGATATCATATTATATATAGAATATATAGGGAATTTATTTCACCAACATTATGTAATTTTATTTCTAAATATTATTGGATATTTTATTATTTATAATTATATTTTTTTTTCCAAATATTTTATAGTTATCACTCCTAGTCCCAAGATCAATAATGTATCAAAACATATTTTTATCCAATTTCATTTTATAGAAAACATGATAGAACAAAAATAATGAAACATATTTTTTGGATACTGTCTATTCAAATAAAATGAGTGGATATTTTTACAAAATTTCTAACTATATAAAGTCAATTGAATATAAATCTTATTTGGTTATAATTATAACAGAGTATTTTTTTCAATTAGATCTATTTTATACCATTATTCAATAATCATCAACAACATAAATTGTGTAGAAGGATTAATGAAAAAATAGATAATTATTTATCCATTCTTTAGTGATGGATATTAAATTTATTTTTCTAATAAATTTTTTCCAAATTTTAAATAAATATTACAAAAATTTAGGGTATCGTGAAATGAAAATATATACATTGTAAATATTCAATAATTAAATAAAAAATGAGAACTATGTGAATAGAAATAATAATTAATATATTATTTTTAATAATTTTTTATGATATAATATTTATTAAATATGGAAATTACATATGAAAATTATAATTTCTATTATTTCTCAAACTAAAATTGGGAAAAAATAATGTGATTTATGCCAAATAATAATGAAAATAAATATTTTAAACCAACTAAGGATTTATTTCAAATCTAAACCACATGAAATTTCTCAAATGGATCATTATATACCTTATATGATAACAAGTCATACTAGAAAATCATATTTCATGTATTGGTATATTATTTTCCAATATTTAATTGAGTTTAAATCATGAGACATAAATGTTAATATAAAGTTATTTTTAGAACATTTTTGTAATATTTTTCCAAATGGAAAAGTTTCCAAAATTATGTTACTAAAAATTGATTATAGGGGATAATATTATAATTAAAAATTAAAATCATTATTTTAATTATATAAAAAAATATACACCATCATTACACACATAAAACTACAATATAATTGTGCTTTTATAAGGAGAAATATGAATTTTTCAAAAATTTATTAGACTATTTTTTGAAAATATATCATGCCAAAACAAAATTGGATATAGATATTAATATAACCTGATATTTTATTATTATAGTTCCAATAATATTTACAATGAAGATTAAACTCAGTTAGCAATGTAATAATAGAAAACAAATCAAATAGTTGGGATTTAGCCTTAATTAGCAATCATATATATCATTTTTTACAATATGTAAATCCCAAATATTTTAGGATTCATATTTTATGTTCATTTTAGATGAACGTACCATAGAATTTAAAATAAAAAATGGATATTATATATATTTATATCCAATCTATAAATCTAATAATAATTGAGGAAAATATACCTATAAGTTCATTGTGTTAGACTTAATATTGAGGGACCCATTCTAATTCATCAAATTTTTTTTACCAAACATGATATTTTATCTTTAGTGTTTACACATAATATGATATTAAAATATTTCTTTCATCCACTTTTCTATTGGTAACTACACATGAAATGGAGAGTATAATTATTGGGGCATACATGTATTAGGTATCCTTTATGAGCATTACATTTCCTAAAAAGGGGGTAAAATATGAGACTATTTAAGGCATATAAATTAAGATTCCTTGATGTTCTTAATATTGTTGAGGTGGTAGGCGATGTAATATTTTTTTTCTAGTAAGTGTATCATTAAATTGGGAATTTTTTAAAACAATAAGAAATATATCATCTCAAGAAGTTTTCATGAAACCAGGTGAAGTATCTTGACTCAATGAGATTGTGTGCTGCTAACAAATAAATTTTTCCATAAGAGTAATGACCCAGTTTATGACATCAGTAAAGGTTGTAATGGTCACTTATAATACCTAATAGGTGGTGAAATATAGATTTTCATTTTTTATTGGTAAATGGAGATGATAAATTGTTGTTTGCACTAATATCCATTATCAGGCACTTTCATTACTCAAAGCATGAATTATATGTTTTATCCTTATTCATATTATATAGGGAAGTTCATCTAAGTAGAAAGTGTATGTGATTCCAATGGACATTTCCCTCCCATATATTATTGAAGGTTCACTATGAATAAATAATCATTAGGAATAATATTGGGATTTAAACATAATATATAATTGCAAAACACTGTTGTTTATTGGGTGAAATATGTTAGAGAACTAGAATTTTTAATATCCATGATAGATGACCTATTATACAGTGTGTCTCAGTGATGTACAGGGATTTGTAACCCTTATTATTAAGGGGATAAATGCTTGTAAACCATTGAGGATACAATTGGTGAGCGAGGACAAGAATAATATTTATTTTCTCAAGGGAATACATCGTGGGAAGTAGTAGTTCTATATTTCCTAATGGAGTTTTCATATAAATGTTTTGTTTTTAGAGGCTTCCTTGATACTTCTATTCCCTTTTAAGAGATATGGGTGACGAGATGTTCCAAATAAATAACTATGAAATATGGGGTACCATAGTATGTATCACAGTGGATATGGATTCCAAATTAGAGGCGTGGGTGAATGGTGTTACCGTACTAGAGAACTAGGTAAGCATTAATTACTAAATATATTATGATTGTGGAAAACCATCATAGTTGTTGTGATAAATGACGTTTTCATCAAATCATTAAATCTATTGTCTGTTTCACTTGGGAAAGGGTTTGTATAAAATGTATTTCCCCTTATAGATCCCAATGTGATGGGTTTTTTTATTCTAAGGGGAAATGAGAAGTGGTTGATCCTTGTAATGTCTCAAAAAATGGGATTAACTAGGAATAATATAGGGTGAATATGTTCAACCTAGTCAGGTATTCGGTGATGTTTACAAGAAAGTATGGTCTGGGGAAAATAATTTATCACTAGTACATGACTAAATGAAGGGTTCACCTTTGTATTAGATTAAGGATGGGTTAACTACATTAGAGAGTTATGAAAAGGGTTCAATGATGTATCTCTCTAGGAGAAGAGGTCCACCTTAATTGTATCTTGATTTATATAATCTCCATGGTATAACTCTAAGTGAATATGTTCATCCTATTAGAGGATTTAGTGATGGGTTAACCAAGGATTATAGTTCTTTGAAAATATTCAACATTTTTGGGGGACATCGATAAAGTGTCAACAATGATTTAGAAGCTCAGGTTGACTGGGGTTCACGCTTACCATGTATTTTTATCGATGGAATAAAAATGGAACATAGTTCCCTTTTAGTTATTATCCATATTTATAGACTTATGATTCGTATAATGGTTTTTTTGGTTATATATATGGGAAACAATTATATCAAGTTTCGTCACATCAACCCCATGTAAAAATGGAAGCACTAGGGACATATTTTAAGACACACTCATGAACTTGGGAACACAATGCATGAGTTCATAAATTTGATCACATAGATATGATGTGGTTCATGTAAAAAAAATCTTTGAGAAATAGATAGGTTCACTAGCTGGGCATGTGGTTACACTTGGAAAGTTGATTTGTTCTAAACACCTACACACACGACTGACATACTCAAAATGGATTCAGTCAGAATAATTTTTTTTTGTAAAATTTATCTTCTATCTGAAAGATACTTGTGGGAGTATAATATTATAGAAAATTAAATTTATGGATTTTTGAAGTTATCCAACAATTTATCTTTTTATAATATTAAAAAACAATTAATCTATTGTCCTATACTGGCTCTAAAAAGAGAAAATTCATATCCAATAAAAAGATCAATGAAAATAAGTAGAGATTGGTCATATAGAAAGTGTTTATCATAGTGAATAGTTCAAAAGAAAATTAATTTTTTAAAATTCCAACACAATTTTTAATCTACCATAGGTGAAAGACATATCATACTATCAAAGGGAGGCTCTCAATACCATGTCATTGTACTGTGAAATGTTCCTAAGGAATCAATTTCCATTTATGTGTGAGTAATATTGACACAAGGAGACCCCTATCTATATTCTTCTAAAGAGTGGATATAGTCATTGTAAAACTCAACATATCTTTAAATATTGAGTAATATATCATATATTTAATGAAAAAGTCCGTGAAAGATATTTCTCTGTGCCCATAGATAGAATTATTATTTTGATGATATTTTACCTTCATATACACCACCATGTTCAAGGATAATGATACATATTTTTTATTACTTATAGAGATAAATCATAATTCAAAACACACATTAATTCTATATAATTTAATAATAGTGACAATAGTTTGATTTTATTATTCAATAACTTATATTAATATCGATACTAAATAGATTCTATTTATTTGAATGAATATTTTGGGTCCCCTTGGTGAATTTCCCATTACAATCCAATATCATATAAAATATCCCTAGGTGTATGTCAATTGATTTTAGAATTTCATAATTACTAATTAAAGTAGTCCTATTGGTATTTTTTTTAATTTTAACACCATACTTTATATATTTTTATTATCAAATGTAACATATAATATGATATATGTGATAGATCCTGTTGAAATGTTATATGGTGTTCTAGTAATATTGTTAGGTGCCTCCAATGTATTAAACATATAATATAAAAATTATTTATTCTATGTTAAATAGGATAAAATCGCCCTAAAAAAGTTCAAACTAATATATAATTATTCAATTTATATATTTTCCCTTAGTCCAAGGAACCCATATATGAATCAAAGTTGAAATATTTCCTTAAACATGTACTTCTAAATTTAGTCAATTTATGTGATATATTATCAACAAAGCCATATATTATGATAATACTAACATTTTTTCTATATAGTTTTGAATAGAATGGACATTAAGAACATATAAATCCTCATAAACCATTATAAATAGATATCCAATGATCACCCCATGATATAATGTCTGCATAGATCCTCAAATGAATCCCTATAGCTTTCTCAATATATGGCCATTTTTTTTGCATCAAAATCGTATTTGGAAATATCTTTTATATATATATAATGTTAAACATTGGAGTTTTCAATTGTTTTTTTTTTCAAAAAAAAAAATATAATAATCATAAATAACTACATGGGATATTGAAATTCAATTAGATCAATACATCACTATTTGTTAGAGGGTTACTAATCTATTTTCAGAAGAAAAAAAATATTAAATCATTTGGGAAACAATATTACATTATTGGTATGACATTTCTTATTTTTTTTGTTCTTTCATGAATACCCAAAATGACACTATGGGATTTAAATCAAAATGATATTTTACTAATGTATATGATCTACTTCTTTATAAGGGATCCAATTATTAGGTAATTCTTTTTTGTAATTTTAAAAAGTTTTTTTTCTTTTACTATGTTGGTACATTGAATAATTATTCATTTTACATAATATATATTTAAACAATATGTCAATAAATCCATATCTATTTTTATTTATAACATTACTAATATTTATATTTTTTATTGAAAAATTTATTTCCCTATATAATATGATGCATCATCCTATGAAATATTCTTATTCATCTAAATCCTTAAAAATATTAATGTATTTCATTATATGACTATATAAATTATAATATTTTCAATCTAAATGATATATATCGTATCAGTTGACTATTTATTTCAATCATCTAAATTTAATATAAAATATTATTTGAAACTATACGAATCGTAAAATGAAAAAAAATATTAGATTCTTAATAATTTTTTTTCGATAATTTCCATTAACAAATTTTTCATATTTTGACAGATTAATTTTTTTTAAATGTTCTTCATTAATATTAATACTCTGAAGAAATCCCAATGTTCATTTTAGTTGAAATATTTTCATGTGATAATAATATTTTTTATAAATCCTATTTCAAAAGGGATAATAGTATAATTTCATGGTTAGTGATCAATATTTCTAAAAAAAATTAACGTGTATTGAATATTTTTATATATATTTATTCTAAAACATTTATAAGTATATAGTACATTATTATTGATGTCCAATTTCTATTTAATTAATAATTATTTGTTGGCTAATATATTCTTTAGTGAAAATATACATAATCATCATTCATCATCTTATAAATCTCATTCTCTATTTTAATTTTACTATACATAAATATAAAATAGAATCTAACTTTAGATTCCTGAAATATATTTGTATTTATCTATAGATAATTTCACAAAATTTAATATAGTATAACAATTTTCCTCTAAATTCAACATGAAATAGTTTTCTTGTCTCATTATGAGCTGTTAATAAAATATATTCTGATTTAAAAACTCAAATACAAAAAAACTGTTTTCATAATTTTACATTATAATAAATGATGATAAACAAGTTATCAGTTTATAAAAGTGTCCAAAATATATTTTTTATATATCATCTATTATTTCATAGGAATTTATTTTTCAAATTATTATATGAAAAAAAACATTATTTAATTATATTGTTATGTGTTATATTCATCATTTAATATAAATATGGGATATTTAATATTTATCTAAAATTAAACTATTATTTAAGTATGACTCGCTATATTTTTTCCCATTTATGGAAAAGATATTAATTTTTCTAATTTTTTCATTTTCATTGTGTTATATTTGAATGATTGTGAAAAAATATATTTTTGAAATTAAAAAAAATTGTTGACCTAGAATAAATAGTATTAAGATCCTTTAAATGATATATGAGTCCATATTTTTCATCAACCTAAATATCCAATTCAACTCATTTAATTATTATATACATTATTGGTTCATACTTTCAGATGTAGATTTTGGAGTCACAAATCATTTCTAATACTCTGGATGTGTAAAAAATTTAACATCATAAATTTATTTAAAGTAAAATATTCAGCCTAATCCATCAACAATTTATTAAAATTCCTCTTCTAGTAGAGACTATATCTATATGTAAGGAAAATATCATCTTTTTCAATTCTAGGTTTGTTTATCATTAGTTTCTTGATATTATTTTCTAGTTTTTTCCTTTGTGTTTCACATTCCATTATACATATCAAAATTACATTATTTTTCAAAATCCTAAAAATTGAATAATTATACTTTATTATATCACTATAAACATGAAAAAAATTATGAAAGTTAAATTGATTTCATTTCACCATATTTGTTATTTTGTAATGATTAATTAAATTATGTTTTATAGATGATAAGCGTGAATTAATTTGATGTATAGATTATATATTATTCCACCTCATTCACTCATATTATGATCTTTTTATGTAATCTATTATTTTATGTTCATGATTAACAACTCTAATTCTATCCTAAAATTAAAAAATCCATAATATATTGGTAATATAATTACATATGTGCCATTGTTTTTCCTCTTATGTCTATATGGATGAGACAACATGATGTAACCAACTATGAACCCATGATGATTTTATAACTCAGTAGAAATTTATGATATCATATATATTTACACATATAATGAATTTTCTTCATGAATCCTTTATTAATCCTTCTGGAAATCATTTTCTTACAAGTTTTCCACATCACTTAGTGAGGAAACCATTAAATAAAATTTCAAATCATGTTATTTTACTATGTGAAAAAACCTATATTTCTCTAGAAATTAGCAATGTTGAGAACACTTTTCTTGTACAGAATATAATATTAATGAGTTTTGAAATTATATTCAAATTATTAAAGAGAAAATTAATTTATTTATAAATTTATATCTCTTACAAAATTTAAGGAAATTATTTCTTTATTAATCATAGATTTACCAAATGAGTTTATTCATTCCCTTATATAGTTTAATTGTATAATTATTAATATTTAGTTACATGAAATTTCTAGTGTGTATAGACCAAAAAAACCATCATTTATATTATAACAAATATCATCACAACTAATTTTGTATTTTTATGATAATAATATTACTTTACATCATATTTAACAACACAACACCATGATATTATAAGTGTAGTACCGTGTAATTTAAATCCTAATAATCAATTTACTCATATCATTGCCTCTAATATTTCATTATGATTACCTAGGTTACTTTTTATTACAATTATAATTAATCAAACCCATCACTGTACTTTGAACACCATTATAGATGGATACACCCCCAACATTAGATAGTGACATCCAAAAAGTATGAATTTGGTCAATATAATGTGATTGGACACAGAAATGGGTTCATATTTATTTTAGAGGCCACTAATTATTATATATAATTTATAAATTAAATAAAATTTTCTTTTCACTCATTTTAAATAAATTATGTGATCAATTTCATAAAATTTTCCATGAAAAAAAAATCATCTTGAATTTATATGTTATTACCTTTTCATTGTTATTATCTATCCAATTTGATCTTATATCATCAATAAATATTAATTAATCTAACAAATGTCCTATGAAAATAAAAAATATAAATAACAACACTTCTATGAGTTTTATTGTAATTATTGATCAAAATATTGCATGATGGATCAACATAGACACTGGGTGAACACGAGTTATTAATTATTATCTACTATTACGATGTTCTTAAAATTGCATGTATTTTAATTTCATTTGATTTATATCATATCTCATATCAAATGAAATTATGATTAGGAAATTCACTATTACAAGCATTCACTCTCCCAAGGATGAGGGGAACTCAAGATGTTAGAAATACATTTAAAATTTAAATAGGGATAGAAAAAACATTCAAAAATATAATAATGGATATTTGATGCATTTATTTTAAAAAGTAATATTTAAAAATTAATAATATAAAAATATATCTACCTAAATAATTTAGGATTAAATATAATAAACTAAATATATATTGATCAGTCACAACTTTTTATTTCTCTCCATGCATTAAACTATTTAATAACAAAAAATAATTTTTAAATTCCACTTCATAAAATTTATAATTTTCCAATGTTTCATTAAAATTCGTTTGAATCGTTAATGATACATCCCATATTCTTTAAAAAGAATCATAAAATATACCCATACATTGAGTTGTTTATAATAATTTTTATGGATTAATTAAGTAATGAAAATGAGTCTTTGTGGTTAAATTACACCCATTTGGGTCATGTGGGCTAGGTGGGTTGGGCAGGAAATAACATGGATCAAACTGAGAAATGCTAACAATTTTAGACTAGGACTAGTGGTAACTCTTTAAAAAATTCATATTATTTTATTTATTTTAACAAAAAAAATCATTTACTGTGTGGGAATTAATTTACACTATAGTCAACGATGGGTGATGGTTTTAGGTAGAGAGAGATGGGAACTAACCCCTACCATGTACCTCATGAAAGGGTTCTCTCTCATACAGACTCTCCCCATCAGATTTTTTCTCCTTCTATAGATAACCATATGTCATCCATCTGGACATTTATTGAATACATATTCCATTTTTAAAATTGTATGAATTTATTCTTCTGGAATTATAAAAAATATAAATAATATTCATGATTTAACGTTTTTTATCACATTTATAACACATTAATGACTTATACTACATTTCAAGGGACCCATAGCTATATTTTTTAATCTTTTAACTCTATAGTATACTTTTTCTTTTATTTTAAATATCTATAGGTTTTCTAATAGTACTACATTGATAGAAATCGACTATATTGTGTGAGGATAATAATAATGAGTGTATATATGAACATGAAAAATAAGAAGTTGTTATGAATTAGGATAATGAATTCTTCTTAGAACACCAACCATTATATGGGACATCCAATCAACAATTTACCCTACAGGGTTCTGTTGACTAGCTAGTACTGCTAATTAGGGTTTGAAATGTTTGGTTTTTGTAAAAATTTAACCCATAAAAATGCCTTTTTAAAATATACAAACATATTCATAATATCCCAATTAACATTTTATCTATGGAGAAAACCTTTGGGAGGTTAATGGTTCTTCTGAAATTCATTTTCATTATATTGAAGTTTCATTTAACAAAGTAGATTTAATATAATATGGGTAATATCTTTTGAACATGAATTATACACTTCTGAATATTTCTCCTATTGTGATATTTGTAGATCCTTAATTCATTGATCGATATAAATATTTACTTGATTGATTATTATTTTATAATTATTCAAGGGTCATTATATCTCTTCCTTTACTTATGTATCCCTTTATGGATTTTGATGTGATTTTGAATTCAATTAAGTGGTTTCTCAAGGAAATTACATTCCATTAAATCCTATGGTGTTTTATTATATTTAAATTACATTATAGATTATTTCCTAACGTTGATTTTAGTACCTTATAGAAAATATAATATAATTAAATGGTGTGTTTGTGGAATGAAATCTCAAGAGGATGGATTTAAATGTAAATTTTAAATTATGTGAAAATATTATTACATTAAAAAAAATTTGTATGATTTGTATAAATATATTTATAACAGAATGCATGTAATTATTTATTGTTGGAAGGAAGAGAAATAATTTTAATGGATGGTTTTAAAAAAAATATAACATGTTTGTTTTTTATATGAAATGTCATGTTTTAAAATATGAACATGGAGCTTAGTTGATATGATTGATTTAAATTATTAGATATTTATTTAAATGAAATAAATCACCTCATATTTTTGATTTCCTTAAATCCCATAGAAAAATTCACTATTAAGGGGTTATTATTATAAATGAACAAAAGGAATTTATTGGCGCCACGTAGTCATGGATTTATGATGAAAATGAAACAATCTTGTTGAGGGTATGGGTTTAAATTGTTGGGTTTTCCTTTATTCCCCATAGGTTTAGGATCAACAGATATGTGCCCACAGGGTGTAGTATTTTACTACGATATGTGAGGATACATAATATTTGATCTTACTAACCCTTGGGGTTATAACCATGGTTATAAGCACAAAAATGATATATACATGGTAGCGATTGATTAAAATTTTTATTCACTCATATTCTAAAAGAAGAAATTAATCCTAAATGTTTTAAAAATGTTTTATCTATATTCATATTTTGACGAATATTGAAATTTTAATGATTTTTTGTAACCATAATAATTTATTAAATATAATATTTTCATAAAATCACTGAACTAACTAACATCCATGGCATGTTTTATTTATGTTATATCACAATTTTTCTCCATTAATATAGATGTTCTTATAAAATAATTTGTGGAATCCTATTGTTTAATTTGTTTCATAAACACTAATTTAACATTTGGGTATTTTTATATTTTCTTATATCTGTTATAAGAGAAGGGAAATACCTAGTAGGATATAATTGTTTATCTGGAGTATCTAGACTTTGGTGTTGGAGGTTTATGATGGAGTTAGTGATCAACTTTTTTAAATTTTTTCATGAGATGATGTCTTTGATTATTCTATGTGATGATATTTTATAATTTCATTATACAAAACATTGTCTTGATGCATTAATATTTTAGTAAAATTTTCCCCACATTGTTTTTTTATTATATGGAAGTTTTTTCCAATCTATGGGGTCCCGAAACACCATTCATTATATGTTAGGAATAATTCATAGACTATTTCGGTCAGTTATACATGCTAGTTTATGAAATGATGAAAGATGTATTCTATGACATTAATAATTTGATTCCTCGTGAAATTTAATATTAATTTATTTATTGATAATCAAATTAAATTTATAACACATATTTCCACCATGTGATCTTGAAAATATCTAGTATTGAAGACTGTTCAAAGATCTGAAGAACCTATAAAAAAATTCCTAGATTATCCATTCTCACAACAATGTTCTATAATTCATAGATCTATTTATTTTTGTTCTATTATAAAAATATTTATTGGTATTAACAACAATAACACAAAGACAAAATTGACAAAAAACATTCTTGAATTGTGAATAGAATAATTCATGTTAATTCATTCAAATTCCCAATTAAAAACATTATATAATTAAGGGAGGTGAGAAAATAGATTCATTTACTAAATTAAAAGCATTTTGGTTATAAATTAACTTTTATTTAGGATTATTGTTTCTTAAAATACATATTAGGTCCTAAAGAATACTTACCAATGATATTAAATCGAAATTACATTTACAACCTTTTTTTTATAAAATTTGTTTTCTTGTCAGCAGTAACATGTATCAAATTAAAATTTCATATGGTAATATATTAATCATCAAATATTGTTTTTTCTTTAGTAATATTTTTACAATATCCAAAACAAAAAAAAAATCCAATAAAATTATTTTATGATATTCATGTATTTACATAAAAAAAAATTGAAGATACTTTTTTAAAAATAATAAATTGAAATTATAAATAATATTTATAACATGAAAAAATAATAATTTTATTCTTTACAAGTGATAATTTAATTTCATATTTTTTCAAACTCATGGACATGTCATCAACATCATCCTAAAAAAATAAATAATCTAAAATAGTGAAAATAATTGATACACACTATGTGGGATCTAGTTGAAACATATAAATACATAAGAGAGTAATAATAATTTACCACAAGTAATATAAATAATCACATCATGACCCCAATAGAAATATTATCAAATTCATAACTATGAAATCCTATTCTAAAAACATATTTTGTAATACACTATCTTATTTCTCAAGATATATCATAATTAAAAACACATATTTTGAAAATCATTGGGATAATGGTATACTTTATATTGAGTTTTATTTATATTTTATTTATTTTTTAATTTCCCCATAATTTGGATTTTAAAATTCAAATTTTTAAATTCAAATTTAGAACATAGTGAGTAGAAACCATGTTCATAACCGGGTGAGTGAGGATATAGTGGGATAACGATATTTTTCACAGTCTCCAAAAGAGTTATTGAATAATAAGGAATCACCATTCAAACTATATGGATTTATATGTATTGTATATTTTACCCACATGATTAGCGCATTATTTAAAAATCCATGTGGAAATCCTAGATTAAATAAAATTGAAAAATTAAATATAACCTCCTTAATTTTTTAAAAATAATTTTTCACTTCTTCATCCAAGTCACATGTGAACCATCCTCTTTATTATGAAGTAGTCCCTTATATTTACCCATGGGATTTTCCATTGGTCTTAAGTTGATTTCGTTATGGTGAAGAACAATTTAACATGTTTATTACCTATATTAATTTTTCATTTCATTACTCTTAATTTTTAATGGAATTTCATAATTATAGTATACCATGGTGTCTAAATCTATGTTTATGGGTGGATTTAAAATGTAATTGAATTACGTTTTGGTCATGTAGGATCTGTAAATTCATATTTATAAATATTTCAAGATAATAGGAAGTTGTTTAATCAATTTCGAGGATGGTTTGACGATATTTTCGGAAATTTACTTTCTAATTCATTTTTAATTGTGTTTCACCTAAATTTTAATTATTAAAATATGATTGATTCTTTTTAGAACTCTTATGTTTTTTAACATGATAATTTTTTTTCATTTGAAAATATTTTTCTCTCATGTGTTTTTATTGAAAATGGGGAATTTATATCTATAATGTTTTTTATAAAATTTTATAAGGGTATTTCATGATTTAATATTAATTTTAGATGATTTTTTAGAATGAATATTTTTATTTCATGAGGTATTTTTAGTTGTTCTATATTTTTAAATTCCTTAAAAATTGATTTAGATAGTGTAAAATTTATGTTCGAATATAGGTGGACTTGTGTATGTTGGTGATAAGATAGTTGCTAAAATAGCTTTAGTCGTGATGAAAGATAGGGGTTATTTAGAATGATTCCTCAAGAGTCTCATATATTAATAAATGATAATGATCATTGATGATTATCTACTTGTAATTTGAAATCGTTGATACATTTATAATCAATATAGATATAGAATAATTTCTAAACCATGGGTCTCTCTCACATAAATAAGGTGAATCATCCAAAATATATGTGTAAGCAATTTTTGTTTTTTTATCTATTATAAATAACATGAAATATAGATGAAAATGATGTTTGAGTCAGAGGAAGATGAAAAATATAGGAAAAATAGAAAGAAGAATAATAATTGGTCAATAATAAGTTAATATCCTAGTTTATCTACTCCAATGTCCATATCATATATATTCTAATGAATAAAACACTAAACTACCAACCTTACCTATGGTATAAATGATAGATTACAACACAACTCCATCACACATAAAAAATTCTATTTTATTTCAATGAACATATTTTATCACACCTAAACTCTACCAATTTAAAAAGTATCCCCATCAAACAACTCTATTCCATAATTTCATCCTAGCTGGTGTGACCCTCAATATGTGAAAAATCTCCCAACCACACTTAACCTGTCAAATGTGAAACTAATAACATAAGGGGGAAATAATCATGGGATATGTGAAGTAAACCAATAATATTCAATAGTGAACAATTAAAACAATCTAAAATAGAATCATAGTCTTCTAAAGGTAATAATTTGGAAAATTGATTGGAATTATGTATAAGTATCTACCAAAATACCCTAACTTTCTTGAGGAATACAAATTAAAAATATTTTCGTAAAGGATAGACATTAAAATACCTATTGGAAGAATAAAAAATTAGAACATATATTTTTAAATTAGAACCTATATTATTGAATGTAATAACAAGGATTAATGGGATAGTATTATTTAGGTCCTATAAATCATGAATAAGAAACATGGATGTGAATATAAATAATTATTACCAAATAAAAAATGATTTTTTAACATCCTAACTAACAATAATAGATCATAAATGTTTCATCCTCATTGGTTCTCAACATGAGGTTTTTATTAATTCTCCTATGAGTGATGTAATTACTCTATAAATAAAGTTGAAGACGTCACCTCAGAATAACCTTAGATAAAATCAACAAGATTTTCCACTAGCCTTAAACATATATAGATTTATCCATAATCATCCTAAACATCTCATAGCATTGAAATTTAAGAATTGTAAATTTTTGGGTACACATATGTTTAATATTGATACATTTTTACACATTGATTTAGATTTTTTCTGGTGCAAAAAACCATTTTGGTGTCTTCACATCTTTAGGTCATAATATCTCTTTTGAAGTACACATATTTATCAGACAAATTTATCTAGACGTGATGAAAATTATGTGGCTTAATTATATTTCCTTATCATTGACTTTATCCATGTTGATTAATTTGTATTATTAAATATATATAATAAAATATTTTCTCACATCCACTCAATTTATACATCCATTTAATCTTTAGTCATCATTATGTACGCATTGGGAAACAATTGGTCCAGTTTGGTTCTCTTCAACTGAAAGTCAACCTGTCATATTTAACGTCAATAAATCAAGGATTGCAATCAATTCTTCCTGGGTTCCTAAACTATTTTATAAGTGATGTGTATTTTTGAACATAGACCCACATATGAACATATTTATTTATCAAGATCAAATTTACATAAGAAATTTTATGAATGAAATGTGAGAATTATCATGCATAAATGAAGGTTTCTCTGTATGGGTCTCCATCAATAGTCTCTTAAAAATAAAATTAAAACTACAAAACCCATGACATCCAATCTACTTTTCCATAACTAGATTTAGTTCCTAAAATTTAACCACAAAAAAAACATATAAATATAATCCTTAATAAACTCAGGTAGAGTATCTTTAAATTATATTATATTAAATATCATTTGGAAACATACCAAACATGAGTTAAAAGTGTTAAATTATCATATAAATGGGTTATGAATCAATATAAATTCTATTATTAGGTGAGTCATGGAATGATTTTCTTCAATTGTGAATCTGAAGACACTTTCATTCTAGTTTGGTCAGACACTAGTGACATTCATTTATTTTGAAATGATCATTTTGAATCTATTCTCTATTTCGTTCCTGGAGAATACTCCTAATCTTCAAAATAATAGGTTTAATTTAACAATCAACCCATAATAACCATGCAATGTGACAAAGATCTCCATTAGAGAAGATCAATGAATTCATTTAATCCCACTTAATAGTCTATAAAGACTTAATCAATTCTCATCATATTTCCCAAATTGTTTCAAATACATCATTATAAAAATTATTCAACTTCAACCAGATCAAACTAATCTTATCATTCATCATTTTAATAGTTGATCATTGGTACCTTGATAGTAAATACAGGGTGTATGCATGGTTGTAGATTAAATCTATGGAAGATTAATCCTTTTTCATAGATTAGGCATGGTCATATATTCATGAAACTGATGTAAAATATCATAGGTATGGGATGACATTAGTCATGGTCTCAGAAAATGATAATTTTCCAAATTGTTAAATGGGAAAATTCTCATGGTGACATGTTTTTTTTTTCTCAATTAGTAGTATACTTCTTGGAGACATGGACTAATAGTGTAATATTTTTAAATTTTTAGCAATCTTTATCACATGTGCATCGTCCTAGGAAAAAAAATACACTTAGATAAATTAAAATACATCAAAATAATTTGGAATATATTTTTTCAATTAAAATATTTGAAGTTATATTTTATAAAGTAATTGAAAAATCAAGACAAATAACATCCGAAATATTTAATAAAATACTCAAAGGATTTTTAATGAATTGGTATTGTAAGAAATTTTAAAAAATAATATAAAATACAAATTTATCATCTCTTTTCTTATATAAAAAATCCTCTCTTTTAATCAATTTATTTTTTCATTATTTAAGAAATAAACACCATAGTTAAATTCTTCCACAGTTAAAAAATTATTCTCCCACACAATGTAATAAATTTTATTTATATATATATAGAAACACAAAAAAAATTATTATATCTTCCATATTCATATAAATAAAATATAGTTAATGACTATCATAGACTCCTCCACCACCAAAAAATTTCATGACTCCTATGTGAATACATCACATTTTCATACTTCCACCGTAGTTCAGCATCTATTTCAATCAATTTATACTACTATAATTTAAGTTAATTTATAACATTAAAAATAAATATAATTAGTTTTCAAACTCTCTCAAGTCCATAAAACCAATGATCATATTCCCACAGCATTGATATGACTCTAATTACATACTTATATGTACACATAACCTTCATTATTTTGATTCAAAATTCACATCAACATAACAAATTCATTTTTGGATATTATGAAGTTTTATTGGAATTTTATCACATATGGCCCAAAATTTTAAAAAATTACCAATATAATTTTTTTAGTTCTTAGTGTCTAACATATTCCCATTAGGATCCCTATTTAACGTATCATTTCAGTTACATATGAAATAAATAAATATATTTTATGTTTCCTCCCTATTCTTTAAAATTTTACAAATGAAAAGTTACCAACTATATATAGAAAATAGAACTCCCACATGTAATAATCCAAATTCCACTATAATCATATCATTAACACTCTATTTCATTATTCTAAAGTAGTATTTTCTACAATATTTTCAGTCATACTCACTCTTCTCTAATGAAATCTGAGTAAAATCCTCAATCTACAATGTAACTATCTCCTAGTTATGATACATGTAATTTTAAATATTTAAAAAAAAGAAAATTTTATTTTCAAAATAATTCAAAAAAATAAAATTTTATTTTAAAAAATCAGGCCATTGGATGTGTAAAAAATTAATACATGGTTTAATATAATTCAATATCTTCTCTCTAACAATGAAGTCAAAATTATAAATATAATTTTAGAGAAAAAAATTTACATATTGATGATTCATAACTTATTTAAACATTAAGAAGTTAATTTAATGCTTGGTGGGTCATAGGAATTTTCAACCATCATCATACCACATAAGAAAATAAAATCACCCAATTTAAAACACATATATGACATTCATAAGACAAAACATAAAAACATTCTATTTTATATACTAATTTTCCAAATCTAATTCATGATATGATTTCATATTTTAGATGATTTTCAAGTAATTTAATAGTTATTATTATAATAATGATATTTAAGTAGTTCATCATTAAATATAGTGACCATAATAGCTCAAAACAATTACAATATAAAAGTTATTTTAAAGAATATTTACTTTTCATTATAAAAGACAACCATAGAAGAAACATTATGAACCTAAGTGGAAGTCAATAAAATGATTAGATATTAAAATTATATTTATGGTTATCAAGAGGATGTACCCTAGTTACACAGTTTATTTCCTACTAATTGAATACATAAAAATATTAATATTAAGTAGTTAATATAAAATTTAATTAGAAAATAGAGTTTGAATTGGGTAGTTGACCTAGTATAAACAAACTTTTAGCTCCTTCATTTTTTTGTATAATTTAATGTATCCACAATGTTACCAGATTTAAATGTTAGGTTGCTTTTAATAGTCATAGTCATTCTAGATGAATATCCCTATTATAGCCTACAAAAATACATAAACCACTTAAATAATGAAAATTAAAATAAAATATGGAAAAATGTATAAGACACAATAATTAATGAATAATTCCCCATGGGGTTCTATATTTACGCTTTCCAGAAAATGAAAACCAATCGTTTAACCCAATTCAAATTTATGTTGGTGATTTATTACTAAAACCCACTATATTTTTCCCATTCCAAATTCTTCTATTGATTTGTAGCTCTTTATGGGAAATAGAATGAAAAATCAGACACGTATATAATTTATTTATTATTTTTCAAGAGGAAGAGTTCCAAAATATTGTAGGGAAATAATTATTTTATGTGACATTTCAACTAGTTCATTCTAGAATATTATATTACTTTCAACTAAAAAAATGTTCCAACATCATATTCAAAACCCATAAACTATTACATTACTTCATCTTATAGTTTTTCTATACCAAATGTTAAAATTTCAAAATCAACTTGGATTTAAAAAACATCAAACCTAGGGAATCTTTACTTCCATCATCGATATAGAATAATTTATACGGTTTGTTGGTTCTTAAATATCTGTATATAGAGACAGAAATTATGACAATGGGTATCAATATCATTAAGATAAAAAAAGTACACATTTTTTTTATTATACAGAGGTATCATTGATACTATTCACATATTTCTTTATTAAGTGGAAGTAGTTACCGTAGTATCATGCCCTAGGCAATTATAAGTTTGTTAGCCCACAAACCAATTCTCAGATTAATCCACATTTATTATTTATTCTTATAAAGGAAATAATTTGTTTTATTTATCTAGTAAAACATATTCAAGAATTAAAAACCCATTAATTAGATAAATAAATGAAAAATCATTTGAAATAAATGTATTTATTAGTTGATCTTCTAGAAAAAATCTAACATAATCAATTTTCATCGGTACATACTATAGATAACCCTAAATGTTATTCTCAGTAAGATGAATTCATTATATTAGCTTAATATTTGTGGTAACTTCATATCAAAATTTATAGAGCTTTAAGTCATCATTACATTAAATTATATAGTCTACATAAAAAATTGAAGCTTTACCGTGTACTTATGGTCATATTAGTCTAAGTAGGAATCTTGGAGGAAGTAAAAAAATTACTTACTATCCTTTAGGATATTTATAGAGTGTAACAAAATAAGTTTACATGCTATTAAGTTTAATGAATCTTTTATATATCGATTGGCTTCCCAAACCTAAGCCTTTTTTAATAGCCATAATGATTAAAGAATATTTGATTCTCTCAAATTTATGGAAAATAATGGAAATATATAATGAAAAATAATAAAATAACTATTATAAAAGTTTCTTCCACAAAAAATACCAAAAAAATTAAGGAAACCCCAAATTTAAGGGGCAGGTAGCAATAAATTTATAATTTCCCTAATAATAGCATAGTGAAAAACACAAGGGACTCTCTCATTGAAGTAATGTCACTCATTGTAGTGACTTCCAAAAAACAATTATTATACTTATAAATATTCTTAATGATTTAAAAAACATGAAAATATGAAGAAAAAATAATTGATAATTATTTATAATAGAACAATAAGAGATAGCACAATGAAAGGGAAATATGAAGTCAATAAGATTAGACTAAGATCTAAGATGATAAAAACCCAATTCCATATCATTGATATTCTAATGAAAATACCATAAACATTGAACCTAATAGAGCGCAATGGATTGTGTCTTGAAATAGATACATCTTTCACTCAAATAATTTTGAATTCATGCATGTAATGGAATCATAAAATTCAGACCCCCCAAGTGGAGGAACATATTTATGAAACCAATCTATCCAATAATCTCAAGATGTTTTAAGTGGTCCTTAATGGGACAAAAATCACACAACTTCACCTAAAAAATGGAACATGAATCTATGAATATAAGGGGTATATATTAATGGGAAATAAAGAAAACCAAATCTATGAATTTGTGCATTTTCACAACACCCAAAAACACCATCATAATATGATATGGGTTAGTAATTTCATCATTGATCAGCATGATGGATGTATATCCATAAAGCATCAGTGATTCACACCGTGGTTATGGGTTTTCAAATTATCTCTCTATTTCTAGAGTATATAGATCAAAAAACTGAAAAAAAAAATGTAGAAATCATTAAATGTATTAACATATGATATCTAAAATTATATAATGATAGAAAGGGGAAGAAGAAGAGAAAGAAAAAAGTTTGTGTGAATCATCAATGGAGTAAATGGTGGGGAGTACAACTAATTATTACAAAATGAAATACAAAAATATGTGACCTCCTAACTAACGAGAAGATAACATCCACATAAAATTAATCTAGGTTTATATTCTCAACATATAGTGAAATACCTAGAGATTGAATATATATTTTTTAATTAAAAATGAGATAACTCTCTATGGGAAATACCTTATAAAATATTACTATTTTAGTAATGATTATTAAAATATATATTACACTCCATAATCTTTTATGTAATAACTTAGATTTTGATTTTTTTTTCATAATTTAGGCTTCCCACATGACTTATTTTTAATCCCTTTTGAAATTGACGAAGATTATTACCCATATATAAAACCATTTTGGTCTCTATCTAATCATGGTCGTAATGTAACTTTATATAGCCCCATATCATTAAATTCTTAAATCCTTCCCAAAATACCATCACATGGCTTACATAAATCACATTAACATATCCATTAATTATGTTAAATAATGTAATATATTCAACCAATATAGTATGATTATCTCATCTCTACTCAATTTTATATTCCATGGATTCAAAATTATTCATCTAGTATGAATAACATAAAAATAAACTCGTTTTCACACCAACTTTCATAACCCAACTAGTCGCCGCCATTATTGGGAAATCCTAAATGCTCTTGAACTATTTATTAGATTGTGAATCAGTTATTTAGTGATGTTTAGTTTCCTGAATTGACTCACAAATGAACATCCACTTTTCATCACATGAACATCACATATACAAAAAGACAAAAACCTTATGTTCATCCTCACACATAACCATATCAATATTGTTATGGATATTTGTCCCATATCACCTTCTATGGTTACTTGTAAAAAATTAAAAAACAATACCCACACAAACTCGAATCTGTATTTCTATGATCAAATTTAGTTATTAAAATTTGAACTTCAGGAAATATAAAAATCTAATCACAATTCAACTCATTTGGAAAAACAAGAATCCATTACAACTTTGATATCTTGTTTTGATGTTTGAACATGAGTATGATAAATTCTATTATATTCTTGACCATTTAAGAACAAATATCAGAATAGGGATTAACCTATACTTCACATATCAGACTCTAATTGAATTGGTACAACCTCATTTATCCATGATTTATTGTACTCTAGTGAAAATTTTCAAAATCCACATGTTCTTGGAAATATAGTTATATTTTTTTTCATGAAACAAACTCTTCTTCTTCCAACTATTAAATTCATGTTTATAGTTATATCAACATCCCCCTGTTAATTGTGTCCATGTTTGATGAAAAGCATGTTTCTCTATTATAGGTTGAATTAATGAAAAGGAAATCCTTACATTCTGGTTAGGTATAGTTATACCATAATTTTATGTGGGAAAGGTTCTAGGGAATGACTACAAAAGGGTAGTCACACATCCATAATGGTCAATGAAGTTTCATGGTCCTAGATGGTGAACAAAAGTATCTTCTCATGATGAAATGATTTTTTGGACCATGGTAGAAGACATCACGATACCATGTAATTATATAAGGGCTTGGTAGGAGGGCCATTGTATATTTTTTGGTTTTCATGGTCACACATTCAAGGTCCTACCTGGATATTCATAGGACAAAAAACATTGAAATTATGAAATACAAAAAATATCATAATAATTTAAAAATGAATATTTTCTATGATATTCCAAAAATTTAATGCTAATATAATTCAAAATGAATATAAAGAATATTTTATCTATTGAATAACATTAACACAAAATGTTTCCAATGAATAGTGATTGAAATCATGTTTTATAAAAATAGTTTTTAATACTAAATTATTAATAAATTTAAACTATGAAAACATAATTTATTTAATCAGAAACACATAGAATAATGTATTTGATTATTGATAAATTAATCTTAAGTCATTCATGTTTTTGTGAGTGATTCCAGGTCACCTATTGGACACATAGGTTGAAGCCTCGGTTATGTTTCAATTTTTTTTCTTTAGTATATTTTTTATCCTTATACCCAAAAAACATTTAACATGGATATTTGAGACTTGTATATTTCCCTAATTAATAAAATATATTTCCTCATTCATGTATATATAATGAGATTCTAGGTTTTAAAATCCAAAAATATTTCAAATGTTTTTTCAAAATAGATACCGATTTCATAATGGGTTTCAAACCAGAAATAATGATTTTATTTTTGAAAAGTATTATTTAGAATCATGTTGTTTTGTAACTAAAATGTATTATCACATCACACATGTCTCAATGGGTGTATAAGAAAATGATGTTGAATAGAACCGGAAAAAGAAAGGGCACCATGAAATGTTTTGAACCATCATGATGCTTGTTGTCATTTGGGGTTCATGTAATGAAGGATACCAAGGGATATGAGTAATGTTAGGATATTATAGTGATTTTTGGTTCCTTATAATTTAATGTCATCTTATATTAGACTCACTACCTTAATTATTTATTTTGGTATCTATTTTACATAGATATTGTTTACCATTATTTATAATTTTGGAATTCTTTTTATGATTTATGGTAATATTTATTAATAATTATTTATACATTTTTTTAAATTATGGTAAAACTATGAATATTGATGGTGTCAAAACCAAAAATTTGAATGGGAGATGCCAATGTTTTGGGTAGATTCTATGAGATTGCTAATTGAATTTTAATGGTAAAACATTTCCCATATAGTCACTTGTTGTACCATGATAGAATCAGAAATGTCGGGGTCATGTGGTATGTGCATGGGGATCTCTATCGGGATGAATAAGATATAGAGGCTCAAGATAAAAAAATTAATTCATCCTTTAAAACAAAATTTCGCATCAAAAAAATCCATTGATATAGATGTCCATTGTATTTCGATGATTTTTCACGTAAATTATTCATATTAAAAATAATAAAAATACATCATATTTATTTAAAACTCCCTAATGTACATTTACACTCACAATCACCCTAACACTGCATTTGATATCCTAAGAAAAAAACATAAATTAAATGGAGAGATAAAAATACAAGTAATGGAATAATGATACTAATGTGTGATGGGTGAACAATAATAAATTAGTGGGTATACTTATCATCACAACAAAATTTGGATATCATAATAAAGAAAAAATTAAACCAAATAGTGACATCATAGGGTGGAAAAAATATATGAATGTGAAAAAATCATATAGAATAAAATTATAAGCATATTTGAATGAACTATTATAAGAAAATTAATATATCTTTTCCACTATAAAATTCATGCTATTGTATTTATAACATGCATTAAAACATATTGTGCTTATTTTAACCATCAATTCAAAACAAATAGTGTGGTTAAGCTAACCACCCCTAAAAACTACATATCATCACATTACATAATAACATTACCCAATACCTTGAATGGTTTTAATGGAAAAAACCATCAAAACATAGGTTAATTAAAGTCATAATGTTAAGAAGTTATGTGTTCCATATAATTTAAACAATACCATAAATAAATCATAATTTTGATAAAATGCACTAAATGAAGTTGGGATTCACAATATAACAATATGGTGTAACTGAAGGCTATATCATATCAATGATAAGGATATTATATAATAATATTGTTTTAATAATACAAATTTTATTAAAAAAATGATATCTCTTAGAAATTTTAGAAAAAACATAAAATAATTCGAATAAGATGGGATAATATTTAAGAAATGATTCTAAAAATTAATATTTAAACTTTATTGAAAAAAATACTTTTTATGAATGAATAATTAAAATGAAATTTTTTTGAACTAATAAATATTTTTTTTTTAAAAAAATATAGTATAAAATATATTATGTTGGTGATACACTACATGAATATAGAAAAAGGGAATTTCCCATAAAATTATGGTTTACTTTAGAGAGATAAATTTAATTAAGAATAAAAAGTCTATTATAAAAACAAACAGGTTTATGGAACACATGGTATATATGTATGAAATATATATATAAATTATGGAAGATTTATAAGTGACTTATAAAGAGTATAAGGGTGGAAATAATAGAGACCATGAAACCTAAATGTAACAAAATATATTTAGGTTTCCCCTATCTAGTGTATGAAATCAATATTCACATACAATTGAGATCCTGAATAATAATATTAGGTCTATTAAAAAATATCAAAATAACAATGTCTACCTATATAAAATTTTACATGTTATATTGGTAATTTTTTTAAATAATTTATTTTATAGTTTCTTCATATAATGGTTACTTGACTATATTTGATTAATTACTTTGAAATATTAATAATATGTTAAATATGGTTTAATGTGTAGTGAAATAACTTCATAATATCTAAAATTGAAAATAATAGTTTTCTTTAATATTACTTCTCTAAATAATTTATATATTTAAATAGGTTCTCCATGAATGGACTCAATTTATAAATGTTACATTAATATGGCTCTTTTAGTGGTAATATTTACTATAAATATTTCATAGGAATATTAACAATAAAATTTATTATACTAACACTTCAAAATAATAATGGTTTATTTTATATGATTTTTATGCATTTTATACATGTTTAAGTAAATAAATATTAATTTAAATGGAAAATGAAAGGGAAACATAATCCCTTTGAGGAAGTAGTCTGCATGTACAAAAGAATGACACTAAAAGTTTCCTAGAATGTAAAGAATGTATAAAATTAAATTTATATTAATTTAGTAATAAATATAATATTACAAATGATTTATATTTTAGTAAATAAATTTTTTGAACCATCCATGATAGTTAGCGATGAAAAATAGAACACATCATTCATGGTGGTGGTAATCCACACATTTATATAATGAATTTTTTATTTTTTTTAATGTATTAGGGGAAACAATAAAATAGATACTCTATGTTTATAAAATCATATATTTTTTAATAGAACTATTACTATCATAATGTATTGTATGGGGGTGGGTTTGGGTATTATTCGTAGAAACAAATTAGGAAACTCTAGTGGAAAATATGTTATATTTCTTTTTGATGGTCTGATGTAGTTACCACCTTAAGGAAATTGGTATATAATTACTTAAACCAATATAAATTAAAATAAATATTTTTTGGTGGAAAATTATTTATATTAATGACATAATTGAGAAAATATTCACCAAATTTTTTAGACCCTAATAAGTTATATCCTCAATGGTTTAATATACTATTAAGAATCATAACCATTTATAGAATAACTATTGTATAATGATCGTATGATTAATATATATATATAGGGTTATTATAAATCCATTAGACATAGAAAAAGTAAAAAAATTCATGACTAGTCAGATCATACACTATAATTTCCATTTCTCAGATCTTTTGAGGGGAAAAGAATAATTCAGTTTTTCTCTTGAGCATGACAAAGTTGAGATTCAACAATAAGAGAATGAGTGAAACTATTTACAGATGATGTTCTAGCTCAGGGATAATTCACCCCAAACCAAGATCACCAAACCACCAAAATAAAATCTCATCATCTCACACCTTTCTATTCCATAAATTTCTAGTGTAATAAAGGTAAATGTATTTATACCCTTATATTATGATTTTTAATTTTTATAATTAATTAACGCGGGAATTTATCTTTTATTATTACATAATAATTTTTTAAAAAAATTGGAAATATATATAGATATATATATATATATATATATATATAATCAACACATTAATTTGGATAAATTAAAATATTTCTGAAATTAATTATATTTTAATGAAACATAATTATTAGATAATATTTACTATATATAAATTATAAAATAATTTTTTGAATTTATATTTAATTTTATGAATGGATAGAAAACTATTATTTATAAAAAAATTAAATCTTTAATATATGCGTATTTTTTTGATTTAATAGTTAAATTATTATAGATAGAAAATTATTTTGGAAAATTAATTATTTTAATCAACTTTTTTATATTATTAAATGAATATATTTTATATAATTTTTTGAGGGTTTCATATTTTAGGGAAAAATTTTAACACAATTTAATAACACATTATATTTTATGTCTTTATAATGGATAAACACTAATGTAATAAATACTATCATTTGTAACCATAACCAATATGAAATTTAATACTTACAATATTGGCATTTTCGTCTTATTTTCTTAATTTTATAAACCACCAATGAATCCTCCAAAACCTATATTATATTTTATGGTTTTAATATAAATACATAATAAGCATGAATCACTTAAAAAGTACCATAGGTATTATTTTAAGTAGTTTTGTTTTTTACCATTATTAAATCATGATATCTTCTACTATATGGAATATTCCACGGTCAGAAACCATGAAATGGTTTGTGGTTTAGATTAATTTATCATATATAGTAATGACTCAAGTTTTTTAAATTAATTTATAATTGTCCTCAAATTTTCTATAACTATTGACTCAACCTCTCATTCATATTATATAAAAACCCCTTGGATATAGAATTTATTCTATTGTGCCATCTCTATTGTCCCCCAAAAGTTCCATGTTCTCTTAATAATCTAATTCCAAATTTTGGAATCACCTGATGAAGGAAAGGGATTATCTCTTCTCCCTTTTATTCAATAGTCATCTTTAGATTATTCCTTTTATTAAAAATGTTCATGTTTTTTATGTTTTTATAATCAGTGTGATATTGTTTATGAATCCCATATTATGAGATACCGCTATCATGACCATTTATCCTTTCTATGATTCTTTATGCACCCATGTTATGCTGTCAAAAATATACTAGGAATTTTCTATTCCAAAACCTTTTTATATGAATTCCTATCTCCATTTATAGTTTAGTGTACTCAAAGGGGATTATGTATAATTAATTTTAAGATAGGTCATTGGATGCAACCCACAAAAAATAGTCAACGGATTAAAATTGATGAAGTAAATTATTATATAGTATGATCTATGTGGAACACATTTGCACGTAGATGATATTAATGTTATTGGTGGTCCTGAAAATATATATCCATCCATTTAATTGGATAATGTTGTTATCTTATAAAATTATATGTATGGTTCACGGGAGATAATCTTATATATAATATGTTATGGCATCTCAGTGGTTATCCTTAAATTATTTTTACGATTTAATGTTTTATATTTTTTCAACATTATCATTATGTCTTAATTTTATCTATCTATATAACACATCAATTTTCATGATTATGATTCTCACCCATATTATGTCAAATTCATATACCTATTTAATCACATGTTATAATTTATACACATAATAATTTAATTATTTACTAACCAGGCATTATATCTCACCCCTTTCATATGTACTTCCCCCTATTATCATGTTCATTATTATAAGATCATGTAAATTTATGGAATTGTTATGATGTTTTAGTTTATGAATTTTTTTCTTCCATTTTGTATTCTATGTAAATAAATAACTGGATAAACATGGAATCACAATATTCTTGGTATGTATTACATGTATCACTATGGAATTAATCATGAATAAATGTGTATAGACGATATGGATTATTATATATTGTTTCCTAGAAAACTCTAGATATTTCTAGATATTTGGATTAAAAAACCCAAATAAAAAAATTATGGTTAAGGATAAGAATATAAAAAATCCCTATGTTTTGGTCGGGTATACAGTATGTGGATTCTAAAGAAGATATATAATTGTCTAGATACTACAAGTGGATGTGACTCTTTCATTATTGTACTATGTTTTTATAACCCAAAAAAGTGGACATTGAAATATAATCAATTGTATCCTAGTGAAAAACAAAGTGGAATTGATGCACACTTGGTTTGGAACTACTGAGGGAAATGCATTTTTAATTTCTCAAGATCATTATGAACCATTATTATGTAGAAAAGTACCCATAAGTCAATATATTATGAAACTTTTAAAGGATCACTATGTTTGAAATGAATAAATTCATAGGATGTGTAATCTATTTAATTTATTTATTATCCCTTTAATGTTACTAGTTTCCCATTAATGATTTTAATATTTTAAGAATTATCATACCTAATTATATCATTATTTTTAGTCACTGACTATAAATATTTTCCACAGATTAAAAAATCAGAATTTTTAAAAAAGTGTTGACTTTCCAAAAGAGATACCTAATATAATGGGATATGGAGTATTTAATTTTATCAAAATACATTATCAGTTAACAAATTATTTGAGTAGAAACATGAAATGATGGGAAACACCGTATCATATTATGAAGGAGAAAGATGAAATTTATAGATTTATGTGATAAATTCATATGATTTTTAGTCGATATTATGATCCATTAATCATGTAAAAATGTATAAAAACCATTTAAAAGTTTTCTCCATCCTATTATTTGTTTTATTTTTATCATATGCAGTGATAATCTGGTCAATAGTGAATGTTAATTAAAAATACAAAGCCTGTGGAGGAGATCTAAGAAATTGAGTATAAATAAATCTATAATATTATTGATATATGTTTTTTGACATACACCCAAATGTGAAATATATAGGTTTTATTGACTAAAAAAGGATGAATTATATAATAGGTAATATGATATGAACATCACAAGAAATTTTACATACACTGATGTCTTTGTCAATGACCCCAAAATTAATGTTGAACACTTATTTGCTGGGATAAAGTTTATTCTAGGTAATTATTTTGTAATTAAAGGCATTTAATTCTATAATTAAACACTATATTGGTACCTCAATGTTAAAATAGTAATCAAAAAATGAAAAGGGTCTCATTGGTACAACAATGAATGGAAATTATCTAGTGTTTGTTGATGTGAAAATCATATTAATGTGATATAAGAATGGAATTCCCAATTCAATCCTCAACATAATTTACAGTGTTCCAACTGCATGGAATATGGACACTAAGTGAATCAATGCATTATTCTAATGGTTATCAATGACAACTATAAATAACTTTAAAGGCCTATAAACTAAGTTTGAGAATATTTAATCACAACTATTGATGTGGATCTTGAAAAAAATATGTGATCGAAAGATTATTTATTTATTAAATGATAGAGAATATATTATTTAATTATTATTATTCACATTACTTCATATCAAATATGTTTAGAATAACTATTAAAACACCACTAAAATATTTGAAATTTGATATATCTATATTAATGAAAATTGGGGATAATATTTCATCCCATATATTTAAATCCTACCCTTTCAATATTTGTTTTTCAAATTTCACGTAAATACTTTATATATTACCTCTAGAATAATTTCTTGCTAATCTGATCATGGAATAACTTTTCACATATAAATTCAACATTAATTGTTAAAATAATTAAATCACACTCTAATTCTAAACATGTTCATAGAGGAGGATGAATATCATCTGGTATCATCACCTTAATAATGTATATTATTTCTTTGTTAATAAGAATATCCTACTCAAATTATTATGACTCATTAAAATATCATCTTTAATGGCATGAACATTGTACCAGAATCACTTATGTAATTCCAAAAGAATTTACTATTTTTTCTCCAATAATAGAGGTTGATTAATAAATCATACATGCTCCTAGTGCATTAATAATATCCAAGAATCCATATAGAATTTCCTTTTTTTGAATATGATGATATGAAGAGTCAATAAAAAAAATTTGGTTAAAGGGCTTATATGCCCAAGTGTGTTACCATGGGGTGCATCTATCCTATTCATAGATAAGTATGATGTGTTAGTTTTCTGCAAATAAAATTATAATGAACTCAAAAAAACCGGGAAAATTAACATGTATCTTATTCAAAATATTGATTAATTATTCAATCATCTACATGAAGACTAATACATATCTATGGTGGATCGTCAGATGAGAAATTGTAATTTAATATTGAATAATGAGGTTATCTGATAAGATTTATATTCATTAAAATTATGGAAAGTAAAGCATCATTGTGATTTAATTTATATTATTTAATTCTCTATAATTCCTCATTGACATAATGAATAAGGTTATTATTTATTACCCACAAAGAAATTTATTGGCTTCATATAAAATATTATAATCTACTCCAAATGTATGGAGGAAGATGAGGAATAGTTGGATGTTGTACGGATGACTTGCAGATATAAATGATGTTTGAAAATAATAGTAAATAATTTTTTGGATGGATCATGTCACATGCCTAGTGAATGTTATCAACAAAATATTGACTTCTATAGAACCTTCAAAAATAGAGGTAATTTAAAGATGACCTAGACCAACATTTATGACATTAATCAATAGTTTGGTTGGATTTTATATATACTATTATAAATTTAAACAAAACATCACATGATTTTCAATCCCAAAGACCAAGATAACATTGATGTGTTTGATGGACATATGGATTGATGAATGTGAATAAAGAATTAATGAGTGTAATAAATGGATAATCACATCACATATTATTGTATTACCCAACCATGTGGATGGATATATGATCTGAAATATCCTTAAAATATCAATTAGGTTGTGTTATCATGTATAATGAAAAGGTTATATATTATGATACCCACCGATTAATTATATATGTGTAGGAAAACGAAACACTTCTTCTAGAATTAGATTTTATTATATTCACACTAAATATTTGGTTACATTATCTATGTCATGAGAAGTTTGAAATATATGTAAAATATATATTCCATAGTTGGTTATTCATAAAAAATCATCTAAACATGAAAAAATGTTGTTATATATAAAAAAAGAGTATAACTATTCCCTACACTACTATCCTTGTATGAAAAAAAAATAATTAATGCTTTTTTGGAAATGATCCTAAAACCCTATTAATAATATTAATTATAATGGATCCAAAACTTTTTGATATATTGAGAATAAAAATATGAATTAATAAATGATATTAATTAATCTTAGATTAAATTGAGTCTAAAAATATGATATTTATAGGACTATAGTGGCTATGAATGATGATGAGGTGCAATAGGAAAATGTATAAAATATTTTTGACTTAAGTATTACTAATGACAATGTTATACATTTCAGAACCGAAATATTTGTCCCATCTAAATCATAATTGATGTTGGAAATTTTGGATGAATCATATAAATCATTATTCCATATTCATCAATGAACGACCAAGATATACATATATTTTATAAAAAATGCCAGGTGTGATAACATGATTAGTGTGAAAAAAGAATTAGTATCATGATTCATTTTTTGACAACAATATAATGATAATCGATTGAAGGATAAGGGTATGATGATAAAATTTCACATTATATTATAAAAATGTGAAAACATGATGATTTATTTATTATAAGACTCCCAGTGACAGATTGTGATCATAATGAAATATTGGTTGTACTTTATTTTCTTAATATGTTAGTTTAATTCATTCATATCAATGAGGATTTATCTTTTTACCATCTAATGAAGATATATATAAGGGATGTGGTAAGACTAAATGAATTTATACTCGCTATTTTTTCTAATAAATAACTATGTATTACCTCTACAGGGAATAGATCATTGCATGAGTAGAACCCATGTTCCAAAAAAACATTAAGAAAAATATAAAATTGATTTGATTACATAAGTTACAATGAGATTTTACCAGTAGAAGAATATATTAAATAAGAAAAAAGTGATAATGAATACTTGTAAACCATCCATTCATGGTCATTTGAGATATCAGTAAGAATACATTCAAGACTCACCAATGCATCAGTCCCCAATACCCAGGTCATCACTAAAAACAACATGTAGAAACCCATAGTCCTTAAAAAAGGTGTGATTAATAGGTTGATTAATGTCCAATAGAGTTATAAATCACATAAAATAAACCCTATAAACTTAATATCTAAACTCAAGTGGAAATTTTATGTGATGACCAAAGACTCAGATAGCACCAATGGATCCATGATGAACATATCAAGCAGGTTACCACACCCTTCTAGAGTCGTGAAACCATGTATTTCTATACACCAAGGTCTATGAAACAACCATGATAGAAAAATGAATTCAAAAAACAACCAAATCTCAAAAAACACATCAAAAGGATTTTAGAAATATCTCAATATGAACAGTACATAGTGGAATTAATACACTATAACACTAGATTGATCATCTTACTCAAATATCTTGATGAAATATTTACAAACTAATTCCATCAATCATGTACATTTTCCATGGATAAAAAATCTCTCCAAGAGGACTCCAAACATTCAACCAAAGTTAAGACAATGGAACCAAATAGCTACATATCTTCAGTTTCGAAGTGAAATCAAATATGATCTAATATGAGACAATGATGTAAATGATCAACTTCTTATACCTTCACCTCATATTTTCCACCTCCTTATAAGAACACAGAGCACTAGAACTCTACATTGTTTGTGCTAAATCTGTAAATAGTAGACCATGACTGAAATCCCTTCCCATAAATCTCCTTTCTATTTCACTCTTATGATAGAAAAATGGTGGCTTCATAGATTTTATTCAAACAAAATTAAGAAATAGTTTTCATCTCTATCAGAGATAACTCTTGTTAAACACATGGATTCCAAGAAACATCACTGGATATTAGTAAAAAATCATTCATTTTCAATTATACACTATAGAAATAAAAACCAAAAACGTTTAAAATAGAAACACTCATCAGTAAAATCCCATTATCCAGAATTCTAGTTAAGGGGAAAACATAAATGATGGAAAATAATTTTATTCAAAAACCAATCGTACAAGAGAATTATTCCCACCAAATTTGAAGATAAAAAATCAGTATTTTGGTAAATCTAGAATTTGAAACTATCAAACATATATTCTCTGATACTCAGATAATCATAATTAGTTATCTTCATGTTACTATATCTTTTAAAAGAAATCTTTTTATTTTCCTAAATACAAGTATATAAGTTCTCCTAATATCCTTCCTTAATAAAAGGACTACAATTTTTATGCTTAATGCTATAATCTTCACCCTCTTCATCTCAAGAGGATTCATCATGGTCTGAGGGTGATGAGGAACCCTCTTCATTAGAGGATCCATATGAAAAGGGATTTTCATTAATAACCAGATGTGGAGGAATTCTATACTTCTCCAAATGAATCCCCATAGATCTAGTTACAATTGGTGTCTCTAAATTGTAATAATCATTAGGTTTTTGAGTATTCAAAGTATGGGGAGTGATAAATCCATCTAAATCTATAAGATATTTATTAATGTTTTTTGGTACTTGAGTTAGATCATTATCATTAACTAGTTGTACATGATCATGATCATAATTATTAAAATCACTATAATCAGATTGAGTCTTTTGTTACACCTCATGAGTGGTTAGAATAACTTATTTTGTGTCTAAAATTGGTTTTTCATTATTGACCAAATCAAAAAATTGGGAGAAAACATCAACTTGAGTAGACAGATGTTGTGCTAAGATGGAATCCTAGATGGAAGTAGAAATCAATGGAAAACTAGAATTAGAGGTTTCAACTTGTTTGTAGAGACCCAAATCTTGGCATACATGGACATTAAATTACTTTTTCAGAATACTTAATACATAACAAAAACCAACACTCAAGGATCGTAATTGTTTAGTGTCTTTGGAAACTCGGAACAAAATATTCTAATCGTTGTGAAAGATCTTCAACAACTCCCATAAAGATCTTCCCATTTTGTTTTCTTTCCTAAAACCTTTATATATATCTTGGGGAAAATAAAACATAAAAAGGATGAGCTAAAATGCTCAGTAAGGGTAAACATAGAGAACATAAAACAGTCCATAAACATTTGAATGCAAAGAAAACTCGAACATAAAATCTAAACATCAAAACCCTGAGCAAAGACATAAATCTTGGAAGTACATAAGGCGTATACCATAAAGGAACATCAATAATGATAAAATAAGATGGGAATAAAACATGTAATTGTGGAAAACCATTATGCACATGATATGATTTCCATAGTATCCAAGGCATTGCTGCCAAGACCATCTTAGTGGACAAGGTCCCTTTCTGAATCGAGTTCACTCCTCGTTCCAGCCCTGTGTCACTGAACCGGATTAACATTCTGTTCCAGCCATTTCTATCTCATGAGATATAAATCTTTACCCAATTCATTGGAGGGAGATATAGGTCCCACCCATCTCGTAATGAAATCATTCTTATGTGTTCCACAACATAAACATAAATCATTCATCATAACCCAATGTATAAAATGGGTTTCATAAACATAATCCCATCATAACATAATCCAAATAATAAAATGGATATCATTTCATCATAAGATAAGTGAAACCATGTTAATCATAGAGACATTACTCTTGAAACATACACAGATGAAATGGTTTCATCTTAGATGGAAAATGGTTTTGATAAAACACTTGAAATAAATTATTGAGGAAAATATCCTTTCTTATTCAAAATCATTTTCTTTTCACAAAAATTGCATGAAATTTTAAAATAAAAGGATTTTGTTGAAAATATTCATGAAATATTTTATAGTAAGCTTCATGAAAATAAGGTGTTATGAAACTGTAAAAATTTGTTCATGCCGTATAGGTTAAAAAACATTCTCCTCGTACTTTTGTCGGAAAAGTTAAAAAGTTCCTCATATGGTAAACAAAAGAAATATTCCTTTTATAACATGTGGTAAAAGTAAAAATGGGTAAAAAGGAATTTAAACCTACATAAACACACTTTTAGAAAACATGGACATGGATGATAACAATGACCCCAGTAAATACTTACGAATAATCAATCTCAGATAAGTACGAGATTGGAATAATTATCCCTTACCTTATGTCTTATATGCTTCGTATGTATCCAAAAATCTGGTATAATGATTTAAATAATGTCAATTTCCTTATTACAGAATCATATCCATTTGATATGATATCATAAATGGTTCACATATGACTTTATATTACCCTTTCTTTTGTAAATTCCATGTTAAAGCAGTGTTTTAGGTAAAATCGTTTTATTTATCGTACGTGTTTGGACTTATGGTTCTTGATATTATTATTACTTATATCATGATTTAATTAATTCCTAAATTTAAATCATTATTTATATATCATATGTATTCAGTGTATATATATATATATAATAGATAGATAATTGAAATGAAATACATTGTTCATTGAGACGGTAGGACGTACGTACGCATGAACGTTGTTTTCTTTTCCTTATTGACTTGAATGGAAGAAAGTAGATGAAATATATATATATATATATATATCCAGTTGCTTTATCATGTCGTATATTTCATTATTATTCATTATATACACATTATAATAATTCTTGAGTGGTTAACATTGAGAATGAATCGCATCGCGTCGTGGAGATGGTAATCTGTACGTACGCCCAAGCGATGATATCATTCCCATAATTATTGAATTGAATTGGAGTGGATTATATAATATCTCAGAATCAATATTATGTTATAATAACTATAAATAGTTATTATTTACATCATTATACCCATCCAAGTAAGGTGGTGGTGGAAAAAGAAATTACACCACGGTGTGGAGACGGTATTCCGTACGTATGCACGCGTGGTGATTTCGTTTTCCGTAGGATGGATAGAAGGTGAAATGGGGTTGTTTCATATTTATAATAACATATAAGTATATTATTGATACTGATTTTATTACTTTATGATGAAACAGATAAAGAAGAAGAAGTTGAAGAAGAAAGAAAACATGAAAGAATCGGTAGAAGAGATTACCTCTTCTTCGACGCACCTCTTTTAAGCTTCCTCTTAAGGCACTAGAGTTGGTCTTTTGAGGAGACCAGAACCTCTATAATGTATATAGGGAAGTTTATAAGGGAAATGGTAAGGGTTTTTCTGATATTGAAGGCTCAAAATTGTTTAAAGAGAAGAGGGAGGAGGTTCCCTTTTATAAGGGAGGAGAGGGGCACCTTATGAAAAACTTAAAATATTATATTATAATAAAGTCATATTCTATTTATAATAGCTCAAAATTGATTTATTTCTAATATAAAGTGGTTATGGGTCTAAATAATCTCAAACAAAAGGTTTTAGACAAGTTTAGGTAACTATTTTAACCTTATCATTTAGATTTAACTCTAAGTTAAATAATTTTACTTTTACCGTGTCTTCTTGTTTTCTTACACTATAAGGTTATTAAACTTACTATACCAATCCAAACGAACCCCAAGTGGTCCATTATTAATATATATAACCTTATATAAGTCATTTTTCCTAAACTTATATTTTTATAAATAGAATAACAATTAATAATATAATACTTGTTTTATAAACTATTTTATGTCAATTTTTCCACTATTTGGTAATTGATTTTTACAAAACTTATAATAGCATGATTAATTCAAAACAAGTTAACTAAATCAATACTAACATGTCATATTAACCTAAAAGATTATTGGAATTTATAAAAAGTCTCAAATTACATTTATTTAGGTATTTATAACATCAATTATGTTAATATTTTATTAAAAAGGTAATTACTGCATTATCAATGTGTCATAAATAAATTAAGTTAATTAATGTCTAAAAATTATAAATAAAATACCATTACGTACGAAATATTTTTATCTTTCTAATTAATATTTATAGTTGAATTTATCTTTTGTATAACCCTATATTAAAAATGTTTTAGTTATTAAACTTTGATTTTAACTCTTTTAACTTTTCTTTGAATTAAATAATAATAAATGTCCTAATCTAATCTAAGTGGCCCTAAATGATAATATTATATTCCTAAGATTGTTTTTGGTCTAATAATACTTATAAAATATAATTATTACATGTTTTTGGGTAATAATAATATCATTTGTACCCTTAATTACCCTATTTACTTTTACCCGTGGTAAATAAAAGTTAAAAGTTACTATTCACCAAAAATTATTTTTATCTTATTGAACCACATTTTCCTCCTTGATATTAACCGTGTCTCTCTTATTTTCAAAATTTCAATCACAGAAGTGGTAAAATTATGTTTTATGTAATTTTTCAAATTCTCCTAGGAGATGGGTAAAAGACGGTGAAAAGTTCAATAAAATTTTTATATATCTGAAATTATTTTAAAATGACTCCAATGAATTGAATTGATCTTATATAGGTATTATGTATCTATTTTGACCTAAAATAAATTTAAATAAAATAAATAATTATTTAAATAAAAAGTCGGTTTTTAAATAGTAACCTAGTGTTTTCACTATTCATCAAAAATTGAATGTTTTCAGAAAAATACCAAAAAGTCGCCCTAGGCTAATTTTGATATTCCGAATCCAAAAATGAAGTCCATTTTGAATGATAAATTTTATAATATTTCAAAAAGTGGTTATTACTATTCATAACAACTAGTTTATATAATATTTTAATAATATATCGTTGTTTAGTGAAACTCGGTATTGCGTACTACTCATGTTATCGAGGAAGGTCATGATTGAGTGTAATTAAATCCAAGTCAGGGCTGCGTGTAGTGAAATCTCCCTTTGGTGTTGCCTATAACATAATCAACACTTATTAAATTTATACATTAAACAAAATCTATACTTAATGTTGCGTAGAATAATTTCTACAAAACGAACATGAAATTGTGTGTAACACGAGCCAAGAATAGTGTTTCTTATACTGCAAGCTAATATGGTGTTGCGTATAGCACAAGCTAATTTTGGTGTAGCGTACAACACAAGACATAAATGAAATTAAAAATAATAATTATCCTAAAATCTCGGTTTGTTACATTCTACCCCCCTTAAAATGAATTTCGCCCTTGAAATTCATCGGGGTTATAAATTGTTTACTACTTGAAATTTTCTTTCATAGAAATCCACATCGTAAAATGGAATACAAAAACTTAATTTTAAAAAGTGAAGTATGAAACATATCGGTTACCCAAATTAACTAATCACTGGGTTTCCACATATGAGAACATAGATGAAAATATGGATATGGAAGAGAAATCTAACCATCAAGTTCTGATGGAGAGTGGTAGAGAACATGGCTATGAAAAATCCAACAATCACAAATCCATAAATTTGTGATGATCTAAGGTACCATCTGATTCATTAGATATAAGAGCACTAGGAAAAAATTTTGGTTTTCAAGATCATTTCCCTAATGTTGAAGAATTTTGAATTAAATGAAATTCTTACTTCATTTTGGTACAATCTCACTGTTGATCGTGCCTTGGAAAATTTCCACTTCATCTCTTAAAGAAATGAAGTTGAATTTGTCTTCCGTGAAGTTTTAGCGGATCATGCGATAGAATGATAGGTCATTCCATCTATCTCTAAAATAAGGTTACCAAAATTTATATACATAGGTCCATCTATGGTGAGATTAATAGTATATGGTTCTAAAAATGGACTTATAATTCATCTATCATATCACTTAATAAAATAAAACTAGTTTCTACTAACCAGGGACTTCCTATAGGCCAGTGGTAGGCGATAAAGGCCTGTCACACTTCAGTTGTGGGTTCGATTCCTGCAACCTTGTCTGACACGACGGGTTTTTTCCTGTCCTATGGGTTGTCCTTTTCTTAAAAATATACTATTATAACATAACAAAAAGTTCTAGCCTTAAACAATACTATCTGATGTCTAACTTAATCTATTTCAATATTTAGGTTTATCCAAAATACTTCTGTCCAATCTCATAGTATAAATAAAATGATTACTAGAAAGTTCATCTACCAAGCATTGAATACAATCATTTATCTCTAGTATATCATAAGATATATATATATCTTTTTGGTCACATTCCAAACATGTGAATTCCTTAATCAGGTATTCTTGAAAAACGAATACCCATTGAACCTTAGTGAAAACATGAATGTTGTCAAAAGTTAACTCTTTACACATACAAAAATCCCAAAAATATGTATACTCAAACCATGATATCGCATTGTCCTTATACCAGTCATGAGCTCATTAATACTATCAAACATCTCATTATCTACTTATACTTTCATTATGCACATATCATCTACCTTCCAAAAGTATTTGAATAACATTTCATGGTTACTGGTACTATTAATCATATACTTTCAAAAACTCAATGAAAGACAACAGTGTAACAATCCTTAGATTTTTCATTATTACATAATACCATACATTAAGCTTAATAAACGTACAATCATTCCACTACCTTCTTAAACCACTGACTATGCTTCATCATTTATTTCATCTCATATTTCATTTGTAGTCTCTTCATCATCATCAACATAAATACTACCCATACGACCATGCTTATTCTCTTCATGAAATTTTCCCATAGAGATTTGGTTTGCATAATGCCCATACATTCCACATTTAAAACATTTAACCATTGTTGATGTTTTAGCAATACCATTTTCCTTGTCTATGGTGTTAACTAAACCATTTCCTTTACAATTACTGGATTTGTTTCCTTCTTTTCCACACCCAAAGCATCTTCCAGTTCCTTTGAAACATTCTCCCTGATGTCTCTTACCACATGATTTACATGAGGGAAATTTAACTTTCATTCCTCTATGATCATCATGAAACTCCATATTTCTCTTATTAGATGAGTCAGGAAACTTACCAAAGTTGAGATTATTGATCATATTATGAGATTTATGATTAGGCATAATAACGATATGTGGACCTCTAGATCCAATTTCATTTGGTTGCTCATGAAGAATATCATTTCATTGTCCATCATATCCTCCATTATCGTGAATATTACTATTTCCAGCCATTTTCTAAAACCCAAAAAAAATAGTTTGAGAGGAAAATATCATAATAAAGGGGGAGTAACTTCAGTATCTAACATCTTAGGTTTAATTATGATATTGTTACCGTAATTCTAGGACTATAACCTCTACTTATAATTAACCTTAGAGACATCCCTAGACATACCTTAGAAATATCTCTAGGGATTTCACTAAAGTTTTTGCATCCTAGTTTCCAAAGGTTGACTAAACCTTTCCTCTGATACCAACTGTAGAGACCCAAATATTGGCGTACATGGACATTACATTACTTTTTCAGAATACTTAATACATAACAAAAACCAACACTCAGGGATCATAATAGTTTATTGTCTTTGGAAACTCGGAAAAAAATATTCTAATAGTTGTGAAAGATCTTTAAAATATCCCATAAATATCTTCCACTTTTTTTTCTTACCTAAAACCTTTCATTATAACCTAGGGAAAAGAAAACATAAAAATGGTGAGCTCAAATTCTTAGTAAGGGTAAACATAGATAACATAAAACAATCCATAAACATTTTAATGCAAAGAAAACTTGAACATAAAATCTAAACATCAAAACCTTGAGCAAAGACATAAATCATGGAAGTATGTAAGGTGTATATCATAAAGTAACATAAATCATGATAAAATAGAATGGGAATAAAACATGTAATTGTGGAAAATCATTAATCACATTATATGATTTCCATAGTATCCAAGGCATTGTTGCCAAGACCATCTTAGTGGACAAAGTCCCTTTATGAATTGAGTTCACTCCTCGTTGCAGTCCTGTATCACTGAACCAGATTAACATGCCATTCCAGCCATGTCTATCTCATGAGATATAAATCTTTACCCAATTCATTTGAGATATATATATGTCCAACCCATCTCATAATGAAATCATTCTTACATGTGACACAACATAAACATAAATCATTCCTCATAACCCAAAGAATAAAATGGGGTTCATAAACATCATCCCATCAAAACATAATCCAAATAAAAAAATGGATATCATTTCATCATAAGAGAAGTGAAACCATGTAAATAATAGAGACATTATACTTAAAACATAAACATATTAAATAATGTCATCTTAGATGGAAAATGATTTTTGATAAAACACTTGATATAAATTCTTGAGGAAAATATCCTTTCTTATTCAAAATCATTTCCTTTTCACAAAAAATCCATGAAATTTTAAAATTAAAGGATTTTGTTGAAAATATTGATGAAATATTGTATAGTAAGATTCATGAAAATAAACTATTATGAAACCGTAAAAATCCATTCATGTCGTATAGGTTAAAAAACATTCTCCTCATACTTTTGTCGGAAAAGTCAAAAAGTTCCTCATATGGTAAACAAAAGAAATATTTCTTTCATAACATGTGGTAAAAGTAAATAATGGGTAAAAAGGACTTTAAACATACATAAAAACACTTTTAGAAAACATGGACATGGATGATAACAATAACCCCAGCAAATACTTACGAATAAACAATCTCGTATAAGAACGAGATTGGAATACTTATCCCTTACCTTATGTCTGATATGCTTTGTATGTATGTGAACCTCCTATATAATGATTTAAATAGTGTCATTGACTTATTACATAATCATAATCATTGTTATGATATCATATATGGTTTACTTATGACTTTATATTACCCGTTCTTTTGTAAATTCAATGTTAAAGCATCGTTTTGGGTAAAATTGTTTTATTTATCGTACGTGTTTGGACTTGTTGTTCTTGATATTATTATTACTTATATCATGATTTAATTACTTCCAGAATTTAAATCATGATTTATATATCATATATATTCCGTATATATATATATATAATAGATAGATAAATGAAATTAAATACATCGTTCATGGAGACGGTATGCCGTACGTATGCATGAATGCTGTTTTATTTTTCTTATTGACTTGAATGGAAGTAAGTAGATGAAATATATATATATAAATAAATCCAGTAGCTTTATCATTTCATATATTTCATTATTATTTATTATATATACTTTATAATAATTCTTGAGTGGTTAACATGGAGAATGAATCTCATCGCGTCGTGGAGACGGTAATCCGTACGTACGCACGAGGGATAATATCGTTCCAATAATTATTGAATTGAATAGAAGTGGATGATATAATATCTCAGAATCAGTATGATGTTATAATAACTATAAATAGTTATTCTTTACACCATTATACCTATCCATGTAAGGTGGTGGTGGAAAAATAGATTACACCACGGCGTGGAGACAGTATTTTGTATGTATGCACGTGTGATGATTTCATTTTTCATAGCATGGATAGAAGATGAAATTGGGTTGTTTCATATTTATAATAACATATCAGTATATTAGTGATACTTATTTTATTACTTTATGATGAAACTACTAAATAAAAATAAGTTGAAGAAGAAAGAAACCCTGAGAGAATCGGTAGAAGAGATTACCACTTCTTCGACGCACCTCTTTTAAGTTTCCTATTAAGGCACTAGAGTTGTTCTTTTGAGGAGACTAGAACCTCTATAATGTTTAAAGGGAAGTTGAGAAGCGAAATGGGTATGGGTTTCCTGAGATTGAAGTCTCAAAATTGTGTAAAGAGAAGAGGGAGGAGATGCCCTTTTATAAGGGAGGGGAGAGGCACCTCAGGAAAAACTTAAAATATTATTTTATAATAAAGTAATATTTGGTTTATAATAGCTCCAAATTGATTTACTTCGAAGAAAAAGTGGGGATGGGTCTAAATCCTCTCAATCAATTTGTTTTAGACAAGTTTAGGTTACTATTTTAACCTTATCATTTAGATTGTGTCTTCTTGTTTTATTACACTATAAGGTTGATAAACATACTACAAAAAGCCAAAAGAACCCCAAGTGGTTCATTATTAATATATATAACCTTATCTAGGTCATTTGGCCGAACCTTATATTTTTAGGAATATAATAACAATTAATAATATAATATTTTTTGTAAGAAACTATTTTATTTCAATTTTGACACTATTTGGTAATTGATTTTTTTAAAACTCATAACAGCATGATTAGTTAGAAAAACGTTAATTAAATAAATTCTAACATGTCATATTAACCTAAAAAATTATTTTAATTTATAAAAAGTCTCAAATTATATTTATTTGGGTATTTATAACATCAATTATGTTAATATTTTATTAATAAGGTAATTACTGCATCATCATTGTGTCATAAATAAATTAAAATAATTAATGTATAAAAATTATAAATAAAATACCATTATGTAGGAAATATTTTTATATTTCTAATTAATATTTATAGTAGAATTTATCTTATGTATAACCCAGTATTAAAAATGTTTTAGTTATTAAACTTTGATTTTAACTCTTTTAACTCTTCTTTGAATTAAATAATAATAAATGTCCTAATCTAATTCAAGTGGACCTAAATGATAATATTATATTCCTAAGGTTTTTTTGGTCTAATTATAATTATCCAATAGAATTATTACCTGTTTTAGGGTAATAATAATATGATTTTTACACTTAATTACCCTATTTACTTTTTACCGTGGTAAATAAAAGTTAAAAGTTATTATTCACCAAAAATTATTTTTATCTTATTGAACCACATTTTACTACTTGATATTAACTGTGTCTCTCGGATTTTATAAATTCCACTCACAGAAGCGGTAAAACTAAGTTTTATGTAAATTTTCAAATTCTCCTAGGAGGTGGGTAAAAGATGGTGAAAAGTTCAATAAAATTTTTATATATATGAAATTATTATAAAATGACTCCAATTAATTACATTGAACTTATATAGGTATTATTTATCTATTTGGACCTAAAATAAATTTAACTAAAATAAATAATTATTTTAATAAAAATTCAGTTTTAAATAGTAACCCAGTGTTTTCACTATATATCAAAAATTGAAAGTTTTCAGAAAAATACCAAAAATTCACCCTAGGGTAATTTTGATATTATGAATCCAAAAATGAATTCCATTTTGAAAGATAAAATTTATAAAATTTAAAAAAGTGGTTATTACTATTCATAAGGGCTACTTTATATAATATTTTAATAATATATCGTTGTTTAGTGAAACCCGGTATTATGTACTACTCACGATATCGAGGAAGGTCGTGATTGCATGTAATGAAAGCCACGTCAGGGCTGCATGTAGTTCAATATCCCTTTGGTGTTTCCTATAACATAATCAAAACTTATTTCATTTATACATTATTTGAGATCTATACTTAATGTTGCGTAGAATAATTTCTAAAAAACGAACTTGAAATTGTGTGTAACGCAAGCCAAGAATAGTGTTGCGTATACTGCAAGCTAATATGGTGTTGCGTATAGCACAAGATAATTTTGTTGTAGCGTACTACACAAGACATTAATGAAATTAAAAAGAATAATTCTTATAAAATCTCGGGTTGTTACATTGTTAATTAGGATTCTTTATATCTTATTAAATCCAAACATATTTCCCTTTACTTGGTAGAGATTTCCTAGTGCGTTGATAGCATATGGGATCCTTCATAGAGAAAAAATATCTAATAGTTTTTCCTAGATGTAGGAAATTAGTGCACTGACTAGGTAAATTTTCAGAGACCTCCAATTGGAAAAAAACATGTTTCATGGTTCTGGATCCAGATAACTAAAGTTATGTGTTGCATAAGTAGAATCACAACACACACACATATAACCAATGGGATTATGAGATTCCTTGTAACATAATACAATTTGATGGATTACCCTAATAAATTAAAAATGGAAGGAGGGATATTTGTTTGAAGAAGTGAATCAACAGAACTGTGAGGGCCAAACAAACATGGGAAAAGGGGATTTAGAGTGTTCATAAATCATGGGGGAAAATTTTCAAAATATTCATTGAGAATCCTACAAAAGTAAAAAAAACCCTAGACCAAGGATGATAATAATCATTCTCAGAGCAAATATGTATCATGAAATTGAATGAATAGAGGATACTAATCTCAAAATCAAAAAAACCAATGGATTTAATAAATTTTATTATGACATTAAGTGAGGGACGATGATTAAAAAAATTATCCATCAAGAAAGAATCTGAGATCAGAAGATATAAATTGAACATCCTCGTTTAAAAAGGAAATGATCACATGACCTATATGACAAAATTTCATCTGAGGAAAGGATTAATCCAGTTTTGGGGATAAAAAAAGGGTAAATAGAATTTGGATGAGAAATCCTTGAAACCATAACCATGAAGCAACATTAATAAAATTGGTTGAGTAATTTTCCTTTTTTCAGCCTGAGTAGCTTTAATCCACCTTATCCATCACCATATGACAATCTTATTGAATCAAGTATAACCTTGATGTTTTAGTGAAACCTTTAGAAATAATTGGATATAGATATGAGCTTCATCACTATATATCACCCTAATAATAATGGTCCATATAAATTAACTGTTAAAACTCTAATAGATATGATTATAACTTATTCAATGGATTTAAACTGATATTTTGATCAATACCTTACTTGAGTGGAGTTCTCATATCATAACCATTTCCATTTTAGAATTCAAATGTCACAATATGTGGATATTAATGGGAAGCAGTTTCAGAATATATGATATTGGGATGAAATTTGTGTGCATTTTAATATGGAACCTAATATTAAAAAATAAAAGGATGATAAGGTTAAAACAATTTAGTATCGTATGAAACCCGTAAAAATTCAATATAAATCCTATGTTGACAATTATGGAGGATACATAGAGTTTTAGTTAAAATATAATATGTTCTTTCATGTATAATAATGGATGGACTTCATAAGGCTTAGTTGATGATACATTATCACGTTTTAGATCCTTGACCGCATCAGAGTGCTGTCATATAATCTAGAACTCCAACCAAATTGTTCTAAAGTACATAGTGAGTTATTTTATATCCTTATTGAGAAGTAAATATAAGACACCTACCATGTACTTAATAGAGTATTGGTACCTTCAGAGAATGATATTTCATAGGACAAGTACCATGTGAAGATATTAGATCATTCAGACGAAGTATTATGAAGAACGATGACTCACATGGTCAATGTGTTGTGGAATAACCCCTAATTAGATGAAGATATGTTTTGAAAATGATATGGTGATGAAACGTAAGTATTTTACTATTATTTGGTGTGTGGCTGAAATTTTGATGATGAAATTAATGAAGGGTTGAATAATGTAATTACGTAGACATTTATAAATTAAATTCTTCTTTTAAATGATTAAATTATTCATAATTAAATGAAATTATATAAATAATTTATATTTAATTTTTTTATTGTGATTTAATATGATATATACAATAATATATAAAATAAAAAATATGTATTGTAACTATTAATCGTATTTTATTTTTACAGTGATCATATTATTAGTATTTATATAGGGGTATAATAAATCCAACAAATAATGTTAATTGAAGTAATTTATGTGGCCAGTAGGATTGTACACTATGCTGAAACTTTAATCGAGCTTCTGATTGAGATAACATTACATGAATTTTTTACTAAGAAATCCCATGAAATTATTGACTATTTAAATAAAAAAATAACATTCTATGGGAGATGTTCAATCTCATCGAGATCACAACTAAAACCATGTTTTCCAAATCACAATAAGAAAACTACACCATCATACACCTTTCCTTCAGGTAATTCATTTGATTTATAATTTATTGTTTTTATAAAATCCATCAGAATGATTTTTTATATTTTATACAAATTAATGATGATATTTTTTTTTTAGTAATTTATTATATTTTCTAGATAAAAAATTTGAAAAAAATTATATTTTGATATGATGGAGAAAATTATATTTTTGGGAAATATATAATTTCAATAAAGTTAAAAATTTGTATTTGAGGATGATAAATAAAATAAAATAAATAGTAATAAAATATTATTAGTAATAAATATTTAAATAATATATATTATTATATATTTTTATAATGTCATATGTTATTTATAAATTTTCCAACAAAATGTTATTTCCAAAAAACAAATGTTTTTATAATTATATTGAATTTAGATTTAGAAGTTTTAAAATTATTATATTTATAGTAATAATTTTATTAAATAAATAATATTTTTTAACTAAAACACCTAAATTATCCAATAGTTATTTGATTAATATTTTTCTAAGATATTTTAATTTTTTGCACAAAATTTACTATAATTTAATTATACAATGTTTATTATAATATAAAAAATTCCCAAAACTAATTTAATAAATTAAATAATGAGTATCTAGGGAAAAAATTATGTTTCCTATTTAAAATAATATATTTTTAAGATATTTAATTATTTTTATAAACCATTAATTAATTATCCAAAACTTATATTATATATTATTTTCTAAAAATATTTTTTTATAAACATGACTCACTTCCACAACCCCAATGGTTTTATTTTAATTATGTAATTTTTTATCCATGTAAAGTAATTAATTTCAATATTATGTTGTGAAAAACATTCTAAAAAAATATCAAATTCCTTGGTTTTTTCCTAAATTTATAATATAGAGATGAATTCCTCTATTTAGAAATAAATATAGAATTATTCCTTATTTTTCTATAAAAACATTGAAAAAATATATTCCACATAAGTCAAAACATATGGATAATGAAGGTATAATACCATCACATATTTAAAACCCTCCTATAGTTCCAAGAGCTCTTACAAATCTTTTACCATGATTTTGAAAGTTCCTTATCATGGTAAGGGATCCCCTCTTTCCATCCTTTAGTCAGAAAAATTCATTGTAATAATATTAATGTTTCCCAAATGTCATTGTGTTTAAATATTTTGAAATATCTATCATACATTCCAAATGATTTAAAATTGATGAGGGACTACTTTCACTCTTATTATAATCTTCCATTAATAATTTTTTGCCCTTGTTATTATGTGGAAATTATCCTATCATTTTATATGCTAATCATTTTTTTAGTGAATACCTATCCCCATTTCCACTCAGGGTACTTTAAAAATGTTTCATTTCATTCATCTATTGAGAAAATCAATGTGAATAACCCTAAGTACTTAATCCTCGTACAAATTGTTTTAAAAAACTCTTATATTATATAATCTATATAGCACACATAAACATAATAATGATATTAATGTGACGGGTGGGCCTGAAATTATATAGTCCTCCAATTCATTGGGTAATATTTTTTTCTCATGAGATTCCATTAATGGGGTATGAAATTATTTTCTAATAACATTATCTTATGATGTCTCAATGGTTACCCATGACATATTCATCTGATTACATGTTTGATTTTGTTTCCAAATTCCCATGTTTTATTAAAGTTATCATTTATTACCATGATTCAATTATTATATTTACGAATTTTATCCCTCTTATGTTTTTTCAATGTTCATATTGACTCACATATTTTACATTCTTCATGATAGACATTGGTTATTCCCTTAGTAGGCCTTATAGGTAACCCCTTTCTTATGTATGTCCTTAATATTTCCAGTTAATTTTTAAATAATCACAGATATTTTAGGGCTTTCTATGAAGTTTTATTTTACATATTCCTATTTATGTTTCATTTTTTTATTATTTTTATTAAATTACCCAAATACATTATGCCTCATCATCCTATGGATTTTAACTAAGTATATATTAGTAAAATAATTCAAGAAAAAAAGTTTTTGAATTATTTGGTTTTTCATATATGCTATTTCATTTCAAAATTACAACGATTAAAGGATTTTTAAAGAATGGTGAGGAGATACTATAGTAGATATTTCATCGATACTATTGACAGGAAAATCAAGATCCATGTGATCACTGAAAGGGGGAGGGTGTGAATCCATGATCTTATGGTCTTATGGTCTTTTTATTATGAAATAATTTTAACCACCTATTTTTGATATATGAATCTACTAAAAACGAAAAAAATAGAAAAAATAGTGGAATTTATGTATTGAAAATGTTCACTACTCAGTGAGAGTAATTATTCCATATAACACATGAAGGAGCAACTATAATGCAATACGATCAAATTGGTTATGATGAAAAGGGAATAAAATTTCATTTTCAACAATCAATAGTCAATTATCATGGCATGTTACACTCATAAAGATAAAATATATATTTTTTTAGTTAAAAACTATATGAACAATAACTAATAAGATTCATATTATAATACAAATGATAATTGATCATTCATAACATAATAATTTCAGGAAATGAATTCATATTATTAACATTCATACAGAATAACAAGTAAGATCATCCTTTAGTCCAATGGATGTTTTTCTAATATGTTATTTCTATTTAATCTACTTTAATTACATCATGATTAATCTTTATGATTCATTTTCAAGACTAAAACCACTATTATCTTCATGTTTCCCCAATCAACATGGCATATTGTATGTATGATCCACATGATATAAAAACATATTATAGTTTATTTCTAATTGATTATCATTGTAAATATTTATCTGCTACAATATTCAAAACTTCAATTAAATATCCACTTAAGTTAAAACAATATATTGAATCCTCATAAATAATTCCTTTTCAATATTTTATCCAAAAAATATTGATAATTCAATACCAATTCCCCTCAAAATAAAAATATTAAATAGATAGTCCTCAAAAAAGTAACCCCCTTATATTTTTAAAGAATTCGATTTGATTTTAGGGAAATTTGTGGAATTAATTGACCCATCCTTCTCACCACATTGAGAATTATTTCATGGAAACATTAATAATTTTACCAGATTCAAAACTCCTTATTAGTAATAGATTCCTCTAAGACAAGACATCAAAAATCCAGTTCATAATTCAATATAACTAAATGATAATCAAGAATCTTTCCACCATGATTTTGAGAAAATTAGTTGATATACATTTAATAATAATTTTTATATCTTTATGAATGATTCATAGTGTTTTTATAATGTTTACATCATTATATTTCTAATACATATAAAAAACATCCTAGTATCACTTCTAATTGATATAAATTCATCCACTATTCTTGAAAATCATCATCAAAACACCTCAGAATTCATTCAATAGAAAATTTAACTTTCTAAATAATTGAATAAAATACTTTATCTATTATTTTCACATTTCTAACACTAAATGACAAACATCATTCAAAAATATTTACTCCATGACATCTAAGAAAACATCTAACTGATGTAATAGTGGTGTATATTGGAACATTATGAAACAAAAACACTTCAAAACATAAAATATATATGTATGATATAAATCTGGCTATATATTATCATTAATCTATCTGAGTTAGGCTACAAGGAAAATTAAAATATATACGTATAGACTCTATCTGATGTTATTACGAGGGAACTTAAAATAGTCCGCATCTGATGATACAACATAACAACTTCCCTTTGTGCTTAAAAAATATTATATTGGAACCAAATATTGATAAATTAATGCATGGAAACACTTTATACTATATGAAAATCCAAAAAATAATAAATATTGAACCAAAAAACTACTTACACAAACCTCTTATTAATACATTCAATCTAGTAAACCTCATAAAAAATCATATTATGAAGAACTTATAAATTATTTTCCTCAACTTCCAACTCATCATGGATCTTAAGGTATTTCAATACTCCTGATTCAAGAAACATTATGAATGTAAAATAGTAACCATATTAATATGAAATACACTATGTCTAATCAAACTTGTAAATATGATATCACAGTCATTCCACATAGAACTCATGTTGATAAACTTATTCAAAGAATGTTCATCTGATAGACTGAATCTATCAAATTCAAGTCAGACCTAATCATCTGATAACCTTTGTCAGAATTCATTTAAAATTAAGGTTATTTAATTAATCTAAAAAATATAACCCTTCTACTAAACCATCATTCATTCATAACTATCATAAAAATCATTCATATTCGTCAAAATACCTAATAATAGTTTATCCCAGAGAATCATACCCATGGGATTTTTTCGACCAATGAACCTTACAAATATGAATTTTATAAAAATTATGAATAAATAAATATCAAAAAATCAGATATAACATTATAGAACTAGGTGTCGGAAAAAATAATCAATGAACAAGATTCCCATGTTGTCCATAAGTAGTGACATAATTTTTTTCCATAAAATCAATACAAACATATTCATCTTCTTTAAAAAATAATCAAAAAACCTCATCCATTATAAAAAAATATTATCCTTCATCAATATGAAATACTTGTTTAAATAGTTCACACATTCTAATATAAAAAATTACCCCTTTAAAAAAATATTCCAAAATATATTCTCTTCATTAGGAAGGTCAAACAAATAACATTACATTTATTTGTGTTTTATCACTCCCCTATCCACTAAAAAAAATCCAAACCTAATATGTGATACTTTATGGAATATTATAGCTTATATTTGATGAGGGTGAGGTTTTTTACCAAGGGTAAAACTAAAAATACGAAATATTTCTTTAAAAATGGTTTTTTGAAAACAACCACTAGCTTTTTGTACGTACAAACACTAGATTCAATGTACTATTTAAACATGATAATTGAACAAGTGACATTTAATTTCTATTTTCAATAATAAATAATGAATCGTTGTCTTTTACTAAAATATTTTTACACATATATTAAATAATTCTAAGATATATATTAGCATCACAACAATAAACAAGGCTCTTAATTGATTAGTCTTCCTCAAAAATTATGTTGTGTAATGACTGTTACTTATACAATTTTCTTCTAAAATTTGTAGATTCATATATTTTTTCATATTAGTATATTTGGTCATACATATTTTACCCCAAATGAAGTCTCTATTATATGATTATTATCTATCATTATTACAACATTCATAATCTCCATCTATGAAACCATATATATATAGGCATCCTAATTCATCTTAATTTATGAAAAATTAGTTGTTCCTTTTATATATATGAGAATTATAAAATATTACCTTAGATAAAATTCCATTGGAGCCCTTTGGTTCCTTTAATATAATGTTACCAAATACACTATATATAGTGTTAAATATTTTAGATTCAACGACATTCAAACCAACTTCATAAACACTTTAGGATAAAAATTTCCACCATCTCTATCTTTTTAAAAAAAATTTCACATAAAAATGTGTGTGGGGACTATATTTTAATCTTATGTTAAAAAATTAAATATATTTTCTTATGAACACCACTATTGATATGGGAAAAAAATTCTTCATTTGAATGTTTTTTGGTCCAACATAGTATTTCATTTATCCTAGCATGGAAATCTTAAGAATCATCATCATCTACTCAAAAACCACCTCATATGTTTCTTCATTATATAGTTTGAATATAATTTCATAAAAAAATCAATTAGGGACACTACATGGTTTTTTATATAGGTGTTACAATCAACTCATACCTTCATGAAGGTCTACTACCATTTAAAAATATTCAATTAATAATACTAATATCTTAGTGATTTCTATAACCTATATAACTCTTTATTTAATATACACAAATCAAATTCATTGTTCCCAATAATTAAGAAAAAAAGTACAATATAAATTTTTTCATTATGATATCATTTATGAAATTTTTACATTATATCCATCAGTACAATCTTATATTATTATTGTTTATTAATAGAATGAAATTTTTTTATATTTTCTAATTTGTCAACTTGAGAAAAGGTCTTATCAATGCCAGTGCCTTAAATTTGAGGGTAACCTTTAAAAATAATATGTGCCTTATTTATATTCATCTCACCTTTATTATTAATAATTCTTCTAAACACATGTTTTATACAAATAACATTCTTATAGATTTTTATACAAGTTTCCCATGTAACATTTTTTCAATATAAAATAGATCCATATTCATAGTATCAGTATGTGTTTGATGTTCCAAAGATTGCTCAATATATTATTTGTCCTATGAATATAAGGATGTTTCTGAAAGTAATGTTGGTTTTATTTTTTTTTAACCAAAAATTTTTTATCGGCAATGATGTTTTGGGCTTCCAATTTCTTCCTCTATCATAGATGATGTGTACATTATTGTTCTTCAAGACATGATATATATGTTTACGAATATTTACATCAAGTAACTTAATCACTATTAATATCATTTAGAACATTTTAAAATTGTTAAAATAAAATCACTTCATTTTCCCTTTATTCCATAAATGAAATTATCTATCAAAGTTTATCATCATTACCTTCATGATAATTTACATATATAGAGTAAAAACTGATTCAATTCTTTGTATAATAATATATATATATACTCTATAATTAGAGGTGAATTCATGAAATATAACAACCACTATAATCATATAAAACTACCAGGATTCTCACCCTTGAATATTATAATGAAATTTTAAACGCCCTAATATTTAATGAAAAATATTTTTAAAATGGGTTTAATATTTTCGATATTTTTCATTACATGCAATGCTGAGTTAAAAAACGATTCCATATTATTAAAATATTATTATTTGATAGTTATTACCTAGATATTTGGGATTTATTGTATGAATATGATTAAATAAATATTGAAAATATATTATATAAACAAGTATATAAAATGAATTTTTCTGTTACCATGTAATTATAAATTAAAATTTAAAATATTTCGGAAAAATGATATAATTTTCATAAAAACTATTATTATGCAGTTAAATTAATTTTAAGAAAATTAATTAATGACATAACTTTTTTTATGATTTTTAAAAAAAATTACATGTACTATATTAAAAAATGTATTACTTTATTATTCTCTATTTTCTTGAAAATAGATAATAATAAATTCAATTTGAAGCTTTAAAACTCTATTTTTCTAAAAATAAATTTTTACTTCCTTTTTCACACTTACATTAAAATTATTTTTTGAAACTTAAAAAAAATTAACAAATAATATCCATTTTTTAATCATTATTAAAAACTACATTAGGGATAATTTTTTATATCTTTTCTGACATGATTAATTAATTATTGAACAGCATAAAAAATATTTGAAACTATCATTTTCATTTCAATTATTTATAATGTAAAATTACATGTTCAATAAATTTTTAAATAATAATTTGTATATTCATATATATTAATCCAATTTAGGTCACTAGAATAAATTTTTTATTGATTTTAAAAAAAACAATCTAAACTTTTGACCTTTTACCATAGAAACTATAGTTTTTCATCACGTATGATGGTTTAGTTTTAAATACATAGTTTCCACTTATATGTATTGATTTTGGAAATTTAATTCCATGTTTTTAATTAGAATAATTTATGTTACTTAATAAGGTAAAATTAATTTCTAGAAAAAATAAATAGTGAAAATCGAAATAATTATTTATTGTGGTTATGGTAAAAATGGTTTTAACATGGGTTAAACTCATAAGATAAGGATAAAAATGACATAAATAAATTAAAATATATTTTCTATATATACATAAACTAAAATATATAATTCTTGATAATAATTATTTTTGGAGCCTTTTGGAACATGGAAAATGTGTGTAAACCTTTTTAATTTCTAAAATTACGAGTGTGTCACTCACCTCACATATAAAAGACTAGTCTATCCCCTCTCATTTTCAAACAAATATTTTCACAAATAACTAAAAAAATAAGTTCCCAATATCACTCATATCATATTAGAATACTTATTTTGAGAATATATATATCCTATAAAGGCATTTTTTGTGAATATAAGGATGATATCCTATTAAGAAGAAATGTTATTCAATGAGAATTTTAATATTTTTTATTCTATATCCCCTTATTATATTTTTAAAGAAGGATGATATAATAACCATGGTATCTTAAATATAATTTTATATTTTATGTCATTTTAATGACCTAAAAAAGTTATAATTACATCAAATGGGTTTTAATAACATCATTCACATATACGCCTAACTACAATATTGCAATGTGATGTCATTAATTTTTCCATTACCATCTAGAATGATTGTGTATGATAATAAATAATATATATATATATGATATTTATATTTTAATTATACCTCTAGAGTAATTATTATATATATATATATATATATATATTAATTTACATTCAATATGTGATATAATAACATCGCTTGGGTGTATAACAGACTACCTCATAAAGATGCAATGTGATTAATTTTTCACCAAAAATTTACATGGAGGATAATAAGGATAAATAAATTTGATATACATGAAGTAATTATAATATTATTGAAATATTTATCATTCTTATGTTATAATTTATCCTTAGTTTTATTATATTCTCACTTACTCAATGATGATAATGTTGTTCATATATGTGTAGACTACCTCCTTCACGAAGTGAAGTGACTATCTCCTTCAATCACCATGCTTCATTAATGATATATATATATATATAAGTATATTTAACAAAATGATATTATATTATGATCAGTTGAGAATGATAAAATATTACTTTCCTACGATTCATAATGATTGTTGAAAAAATGTTACTCGTGTATTCACAAGGCATATATTCTCAATGATCGTAATGTACTTCATTTCTCAATAATTTCTTTCATAAATTGACCAAAAATTGTAATTTTCATATAAATATGAAAATTCTGTAATGAATATTTTTATATACATTATTATCTAATGATAATAGTTATATTACTAAAAATTAAAAATCAACACATATATGATAAAAAATGGTTATTACTAGTAACATGATTTTAACAAGGTATTGTTAATAATTGAGTAATAAAGTGACATGTGTAAATAATTTATAGAATGATATATATAAGTATGTTTGTGTAATTTATATATAATATAATTATAATTTTCCAAATTTGGGTCAATTATTAAAACAGATGTTTAGAGTTTCAGTAAAGGATTTTTAGTCTTTGTTATATTTCTGGGAGACATATAAAAAATCACCAATTATTTATTTTTTGTGGTGTATATAATTCTCCACTGAAATTTTATATCATGAATAAACTTATATTAGTTATATTTAATATCCAATTTTTTATTCAATATATTTTTAAAAATTCAATGATTACAAAAGTGGTATCATATTTTTTCATCTCGCTTTTATATCTTTGAGAAACATATTGTATTCATCCATTACTTCTCATACGTGGTTCATATACTATCCCTGAATTAAATTTATATTTCTTATAAATAAAATTATATGTATTTATATCTCCATTTTAGGATTTCTATTTCTTGGGGGTTACAGTTCAATTGATACCCAAGTGGTAAGAGATTTGTTTTCTCAATTTCACTTCTTAGGAAATATTTCTTGTTATACACATATATTCATTTATGAGATTTATATATGGACCCTTTAAAATTAAATATCTATATTATAGTTATTCTCATGATATTATATGTTCCTTTTAATGATTTTAATTAATTGGATTATGATTCAATTTTTCCAATGTGGTATTTGTATTAATGTAAAATCTTATCATTTATTAAAATTGATTATGATTAGGTTTACATTGAAAAAATAGTATGTTCCACCACCCATGAAACACATAAAATTTATTTTACTCTAGTAATTTTATGAGTAAATATTTTTTACGTTATTTTCCCTCTGTTTATGTACTAATGTGTGAAAAATAATGTTCTTATCATATTTATATCTCTTCAGTCAAGAAATAATTTTATTCTAACACCATGATTTAAAAAAATATTAAATACTTTTTATCATTCATTAAATTATTTTTCCAAGAAATTATTTCTAATGAATTACTTTTTATAAAACAATTTATGTGAATCTTGATGTTATTTTACAAATAATTCACATTTTTATTGTTTAAAAAAATATATAATCAATATTTTTTACTGTGTACAACATGAATTGTAATTACCTCCATAATGACAATTAATCTCTTAAAATCGTTCTTTATATGTTTTCAATGTTATCTTCAATGAAAGGGTTGTGAAAAAAAATTGAGTATTTAGATTTAAAATGATAATTTCAATGGAATTTTATTTTCCACAATGAATATTTAAAATGATATTCCAAAAATTACTCTCCCTATAATATGATATCATTTTATATAACATATTATTTTTTATGTATCTGAACCAAATATACCATTATAATTAATTCATTGAATATTATATCATTACATAATGTTTATGATACATGTTTATCATTAATAAGTTATGATATTGTAACATACTTATGAAACAGGTTTCTTCTTCCATGGGTTATGTTGCGATGAAATAAATAATTAATTATGAATCCTATATCTTTTCTATAGGTTAGAAATGATGAAATTTATATGGAACCTATTTTTATTTCATGGGATATTGTATGATTAATTTTTTCTGATCATGTGGTAAACATATATAATATTTTATTTATGTGATATTGGGGACTATATATCCCACAAATGAATTTGATAATTATTAATGTTATATGATCTCAAAGGGTATACATGGGGTTATCCCATGTCTGAAAGAGGGTACATATGAGGTTATTCCAATCTAAGAAGAGGGTAAATGGGGGTTCATCACAATCCTAAGAGAGGGTACACATAAGTACATTCCAAGAATAATTTAGGCACACATAAAATTAGTCAATACCTAACATTTTATGAATGCCTTAATGGGTATCTTCTATATAATACATTTTATTCTTATTTGTATGTCACAAATCTATATCTTATGCCAACATTTTTCCATCATTGATCATGTTCTTCCATTAATATGTGGAAAATTCCTTATAAACATCTAATCATTATCTGATGACTCCATATTATGATATTGATATGTAGGGTTTATTTAACATATTTGTGTCATGTTTTCACACCCTTATGTATAGGTTATTCTTATATATCTCTAATTTTTACATCTACTGAACATATGAGTTCACTCTTTCATTCAATTCCTTTGCCTAGTTTATAATGAAATGTTTTTATAGGGTCTAATTATGAAGATTAAAAAATGGGGAGATATCATGGGGGATATTGAAGATATTTTAAAAAATCAGAATATTATTTAACTAGTCTCAAAATATACTAAACTATTACTATCATTAGTTATGTGTTTATGTATTTAATTGAATATTCGTCTAAAAATATGTATTATGAATGTCTAAAATTCATGGGTCACTATAGTAGGTATCAGATGAAATATATAGTTAACATTTAGAAATATATATGATAATATTTAGTGTATAAAATAGGTATATTTATAAGGATATATCTAAGAATGTATCTCATGATTACTCTAAGGATGATTCAATGAATATGAAAATAACCATGAATTATTTTGAAGGATAGAGAATGTGGTTTCCATGAAATTACATACCTATGTCGATAATATAAATTGATGTATCCCTAGAACATTGGTAGCAAGGGGTAATCACCTGAAATGGGTCATATTGATATACACTCAATAATCCCCTGGTGCATATCAATTTCCAATTCATTTCACATGGTTTGATACTCTTGGGGGATATGCTTTGGAAATTCAAAAACTCTTTACAACCCATGAAAATGTATTTAAATAGAATATTACAATTAATGGCATTGGATAATCCTATGTTATCTTATATTAGAAAATGGTTCGTGGTTTAGACCTTCTTAATGTTATTATTCATTATTTTGTGGCTTTCCACATTTATTACTATTCCCTACACTATGCTTTACAGTTTTTGGAAATGGATAAAACTAAAAGGAATTGGATCAATAGTGAATGTGATAGATAATATTTTGATGACAAACTAAAAATGATGATGATTTGATCTATGTATATTGTGATTAATCATAATTATTAATCATAGAAAATTATTAACAATGTGAACTGTAAACAATAATTTGAATTGATATTTAATAAAAGGATAAATTTCACTGATACTTTGGGTAATGGAGATTATGAAGATAAAAAAATTCAGTTGTATATATATGGAGAATTTTCAAAAAATAACCCAATGGAATGTCATACAGGGATGGGGATATTTTTGATTTTGGAATGTAAGGAAACAAATCAAAAAATTATATAGGAAAAACAAAAATTTCAAATGATAATGTGAATTAGATAAAGGTTTCTCAAATATATAATCAGTTATTGAATGATTAAAATATATGAATAATGTTAATTAATATAATCAATTTCCTAATGGGTAATTTCCATGAAGATAATTAGAATAGATGTATATGTAATGTTTAAACTACTGGTGAAGAGGAGATCAAAAATGACATCTGAATTTTATGGATAGTTCTAATAGTATTTTCTAATGTAAAATGTAATAAGCATTATAAAAGTAATGATGATGAATGAAAATATTCATATTTAATATTTTAAGAAAATGCTATTAAGGAATGATATGATGAATTATTAATAAATTTTTAGAAATGAATAAGGGTAAATTAAGTGTTTATGGATTAGTATTATATAAATTATAAAATATATAAGTGGCATTCATTATGGGATTTTCATTATATATTTTTCTAGAATTTGTTGAATGTCACTAATAAACCATAAAAGTGATTTAATGGAAATGGTATATCTTATTTAAAGCACGTTATTAATACATGGTAACCCATATTATGTTCTTGTTGTTGTTAAAATTGTGTTTAGTTTAGATAAATAGAAGATCAATATGGATAATGTAAATTCTATAGTATTCATGGTTGTAGAATTTATTAATGATTTATGGATAAATTAATTAAATCTATCATTGTTGGTGTTTATATATTATTTTTATTTAAGTAAAATACTAAATAATAGGTTTTATTATTCTTGTAATTAGGATGTATGCTTGTTTGAGTATGTTTCTATGTTAAACCAATCAATTACCTTGTTTCAAGAGATTATTTGATGATGGTATTCACAATTTTGGTATGTTACAACTATGATAAACTTCATGTTGATTGGGGGATTAATGATATGTTCATTTTTCCAAAATTTGTGAACATCAATGTAATGTTTTGGATTTTAATCTTTTCAAAGTGTCATAAGGTATTTCTTTATTGACTTATTTAGGTTAAAATTTGGATGGGATTTTTTAGAATAACATATTACATAAACATATGATGGTTTATCCATAGTGGATAACACATTATAACCGTTTGTAATCAATAGATATGGCGTAAAATATTATTATATTATGTGTCTTTGGATTTGTTAGTCCTTTAAGAATACAAAAAATGTCTGTATATCCTGAAGTAAGTGATGATGAGGAAAATGATCAATGTAAAAAACATAGGATTCAATTTTTCTTATAATAAAATGGAAATATAAAAACAATTTATATCAGTCCCTTCTAAATTCATGATTTTATATGGGTGCAAGCCTACCTATATTCACTTACATCTAACCTATTTCAGGTTTAGTTTGTGTTATTTGTATCTCTCTTCCATAAGTAAATACCTGACCCCTTAGATATACTAAACTCAGAGGATAAACTATTGGATAATGATATTCCTTTTGAGTAAAAACTTGTAGATTTTATTAATCGTATAGAGAATGTTATATGGAACCAGATGACTTTCATTATCATTGTTTTGTTGCAATCCCACCATCTAGAGGAAGCTATGTGGGAACATGATTATTTAATTAGGTAGATGTATCCTTTTTATTTAGTACTAATGTGATCAATTTGGAGGTATAATTTCATTTTATGGTGTTTATAAAATAGTACCATAATATTTTGTGAAAAATATGTTTCAAAGTAATTTACATGTTTCCATATATTTTGTTTCACACAACCCTATGTTAAAATGAAACATAATATATTAGTAATATATCATTATATGATAGTAATCTCTCATCCATTGGTATGATATGAATGAATTTTTCTAACCATGTTATGAAGATATTTTTTTACACATGTAAATAAATTTAACCCTTTAGTGACCAATTAAGTTGAAATGAAAATAAAAAATATTTGTAAATAATGGAAAAAAAATTTCCTATAATATATTTAAGGAAAAAACACATTTTAATAAAAAATAAATTAAAATTATGTAAATTATTTTTATAATATTTATATATTATATATTTAGTAAAATTTTGAACGTTCATATTATTTATTTTTTATATATTAGATAACATTAAATCCAATTTTATGATTAAAAATATCATTTTTGCAAACAACTGATTTGTTTCAATTTTTTTACAGATATGAAAACGGTTTTTTGAAATTATTATTAAAATATCTTTAAAAAATAAATTTAATATTTTAATTAATTATTTCTGAAATATCTTATGATTAATTTTTATTAAATTTTTTATTTTTTTTATATATAGTGAAATAAATAATTTTAGTTAGATAATTCATTTTTATTATAATACTTTATATAAATAAATTATATTTTAATTTTTTTTATTAAAATTAAATAATTATAGATATATTTATCTAATTTAGGGCATTGAAATCGATATTTTTATTTCTAAAATAAAATCATTGTAATATTCTAAATTTTTCTCTTTAAAACCCCTAATTCTTATCGTGTCTGCAGATGTATTTTTATATTAAACTTTTCCACACATGAGAATTGAATATAGAATAATAGATAAAATATTTGGAATGAAAATGATTTATTTTATCAAATAATGTTCACATAATTTTTTCCGAATATTAATATTGAAAATAGTAAAATTCATCACCACTGTTAAGGTAAAAATTGTTTTCCCATGGGGTTAAACTGAAAGGGAAAAGGTTAACATGACATAATATATTGTATTAAATAAATATATTTATTTTTTTATCATATCAATTTAGCTATAATACTCAATTTTTTCCCCTTTTCATGTTAAAAAGAAGGTAACGATATTTCCTTTAGAAAAATTACAAGTGTGATAGTCACCTAACATATAAATGCCAACCCCCTCCTTTCTACTCTTCCCAATTTCTAAACTTTTTAGATTTTCTAATAAATTCCTAATTAACTCAAAAAATTAATATTTTAATAATTAAATCAATATTTTATAAATAAAACAAACTTATAATGGTGTTTGTTGAAAATATAAGGATGATACCTGATGAATACGTAGTGTTTTTAAATTAGTGTTTTAATTTTTTACCCTCCAAAACATATTTTAATTATTATTGAATAAGGATTATATAATAAAAACATAATCATCCTTATAATTTGGTATTTTTATGTTCTATCATGACATATAACAATCTCCACATTCATCAAATGGGTAAAAATCGTCAATAAGGTAAATGGAGGACTATCATCTCACGAATCGATGTCATTAATTTTTTAATTCAAATGTCTCCTAACTGGGTAAAATTATTAATATAGTATGGATATATGATACAAATAACATAATTTTACCTCTAGTGTTATTCTATAATATATAATATTACTTACATTCCATTATATAAAATATATGATATCACCACTAATGTGTACAGTGGACTACCGCCTCATGATGTGATGTGATTCATTTTTCACTAAAAAATTACAAGAAATATAATAAGAAAATTGTATGACATATAAATTAAAAATATAATATTTATAACATATTTATAAATATTCAAATATAATTTTTCATGTAAATTAATTTATTTTCAGTCACTAGATGATGATAAAGTTTCCCATGTACGTTTGGACTACCACCTTGACGAAGTGATGTGACTATATATTTTCACCACTACACCGAACGATTGATATATATAAGTATATTTAATGAAATAATATAATAGTGAGAAAATAATGAAATGAATAAAAATCATTTAACTCATTTCTATAATGATATTTTGAAAATGTAAACTTTACTCGTGCATATGTATGAACTAATATCTCTATGATTGTAGAATAATTAATTTCTCAATAAAATAATTTATGATTTTTCATAAAAATTTAATTTTTTTATTAATATGATACATATTTCATGATTATTATTAAGTATATTATTTAAAAATGATCCCATTAAGAGGACCGAAAATTACAAATCAAAACATATAAGAAAGAAAGTGGTTATTACTGAAAAGATGTTCTCATCAATGAATTAAAAATAGATGGGTATTAAAAGAATATAATTAAATAATATATGGTTTGACATATATATATATATTTTTATCAAATATATTCATAATAAAATAATATTTATTATACAGTTTGTTTGAATGAGTTTGAGGGATGTTGAGACTTTCGGTAAGGGATTTCGAGTCTCTCTTTTATTTTTAAGAGACATATGTAAATTCACCATAGATTTCTTTTTGGTGGTGTATATACATCCCCTTTGACTTTTTAAATAATTAAAATCATTCATTATTGATATTTAATGTATCAATTGATGTTATCATTTATTATGAATTTTGGACAATCATATTACTAATTCAGTAAGGGATTTTTTTGCTGACATTTATATTTGAGGGATCAATACCATTTTCACCAATTTTTTCTCTTATATTGTGTATATAAAATGAAATAATGAAATTTAAATTTCATCTAAGGAAAATGAGGGGGATTATACATATCAATTTGGTTATTTTTCTATCATGGATTCATGTTTTAGGTGATACACAAGGGGTAAAATATTTTTATCACAATTTTCCAACATTGATTCATATATCCTATTATGTACCTATATTATTTTATGAGGTGTATATATAACCACTTAGATATTTAATATCATTAATTTATTTCTTATAATGATATTTTAGGTTTCATTTATTTTATTTTTTTGTTTCAATGGTCTTATGATTTTCTGTTACCTATGTGGTAAGTGTTTTATGATAGAATCTCATCATTTATGAGGATTGTTTATAAGTACGTTTCTGATGATGAAATTTTATGATACATATCTCAAGAAACTCATGAATTTTATTCCTAATTGATTTTTCATGAGAATATACATTTCCCTTTTTTTCAATTTATGTACTCATCAAATATTAAGTATTTTTTTATCATCATTATTTCTATCTTTAGTTATAGATCCATTTTATTCCAAAAAATGTCTCCCAAAAAATATTTCAATTGTTTTTTATATTTCTAAATTGATTAAAGTAAATTATTTCCCATGATTTAGTTTTTAAAAAATATTTTTAAATTAATCTTCATGTTTTTTTCTACAAAATAAACATTCTGATTTTATCAAAAATGTAAAAGGAATGTTATTTAATGTGTATGATCTGTATGTAATTCCCACAATCATGGCGATAATTTTTTTGAAACGTCCCTTTTATGTTTTAATTGTTATTTTTAAAGAAAATGATATTAAATTTATTTTATGAATCTTTGGTTGTTAAAATTTAATTTCAAATAAATAATGTATTCATAATGAAATTTTCCAAATGATCCTTGAAAATTAATCACCATCTAAGATTAAATACATTGATTTAACTAATTCTTTGTTGGTTATATGAACCAAGATAGTACTGTCATTATTAATATGAATGTATTATAATTAAAAAAATTATGTAACCCATTTCTCTTCCATGGGTTTTATTTTGATAATAATATTATGAATCCCATAACATTATTCTTAGTGGTAATCTATAATAAACCATTTAAATGATTATAAATCATGTCTATTTTCCATATGTTATGATAAATATAATGTTTTATGATTACAATTTTCATGTTATGGGTTATGAGGTGATTATATTTTTATGATCAAATGGATTCCATATGTATACCTATTATTATGTGATGGGTGGGAACTATATCAACCACTAGTGGATTAGGAAATAATTACTCTTATATGATCTCAAAAGTTACATGGTAGATTGTCCCATAAGCATTTGAGGGTACACTGTTGGTTACCCATATAACCAAATATGGTACATGGGATGTTATCACAATCATAAATTATTATTAATTTCTTTGTTGATATTATTGACATAAGATTTTATTTTCTTATGTGTATGACAAAAATATATGTCTTGTGCCAATTTCATGCTCCCATAGACCATGTTCTAATTGTAATGACCCAGTTCTGGAAGCCACCTAGAGGTGCCCCATACCTAGTTGGTCACATGGCCTCAAGCGCATTTCCCTGAACGCCAAAGGCTGTCGACTAGAAACAAAGGCCTTGGGTGTGCTAGTGGGGAAACCATTCCCTCCATGGTAGATTACACAGTGGAGGTAAACAACACATAAAATAGCAGAAGCAGTAAATATCCAACAACAGTAAACAGTGGAAGACTAAAATAATAAACAACTGGATCACACACATATATATGAAATGATGCATGATATATATGTCTAGGAAAGCAGCCAAACAAGTCCCAATACTGAGTACAATACTAAACCAAAGTACAAATGAAAAATAGATAAGCAACGCCTTAGCATCGCAATCCTCGGCTTGGTCCCATTCTCTCCTACTCTAATGCAATCAAGTACCTAAAGTTGAAGGGCGCTTTCCCTTGTCTATACCTGCAGTAATATAATCTGTTTGGGCCCAAAATCATGACCCAAACAGGGTGTGAGACTAAATCTCAGTAGAATAAAAACCTGAAGATATGTTCCTAATAATCAGTGAGCATATGGCAGGTAATATTACAGTAAGCAATAAACAGTAACCAGTAAACAGGATGATACACAATATTAAACAATCCACAGATCAACAAGTAGCAGTGAAGCAAACAGCTAACCACAAATAGGAAATCCCTCTGGGATGTACTCACAGCCATCCCCTCTAGTCCTATCCCAGAATTACCAACAACCCTTTGGGCAGTACACTCAGCCTAACCCCTATGTTTTGGACATATGAAAATATAAGACTCTCTAAGGAGGCACGGTCAGTCAATTCCTCTTATAGTCTAAGGTAGTCAGGGACTCTCTGAGGAAGATCACACGGTCAATTCCCCTTATCGTCCCAAAAACTAGAGACTCTATGAGGAAGCTCACTCGGTCAATTCCTCTTATAGCCTCAGTTCAATCATAGACTCTCTGACGAAGCTCACTCGGTCAATTCCTCCTATAGCCTGGAATGGTTTATGGAAATTCAAACAAAACAAAGACTCCCTGAGGAATCTCACTAGGTCTATCCCCGTATAGTCTATAATGATCAAAACTCTCTGAGGAAGCTCACTCGGTCTATCCTTCTGTGGTGTATAATGTACACGACTCTCTGGGAAGCTCACTCGGTCTATCCCCTATAGTCTATAATATCCAAGACTCTCTAAGAAAGCTCACTGGGTCTATCCCCTTATAGTCTATAGCACCAGGTTCTAACGGACCCATGCAAGTCAGTGCATAATAATGCTATATGGACAAAGTAAACCTATAGAGCTACTTTGCTAACCATTCTACGGTATAACAAGAATGTTAGGGAACAATACTCCATCCTACGATCATAAGGCATGGAAAACAGTTATAACGGCAAAAGGCCAAACAAGACTAAAATTTCGTAAACAGAACAAGTCATGGGAAAAACATCCAAGCATTGCAATTATCCTTATACTAAGAAAAATTACCTCTACACAAACATACATGAAAGGCAGTAAAAAAACAGGGGCAAAACAGTAAACACGCAATACCCCATTCAATGGTATTGTTGGAATTTGAAAATAATACTCAAAGACTTTGAATGGAAGGGAACAAAAAACCTACCTTTATGCTATGAGATCAATATAATTTAACCACGAGGCTTTAATCTCCTTAAGAAATAGTAGATCTATGAAAATGCACAAAATATTTAACCCACGATAACTTGAAAAAGAAGAAGAATTGGAAAATGATGCTCTAGAAGAAGGAAGATCTTACAGTTGTGGTTCCAATGCAATCGACGGCGGTCAGTTCAGAGAATGGATAGATGCACTTTTTATCAGATATGTTTCGACACCGTATGGCTTCACTCGGTCAAATGATACCTAGAAGAAGATGATTCTGGTGGTCAGACGTGAGCCCGGTCTGTTTAATGAAAAAAAAGTACACAACATGTACATTTGGAGTACACGGTGTGTACTAGGATATTTTTCACTCCTCTTTAAGCGTCCTCCACATCACCCCACACGACCGTGTGTGTGGCCTGGACACAGCCAGCATATGGCCTCGCGCGGCATCGAAGTACATGGCGTGTACTTCAAAAATTTCCAGAAACTCCTCTTTTCTCAAAAACTCCAAAAAAGGTAAAAACATACCTGAAATGAAGGTCCGGGTTCTTAAAAACTTCCCCCCTTAAAGAAATTCTTCCCTGAATTCTTTTAGCGAGGTGTAGAAGAAGAAACCCCGAACAGCTTCGGCCAGTGTGATCATACATCGGCCTCCCTCTCCCATGTCTAGTCCTATACTCACCAGTGCTACCATAGCACCCGTACCGGAGGAACATCCCGGCCACAGTGAACCTTCGTACTGCGATCGACAATCCAGATAGGATGCTCCTCAAACTATGCATCCACTTCGAGCTCAACCTCCCCATGATGAAAGATATGGGACGGGTCTGAAAAGTAACGTCGGAGTTGAGAAACGTGGAAGACTTTGGGCATATCTCAGTACCTATGAGATAACTGCAACCGATAGGCAACCATCCCAACTCTCTCCAACACCTCAAACCGCCCGACATATCGTGGTGAAAGCTTACCCTGTCTCTGAATCCTCTGGTGTCCAATCCTTTGTGTGACATGCAGGAAAACCTGATCTCGGACCTCGAACTCCAGAGGTCATCTCCAATGATCAGCATAAGTCTTTTTTGAGAGTGTGTTGTATCCATCCTCTTCTGAATCAACTCTATCTGCTCTAAGGTCTCCTGAACAAGATGAGGCCCCAGCAAAGTTTCCTCTCCTGCCTCCAGCCATCATAAATGTGATCGGCATGGCCTACCGTACAAAGCCTCATAAGGTTCCATCTGAATAGTCACATGAAAATTGTTATTGTATGTGAACTCCACAAGAGGTATATGCTTATCCCAAGAACCTATAATGTGTATAATGCAAGGTTGGAGCATATCCTCAAGAACCTAAGTCATACGCTCAGACTGGCCATCTATCTGGGGAAGGAATGTTGTACTCAAAAGTACCTGTGTACCCAAAGCCTTCTAAAGCCCCTACCTGAATCAAGAAGTAAAATGTGCATCCATGTCTGAAACAATGGAGTGTGGAACTCCATGTAGACGTACAACCTCTCGGATTTATAACATTTATAGCTCATCAACACTAACGGTCTCCTTGGTCGGAAAGAAGTGATCAACCTTCGTAAGCCTGTCGATGACAACCCAAACAGCATCATTCTTTTGAGGTGACCTTGTCAAATGGTCATGAAGTCCATCGCGACATCATTCCACTTCCACTCTGGAATGGGTAACTACTTCAAAAGACTTGCTGGTCGTTGATGCTCTGCTTTCAACTTCTGACAAGTGGAACACCTCAAGACAAAACCAGAAACTTCTCTCTTCATACCTGGCCACCAATACTGGTGGTGTAGATCACGATACGTCTTAGTGATGCCAAGACGAACTGCCCAAACTGGGTAATGAAAGTCATGCATCAGCTCCTTGCATATGTCTATCGGCACCCATGCGTGTCCCTGGAAATGCAAGATCTCATCCTCACCTACTATCCATCTGGGAAGAGGGTCCCCTCCTGATACACTCTCTCATAGGACTAGGCCTTCCGAGTCTGATAGTTTCCTTGTTCGTACCCGATCAAAAAGAGTAGAGGTAACAGCTACAGAAGATAGAAAAGTCTTCCCCTTTCTGTTGTGCACGTCCAAATGCATCTTAGAGTACAGAGACATAATCTTCCACTCACTACTGGCCTCCTAAATTTCCTGTATCTGAGTTCTCCTGTTCAATGTGTCAGTCACTATGTTTCCCTTTCGCGGTGTATAGGAAAGCTCACAGTTGAAGGACTTAAGATAATCAACCCACCAGCGCTGTCTCAGATTCAAATCACACTGATTGAATATGTACATGTGACTTTTTTGGTCGGTGAAAAGCACAAAATGCTCACCCAAAAGATAATGTCTTCAACAGCGTAAGGCATGAACAATAGCTGCCAACTTCATATCCTGCATCGGGTAATTCCTCTCATGTGGCCTCAGCTATTGAGACCCGTACGCAACGACTCCATCTCCCTGTAAAAGCATAGATCCCAGTCCGATACTTGATGTATCAAAGAAAATGGTATATCTCATGCCTTGATCTTGAGAGACTAGTATCAGTGCTGAAGTCAACCTCCCCTTCAGCTCCTGAAAGGCTGACTCACACGAATCTGACCATAAGAACATTGACCCTTTCTTGGTAAGACCTATCAGTGGTGGTTCTAAGTGTGAAAAGTCTTTTATGAAAGGAATGTATTATCCATCCAACCCAATAAAAATATGCACCTCAAAGACGTTATTCGGTTGCTCCTAGGAAACTACTACTATCACTTTCTCTAGGTCTACTCAAATTCCTACCTCTGAGATAACATGACCCAAGAAGTGAATCTGATCCATCAAAAAGTGGAACTTTGAGAGTTTAGCATAAAGTTGATGCTCTCTCAGAGTACTCAAGATGATATCAAGATGGTTAGCATGGTCATGTCGAGTGTGAGAGTACACTAAGATGTCATCCATGAAAACCATGACGAAAGAGTCCAAGTATGGATGGAACACTCAGTTCATCAATGCCATGAAAATTGCAGGTGCGTTCGTGAGACCGAACGACATTACCATATATTCGTATAGACCATACCTGCTCTGGAAGGCTATGAGAGGTATATCATATGGTCTAACATGCAACTAATGATAACCAGACCTCAAATCGATCTTTGATAACACCCGGGATCCTCGAAGCTGATCAAAGAGGTCATCAATCCTCAGAAAGGGATATCGGTTCTTGATTGTAAACTGGATCAACTTCTGATAGTCCACACAAAGCCTTAGGGTACCATCTTCCTTCTTCGCAAACAGGACAGGAGAACCCCAAGGAGAAGTATTGGGTCAGATGAAACCCTTTTCCTGCAACTCCTCCAACTGCTTCTTGAGCTCCAGTAACTCAGGTGTAGCCATCCTATAAGGGGGAATGGACACTGGTGTCGCTCCTGGAACGAGATAAATAGAAAATTCTACCTCATGCTATGGAGGCCAACCTGAAAAGTCTTCTAGAAAGACATCTCTAAAATGATCCACCACTGAAGGAAAGTCTAACTACTGTAACGACCCAAAATTTTGAATAAATCTTGTTTCCTAATTTTGTGTGTTATTTTATTTTTCATACTCAACAAAACTGTTTCATTTGATAACATGAGTATAATTAAAATGAGACTGTTGGGTTTTGACTGTTATATGACCATTGGTCAATATGACCACTGGAAACTAAACGTTTTGATTATTGTCTCTAAATATAAGTAATCTTGGTTAATTAATATAGAAAGAAGATTCGATGTCCTCACCCAGTACTCTTGGACTGATCGAAGCCAATCTAACAGAACTTGGGAAGGAGGTAGAACCACTGGGCTTTGATCTAGACCAAACCCAAGCCGAACATCATCTTGTGAAGCTAGAACAGAATCGCCTTCGCGAGAAGTTCAAACTGATAGAAATTACTACTCGTGCGATGTTGGCCGAGCCTCCCTCGGATTCTCTCACCTTAGCACACCTTACACTTAGGTCATATGCTGGTGTGATAAGGGGCTATGTAAGGAGACAGTAATTGTCTTGTGTAATCCTTTGTTTTAAATAAAAATTGGGATTTCTTCTTATGATTCAGTTTATGAATTTTCAAATGAACAGATAAATATAGTATGCATATTTTTGATGAATTTTAGAAAAAGGATATTTTAAAAAAGTTTATGTAAACCTTAAATAATTAAAAACGTGTAATGATATTCAAAAAAATGGTCTTCTACAATTATGTCTAGTACGAAATTTTGAGTCTAATAAGATCAACTTGATTTTTGGTGAATAGTAAATTATGAATAGTGATATTATGCTTAGGATTAGTAATGTGACCAAATGGATTATTAATCTCACTTAAATAAAGCATTAATATAATCTAGGAACCTTGATTAAGTAATGTGATTCAAAAAAATGGTTAAATAACGGTTTCATAGATTATTAGTCAAGTATTAGTTTTTTCAGGTGAATAGTGTTTTTAATTAAAAATTTAATTAAAATTATTTAGAAAATTATTTTTATAAAATGGACTTCATTTTTGAACTCAGAGCATCGATATTATATTAAGGTAATTTTTGGGGATTTTTCTGAAAAAAATGAATTTTCAGGTGAATAGTGTTTTTTAATTAAAAATTAAATTAAAAATATTTAGAAAATTATTTTTATAAAATTGAGTTCATTTTTGAAATCAGATCATTGATATTTGGTTAAGGTGAAATTTTGGGATTTTTCTGAGAAAGTTGAATTTTCGATGAATAGTGAAAATACAGTTTTTAAGTTACGGATGTTTAATGACATCATTAAATGATGTATTCAGTATGTAATCAATATGGTCAACTTAAGAATAGTAATATAAGGTATGAGGTGTTCTAAGTGGACAATACCATGGGAAAATACCATGGGCAAGCCCATGGTTTTTCCAAAACCACTAATGAGGTGTCCCTTGGCCATTAATGCCTTGTCCCCTCACTTTCCCTATAAATACCAAGCCATCCTCTCATCCATTCGACTACCCACTCTACCCCAACGAAGTTATGGTCTCATTACCTCCCAAGGAGTCCTACCAAGGTGCCCCCAAGCCTCTCAAGGTCCAAACATTTTAGTTTTAAGAGTTACGTTTTAAGGTAAGGGATCCGACCTCTCTCTTTCTTTTCAAGAAATCTTTGTTATGTCATTTCTTTTATGATCCATGTTATTATGTTGGAGGATGTTCTTATATATTAAACTTACTTCCCCTTTTATGTTAATATTATGAGATACCCCCTCTTTCTCTCATTAATTCTTTTTAATAATTTTTAAGTGGCGCCGTTAGGCTGCCGAATTTTTAAGGAATTCTTTCACCCTCCTCTTTTTCAAAGTTCTACTTTCATGTCAAGTCTTTCAAGTACCTTTTTATTATGTTGGGGTCTGATCTCTATATCTATCATACTGAACTCTTATTTTCATATGATGATAGACCCTATTTTATCTTGTCAATTCATTTTTGGTTGAAGCTTAAGTGACACCGTTAGGCTGCCGAATTTTTAAGGGATTCTTTCACCCTTCTCTTTTCAAAGTTCTACTTTCATGTCAAGTATTTCAAGTTCCTTTTTGTTATGTTGGGGTATGATCTCTATATCTATCATACTGAACTCTTATGTTCATATGATTAGAGACCCTATTTTATCTTGTCAATTCATTTTTGGTTGAATTTTAAGTGACGCCGTTAGGCTGCCGAATTTTTAAAGGATTCTTTCACCCTTCTCTTTTAAAAGTTCTAATTTCATGTCAAGTCTTTCAAGTTACTTTTTATTATGTCGGGGTATGATCTCTCTATCTATCATACTGAACTCTTATGTTCATATGATGAGATACCCTTTTTGATATTGTCAATTCATTTTTGGTTGATGCTTAAGTGACGCCGTTAGGCTGCCAAATGTTATGGGATTCTTTCACCTTTCTCAATTTTTGAAAGTTCTAATTTCATGTCAAATCTTTCAAGTTCCTTTTTATTATGATGGGGTATGATATATATATCTATAATACTGATCTTCTATGTTCATATGATTAGAGACCCTATTTTATCTCTTCAATTCATTTTGTTGAAGTTTAAGTGACGTCGTTAGGCTGCCGAATTTTCATAAGAGAAATCTTATTTTTGTATTCCTTTTATGTTATTCATTTAATATGGTATATCTTTAAAATTTCATTTCCATGTTCTTATATAATTCATATTCTGTCCCTATAATGTTTTATGGGTCATTTATTATTGTTTGACCCATGTCCTCTCTCTTTTCAATGTTTTCTAAAACCCTGAAACATAGCCGTTATGCTGCAGAATTTCCATCTCAAAATGTCTCTCTCTTTTTCTAAAGTTCTTTTATTAAGTGAGTACTAAAATCTCCTTATTCTATAGGTTTATTCACATATATACAAGTTTGTTCCATTTTAAATTCTGGGATTTACATACATGATACCCGCTCTCCCTTTCCATGGGTTTAAAGTGACGTAAAGATCATGTCTTTAAAGTAGTTTTTAAAACGTTATGATTATGAAATGAAACCCATTTCTTTTATGCTATATGGTTTTTTTATGAAATTATTTATGATGATATATTTTTCTCACATGATAACAAAGTAAAATTTAAGGGTGTGCCCTGATAGTTCTCCAATGCATTGGGTGATGATGTAACCACTAGAGATTACAATTTTCACGATATCTTGGTGAATAACCTTGGTAATTTTCAAATGACACCTTGGGGATGGACCCTGGTGATATGTTCATGATTTTCTATGTTAAATGATGTAGCCACATCTTCATGTTATGAAAAATGTTATTTTTATTATGATATATCTCATGATTTCTTTCTCATGCCTTAAAGTTCTTTTCATGACCTTATTGAAGTATCTCAAGTTCACATGTAAAATGTTTCTCTTGTTTCCCTTACTGGGCCTTCTGCTCACCCTTTATTTTGATGTATGTCCCCAGGTTATGAGATGCAGTAATGAAACTAGTATGAACATGAGGAGAATCCTTTCAAGTGTTTAAGAAAAATGATTTACGTTTTCATGTTTTAAGTTCCTGGTTTCCAAGACACTAAACCTTAAAGATCCTTGGTTTTGTAAAATGTAATGAAAGTTTATGTGATAAAAAGGTGGGATTCTATAACTACGAAGACCCCTGGTCATCCAGATATAGATTGGAAATCTGGGCTGTAACTCCTCCTAGCCCATGATGTGTGGGTCCTTCTCGACTCGCCTGGCCATCCCACTCTCCTCTATGAAGATTGGATCCACCCTCTGGGGATACGAAACTCACCCTACAGTGATAGAAATCGACGACTACCTGGTAGGGGACTAACCAGTCCATTCTGAGAATGACATCATAGCTCGTCATATGTAGGACATAGAGGTCCCATAAGAAGTTACACCCTGAAACCTCAAGAGGGAACTCTCTGCACTGACATACGCTAACCTCTCTAGTCCCCAGCGGTGTGTCTAGAGTCAAAGTATTGGCAGAAGAAAATATGCAGATCCCAAGGCTCTCCAAAACATCAATAGAGATAAAGCTATGCGTAGAACCAGTTTCGAAAGGAGATGACGATAAAACTGAGGCTACTGAGATCATACATTGAACTATAGAAGGTTAGGGATCCTGCTCCTAATGGGTCTACTCCACTGCAAAAGTTGGACTGTACCGCAGCCCTGTGACCCGGGCTGACCACTCTGAGCTGATCCACTCTGTTGTCGCTGGTAACCTGGTGACTGACCACCACGGCCGCGACCTCCAACTTAGCCCGAAAGGCAAGAAGAAATCCAGTTCCCAGAATGGTGAGAAACTAGTGATGCATCTCTTGAATGTGGGGTCATAGAAGAACCCCTACCTCTAGCTATATGTGAGAAGATCTGACGAAAACGTTGAATATGGACCATCTTGTCGCAAGATCGGCACTCCATCAAGTCTCTCTGGAATTTAGGCCTAGTAGGCCCACTCCTCCCGCACTGGTAGCATACTACCTGGCTACCCAAAGATACATTACACCAACTCTAATCTCCTCGACCAGACTCCCTGCGACGCTTCCTGCTATCAGTAGGATGAACACTAACTCTGGATGTCTAACCGCCCTGGATCAATACTATAGAATCCCTCAGATTGTGATCAGTGATCAGTGACTGGTTGACGATATATGATATCAAAGTTGACCTGAAGATGTTCACCTACGATTGGATTTCATGCCTCATACTATCCTCAAACTTCTTCACAAGGAACAACTAATTGCCTCCTGGAATAGGCGTGAAATGTTGCAGCTCGGTAAAGCGAGACGAGTACTCCCTAACAAAAAGAGTACCCTGCTCTAGAATCATAAACTACCAGGCTCGATCATCCCTCAAGGTCTATGGGTATAATTAATCATACAAGATGCGCTAAAACTCATCCCAAGTCATAATCTACTGGCATCCTGGCTGTGAGATCACCTCCCACCACTTCTTGGTAGATTCTCAGAGAAAATAGGTAGCGAGCTTCACCCTCTTCTCAGGAGGTATCTCTAGATGCTTGAAAATTTTCAGTGTGGCCTCTATCCATGACTCTGCAGCCTGAGGTCCTCCATCCCCTGAGAAAGTAGGAGGATGCTACTGTTGGAAAACCCATTTCAACTCTTCCATCGATGGGGAAGGAGGCGGCGCTCCCTGGAAGGTCTGCATCATCCTCAGGAAGTCTTCCCTAAACTTTTCATCGGTGCCTGAAACCGTTATAACTGTTGGTTCCAAGGATAGCACAACAAGAGGATCACCATGAAGTTCCTGATCATCCATATTGGGCATCTGATCACTACCCTGCAACTGGAGGTCAACCAGAGGACGTCTTGGTGGCATGACTCTGCAAGGTCAAACACACACCTTAGATTCCAGATTTTCAACGACCAAAAACAAAGAGTGTAAGAAGAGAACATGATAATGAAAACATTCATGTTTTACAAAACATGACTACAAAACGTGTACACTACCTACACAGTGTGTTCCTTGAGGTCATTCACATGGGCGTGTACTTCTGACCCAACTGGTTGTGTAATGCCCCAACCACATGGCGTGTTTTCCCCACACACGGTGTGTACTTGAACTCTATTCCTCTGCCCGAGTCTCCTTACACAGCTAACTCACATGGTCCTCTTAATCCTAGACTACACGGTGTGTTCACGAAGGACACGGCATGTACTAGACAAGGTTTCAACGACCCATGTTGTTAGTTACACGGTCGGCTACACGGTTCACTCTACACTGTGTGCTCCCTGAGAACATGGCGTGTACTTAAAGTTTTTCCCCAACTCGTGTTGTTTGTGACATGGTTGGGTACTTAGGTTACATGGAATGGCGTGTATAGTCAAAGTTTCATCCATCCGTGTCATTAGTCACACGGGTACACACACGGTCACTACAACACGGCGTGTACATACTGTACACGGTGTGTTCCTGAACATTATTCAAAACCCCGTGTTTCTTCCCACACAATCAGTGACAGAGTTTAAAAACTACTCGGCGTGTATTAATAAAGTACACGCAGTGTATTCTGGGTTTTTCTGGGCAGTATCTCAGAAACTACTCCAAATCCCATAAAACAGCAAAAACAATAGTTAAGCTACCAAATTCTGATCCGTGAGGGCCCATACTTCCCATAAATCAGAACCTGGCATCTTATACAAGTTATAACAAGGCAACAAGATAATGATCCACCAGAATCCAGTCCATGAGGGACCATAACACCTCAAGAACCAATGTTTGGTTTCCATCTATGCAAAGTACTATAAAAACAAATTATCTATCAAACAGTAGAGATTATATCAAAGCATATATTACAACAGCATACATAATCTATACAACGTCTATCACAACAACATGAAATCTCTAATTCATCCTAGATGGCATGGCAAGAATGAATGGAATGTGATTTCTAACAAGTTCTTATATGATTCATGAGATGGCATACCCTCATCTCATCAGGTTGCGACAGAAATAGAACCACAATAACAACAACGGTAACAGCACAAAGCATGTGAATCACCCAACGGTGAAATCATATCAACTATAAAAATTGAAAAACCTAAAGAAATTGAAATAATCGAGGTAGATTAGATCTTCCTTGTACATGGGTTGGCTACTCTCTGGAACAGCTTATTACCAAGTACCAAGTACCACTTTGTAACGTCTCGGTTCCAGAAGCCACCCAGAGGCGCCCCATACCTGGTTGGTCACATGGCCTTAAGTGCATTTTCCCAAATGCCAGAGACTGCTGACTAGCAGCGAGGGCCTTGGGTTTGTTAGTGGGGAAACTATTCCATCCTTGGTAGAGTACAAAACAGAAGTAAACAACACATAAAATAGAAAAACCAGTAAATATCCAACAATAATAAACAGCGGAAGACTAAAACAATAAAAAACTAGAGCACACACAGACACACACATATATATATATATATATGTGTGAAATGATTCATGATACATATGTCTAGGAAATTATCCTAACAAGTTACAATGCTGAATACAATACTAAACCAAATTAAAAATGAAAAACAGATAAGAAACTCCTTATCATCGCAAGCCTCGACTTGGTCCCATGCTCTCCTACTCCAATGCAATCAAGTACCTGAAGTCGAAGGGAGTTTTTCCTTGTCTATACCTGTATAAATATAATCTGTTTGGGCCCAAAATCATAACCCAGATAGGGTGTGAGAATAAATGCCATTGGGAAACCACCAAAATATCTGTGCCTAAAAGTCAGTGAGCATATTTGAGGTGATAGTATAGTAAGCAGTAAACAGTAACCAGTAAACAAGATGATACACAATAGTAAACAAACCACAGATCAACAAGCAGCAGTGAAGAAAATAGCTAAACACAAACAGTAAATCCCTCTGGGAAGTACTCATGGCCAGCCCCTATGGTTCTATCCAAGAATTACCAACAACCCTCTGGGCAGTACACTCATCCTAACCCCTCTGTTTTGGTCATATGAAAATATAAGACTCTCTAAGGAAGCATGCTCGGTCAATTCCTCTTATAGTCTATGGTTATCAGGGACTCTATGAGGAAGATAACGCGGTCAATTCTCCTTATAGACCCAAGTTCTAGAGACTCTATGAGGAATCTCACTTGGTAAATTCTTCTTATAGCCTCGGGTCAATCACAGACTCTCTGAGGAAGCTCACTTAGTCAATTCCTATTATAGCCAGAAATGGTTTAAGGAAATTCAATCAAAACAAAGACTCTCTGAGGAATCTCACTTGGTCTATCCCCACAGAGTATATAAAGTTAAAGACTCTATGAGGAAGCTCACTCGTTCTATCCTCTTGTGGTCTATAATTTCCATGACTCTCTGTAAAGCTCACTCAGTCTATCCCCTGTAGTCTATAATGCCCAAGACTCTCTGAGGAAGCTCCCTCGGTCTATCCCCTTATAGTCTATAGCACCAGGTTCTCATGGCCCTGTGTATTTTAGTGCATAATAATTATATATGGCCAAAGAAAACCTACAAATCTACTTGTATAACTAGTCTACAATATAACAAGCATGTCAGGGAACAGTACTCTATCCTACTGTAAAAAGGCATGGAAAACAGGTATAACGTCCAAAGGCTGAACAAGACCAAAAGGTCGTAAATAGAAAAAGAAATGGGAAAAACATACAAGAGTTTCAATTATCCTTATACATATCCAAATTACCTCTAAACAATCATACAAGAAAGGTAAGAAAACAATAATGGAAAAACAGTAAACACGCAATACCCCGTTCAAGGGAATTGGTGGAATTTTCACATAATACTCAAAGACTTTGAACAGAAAGGCACAAAAACGTACCTTGATGTTAGGAGATCAATATACTTGATCAATGAGGCTTGAATCTCCTTATAATTTCATATATATATGATAACACACAAAACTTTAAACCTATAATAACTTTAAAATAATGAATAATTGGAAAACGATGCTCTAGAAGAAGGAAGATCTTACTTCTACGGTTCTAACACAATCGACGGTGGTTGATTCGGAGAACCGACGGAAGCACAGGGACTCGGAGAAGTTTGGGCACTGTGTGGCTTCTCTTGGTCAAACGGGACCTACAAGAAGACGATTATGGCAGTCAAACACGAGCCTGGTCCATTTAATGAAACAAAAAAGAAAGTACATGGTGTGTACTTTTGGATTACACGGCGTGTAATAGGCTTTTTTGTACTCTGCTTTAAGCGGCCTCCACATCACACCACACGACTGTGTGTATGGACCAGACACAGCTGGAACACAGCCTCGTGTGGCATCAGAGTACACGGCGTGTACTTATAAAGTACAGGACGTGTACTTAAAAAATTTCCAAAAACTCCTCTTTTCTCAAAAACTCTTGAAAAAGGAAAAACATACCTGAAACAAATGCCTGGGTTCTTACACTATTATTCTATTATGAATCATTTCTAATGAAATGAAAATATTTTTTTTTCAGGACTCAATATTATGATCATTTATGTTTAGGATATGGTTTTTAATTATTTTTTTGTTTTTCACACACCCTTATGATAATGATATTCTTATGTATCTATCATGTTTTCCCTTATTGTGCATATATTCTCACAATTTAATATGATACATTTACCCAGGTTATGAATAATGGTTTTATGTATAGTATTTTTTTGGATAGTATTAAATGGAAGGTTCTTTATCTGATATTATGAAGATATTTCATGAATTAAGAATATTTTATTTCATGATTCCAAAGGCACAAAAAAAATTTAGTCCATAGGTATCTGTTTGTTTAATATAAGGAATATTAATCGTAAAATATTTAATTATCATGTTTAAAAATCTAGGATCATCATACAGTGTCCTTCAAACAACAATATGTATTTCATACATGGTATCACATCGTAATAAATCTCATTTTGGGATAAAGTGTAGTTTATATTGTAGAAACATTGATTTTGAATATAAACTACTCCACATATAGTTTCCCTCCAAATTTTTTGAGAAGAATAATGATCCTTTTTACTGTCAATTCTATATTAACAAAACATATGTTTCTTTATTCAACTATACCATTTTTTTGTGTGTATAGAACAATATGATCATGTAAACAATTATTAATTCCAAGTTAATTTCTAATCTTATCATTTATATATTATCTACCATTAACGATATAAAATATACTCCAAAATTTTCCATTTTTTTAATATATCTCCTAAAACTGTTAAACTTTTTTTCATCCTAAGATTTATGATTCAAAATAAGTACTCATTAAATTATAGAATTTTCATCAATAAAATAAACGATTCGTTTATCTTCATTTGTTGATATTTTTTTCATATTACCATGATTTTTAAAATATATAAGCTCTAACATACTAGTCGAGTGTATATCAACATTATTATATATAGATATTTTAAAATTACATTTCTATAATATTCCAAAAACACTAATCATGTATTCTTATCATGTATGAAATACGATGAATACATTTCTTATATATCATCTTTTTCATATTACTCTAACATATATTCTCCAACCATTTATTCCCTTGCTAATTTAATTACATTATGATTAGATTGCATGAACTCTTCACATAACTAATATAAAAAAAGTTTCCCTTGGTTCATTTCCCTCATGTAATAAAAATCACAAAATCCTATAGTTTAAAAAAGGAACAAACTCTTATGAAAAATATTTGTTTCCTTCATCCAAAAATTTAAAATAACTCAACCAATTATGTTTCATCCCATCAATAAACAAGGCTGTTATGGATTCTAATTTGTCTTACCAAACGATAAAATATCCTACTCCTTTTATTATGGTTGAATCATCATTTACAATGGTCTGTATACATTCTTTATAATATTTTACCTTCTTTAAAACATAAAATATCTTTTATATATTTGAATTAAACACAATCAATTTCCACAGTAATTCACGTTTCTTATCATGGAGAGAATTTCCTAAAAATAATGTTTTTTTCTTACTTTTATCATCGTCCACATATTTATTGTAAGATTATTTTGAATAGACGATTTTAAGCTACAATCAAGATAATTTATACTTTAGAAAACATTCTAGGATGATCACAAATTTCAAAACCCATACTCAAGGGTTGGAATCTATTTTAAATCTTCAAATTCATTTTCTTATATGATATTATTTGAGTCGGTTGAATCCCATAAAAACATCACATATAGTTCTCCTGGATCCATTATAATTATTATGATTGAAACAAAAAATTTTCCCCCACATTATCAACAACACTATAATACAATCAGTAACCATTTATATTGTAATACCCCAAGCTTCCACGGTATGCTTCCCATTGAATAATTTAATAGCATGCGTTGTACACAACTTCGAGTACTAACACACCATGACCAATCAAATGAGCCATTTTGAATAGTAATATCCATTTTTTAAAATTTTATAAATTTTATTTTTCAAAATGGACTTCATTTTTGGATTCGTAATATCAAAATAAATATAGGGTGATTTTTTTGTACTTTTCTGAAAACATTCAATTTTTAATGAATAGTGAAAAACACTGCGTTAATGTTTAAAATGTTGTTTTTATTTAAATAGTTGTTTTTAAATTTAAATTTATTTTAATGTTAAAATAGATAAATACTATCTATATTAATCCAATTTAATTCATTAGATTCATTTTATAATATGATTATATATATAAAATTTTATTGAAAAGTTTGACATCTTTTACCCACCTTCTAGTCGCATTTGAAAATTTGCATAAAATGATTTTTTACTACTTATGGTAATTGAATTTCAAAATTCCGAGAGACAAAGTTGACATCATTAGGTTAAATGTGGTTCAATAGGATGAAATTAATTTATGGTGAATAATAACTTTTGAATTTAATTTACCCCGACTAAATGTAAATTGGGCAATTAAATGTAAAAATGATATTATAATTTCCCAAACACATGTCATAACTCCAGTTGATAAGTTTATTTCGACCAAATTAAACTTTAGGAAAATAATATAATCCTTTTTTATCCAATTTCACTACATTAGGACGTTTATTATATTTTATTTAATGAAGAGTTAAAAGTGTTAAATTCCAATTTTAATAAATAAACCATTTTTAATATTGGGATATACATAAGATAAATTGGACTGTAAATATTAATTAGAAAGATAAAAGAGATTTCATAAACCATGGTATTTTATTTATAATTTCTACAAATAATATAATTAAATTTATTTATGACACAACGATGATGCAGTAATTACTTTATTAATGAATGACTAAAATAACTGATGTTGTTAATATTAAAAAGAGGTAAATTGAAACTTTTTGTGATATCCATGAATTTTATAGGTTAATATTACATTTTAGAGTTGATTAAATGTATTTTTTACTAAGAAATATTATTTTTATTACTTTCTCAAATACCAAATACTAAATAGTGTCAAAATTGACATAAATGTGTTTTTAAAACAAATACTATTTTATTAAATTATATAATAATCCTAAAAATCTATGGTTCAGCCAAATGACTTATATAATTATATAAATTTCATTAAATAACCACTATAGGTTTCCTTTTAATTTTATTGTATGTTTATTAACCATGTATTATAATAATACACGAAAACATCGTAAAAGTTAATGTATTTAACTAAGAGTTAAATCTAAAAGATTAGATTAATATGGTAACCTAAACTTGTCTAAAACCTATTGGATGAGAGGTGTTTGACCAATCCCCAATTTATCCTCGAAATAAATCCATTTTGAGATATTATAAATATAAAATGATTTCATAAAAAATAATATTTCAAGCTCTTCCTAAAGTGCCCCTCATCTCTCTTTAAAAGGGTTCTTCCCCTTCTCTTAATTTTACACCTCTAAAGACTTTTGGCTCAGAAAAACATTTCTCAAATATCCTCCAACTACCCTCACTTCAACCTATAGGACTTACTTTTATCATAAAACCAAACTAAGGATCCCTTTTGTTCAAAGCCAAAGGAAGAACCCGATGAAAAAGGTAATTACTTCATCACATCTTTCAAAGTTCTTTTCTTCATCCACTTCCTCTTTATTTGTTGTTTTCATAATAAAATAATAACTCCAATAACTTATAAATACTAATATGTTATTATAAATATGGTACAACCATATTCCTTATTCTATACATCCTATTGATGAAAAAGTCACCATACATGTGTATGTACAGCTTACCGTCTCCGCGTCGTGGTGTAGTTTGTTATTAAACACTTAATTATTTGGATGGGTATAAAAATGAGTATAAATAATGTTAATAATAAATATAAAATTTTGATAATTCTTTATTTATAATATACCATCCATTTACAAAGGATTTTAACACTAAAATAATGATATTGTCGCACATGAGTATGTACAGCTTATTGTCTCCAGGACGCGATGAGATTTCATTTCCCATCATAACCATTCAAGAATAGTTTTTATTTGACGATTAAAAATAATTTTTAAGAACTTGATATCATTTAAGATATTAATCAATTATATCCAATCCATAAAAACCATGACTTGCATAACAAAACATGTAATGTCAAATGAATCAGTTAACACCCAAAACAATGATACTACTGAAATATAATTAACAAAGTAATATTAGAAGATCATATATGATATCATAGTTATGTATGTGGTTCTTATATAAAATAATTAAAATTATTTCACCATTATACAAGATCTTAAACTACTACTGACTGAGGAAAAGTACAAGTTAGGGGTTAAATTTAAAATCACTTTATTATTACATGTTGTTTATACGTAAGTATCCAATGGGACCTCTTTATCATCAACAATCGTGTTTCTTAAAAATGTATTTCAAAAAAATTACTATTTACTATACTATGGGTTAAATTAATTTATAACCTCGTTTTAATTTTTATAAATTGTATTGAAAGGAATCTTTCTGTAGTTTTCAAAACACAGTACTTTATGACCTTTTCGAAATATTAAGTAAAGGTGTTTTTTTAACTTATACGGCGGGTGAAGATATTTTCCACCATTATAACACCTTTGAAGCATCCCTAACAATCTTATAAGAATATTTTCAAAATAAATTTTTTCTTTTATAATTAAATGTCTTTTGAATTATTTCAAAATAGAAATATATATTTCTCACAAATAGTTTAGATCTCATCTATGTCAACATCTTTTTTGGATTCTACGCTGTTTGAAGTTGATTTATTATGATACAATCTTACTTATTGAATTGAATTATTTGTGATATGTTTGACTATGGATGTGATATTTTTTTACCATTCATGGTTTATGGTTAAAGTGTTAACATTTCATATGATATTTTTTAATACAAATGTTTATATTATGTTTCAACCTTTTCATATGAGGAATTAATTAGACTTAGTAAGTGATAGGTGGATCATTCTATATCCCCTCAATGCTTCGGTAGATCTCATGAGACAAACTAGTGTCTTGGAAAAAGGATTTCACCAAATCTTATTTGTAATATTGGCACGAGGCCTTGACTATGTGGTTATTATATCTGAAATTATGCATTCCGTCATTGGTAAATTAGCTATTTATATTACATGTAATTATTCGACTAATAGAATATCAATGGGAAAAACAAAATAGAATTATTTGATATATATTTTCTATTATATACTTCTGTTTAAGTTTAAAAGGCTTTTTTTAGTCTTATACATTTCCTTAAATGTTTATGCTTATTTATAAAAGTTTTCGCTATATGTTTATCCTTACTGAGCATCTTAGCACACCCCATTATATGTTTTATTTATTCCTTGGATGTGAATAAGTATATTATGAATGACTTATAGGGATAAGCTAAGGTATATGAGTTTGTTAAAAGGATTCACAATGTTTTTGTTTTTTATTTCATAATTTAATGTAAAACGTATGTATGTATCTAGTACTTATAAGGATATTAAACTAATAGTAAATTTGTGACTTGATATCTTGTGATCATTCCAATGTTTTATAATAATGCACCGGCTCTGGGTAACTAGGGTCGGGCTTTACAGTTGGTATCAGAGGAAGTTTAGTACAAACCTTGGAAACTATATTTTGAAAAACTCTGATTAGAGAACATTACTCTAAGATATACTTTGAGTATTAGTATAGAATAATATCCTAGAATTTCGGTATTGTTGAGATTTTGTGAATTTTCAATGAAATGCATTCCTATCTAGATACGAGAAGGTAGAGGCGACACTGGAAAATAGGTATCTATGAGAAAAACCCAAAAACACCGCTTTGAGTTAGACTCGAATGAGAACTGGTGCACGGAAACGGGCCTTGATACACTATTGGTTACTACACTCCTAGGGGATATCCATAGTGTAATTCACATATTCATAACCAACCATTATGACAGATTTATGATTAAAAACTTTCTCAAATAATTTTTTTATTACTAATTATATGCATAAACTTGTCAATTTCTGTTTGGTATTTTACTAGTTTATAATTATGTATTGTGATTCATAAACTAATCTAGTGTATGAAATTGTTTAAAAATGGTTCCTAATAGAAGGAATGAAAAAAATTTCAATGCATGTGATCCATGTAGGGATTTCTCTCCTACTAAATATAATTATAGTTAAGATGGTGATAAAACCGGTGTTGAATAGCTTAAAACCATACTGGGACAAATCCCTCAGGTTATGAATAATAACATTACCCGTATGGAGCACCCTAATCCAAAACACGGAGGATGAATGTTAGACTTCTTCATTAAGAAACAACCCCCAATATTCAATGTGACTACAAATCCATTTGTATCTGAACAATGGATAAGTTCCTTATAGAAAATATTTCATTCTTTGGGGAGTAACGAAAGGTAAAAGTTATCATGGATGTTTATCACCTCGTGAGAGATGAAGATCAATGGTGTTCATTAATTCAAAACACAAAGGAGGATAAATAAGTATCAAATATGGAATGGAGGGAGTTTAAAGATATTTTCATAGAAAATTAATTTCCTCGTGAACATCATGAGAATATCGAAAGGCAATTTCTGAGTCTAAGGCAAAAGGAGGATGAGAATGTAACAAATTATGAGGATAACATAACAAGGTTATAAAGACTTGGTGCAGATTATATACATAACCCAAGAAGTAATATTGGTCAATTATATTATGGGTTAAAACTATTTCTTCATCAAGTATTAGTCTCACAATCCTTCTCATCATACAATGATATAATCTCATGTGCTATCAAGTCAGAAAAGAAATTCACTATGTCTTATGACTTTCAAGAAAAGAAAGAGTATAATAGATCTTCTGAAAACTCTGTAAATGAAAATAAGGGGAAAACGAGAAAAGATTAATTTCCATCCTATAGAAAATGTAGGAAAAAACACCCTGGTACTTTCCTAAAGGTGGTGAGATTTTTTTGCAAGTGTGGAGAAAAAGGGCACTGGTCTCGTGATTGCAAGGGGAATAAAGATGATGTCAATGTTGAATACTAAAGTTGTAATGGAATGGGGAATTATGAAAATAAATTTCTTATGTGTCAATGAATCTTACCTCAGAAAAGGCCAGGGGAACAAGGCCACACATATTTGATCACAAATTTAGAGGTTTATGTTCCTAATGATGTGGTGGCAGGTACATTAATCATTTCGTCAAATTTAGCCAATTATTTATTTGATTCTAGATCATCAAATTCTTCATATCTTCCCAGTATTCATTGAAAATTAGATATTTCCAATTTTATTTAACAAGGTAGTAGTATGTAAAAACTCTTAAGGGATGTATCATTGCAATAATGTTTTTAGAATCAGTTACAATTATGTTATATGAATGTGATTTATATACTGATCTCTTCATCTTACCCATTATTGGATTTTATATAATCCTCAGTGTGGATTGGATTTCGGACCACAATGGGAAAAAATTTTGTAAGAATAAATAGGTTACAACTTTTGATGATGATAAGAAATACCTAACATCACCATCTAATTCACATCTAGATCCACCCCCAATAGCTCTACTAAATTCAATTATTTGGGAGGAAGATATTGATATAACTATAGGTGAGGATAGGAATGTGAAAATAAAGGATGTACCTATTGTGAAAGAATATGTTGATGTGTTTCTAAAGGATTTACCCGGACATCCTCTGGAATGGGAAATTGAGTTTTCCATTGATTATTTCCTGGTTCAAGGCCCATATCAAAGACCCCTTATATAATAGAATCTGTGGAATTAGTGGAACTAAATAAAATACTCAATTAATTGTTTAATAAAGGATTTATTCGCCATAATGTTTCTCTATGGGGATCCCATGTTCTTTTCTTATCAAGAAGAAAGATAGATCGATGAGGTTTTTCATTGACTACAGGGAGATGAATGATATTACAATAACGAACAAGTATCCCCTACCTTGAATTGATGATTTATCAAATAAACTTCATGGAGCTCAATATTTTTCAAAGATTGACCTTTGATCTATATATCATCAGTTGTTCATGAAGAATGAAATAATTTCGAAAACAACATTTTGTACAAGGTATAGGTATTACGAGTTTATAGTAATGCCTTTTGAACTCACTAATGAACCCTCTATTTTCATAGATCTAATGAATATATTTTTCATTGAATATCCTGATGTCTTTGTAGTGGTATTTATTGATGATATCTTGGTATATTCCAAAATCTACGAAGATCATGAAAATCAATTGAACAATATTTTGAAAAATTATAGAATAGATGAATTATATGGGATTTTTAGCAAGTCTGAATTTTGGATTTAGTAGATTTATTTTCATGTCCATATTGTCTATAAGGACTGAATTTATGTTGATCCTTACAAGATAAGTGAAATACAATAATGGACAGCACTGCACAATATAACTGAGGTACACTGTTTTTTTGGTTTCGTAGTTTATTATCATCATTTAGTCCATAATTGTTCCCAATTGGCTAACCCATTAGACAATCTCACACGTAAAGGGGTTAAATTTGTTTGGACAGAAGAGTCTAATGAATGATTTGATGAACTGAAGAGATTATTATTCAATGCGCTTATCTTGACTCTACCATCAAGGAATGATGGGTTTATTATTTATAGTGACATTTCAAAGAAAGGACTTGGTTGTGTCCTTATGCAGAATGATAGAGTTATTGAAAATCCATCACGACAACTAAAAACTCATGAAAAAAAACTATCCTACTCATGATCATGAGTTAGAATCTATAATAATTTCTTTGAAGATATGGAGAAACTATCTCTTGTGAATTATGTGAGATATATACTAATAATAAGTGTTTGATGTATATTTTCTCACAAAAAGAACTCAACATGTGGCAAAGATGATGGATTCAACTACTCAAGGATTATGATTGGACCAAACACTTCCACCCGGGGAAGGAAAATAAGGGGGCATATGCTTTGAGTAGAAAGTATAATGGATTAATGAACAATATGAGAGTGTAAATGGATCCTATGTTCATGGATCTTGTAAAGATGGATATTGGATAATCATGGAAGGTGAAACATTGATAATTTTTCTAATGGATTCCAATCTATATTTTCTATAATGGATAAAATGTTCTTAGACTGATGATGAGGAGTTTCAAAAGAAAATTAAAGCTGTGAACGATGGTAGATTGATCGAATTTGTATATGAAGATGGAATTTTTGAAATTTGGGAAGAGGCATTCTGTTCCTGATATACCTGATCTAATAATGAAATTGTTGGATGGTGCTTATATCTCCAATTTATCTATACACCATGGTAGCACTAAGATATATAGATATATGAAGAAACATTTTTGGTTGGACAAGATAAAGAGGGACATTGCTGATTTTGTGTCAAGATATATTGTTTTTCAATAGGTTAAGGATGGATGTCAACATCTTGGAGGAGTCATGCAACCTCTTCCCATAACTGAGTGGTAAAAGGGTGATATTAAGATGGACTTTATCATGGGGAAACCAAAAAATTCTATAAGGAATGGTGCAATATGGTTTATTATTGATCATCTTACCAAGTCAGCATATTTTTTTCAATAAGATAAGATTTACCACTTGAACTTTTATCAAGACTATATATTAATGAAGTTGTAAGACTTCATGGTGTACCCCTATCGATTGTATCTGATCATGATCCATGTTTTACATCATGATTCTGGAAAAGTCTTCCGAAAACCCTAGATACTAATCTTCATTTAAGCACTGCCTGCCACCCTAAAACTAATCGACAAATAGAATAGACTATTCAAACCATAAGAGACATTTTAGGATCTTTCTCACATGACTTTCAAGTTTTGTGGGATCGGTATTTACCCCTAGATGAATTTTCCTATAACAATAGATTCAATTCAAGTATTCAGACGGCACCATATGAAAGGTTATATGGAAAGAGATGTCGCACACCCACATGTTATGATGATGTCGGTGAATGAAAACACGTAGACCCCGAACATGTTGAGGTAACAATGTAAAATGTAAAGATTATGAAAACCCACATCAAAGCAGGTCAAAGTAGGCCGAAGGGCTATGCTAATAACTGAAGGAATGATTTGCAATTTTAAGTAGGAGATCATGTTTTCTTGAAGGTATCACCATGGAAGGGTGATGTACGATTCAGTAAGAAGGGTAAATTGAGTCTCAGGTATATCAGACCTTTAAAATTCTTTAATGAATTGGATTTGTAGATTATCGTTTCGCAATACTACCAAGTCTCTCCAAAGTCCATGATGTGTTCCACGTATCACTATTGAGAAAATACAAGCCTGACCCAACGCATGTACTCACATATGAAGAAATAGAGCTAGAACCTGATCCGTCCTATTGTGAAAATCCTATCAAGATTCTTGATACCAAAGAATAGGTGTTGAGAAACTAGACGACTCGACTGTAAAATGTTCATTGGGGAAACCATAAAATGGAAGACAAAATGTGGGAACCTGAGGAACATATGATGAAGATCCACATGTATCATCTTATGTAATAATATTATATAAATTTTGAGGACCAAATTATTTGTATGGGAGAATGTAACTCCCCAAGATTCTATGGTACTCTTCTCATTAAGCAATGGAATAGCTTGCATGGTACACAACATCGAGTTCTAGCACACCATGACCAATGAAACTAGAAGTTATGAATAGTAATGAACACTTTTTGAAATTATATAAATTTTATTTTTCAAATTGGACTTCATTTTTGGATTCACAATGTCAAAATTAATTAAGCGTTAATTTTTTGTATTTTGTTGAAATCGATCAATTTTTTAGGAATAGTGAAAAGCATTGCATTATCGTTTAAAACCGACATTTTATTTCAATAAATATTTTTAAATTTAAATTTATTTTAAATTAAAAATATATACATAATAACTATATTAATCTAATGTAATTAATTGGAGTCAATTTATGATAAGATTAGATATATAAATTTTTATTGAATTTTTTAACGTCTTTTCCCCACCTTCTAGTCGCATTTGAAAATTTTCATAAAACATAATTTTAACACTTCTGTGTATTGAATGTCAAAAATCAAAGAGACACAGTTGACATTAGTAAGTATAATGTGGTTCAATTGGATAAAAATATTTTTTGGTGAATAATACCTTTTGAATTTTTTTAACCACAGATAAATGTAAATAGGGAAATTAAAGGAAAAAATGATCTTTTAATTACCCTAACACATGTCCTAATTATATTGGATAAGTTTATTTCAATGAAAAATATACCTTAGGGATAAAATATGATCCTTTTTTATCCACATGTATTGTATTACGACATTCATTATATTTTATTTAAAGAGTAATTAAAAGTGTTAAATTCTAATTTTAATAAATAAAAAAAATTATATAGGGTTATACATAAGATAAAATCGACAATAAATAATCATTAGAAATATAAAATTATTTCCTACATCATGGTATTTTATTTATAATTTTTAGACATTATATAATTAAATTTATTTGTCACACTGATGATGAAGTAACTATCTTATTAATGAAAGACTAAAATAATTGATGATATAAATATTAAAATAAATACAAATTGAACCTTTTCATTCCATTTACGAATCTTCATAGTTTAATATGTCATGGTATTATTGATTAAATGTATTATTATTGATGAAATAATATAGTTATTGCTTTCACAAAAGCAATATACTAAATAATTTCAAAATTGACATAAATGAGTTTTTAAAAACAAATAAAATTTTATTATATTATATAATAGTACTAAAAATATAATGTTTGTCCAAAATAATTATATAATTATATATATTTCATTAATTAACCACATATGATTCTCTTGTTATTTTATAGTTAGTTTATTAACCATTTATTATAATAATACAAGAAGACATGGTAAAAGTTAAACTATTTTACGAAGAGTTAAATCTAAATTACAAGGTTAATATGTAGACATAAACATGTCTAAAACATATTGTTTGAGAGTTTTTAGACCCCTCCCAACCTTACCTAAGAAATAAATCCATTTATAGCTATTATAAAATGAAAATTATTTTATAAAAAAATAATACTTCAAGAACTTCTTAAAGTTCTTGTCACCTCTCTTATAAAAGGGTACTTCCCATTCTCTTAATTTCACACCTCAAAGACATTTTTTTCTCAGCCAAATCCTGCTCAATTTTCTTCCAAACTACCACATACTCATATTAGAGGAATTTATTTGATCATAATGTCAACCTATGGATCCCTTTTTTTTAAATCAAAATGAAGAACTTGAAGAAGAGGTTCTTACATCATCACATCATTCAAAGTTCATTTCTTATTCCACATCCTCTTTAATTATTGTTTCCATTAAAAATTAATAACTCCAATACCTTATACATATTGAGATGTTATTATAAATATGGTAAAAAAATATTTTTTACTCTATCAATCCTATGAATGACAAAGTCACAACACATGAGTACGTACGGCTAACTGTCTCCTTGTCGCGATGTAGTTTGTTATTCAAAACTTTATTATTTGAATGGGTACAATAATGAGTATAAATTATTTAAATAGTAAATATAACATGTTAATGATTCTATATATATAATATACCATCCAATTACATAATATTTCACCACTACTAGAATGATATTGTCTCTTGTGCATACTTACGGCTACTGTCTCCACGGCGGAATGAGATTTCATTTCCCATCATAACCATTCATGGATAATTTTAATTTGATGATTAAAAATAATGTGTAGATACTAAATATAATTCTTTATTTTAATAAATTACATATTATCCATAACAAACATGACTTATGTAACAAAACATATAAAGAAAAATGAATCAGTTAACACCCAAAACAATGATACTACTGAAATATCATTAACTAAAAAATATTAGAAGATCATATGTTATTTCATATTTATGAACATGGTTCTTTTATGATTTAGTAACAATGATTTTACCATTATACATTAGGTTAAACTACCCTCAACTAAGGAAATGTACAGTTTATTGGGTAATTTTAGAATCTCTTTATTATCTGAGGTTGTTTACACGTAAATATCTACTGGGACCTCTTTATCATCCACATCTTTGTTTCTTAAAAATTTCTTTCAATACATTTTTACTATTTACCATACTATGGGTTAATGTAAATTACTCCCTTGTTTGAAATTTTGTTAATTTTTTTTAAAGGATTCTTTCCATCGTTTTCTAAACAATGTACTTTTTGACCTTTCTGAAAAATTAAGAAAAGAATTTTGTTTTACTTTACGGTGGGTGCGTCTATTTTTCGCCATTATAACACATTCAATAATTCTATAACATTTTTATAAGAATATTTTCAAAAAAAAATATTTTAGAATTACATAACTTTTAAATGGTTTCAAAATATATTGAGATATTTCTCTCTAATAGATTTGATTTCATGTATGTTAACATCCTTTATTGGATTTTAAGCTTGTTTGAAGTTGATTTATTATGATACAATATTAAATGTTTTATTGGAGGTTTTTTGATATGTTTGACTGTGGATGTTCTATTTTAATACCATTAATGGATTATGGTTAAATTGTAATCATTTCATATTATGGTTTTTAATATGAATGTTTATGTTATTTTTTGACCTTTTAATTCTGAGGATTGAATTTGACATAGTAAGTAACAGGAGGGGCATGATATATCCCCTCGAGTAATTAGTAGGTCTCATGGGAAAAACTGGTGTCTTAGCACAATTACTTGACAAAGTCTTATTTGTAGTCTTGGCATGAGGCCTTCACAATGTGGTTATGATGTCTGGCATTATGCATTCCATCATAATTAAATTAGCTATTGATATTACATGTGATTATTCTACTAGTAGAATATTCATGTGAATAAGTAAATGGAATTATTTGATTTATATTTTCCATAATATACTGAATTTTAAATTTAAAAGGCTTATGTTTTAGTATTCTAAATTTCCATAAATGTTTATGCTTGTTTATGAAAGTTTCTATTATATTTTTATCATTACTGAGCATCTATGATCACCCCATTCAATGTTTTATTGTTCTAAGGATGCGAAGAAGTATATTATGACTAACTTGTAGTGATAAGGAAAGGTATATTAGGGTCTTAAAAGGAGACACAATGTTGTTGTTTTTCATTTCATAATTTAATGTAAAACATTTTTATGTATCTAGTATTTTCAAGGCTACTAAACTAATCGTCCTTTTGAGACTTGATCTCTTGTGATCATTTCAATGTTATGTAATAATACACCGACTCTGGGTAACTAGGGTTGGGGTGTTTCAGATATCATATTTTACATTATAACATGTATTCATTCTTAAATTATTATCATACTTTTAATCAATATTAATCATTAACACTTTGGAAAAATATTTCATATGAATGTTTTATTACCTCTACAAATGTTCATGTTTATCGTATTCTTTATCTCATAAAAAAAATATAGAGTATTAAAAAAAATTTACTTCAAATGTTAAAACTATAGATACTTCAAGGATATTAAATTGACATGTTTTGGATATATACATAGTCTTTTTAAATAATTCTTTTATTTGAAAATAATAATAATAATTAACATTTTGGTATAACTTGGTTCATCATTCTACAAAATTCACCTACTTCTGTAACTATGTTACGGATATTTATAATTCTTCACTAATATTTAACAAATATTTTTGTTGAAAAATTTATAGTTCATCATCCTTCACCTTCATATTTTAGTCAATATAAATGTTATGTTTCGTATATTCAATGAGAAAAAGTTTTAGTTCATCATTATCTTTTAATGTATTGGATTTCTAATTAGGAAAATATTATTGTTAATTTTATGAATGAGTTTTTCTACCTCTTCTTCTCCTCCGTATCATGTATAACAATCATTAATTGATATTATGTAAACTATTAGTTCATAATAAACTCTAATGAAGTCTTTTATTCTTATATATTGTTACTGATTTTTTCACTAGTGAAAAATTCAACATTTAATTTATCAATAAGTAATTTTTATCAACATCATCACAAGATATTTCAACTTATTCTACACTAGTATCATTTTCATTGTACAAGGATAGGATGTTTCCTTCTTGTTATTTTTAGAAATACTAATCCATTAAATTTTTATTAGAATTTCTATTTCAGTATTATTATTGGGGGATATTTGTGAATTTCTATAATATTAAACATTTATTTCCATTTCCTTTTAAGTAAGAAAATATTCTATAAAATAGAAAACAACCAATAATCAAAATCACTTGATAGGTAAATTTAATTTATACATTGATGGTCCTGTTTTTACATTTTTGTGGAACAAAACAATCATTAATTTTTCAAAAAACATTTCTTTTTTGTTAGAGTCACAGGATTATTACATGAGAACATTCCTAGGGTTTCCTTTCCTAGAGTCATTTAAGATATTTCCGAATTTTCTTTTTCTTTGTTCTTTATAACCTTTTATTTTCTCACTTCATAATTGATGACACTAATAATCAAATCATTAGTTGTTGTGTTTAGGTATATATATCTTCCAATGATGGTACCATTAAATCTAATATATCATGAATAATTCATAAAATATCTTCAATGATTGATTAAAATTCTATATTTTTTCTGAATCCACTAATGGTTTTTAAAATTTCAATCACCCAGGTAAATAAATATCCAAAAAAATAATCATGAACCATCTAAATATATTCATACATAAATCATTATATTTTAATATTTTCCTTATTTTATTTATTTTGTCCATAATATTTATTCTTCATCTTGTCCCATATTCCTTAATCCATTTAAATTCATTTAACTTTAAAAAATTAACATTAGAGAGTGAATGAACTAAAACATTTCTAAGTTACCCATCAGTATACAAATTTTTTTATGGGGTAGTGTTAATTGAAAAAAAAAATAGTATGAGGAGGGACACCATCTTTAACAACCTCATTAAATCCATCAATAATGGACTGATGATAATGTAGCTATCTAAATTCTTATATATGATTGTTTTCTATAAAATAGATGAATTTCATAGTTGTTTATATAGTTCCAATCGTCCATGAAAACATTTATTTTTGGACAACATCATCAATGATTCATCGAATGGAACCTGTATATAATAACACTTGAATTAACCAGCCTGTTTCTATTTGATCACTTAGTTGGGTAGGGGATGAATCAATCACCATCCCAATTTATTTTTTCATTATAATTAAATAAAAATAACTTACTTTCAATAAGATAGTAACCTATTTAAAATAATAAACAATTTAATTAAATAGAATCACAATTGTTTTAATGTTAACTATTCTATAAAATAATCTAGTACTATTAATTATTTAGAAAAAAGATTAATACAAAATGAATAACTAGAAAATAATCATGAAAATGTGGTTATATAATTAAGGGAATATTCATTCACTTGAATTATAGTATATCCAACTATTAGCACATGTGTGTGCTACATATGAAAAATAATTACATGGTTTTATGAGATTTTTGAACATTCTCTATCTGGTTTCAATATATTTTCAACATACATCAAGAACTTTCTTCACACATACTTTACTATAAATTACATATTCATCTTCACTTTTTTCAAAATAGTAGGTACGCACTTCCCTAAAATCAATGTTTGTTCACCTGATTGGTTTTTTATATACTCTATCTGATTTCCATATGCTATACTCCATATAGTACCTTATAAAGACTATAACAATTTCTATATTTTTTATATTTGACCATCATTTAATATTGTCTATCATATCCACATGGTATGAAAAATCTATCAGGTATCATTCTCAATGATACATATTTATCATATTTGACTCATCATTTACATCATATATATCATACTAATTTAATGGAAAACACTATCATGTATCCTCTTGAATGATGAATTCTCACTCCATTCAACCGATAAAAATGACCCTTCTAAAGAACATAACCTAACATCATAAATTTTTAGTATATATTCCTTGATGGATTAACCCCATTTATAGCGGCATTATTCATCTAACATATTAGGGATATGTGTAGACTCAATTCAAACATTATTCTCCACACATTATGAAACCCAAATGTCAAGTTTATTCTATTAACATTATTCCAAAATCCAAAATTTTAGGATTTTTCTTGAAAAGGTGTCATCAAAGAGGTTCATTATATATCTTTAAAACTTTTAAATAATCACAGATCATTCATATGATATATTTCGAGTATTTAATGAACAATACTTCGTCATCATGTTTGATACCTTTATGATAGTTTCACAAATTATTTTGAAAAAATATATCATTATTAAACTCATTCAACTACAAAATTTTCATTGTAATAATTATAATTAATATAAAATAATCTAATATTATTATATAGACTCATGGAAATATATTTTAAGTCATTATCTTATCACTTCCACCATATGATTAATTTATAAAAAATTATAATTTGTTCCTCCAAAATCCATCCTATGAATGAGGAACATCATACAAAAATATCTCTCTAATTATATAACTGAGAAACAAATGGGAAAACTCTATAATTATTTTATCTAATAATATTGAAATGAAAAAACTTATAACATTGAATGTGTCCTTTTAGTAGACATTTGGATATTTAGACTCATTTAGATATGTGAATTCTATTAGTTGGATAAGTCATTAACATATCAATGGACTCTCACTGATGAAATTTTTAGAGATTGTCCAATGATTTTCATCAAATTAAATTACATGGAATCTTCTCTTCATGATTTGAAAACATTATTTTGAGGGGAAAACATCATAAATTATAATATAAAAACATCATTATATCACAACATCTAAAATGTATTAAAACATTAACAAAAACATTATTAATCCAAACCATGAACCAATAATTTATGTCCATTAACCATCATCAAATCTAAAAAGTATAATATTTTTTAGAACTATTGTTTTCATCACTTTTGACTCATTGTGTATCATAAGATCATTCAATACTTGTGATGATAGAAACATTATGAATACTATATATTCTCATGACTAATTTATCCAACATTCTATCTAATGTAATTTTTATCCTTGAAAGGATAACCTTTATAAATAAAAAAGGATGATAAACCTAGTTTGGTAACATCATACTGAAATACTTGGTTTAGTAGACTCAATTCAATCATTTTCTTTCAAACAAAATTACCAGAATGATTATTAATAAAAGGCGTTTTTGTCTTCAAACAAAGGACAACCATTTTTAATAAAACCCGGTTTATTCATATCATTCCCAATCAACCTCATCTAGATTCTTCTGAACACATAAAAAATACCTATTCCTAACACATTTGTAACATTGTGTGTGTGAATATTGTGTGGTGGGTGGGAGAGGGGCGTGGATTCCTATTAATAGTTGATTGAATGGTTATTTTGGAAAAAATAATTTTGAATAATTTAATGATTTTATTTAAGATTAAATGATTAATAAAGTAAAAAAGTATAGGGTGGGTATGGGTCGTGTCATTTAAAGCACAACCATGCGTTTCCTCCCTATTATTAATCATATCTAAAACTACTAACCCTAAAAAAATGTATTACACAAATTTGTTTTTGTCAAGATAACAAATTATCACCTGAGTAATTTAAATTTAATTAATTCAAATAAAATTATCCTTATTAGATGATTTGGGATCGCTGGCTTTAAATATGAAACTATATTATTTATTTACAAATCATATGTATAATGAAAATAAATTTTAGCATAATTACATGTAACATGCAAAAAACCTTTTTTAATAAAATTGTATATTTTTTGTAAAAAAATTTTGATTAAGATAGAATTATTAATTCCATTTATTCAAATGGATTTATATTAATTAATACCATTATTTTATTAAAATTTTAAAAATAAATGAAATCAAAATCACCATTTAATCTAATTATAATTAATTTTTAAAAAATAATATATAACTATTTTCATTTAAACACTTCATAATTTTTAAAAATAATGAGCATGAGGTTGTGAATTCAACATAGTAGTTTAATATCATTTATTCTAGTTTATAATATATATTTTTAATGTAAATTTTTTTTTAGAAAATTTCAATTTATTCATACAACTAAATAATTTAATAAATTTTACTATAATAATAAACTATGTGTTTTCACAATCAACCTAAAAATAATTTGTTAAAATTCAAAAGTCATATTCTAATAAAAATATACCTATTATATGTCCATTAAATTTGATAATTTTTTCAAATTAAAATTTTAAAAATTATAATTTCATTAATTATTTTTTAACATAAAACATAGTGAAATTTTGTTTTTATAGGAAAGAGACTTTTAGTATATTAAAATATTATTTTCCTAATAAATTAATAGTTTGTATAATGTTATAAATTTATTATTTAAATGAATATATATTGTTATTATTTTTTCATAATTAACTAATTTTGTTGAAATTAAATACCATATATCAGGGAAAAAATTAATACATAAAGAAAAAATGAATTTTAAAAAATTATTCAACATTCACGGTATATCTATAAATATATTATAAGGCACTGATATAATGTTAATTTACTACATACATATCCCATATTATATTGACATAATAATTTTGAATCAAATATTGTCTAATCATAGTTTTGGGTGGTATATCAGTTAGAATGAATCTTCTAGAATTCACTATGATATTGAACCTATCTGGTATTTTTTTTAAACCATAATAGATTTAGTTTACATTAGTCTTGGAATAGAGAAACCCCTAGTGGAGAAACGTCCAATATGATCTTAACAAATGGGCTATATTCTTATGTCTTATAATTATGAATATAATTTATTATTATATAATATTTTGAATTTTTGAAAGAGTTAGTTGATTTTTATACTAGGGAATGGAAGGAATATATTTTAAAATACATATTATATTTTCAATAGATATAAATGTTTTTTTTATTTTGGTTTTTTTATACATGACATATTATATTGTTTATTCAATAATGATATACAGAAAAATCACGTGTCGTTATATTCCCCACCCCCATAAAAAGTTATTCGCTCACAATTTAAATTATTTCTCACTGATGATGTAAAATAAAAGAATCTATAATATGGATCAATATATAACATTATAATGTGGTGATAATAACATATATTTAATTGTAATTATCTTATTCCATGTATTTCATTTATTTATAATCTTCTGAGTTAAATATCTCTCACCATTAGGTGTTAGGACCTATTGTATTTTTCATTGAGTTCATTTTAATACATATAGTGAAATATTATCATAAATTCGTCTAAGGTATGAAATTTTATTCTCATGTATTTTAAAGGAAACACCAAATAAATTATTTCTCATCCATCATGGTTTATCATTTTACCAGTTCCAGTGAAATTATGGGGACAAATGAAGATGTTTATAAATAATTACCCTCCTCCAAAGGCATATTAATATCCACATTGAGACCACTCCCATAACATTCTATAGTAAACACCACTTTTGTATCACCATTTTGCCTCTATCTCTTATGTATTCCCTACATTTATAGTTTCAAATTAATGTTACCCATCCTAATAGGCATTTTTTCAATAGTCCATGCTTTTTCTAGTTCCATGAAAGAGACTCACCTGATAGTTGGAGGGGGATGTATGGACCTCAATATTTACTTTGGGTGACATTTCATCTCATAGAAAATGACCTTCTAATACACAATCATTTTCTTTCACACACTATATGGGTTAACATCCTCTAGGTAATGATATATGATTCATGAAATAATCCTATCATTTAGCCCACTAGGTGGCATCAAAATTTATCTTATAATCCATATGTCTTATTTAAATAGCAGCAGTAGTGTGTGGTTTTATTCTACATCCACCATTATCATGATTTCTTCATGTTCTGTGTAAGAATTATGGCCTATACAAGGTCGTTTTTTATAATTTTATGATGATTCAGATGAATCATTGTTTTCATTTTTTTTGTAGTAACATTTTGATCTCTCTACAGTGGTTGTTGGTTGTTGTTTCCATACCCATCAATTTTTTTTCCAACAGTGAGGATGTTTTGGGTAATATATCAACGATGAGTGAGTATGATGTCTATGTTGAAAAATAATTAATCCACTACTATAATTATGTCAAACACATCTGAAGGACTAATTCTATGATTTGAATTATAATTATCATAAAATTATATTAATAGAAATCATATTCAAATATAGATTAAAACATATTGGTGGTATACATAGAAATTCATATAATAACTATAGGTTCATTACAAAAATATCTGATATATAGAATTATTATGAATAATATTTAGTGAACAAAATCCATCCTATAGTTTTTTCATTAAACAAAATACATCATACCATGTTTTTTGTTGTGGTTGTTCACACCAACCATCATTCTAAATAATTTTAATATAACATTAACTTGGATAATATCCAATTTTTTCTATATTTGAGGCATTAAACATATATTCATTATTTTGGATACATGGTTTTTGATTCCACAATGCTAAATTTCCTATTTGAATTACAGGGTAGTTTTCTATATAAAGACCACATTTTCCAATAGTATGTCTTTATAGTGTCCTTGGGATAACTCCATTAGTACTTGATTCTTAATTTTTTTATACAAATTTGTAATTAAACAACAATTACTTCATCTTATTCATAAATTAATATGAAATTATATTGTATCACTCTATTATTTTATGTCTTGGTACATAAAATTATGTTTATATTATTAATCATATTATGTGATTGATGGTATTGAGTAATCACATGTTTTCTCATAAAAGAAACAATTAAAATGGGTTTTAATTGAAATTATATTCAAATTTTCCCACGCAGCCTTAGTTTCTTCTAATTCCCGGAATTACTAAAAAAAATTGGCTGAAATAATCAAAGAAACATTTAAAAATAATTTTTTATTTTCATAATCATAAAACAGATACAATTTATAACATCTTATTATTTTAAATTCTATTATTAGCCTTAATTTTATTTGGTATATCATATATCAATGTTTTATTTGATTAGGTTAATTTAAGATGGGATATCTCACACTCTTAAACCTAGTACAGAAAAGTATATATGAAATAAATCATTCATAGTTGTTTATAAATATTTTATGATCTATCGATGTTAATCCAATTGGAGTATCAAATGATGTGTAATGACATACCCCTTTCTTATTCTGTAGATAATGATTGAGTTTATACTTAACACACCCTTTTAGTTTCATTAACCCAATGTACATATTTTTTAGAGCTAATATGAACATATTATATCCATCACTAGATTAATTTATATGAATAACACACACTCTATACTTTAAAAATATTATTGGATGATATACTATATCTAGACTCATCCAATAGACTATTCTATAGTACTTTCACTAAAGATCCTGATTTCTGATAATTGAAAAATAAAAGATATTTCTCTAATAACAAATATATTTCCCAAGGATTTAAAAGAACATTATTTCATTACATATTATTAAATAAAAAAAATATAATATAGGGATGTAATGAATAATTTTCTTCATATTATTATACATATAAATACATCCTCTTTAATTAAAATAATTCAAACTTATTTAATGATTAACATATTTCTCATACTTCTACATTCCCTTGAAATATACAATGGATATCACATGGAAAAATAATTAATGGAATGGGGGATCTATGAATCCAAGTAATTGAATAATTAGATTTAATAATGATACTAAAAAATTATAAATTATTAAGCAAACATTAGATCATAACATAAGGTTGACCAAAAATAATGCAGGGAAATATGGCATAAAATAATGGAGTCAAAATATTATAGAAACATCTGAACATAAAATCATCATAATGCTTATTATCATACCAATATGGAATGGAGAACTAAAATGGAAATATAATATATGTGATCTATAATCATAATCATAGTATTCTCAGGATAACATTTATCATAAAATAATTTTATTAGGCTAACCACATCTTCACCATATTGTGTTCTTAAGATATCCACAATTTCGAAACACATAGTGTTCTTAGAATATATTCTAGTATGTTATATAAATCATATAATTAGACATTAAAACCCCGAATTTAATCAAAGGAAATAATTAAAAAATGCATAAAAGTCTCTCTAACATCAATAATAATATATATTATATTATATATTCCATAAAAGGAAAAATAAATCATATATAAATAAAAATCAGGATCAAACCCTTCTGAAGAAATTGTGTTTCACTATATTGTATTACGTAAAAACTGAAGGATATCTCACATTAAATCTAGGAAATGATTTAATTTTTTTTTTAATTTTTTTTCAATTAAAAATAAACATAGTTCATGAACTTTAGAAGTCATTTTTGAAAATAATTCATTAAATAGTTATGATACAATAAAAAAAATATTACGTGATTCTTTCCAAAATGTGTGGAGGTAAATTTAAGGGAGAAAAAGTGAATTTTTTTAGCACTATAATTATACATAAATAGGTTTTCAAAAATTAAATATGGTTTCTCATATACCATTCAGGATTTGAACATTTAAAATGGTCGATACTTTCCATGATTGTTGATAAAGGGATGTTCCCTTGAAAATAATATTTACATAAAAAGATGGAACATTAATGCGACAAGAGAATACTCGTATCCCCATAAAAGTGACGTATGGTAATATAGGTATATATTTATAGAACATAAAAACTGAATTTTAAAAGAACACATCTGAATAAAATAAATTACATTTGATAAAAAAGAAAGATAATATGTAACCCAAAAGTAAAGAACATGGTTTGTTGGAGCCTTTACCTCATATAAAAAATCCCTCTACACGTATAATTAAATACCAGAATAATAATTTTATTTTTATTGAAAACATTCCAATTAATGTTATCTACCAATAGTTCATTTTATATGGTATAACTATCATTTGTTTTGACAATTTATCACAGTATTTCTATATTTGGGGGTTACATGAAGTTACTTGGTTAATTACTTGTAATATTAAATTCTATGATAAATAAGTTTAAACATGTTTTCCATTTAAAATATCAATAATTTAATATTATTCAATCCATTAATGCACCTTTAGAAAATAATTTATATTGTAAAATAACATCGCTATGAATGGAATCAGTTTTGAATAGTTACACTAATATGTCGTTTTAGTGTTTAAATATACTACAACAATTTATTTCATATATTTATTATGGAATGTATAATATTATAAATTCATAATTGTAATGGTTGAGTACATAACCTTATTATATATTAAATATATTTTTATGTCCATCCATTAAAATTTTTACATGGAAAATGGAAGATAAATGTCATCTCATGGAGTCAGTAGTCCACACAAACACATGAGAGACACTCATTTTGGTAGAATTGAAAGATAATATGTTATGAAATATATTATCATTCTACAATCATTAATATGTTATATATTTTATATCATCATCAGAAATATTTTTTCTGATCTTTGATTTTTTGGGATGAAATATTGAACATGTTATTTACTATGGAGGTAGTTTTTACATACTCATAAAGACATCATCACTTATGAAAAGGTGTTATGGTAATGTATAATATAGATATTCCATTATTATAAAAACATAATAAAATATTTATAATACTATGTTTATTATACTAAGATTTATTATAGTGTTTTGTGGTGGTATATTTATGAAAGAGTTAAGAAGCTATGGTAGAAAATATTTCCTATAGAATTGGGTGATCTTCTTTAGTGTTAAACAGGTGGTACTATTGATTTTTTGTTTTCAAATGAATATGGATTATTGGAAATTCATAAAGTGTTAGAAGATTATATGATATATTTTTAGTTGATACTATGATTATTTTAAATTATGGATATATGGAGATGTTATTGTTCCTTTTATAGTCATAGAGAAGAGTAGTTTTTGAGACACATTGTACTTTTTCAATAATGAAATATTACTATTGATGGATCAGTAAAAAAATTAACAAAATAGAATTTTGGTGTATGGTTTCATTAATAACTTCAAAACCATTTTTTTAACACATGTTTTAAACATGTTTGAAACTAGTAGCTCTTAAATTTTTACTTTAATAACCACTTCCTTTTTTACAAAGGTGTCTAAATTTTGCATAGGTCATTCAATTAAAAAGACTGAATATTAAATGATAATTATTATATAATTTGACCCAGCAATTATAAATATGAAATCCAACATTTCAGATAAAAACTTATATGTAACGAAATATATTTTTAACACATTCAAAAAAACTAATTTTCTAAATAGTTGTTTTTTAATAAAAAACTATTTACATTATGGATAGAATTATCAATTAAATTGATTAAAATATAATTTAAATAATTATTATAATTGATTTTTTAAATTAAAAATAAAATAAATATAATACATCACTTCATCATGTTACAATTAATTAATAAAAATATTTAGAAAAATATTTTCATTAAAACACTATACAAATTTTTAAATTATTCCGAATGGGTATATAAATTAAATATATTATTTAAAATTATTTACTCAATTGAATTATATATTTTTTATAAGATAATATTTTCAGAAAAATAAATGTATTTATATAATAAATTTATTTCATAAAATTGTATGTTTAAATAAAATTTATATTTCTCCTATTCATTTGAAAATTATTTATTTTTAAAACAACATTATGATAATATTGTTGCTGAAAACACAAAGATTTATTTATATTAAATTAAAATTAAAAAAATTATAAATTCAGTTTTTAATTAAAAATATAATTTATATTTACAGATTGTTACTATAAGATAGCGACTTTGGTTATTTAAATTATTCTATTCTATATAAATTACTAATTAGTATATGGATAGAAATTTATAAAATAAATCAATATTTATTTTTATTAATTATTCATATTAAACTATTATTTTGAAATAAAGAACCAGTTTTAAAAAATATATTTCATTATTCATTGAGAAATAAATGATTTCCCAAAAATCAAAAAATAATAATAATGATACGTCTATGAATATAAATATTTTTTTCATGATGATATTATTATAATTTATACTTATAAATCTAATTATGATCTCTTAATAAGAGATAAAAATCAAATAATATCTAATCATTGTTGTTGGTGGTGGTTCTTCTAGTATTTAACTTTTAGTGACCTACATGACCTTTAACTTCTCTCATATATGATTTCTCTCAAATTATAATTACTCGTGATCAACCAGAGTTTAGTCAAAGAAATATCCCAGAGAATATAACTGACTTAAGATCCTATAAAATGATATATATATATATATATATATATATATAATATACATTTAGATACTATTTAATCCTACTTTTGTTTTAAATTTTTTAATAGAGGAATTTGAATTTTATACTTGATAATTTTACTATTATGTTTAAATGGCCATATTCAATATTCAAAATATATCATGGCTTTTGTAATTTGGATTACTATGTAAAAAATGTTATTATATATGTTGATTTTTTTAATAAATATATAAAGTGTGATCTTAGGTAATTACACCTAGTGATGTTGATGGTTCACCTAGTTCAGTTTGTTACGCAATCAGTATATCACTAAACATTGATGCCTTATTTATTTAATCATTGACAAAATTTTTTTGACATTGATACACATACAATGTCTGTGGATTTGTTAAATTCTCTATGGTCGATATCAAAAGTATGTTGATATATTCTCTCCTTAATCTAAAGATACTAATCATTTTTTGAACATTCAATTAATTTAATATCAATATTGATACACGTAAGAAATGATACTTCACTACAATCATTAACTCTTATGGTTTTTAGAAATATTTAAATTACATAATTAATGATATATATTTAAAATACTGATATTTAATGACAATAATTTAGACGCCCATAAATACGAACAACCAATGACACCCGAGATATATGGTACTCCCATTTATGGTTTACTAACCCTGATATTCATAATGTTATATCGTTAAGTGATAAAATCAATGGGATAAATATCAATGATTATGATCCCCCTAAACTAAAATGAGAAACACCATCCATGTTCCATATGATTTATGTTTATTGACTGTATTGAATATGATTAATAATACAATTAGAGTAATATGAAAATTTCATATATAGAGTAATTAAAGTAACATTCTAACATGACATATAACAAAAGGACATTACCATATATATAAATTGAGGAGGTTATGATGGTACATATAATTTATTCATATAAAATATATTTCCCATTGAATGGTAATGAAAATGTTCTTGTTTATGTAGGGTTAATCACACTCACTCTCACAACACAAAGACCATACATGGATAAATTCTTCGATCATAAAGAAATTTATATAATTTAGTCTAAATTTCCAAATAAAACTTTTTTCCAATTACCATAAATATATGGATCTCATCATATAAGGAATCAAAATTCCCAAATTATATAGTGTATTTTCATCACTATACAAACATTAATCATGAATATATTACTATAAAATGATTTATAACATAGAAGTTGTCAAAATTAGGGCCATTTATATAGATTTTCAATAATATGGTATTAGGGAACAACAAAGAAAAATACTATTGATACATTTGAAATCTAAATGATCATTCATTCATTAGACATGTTTAGTATTTAAATACATTAATCCACATGTCATATGAACCTACATGTCAAGAAATTTTTTCATCTTTCATTTATTTCATTGTTGGTACATGTGTATAAATAAATAGTTAAATGTAATTTATATAATTTACCAAATCAAATATACTACAAAAACTAAAATTTATATCATTAAACCTAACTTGATGTAAACATGGATGGATGCCCATATTTTTATTGGGTCAGCACAAATAAATATTTTATTCTTTTTTTTCTCTAATAACATACCCATATACCATGTCATAAATATTAAAACATACAAAAAATTATTTAACACCACCCTATAATGTTCATTTAAAGTAACTGACTATTACTAATTGAGTAGGCGAATTATATAGCACATTTCCCCCCTATATGACAATAGTATCCGACCATTGGAGTGTTTGATAAAACTCTATCTAGAGAATACACCCTAAATATTTCCATGTGTAATAATAAATAATTGTTTTAAATTTAAATATGAAAAATAATATATTATTTACAAAATATATAATTCTATTGAAATAAATTAAATAATAAATAAAATCAACATGTTTTAATACATTTAATCCCTTGAAATTCACATTGTCAAACATTAAGGAAAAATTTATTGGCAGTTTGGTTATGTTCGTCATGTGAATTAATAAAATAGTAATAACACCCACTAAATTGTAATCAACCTCAGCTTGGAAATATCTCTAAATCCACAAAAGAACTATATACCCAACTCACATATAAAAAGTTAATGTTCTTTGATTCATTCTACCTATAGGGTATGCATGTTGACCAAGGTACATATGTTCGGTATGAGCATGGAAATATAACATCCATAAAAAATGGTTCAATAAATAATGAACGTATATATATGGGGGAATGTATTAAATTGGATGAATGTTATATGTAGTATTTTATAGACAAAAATCTACTATAAATTTCATAATAAGACATAGAAAAGGTAGACCCATACTGACATTACATGCTATCAATTTATTCACTATTAGTGGAACTACCTAAATATTGGATAGTTTATAACTAGACTAATTAATAACTTACAATAACTTAGTCATAATTCTATATCAAAAAAGGAATATTATAGGTATAAAAAAAGGAAAATACCCTATCAGGGCGTCGATTCTGGTATGAATATTTCAAAAATGAAATTCAAAATATAATATTATATTGTTCGTTGAATCTCACATATCTACATATGTCAAAATGGAAATGAAGAAGAATAAACCTATACATGATAAAATTTAAATTGTTCACTGAAAACAAGATATGAACACAAATTATATAATTTTTTATCATCTAGTGTAATAAAATAGTAAATAAAATCACTTCTTGTTTTGATAATTCGAGCGCAGACTCAATGTCCATATACGGTTACGACCGTCATAACATATTTTTTATCCCACCATTATTACCACACAAAAAACTCACCAATATATTAAGAAAAAACCATTATGTTGCAATAACTATGGGATAGAATTTATACCATGGTAGGCAAAGTTATATATATTATCTTTATAATCATTATGACCTCCATGAATTTACAATAATAATCCACTAAATTCATCATGATTTGTCATATTATATCGGGCTATCAATTCATGAAAACCTATTATTCAACTTAAATTATATATCTTATTCTCTTTTATATAATAATGTATTACTATAACACTATAATTAAATATATAAATCTCCCTTTTTTATTATAGATTCTTACTTTATGTATCACAGAAAAAACCATCCACTCATATTCAATAAATATTATTCATGAAATCCTTTCTTGATCATAATATATTTAAATAATGAAACATAATTAAAAATATATAAAAAATTTAATTCATAAATAATCACAATGTGTCCTTGAGTGTGGTGACCCAATATCAACATATTCAAATCAATACGTAATTAGTTGATTCAAACTCTTATTTTTTACATCACAGTGGATCTTCCAAAAAATATATCCATTTAGGACGTAAATATACAATTGTCATTTCATATTTTATTTTCATCTTATAGAGAAACTATAAAATTTATTTCTATTTACCATTATCGAACAGTAATCTCTTGATGAAATTTACCCTGTTATTGTAGTTTGATATTTCACCAATAATGAAACCATGTGTAAATGTTTAATATAATGGGGAGGTTATAGGATAATTTATGTTCATCATGGTAAACGCATCAATCCATCCACAAATATAGATACACTATAAAAAATGGGATGATAACCTGTGTATTTAAACATTATTTCTATGTTTTAGGCTAAAACATCATCAAAATCTTCAAAAATAAAAAATACATATAACATAAATTACTAATTATTCAACGTATCATTTATGGAATATTACGATTTATTTTTGAAAAAATGAAAAAAAATATAGTATTTTTTTAATACTAAATTACAATTTTGGGTAGACTCTACCGTATAAAGATACTCATCGATAAGGGTTGTGCATGGGTTTCCAATATAAATATTCTTATGGGTGGTTTCTTCTACATTTATATACTCTCCACTGAGGAAAATGATTCACCCACTTATTTATTTTATCAGTCTTGGTATGATGTTCATCACTCATGGAATAATCAACCAGTAATAGTTTTAGTTTATCCCACATAGTCCTACTAAATCGAATCATAAGATGGAATAGTTCCCCCACATTAAGTTGTATATCTAACAACCAAAAACATAAATATAATACATTCCATGAAAAAACTTATGTCACTATTATTTTAATGATTATATAGTCCCAAACAAATTATATCATACCAATGAGTAGAAGGTCATAATAATAAGAAATGATATATTACAAAAGTGACTACAAAAATCCATCTCGTAAGATTCTATATCACACAACTAATAAAAATGTAGATTTTTTCTAGGAAATAAAATATAATACCTCATGTAAAAAAATATCCAAATCCAAGAAATCATATGTCACATTACTAGACGCAAGATCATATATTACACAAAATTTCATATTAAATTTCTAATTAGAATCACATCCAACCAAGACAATCACATATCACACCACCGGTTAGTCAGGTATTTAGGTTACAAATTTACATATATAATAATTAATAATAAAAGAGTGTAACATGATAAATATTAAATCACATCATTTATGGGACTCACATTCCAACATCATTATAGAATACCAAACTAGAAATCATTCATAACCACATATCATTATAGTTATTTTTTGACACATACACATAATACATCACAAATAATTATTTTAAAAAAATTAATAGAATAACTAATCATAAATAATATCACTCATATAATACACAATAATATGTGTTTATCCAACAACATAACATACCCATATACACTAACATAAATAATAAATCAAAATGCGGATGTAGTGTTAAAAAAGAATACCCAACACCATCAAACCACACAATCACTACCCATGGTAAATCATCACTAAAAAAATATAACACAATAATTATTAAATGAAAATAATATATATCCACTTTTTAAATATCCTGTTACATTGTTATTTAACAACATGTCTCACTTCTATCTTATATTTTATGATAATTTTCACGAAAATGGTCGTTAACAGTCCACTCTCAAATCCAGTCAGACTTGGTCTTCAATGACAATATAAAAATTACATGAAAAATAATATAGGGTTTCACTCATGGATAACTCAATTACAATAAATTTTACTTATATATACATTACACAACTCAATCATAAACCATCCTATTCAATGATGTATCATATCATGATAATCCAAGACTCACTATGAACCTTGATAATTTACCTAATCCCAGAAAACCATTATTTTGTTTATTTATATTACTAAATATCATTAATAAAAATTCTTATTATGTAACTAAAAAATATGAATAATATTTTTTTAAATATCCTCTATTTTATTTATTTGGTCATTCTTAGCCCCACGTAGCCAAAATAACCCTTTTTTCCTTTCACTATAACAAGCCTTACATAATTACCCTAAAAAATGTACTTCATGAAATGTCTTATAACTAGGCTTCATTAAAGATAAAAATCCTCAATTAATTGTCATCGCATGTATTCTATTATTACTTTAAATTACCTGATCTCATTATAGCCCTTATAAATATTCACATTCTTCTCACCCACCACAATATAAATAAAAATAGGTATAACTAATCTCAAATTAATAATCCCAATTATATATGCATAAAAATAATATGATAAACTTGTGGGGACTACCGAATAATTATATCTCAGGAAATGGTGTGTCAACCTTTAACTAAATTAATTTTTACTTATATGATGAAAAAACCAAAATTATCATTGTTACACCACTTCACAATTCCATACAATTCATCGATACTCAATAGTTAAATCCACAAATAACTTTATCCTATTCAAAATGATGAGAAACTATATTATTTCATCATCCCCACATATCATATAGACAATAAAAAATGAATAATCATCCTTAATTTATAATTCTACCATAATTTAGTGGAATCAAAATCTATGTCACAATATCATTAAACCTAAATTGACCAAGAATAAGGGGTAGAAAATAATAGGATAATAGTGATTGTTTATATGTCAAACAATAAACCTATGAGATAAAATAAAAATTATATAAGGGACTTTAATATTGAATGATATAAATAAGGGGGAATCACTCACTATTTTCTAATATTAAGAATAAGGAAGCCTTATAGAATAAAATACAAGTGGGATATTGAAGTAACCATATTTTTTCATCTATAACATAACATCATTCCTAACATGGTACACAATGAATTTTCATGTGAATATATTTTAATTAAACCCTCGTGATGTGTTTTCCTTATATTAGGTAGTTGATAGCATATTTAATATTCCTTAAACACACCAAATGAACCTTGTTTTAATTTACTATAAAACAAGTACCTGGCTATACGTTTGGAACTTATAAATAAAACCACCAACAAAAATTCCATCTCATAAACACCCAAAAAATAAGAACATGAAATAAATAAAAATTGATTCTATATTATATTTTTGAACTTAAATAATTTATTAAAATATATAAAAATTAAATTCAAAAATTTAAAAATTATTCTGGATCTGAGTTACTCTCTAGATTTTCCATCCACAGATAGGGTGAATCATTATTAAAAATTAAATCTAGAAAATGGTTATGACTTAATTGATTATCATAGTGAAAATGTATCTCTTAATTAATCTCAACACTTTAATATCTATATTGTAGAGTTCTACGATAGTTTGAGAGATCATAATAATAATATTTTATGATTTAATAAATAATTGAATCATTTGGATGTTGGTGAATGTTGACTCACCCAAAGGGATATATAAGAATCATGGTGCTATAAATCATTATAATATATCAAAAAAGGTATATTAATTACATTATATTTATTTAATTAAAATTTAAAATTGTTGGAAATTGAAAAAAATTTATTGATGTGGTTTTTTCATTGCATTAGGAGAATACTTGTCCTTCAGTAAACACAGAAATAATTATTCTTCTCAACCAAAAAAATGAAATAGTTTCCTTTAAAAATTTTAGATACTTTAGGAAAATATGGAAATAAATTAGATGTCATTTATTCTACCAATTACACTAAAAAAATTTAATCACATGCACACAAGAATTTAAAACATCCAATAACCAAAAAAAAATATGTTTCATTCAGAAAAAAAGATTCCCTAAATATTATAAAAAAAATTTGGATTTTTTTTAAAATGAGAACTTGTTAAAAACTTATATTTTAGTATTAAATAATCATATACATTTTTTCATTTAATATTACAAGTAATTAAGAACAAAATTAATTATATTAAATGCATGATTTTGATTGAATGCATATATAACTCACATCAATATTGAAATTTTTTCAGTGACTTTAATATATGATTATTTCAATGATTATTAACATTATTTATTATATATGTCCATTTAAATATATGAATATATATAATGATAATGTTCCAATGTATTTTCACCTCATGAATCAATTTATATAATAGTATCACACTCTAGATATAAAAATCATTCTACAAAACATAATATAAAAAATAATAAGTCAATGAATTTTATGATTCTCAATTTCTTGTTTATATATACTAATAATTTTATTTATAAATGAAGTTTATGGAGTACATCACTATGAATATAAAAATCTATCCCTATACACCAATATTTTCCCCTTTTAAGTAATTTTTATTACAAGCATTATTATTTAACAAAATATTAAAGTTAGTGTAATTATAAACAATATATCAGTATACTATGTAAATTTCATATGAATTGCATTATTTCTTATATTAAATCTCATTCCATCAAACATGTCCTCTAAAATATCCCAAAAATTTAGGTGGACATAATTATAATAATTTTTTTTGAAATTAATATGTCATTACTATACAGTACAAATTAAAAATATATTTTTATTATAAAATATTTATTTAAATTTCATCATAAAATAAAAATTGTATACTACTAAGTAAAAGTTACACTACAAAACCCCATTCAAAATTTAGAATTATAAAAAACACCATTTTTTTAAAACATGATGGAAAATATTTCATTATAAACCACTATGAAACATTTTTCCATAAAAATACATTGAAAATATCCTGTAGAGAATTATAAAATAATAATTCAATTAAAATTTTCATTGGAAATGTAAAAATAAATTTTTTTATATAAATTTAAAATAAAAACATACACTTGAAACTCTAACAAAAATAATCCTCTTTAAAATTTTTGGTGAAAAAAATCATGACAATCTCTATTAGAAACTTCAAATAAGGAGTTCCACAATAAAATACATGAATTTGATGATTCTAGTTATCACAATATCAATATATAGTTGAATATAAAAACATCAAAAGTAATCAAAATTTCAAATTTTAATATTATAGTAGAAATATAAATGGGATATATTCACTAAAAATTATAAAAAAAAATATTCCTCGGGAAAATATTTCTTGAAATTTAAATTGAAAAATTAAAAGACAAATTCCTATAAAAAGATTGAAATGTAATTTTTTAGTTTTAATAACCAATGTAAATATCAAATATTAATTTATAATAATAATTTTAAATGAATAAATTTTATTTTTTTTATTTAAAATCATTTTATAGATACTTTTAATATGTAATTTTTTATTTGTTTTGGCTAAAACATTATTGATTTATAATGAAATTGAGATAATTATTTAAGGAAAATAATAATTTAGAAATTTATTAGTTATATAAGATTATCAAATTAAAACATACAAAATAATTTTTTACTTAAAAATTTTAGATCATAATTATTCAATAGTAATTTATACTCAAAGAAACTTCTATAAATTCTCACTGGAAACATCGATGGAAAACATAAAAAATTTGGAAATTTATATTGTAAAAATTCATAATATTTTATTTCTAAATATTCTTCTATATTATTTCATTTTAAATTTCATCGTAAAAAATGTAATATATATGTATAATAATTATTCATTCTAATCATCCAGTAAAAATTTATAGGTAAATCTTCAAGCTTATATAGAATTTAACATAAAAAAGTTATAAAAAATGCCAAAATGTAATAAAAAAATGGTTACTGAAATGAATTGAAAAAATTAATATTAAAAAAAACATATATGTTAACAAAAAATTATGAGATTAACAAATATGCAAATATATTTCATTATAAATATTTATAAATATAATTATACTTTTTTGGATTTTAAATTATTCAAGTATTTCGATGAAGTTTTTAGAAACTCCAGTAAAATTGTAAATATAATAAACTACCTATATTATGTCTACATCAATTTCCTTAGTAGATAGCTAGTGTATAATATATAATATAGAATAGAATCTAATGGTAATGATACTAAGATCCAACAATTTTCCCATTTGTTTTCCAATTGAAATAATACTAATATCTATACTATGAACAATTAATGCTTTTTTATTTTCAAGGATATAGGTCCATTGAAACTTTATAAATATTATTTTTGTTCAATATAATATGAAAATATTTGATGATGATTGTGATTTTGAATAATGAAGTAATTCACCATGGTAGTTAATAAAATATACTATTGTTAAATAATAAAGTCTCAACAAATACTATTCATGTTGTTAAATTATAAAATATAAAATAAAGGGATTATTATAATATTTATTATTCCTTCTACAGGCGGAGCATGAACTGTTTATGGTGAAACGCTTCTTACAGCCTTGTCTTCCCACTTTTCAAATGGGGCACCATTCATCACTTCTTCATCAATGTTTTCTCCTAGACCAAAAATGGGATGATGGGAATTTTGTTCCTCCTTCCATGGATTCCTCCTTGGAACATGTCACCTAGTACAGGCCTCTCTCATTGATTTGAGTCATTATTCAAAAATCTCATTCCTAGATCCATATCATTGTGGATACAAGTTAATTACGATTCTTTTTTCATGAAATTCCAAGGGGTCATGACATGGAAGTAACCATCATTTTGAGAAGCTGTTAACATCAGGCATGTTGGGGAATCTATGGATGTTTAAATTTTCATCAAATTTATTCTTTCTCATAGGATGGATACTAAGGGTTGTGGAATCTAAGGTATCCCACATTTATTGTAGGGTATATGATATCAGAGGCATTTTTAAAATGTTTTCATCAGCTTCCCGTTTTTAACAGAGGGAATTCTGTGAGATTAATGGCTCCTAGAGTCCTATTTGAATAATCAGGACACTTATGAAAGTAGATCAGATGGGAACATCCCAATGAGGGAGAACCAAGAAGTTTCGTCATAAGGAAGGGTCAAAACGCCCATTGAGAACTGACCCAAGATGTTGTTTCCCTACAAAATGGAAGACTTCATAGAATGAAGGGTGATCTAGACAATAATGAGTGTGGATCATAGAAAGTGGGTCCAAGAAAAAGTGACACCAAGGTTTATAATTCGTTTGGGTTGAACATTAAGGAGGTGCCCTACATTCCCTTCCTAAGAGGAAGGGATTAGAATCCACATTGTTTGAAAGGGTGATTTTGGCCCTATGAACTAAGACTTACCGAGTTCTTCTAGGAGTGTCAATCACATTGATTGAATTATATCAACCAGATGTGGACAACCAAGTAAAATCAATATGGGTATGGAAAAACTGTTCAAGGGGAGATTAATGGACATCAAATCAGTGTGAAGGGAACCATTGAGAAGATGTCAGTGTCGAGATTGAACATAAAGGAGGTTTCCTACCTATACTTGTAGTATGTAATTAATGTACATGTAGTTTTGGAATGGAGATATGAGTCACATGAAAAGACAGATCATGAGAATGGATTCATAGAAGGGACCTGAAGGAGATGAAACCTTGGGATAGGGAATGATCCTCACGAAACATGAGGGCTCTTGGGAGAGACTATGATTAGGAAAGGATGATGTTTTTGAACCTCAAGAAGGCTTCCTACATATTCCCTTAGTAGGGAATCAAAGTTCACATAGTTTATGAGTTGGGTCATATATTCAGGGTATACATAAAGGACAGTGACCTTGGGACAGACTGGGGATTATGCATGGTTATCATCCCAATGCAGGAGGGATAAAATTATTAGGAGGATTATTGTGATTTGTGAGGGGATTACATGAGGTCAGATACTTGGGAAAGTGGGACATGTGGTTGGGGTGATGAAAAATGATAATGAATCGAGTGGATGGATTGAAACACCTTATGAGAGGTAGATCTCAGTGATGTATCCCAAACCAAAGGAAAATGGAAAATCAGGGGGTTCATCCCTAATAGGTAGAACTAATGTTTACCATTAATAAGGGTTGAACCTCATGGAGGAGTTCTAGATACCTTGTATAAGAGGATGGGTTCAAAACCAACATCATTCGAGAATATAATTTTACATCATCCAGGATGAGGGTGAACTGATGTGAAGTGGTTCAGACCGATCAGTGAAGGTCTTGAACCATTGAGAGGCTTACTGTGTATCCCCATGGCATGTAATCAAGGTCTTTGTAGTTCAGGGAAGGGCTTAAAATCAAGGTGTGAACAAAATACTACAACCTAAAGACATGCTGGGGATTACCTATGGTTACAGGACCATCACAAGAGGGGTAATCTTGGCTGGAGGATTATGGATTGAGTGTGGGGATTATGCACTAAAAATGCATAGATGGATTAGAACAACTCCTAGAGGTAGACCTAGGAGATGTGTCCGAAAGAGAGATTATATCACAATAAGAGTGTACATCCCCAGTAGGGATCACTCAAGTTTACCATTGTTGGGGTTGAACCTTATGGAGGCATCCTACCAACCCTTTATAGAAGACAGGGATCAAAAACCTCATAGTTATAGAGGTATCCATTTTTTATTCATGTAGAAAGGGAAATGAACTCGCACGAGATGGATAGAATAGATGCATGATAGGATTGAACCTCAAATAGTATTCCTACAAACCTTGTATAGAGTATAGGAATCAAAGTCCATGTAGTTTGGTGATGGGGGTATGAGGCTTATTCATAGCCAGTGGACCAAATGGATGGATCAAGACACCTCTGAGAGGCAAATTAGGGTGATAATACCCAAAAAAAGGAATATGTCACATTAGTAGGGCACATCCACATGAGGGTTCACCAATTATTACAAGTGACTGGGCCCAAACAACCTATGAGAGTAGACGTAGGGTGGTGTTCCCCATAAAGGGAAGATGTCACACCAGGGGGGTGCATCCCTAGGATGGAGCACTGGAGTTTACCATTAGTTTTGATTAAACTTTATAGAGGTGTCCTATATACTCTGTATAGAAGTTACATATAAAATCTGCATGTATTGATAATTTTATGGTTTCATGGTCACTACTGACCTATAATCCAACATGATTCATGCTCGGTGTGAGAAAAAAGAGAATGAAGTGTACATAACTATCATTCTGTGGAAGGTATGTGAATGAGAGATGGTGTGGGGCATACACATGGAGCTTCCCAGGTTTAACTATAGAGCAGGAATGTTGGATGGGTCTTACACATAAATGAATCCTATGTTCCACCAAGGAGAGGAAATTCTTGAAGGGGCTTACATGTGTAAGCTTTGTGGGTGCCACAAGAAAGTGGAAACAGTGTATGATGCTTATCCATGGATGTAGCACGGGTGACCCTAAAGAACATAAATGGTAGAAGCGTCTTATGTGAGGAATCTTCTTGGGTGCCACTAAGGAGTAGCAATGATGGATGGGTCTTACACGCAAAAGCTTCTTGGGCTCATCTATAGAGTAGAAATGGTGGATGGGGATTATGTGTGGAAGAATATTGTGTTCCTCGAAGGAGAGGGAATAGTGTATGGGTCTTACATCTGGAAGATGACCAGGATCAGCTAAGGAGAGACAACATTGGATGGGGCATACACGTGGAAGCTTCCTATGATATCCATCTCATGTTAGCCCATGAGGGAATCTCAACATGATGATTGGTTAAGGGAATATAGTTTCATGGTTACATATTAAAAATATGTACATAATGGTTGTTTTCTATATGTCTCATGATGAGGAATATCTTGTGTTATTCATAAGGAATCATATTCTTGAATGATAAGTATTTCTTCAGTTAACGTTCATATAGTGAGGATCGTTGTCATATTATGCTTGGCACATAAGGCATCTCTTATTTGGAAAATTTTTCATTCTATGTTTTGATATATAGGGTTTGTTTTAGTTTTTAGTAGTGTTGTGAGGACAATTATAAATAATGTTCTTATAAAGGGATCGTGTTGGGACTTCCGCAGGAATGGCCCTTTCGGGTTCAACTCGGCATTGGAACCAGGTGATGGGGTTTTTAGGAGTTCTTTGAAAAATAGTTTGACTCAAGGTACTCTGGGAATTGAATATGGAAATCTCAACTAAAGACATTGGAATTAGGGCAAGAGGAATATGTCAACTCAAATATTTTCAAGGAGTGCGTAGGGGTATCTTGGATCATGGTATTTCATAGATGGTATATGGATGCGTAGAATGAGAAAGGGAAAATATCATTGACCCAGCCTAAAAATTTATCGGTGTGACTCTCCATTTTTCATGGGGGTCAGTGATGGTAGGGAAGGGACTGACTCAGATGCCCAAGACAGTAGCCTGACTGTAATCACATCTTGGGGTGCAGGGGTGAATCCCCCTTAGTATGAACCAATGGGTGTGAAGTTATGATCATGACGAAGGATAGGGAATTATGAAAGAGTTTCACAGAGATCTGAGCCTTAAAATGGATGTAGTGTCGTAGACCTCATGGGATTGTGGTTCTTGGGGCTTCGCAAAGCTTTGGGTCTTGTTGAGGATGCCCTGATTCATAGGGGGAGTTCTTCACAAAGTATAAATGCTCTGCAAAGTCTCAAGTTCCTCAAATGGCCTTTTAACTTTGGGAATGGCATTGGCCTTAGAGAAGAGTATATCCACCTAGGTTCTTTTCTCTTGAGGGCATATGAAAAGATATTTTGGGGAGCACGAGGAATCCAAAATAGAGGGTTTTCGTAGAGCACTTTAGCTTTTTGAATAGAGATCACATGTGTGTGACCCAAAGGTGTCTCCCCTGAAATGAAGGTATGAAAGGAGGTATTTATAATCAATAGGGGTCTGATGATCCTCATAGATGTGCCATGAAGAAAATGGTTTTTCATGAATAGATGTGGATCCCTCAGACCCAAAAAGGCTTCTATCATTACTTCTGGGTGGTCGTGCAGCTCATCGGACTCACAATATCTACCATCATTACTATACAGATGTTTTAGAGTTATTCAGACTCACAATGGAAATCATAATGAGTCCACAATAGTCGTGTATATCATCAAACTTAGTAAGCCTTCCATAATTACTCTACTGTCGTGGATGGAGCTTCAGTAATGGGAGATGCGAACCAGTTTTCCAGCCTAACTTTCAATGACCATAACATCTAAATTGTAACTTCAGTCAGGATCTCCAACTAGTAAAATCAATGTCTAGGAAATGAGATATTCTTTTAGTACATGTTTTTAAGTATTTGTTGAATCTTGTGGACACGTTTCATAGTGAAAAAAAATACCACCTATGAATGGGGACCAAGGAGGATGAGGAGGGAAAGGTAGACCGTGTTCTATAGAAACAGCTGAGGAAAATTCCTACTATGGGATCCAATTTATCTTGATCACATTCAAGAAACAACTAACTAAATCTCTAATACCACATGATCCATCCTTCATATAGAAAAAAATAGACATTAGAGGATCATTCACCTATACAAGAGTTCTAAAAGGTGAAATATGTTCTGGGATTTGAATAGGAAATCGACCACATTTGGTAGTTCCCAGAACAATAGGGGTCATAGCTAGAGAACATTGCACTCTGGATAGATAACTTTTCTTTGGGGGATTTGTAATCATTCCAAACAAAGGGAAATTATATGTTAGAATCAGGACACCCAAAATTCCTAACCGAGTTGGGGAGGCATGATAATGAAGGTTAACTATTTAACAAATTTTAAATGAATAATACATATCAACTTATCCTGGAATGGGAAAAAATAAAAAAGGTCCAACTACTGACTGTATTAAAAAATGCAGGGAAAAACATGAAGTGTCGTCTGGTGTCCTTCAAAACATTGACCCAAGACGGTAGGCGAGCCTTAATGTCGAGAATCCTAACCATTAAGAGGATATTAATATGTGAGAGGGAATAAGGATCTGAATTATAGGGAATGAAAATCATGGTGATGCAATAATGGGTTGTTCAAATAATGTCCAACACTCTTGAAATTAGGTCACCGTAAAGAAAGAATATTGGTTGATATTATTTGTTTGAACAATGATCAAAACCACTCTAAATAGGTCCTCTTTGGAGAGTGATAAGAATGCCTTGAAGTTTTACATCATTCACAAGAGGATGAAAATTGTGTAGTTTAATTTCATACAATATTGATTATACATTTAATAGTTTAACATCCTTTGACCAGGATGATGCACATAGTTTATGGTCATACAATATAGACCATGGATAATAGTTCCAAGTAATGTTACATGCACTTTGGGTTGCAAATTTATGTTCATTGTGTTTAGACCATGTTAGAGGCAAACAGTGTGGAAGGTCAACGAACCTGGGGTTGGACCCATTGACTAAATGTTTGCGTGCCTCTGTATATATCCAATAAGGATAGGAATAAATCCTTTGGTAGTACTAAATATTCCATGTATTTTAACATCATGTATTAAGGAGATAGATGAAAGGGAAATCCCTATAAAGGGTGTACATGGAGTAGCCTATGAAAAACAAACATTTATGTGGACCGAAGAAGTCCACTCCACACCATGTGCTCTCAAAAGGAATCACAGGCCATATGACCAAAAATTGGGGAACCAGTTGCTAGCCCTGAAGATAGGCGTTACGAGAATGGTAATCAAGTCGCACATATTTCTAAAGTGCCATGGAATAATGCCAATACTGAAATAGTTTGATATCCTATTATGTCAGTAGCATCATAATTGTTACGTAGTTTAATGTTATGTGAACTTAGGCAGTAAGAATCATAGTTTATGATAATAGATTTTGGACAATGCAGTTTCTAGTTTAATTTCATGTGAGTGGGGCATGCTTATGTTGCTTAGCGTCATTCGTTGAGTTATATGGATGTACATTTATCAAGGATGGTATGTTGAGTTGTTATTGAAAACCCAATGTGAATGAGGACATAAGTCCACACCACACAAAATAAATCTGGGAGAACATAGTCCAAGAGGTGGAAAGAAGGGTTAATTATGATGAGTCTGGACCTGCAAAAAAATCCTCCAGGTGTGACTGCATATCCCATGAGGGTGAAAATCACTCCACACATAGTTATTAAGGTTGGAATGACATGTAGTAAGTGCTAAAGAGGTAAATATATTCTCAAATGATGAAAATGAATGGATGGGCAGTTTATCATCCTACATCATGGATATAGAATGCATATTTTAACATCATACTATAATGGAAAAAGAGATATTAGTTTTTGGTCATAGACCTCAGACCAAAAGACAAAGATTCCAAAAGAAAAAATACATATCATGATTCCATAAGGCAACCAAACATGAATTAATTCCCAATAATTCTACACCACATCACGTATTTTCAAAATAATACAAATGGTTTTAGAGTCATGATATATGGACATTGAAACTAGAACTCCATGTTTTAAGGTCGAAGGGTTTGTACTGTGACAGTGCATCTCTTCCATGTGGGCATGAATAATACCAAAACCCCTAATTCCACGTGATCCATGGTATGTGTTGGATGAAATGGGTAGAGAATATCCCAAAAATATATAGAAGAATACGATATGGAAATGGAGGTGTGGGGCCATGATTAGCCCGACAGTGCTAGTATGTTCCCTCAATGCACAAATGTGCACAAAGGGATAACACATAGGGTGTTGAGATTTATCTTAGGCATAAAGAGGTGTAAAGAAATGTGAATCATGTTACCAATATTAGGGAAACAATGTATTTGTTTATAAAAATGTAGGATAACTATATTCCATGTTCGAAACACAATAATTGTATCATTCCCTAGAATGCCAACAAACAACTAAGGATCGATCGATGGCCATATTTGCTATGTGAGACATGTATCAAATAGTTGTTTGATAACCTCTGGGGCATTGGCCCAAGATGGTAAGTGAGCACTGAGGTTGAGAATCCATATTGTTAGTGTGTCCCTTTATATATGAAAGATAATGAGTACCCAAAGAATGGTACACATCAAGGATAGAGGTGGAATGAAAGCATTTCCCTACAAAAAACATCACTATATTCCCTATACCACAATGCATCATGCATGTTGATATGGAGGTAAAGAGGTTGAGGGGATCAACATAGGGATAAATGAATTGATAAGATGACAATACGAAAGAGGCCACACAAGTTGATGAACTCGAGGATGGACCCTAATAATTGAATAGCCGAGAGATTGTATATATCCCAAAAATATTCAAATAAAGCCATATGTAGTACTTGAAATATAGTGTAGTTTAACGTCATGTGGTAAGGAAATATGGTTCAACGTTGTTTATCTCCATTTTTCTAAGACAACAGGGGAGCATAAGGTCCCATGGGGATGAAAACTTCTGGGAGAAACAAACCCAACATGAATGAGGAAAAAATGATTACACACCACACCATGCACTCCGAAGAGGAGGCATAAGACATGAGGACATAACAGGACTATGAACTAGGGGCTATATCCAAGGAGATGTTCCAGAATGTTTATACATATCTTGGGAGGGCAGAAATAAATCTTCATGTAGTTCATGAAGAATACATGTTGTTAAATGTCATGCAACAAGGATGAGTGAGTTGGGGGATACTCTTGAGGGGCACACAGTGGATCCATTTCAAACCCAGCATGAATGAGGGTAGGAGAATTATACACCATACCATGTGATCACAAAAAAACCTAGGCTAATGGGATGAGAGAAATGGGTGTTTTATAGTAACTGAGAGAAGACCTGGAGAAAAATGCTTGGGTGTTCCTACATATCCCATGAGGAAGGGAATCAACCCATACATAGTTTATGAAATATAACGTTGTTCAATGTCAAGTGGTATGGAAAGAATAAGATATGGTCCTGAAGGAGGGAAGGGGTTCATGGCATGAAAAGGTGAAGTCAGTGTGAATAAAGAGCAGAGGGGCCTCATTCCATATCATGCATCCCCAAAAGAGGAATCAGGCCATTGGTCATGGAGAAAAGTATGAGGATTATGAGGCTGGGCCAAAGGAAAAGTGAACAAGTGTTTTTACATATCCTACGAGGGAAAAATAAATCCAAATATAGTTATTTAAATGTCGTGTAGTTTAACATCAAGTAACAGTGACATAACAGTTTAACATCATGTAGTTCTTTAGATCCTCAGCCTATACCCAAAGATGAAATGTGATGTTGTTCCAACGTATCCCATGAGAATGGGAATCAAGCCACACATAGTTATTAAAATGTCGTGAGGTTTAAAATCATGCAGGGAGGATAGAAAAGATATTAGATTAACGTCGTTGGGCCCAGAATGTTTGGTTATGTTTATCCTTTGTATTTTATCGTCGTGTAGGATGAATGCTGGGTAGTTTTACATAATTCAACTTGGATGGATCATGCAATTTAACATTGTTCAGATGATATGAACTATTTAATTTCATGAATAATTATATAAAAGATTAATGTAATATGCGACAAAGATGAAATATTTAAATTCATGCCTGATGATATAACAGTTTAACATCATGTAGTAAAAAGATTAGCAGTTTAACATTATACAAGATGATATAATAGTTTAATTTCATTCGGGAAGAAGATGTATAGTTTCACATCATTCAATATCATATAAAAAGTTAACGTCCTGCATGATAAATATGTAAAATTCAATGTCATGAAAAATGATATAATAGTTTAAAGTCATGCAAGACAAAGACGAATAGTTTAATGTCATGAAGGATGATATAACAGTTTATCATCATGTTGGATGAAGATGAATAGTTTAACATCGTGCAAGAAGATATAATATTTTAACATCATGTGGGATGAAGATGAATAGTTTAATGTCAAGCAGGGTGATATAATAGTTTAATGCCATATAGGATAAAGATGAATAATTTAACATCGTACAGGATGATATAATAGTTTAACTTCATGTGGAATTAAGAAGAATGGTTTAACATTGTGCATGATGATATAACTGTTTAAAATCATGCGGGATGAAGATGAACAGTAAAATGTAATTCATGGAAATGTCACAGTTTTGGGTAAGGTGGGATGAAGATGAGTATTTTAACATCATTAAGGATGAAATTATAGTTTAACATCTTGTGGTATGATGATGAACAGTTTAACGTCGTGAAAGAAGAAATAAAATTTTAATTTCATGTAAGATGATGATTAATAGTTTAACGTCATGCTTGATGATATTATAGTTTTATGTCATGCTAGATGAAGATAAAAAGCTTAATGTCATGAAGGATGATATAACAGTTTAACATCATGCTGGAAAATTATGAACAGTTTAACGTCATGCTGAAATATATAACATTTTTTCTCAACTGTATCAGTATACATCCTACCAGAACTACTAAGACCATGTGATTCATGCTTCATATAGAAAATAAGGAGTATTTATGGGATTTTTCTTCCCCATGGAAGAACACATCAAGGGAAATAGAATACTGGGTAAAAAATATCTCAATGGAACTTACCTTCCAACTCAACGCGCATAGATTCATGGAGGGGTATCACTTAGAGTGTTGGAGTTCCACCTAAGAATAAGGAGGTGGAAGGTTGTGAATCATGACAACCAAGATTTGCATCACAATGATGGGGTCATGATGATGAAGGGTAACATCTGACTGTGTTCAAAACACATCACCCATGTTGTTTTATCCTGAAATGGGAACAAATAAACGACGGTCAACCACTAACCGTATTCGAAAACACAGATCCAAACACAATGTGTCATCAAAATCCATCCATGGTGTCGGACCAAGATTTTATGTAAGCCTATATGGAATGAGAAAATGTCGTTAGGGGGTCCCTGTAAGCATAAAAGATGATGGGGATCCAAAAAATTAGACTCTATGAAGCATGGTCATGGAATGATGGAATTCCCATATCGAGTCAAACACTTGTGGATCTACACCACATTGCACTCGATTATGTCTTTGAGACATTCCAGATAGTGGGAGATGAACCCCTATTAGGGAAAAGTTTCTTAATTTTGTAAACATCTAGTTTAAGGTCATATAGTGGACCAATAGATCACAGTTTATAGTCATAGAGTTTTGACCATTTAGAAGGGACTTGCTCTATGGGAATTTACGTAGGCTGGCGAAGTAGTACCACCTGACATGAATGATTTCCAGGGAGGTATTCCACATTATAACACATTATGATGAACACCCACACACATTTTAAAGTTTTTATTCTCAAACTAAGCATAAGAAATTTAAATTCATACATGTTGGACTATAGGGACATAGTTTAGCATCATTTTGTTGGGACAAAATAGTACTCGACTTTTAGGGTTTCAAAAAAAGTACCATCATTTATGCACAGTTTATCATCATACAACCATGAAATGATAGTATAACATCAATTGAGATTTGGCTTCACCATTTAACATCATGTTTCATGGTTCAATGAAAAAATAGTCTAAGGTCATAGAGTTCAGACCGTAAAAATGGTACTTTGCTGTTTATCATCATGCATGATGAATTAGATTATTAATTTTAAAGTGTTTTAATTCATACCATTAGCTATTAGTTTATAGTTATTGAGTTTGGACCATTAAGGTGGGTATCTTGAGAAGAAATTCATTGTATGGATGAGTGAAAACCTAGAATGAATGAGGCCTTGGATGCTCAATGCCACATAACACATCCTTCAGAAAACTTGCAAATAGTTTAAAGTCATTATGGTCGGCCTTTAATGTGTATTTTGACATTTTGTTTTGAGAAAATATGTCATACATTTTATGGGAATGTTGCGAGGACCACATTTTATTCATATTTTATGGTTGTTGAATTCGGACCATAATGTCGTACAATTTAACATCATGTTACCATGATGAGGATATTGGGCAGTTTTACATCTTGCATCTTGGACAGAGAAATAGTTTAACATCATGTGGATGAGGCATGTCACACCTTGATCTATCCAATTAATTTATTTTATTACTTCATTTGGTTTTAAAATTTTATTAGGGGTTCGGTTTGAGTCCCGGATGAAAATTTGGAGTTTTGTCAAAAACAAATGCACGTTTTTGAGATGACGTTGTTCAGCGCACATGCATAGCACATTATGGAAACCCCAAACAGCTTCTCCTAGGAATCAAGAGCCACCTGTCTTTGGAAAATTAAAAGGACAATATTTTTTTATTGTTTTATTTAAAATTTTATTATTGTTAATTATTTTATTATTATTATTAATGTGAACTGGGTATTATTGTTATTTATATTTTTATCAGAATGATTATTAATGTTCTTATTAGTATTATTATTTATAAGGTATTATAATTATTATTATTATTACTATTATTATTATTATTATTTGGTTCGGTGGGTGGGTACTGCTTGGCTGGCATGTAACACCCCAAGCTTCCACTATACGTTTCTCTTTGAATAATACATTAGCTTCCGTTATACGCAACATCGAGTTCTAGCACACTAAGACCAATTAAAATAGTTGTTGTGATTAGTAATATCCACATTTTGGAAGATTATAAATTTTATTTTTCAAAATGGACTTCATTTTTGGATTCAGAATATTAAAATCAGCTTAGGGTGAATTTTTTGTATTTTTCTGAAAACATTAAACTTTTAAGGAATAGTGAAAAACATTGCGTTATTATTTAAAACAGACATTTTATTTAAACAATTATTTATTTTATTTTAATTTATTTTAAGTCAAAATTGATACTTAATACCTATATTATTTTAATTTAATTCATTGGAGTAATTTTATAATAAGATTAGATATATAATTTTTTTTTAACTTTCTAACATCTTTTACCCACCTTCTAAGAACCTTTCCAAATTTTCATAAAACGTAATTTTACCACTTCTTTGAATTGAATTTCAAAAATCCTAGAGACATGGTTGACATTATTAAGTAAAATTTTGTTCAATAGGATGAAAATAATTTTTTGTAAATAGTAGCTTTTGAATTTTATTTATCACAGTTAAAAGTAAATATGGTGATTAATGGTAAAAATGATATTACAATTACTCTAACACATGTCCTAATACTATTGGAGATGTTCATTTATTAAAAAATCAATCATAGGAATAAAATATGATCCTATTTGATCCACATGGATTAGATTAGGAAATATATTATTATTTTATTTAAAGAAAAGTTAAAAGTGTTAAATTCAAAAATTCATAATTAAAACATTTTTAATATAGGGTTATACATAAGATAAATTAGACTATAAATATTCATTATAAATATAAAGAATATTTTATACATAATTTTATTTTACTTATAATATATAGACATTAAATAATTATATTTATTTATGACACAATGATGATATAGTAATTACCTTATTAATGAAAGATTAAAATAAATGATATTATAAATATCCAAATAAATGTATATTGAGAATTTTAATGAATTAAACTAATTTTATAGGTTAATATGACATGTTAGGGTTGATTAAATAAATTTATATCTAAGTGATAATGTTTTTCTAACTTTCACAAAAACAAAATACCAAATAGTGTCAAAATTGGCATAAATGAATTTTTTTAACAAAATACTATATTATTAAATGATATATATTCCTCAATATAAAATTTTCATTCAAAGGACTCATATAATGATAGATATGTCATTTATTAACCACTGGGGTTTCTCTTGACTTTTTATAATATTTTTACTAACCGTTTATTATAATAATACAAGAATACATGGTAAAAGACAAACTACTTATCTAAGAGTTAAATCTAAAAGATAAGGGTAATATGATGACCTAAACCTATCAAAAACCAATTGGTTGAGAGGTTTTAGACCCATCCCCACATTATCATCGAAATAAATCCTTTTGTATCCATTAGGAACCGAATATGATTTTATAATAAATTAATATTTCATGTTTTCTCTAAAATGACCATCACCTCTCTTATAAAAGTGTACTTCACCTTATCTCAAGATCACACCACCAAACCCATTTGGCTTGACCAAAACCTGATCAAATATCCTACCAAATACCCTCACATAATTCTATAGGCCTTAAAATTGATCCTAATTCCGACCTAAAGTGTCCTTTTGATCAAATCAAAAGGAAGCACCTGAAGAAGATGTAATAATTTCATCGCCTCTTTCAAAGTTCTTTTCTTCTTACACTTCATATTTCTTTGTTTATTCCATATAAAAATTATAAATATAGTAGATACTACGTACCTTTATGTTATTATAAATATTGTACAACCATATTCATTATCTTATCCATCCCATGAATGACAAAGTAACCGTACATGCGTATTATGGCATACCGTCTCCACATCGTGGTGTAGTTTTTCATTCAACACTTTATTATTTGTATGGCTATAATAATGAGTATAATTGATGTAAATAATAAATATAACATGTTAATTATTATGTATATATTATATACCATCTAGTTATATATGATTTCACAATCAATGGAATGGTATTATCGCTTGTGTGTACATCCGGGTTACTGTCTCAACGAATGCGATGAGATCCATTCCCCACCGTAACCATTCAAGAATAATTTTCATTTTATGATTAAATATAATATTTAATAATATAATATCATTATGTATATGAATCAAATACATCCTATCCATAAAAAACATGACTTAAGTAACAATACATAAAAAGGAAAACGAATCAGTTAACACCCAAAACAATGATACTGCTGAAATATTATTAACAAAGAACTATTAGAAGATTGTATATGATATCATATTTATGAATGTGGTTTTTGTAAAATATAATAATAACTATTTAACTATTATACAAGAGGTTATCATTCCCTCGACTAATGAAAATTACAAGGTAAGGGATAATTTTACAATCTTTTTATTTATCTGAGGTTGTGTATACGTGAGTATCTACTAGGACATCATTATCATCCACATTCGGGTTTCTTAAAAATGAATTTCAAAACATTTTCACTATTTCCATTAATATGGGTTGAATTCGTTTATACCCTTTTTTGACTTTTAAAAAAAATTAAAGGAATATTTCTGTCATTTTCCAAACAAGGTACTTTATTACCTTTTCCAAAAATTAAGGTAAGAATGTTTTTTTAACATATACAGCGGGTGGGGATATTTTACACCATTATAAAACCTTCAAAGCTTCCCTTAAAATCTTATAATAACATTTTCAAAATAAATTTTTTTTGTTATAGTAATGTCACTTTTATAAGATTTCAAAATAGAAGGAGGTTTTTCACTCAAAAAGTTTTGAATTCATCTATGTCAACATTCTTTGATTGATTTTACACTTGCACGAAGTTTATTAATTATGATACAATATTCCCTATTGTATTGAAAGGTTTGTGATATGTTTGAATGTGGATGTGTTATTTTTTACAATTCTTGGTTTATGGTTAAATTATTAACATTTCATATTCTAGTTTTAATACGAATATTTATATTATATTTCAACCTTTTAATATTTGGAATGAATTGGAATTGGTAAGTGATGGGTGGAGCATTCTGTAGATCCTCACTACATCAGTAGGTATCATGAGATAAACAAGTGTCTTGGAAGAAGGCCTTGACAAAATCTTATTTTTAGTCTTGGCACGAGGACATGACTATGTGGTTATAATGTTCGGCATTATGCATTCCATCATTATGAAATTGGATATTGATATTAAATGTGATTATTCGACAAGTAGAATATAAATTTGAATAAATAAATGGAATTATTTGATTTATATTTTCCATATTATGCTGATGTTTATGTTTAAATGGATTGTGTTTTAGTCTTAATACATTGCCTTAAATGTTAATGATTATTTATGAAAGATTCTTCTATATTGTTATCCTTACTAGAAACATGAGCTCACCCCATTATATGTTTTATTTTTTCCAAGATGCAAAGAAATATATTATGACTGACTTCCAGGGATAGTCTAAGGGACATGAATGTGTTAAAAGGAGACACAATGTTGTTTTTTTATTTCATTATGTAATGTAAAACTCGTGTATGTATCTAGTACTTCTAAGGATACAAAAATGATCAGTCTTTTGAGATTTGATCCCCTATGATCATGCTACTATTATTTAATAATGCACTGACTCGGGGTAACTAGGGTTAGGATGTTACAATTGGTAATAGATGAAGTTTAGTACAATACTTGGAAGCTGTATTTATAAAAACTATGATTATAGAACATTACCTTACGATATACTATATGGATTAATATAGAAGAACATCCTAATATTTTGGTAATGTAGAGATTTTTTGTATTTTATAAACAATACATCCATGTCTTCATATGAGAAGGAAGAGGCAGCTCTAGTACAGATGTACTGAGGAGTGAAAATTATGACAATGAGTTTTGGGCTTGACCTGGGGTATCCTAGTACACGAAAATGGGCCTTGATGCACTCTTGGTTATGACACTCCAAGGTGGGTATGCTTAGGATAATTCACATTTTCATTACAACCCATTATAATAGATTTATGAGTAAATACCTCCTCAAAAAAACATTATTGTGATTATGGATTATATGGAGAAACTGTTCAATTTATGTTAGGTATTTAAATAGTTTGGAATTATGTATTGCAATTCATAAACTAATCTAGTGTATGTCGTTGTTTATAAATGGCCCCTAATGGGAGGAATGGAAACTGTATCAATGAACGTAATCCATGTATGGATTTCCCTCCTACTTAAGATAATTATCATGGATTTGGTGATGCAACTGGTGTTGAACAACTTATAACCATACTGGGATAACTCAATCAGGCTATGAATAACAACCTTACCCGTATGGAGCACCCTGATCCAAAATGAGGAGGATTAATGTTATAAAACTTCATGAGGCAATAGACACCAAAATTCAATGGGACTAACAATCCATTTATAGCTTATAAAAGTATAAGTTCCTTAGAGAAAATATTTCATTCTTTTGGGAGTAGTGAAAAGGAAAAGTTTTCATTGTATTTTATCACCTCACGGGAGATGCAGATCAATAGTGGTCATTAATTCAAAATAGAAAGGAGGATGAAGATGTATCAAATATGGAATGGAGGGAGTTTAAAGATATTTTCTTAGAAAAATACTTTCCTCGTGACCATCAAGCGTATATGTAAAGAAAATATTTGAGTCTATGGAAAAGGAGGATGATAATGTTGCAAAGTATAAGGATAACTATAGAAGGTTAGAAAGGCATTTAGCAGATTATATATGTAAACCAAGGAGTAAGATTGATCGATTATTTTATGGGTAAAAACCATTTCTCCACCAATCATTAGTCTCACAATACTTCTTATTATATGAAGATATTATCTCATGTATTATCAAGACAAAAAATAATTTTATATGTCTTACAACTTTAAAGAAAAGCAAGAGAAGAAGAGATCTATTGAACACTCATAAAATGAAAATAAGGGGACAAAGTGAAAAGTTGAATTTCAATCTTGTAGTAAATGTGGGAAGAAACACCCTTCTATATTCCTGAAGGGAATGTGAGTCTGTTACAACTATGGTGAAAAAGGCCACCAAGCTTGTAATTTCAAGGGAAATAAATAGGATGTCATTGTTGAATTATAAAATTGTATAGAAATGGGTCATTATGAAAATTAATATCCTAAGAGTTAGTTAAACATACCATAGAAAAGGTCCAGAGACCATGCCCAAGCTTATGTAATCCCTACTACTAAGGTTGAAGCTCTGAATGACATGGTGGAAGGTAATTTAATGGTTTTCTCAAATTTAGACAATGCTTTATTTGATTCTGGATCATTACATAGTTTCATGTCTACCTAGTTTTCTATAAAAATTAGATATTTCCAATTTGATTTAAAAAAGTATTTGTTAGTAAAAACTCCTAAGGGAAGTATTATTACAATAATGTTTTGTGAATCAGTTTCCATTTGGGCATATAAACATGCTTTTTATTCCGATCTCATCATCATATCAATGATTGAATTTGATATAATCATAAATATGGATTGGTTTTCAGACCATGATGTGAAAATTTATTATAATAAAAAAGAGGTTACAATTTTCAATGATGATAAGAAATACCTTATCTTTAGAGAAGAAATGTCACCATATGATTCTTATCTAGATCCACCTTCAATAGCTCGACTGAATTCAATTATTGGGGAGGATGAGAGTGAAATAAATCTGGGTGAGGAAAGTATTATTAAAATAGAGGATATACCTATTGTGTAAGAATATGTTGACGTATTTCCAGATGATTTACCTAGGCATCATCTAGAATGAGGATTTAAATCCTGGGTTAAGGCCCATATCGAAGACCCCTTATAGAATAGACACTATGGAATTAGTGGAAATAAATGAACAACTAAGATAATTTTGTAAAAATTGATTTTTCTGTAGAGACCCAAGATTGATGTACAAAGACATTACATTACCTTTTCAGAATACTTAATACATGACAAAAAGAGATTCCCAAAGAATGTATTAGTTCAGTGTCTTTGGAAACTCGGAACATAACCTTTTAATCATGGTGAAAGATCATCAATATCTCTCATAAAGATCTTCCCCTTTGGTTTTCTTACCTAAAACATTTCTTCATATCCTGGGGAAAATAAAAAATAAAAATGGTGAGCTCAAATGATCAGTAAGGGTAAACATGGAGAACATAAAACAATCCCTAAACATTTGAACGTAAGAACCTGAACATAAAATATCAAAATCATGAGTAATGACATAAATCTTGGTAGTGCATATGGAATAGATCCTAAATTAACATTATACATGATAAAATATCATGGTAATAAAACATGTAATTGTGGAAACCATTAAGAACATGTTATGATATCCATAGTATCCAAGGAATTGCTGCCAAGACCATCATAGTGGACAATGTCCATTACTGAAACGGGTTTACTTGTCGTTCCGGCCCTGTATTACTGAACTGAATTCACTTGTTGTTCCAGCCAATTCTATATAATGAGATATAAATCATTACCCAATGCATCAGAGGGAGATATAGGTCCCACCCATCTCATAAAGAAATCATTCTTTTGTGTTCCCCAAAATAAACATAAATCATCCACCATAACCCAAAGAATAAAATGGGTTTCATAAACACCATCCCATCATAACATAATCCCTATAAAATAAGTGGATATCATTTCATCATAAGAAAAATTAAACCATGTAAATAATAGAGACATTATACTTGAAATATAAACATATTAAATAATGTCATCATCGATGTAAAATGGTTTTGATAAAACACTTGAAATGAATTCTTGAGGAAAATATCCTTTCTTCTTCAAAATAATTTTCTTTTCACAAAATGCCATCAAATTTTAAAAGAAACAGATTTTGTTGAAAATAATCATGAAATCTTGTAGAGTAAGCTTCATGAAAATAAGGCTTTATAAAATCGTAAAAATTCGTTCATGCCGTATAAGTTAAAAAAACATTCTCCTCGTACTTTAAATGAAAAGGTAAAAAAATACCATGTATGGTAAACAAAAGAAAGTTTCCTTCCATAACACAAATTAAAATTCAAATATGGGTAAACATTAATTTAAACATACATGGAAGAATATTAAATACTTTATGAAAAACATTTTATGTACATGGATGAAAAATATACCCCAGTAAAAACTTAAGTATAAGCAATTTTGGATAAAAATGAGATTGAAAAATTATCCCTTACATTATGTCCAATTTCTTCTGTATGTGTCTGAGACTCTTGTATAGTGGGTTTAAACATATTATTAACATGTAATAGAACCATAATAATATTTATTATATCATATATGATTCACTTACAACTATATATTACCCATTCATTTGTCAATTCCATGTTAAAGCAGCGTTTTGGTTAAAATCATTTCATTTATCATCTGTCTTTTGACTTGTAATTATTCATATGATGTCTTAGATCATTATTACTTACTTAAATAATGTAAAACATGATTTATATATAATATATATTCATAATATACATACATATAATAGATCGATAAATGGAAATAAATATATCATTCATGAAGATGGTAGGTCGTACGTACGCATGAACGCTATTTTCGTTTCCTTATTAAATTTAATAGAAGTAAGTAAATAATATATAAATAAAACCATTATAATTAATATGTCATATATTTCATTATTATTTATTATATATACTTTATAATAATTCATTAATGGTTAACTTGGATAATGAATCACATCGCGTCGCGGAGACGGTAATCCGTACGTATGCAAGAGCGATGATATCGTTCCCATAATTATTGAATGGAATTATATTGGATGATATAATATCTCAGAATTATTATAATATTATAATAACCATATATAGTTATTCTTTACACCATTATACCCATCCATGTAAGGTGGTGGTGGAAAAATAGATTACACCACGGCGTGGAGACGATATTCTGTATGTACGCACACGCGGTGATTTCATTTTCCATAGGATGGATAGAAGGTGAAATAGGGTTGGTTCATATTTATAATAACATATAAGTATATAATTGATAATAATATTATTACTTTATTATGAAACAACAAAATAAGAGGAAGTAGAAGAAGAAATTAATTTGAAAGAATCGGTAAAGGATATTACCTCTTCTTTGACGCGCCTCTTCTAAAGCTCCTCTTAGGGCACTAAATTTGGTCTTTGATGAAGACCAGTACCTATAGTATGTTTCTAGGAAATTTTAGAAGAGAAATGGGTAGGGTTTGGAAGAGCTTGAAGGCTCAATGTGTTATGAAGGGGAGAGGGAGGAGGGGCACTTTTGGAAACCTTCAAAATATTAATTTATAATAAACTCAAAACCCACTGAAAAACCTCCAAAAATTACTCAAATCCAAATATGAGATGAGATAGGGTTGTAATATCATCATAAAATAAAATTTGGACATGTTGGGAATTTATTTTCAAGCTTATCAACTTGATTTAACCTTATTTAATCTATTTAATTTTATTTGTGTTAATAATATTCTAAATTTTAAATTGTTATAAATAATTACTTATGTGTTGTGAATTTTCCATAATTGGATACTTTATGAAATTTTAGACCATATAAATTTAAATTTATAATTTTTAAACATTTTTGTGATTTTTAAACAATTTAATAATATGTTATTTTTATAAAATAACAATAGTGTCAATTTTGACACTATTCATTTATTTGAATTTAAATAAAATATACACAGAGAATGTATTCAAAAAAAATATTTAATATATTCCTAACATGTCATATTCATCTAAAAAATTCATGGAGAACATTAATTTGTTCATATAACATATATTTTAATATTTTTAATACCATTTATTTGATATTTCCCTTAACAAAATAATTACTACAACATTTTTGTATAACTATTTAATATACTTATTTGATGCATATAAATTGAAAATAAAATACTATGATGAATATAAATATAATATATACCATAATAATAATTTTACACGAATTTATCATCTTAAAATAACAACATTTAAATTGCTATATTAATTAAATCACGAAGGTGACAACTTTGACATTATTTAAATTAAAATAATATAAGTGTCATAATCTCTTTTATAAGGATCCAAATGGTCAAATATTATACCAGTTGATGTTTATGGTTTACATGTGCACTACCAATAAGTTTTTTTCAGGTTTTTGTGCCTTTTATGGTCACTATTAGTATAATAAAAACTGAATTATTGATTTTTCACTAAATAAACAATTTCTGCATCACTATTGTGTCACCATTAATGATAATTATTTTATCCCTAAAAATTATAAATAAATTTAAATGATTTAGATAATTTTATTATATTTCTGGTGACTATTTATGTTCTAAGTTTTAAGAAGTTTATCACTAAATTAAAATTATTACACTTATAAGATATTAGAGAGTAACATGTTGTCACTTTCTTTGGTTTTAATAATAATTATATAATTTTCATGGTCAAAAGTCCATGAAATGAATCTATTCCGACCCTTATGTGATATTGGTCGAATTTTATTCATACAATATAATTTTTTCAGGTGTTAGGGTAATTTTATAATATTAATTTTACCCTTAATTACCAGATTTATCTTTAACTACGGTAAATAAAATATACAATAGTTACTACTCTTAATGCCCAAAAATAAAAAGTATCCTATTAACATAATTTTGAACTACTGATTTTATATATGGAATCCATTTTTCTAAATTTTAGACCCATAATATGGAGTAATTAATTTAAAATTAATCTCGTTGTCGAAAAAAACGGGTTTTTATTTAAAACATTGCAAAAGATTGAAATGTTTATACCTATGAATTCAATGTAAAATTAATTATAATGACATAAATTATATAAAATGGTAAAAATATATTCTATTTATACTTTAAAACCATTCAATATTATAATTTCACCATATAAATTATCTTGATGAAAAAATTTGTTTTTAATTAAAATTTAGCTTATTTTTACAATTCATCAAAATATGAACGTTATCAGAAAATTATCAAAACTTTATCCTATGTAAATTTTTATATCCTGATTCACAATAAGAAGTTTATTTTGTAAAATTTTACTTATAAACTTGTTAAAAATTAGATTTAAAATGGGTATTCCTTCAAAAGGCGACAGAACTGCATTTTTTGAAAAATACTTATTTTACCCGAAAAAATTATTTTGTTCTCATACCATGTCCTAGAACATGTGTAAGATGAATGATAATGTTATAAAATTAAAAATGTGGTTAATACTATTCATAATGGCTAGTTCATAATAATATATCATAGGTTAGTGAAACTCATCATTGCGTACAACACACGCTATCAAGAAAGGTTGCTCTTGCGTGTAATGCAAGCCAAGCCAGGGTTGTGTGTAGGGAAATCTTCCTTTGGTGTTGCGTATATCATACTCAAAATATAGTTCAGTTATACATTGATCAAAATCCATACTTGGTGTTGTGTAAAATGAATTTTATTCGAAAGAAATTGAAATTGTGTGCATCACAAGCCAAGAAAAGTGTTGCGTATACTACAAGCTAATACGGTGTTGTGTATAGTGCAAGCTAATCATGGTGAGGAGTACAACATAAGACATCAAATAAATTAAAAAATAATAATTCTCATAAAATCTCAGGGTGTTACATATTCTCCATAGTGTTTTCCAAGGGAAGACCATGTTTTTTGTTAAGAATAAAGATGAATCTATGAGGTCGTGCATTGACTACAGGGAGATCAATGATATAACAATAAAGAACAAGAATCACCTACCTAGAATTAATTATTTGAAGAAGGAATACATTCTGAAAGTAGCATTTCAAAGTAAGTACGGGCATTAGAGTTTACAATAATACCTTTTGGACTGACTAATTCACCATATGTTTTAATTGATATAATGAATTGTGTTTTCAAGGAATATCATGATGAATTTTAGTGGTATTTATTGTTGATATCTTGGTTTACTCCAAAATCTATGAATATCATGAAAATCACTTGCCCACTGTTCTAAAGTCTCATAGAAGAAATAAATTATTTGGGAAGTTTAGAAAGTGTGAATTCTGTCTTTAGGAGATTTATTTTCTAGGCCATATTGTCTCTAAGGATGTAATCTTTGTTTATACTCCAAAGACAAGAGCAATACAAGAATGGCCAGCACCGATGAGTATAACCGAGGTAAAGCAGTTTTATTGGTTTAGTAGGTTATTATCGAAGTTCATCTATAATTTTGCATGATTTCCTATCCCACTAAAAAAATTCAAACGTAAAGTGGTTAAATATGTTTAGAAAAAAATGTGTAAATAATTTTTTGAAGAATTGAAATAAATATTAGTCAATGATAATATCTTGACTTTACCATCAGGGAATGATGGGTTTTTTATTTATAGTGATACTTAAAAAAAAGGACTTCAATGTGTCCTTATGAAGAATGATAATTTTATTCTCTATGCATCACGACAGCTAAAAATTCATGAAAAAAACAATCCCATTTATGATCTTGAGTTAGCAATTTTAGTCTTTTCTCTGAAGATATGGATACACTATCTCTATTGTGAAATATTTTAGTTATATACCGATCAAAATAGTTTGAAGTATATTTTCTCCCAAAAATAACTCAACATGAGGCAAAGAAGATGGCTTGAACTACTCTAAGATTATGATTTCACTATACACTAGCACTTGGGGAAGGCAAATAAGGTGGCAGATGCTTTGAGTAGAAAGGATCATGGAGTTATGAACAAGATGACAGTTGAAAGGTATCCTATGTTTATATATTTAGTAATGATGGATATGGGAATAATCATGGAAGGTGACACAACAATACTTTTTCAAATGGTTGTAAAACCATCTTTACTATAAAGGATAAAAAGTTCTCAGACTGACGATGAGGAGTTTCAAAAGAAAATTAATGATGTGAATAAAGGGAGATTAATTGACTTCGTATATAAAGATGGAATTTTGACATTTGGGAAGAGAATTTGTGTTCCTAACATACCTAATCTAAAAATGGAATTGTTGGATGATTTTCATAGCTCCAATTTCTCTATAAACCCTGGTAGCACTATGATGTATAGGGATTTGAAGGAACATTTTCAGTGGGACAACATGAAGCGGGATATTGTTGATTTTGTGTCAAGATGTATGGTTTTTCAATAGGTGAAGGCTGAAAGACAACATCCTAGAGGTTTCATGCGACCTCTTATCATACCTAAGTGGAAATGGGATGATATTACAATGGGCTTTGCCATAGGGATACCAATGTCTTTTAGAAGGAATGATGAAATATGAGTCATTGTTGATTGTCTTACCAAGTCAGCACATTTTCTTCCTATAAGTGAAGAGTTACCACATTAATATTTAGTACGACTATATATTAATGATGTTTTAATACTTCATGGTGTACCCCTATAAATTTTTTCAGATCGTGATCCATGTTTGACATCATGATTCTAGAAAAGTTTTCAGAAGGACCTTGATATTGAACTTCATTTGAGCACTGCCTACCACCCTCAAACTAATGGAAAATCAGAACTAACTATTCAAACCATATAAGACATGTTGAGATCTTTCTCATATGACTTTCAAGGTATGTGGGATCAATATCTACCTATGGTAGAATTTTCATATAACAATAGGTCCCACTCAAGTAATTAATATGCCACCATATGAAATGTTATATGGAAAGAGATGTTTCACAAAAACATGTTGAGATTATGTTGGTGAAAGAAAACTCGTAGGCCTAGAACTTGTTGAGGAAACAATGGAAAAGGTGAAGATTGTCCAAACCCACATCAAATCAACTCAAAGTAGGAAAAAGAGCTATACTGATAACTGAAGGAAATATTTGGAATTTCAAATAGGAGATCATGTCTTCTTGAAGGTATCTACATGGAAGGGTGTTATACGATTCGTTAAGAAGGGTAAATTAAGTCCCAGGTACATTAGACCTATGGAAATTCTAGAAAAAATTGGAGTTGTAGAATACTGTTTGGAAATTCCTCAAAGTCTCTCTAATGTTCATGATGTGTTCCACGTATCACTACTGAGAAAATACATGTCTGACCTAAAAAATGTACTCACCTATGATGAAATAGAACTGGAAACTAATATTTCTTAATGTGAAGAGCCAATCAGAATTTTTGATACCAGATAACATGGGTTGAGAAACTGGACGACTTGTCTGGTGAATGTTCTATGGAGAAACCATAAAATAGAAGACGCAACGTGGGAACCTGAGGATCTTATGATGAAGAACAACTCAAATATTTTTTGGAAGTAATATTCTAGAAAATTTTGAGGATGAAATTATTTGAATGATGGGATAATGTAACATCTTAATCTTCCACAGTACATTTTATCTTTGAATAATGAAATAGCTTCTGTTGTACGCAACTTCGAGTTCTAGCACACAAAGATCAATCAAACTACCCGTTATGAATAGTTATACCGACTTTTTAAAATTTTATAAAATTTAATTTTTTAAAAGGGAATTCATTTTTGGATTCATAATATAAAAATTATCTTAGGGTAAATTTTTTCTATTTTCCTGAAAACATTCAATTTTTGATGAACAATGAAAAACACTACGTTATTGTTTAAAACCAATTTTTAATTAAATAATTATTTATTTTATTTAAATTTATTTAAATTAAAAATGATACATAATAACTATATTATTTCAATGTAATTCATTGGATTCATTTTATAATAAGATTATATGTATAAAATTTTATTGAATTTTTTAACGTCTTTTACCCACCTTCTAGGCACATTTTTAAATTTTCATTAAACATAATTTTACCACTTATGTGTATTGAATTTAAAAATTATGAGAGAAATAGTTGATATCATTATGTAAAATGTGGTTCAATAGGATGAAAATAATTTTAGGTCAATAGTACCTTTTGAATTTTATTTACCACGATTTAAAGTAAATAGAGTAATTAAAGGTATAAATGATATTATAATTACCCTAAAACAATTCATAATTCTATTTCATAAGTTAATTTTAACCAAAATGATCCTTAGGAATAAAATATGATCCTATTTGATCCACTAGGATTAGATTAGGACATTTATTATTTTTTATTTAAAGAAGAGTTAAAAGTGTTAAATTAAAATTTGTATAACTAAAACATTTTTAATATCAGGTTATACATAAGATAAATTCGATTATAAATTTTAATTAGAAATATAAAAATATTTCCCACATAATATTATTTTATTTATAATTTTTATACATTAAATAATAAAATTCATTTATGACACAATGATGATGCAGTAATTACCTAATTAATGAAATATTAAAATAATTGATATTATAAATATCCAAATAAATGTAAATTGAAACTTTTGATGAAATAAAATAATTTTATATGTTAATATTACATGTTAGGGTTGGTTAAAAAATGTTTTTGAAGTGAAAATGTTGTTAACACTTTCTCAAAAATAAAATACCAAATAGTGTAAAAATTGACATAAATGAGTTTTTTAAAACAAAAACAACATTATTAAATGATGTAATATTCCTAAAAATATAGGGATCAAAAAAAGGACTCTTATAATGATATATATGTCATTAATTAACCACTATGGGTTTTCTTTGCTTTTTATAGTATTTTTATTAACCATTTATTATAATAATACATGAATACATAGTAAAAGAAAAACTATTTAACTAAGAGTTAAATATAAAAGATATGGTTAATATGGTGACCTAACCCTGTCTAAGACTTATTGGTTGGAAGGTTTTCAACCCATCCCCAAATTAGCCACAAAATAAATCCTTTTCAAGCCATTAGAATCTGAATATTATTGTTTGATAAATTAATATTTAAAGTATTTCATAAAGTGACCCTCAAGTCTCTTATAAAAGGGTACTTCCCCTTCTCTCAAAATCACAACTCCGAAGCCATTTGGATCAGACAAACCCTTTGAAAATATCCTCCCAAATTCCCTCAATTCATCCTAGAGGCCTTAAATGGATCATAATGCCGACCTATGGAGCCCTTTTCATCAAATCAAAAGGAAGCTCCCGAAGAAGAGGTAATAATTCTATCACCTATTTCAAAGTTCTTTTCATATTCCAATACCTATTTCTTTGTTGTTTCCATAATAAAATAATAAATACATTTCCTTCTACATAATGTGATTTTATTATAAATATGGTACAACCATATTCATTATTTTATCCATCCTATGAATAACAAAGTCGCCATTCCTACGTACGTACAGCTTATCGTCTCCACGTCATGGTGTAGTTTGTCGTTCAACAATTCATTATTTGGATGTTTATAATAATGATTATAATTGATGTAAATAATAAATATAACATTTTAATAATTCTATATATATGATATAATATCTAATTTCATATGATTTCACCATCAATAGAATGGTATTGTCGCTCATGTGTACGTACAGATTACCGTCTCCACGATCGTGATGAGATTCATTCCCCATCGTAACCATTCAAGAATAATTTTAATTATATGATTAAAAATAATCTTTATGAACATAATATCATTATATATAGGAATAAAATACATCATATTCATAACAAACATGACTTACGTAACAAAACGTATAAAGAAAAAAGAATCTATTAACAACTGAAACAATGATACTAAAGAAAAATTATTAAAAATGAATTATTAGAAGATCATATATGATATCATATTCACGTATGTGTTTTTTGTAAATTTTAATAAAAATTATCTAAATATTATGAAAGAGGTTAACGTACCCTTGACCAAGGAAAAGTACAAGTTAAGGATTAATGTTACAATCTCTTTATTTATCCAATGTTGTTTATACGTGAGTATCTATTGGGACCTCTTTATCATCAACATCTGTGTTGCTTAAAAATGTATTTCAAAACCTTATTACTATGTACTAGAATATGGGTTAAATTAATTTATACCTTTTTTTTACTTTTTATAAAATGTTTAGAATGGAATCCTTCTGTCATTTTCCAAACTAGGTACTTTATGACCTTTTCAACAAATTAAGAAAAGAATGTTTTTTTAACATATACGGTGGGTGAAACTATTTTCTGCCATTATAACACCTTCGAAGATTCCCTTGCAATATTATAAGATTATTTTCAAAATAAATGTTTTCTTTTATAATTATGTTACTTTTAAACAATTTCAAAATAGAAAGAGATATTTCTCTCAAATAGTATTGATTTCATCTATGTCAACATCCTTTGATGGATTTTACATTTGTTTGATTCTCATTTATTATGATACAATATTCTATATTGTATTGAAGGTTTTGTGGTATGTTTGATTGTGGGTGTGTTATTTTATACCATTCATGGTTTATGGTTAAAGTATTAACATTTTTTATTCTAGTTTTAATATGAATGTTTATGTTATGTTTCAACCTTTTCATATAAGGAATGCATTGGACTTATTATGTTAAGAGTGGAGACCTCTATAACTCCTCGATGCATCAGTAAATCTCATGATAAAAACTAGTGTCTTGGCATAAGGCCTTGAAAAAATCATATTTTTAGTCTTGGCACGAGGCCTTGACTATGTGGTTATGATGTCCGACATTATTCATTCCATCATTATGAAATTGGCTATTGACATTACATGTTATTATTCGACTAATAGAATATCCCTATGAATAAGTAAATGGCATTATTTAATTTATATTTTCTATATTATGCTGAATTTTATGATTAAAAGGCTTTTGTTTTAGTTGTAATACATCTCATTAAAGGTTTATGCTTATTTATGAATGTTTCCACTATATTGTTATCCTTACTGAGCACCTGAGATCACCCCTTTTTATGTTCTATTTTTTCCAGGATGTGAAAAATATTATGACTAACCTGCAGGGATAGTCTAAGGCAGATGAATTTGTTCAAAGGAGACAAAATGTTGTTTTTAATTTCATGTTGTATTGTAAAACTCATGTATGTATCTAGTACTTGTAAAGCTACAAAATTGATCGGTCATTCGAGATTTGATCCCTTGTGATCATGAAAATGTAATGTAATAAGGCAATGACTCTGGGTAACTAGGGTTGGGGAGTTAGATAGCAGAAGTCGTGTGGTTAGCCAGAGCACCTACATGATAGTGGAGTTTGAATCACCCAAATAAAAAGAAACTGAATAATTTAAAAAAATTAGAATTTAGTTAAATAAAAAACTAATTACAGTATTAATATTGTCTTGTAATGAATAATAATATTGTATTATTATTAAATAACTTTTATTATTAAAACATTTATTTTATTATTTTTATTTTATTATTCATGTTGTGGATTATTATTGTTTCAATTATTATTATTATTATTATTAATGTTTTTGTTATTATTATTATTATTATTATTAAATTTTTTTATTTCATTTATATTTTTTTATCCCTTTTGTTTAGGGTTGTAGAAACCCTTCCACCTCTCCTCTCCTCCCTTCTCCCACTGCCACGCACACCACCCCCAGTTACCTGATACACCACAGTGCCCCACCAGTGCTTCTCCTCCCTCTCGCTGGCATGCTAACCTCTCACCAGCTCCTCACCTAGCCAACTCAACCTCCCATATTCATGTGCTCTGGCCATCAACCTACTACTATCCTCCACGGCCTGGAACCATCGGGCCGCCTACTCCAGCTAGCCTGCAGCCCTTCTACCAGAACCCTTCCACTGGCCAAACCCGCCTCTGACCACGGCACTACACTGGCCGCACTAGATTCCCACTGCATCTGCACCCTCCGGCGTGCCCCAGCCTCCCACCCACTGTCTGGTCGGCCTCCCCCTATCCCAACGCACTCCTATCAGGTCGGTACCCATTACAATGAGTTGGCCAGCCAGTAGTGGCGTAGTGCCCCGACACCATTTCCCTTTCCCTTTTCCCATCCAGCAACCCCTTCATTGGCCATCCTTTCGGCATGCATCCGGTTTAGCCATGTGATCCCCGCTATTTCCCACTGCTGCATTTTCAGGAAGACTTCATGCACCCCCATGTTGAGTCATCGTCATCGTCCCCCTTCACTACTCTGTCCTGCTCCCTCCAGTGTATCACACATTCATCTCCGACCAACGATGGTCCCTTCTAGTGTGAGCTGCCACTTTCCGACTGTCGCATGACCCCACAGATCAAGCACACCCTACATTGTCCCATGCTCCCTTAATTTTAGAGGTATTTTTATTCTTACATGACTTAATTTCATTTAATATGAATTTATTATAATTTTTTATTTTTTGTATATTTATTTTAGCAGTAATTAGTATGAATTGTAGATATTTTTTTGTCTGCATAATAGTTTTTCCTAAATTATTGATTTTGGTATGTTTTGTGAAGAGTTAGTATGGTGCGATGTTTGTTTTAAAAACATGTCGATGTGGGGTTTTCACCATTTGTTCATTTGGATTGTTTTATTTCACACCCTGACAAATGATTAAATTTAATTTATTTATTTTAGGTATCACATTGAGATGCGGTTTGAATCGGTTATATTTTAAAATAAATATGGATCTTATATGGGTGTGTGATAGTACGTGAGACCATGTTTAGTACCCAACCTTAATAAAATAATGTCTTATGAATTAATTTATTGTTACATGTGCGCACAACTATTATGCGACCACGAACGCATCTGTGCACGATGTGTAGACTTAATAATTAATGGCATTATTTTTCTACTTGTTTAAATATTTTTGAATTATTATTAGTATTATTATTGTGTAAGTTAATATTTCAATTAGTTTATTAATATTGTTGTTATTTTAGATAATATTTTAATTTGCTGGTAATATAAAATTTTGGTCGCAAAGATAATAAAAATTGTGTTGTTTTAATAACTATAATAATAAAATTATAATTATTAATAAGATTATTATTATTATTAAGATTATTATTATAATTATTACTATTCTTATTATTTTCTCTATTATTTTGTTAATATTAAATATTATCTATAATCATGAAATTAATAACAAGTTATTATTATTATTATTATTATTACAATTATATTCTTTATTTTTTTAGGTTCCATTACATTTTTTTTATTATTTTATTTTATATCTTTTTATTTTATTTCATTTTCCCCCTCATTCTCTTCCTCACCCCTCTCATATCGCACAAGTCCTCCCCCCTTCCCCTGGTTCGCGCAGCAGCCCTCTCATCCGGTTTGAGACCATCGTGCATCTCCGTTTGATTGTTGGACCTCCCCATCAGTGTCCCAACCTCCTTCAGCGCACGGGCCTCCCTCTGGTAACTTCTTCCAACTTTGGATAGGATTTTATTTTGGATTTGTGTTTTTCATTATTTCATTTACAGTGTATTTGATCTGATTGATTTATTTTATGGCTTAGTTTCATTTTTTTTAGTGCTATTGATGTTCAAGGATCTTTGCACACCATGTTGTGAAGTTGGTCTACACTTAGGTAGGTGGTTCCACATTGAATTATTATATCATTAATTAATAGTCAAGTTTAATTAGGTTATAGTGTTATTTAATTAATTTGTGTGGCGCAATTTTTATTTTCTTTGAAGTTTGATATGCATTGAAATTGATTAGTAGTGTGTCGTCATGATATGTGTACTTGCTGCTGAAATATCATCTATGATTAATTGTTCATGATTTTTTACAAATTGTGTTGTTTCCTTACTAATTAGTTTTTCTAGTGTTCATTCAATTTTTTACATGATATTTAGTATGTTTTAATGTGTTTATTAGTGTGGTTAGATAATATGATTATTTTTTTGTTGTAAAAACCCATGTCGAAGTGTTTACTAGTGTTTTATAAATTGTGCAGTTACTTTGTTAGGATGTGAAAAGGGTGAAATTGGTGTTTTTCTATAGCATCTGTATGTGTTCTATCTTAAGTGAGTATTTGAGTGGATCTTTGGTGTTTAAATACATGTGGCGTATGTTGAAATTGTTTAATATTTTTTTTAATTTTTTGGTTGATCATGAAAGTGCTTTATATGACCCCACATAGGTTTTAATTAGTTGTGTAAGTAATGAAGATTTAGTTTTGAAATACTTTTAGTGTGCATAATATTTTTTAAATGGTTTAAGCGTGTGTAATGCCTGGTGAAACTCTTTTGAAAATGTTTTTAAAATTTTTTAAACGGTTTATTAAATTATGTAAATGGTGTGAAACATGTTGGGGAATGTTTTTAGTGTGCGTATTATTTCAAATGGTTTTTTGTGTCTGAAAATGGTGGTTCTGGAATGTGTAGTGTCTTTTTTGGTTTGAGTATATGATTATGAAATATTAAATGAACTCTGAAGCACTAGATCACAAATGGGAAGCCTGTGTACTAGGTGGTCATACAAGGACTAGTGTGCTAGTGATACGAAATTGGCATTGGCCCAATTTTAATTTGTTTGATTGAAGAATACAACACAAACTAAAAATTTTGATAATGCTGGGAGACCAATAGGTTATGGATGTTTTACCCTACTAGTGGCTCATGCAAGAGAACATATGTTGTTGTGATTCTATTCCATTGTTCACTGAGACACAATGTTCAGGGGTACCACATCTCGCTAGTGTCTTCAGGGCCACTACGACACTTTATGCTCCTACTTTACTTTAATATCACCCTTGGAATATGGTGAAACATTTGGGGATACCATAAAATTATGTTTGTGTGTGTGTGTGTTTAATTAAGATGTTCTCTTTAGAGTAGTTTTTTTAAATATAGTTTTCATAAAATTTGTTTGATCATTTATTTATTTTTTGTCTCATAAATTGAAAATGTATTTATCATTTAATAATTATGCATGGAACCTTTTCTCGGTGGAATCCTAATGGTATATTGGATCACACCCTACATACACCCTTAGGTTTATGTAGATATGATTTCTTTTGCTTTCTAGGTTCATCCATCGAGCATAGCATGGGTGGTTTGGGTTTTCAGTGGCACCCTCATGTTAGTTTGGTGAATGTGGATTGAGGTTGTTTCACCAATTGTTTCTTGGAGGTTTGAGTAAGAGTTTTTTGTTTTTCCATTATTATCATTCCCTTTGAGTTTTTGGTTCATGTTGTAAACATTAAATCTAAACATAGTCGAAGGGCCTGTTTGGTTATCTAATTTTAGTTTTAATTTATTCATCTTGATATTTGTTTTATGTTTATATATTCTGGAAAATCATTCCCATGTTTTATTTCTGATACGAGGGAACTTGTTACATCCCATGGGGATCGGGAAAGCCCTTCGGGCCTTACTGTGGACCAGGTCGGGTGCTAGGTCGGATGGCGAATTGAATTGGTTCATACCAAAATGGTATCAAAAGAGGATTTTTTTTCATGTTATTTGGGATGTCTGGTAGATTGGGGATAAGATTGTCGTTACTCAAGGGGTAGGTGCAGGAAGAGCGTCATGAACTCTTACTCGTTCTAATCCCTGAGTAACCATTGGTAGTCTATGATTTAAGTCTTTGGAATTGGTCTTCTTTTATGGGGTTGATGATAGGAGTAAACTGGTATAGCACGTGACATCACATAGAGTAGAAAACCATGTAATACCTGAGAGTAAGGTTCGACACTCCTCGTGGTTGGTGCTTTTTGAGGGCATGGTCACCTAAACCATGTGGCCAGGTCTGGCATGACCACTAGTTCTCCATCCAGGTGCTTTAGTGTTAGTGATGTCATGGTTCAGTTTTGGGTTGGTGTGAATGGTTTTTTTAAAAGGAAATCAGACTTTGTGGTTGCTCTTATTTTTCCTTTTGTTGTGAGTTTGACATGATTTTTTGTGTGTGTTTATCTGGGACCTTGGTTTTAGAATTTGGCATTTGATTTGTTGAAATTTATTTTCTAAAGGAATTTCTTGGGTTTTTTGAAATCAAAGTGAGTTATTTTGGATATGGGAAGCACTTTGTAAATTTGCCTTGAATTTTTGAAATGGTTTTGGAAAAAGTTGTTTTATGAATATTGGTAACGTTTTGTTTTGAAAATGGAAGAGCCTTGTTTTGTCCAAGGGTATTGTTATGGGTGCTTATGTGTGCATGTGGATGCGATTAATGGAACTTTGGTGGATCATGTGTATGGTTTCCTGAGTGGCAAGGAAATGCATATTTGGGAGGCATCATGGAATATCCGTGGTGATTGATTGATTTTTAAGGCTACTTCCTATTTCCTAAAAAGTTGGTTTTCTCAAAAATGGTTTCCTCTTAAATAGTTTCAGAATTGGAAAATGACATTAAATTCAGAGTGAATGTAAATTTTTCAAAAGATATTTTAGGTTTTGTTGTGTGGTGCTTGTTTTTTTAAAATGGGTGTTTTCTTTGAGGATTTGTTGATGTTTTGAATTGGAATTGTTGGATTAGTGTCCGGAATGTGGATGACTATTTTTTTATGTGTTTGGGTTTGTGGAAGGTTGTTTTGGGTTTCTTGTTTTGGATATGCCCCTTAAAACGTCCCATGGGTTTCTAGCTGGTCTCTTAGTTCATGGCCCAGCCCAGACTCCCAGTGGAGTGGTGAAGTTTGGTTCTTCTTGGTTTTGTCGACTGTTTGTAGGTGTTGAGGTCAGTTAAATATCATTAAAGTCATTGGAAATGTTAGGAGTGTCTCTATTTTTGGAATGACTACAAATTTTGTGTATGTGTAAGTTGTCTCGAGTATGTTTCAAGGAGCGAGACTACACCAACAAAAGGTGATCGTTTCATTTTCGCTGTCAAGGGAGATGTCGTGAGCGATCCTCAAGACTAGCTAAATCATTTGGTTATACCTAAGGAAGTAAAGATGAGGGAAATTGGTGGATCTCGTTGGTTCTCGACTAGTAAACAGGTGGATAAGGAGGTGTATTGACCTTTTTGATGGGATAATTTCATGATCCTCAGAGGTTTTGTGGAACAATAAGTTAAATCTCGTAATACTAGTTGGTCTTGTTCGTATTCTGGAAAGTACAGGTTCAACATCTGATGAAGAGTGCAAACCAAAGGGACTTGTTCTTGGAGTTCCACTTCCATTAGTTTGCATCGCATGTTTTACAGACTGCTCAATCTCAGATCTCTAGTGTGGTCAGTTGAACCCTCTAGGCCATTTTCTGTAATTCTCAGTTGGTATGTTGATGGAGTGGTCACTTGAGACATGAAGAGAAGTATGCAGCTTGCTTTTCTAGTGGAGGAAGTTCCTATATGAGGTGGTCAGCTTATGACTACGAGGTGGTATATGCTTCAGACATCCAGGACCCAACCATTGGTCTCGAGGTAAAGTATGTGCACGGTCAAAACTCTTCATACGTGGTATAAGTGTGTTCTGACATAAGTCTTTAGTGTTGGGATGGGGACAACATAAATTTCCTTATTGTGGTATCGTCTATGATGGCATCATTTTTGTTATGAGGGGCATGAAGCCATTGTATTCCAGTCGTGGTCTTAATTTTGGGGAGTCTCTGTTGAGCCTTATAGAGGTTCAGATAATCTATAGTCTTATAAAGCCAGTGGGTGTGCACTTTGAAACATCTTCTGGTCAGTTATGGATCAAAATTGCACTTGTTCGGGAGATAATTTTTTCTTGTGGGATTAATGTGAGCCTTTCCATTTTGCCAATATATTAGAGGTTTCTACTATCAAAACCATCTAATGTGATGGAGTATTGTCCGGTGTATGTATTTTCCATGAAGTTCGGCTCATATTTCTAGGTTGGTGAAGAATATTTTAGTCTGTATCACTCAAAGTAAACTGGGAATACCCGCATAGGTTCTGTGGGGATAGGAAAATTATAAAATGATGGGGAGACCCATTTTAGGTCTCACCAGCATCTCCTATTGTGTTGGATTGGTATATCTAAGGGAGCTAGGAGGGTCAAGCCAGTGATAGAGGTTTTCTGTTTTGTGAGTTGTTTTTTATTGGAGAACCAACATTTGACAGGAATCCTAATATGGTGGGGAGACCACCATAGGAAGAACTTGTGTAAAACACTACCTTCAACGTGTTCTTGGCTGGAAAATCCCTTGCTTCTTCTCTGTTCTACCTCGACTATACTAATTGTTTAGCTCAAATATTGGGTCTATAAGAAAATTTTTGTGGAGATCTCGAGTGGCCCTAGTGATCCAAAATCTAGGGGTTGGGTTGTTCCATGTTGTAGTTGTGTTTGGAGGTGAATTCCTTGTAATTCGTTATTCAGATTGGTGTTTCTGGTTATGAAATCTTTGAAGTATCAGGTCTTTGGAATTTTGAATGCTCGGTCTTCGGGTGATTGAGTTTTGATTTTATGAATCATTGCATTCTTTATTGGAATCTTAGGATTGTCAAGTCTTTTGGGACTTTCTCAGGGCCTAAAGTATCATGGTGGGGAGAATTATCACACCCTGACCAATGTTTAATTAGTATTTAATTATTTTAGGTCTCACTTTTGAGATGCGGTTTGAAATGGTTCTATATTAAAATAAATTGGGATATTATATGGGTGTGTGATCTTACACGCGACCGCATGTAGTACCCAACCTTAATAAGATAATGTTTTATGATTAAATTTAATATTACATGGGTAGAATACTATGTTGAAATGACACATGCGTCTGAGTGCGGTGTCCAGACTCAATAATTAATGCAATTATTTTGCGACAGGTTTTATTATTTTAGTTTTTTTATTAGTATTATTATTTTTTAAGTTAATAATTCAATTAGTTTATTATTATTCTTGTTATTTTAGATAATATTTTAATTTGGTGTTAATATTAAATTGTGGTCGCAAAGATAAAATTATTTTTGTGTTGTTTTAAAAACAATAATACTATTATTATTAATATTAAGATTATTATTATTATTATTATTATTTTCACAATTATTTTGTTAATATTAAATATTTTCCATAATTATGAAATTATTAACAGTTTATTATTATTATTATTACAATTGTTTTCTTCATTTTTCTAGTTTCCATTTCATATTTTTTAGTTGTTTTATTTGCTCTCTTTTTTTTATTTTTTTCCCTCATTCTCTTCCCCAACCCTCTCCCATCACACAATCCCACCCACTTCCTTTAGTTCACGCAGTAGCCCTCTCGTCCAGTTCAAGACTTCCACATGCCTCCCTTCGGCGGTCGGACCTCTTTGTCGGCGGCCCAAACTCCTCTACCACTCGCACCTCCCTCGGATATTTTCTTCCCACCTTGAATGGGTTTTTTGTTGGGGATTCAGTTTTGAGTTGGTTCGTTTCCGGTTTATTTGATCTGATTGTATGATTTTATTCCTTTGTTACATGGATTGATGTGAGATTTAAGTGTGGGGATCTTTGGGCACCTAGTTGTAAAGTTGGTATACACTGAGGTTCGTGGTTCCACATAGAATTATTATTTGATTAATTAATTTTAAATTTTAAATAGTTTAGAGTGATATTTAATTAATTTTTGTGGTGTGATGTTGATTTTCTTTCAAATTTGATATGCATTGAAAATTTTTATTAGTGTTTCATCATGATATGTGTACTTGCTGCTGAAATCTCATATATGGTTAATTGTTCATGATTTTTTTTAAATGTAGCGATTAGCTTGCTAATTAGTTTTTTTTGTGTGAATTTAAATTTTACTTGAGATTAAGTATGTTTTAATTTTTTTATTAGTGTTTGTAGTTTATATGAGTATTTTGTTGATGTTAAATCCCATTTCGAACTATTTACTAGTGTGTTTTAAGTTGTGCAGCTACTTTGTTAGGATGTGAAATTGGTGAAATTGGTGTTTTGGTGTAGCGTCTATATGAGTTCTATTTTAAGTGAGTATTCAAGTGGATTTTTTATGTTTAAATACATGATACATATGTCGAAATGTTTTAATAAATTCTTTTAATGGTTTGTTTGATCATGAATGTGCATTCTTGGATCATGCATTTGTTATAATTAGTTGTATAAGTAAAACAGATTTAGTTTTAAATACTATTAGTGTGCATATTTTTTTTAAATGGTTTAAACATGTGTAATTCATGGTGATACTCTTTTTATGATATTTTATAATCTTTTTAAATTGTTTATTAAATTACATAAATGGTGTAAAATGTTCCTGGAGAATATTTTTAGAGTGTGTATTATTTCAAAAGGCTTTTGTGTGTGAAATGGTGGTTTTGGAATGCATAGTGTCTTTTTTGGTAAGATTATATGATTATGAAATTTGACATGAACTTTGAACCACTTGAGCACAAATGGGAAGCCTGGGTATTTAGTGGGAAGACATGGACTACTGTGCTAGTGATATGAAAGTGGCATCAGCCCGGTTTCACTTTTCTCGATTGAAAACTACAACACTAAATAAACTTTTGGATGATTTTGTGAGACCAGTTGGTTATGGATGTGTATCCCAACTAGTGGCTCATTCACGAGAATGTATGTTGCTGTGTTTCTAAACCATTTTTCACCAAGAAATGATATTCTAGGGTCCCAAATCATGCTAGTATCTTTAGGGCCTCTCCCATGATTTGTGCTCCTCCATTACTCTTCGCTTAGCGTCGGCATACCGTGTGACGGTGGGGTTACCATGACAATGTGTGTGTGGATGTGTGTTTGTTTAAATTTATATTTTTCCCTTTAGAGTTGTTTTCCTAAAAACTGTTTTAATTAAAATTTTTTGAGTATTTATTTATTTTTCATCTGTTAAATTGCAAATGTATTTTTCATTTAATAATTATGCGTGGAACCTTTTCTCTGTCAAATCCTACTAGGATTTTGGCTCACACCCTACATAAACCCTTGGGTGTATTTAGATTTTGTTTCCTTTTCATTCTATTTGGAGGCATCAAGCATAGCATGGGTCGTTCAGGTTGTCTATGGCGCCCTCATGTCAATTTGGTGAACATGGATTGAGGTTGTTTCACCTCATGTTTCTTGAAGGATTTAGTTAGTGTTTTTATTTTTTCCTTTATATAATTCCCTTTGGGTTTTTGGTTAAAGTTGTAATATTTAAATCTGAACTTTGTTGAAGGGTCTATTTGGTTGTCTGATTTCAGTTTCAATTTATTCAGCTTGCTGTTTGTTTAATTTTTATCTATTCGGGAAAATCATTCCCATGTTTTAATTATCATACCCGGGAACTTGTGATTGCCTGTGGGGATCGGGAACTCCCTTCTGGCCTTACTATGGACTAGGTCATGTGCCCGGTAGAATGGAGACCCGACATGGTTCTTGAAATTTTAAGTCAGTGGTTATGGGTTTTTAGTTTTTGTGCATTTGTAACAGCAAATTAGAAGGTTAATTCTGTGAAATTTCGGTCGTTATCTTACTCATGCTTGTGCACCCGCTCAAGCTGTGTCACATCATAATGCTTGGACTGTGAATCGAGGTATGTCTCCCAATGCACTGCCCTTTATATTTAGAAATAATTAATTTCTTGATATTTCTTTGATTTTTGATGAATGATAAATAATATTAGATAATTTTATTTAGAATAAACATTTGATGTAAATGAATCTGTTTGTTTTATACACGACACCAAAATTATCTTTGTGATGAATTGATGCACAATTATGAAAGAATGCATGTTTGGTCTTTGAATATAATTCACTATCGTTCAATTGTGGTTTTGGTTTGATTTCAAATATTCTTTTCTAATGCGTGAACAACTATTTTTCTTTCTCTAGAGGAATGGTGTTTCTTTAAAAGTTTCCCAAGGCACGTTTAGATCCTTGATAAAATATATTATTTTGAAAAAAATTCTTTGTGGTGACTCGGGGGTTATCTGGTTGTGTACGTTGATTGTGTGAGTTATTAAATGGGATGTCTATGCGTCAAGACTAGTTACTTTATTTACATTGATGACTCACCCCCTTTTTATTACATGTGTTGACATGGGAACCTGGCATAGTGAGTGAATCTTTTGAGAAAGATTTCTTCACTAGTTTAGAATATGCACAATCTATTGTACCTTAGTATGGACTTTTCTCTGTAAGGGGATTGGTCCCCTCAGTTATCCAAGGTAGGGAAACAATGAGCGTTAAGGAGTTATGAATTCATCAAGAGTCGGAATGTCTTCAAGATGAGTCACCCATATAGTACGTTCTAGATTGTTCGCAAGCTCCAAGGTTTAGACCATGTTTTCTTTAGTTCCTACTTGGATGTGTATGATGATTTAGAGAAATAGTTTGGTTACATATCCATATTTTATACTTTCTCATTTCTCATATTGTGTGTTGTGTGTTTTGTGTGGTTTTACTCACGACTAACATCAAAAAATGTAGGTTTTAAATTGTTCTTGAAAAACATTAAAATGAAATACACCTTTTTCCTTCAAACATTAAACTTGTTTTTAATTTTTAAAGTGAAATAAATTGTTACTTATTTTAGAAATTAAATAGTGTAAGGAAACCTATATTTTATATAATTTAGTTCAAACCTGAACTTAGTAAATTCATTATTTAAAGGTAGTTCTTTGGGAATAGATTTTTGGGCACGCCTTCTGAGTTTTAGTACTCACACCTATTGTGTTTTCCAATTTTATGTTTCTGTTGTAGGTTCGAGTCAAGCTTGCTCTCCATGAGAGATAATTGGTTGTAGATTTTTGAGCAACTCTCGGGGTCGCAAGAAGTTTCGGTCATGGTCAGGTTAGTATGTGTTGTTGGTCGTTCTTTATCTTTCGTGTCATTTATTTATTTTTCACTGTTCTATTTTATTTCTGATGCTTAGTTCATATTTATTGGGTAAAATTGTTCCTCTATTGATATATGTTGATTCCCTGGCACTTGTCGTGAGCTTAGAAGGATCGAGAATTCCTCTCAGGCCTTTCCGCAGATCATCTCTGGTGACCGGTTTAGGGTCGACCTAGGTTGGTTCATGAAAAAAGGGAATCATAGCCAGGTCGGCTCTTGAGAAAACCTTGTTTTTTGAGCACCCATAAATTTTTGGGGATTTCATGGTAGAATAAGTATAATTTTCAGGACTTGAGGCATAAAGATGAGAAAAAGTTTATAAACCCTTGCTCCTTCCGAACCTCAGGGTACCATGGGATGTCTGGGTTGTTGGTGTCTTATTGGTTCCATTGAATTATTTTTTGTTGTGAAATGAAAAGGGAGTTGGGAAAGTAGCCCAGTGAGTTCGTAGGGCCTGGAATGCCATGTGGATCCATAAATTTAATGCTAAAATGCTCTCTATGATGATGGTGTGACTGGCGTATGGCTGCCAACAATATGTTTAATTCACCCATCGACACTACTTCCCCTTGTGAGTCGTTTTAATCTTTTTTAATTATGAATTTTTTTTTGATGTCTTATTTTGGAAATTGTGAAAAGTTGAATTTGAAATAAAAATGATCATGTTTTGATTAAATTCTTTTTTTCCTTGTTCCTTATTGTTCACCCCCAGGATAGTTTGGTGAATGTCCAAGGTTTAGCTACAAGTGGTGCACCCTTAGAAAATCCTCTAGTTGATCAACCTATAGACTATGTTCTGGAATTCTAGAAGTTGAACCCTCCACTATTTTATGGTCAAGATGATCCACTTGAGGTTGAGGAGTGGATATAGAAGATTGAGAGGAACATTAGTTTCATTGGGTTGCCTGAGTCGTTGATGGTGGTGTTGGCTACCTTTAAGCTTGAAGTAAAACCTGTAAATGGTGGAAGTCCATGTCTCGAAGCAATCCTTGAGTATATCTAACATGGGAGTTCATCAAGTACTCGTTTATCAGAAAATATTTATCTAAGTTGATGAAGTTGAGGAAGAGGATGGAGTTGTGTTGTGTTCAGTAGGGGCATTTAATTGGTATTAAAACCTTATCGATGTTTCTTGGACCTACTTATATACGACCTAAAAATGATCCTGGGAAGGCTCGACAATCTGATTTTGGACTCCGTCCTGTACCGTAGTTGAAAGTGGAAGATCTCAACCTAATCACCTTCTTAGATGTTTTGGGGAAAGCCTTTTTGTATAAACCTGAGTTAGTAGGAGGACATGAGGTAGTGAAACCTCCCCCGACCTTGGGAAGTAGTGCAGAGGATAGCAATAGAATGAATGGGAAGAGACTTATTGGTGATGGATCTAATAGAGGAATCAATAGGGATTCATACCTTCAGTCATCATCTTCATAGCAAAATGTTGTGATCTATCCCTGGTATGGTATGTAGTGTCACAAGGGTTTGATGTGCCCGAGTGTTCCGAAAACCAGCCACAATTGTGAGTTTTTGGGTCACTTGCATCAATTCTGCTGAGGTGTTTCTAAGAAGGATGCTAAACTAGACCCTGCTCATCCAAGGTTACCTCAGCTGATCAGTAGGATTCGGACAATGTTTATGATCAGTTTGGGGTTTTCTCTTTGTTATCTTCCATGGATGTAGAAGTCTTCTCTTGTAACTTTCTATGGAGTTTCTTTTCCTTTACATGCAAGAATTGTTTTTTCAATCCTCCTTGAAACACATATTTGAATGGAAGTGTGCATGAAAAAATTTGGGTTCCTATGTTATGTTTGGGAATTTTTGAAGCCTGGCTGCGAGACAAGAGATGCTTCAATCATCGGTGTTGCAGGCAAATGTCCTGGAGTGAAGCTGGCACGTAGTCAGAAGAATCCCAATGGTGAAAAGGGGACATGGATTAATCGTTGTCCTTAATGGTGCATGGTTTTCGTTATTCCTAAGGATTGAAGTTGTTGATATGGTGATGGACGTAGTTTTGATACTCTATCAGTTGGTCCCTTCCAATCTCCCCCATCATGGTGGAGTATTTTGGTCCGCATGGACTGTTTTGAAGTTTGGTTAATCTCGTTAGTTCTTATGGTGGGGAGACCAATGGGTGGGTCTCATAGAGTTACACCTGATGTAATTTACTATTAGCTCAATCTTTATGGTGGGGAGTCCGTTCGGGTCTCCTCATGTTAGTATCAGAATTTCTTTTCTTCTATCATTTGGTGGTGGGTGGTTTCGTGTCGAACCACCAAATCCTATATTCTTCCTCTTGTTTAAACAATTGGATTGGACTAGTACAGCCAACGATTCCGTTGGGATAAGATTACACGGATAAGTGTTGAATGTGATTTATGTTTGTTCATTCCTTGGTTGAAATGCATCATCAGGGTTCTGTTTGGTAGTGGTTAAGGTGATTGCATTTTAAGGATGATTTGTGTGTTAGGGGATTTCAATGTTTATCTGGATTGATCAAATGGAGGTGCTTAACCTTTTGGGGGGTGACATGTAAGAAGTTTTATCTTGGGGTCTTGATCTTGTTGCGGGATTCTCAGGATGGAAAGCGTTATGGTGAGGTGAATTTCCACACCCTGATCTCTAAATAATTTATTTTATTACTTTGGTTTTTAAATTTTTTGTTGGGGTTCAGTTTGAGTCTCGAACAAAAATTTTGAGTTTTGACAAAAAAAATGCGCATTTTTGAGTTGATGTCGTCCGGCGGACGAGCGAAGAGCGTTTTGGAAACCCCGCGCAGCTTTTCCCAGACATCGACACGATCTTCCTATCTTCAGATAATTAAAACGAGAAACTTTTCTAATTTATTGTGTTATTTAAAATTTTATTGTTGTTAATGACTTTATTATTATTATTAAATTGAACTAGGTATTCGTATTTTTTATATTTTTATCGGTATGATTATTAATGTTCTTATTTGTATTATTATTAGTAATTTATTATTACTATTATTATTATTATTTTTATTATTATTACTAATGTTTATATTTGGGCTGGTGCGCGGGAACGTCACGGCTAGCGGAAGCCGTGCGGTTAGCCTGGGCACTTGTGTGATTGCGGAGTTTGAATCATCAAAATAAAAATGAATTGAATGAGATGAAAAAAATTTGAATTTAGTTAAATAAATAACCTATTGTAGTAATAATATTGTCTTGTCATGGATAATAATATTGGATTATTATTAAAAAAATGTTATTATTAAAACTGTTATTTTTATCATTTTTATGTTATTATTAATGTTGTTGAATATTATTATTACTTTTGTTGTTTTAGGGGTTGTTTTTGTTACTATTATTTATTTATTTATTTACTTACTTATTTATTTATTTTATTTCTATTTTTTATCCCTTATTTTTAGTGTTAGATAATTTTTTAATATGGGTTTTAAAAAAACAGAAATTAGGTAAAAGGGGTTAGGGTTCCGTTATTTTTAAAACTGGGTCCAAGATGCATGAACCTTGTTCACGCATCACTGACCCCGGGAAGATGCGTGAACGGGGTTCACACATCTTAATCGCGCTGAAGGATGCGTGAACCGCGTTCACGCATCCTTCACGAAGTTGATGAATGATGCGTGAACGGGGTTCACGCATCCTACAGTAACTTTTTTTAAAAAAATTTATTTTTTGTTTTGTTTTGTTTTATATATATATATATATATACAAACAAAACATAAAATTCAGCAGAATTTATCTGCTATTTAATATCCAGCAGAACTGTCATTACAGCAGTCTGGATTCTGACAGAAACCATCACATAGGGCTCTCTTTTATAAGAGAGCTTCCCAGGAAATCATACTGCATTTCCGATGTGGGATCCAGGTTCTCTTTTCCTGTACAGAACATTCTGCATTTCCGATGCAGGATTCTGTTTCAAGTACGTGACTTTGAAAGACTGTAAAATACAAACTATACGACCAATATAAATGAAACTTAAAACATGGATTAAACATATAATAAATAGTTGAAAATGAAAAGAATTCCGTAAAAAGGGTTGATGAATAATAATTCATAAGCTTTCAAAACCACCAACTTGAAACTTAAAAAAGTTTCAAGTACATGACTTTGAAAGACCATAAAATATAAACTATAAGACCAATATGAATGAAACTTAAAACATGGATTAAACATACAAGAAATAGTTGAAAATAAAAACAATTTCATAAAAAGTGTTGATGAATAATAATTTATAAGCTTTCAAAACCACCAACTTGAAACATAAAAATGTTTCAAGTACATGTCTTTGAAAGATTATAAAATACAAACTATAAGACCAATATGAATGAAACTTAATATACGGATTAAACATATAATTATTAATTACATAATAATTAATTAGTTAATTAGTTAATTAGTAATATAATAAATAATTATAAATATTCATTACAATTATTAGTTATTAATTATTAATAATTAATTATATAATAATTAATTAGTTAATTAGTAATATAATTTTTAATTATTATTATAATTATTAATTATATAATTAATGATTATATTACTAATTAACTAATTAATTGTTATGTAATTAATAATTAATAATTATATTACTAATTAACTAATTAATTAATATATAATTAATTTTTAATAATTAATAATTATATTGGTAATTAACTAATTAATTATTATATAATTAATAATTACTAATTATAATTAATAATTATATTACTAATTATAATTACTAATTCTATTACTAATTATAATAAATAATTATATTACTAATTAATATATAATAATTATAGTTAATAATTATAGTACTAAATAACCAATTAATTTTTAATAGTTAATCATTATATTGGTAATTACTACTTAATTATTATATAATTAATAATTAATAACTAATAATTAATAATTAATAATTATAATAAATAATTATAATCACTAATTATATTACTAATTAATCAATTACTTATTTTATAATTAATAATTATATTACAAATTAACTAATTAATAATTATAGATAAATAAAAAATAATTATAATTAATAAATATATTACTAATTAGCTAATTAATTATTATATAATAAATAATAAATAATTATATTTAATAAATATATTACTAATTAGCTAATTAATTATTATATAATTAATAATTAATAATTAATAATTATAATTATAATTAATAATTACTATTAAGATTTATATTACTAATTAACTAAGTAATTATCAATTAATAATTATACTACTAATTAACTAATTAACTATTATATAATTATATTACTAATTAACTAATTAATTATTGTATATTAGTAATTAATAATTAATAATTATATTAATTATTAACTAATTAATTATTAGCTATTTGTTATATGTTTAATCCATGTTTTAATTTTCATTTATATTGGTTTTATAGTTTGTATTTCATAGGCTTTCAAAGGCACGTAAACGTATTTAAGTTTCAAGTTGGTGGTTTTGAAAGCTTATAAATTATTTTTCATCAACATTTTTTTATGAAATTCTTTTTATTTTCAACTATTTCTTATATTTTTAATCCGTATATTAAGTTTCATTCATATTGGTCTTATAGTTTGTATTTTATAATCTTTCAAAGACACATACTTGAAACATTTTTAAGTTTCAAGTTGGTGGTTTTGAAAGCTTGTAAATTATTATTCATCAACACTTTTTATGAAATTGTTTTTATTTTCAACTATTTCTTGTATGTTTAATCCATGTTTTAAGTTTCATTCATATTGGTCTTATAGTTTATATTTTACGGTCTTTCAAAGTCACGTACTTGAAACTTTTTTAAGTTTCAAGTTGGTGGTTTTGAAAGCTTATAAATTATTATTCATCAACCCTTTTTACGAAATTCTTCTCATTTTCAACTATTTATTATATGTTTAATCCATGTTTTAAGTTTCATTTATATTGGTCGTATAGTTTGTATTTTACAGTCTTTCAAAGTCACGTACATGAAACAGAATCCCGCATCGGAAATGCAGAATGTTCTGTGCAGGAAAAGAGAACCTGAATCCCACATCGGAAATGCAGTATGATTTCCTGGGAAGCCCTCTTATAAAAGAGAGCCCTGGGTGATGGTTTCTGTCAGAATCCAGACTGCTGTAATGGCAGTTCTGCTGGATATTAAATAGCAAATAAATTCTGCTGAATTTTATGTTTTGTTTGTATATATATATATATATATATATATAACAAAACAAAACAAAAAATAAAAATAAAAATAAAAATTTTAAAAAAAAGTTATTGTAGGATGCGTGAACCTCGTTCACGCATCATTCATCAACTTCATGAAGGATGCGTGAACGCGGTTCACGCATCCTTCAGCGCGGTTAAGATGCGTGAACCCCATTCACACATCTTCCTGGGGTCAGTGATGCGTGAACGGGGTTCACGCATCTTGGACCCAGTTTTAAAAATATCGGAACCCTAACCCCTTTTACCAAATTTCTGTTTTTTTAAAACCCATATTAAAAAATTAGCCTTTAGTGTTGCAGCAACCCTTCCCTCTCTCTGCCGCCCCCCTCTTACCCTATTCCACGCAGTTACCCACTAGGGCTCCTCCCTCTCGCCAGCATGCTACCCTCCAATCGGCTCCTCACTCAGCCGACTCTACCTCCAATCAGCATGCCCGCTCGCAGCGACCTGCTACACCCCCTTGTCTACTCAACGCACGGTGCCCTCGATTCCCCCCTTCTTCATTTTCTGGCAGCCGTCACGCGCCCCCTTGTCTACTCAACGGCATCGTCCCCCTTCGTTGCTCCGTCCATCTTCTGCTGGTGCGTCGCACACTCATTTCTGCTGGTGCGTCCATCTTCTGCTGGTGCGCCTCCACTTTACGACTATCGTGCGACCCCGCTAATCGAGCCCACCCATGCCGACTCCTTCTCCCTTAAATTTAGAGTTATTTTAATTATTTCATGACGTACATTAATATAACATTTTTTTTAATTTCAAGCATATCTCTATTAGATGTAATTAGGTGGTATTATAGATAATTTTTTATTGGTTAATTGTTACACAAAATTTATTTATTTTGGGATGTTTTGTGAAGATTTAGTATGTTGTGAAGTATGCTTTGAAAACTTGTCGAGGTGGCTATGGCACCTTCTATTCGTTTGTATTATTTTATGTCAGTGGTTACGGGTTTTTATTTTTTGTTCATTTGTTGCAGCGCATTGGGGAGGTAATTCTGCGAAACTGCGGTCATCATCTTGCGTGTGCTTCTGCACCCGTTCGAGTTGTGTTGCTTCATTTTGTTTGGACTACGAATCGAGGTAGGCCCCCCACTGTACTCGCCTTTCAATTTAGAATTTATTAATTGCTTGATATTTCATTATTTTTTCATTAATAATAAACAATATTATATAAATATTTTTGAAATAAATATTTGATGTAAACGAAGTTGTTTATTTTATGCATGACACCTGAATTATTTTCTTGATGGATTGACACAATATAATTAAAGAATTCCCATTTGGCCTTTGAATATAATTCACAAACATTCAAGTGTGCTTCTGGTTTTATATCCAATATTCTATTTTGATGGGTGAACAAATGTTTTGCTTTCTCTAGAGAAATGATGTTTCTTTAAATGTTGCACCAGGGCCGTTTGGAACATTGATAAAATAGATTATTTTAAAAAAAATTATTTGGGGTGACTAAGGGGTGATCCTCTTGTGTACGTCAATTGTGTGAGTTGTTGCGTGTGATGATTGCGCATCGTGACTGATTACATGATTTACATTGTTGACTCACCCCCTTTTTATTACATGTGCTGACATGAGAACCTTGAATAGTAAGTGAATATCCTGAGAACGATTGTTGTACTATTTTAGAATACACACTTGCTATTGGCCCTTAATACATAATTTTCTCTACTAGGGGATTGGGCCCCATGGTTAGGCTAGGTATGAAAAAACCCAGTGTTATGGAGTTATGACGTCATCGATAGTAGGCATGCCTTCAGGATGAGTCACACATATAGTACGTTCTAGATTGTTCACGAGCTCCTAGGTTTGACCCATATTTTCTTTAGTACTTTTTTGGATGTGAAGGATGATTGAGAGTCCTATTTTGGTTACTGATCCCCGTTTGCTACTTTCCCATTTCCCTTATTCTGTGTAATGTGTTTGGTGTGATTTTTATCTGGACTGACAACAAAAATTTTATGATTTAAATTCTTCTCCAAAGAAAATTTAAAATGTAATGCACCTTTTTCCTTCAAACATTAATCTTGTTTTTAAATTAAAAATGGAAATGTACTATTACTTGATATAGAAATTAATGTGTGTGTGGAACCCCAATTTTTATATAATTTATTTCAAAAGTGGAATTAGTAAATTCTTTATTAAAAGGTACTTCTTTGGGAATAGGTTGTTGGGCACACCTAATGAGTTTTAACAATCACGCCTATAGTGTTTTCCTATTTTTAGTTTCTGTTGGAGGTTCGACCTGAGTTTTCTCATGGTGGGCAAGAGTTGGTTTTGGATTTGTGAGAGACTCTCACTTCCATGTGGAGTCTTAGTCATGGTCAGGTTAGTATGTGTTTTTGGTCATTCTTTGTCTTTCATTTCATTTATCTATTTTTCATTGTTCTATTTTATTTCTACTGCTTAGTTCATTTTTAATGGGAGAAATCGTTCCCTCATTATTTTCTGTTCATTCCATGGAACTTGTCGCTAGCCCAAGAGGATCGGGAACACCTCTCGGGCCTTTTCGCAGATCGGCTCAGCTGACCGGTTCAGGGTTAACCCTGTTTGGTTCAGGACCAGACCACCATTTAATATCATTCAGAATGCCGAAGTATGTGTCGCTCAACCAAATAAGTATGTATCATACTAAAACTACTAAACCCACCTGATTCATGCTCAATGTGGTAAATAAGGAGTAGGTATGTAATTTTCCAAACACATCATAGCACATAGAATGGGCTTATAAATGTCAAGTTAAGAGTATCACAACAACACTAGCCTACTTACTCAATATGTAAAGATGCACAGAAGGGTAACACCATGGGTGTTGAAGTTCCACCTAAACATAAGTAGGTGGAATGATGTGACTCATGACATTTGATATCTGGATAACAATAATGGGGGAGTAACGATGTAGAATAGTTGTTAACCATATTCAAAAATTAGCATCCATATCGTGTCACTTGGAACGAGGAATGAAAAATGATGATCGGTTGTTGACCATATTCAAAACACAGGAACTGCCTCAAAATGTCACATGAAACCTTCTAGGCCATTGGGCCAAGGTTTTAGTTGAGCCAAAGTGGCATTTGACTACGCTGTTAGGGGGTCCCATCATACACCAATGATTATGGGGTGCTAGATAAAGGGACATGTGAAGCGTAGAAATGGATTGGGGGTATGTCCGTTTAGATTCCAACACATGAGGTCTTATGCCACGGTGCATTGAATCATGTCAAGAGTGCATATTGAAAGGATGGAGTTGAACCCATAATTATGAAATAGGGTCCTCTGGCCGTTTTTGAAGGTGGAATTGTTGTATACAAGTGCTGAATGAATAGAACTCTATCATGTGGGACCTTATGTAATTACGATGTTTTACATCATGCAATGATTATGTGAAGAAAATGTTGTGATCAATATGGGGTAAGGAAATAGTATAACATCATGAGTTGAGGATGATAGACATACAATTTAATATCATACGATGAGGACAATGCATTGTACAATTTAATTTCTTGTGATCAGGACATTAAATGGCTGTCATTTAAGGATTTATATCATTGAAAATGGTTGCATCAGTTTTAGGTCACATAAAATTGAACATAATTTCTTGTAGTTTAACATCATGTGATTGAGATTTATTCATGTAGTTTAATTTAATGAAACCATTATGATAGTTGATATGATTTTTAACATGATGCACTTAGTACGTGAGTCATTACATTGTTTAATATCATTCAACAGTGACATTAGTAATTTCATAGTTTAACGTCATAAAACAAGGACATGTGACCACATGGATTGTGTCAGAACAAGGATTTCCATCTCTAACCCATTCTTATGGTATGATATCCAAGAGGATGAGGGGGAATTCATGTGATGTGATTACCCTAAACTTCCCCCAGTTTATGTATGAATGTCCTTCGTGTGTGAGTTGGGCTATCCCACAGTGAATATTTCAGGAGCTGTTGTCGGGGCCACATGGATGACCTTTTCCATTAATGTATTGTAGTAGTGGGTATGAAATAGTGTTCTACAAGGGTGGTAGGGATGATTTCATGCCATCAGTTTGATGGGGCGATGGAGCCCAATATGCGTGGAAGCCTGGAGCATCGGTAAGATAGGGTGATAAAGCTCAGAAGGCGTGGAAGCATGGAGTGACAACTCACAATTAAGAGCAGCCACAATCAAGATATGAGCATCTTATTCCCAGTGATGGTTTTTCAGATAAATCATTGGGTTTAACATTGTGAGGGACTCCGTGACTGGATTTTGTTTCTGTATAGGTATGAATTCCAAGTTGGTGGATAAACGCGATGGGGGGACCTCTCTTCATGATGAAGGAATTATGGGTGTAACCTCCCCAAAAACTACAGATGATGGACACAGAGAGGGCCTCCATGATAAATTTTTCTATCTCTATGGGGAGGAACTTCATGCTGGTTGATGACAGTATAGAGGGGGACCTCTATGCTTGATGATGAAAGTGCAGGGGGGGAACCAACCCAACACTTACTGATGATGCCCTTGGGGAGGAGCTTTGTGGTGGGTGATAGAGGTGTGGGGAGGACCATAATTCTTGATGATGATTTTGTGGTGGGAGAATCTACAACACTAACTTATTATTCCATAGGTTGGACCATTGTGTTGAGTGATTATGGTGCGGGGAGGACCTCTGCAATAGCTTCTGGTACTTTTGGTGAGGTACTATTGGGTTGGTGGTGGTTGTCCCCTGTGCGTCCTATGAATGTGGAAGATTTAGAGAGGATCCAATGGTGTGGGGGCGGATTCCCCCAGCATGGACTATAATGGTGGCTGAGTCTGTGAAGATCCGATGGAGTCATGGGATAATTCCCCCTATATGTCCCATGATTGAGACAGAGTTTGGGAGGAGACGATGGATTTGGGGGGGGGGGGGGGTGGAAGATTCCCCCCTACACGGCCTGTGAATGTGTCATGGTCTGTGGGGAGCCGATAGATTCGGGGGGGGGGGGTCGATGTGGCATGTGTGGCCTATGATGGTGGCAGGGTCGGTGTGGAGGTGATGGAGTCAAGGGGAGGATTCCTGCTGTGAATCCACTGAGGGTTGCAGAGTTGGTTTAGAGATGATGGATTCGAGGGGTGGATAACTCCTACATAGACCATGAGGGCTGCGAAGTCGTAGAGGATCTGATGAAGTTTTGGGGTAGCATTCCCTCAGTGAAACCTACGAAGGCGGCATCATTGGTGGGGAGTAAATTTAGTCTGGGGCACATGCCCTCGGTGCATCCTATGAATGCGACAGAGTCATAGGGGAGTCGATGGAGTTCGGGAGAGGATTCCCTATATGAATCACATGAGGGAGGCATATTCAGCGATGGAGATGATGGTGTTTAGGGAAGATTCCCATAGTGTGACCTGTAAAGGACACTGCATTAGTGAAAAGATGATGGATATGAGGTACGACTCATGCGACATAGCCTATGAATTTGTTTGAGTTGGCAAGGAGCTGTTGGATTCAGGGGTGGAGGAGGAATCCCCCTGCATTGCCCATTAGGGTGGTGGAATCAGCGTGGAGATGATGAAGTCGGGGTTGGATTCCACCTATGTGTCCCATGTGTGAGGAGGAGTTGTCGAGGAGTCTATGGAGTCATTGGGAGGATTCCCCCATTGTGGCCCATGAGGGAGGAAGATTCGACGAGGAGCTGATGGAGTCAAAGAGAGGTTTACTTCTACGTAGCCCATGAGGGCGGCAGAGTTGGCGAGGATCCAATGTAGTTTGTAGTAGGATGACCCTAGGGTGACCAATGAATTCATCATGGTTGACATGGATACAATGGAGTCGTGGGGAATATTCCCCCTGTGTCGACCAAGGATCTGGTGGAGTCGGGGGTGGATGCACAATGTGTTTCCCATGAGGGAGGTAGAGTCATTGATTAGTCTATGGAGTTAGGGGGTATATGCCCTCAGTGAACCCTATGAAGGCAGTGGTGTCGGGAAGGAGTTGATAGAGTTAGATGGTGGATTCCTCTGTCAAGTCCAATGAATGTGGAGGATTTGCTGAGGCACCAATGTATTCGGAGGAAGGAATCCCCCCCGTGTGGTGCATGTGTATAGTAGAGTTGGCGAGGAGTCGATTGAGTCAGGGTGGATTCCCCTGGTGCAGCCAATGCCGGCATCGTCATTGTCGAGGAGCTGATGAAGTTGGGGGTGGATTCTCGCATCATGGCTAATGATGGTGACAGAGTTGTCAGGGAGCCAATGGAGTTGGGGGGAGGACCCCCTGCATACCCCATAAGGGTAGAAGAGTCTACGAGGAGTCAATGGTGTAAGGGGGAGGATGCCCCATGCATGCCATTTTGGGTGGAGGATACTATGAGGAGTCGATGGGGTTAGGGGGCGGATGCCCCCTACATGTACCATGAGTTGGGGGTGGATTCCCCATGCACAACCCATGATGGTGGAAGAGTCGGTGGGGAGGCAATGGAGTTAGGGGCAGATACCCCCGGTGCATCCTATAAGAGCGGCAGATTCAATGAGGAACCAATGGACCATAGTCTTCCCACACCTAATGTTACTAATCCTATCATATATTAAGGAGAGGGGTTTCACATAGGCGATACCTTAATTTTTTCATGCTTGATAGTTTTCGTCTGTTCATAGTCGATGAATAATAGCTCAATGTTGGGTTCAAAATTTCTATTTCTGACACTTTCTATGGCCGGCGTGCACACCATTGATGGAGACACACTTCTTAAGGCCTCGTGCTCCCGCTTTCCAAATGTGGGAATCATCCATCACTTCATCAACAATGGTTACCCCTTAATCCATACGAGATCATGGAATGTTGGTTCCTCCTTCCAGGGATTCTTCCTCGGAACTCATTGCTTAGTCCAGGTGTCCCTCATAGATATTTTTCGTTGTCAGTCAATATCATTCTTGGTGCCTTATCTTTCTAGACGATGGTTTATTACACTACTTCCATAAAGACATTTCAAGGGGTCATGTCAAGGTAGAAACCTTCAATCATAGTAGATAGTAACATAAAGCATGTGAGGAATCTTTAGATGTGTGAACACAGGTCACATGTATTCTTCCTCATAGGATTGATATTCAAGGGTGCGGAACCCGAGACATCCAATTTAGATTGTAGAGTATATGAAGAAATAGGAATTTCTCGGAGGTTTTCCTCAACATCACATGTTTTACATTGGGAATGTCGTGAGTTTACCATCATGCAAAGACAGATCTGATGGATAATTACATCTATAAAACTAGAACAAATGGTTAAATCCTAAGGAGGGAGTACCTGGATGGTTTACCGGATGGATGTGTCAGAAGGCTCATTCGGGATAGACTGAGGATAGTGTGTCCGTAAAAATAGGAATGTTTCAAACCATGAAGGATGATTTGGATACCATTGAGGATGAATCAAAGAAGGTGGGTCCCTACAAAGGGGACACCATGGTTTACCATTGGTTGGGGGTGAACCTCATGGAGACTTCCTATGTACCCTGTCTATAAGGAAAGGATCAAAACCCACATATTTCAAAAGGGTTTTTGGGGTAACATAATGAGACTACATGGGTTTTTCTAGAAGCGGTAATCACATTGATGGCATGATCTCACTAGGATGTGGTGGCCTCCGGAAAATCAAGATGGTTATGGAGGAAGTGTAGAATGGAAGTGTAGAATGGGTAAGATGAATGGAGATAGAACCGATGCGAAGGGAACCAGTGTAGAGATGAAAGTGTTAGGCTTGAACCTCAGGGTTCTTTCCTACATATCATTGTGGTAGGGAATCAATTTCCACATAGTTCTTAAATTGGGCAATGAGTCACCTAAATTGGTGGCTCGTGATAATGTTTGCATGGATGCAAAATGAAGGAAATTGAACCCTAGGATTGGGCATGACCTTCCCGAAACATGAGGACTTGAGGGAGAAATATGGATGATACATTGATGATGGACTTGAACCATAGAAAGGATTCCTATATATTCCCATGATATGGAATTGAAGTCCATCTTGCTCATATTTGAGGGAATAGAATCGGGGTGTACACAATGGACAATGACCTGGAGACACACTGGGGCTTACATGTTCTTAGCAGCTCATCGCAATATTGATACTATTCATTGGAGGAGTATGGTGAGGTGTGTGGGGATTACATGAGGTCAGCTACTCGAGAAACTATGACATGTGGATGAGGTGTACAAAATGGACAAATACCCGAGTGTATGGATCAAAACACCTATGGGAGGTGGATCTGGGTGATGTGTCCCCAAAAGGGAAGATGTTGTGTCAGAATGTTGCATCTTGTAGCATCAAAGTTTACCATTGATCATGGTTGAACCTCATAGAGGTATCCAAGGTACCCTTCCAAGGTGGTAGGGATCAAAACCCCATTATTTTTTGAATATTATTTAACATCATTTGGGATGAGGTTGAACTGATGTGAAGTGGTCAGATCTGATGGGTGGTGGGATTGAACCTTAGAGAGGTTTCCTACATATCAACATGGTAGGAAATAAATGTCCATGTAATTCAGGTAACATGCATTAAATCGGGGTGTGCACAAAGGAAAGCATCTTGGAGACATTCTTGGGCTTACGCGTGGTTAGTGGACCATCGTACGAGGGATAATCATAGCTATTAGAATATGGATTGGGCATGGGGATTATGCACTGAGACTACTAAGATGGATCAGAACACCTTATGGAGGCTAACCCAAGAGATGTTTCCCAATGAGGTATGATATCACATCATGAAAGAATATCCCTTGGAGAGTGCACCAAATTTTAATGTTGGTGGGGTTTAAACTCATGGAGGAATCCTACATACCCTGTATAGAATATATGGATAAATATCCACGTAGTTAAAGAGGTATATAGTTTAACATCATGGTGGAAGAGCAGTGAACTAATAGTAGATGGTCAGAATAGATGGATGATAGGCTTGAACCAACGGGGGCCGCATATATACCTTATGCAGATTATAAGGATCAAAGTCCACGTAGTTTGGTCATGGATGGTATAGGGATTACACATGTCTAGCAGCCCAAATGGATGTTTCAAGAAACCTCTGGGGGGATATGGGTTATGTGTCCTAGAAATTGATGATGTCACATCTAAAGGGTACAACCCTAGGGGGGAGCAGCAGAGATTACTGGTGACTATGTTAAAACATCCTATGAGAGCATACCTTGTGTGGTGTGACCCATAAACGGTATAAGTCACACTAGGACGGTACGTCCCCAAGAGGGAGCACATAAGTTTACCATTGGTTTGTATTGAACATCATAGTGGCATCTTATGTACTCTATATATTAGATACAGATAAAATTCCAGGTAGTTTGAGAAGGGTATGGTTTAGTGGTCAATAATTACAATTGGGCCCACGAGAGTCATGCTCGGTGTGAGAAACAATAAGAAGTAGTGGACCTCACAGAAGTGTTATGGAAGGTGCGCGCACGAGATATGGGGTGAGGCTTATGCATGGAACTGACTAGTTGTCATTAAGGAGAGTCGATGAAGGATTGTGGTTATCCATGGAAGCATCTCAGGTGCTACTAAGCATCAGCACCAGTGGATGGGGATTAGACTTAGAAGATACCTAGGTGCTGCAAAACTGTTGAAATGGTGGATGGGGATTATGATTGGAAGCATCTCGGGAGCCACTAAAGAATGTAAATGTTGAATGGTGCCTATGCGTGGATTCTTCTAGGATGTCACTAAAGAGATACAATAGTGGATGAGGATTATGCATGGTTCCCCTAGAGTTCCCCTTAGGAGTGGAAATGGTCGATGCATATTATGCAAGGAAGCTACCCATGTGATGCTGCGGAGGGGAAACGGTGGATGGGGTTTACACATTGAAGCTGCCCCGGTACCTCCAAGGAGAAGAAACAATGGATGGTGCTTACTATTAATTTTTTCCTATGATGTCCTCTTCATGGAAGGCCATGAGGGAATCTTGACATGATGATTGGTTGAGGGAATATGGTCTGGAGGTTACATCATAAGAGGAGACCCAAAGTGGTTTTTTTCAATTTTTCTCATGATTAGGATTCTTCTACATGATTCATAAGGCATCCTATTCATGAATGATTGGGAATGGTATAGTTTAAGGTCATGTAGTGACGATCGTTGGAATCTGATTCTTGGAACATAATAAATCTTCCATTTGGAACAAGAGGCATCCCATGTGTTGATATATATGGTATTCTATAGTTTATATTCATTTAGTGAGAACTGTTAGAAATATGTTTCATAGAAATGGATGGTGTTGGAACTTACGCAACAAATTCCCTTTCTTGTTTAACCCATCATTAGGAGCAGGTGATGTGGTTTGTAGGTGTTTCTTGAGGTACGGTTTGACTCAAGGTACTTGGGTAATTGAAGATGAAAATATCATCTGATTACATTGGAAATGGAAAATGAGGAATATATAGAATCAAGGTGTATCATAGATTGAGGATGTGTATCTCAAATCATGATATTTTATAGGTGGAAGCAGGGTGAACATAAGGGAGAACGAGAAAATATCTGTGGCCGGGACTGAAAAGTTTGCAATGTGGCTATCCATTTTTCATGGGGCATAATGATAGTAGTGAAGGGACTAGGCTGAAGGGTCGAGACTGTAGTCAGGTAGTGTTCCCACATGGGGGTGCGGGTTTTGTGTCACCATATCATGGACTGGAAGGTGTGAAGGTATGAGCTTTGGGAAAGATAGTTCTTTTAAAAGGATAAATACAGTGACCAGGGCCTCACAATGGATGAGGCTTCACAAAAAACAGGGGTTTGCGGACACCGGGGATATGTATAGTATATGGGACCGCAAATCACGACCTAATTAATATGGAGAAGTTCTTTACAAAGCCTCAAGTTCCTCATCGTGCCTTCTTCCTTTTCAAAGGGCGTAGGCCTTCGCGAAAGGCATATAAAAATGGATGGATGCTCTAGAGAACATAATAATGGTGATTCTGCGGAGCATGAAGGCTCAATAGAAGAGGGTTTTTATGGTGCATAAGTGATCAATGAATCGAGAACAGGATGATGTATCTATTCATCATCTCCCTTGAAATGAAGGAATTTTGGTGGGTATTTAGATTCATATGGGGTTTCACGTAGCTCAGAGTTGGGCCATGAAGAAAATGGTGGTTCATGATCAGAGACATATCTTTTGGACTCACAATGCCTTCTTTCATTACTTTGTGGTAGTCGAGGAGCTGTTCTAACTCACAAAGGTTGCGGTCATTACTCTTCAATGGTCTCAGAGCTTGTATTACTTATAAAGGATTATATAATTATTCCGCGATGGTTGCAGAGTTTTTTGGACTTGTTGTGGCTTCTTTCATTACTCTACAGTCATGGAGAAACTTCACAAGTGGGCCTAACAAACCATTTTTTCAACCAAACACCAAATAGCTAGAGCATCAAATTCGTAACTCCATTCAGGCTATGTGGTTAGTCAAATTGAAGCCTGTGAAATGATATACCCACCTAGTTCATGTTTTGAGGCATTCAATGAATCTTGTGGATGTGTTTTCAGGTTCCAACATATACTCAATGGTTAATGATGGACTCCTCATGTGTTAATCATGTTTTAATGATCACAAATCCTTTTACTGTTAATTAATATCAATCCTAATTTCACATCTTGCTAATGGTCTTCAATCTCAATAATAACTACACATCATGGTTTAATGATAACAAATCTTATGGATGTTAATTACTCTCTTTATTATTTACAAGTCTTATGCATGATCACAAATCTCACATGTATTATCAAGCCTTTATGTTTATGATTCATGTTCTCTTACTCTCTAACGATTAAACTTAATCCATATTCTGCATATTCTGTCTAAGTCCAAATACAGATATTTGTCTAAGTATGGACTCGTCGTGAAGGACTCACCGTGAAGGAATCACCGTGACCCAGACACCGTGACCCAGACACCGTGACCTAGACACCGTGACCCAGACACCGTGACCCAGACACCGTGACCCAGATACCGTGAAGGACTCACCGTGACCCAGACACCGTGAGCTAGACACCGTGACATGGTCATACCGTGAAGCTCATACCGTGAAGAAGACACCGTTCACTTAATCACTGTGACACCATTTCTTAACATTTTGTCAATATTATTTAAATAATGATAACGGTCATATTTGATCTTTTTAATGCAATTAATGTTATTTAATGATTTTTGTTGGCGTGTCATGAAACTGTATCTCGTACCTATGAAAAGGGAATCATTCCTATTGCCAGAACTCATGGAATATAAGGAAGATTAAGATGCAGTACATGAATATACGATACAGAAAACAGAAAAGAAGTGAGGCATGCAAGCATGAATATACAACAAGAAGAACAATCCTGAACAAGAAGGAGATTTCAAGACTTTCAAAGAACTATCATGAATGAAATCCAACACCACTAAAGAAAACAGGATGAATCAAGAGATATTTTTCATATCTATAAAATACAAGATGACTACGAAACTCTGTTTTTCAACAGAAAAACCAAATAAGGACTCCAAAGCATTCCTGCAGAATCCAACGAGTCCAGAGCTTCATTGATAATCACTAGAGAATTCTAAACTCTTATCTCCTCTCTCTAAGTTATTTATTTATTAACATTCGAGCAGTGTGGTGTACTCTGTATTTCTTATACACACACTGTCTCATGCACTGAACTAGAGGATATAAAAATCCTCAAACCACAATTGTTTACTCTTGTTTACCCACGTCAACTATGGAAGAGGTCCTTGTGTGGCCTGGTCTGTTTGTTTCCCACGAAGAACAATGTTAGAGGTCCCTGCGTGGCCTAGGAAAGTTTTGTAAACTATTGTTAACCCTGATCCAGGGTGTGGATAAAATTTATATAAATTTGAGAGGACTAAGTCTCAGATTGAGACTGAAATTCTTGTTATATCTGTTGTGCATCTTTAGTTTAAGTTTATAGTATACTACATATATCTTATTTATTCCGATGCTATTACTTTTAAATACAAAACTATTTTAAAGCTACTTTGATAGTTAAATTAGCAAGTGTTTACAATTATTGTAAATCAGTAGGTTAGTTTCAAAAGTTAGTTTAATCTCGTGGTTAAATTAACTGAGACCTAATCAATCTTTGAGAAGCTAAGTGAACATTTACAATCTGTATAAATTCACTACAGTTTAACTTGTTTTATAAATTGGGGGATTTTAAATAGACAATATTTTAACAAAAATTTTAATTGGAACTCAATTAACCCCCCTCTTGAGTATCCACTCTGACCAACATTTGGTATCAAAGTATTTAAAATATTTTCTGAAATACTCTGTTTTTCAACTTTGATTTTAGTTGTATTTTAAAGTTCTTAAAATTTCTGTTATTTCTAAATTTTTATCTCTTTAAAATTTTTATTTTAACCTAGTTATCATGGATAACAGACTTGAAGGTGTTGCTACTAATAGACCACCATTTTTCAATGGAAACAACTATTCTCAATGAAAAATTAAGATGAAAATTCATTTAGAAAGCATGGGTTTTGATATTTGGACTGCTATAGAATCAGAATATAAAATTCCCACTACTGTTAGATCCACTTGGGATGAACCTACAAAGATAGCTTACAATAATAATTGTAAAGCTATGAATTCCATGTACTATGCTCTAAGAGATGAAGAGTTTAACCTAATTTCTGCTTGCAAAACTACTTTTGAAATTTGGGATACTTTAGGTGTTTCTCATGAAGGAACAACCAATGTTAATGAAATGAGATTGAATATTTATACTATTAAATATGATAATTTTAAGATGAAGACTGATGAACCTATTTTTTATATGTATCTTAGGTTCAATGAGATAGTCAATACAATGAATTCACTTAGTAAATCTGTTCCAGTAAAGGAACAAATTATGAGAATCTTGAGATGTCTACCAGACCGATGGAGGGGCACTTCTGTTTCAATTAGAGAATCTTGTGATATTGGTAAACTGCCAGTCAAGGAACTTATTGGTAAGTTAATGATGTATGAAGAATAACTTAAGGTAAAAAAAGAAGAAGAAGATGAACCAAAAAGGAAGTCAGTGGCTTTCAAGACTACTACTTCAAAGAATAAAGATAAGGAGAAGCTTCATATAAGTGATAGCTCAAGATGTGAAGAAAGTGAAAGTGCATCTGAAAGTGATGAAGAAATGGCTCACATAGCTAGAAGATTTAAGAAGTTTTATAGGAATAAGAAGTTTTTCAGAAAATCAAATTACAAAGGTAAGTATGACAACAAGGGACACTGGAAAAAGGACTGGAAGAAATCTGAAAAATCTGATGAAGTTGTCTGATATGAATGAAAAAGAAAAGGACATATAAAAGAAGACTGTCCAAAGCTGAAATACAAGAAGAAATATGAGTATAAGGATAATAAGTATAAGAAATTCATGAAGGCTACGTAGAGTTCTTCTGAGGATAGCTCCAGTGAATCTGAAGCTTCTGATACTAAAAACAGAAATAAGGAAAACATGTTTTTTATGACAAACACTTATGAGGTAACATCTGAAACTCATGCTTCAAATTCATATTATTTTGGAGATGATTATGATTCTAAAAATATGTCAAAATCTGAACTATTTGAATACTGTGATATGTTGAAAGAAACCTGTAATGAGCTTAAATACAAATATAAAGTCTTAAAGAAACAGTATGCTTTAACTGTTAAACATAAATCTGATCTTGACATAGAAATGGAAAAGAATGCTCGGTTGCTTAAAGAAAACACTGAACTGAAATTATCAAATGAGTAACTTAGGAAGGATTTAGAAAAGTTCACAAATGGAAAAGATACTCTTACTCAAATTCTAGGTAAGCAGATTGCACCTAGATATACTACTGGTATAGGATACCAACCTGGAAAAAGACAGATTACCAAGAATATATTTATTCCTAAATCTGGACAGAATACTGCAAGTTCTAGTTCTGGACATTTGTATGCTTCAACTAGTTATTCACTTAGCTATAAATCTAATATAGTTTATCTTTCCAAATATTTTGATTCTGTAAATTGTATGAGAATCATAAGACAAATTTGGGTACCTAAAGTTTTATTGGCTAACCTGTCTGGACCCAAGAAGATTTGGGTACCAAAATCATTTCCTATTTAAATATGTTTTGTAGCAAACCTGCTTGAAGAGTTCCCACAAGAAGACATGGTATCTGGACATTGGATGTTCAAGACATATTTCTGGGAATTACTCGTGTTTCAAAAGTTTAATAAAGGTTGATGGAGATCATGTCACCTTTGGTGATAATTCTAAAGGAAAGATCATCGGCCTAGGACAAATTGGTAACACTGATTCAGTTTTAATTTCCAAAGTTTTATTTGTTGACGGACTGAAATATAATCTATTAAGTATTTCTCAATTATGTGATGATGGTTTTAATGTCAAATTTGGAAATGATTCTTGTAATGTTTTTAATTCTAAAAATGTTTTAGTCTTTTCTTCTTTAAGAAATGAAAATATTTATGATCTTGATTTAAATTCCTTAGATAAGCAAAATGTTACCTGTCTAAATTCTTTTCATAAAGAGTCTTGGTTATGGAATAGAAGATTAGGACACTCCAATATACACTCACTTATAAAACATACTAGGAATAACTTAGTTAAGAGACCTACCTAAACTTGAGTTTCCAAATGACAATGTTTCTAATCCCTGTCAAAAGGGAAATCAACATAAGGTTTCTTTTAAATCAAAGAATGAAGTTTCAACATCTCAACCTCTTGAGTTGGTTCACATGGATTTGTTTGGACCATCTAGAGTTTCTATCTTAAATGGGAAGCACTATGTCTATGTCCTAGTAGATGACTTTTCTAGATATACTTGGGTATACTTCTTAGCTCACAAAAGTGAAGCTTGTTTTTACTTTGTCAAATACTCCAAATCTGTAGAAAACCTTAGTGGACTTAAGATTAAAACCCTAAGAAGTGATCATGGCCATGAGTTTGAAAATCAGGAATTTGAATCCTATTGCTCACACAATGGCTATAGTCATAACTTTTCTACTCCTAGGACACCTCAGAAGAATGGTGTAGTAGAAAGCAGGAATAGAACCCTGCAAGAAATTGCTAGAACTATTTTTAATGAATATGACCTGCCTATTTACTTTTGGGCTGAAGCTGTCAATACAGCTTATTATATCATTAATAGAATCTTAATTAGACCTGTTCTTAAGAAGAACCATTATGAGTTGTGGAACAATAGAAAACCTAAAGTTAGTTACTTCAGAGTCTTTGGCTGTAAAGTTTTTATTCTTAATATAAAGGATAATCTTTATAAGTTTTCTTCTAAAAGTGATGAAGGAATTTTTCTTGGTTATTCTTTAACTAGAAAAGCCTATAGATTTTTTAATAAGAGAACCAAATGTGTGGAAGAATCTGTTCACATCAAGTTTGATGAAACTGATCCACATGAGCCTAAAACTTCTCTTGAAAATCTTGAAGAAGATTTATCTGTTCTGGACCTTAACGAAAAATCTAATGAACCTGCTATAAAGACCACTGGTTCTGGACTTATTCCAGAATCTACTGCTAATGAACTCGAACCTAGAGAAGAACCTGAAATTTCTAGTCCTGTCTTTACTAGATCAACTAGAATTCTAAAGAATCATCCTTTAGATACTGTTGTAGGAAATCTTGATAGAGGGACACAGACTAGAGGTTCTCTTAGAAATCAGGTTGAACATCAAGCCTTCTTATCACAGATCGAACCTAAAAACATTGATGATTCTATTAATGATGAATTTTGTGTAATTTCTATTCAAGAAGAACTCCATCAATTTGAAAGAAATAAAGTTTGGAATCTTAATGAAATACCTAAGGACACTTTCACAATAGGCACTAAATGGGTGTTTAGAAAGAAAGTTGATGAGTCTGGAAACATAGTTAGAAATAAAGTTGGGCTAGTTGCACAAGGCTATAGTCAAGAAGAAGGTATAGACTATGAGGATACTTTTTCTCCAGTAGCCAAATTAGAATCTATTAGGATTTTACTTGCTTATGCTACAAATCTAAATTTCAAACTATATCAAATGGATGTCAAGAGTGCATTCGTGAATGGATATATTGCTAAGGATGTTTTTGTTGAACAACCACCTAAATTTTCAAACCCCCATTTTCCAAATCATATTTTCAAATTATCAAAAGCTTTATATGGTTTAAAGCAATCTCCAAGATCTTGGTATGATAGATTAAGTACTCTTCTAATTTCTAAAGGGTTTACAAAAAAGAATAGCTGATCCTACTCTCTTTATAAAACGAATTTCTAAATATGTTTTAGTTGTACAAATTTATGTAGATAATAATATTTTTGGATCTTCAAAAACTACATTATGTACTGATTTTTTCTAAAATGATGCAAAATGAATTTGAAATGAGTTTATTGGGTGAACATAAATTCTTTCTTGGGTTTCAAATCTTTCAAAATGATAATGGAATTATTTTAACTCAAAGTAAATATACTAGAGATATTTTAAAACGTTTTGGATTGGATATCACAAAAAGTAGTGACACTCCCATGAGTACCACCTGTAAGATGGATCTTGATGAAGATGGTAAATATGTTGATCAAACCACTTATAGTGGAATGATTGGAAGTCTACTCTACCTGACTGCTAGTCGTCCTGATATTATGTTTAGTGTGTGTATGTGTGCTTGTTTTCAAGCAAACCCTAAAGAGTCGCATTTAAATGCTGTAAATAGAATTTTCAAATACCTCAAGCATACTCCCAATTTAGGACTGTTCTATCCCAAAGGACAATCATTTGAATTACTTAGTTATTCTGATGCTGATTTTCCTGGATGTAAGTTAGATATAAAAATCACCTATGGAACATGTCATCTTTTAAGCAAGTCACTAGTATCATGGTGTAGTAAGAAACAAAATTCTATTGCATTATCCTCTATAGAAGCTGAATACATAGCTACTGGCAGTTGTTGTGCACAAATTTTGTGGATGAAACGCACATTACAAGACTATGGATATCAATTCAGACATGTCCCAATAAATTGTGACAACACAAGTGCTATTAACATTTATAAGAATCATGTTTCTCACTCTAGGAGAAAACATATTGATGTAAGACATCACTTTTTGAGGGATCATTATCAAAAAGGTGGTATCACTTTGGAATTCATTGGTACTGAATATCAACTTGCGGATATATTCACTAAACCATTAAATTCTGAAAGATTAGACTACATCATACATGATCTTGGTATGATTAATCATAAGTAAATATCCTACTAATCTTAATGTTTAATACTTTACTGTATTTTACTTTATGGTTTCATGGTCACTGTTTCTAAGTTACTGTTTTATGTTCACGGTCTCACTATCAAGACTTTATGCTCACGGTCTGTCAACCTACTGTCTCACCGTAACTACACAGAATGCTCACTATCTCACCGTGACGACTATCAACTATCTCACCGTGATGACTAGATTTCATCACACTATAATTCCTACTCACTATCTCACCGTGAAGATTATTTATATTCTTATTTTAACCCGTATTGTGTAATTTTTATTTTACCGATATTTGATTTCTCACGTTTTTGTTTTTATGATGTTTGACATTCACAAATGATAAAACTTAAGAGTTTCATTCGATTCCTTACCCGAAATCTCTCCTAAACCTTCTCATCCCTCTCACCCGAACCTTCAGTGGATGCCAAGGATGAAGCGTCCATCTTCACCCTCGTCTGAGAAGCGCCGCTCTAAGAAACAGAAGAGGATACCGAGGATATCTCCCGAAGGACCTCTAAACCCAAACCTGGTAAGTCGTACAGTTGTTCCTGAAAAAGAGGTTTTCTGGAGTGGTTGATGTCTAGAAGATCTTTAGTTTTGAAAGTTTTAAGAGAACAAGGATGGATTGGATGGTTCACTGGATAGAATAGACCGATCTACCTGAGATTTTTATCTCAATTTTATCAGTATGTAATGTTTTCTTTTGAGTTTGGAGAAAGCTTTATGGTGGCAAGTTGGATAAATTGTCAAAATTTCTCTTTCTCTTCGAGGTTGTGGGATGTATGCCTAGGGATTCCCCATGAAGGAGTTTGTGAGGATTACCAGAGAGACCCTCCTCCAACAACTGACATCTTTGACCTAGAGACTGCTTTGGAAAACCAGACTGGAAATGGCACCAAGCGAAGGGCCATAGCTGCTGAATTAGATGGGGAGACTAGACGTCTGTTCAAATTTGTTCAAAATTTGATTAGTCCAAGAAAATGAGATTTTTCTGTGATGAAGTATCAGGATGTGTTCCTGATTCATCTGTTGGAGAATTTCCATAAGATCATCCTATGAAAGTATGTTATCAATCATATCTGTGAGATGATCAAAGTCACTTCCAAATCCACCTCCCTGTTTTACTCAAGGATGATTTCAGCTATGTTAGTTGCAAAATAGATGGTTGGACCGAATGAAGAAAAGTTAGAGGACCTTGATTTCTGCGTATCCATGCCTATCATCATAAGAATGAAGATTAGCTGGAACCCATGGAAGAAGCAATGGGTTGAGGATAATGATCAATTGTATAAAAAGTTTAATCCTGTTGACTATCCAATAAGGCCTAATAATCTATCTAATCTTGGTTTGGAACCAGATGAAGTGGCTGAGTTTTCAGAAGAAGGAGAAGAGGAAGTAACTTCTGAAGTATCTCCAAGAGAAGAGGTTGAAATACCACAAATGGAAATAGATCCTGTTGAAAAATAAAGGATTGTTGTCCTTGCTGTTATCCCTGCTGAAATACCTCAAGAAGAGGAAGTTGGTGCTAGTTTGAGAGAAGAGGAATCTCCTGCTTCTAGTGTGGATGTAAATCTAGAATCTCATCCTAATGCTGTAAGGAATTTGGTTTTTCCTGATTCATAACAACAAGTAACCTTAGAGGCTGATCCTGTTGAAGAGGATCTTTCTGTTGAGAAAGAAGCAAGTCTAGAAGTTCAACCAGTGGAATAATCGGTTCCTAAGATAATTCCCTCTATTAAAGAGAGGATGTAAATTGCCATTCAGTTGGAAAGGAAAGAATTTTCTAAAGAGATTAGGGATGATCCTGTGGATCTTATCCGTGTTCTTGAGCCTCAAGAATCTGACAGGGAAGCACAATTTGAGGGGGAGGAACCACATAATCTTAAGATTACAGAAGCTGGATCTGCTGAAGCTTCTCAACCTGCTGTCTCATACTCTGTGCACACCTGGTTTGTTTTCCGAAGCTTTTATGATGTGAATGAGTTAGAGCAAGTGTCTACAACTAGAATGGATCTTTCTTCTCTATTTCAACTGAAGTCTGTAGCTCATCCAGAACTAGAACCAGATCCCCAACCTCAATCCGAATCAGAATCTGAGTCTGAAGATGACTCTGAACCTCAACCAGAATCTGAACCACTACCTTTACCTACACCCTTACCCAAGCATCACTCTTTTGTGACCAAAGAGGATCTGAATGTTTTTGGAGATACTTTGTTAGCTGGAGTTGAGAAAATTGTCTCCACTCAACCTCATCCAGTAACTCAGTTAAGTCAAGAAGATGTATCAATTCTCTTGGAAAATATTATCTTGCATATTCAACCAAGGATGATCCGAGAAATTCAAGAAGTCCGAGTTGAGAATAATCTGCTGAGTGTTGATGTTGAAAATCTGAAAAATATGATAGAAAGTTTGCAGAATGAGTTGTCCTTGAGATCAGAACCTGCTCCTGTTTCTACTCCTGCACCAGTTTCTACTTCTCTTGAGCCATCTGATTCCCTCATTTCTAGGGAAATTGTGTCTAAAGTTCATCCATACCTCCTTTATTTTGATGAAAAGATTGGAAAAAGACACACCAAGATGCAGGAACACATGATAGAGCTTGTGGAAAATCTGAAAAAGCTTACAGATGAATACACTGGATGCCTGCAAAAAGGGTTGAAACAGCTCAAAGTTCTAACCGAAGCTGTCAAGGCTTCACCTGCTTCTGGTTAGACCTCCACATCTTCTTTGGATGATTCTATGCTAAGATCCATAATCAAGGAAGAAATTCAGAGTGCCTTCAATGGATTGGATCTATCTTCTTTGACAGAAGTGGTTAAGAAAAGTGATAGAGCATTGGACTTGGTTAGGATTCATTCTAAGATAGCCAATGATGCTCAACAAGAGATCACCAAGAAAATAGATCTGTATCTCCCCCGGATTTTCTCTAAAAGTGATATGACAGATCACTTTAGATATCTTGTGGAAAATTTGAGAATCCCTCCGGTGACTCAAGCTTTTAAAAATCAAGTTCAGAAACTTACAGAGTTCACCAGATTGTTGGACAGATTTCTGGAGAATAAGGATGATTTTGAAAAGGCTATGAAATATGGTGGTGAAATCATTACTTATTTCATCAATCTTTTAAAGTTGTATCTTCATGTGAAGAGTACTGCTATCATGGCTCCAGCTGCTGCACCCCTTCGACCTGCTCTACCTGCCTTAGCCTCAACTGCCATGTCAGTCAGCCAAGCTCTTTCTCAGATCCGGCCAGTCATTCTTGACCAACCTCAGCCTAGATCTTCTACTGATACTACTTTAGCTCCATCTATTTTTGAAGTTCTACCCTTACCCTCTTTATCTACTGCATCTATGCCTTCTTCTACTTAAGCACCAGCTCCTGCTGCTGATAAAGACAAGGAAAAGATGGATCCCTGAAGAGTCTAGCAACTGTTTTCTTTTTGATGGCATGTCATTTCTTGTTTATTGTTTGTACTTCTCCTATATGTTGTATTATGAACCCTTTTTTAATGAAAATTGCTGAAGTTTCATTTCATTTTCTCTACTTTTTGATAATCCCAAAAGGGGGAGAAAAATCTACAAGTATAAATGGGGGATAAAAGAAACAAGTGTCAGTTCTATAATGTTTTTTTTCTATTCTAATATGCTAGTTTCCTTACTATTAAATTTATTTTATATTCTGACTATATCTGATTTGTGATCATCAAAAAGGGGGATATTGTTGGACTCCTCATGTGTTAATCATGTTTTAATGATCACAAATCCTTTTACTGTTAATTAATGTCAATCTTCATTGCACATCTTGCTAATGGTATTCAATCTCAATAATAACTACACATCATGGTTTAATGATAACAAATCTTATGGATGTTAATTACTCCCTTTATTATTTACAAGTCTTATGCATGATCACAAATCTCACATATATTATCAAGCCTTTATGTTTATGATTCAAGTTCTCTTACTCTCTAACGATTAAACTTAATCTATATTCTGCATATTATTTCTAAGTCTAAATACATATATTTGTCTAAGTATGGACTCATCATGAAGGACTCACCATGACCCAGACACCATGACCCAGACACCATGACCCAGACACCGTGACCCAGACACCGTGACCCAAACACCGTGACCCAGACACCGTGACCCAGACACCGTGACCCAGAAACTGTGACCCAGACACTGTGACCTAGACACCGTGACCCAGATACCGTGAAGGACTCACCGTGACCCAGACACCGTGAGCTAGACACCGTGACACGATCATACCGTGAAGCTTATACCGTGAATCTCATACCGTGAAGCACATACCGTGAAGCACATACCATGAAGCTCATACCGTGAAGCTCATACCGTGAAGCACATACTGTGAGGAAGACACCGTTCACTTAATCACTGTGACAACGTTTCTTAACTTTTTTTCAATATTATTTAAATAATGCTAACGGTCATATTTAATGTTTTTAATGCAATTACTGATATTTAATGATAGTTGTTGGCATGTCAGGAAACTGTATCTTGTACCTATGAAAAGGGAATCATTCCTTCTGACAGAACTCGTGGAATATAAGGAATATTAAGATGTAGTACACAAATATACGATAAAGAAAACAGAACATAAGTGAGGCGTGAAAGCGTGAATATACAACAAGAAGAACAATCCTGAACAAGAAGGAGATTTCTAGACTTTCAAAGAACTCTCATGAATGAAATCCAACACCACTGAAGAACACACGACAAATCAATAGATCTTTTTCATATCTGTAAAAGACAATCTAACTATGACACTCTGTTTTTCAACAGAAAAACCAGAGAAGGACTCCAAAGCATTCCTGCTGAATCCAACGAGTCTAGAGCTTCATTGATAATCACTAGAGCTTTCCAAACTCTTATCTCCTCTCTCTAAGTGATTTATTTATTAACTTTCGAGCAGTGTGGTGTAATTTGTATTTCTTATACACACACTGTCTCCTACACTGAACTGGAGGATATCAAAATCCTCAAACCACAATTGTTTACTCTTGTTTACCCACGTCAACTGTGGAAGAGGTCCTTGTGTGGCCTGGTCTGTTTGTTTCCCATGAAGAACAATGGTAGAGGTCCCTGCGTGGCCTAGGACAGTTTTGTAAACTGTTGTTAACCCCGATCCAGGGTGTGGATCAAATTTATATAAATTTGAGAGGACTAAGTCTCAGGTTGAGACTGAACCTCTTGTTATATCTATTGTGCATCTTTAGTTTAAGTTTATAGTATACTACATATATCTTATTTATTCCGCTGTTATTACTTTGAAATACAAAACTATTTTAAATCTACTTTAATAGTTAAATTGGAAAGTGTTTACACTTATTGTAAATCAGTAGGTTATTTTCAAAAGTTAGTTTAATCTTGTGGTTAAATTAACTGAGACCTAATCAATCTTTGAGAAGCTAAGTGAACATTTACAATCTGTATAAATTCACTACAGTTTAAATTGTTTTATAAATTGAGGGATTTTAAATATAAAATATTTTAATAGAAATTTTAATTGGAACTCAATTCACCCCCTATTGAGTATCCACTCCGACCAACAGTTAAATAAATATATATCAATGCAATCAAATTGTATTCCTTATAGATTAGATAATGTATACATTTTATATGTGACTAATGAAAATCATCATTATCCATTAAATATTCATTTATACAAAGATATAATTATTTATCTGAAAACTATTATTTAATATGGTTATAAATGATGTATTGTTGTTTGTTTTTTAATGAACCTCAATAGGATATTGATTTTTTTATAGAAAATTCAACTATGTAGAACAAATCCTTTTCCTTGATGATATCATTTTTAAATAGTGATGAATTTATTTAGGTTACTTAAATTTGGATCCACTACTAATAAAACAATATATTATGTGGAAAAATGGAAATTATATTAACAAAAATAGTTTGTATTTAATAAACTCATTTAGATAGAATATTATTCATATTATATTTTTCAAATTTAATTTTTTTATATGTTTATGAAAAAATGTTTTATAAATATTTATTATGTTTTCTTTATATTATTGTCACTATTATGGATTATCAAGGATAATACTACAAATAAATATTATGTATATTTGTTGTTTTTTAAATTATTGTCCAGGTTATCATGTCATTTAAAGGGAATTATAACATTAGTTGTTTGTTAGTGCTCATTTATTATTATTTTTATAAGATACCCATACCCTCCCAGGACCCCTTCCATTAGGGGCCATTATGACATATTATGTTCAACTACTTATAAGCTTGAGGATACTAACCAATGGAGAAGGTCTAATATGTTTTAATGGAATGCTTTATCCAATATATAATAACTATATAAAAAAAAATATAAATTTGTCATTAATAATGAAAAATAGAAAAAAAAAAAAATTATTTAATAGAAATAAATAAGATATATCCATGTTATATATTGTTATTCCCTAAAAAATACCATAGAAATCCATATACAATCCATTGTCCCAAGTAATATAAAATAGAGAAAAATACTAAATAAAAACATATTTTAGTTTCGCTAAATTCCTTGAAATACAAGACTTTCCCCATGTTTTCCCATATATAGATATTTCAAATATAATCAAAACCATTCGATCAAAAATATATCAAATCATATATTCTCATCTTCACCAGAGTGCACATATAACATGTGAGAAAATATGGCTACTATAGTGTCACAACTATTGAATTAGAATAGAAATATATATATGATTCATACATGTTATATGATATAATAATTCATACATAAAGAAACAAAAAAAATAGATCTTCATGTTTAAACCAATATACTAAAATTACTAAATATAACTATTCAAATCAGTAGGAATGTATTAATCATGCTAAGAAATAAATAAATATATATATATTTAAAATTGGAAAAAATAATTTATTATTATATTAACAGAAAATTTTCCATTATGAAAGTATATAGTAGATCAAACCTCACTTATAAATCACAATGACTGATAACCTATCACCCCCAATAGAATATTTCTGAAGATCCCAATAGAATTTTACAGAAGGACTATAATTATAGAATTATAACATTGATAATATGTAGATCCCAAAAAAACCTCTAAAATCCCATATTCCCCTTACCTAATAAGATGATTTTGACAACTACTTTCAGGGGCATGATTTTATAATAGCCATATATTTACATGATTTTAGAGGAAATATGCACCATTTAAACATTACATATACTTTCTGAATGAAATTTATGTATATTAGAGATTCCATACAATAATTTCACAACTTGTATACCCTGAAAAAACAATTATACCTTTATAATGATATAAGATTTCAAATCAATATACATGTTATAAATATTCTAAAACCATCTGAATATTCAATCACACAGTAATCCCAATATAATGAAAAAATAAACCTAAATTTTTAAATATAAGAAAACTGTCTATATGAACAGGGTTTTCAGTTTCTAATGTTGTACACCCCAATCGTATGATAAGATAATACTTTCATCATAGGACATACACACTAATATACCATAAATGAACAATGTTTTGTAGTAGTTGTCATATTGATACATGAAGGAAAATACATAAATCATTATGTCCACAGACATGTACCTACTTTTTGTGATCATGAAGTATCAGTTTGAAATACCATATGACCATAACTCTGACTAGTGAAAAATCATCATCAAATATAAAATTTTTATATAATTTTTTCAAATATGTACATATTCAATTAAATTTAAAATTAAAATAGATAAATATTCATATAAATCAAGAGACCACACAACTTATAAATGATATTATTATAAAGGATAATTGTCTTGAATTAATTATAATTCATGACATAGTTAACTAATATTCAAAATCTATGAAAGAAGTTACCCCATGAAACTCATGTTCATAAAGATCCCCTGTATATTGAATGGAGAAAAAGTTTCATGTGGAAATATGCACTCCCACATAAGTAATGGGATAAAAATAAAATGTATAAAGATACAAATATATATAAGGAGAAACGGGAAAAATATATCAAGTTCCCTATGACAAGTCATCCTTATCTATTATCACTATTATTCCTGGAGAGTTCATCAAATAATTATTTGACACTAACTTGTTCATAAAAAAGGTATATAAAATATTTTAAAATCAAATATATATATTTTTATATATATATATATTACTGATCAAAATAACTCCATGAAATAGTAATAAAATAAATATCTAACATAATTAATAGTCGGTGGTTCATGCCAACTCCATTTATAATGATGAAAATAAATAAAATATCCTTTTAAGGTCTTAGTACACTTTTCATGGAGTAAATAAAATAATAATAATTACCATCACATTAATTCATCAAAAATCAATTTTAACTTATATAAATGAATAATTAAGATGGGATGATACAAATCAAGTAATACATTAATAATTACATGTAATCCCAACTTTTAAAAAAATTCATCAATCGCATAAATTAATAAATATTTTGAAAAACTGATTATATGAAAATCAATTTATTAATAAAAATGTTACATGTAAATACAGAAAATTTTATATAATACTAACTCAAAACTCACCTCAGTCCATAGTCCCAAAATCATACTAACAATTAACATCCATCACCAATATAAAAATTTATCTAATGTTTCATAAGACTAATCATATATGAATGTCTATAATAGAAAACCATTAGAAAAAAATTTAACCTCCAAAATATCATAAGGTATCTAACATTCATTTTTACTGACATGGAGTCCTAACTATAGAGACACAAAAAATGTTTTCCCCCAAATTATTACCCTATAAGAACATATTAGATAAAATCATTCAACCGAAAAATCATGAGTGAATTTAATATAAAAACACATAAAACATACAAATATCATTCCTAAGGAATATATCAACTACTTGTTAAGAATTTTTATATTAATAATAGATAATAATTTAAATAACTAAAGAAGTATTTGTAGAATGTTATTCATATATTAAATGACCTTACCTAAGATCCTCCTTCATAGTTAGTTTGGCTAAGACACCTATTAGGTAATCATTAATGAATAATAATCCATATATAGGTGTTTACCTGGGTTGATCACATCGAAGGAAACAGTTTTAAAATTTTTATCACATGAAATACACACTATTATATATATAAAATAATATTTTTTATAATATGTAATTAAATAATTTCTATGAAATGTCTATGAAAAAATCATTAACACGCCATCCATTCAAATTCTAATCACATGTTTATGTATAGTTTATTATCCTTTAAATCATTTAGGATATCTATGATAATCAAAGCTCTATACATTAAATTATAATTATGTATTAATGATAATATTATTCATATATTAATAATTCATAGTCATCCCCTATTAACTTATTACAATATAAATCAGAAATATTTTATTAATGGAATGAAAACAAGGAACCCTCCAGAACAAAAACTAGGGGTCCTAAAGAAATGTAATCATAGAGAATACCCCCTAACAAGGTCACCCCCATTGGAGGAAGAGAGTTGAAACACGAGAATACAATGATGTCATTAGAGTTGGAAAACATAGAGGAATGAAATTACATGACCTTATTACATTCCCTTCATGCATGAAAAATATATTTTGGACTTTTGAGAAAACCTTTGCACTTCCTAAAAATGTAAACAATTGAACAAGAAGCTTTCCACCACCTTTTCAAGAATCATGGAAAATAAGGGGGCCAGTTTTTAGAATATCCAATGTAATCATCCTTTGATGGAAATTATGGAGGTTGGTGAGGAGAGCCGAGGTCCCCATGTGCAAAGATTGACCTTATCCAAAGAATTATTTAAGTGAAAAGATGAGAGAGACTTGGTTGTCACAAAACACACCCCCTAACTGATAAATAATGAGATATAGAACCAATAAGAGTTGAGTTCGAGGCCCAAAGAGGGAGGTTTCTTGCACGCCTAGTTTCTTTGAGGTATGTTTCCCATCGGACCTGGTGCAGCCGTAAAGAGGGATTTGAGAGAAGAGGCATCCTTCCAATCTTTCAAAAAAATGAAACAAATACAGAAGATGTTATTTGGAATTCATTACCAATGACACATCCCGCCTTCTGATCTCCTTTAAGTGAGTATAATTTTCAGCTTTCTAACTATTCCAACAACCTGACAACAGTGTTATTTCCCAATCTCCTCATTCAGTCTCTATAGTTACCACACAGTGGAAATAGTGAACTAAGAATATGAGACCTATAAGATATGAGGATGAAAAGATATTAAATTCCCAAAAATAATTCCCAAATGCACAAGACCATTCGACGTTGAAGAATAGATAATCAACCAATTTTTCTATTTTATACTTACAGCATGCACAAAAATAGGTAAGCTAGATACCCATGCACTAAAAGTCATACATAACCACATCCTCAATATTGGTTCTCTAAAAAATAAAATTATGTTATTTTGGAACCTCCTTTCTCCAAAACATATCACCCAAAATTGAGTCAAACATTCACTAATTCAATAAAAAATCAAATCTATAGTCTAAAAAATTATTGAATGGGGAAGAAAATGTATATAGATAAGGAGAAATGATATTCACATATATATTCTAAACAAATTAAAATTTATTTTACATGGATTGATGGGTGTTCGGTGTAGAGTATCGTAGAAAATGGATGGATATTTTATTTCATCTATGTATCGGGACAAATGTAACATCCGGGAAACCAATATGGGGATCAAATAAAATAGTGTATGTAAAAATTGTCAATTTTTTCTAAAAATAATATTTAATCCACTAGATACCTTATTTCCATCCACTAGATACATAGGGTCCCCATTAAAACATGATTGAATTCCATCAAGAATCTAGTGGAATTTTATTGGGAATAGTCCCAGAGATTGTACCACTATGTACGTGGTGTGCAACTGAATCTAGAAAATATAATTTTTTTCTAAAAAATAATTCTAATTTTAATTACAATATTTCATACCCATCCCACCATCAATACAATGTTGAATTTATAATCATAAATACAATATGAGTGACCTATATATTGACTAAATTATGGAAATTCACATGAATACATTTTATCACCTCCTCACTCAAACATTTCATCCATCAATATGGATGATATCACTACATATTTCTAAAATGTTACCTAATTAATAAAATCACAGAGTAGAACCACGAGTATATATAAATTGTTGTGGAATGTACTACCACCTTTTGTAGAATTAAGTTAATTGTTGATATTTTTTAAAGTACATCATAATGAATTTTTACATTGGTAATTATCTAAAGTATTGTATCAAATATTACACAAATGGGAAGTTTTTATAAAATTATAACATGAAATTGAAAAATTAATTAAAAAAACAACTTCAATGAAATCACACATTCATATATCAATCAAAACATTAATATGGTTTTATAAACACTGTACGAATAAAAATATAGTGTAAGTCGATCTTTCCCCATGGGTTCCTCCTAATACTTAAAACATTAATCCATTATTCGGTGGGTCCCTATTTTCTACCATGACACCCATCTAATTAATTTAAATATAGTTTGTTATCCTAACCAAAAATATTGTATCATAAATGAAGAAAATCCAAACTATATATCATCCAAGGTGTATATGTGGAGTGTGAGTACAAATTGTCAATAGAAATCCCAATGATAACTTAATAGGAAATTGTGAATAATGAAACAAATATATGTATATGTTTTTTATATATATGTACCATAGATAAAGTTAAATAACTAAACACATCATGTTGGATATTAAATAATATATAAATCACAATATTTTGATGGAAAACTCCTGTAACAAACTGTGGATCTAAACTATATTTGATTCCAAAAAATCATAAAGGTTAATAACTATGAAAAGAAAGAAAATTTCAGAATTACCACTTCATCAAAAAATGTAAAAAGTATCATGAATTATTATGGAAACACACACATATATATATATATATATATGGGTAAATATATGATTTTTTGTGATGCACACAGACATAGTGAAATGATGGATGCATATCGAGTTCCCTTGACACCGCTATATTAATCTATAGTGATAAATGCTTACGTCTTTTTCATTATATACCCCATCATTAATGAACTAACCATAAATTATATTTAAAAAAATTAGTATATATTATTCTTAAAAAAAATCATAATAACAAGTAAAAACATCAACATAAGTAGTATCAACCACAATGAATGACTTACAGAACTAATAAAATTAATTTATATGAAATGATGAGAATATATTAACCTCCTAGAGTAATTCAAATAAAAAAAAATTAAAAACCTCTAGTTCACAAATACTTATAACTTCCATTGAAATTATTACAAATTAATAAAAAATATAAATATAAAAATTAAATGGTCATTAAAAAACAATATTTCATCAAATAAAATTAAATAAATACTTTATATAAGTTATCATAATGAAATAACATTAAGATTGCGATCAAATGAAAACTACAATTTAATTATAAAAATATTATTTCATAAAAAACTATATTTCATAGAAAAAAACCATGATCCACCACACCACATAATCCCATTAATAGTTAAATCACCAATAAATCACTGGAAAAATGATTTATATATACTAATTATCAATGTAATAATGAAAACTATTTTAAAATCCACCTAAATACACTCAATAGAACAAAATATAACAACAATCATATTTCCCTTATTAACTGCTATTCAGAAGTCAACTTTCATAATAGAAAAAAAGTTAAACAACTCATCTAACAAATTATGCATCACTACCTCCATAGTTATAACTAATAGTAACCTTACATAAAACACATATTTAAAATCACATTATTTACTCTAAAAAAATTAATTATATTTTATTTTTCTATATAAAATACTCCCCAAGGAATAAATCTATATGAAATTGAAAGAACATAAAAATATCATTCCAAAAAAAAGTGTTGGATACATATAAGTAACTCCCAATGATACTGTAGACAATAAAATAATTAAAATAAGAAAAATAAAATAAAAAAAATGAACTCTTATAGAATATTATCCATTATTAATGGATTATATGTAATCAATTATCCTATATCACCTGGTAGTATTATGTTAATGAAAAAAAGTCCATCTATACATATAGCGATGTTGTATTATGTAACATGATGTAGGTTTAAGATTTATTATAGTTTCATAAAATACAATAAACTACTTCCAAAATAACTAAATTGTTTATTATTATTGGTAATCTAGATACACACATGAGTTTTTCATTACATTTTTATTCAAATAACAACATAATTTTTTATTGAATATATTATTATTCCATTTATTGTATCATTGTATATAATTTATGTTACACTTTAGGGATTATAGAGAAATGAAATAATATTTGAGACATAAAATGATCAGCAAGGTTTAGGAATAGATGAATCAATAATGAGACTAAAAGTATTAGTAATTTTGAAAAGTAAGCAATTGAACACAAAAGTTTTTTAGTCAGAAACATGAATATCATGAAAATATAAAGAATGATAAATATTTATAGATAATTATATATACACACATTGTATTTAAATAACATTACAGTTATGAATATATAATCCATAATCAATATGGAAAGTTAAATAGAGGAACGCGTTCTATTTAAATAGTTAATTTAGAATTTAATCCACTTAGTGATAATATCATCATGAAAATATCATGTGTAATAATAAATAAAATTTTAAAATAGGAAATGATAAACTATTTGATGCCATGATATCATGAATCATGATACCTATACCCTCAAGACACTTCAAAAGATAGTATAAAACTACTGATAAAAATCCATTTTAATCTAGAATAATAATTTTTCTCAATAATAATTATAGTCACGTTGAGGGGGAAATAATTTTGAATACCACCCATCAGCGTAGGTCTATTTTCTTCCTATAATATAAAATATTGATTTCATCAAGAATATTTTAACATATCATAAATTTTTTATAGACTAAAGAATAAAAATTTATCAATATTCCCCTTTTTTTAAAAGTATCATTAAATGTAGAACACCATATATAAAAACTATAAATGGTTTAGGAAATAAACATATATATTATAAATAGTATAGATATTTTTTGGGTAATTTAATGGAAAATGGTCAAAGGAATTTGGATCATTCAGGTAAAAATTAATTATTAAAAAAATTAATGAAGAAAGTGAATTTTGATATATTACTTTGTAAAAATGATGATAAAAAATTCATAAAATAGGTAAGTATGATATAAATACAATATTTCTCTTATAGATAATATGTTGAATCTAGGTTGTTGTGGTTGATGAATAGAACACCCATTAAATGATTCATTAATAAATTATATAAGAAAATAAAAAAATTTACATTGGAAATCAATTTATGACTAACGGTTCAAAAAAATTATAAAATAATTTCTTTGAAAAAAATCATAGAAACATATAGAAGATTTCTTAAAAAATTAGTTGTAATGGTGTCCTAAAATTCCTAACAATATGATTCTTTTAAAAAAGAGATTCCTTTATTATTTTTGGTAATTGGAAAATGATCTTTATTTTGAAAATGGCATGAATGTTCCATTAAATAAAAATTTAAAATGTTAAAATGGGTTAAAAATTAATTTTTCTAATATTTTTTGGACGAGTTAAAAAAATGAAATCATTTTTAGAAAACAAGGTATCGGAAGAAAACAAATCTACACTGGAAGAGAAAAATGATGTAAGATTTTATTAGAAACATTTTATCAAAAAAATTAGGAACCAAACTGGGAGAATTGGTAATATCACATGAAAAAATTTATGAATGACTATAGTTTAAAAAAATGGTTTTACTAAAAAATTATCATAAAATTATAATTAATGGAAATTATATTATAAACAATCACGATTACAAAGTAATTTTGAAATAAACTCATACAATAAATATAAAATTAATGTGAGAATTAACCATTGAATATATTATGTTTATCATATATAAATCCACATAGAAAATGTAAAATTAAAAAAATAGATATTAGAAATTCATTACATATGTTATCTTATAGTATAAAAGTCTATGAAAAAGTAATGTAACCCAATTTACAGAAATTATGTTATAAAAGGTTTTAGAATATGTTATATTTTATAAAAAATCTCATTGGATAACATAATTAAAATTGGAATATAAAATTAAATTAGATTTGAATTATTCATGGAATTACAAGTTAAATGGGATTTTTATAGTCCATATTCAGGTAATTGGTACATTATATAAAAATGTGACTCAATAAAAGTAAATTGAGAAAGAATCTCTTACGCCATGCTCCATTTGGGTGGAACTTTATTTAAATCATGTATAGTGGTTTAAAACATATTATTAATATATACCAAAAAATATATTAATATTCATAATATGATATATGTTCCTATTATAATATCTTATCATTTATTATTTAATTATCATTCTTTATTTTAAGTGTTCTTATTCCAATTGCATTGTTTTCTCATTCCTTATTTTTCATAATTGTACTGATTCAATTGTATGTTATATAAATTCATAATAATTACAATTATAATAATGAAATAACAATAAAAACTTATAATAATTTATAATTTTAATACTCATAATGACATATGGTTATGAAAAATGACCTAGATGACAATTTAGGAGATGACTTTTTCTATGTATGTCTGAGTAACATTTCCATTTTTTTATGATAATTATTAAAAGAAGTAATATAATATTTTTACATCATAGAATTATAATTAAATAATATATATGACATTACTTATTGATATATATATATATCCCCAAGTAGTTTTGTGATAAAAATACAGTCGCATCGCTCTGTGAAGGTGGTAGTCTATACATACAAGGATTATGCTGTCATTTTTTATTTTAATAATTAAAATGATATATTATATTTTTATATTGACTATTTTTTTATTTAAATAATAAATATTTAATTTATATCACACATATTCAATAACTTAATTATAATCACCTTCCATAAAATGTGTTAGTTAGAGGTAAATCCCTTGGATCAGCCAAGTGGAAGTCCGCCCTAGACATGATCAATGTTAATTTTTTCCCAATTCAATGGAATGTAAAAATGTTATATGTGTGCTAAATGAAATAAAAACGCAAATTGAAGAACGTTACCAAATTTTTTCATAACCTCCTCAAGTTTGAATCAAAAACCATGTAAGGATGTATTCATACCCAATATAAGGTATCTAGGACTATAGGAGGGATTTTGAAAGATTATATTCTAATTAATTGAATGAAAAAGGGATTTTAATGTTTGAATAAGAGAGAAGTGAGGGTGTCCTTTTAAAAGTGAGGTGATTAGAATAATTGTATTTATTGAAATTAAAATGGTGTACCTACATTTTTCCCATAAAAAATGGGTAAAATATACATTATAATCATTATATAATAATTATAGAGTCTAAAAAACTCTATAAAATAGCTTTCAAATATGTATTTTGGTCCTTTAAACTCATATCTTTTTAGTTAAACTGCCAGTATAACAATTTATAACTTAATTACTCGATGTTATTTTAATTTTTTCACAATTAATTTTGGAAATAAATTAATTTACCGATAGTATATAAAATAAATTAATATTATTATAGATATATAACACATTTTTTCAACTTTCATTTACATAATTTGAAAAAAGAATTTAAAATTTATATTAAAGAATTCATGAGAGAGCTAATTTTGAAAGAAAAAATGTAATAATCATTACAATGTTTTTGTATCAAAATTCAATATGAAAATGATTTAAATGAACTAAATTATATTTATACATATATATACATTAAATAATATTATATTTATAAAACTGAAATTATAATATAACATTATAAATAATTTAAATTAAATTTCATGTTTCGACTAAAATTCAGAATTTTTAATTATTCATTGAAAAAAAAAATCTTTTAGGAAAAAAAATATATGATAATTATTATATTATAATTAAAAAAAATTATTTCATTTAGAAAATATATATTCTAAAATAGGGAAATTATTATTTTAAATTACGTTCCAAAACTATGAATAACCATTCTTCTATGAAAAATATAGTTTTTTAGAAAATACCCATTTTAATTATAAATGATTCTTATTTTATATATAATCAACAAATTACCATTCAATTAGTTTATATATGTGTAAAAAATATAATTTCTAAAATTAAGAGTGTATTATTCATACCCTCTAATTTCATAGCTATGTTATAACTATATACAATATTATGGTTCATTTAGACTCAATGTTGTGTGTTCTTTAAGATATCATAGAGATTTAATTTAATGAGAAAAAATTCATGGATTTTTTGATATTTTTGTCGAGTATAACATACTATATAAAAAAATTATAATTTTATAATTTTGGGGTATAACCTTATACCCCAAATTAAAAAAGTTGATCCCTCATAATTTAAGCAAAATCTCGGTAATCTTGGGTTTGATATTTGTAAAATATTTTTTTTCAAAACCCGTGTTTTAAAAAGGGTTAATAAAAAATCATAATGATAAGATATAATTCTATATATAATGTTTATATGGAATAAAACATAACTAGTTCTCTAAGAAGGATTGAAATTGGTCAAAACTGAAGATATATTCATTGAATAAAAGTTTATACTATTTTAGAGACTGGTTGAGGTAATTTATCTAAACAAAGTAAGTGATTAATGAAATTTTATGGTCTAAAAACAACTAATGAGTGATCATTTTAAATTCTATTAGTTAAAAAATTAGGATAATACGAGAAATGTTTTTAAATGTCCTTTTAAAGAATAATAGGAATTATTTTAAAGTTTAAGGATATGAGGAAATATAATTAGTTGATGTTTTTTTGATAATCATAGCTTCATACTTTAGTTTCGATGCGTTAATTTTACTATTAATCACATTCTATAACAAAATTAATGTCCTAAAAAGAATTTTTTTTGGATGAAGAACCAAAATTTTCTTTGAATGGAATATATTATTCAAAAAATTATGAATTTTTTTTATCATGGAATTTAACTATTTTATAAAATCAAAACGGTTAGGACAAGTTATCTAGTATAATAAATTAATCTACAAACATCAAAAGTAACACCCTTATTTGACATTAATGTATACCCATCAAGACACTTAACTAAGAAGTGACTTATTAAATATAAAATCAAAATGAATATTGGTGGGATCTAAACCCTTTCCATCCTTCATTCAATTGTTCAATCCCTAGAGCCTTGTCGGACATGATGGGTTTTCACCTATCGTGTGGGTTTTCATTTCTCTAAAACAATAAAAAATTTCAATAACATTCCTAAATTGTGAGGAAATAAAATTTCTATAACATCAAATATAGTATAAACATTAATGTTTATAAATACCTTTAATCAAAGGTCATAATAAATTTAAAGGAATTATTCCTCAAATATCTCTTTATTAATATAATTAATAATTTCTATTTCTATAAACAATTACTAATTATATAATTTTTCAATATAAACCCTCTTAATATAAAACCTAAAAGTGGTTTTTAAGACATTGAACTTTGGATAAACCTTAATATCATAATCCATGATGGTATCCATATCAATTAATTTAATTAAGACATATATTCTTATAAAATTTGAAACAATCCAAATATTTTTTCATGAGTTTTTTATTAATATACCATTCGTAAATATAGTTCTAAAATAAAATTATGGAATCTATGTACATAAATATATCATCGATTTTATTTCAATATAATTCTTTCTTTGGTCATTGGGTTGATCATTTTAAGAGGTATTTGACTTGGGTAATGCCCAAATACAGAACTATAAAAGGAAACCTAATATTAAATTTAGTTCCTTCTATCAAACTCTTTAATTTTTCTCAACTATTCATTGCTTTATGACCTTAAATTCTACACATGAATCATTTTACCATTTCAGTATGACACTTTCTATCCAATCTAATGCAACCTAGGATTACCCATGTTCCTTCATTATCACCATCTATTCAAATACATCATCATGGTCTATAAAAAATTAAATTAACTAAAGCATATCCCATTGGAGGGTCAAACTACATGACTACTAAGTATCTATTTCATGAACAATATGAAATTTGGTTCAAGAAAAATACACCAATTTTGGAGTCATTACTCCTTGGTATGACTGTTCAAAAACCAAATCCACATGTAGTATGTAGACATAATTTTATTTCTATGAAAACCCACATAAACCCTACACTAAAAACATGTTACTATGTTCTTCAATACTTATCCTTAATTTTAATAAAATTTTTATGATTAATAAGATATGTTTTCAACAATCAATTCCATTTGATATTTTAGAAAACCTCCTCTGATAACAACTATGTCAACCACGACCTCGGAATCCAAGACCAAATGTCTTATATTATTACATTGGAATAACAAACAAGGAATGAAACCAAAATTACTGAATATTTTATTGGTCTAGGAATAATAGATAAATAAATGAGTGTTTCATATCATTTTAATAAAAACTAAAACATGATTTTTTAGGAATATTATAATTCCATCTTAAATATCCCTGCATATTATTTATAGAGAACTCCAATAAATCATCATAAAGGGGAAAATTAATGGGGAGATCAAATTATTAATAAGGGTCATGTAATGTTGAATCTATCATGAATCCAAAATCATTATCAACATTGAATGTTATGTGACTAAAAACCAAATCCATTAAATTAATTACATTATTATCCAAATTAGATAAGGAATAATCAACATAGAGGAACACATAACTGAACACAAATTCCATTTAATTAACTCAACTATCCTAAATAGTTAAAGGATAATCAATATGAATGGTAAAAAAATATAACACATTCCCTTGAATCAATAAACATATAATGATTTTCATTTAGAGATAACGCCATCTTCAAAATCTCTCGGATAACAACAACTAAATTATAAATAATGAAAATATTTAATTATTGGGCCTCATGATCTCATAAATCATGATACCTGTATAGTCATTTCTTTTCAAAATAGGGTTTAAAACTATTGGTATAAACTCATTTAATGAATACATATTTTTTCATGATTCTATAGATGAAGCAATGAGATATTTAATTTTTAGGCCCACTCACAACTAAAAATACAATGAAATTATCTTATAGCGAATTAGCAATTTAATTCATGAAAAATGTTCCCTATAGTCAAATATACATATTTGGTAAAAATATTAATTTATAAATATTTACTAGATGAAGAAAAAACATTCAACGCAGAACACTATAGGAAAAAATGTTTCATGGACAATTGAATAAAAATATCCATGAAAAATAATATGTATATATATATGAAAAATTTAAGGCCTAAATATCATAAAAAACGATTATTTCATAGTAAAGTTAATGACTACAAAAATGAATTAATAAATATAATTTCAAAACATTACTTTTTCAAAATTATGATAAAACATCCATAGAATGAAAAATTATGTAATCTATAAAATATATAACCATTAGAGTATATGTTAGTTAATCATTATTTTCATTAAGAAATATAAATTAGTTGAAAATTTGTTTATAAAATGTTAATTGAAATTTTATTTTCTATTTATAAAATCATTGAAAAACTTATATTAAAAAAATAGAATTAATTACCTTTAAATTATCTAAAAAATTTAATATTTATTTTTTAGAATAAATAATATTTATAATGATATGAATATTAGTACATGATGAGTGTGCTAAAACAAATATTCTATTCACATTTTTTATAAAATCCAAACATGCATTGATATAAAAAAGACATGAATATTACATTAAATAAAATTATAACATGTCAAAATGGGTAAAAATATCTGTAGTAAATTATTTGAAAATATTTTTGAAAATATTTTTAGAATCCATGTTTTTGGGAGAAATAAGATTTCTAATAGATGCAAGAAAAGAAGTTATATTTTCATAAAAAAATACATTTCACTTAAATTTTAATTACCAAAATGTAGAAAATGGTATTATTATATTAATATGGTTATTAATAACCAGAGTAGAGCAAATTGAAATGGTTTATTAAATAATGATCAAATAATTTTCATTAATGGAAATTCATTTATAAGAAATCCACAATAAAATGTGATGGTAAAAATAAATGTGTACAATGATCATAATGTTGAGGAGAGAATTAAGGAATGAATCAATTTTGTGTATAAAATTAAAATCCAAAAAAATAAATATATCTAAAAAATAGACATCGAAAAGTCATTTCACCAATAATAGGAGAATATTATATACAGTATAAGAGTTATATAACTCAATGAAAATAAATTGAGTTATGAAATTATTTTCCACATGGTAACTTTTATATCAAATTCTCATGGATTAAATATGTTATATTGAGACATAAAATGATGAATTATGATTTTTATAAACATATTACATGTGAAATGAGATGGGGAGCTCACTCGATTGTGTAGGGTTTTCCCTTCACCTCCCTCCACCTTTCACCGTCTTCCTAGGATTCTCACTATCTATTAAAATAACTGCCTTCATTAACATCACCCTCACATGACTCAAAAGTTGATACCATCCATACCTAGTGTACCATATGAAAACCCCATTACTCCCTCCCCATGTTTTTTTTTCGCAGGACCACCCAGATCCATTGATGCCTCCCTCCTGGATCCATTCACCATAAGGCCACTACCATCAATGGAACGAGCACTTCCCTTTAGCCCTCCTGGACCCCATATGTGGTGGTGTGTGATTTATATTGGAGGAGGAGAGTCAGTGGCCTCCCACTACCCTATTTCATATGCCCTACCAAACTCACCCCACCCTATGATGCTTCCCCGTTTGGCGTGTTATATCTTGACAACAAAAATAGGGGAAAACTGACTCCATGCCACCCTGTAGTTCACTATGATGTGCACTTCCACCCCGAATATACATGGCATACCTGTAATCTAGAACTAGTTATATAACCTCATGAGTAACCCCCAGTAGTGAGACCTACATATGAAGGTGTGAAATGGTGTTTATCTCATCTTGAAAGTTTTGTGGCACTGTGTTCTGGAGCTCTGATGATGAATTCCCCTCTATGTTTCATTCTACATCGATAGTTCCTAACCTGCATTTCATATCTCCCCTAATATATCTCATATATGATGTCTTCATGTATATTCTCTAATATTTTTCATGGTGTCAGTATCCTATAATTCACAGGATAAACAATTAGAAATTTTTTTGGTTGTCGTGCTGTGAAATTCTTGAAGGCGTATACATGGCTGAAGATAGCTCTACCGAGGACTTGTTACTGGTGTCGACCGATGTCAAGGTTTTTACAACTAGTATTTTCTATTTTTTCTTTTTTTCCTCTTATTTTTCATTATGCTTTTTCACACAAGACCCCTATTTGGTCTGGTTTGATAGATTCCTGAATTTTTTTAATGTTTTTAGTTTCTTCTATAATGGTCAAACTTTTCAGGTACTATTTTGATTGGTTGCACCATCCATTGCATCATGGTGGTCTCCGGGTTCCTTATTAAAAATATTTTTCAATGAATCCCTCATCATCAGTCATCCTCCTATAAAGTCTCAAGTTTATATATTCTTCTATCTTACAATTTTATATGTGCCTTTTGTTGTTCCTGTTTGTTTTTGAAGGTAGGTCTCTTGTCTGTAATAGTGGATCCCCTTAAGAAAGCATCCTCATATTTTCATTTGTTCGGTTTCACATAACCATAATGTAATTATTTTCAAAAATAAAAAAAAAATTGACATGTGTAATAGGAAGTGTGTACACCATATAAATTAAATTAGTGCATAACATACAAAGGTTCCTCAATTAATTGTAATTAAGACAGAATCCCTTACCTTACAGTATGTTGTGATTGAATGTGAATAAAGAACATATGTTTTTTTATTAAAAATTAAATGAAAATATTCTATAAACATATTATTTTTCATAATATAATATATTATCATATTATAACTAATTATAATCCAATTGTTAATAATTTTTCATTATTTTCTTTGTTTCAGCTGTTATTTTTCTTATTTTAGCATTCATTATATTTCATGAATGTTTTGATTCCTAAGTAAATTATAATGTTTTCCCATATCTGGAATAATAATCATTATATAATAACCATACTGGAACCTCATATATAATTTTCAAACCAATCATTAATTATGGTTTGGTAAAATGAACAATGTTAGAATCATTGAGATGGTTGGAAGTGCATACACATGAGTAATGTTTCCATATTCCAATGATCATTATAGAAATAATTTATGTAATATAGTATCATTTGAAATTATAATAATATAATATATTTAATTTTATTTATTTAAATATAATTATAATATCATTCATCTGGTTTGGTGATGATAATAGAGTAACATCACCTCGAGACGATGGTAGTACATATGTACACAGATGATGTTATCATTTTTTTGTTCAATAAAAAAATGAAGTATTATCATTTAAAAATGATTAATAATTCATGAATATCATAAAATATTTAATTTATATATTATATATTGATTACGTTTATCTTTATCAACTTCCGTGTAAAATTTTAGTAATAGACGAATCACATCGCTTCGCGTGGCAGTAATCCTCCATACACACGAGTGATGCAATCACATCGCCTATGAAATAGAACATAAAAATGTCATATATTACCTAATAAAACAATATGTATAGAGGGAATATTGTATCTATTCCGGTCTCTGAGCGGCGGCATTCTCCTCTGAGCGGTAGGCTAGGGTTTTCCTTCTCTGGTTTCGCCTCCTTCCCTCCTCCGGCATGAAGCGGTGCGGCTCGGTGTCGATTCTTCGTCCTTGGCTCGACGTCAGTTCTTCGCCCTCGGCTCGGGAGCTTGGTTGGGCATCGTATGTGGCCTCGTCTTGGCGGGCTTGATCAGGCGAGGATTGGCGCTGGCCCCGGTGTGATGCGGAGGGGGTAGGGTCTTCCTGCAGCTTCCTTGCAAGGTGCTTTGACTGCAAATTTGGATTCAAGCAGGCTCTCAAATCTCGAGCGTTGATTGGGATGAGATGGTGGATCTGTGCATGGGAGAAGGCGGCGACGTCGCTTCACCGTGTGGGAGACGGCGATGGTGCATCGGCGCAAGAGTCAGGACGGAGGGTCTCGGTGGCGCGGGGAGTTCTTCCAAGTTCATCAGCGACGGCGGCGGCCGCGTTCTAGGAAGCGATTTGTTCCAGATCTGGTTTCAAACCAGATCTGGTCGGACATCAGCGGCGGAGGCTGGTTGGAAGGCGGTGATTACAAATCTGTTCCAGACCTAGTTTCAAACCAGATCTGGTCGGACATCGGCGGTTTGGATGGCAGACTTCGGTCTCGCGGTGACACGGTGTCAGAGGTGTGATGGTGATCAGCGGTGGTTGATAGCCCCGTTCTGGTCACGATCTGCAGATCTTGATGGTTCCTTGTGCCTCGTCGTCGACGGGATACTTGGCGGGTGGTGGGCTCTTCTGGCGGTCGTTCGTGCGGGTACGGAGGTGCGTCACGGCGGTCGGTCATGTCGGTGGATTCTGTGCGGTGTTGCGGTGAGCGTCGACCTCAGGTTGATGGCTTGGCTCCGGCACCCGTGTGGTCTTCAAAGGCGGCGTCGTGACAGGGTTTTGCGGCCCTCGATTTTCGATGGTGGCGGGATTGTGTGGCAACGATGTGTCAAGGCCACGGTGGGGGTTCATACCTGATTGGTGGCGCCGCGGCGGTTCAGGCTTGCTTGGGCTGCGTGGTTGGTTTTCCCTGCTTGGGCAGCCGGTTCTTTTCTGGTGGCCGTGTCTCCGGAGTGATAGCTTGGAATTGGTCCGGTGGGCCTTCTGGTTTTACCTTTGGGTTGTGTTATCCTCTTATGGTGCTTCTGGTCACTTGTCGTGGGTTTTCCCATTGGGCTCTTATGTTTTGGGTGGTGTCTATGATTGGGCTTTGTCCCACTGGGCCTACGGGCTTGTAATCGGTTTTACCTTACCCATTTCAAAAGGTTTTACTGTCCTTTTTCTTTTCTTTTAATAAAGGGGCATGACCCCAAACCTTTCTGACAATAGGTATAGTTATTTTTTACATATAATATATATACTTCACATAAACCATCATGAAAAAACATGATATCAATTAATCGTAATAATTAATTACATTGTTTCATGAGGCGATAGACCACCGTAAACACGGATGGTGATTTCATAACCCATTTGATTTATGTGGGAATGTAATGTGTTATTAAATGAGGATAAAAATTTCTAAGAAATTGTAATATATTAGGTATATTAAATCAATGTTTTAAATAAAAATCTATATAGGCGGATTAATGAATAAAATAAAATAACTCATTGAAGAACATTACATCTTCTTTAGGTGACCTCCTTGTGTTCTCACAACAATCCATTCTAGGATTTATTTTTTCCCAAAGAAAAGTTTCAATGTTTATATGAGTAATTTTGGTAAATTAATTCTATATGTGTAATCCAAATTAATGGATTTTAATGTTTTAATAAAACAGAAGGGGGTTGACCTTTTATATGTGAAGTTAGTGGCACAGTCGTAATTATTTAAGAGAAAAATGCTGACCCATGTTTTTTACATTCTTTAAGGGTGAAAAATAGTGTATTATTGATAAATAGTCATGATTGGCTCTAAAAATGAATACAATATATATTATAAATACATTTTACATAATTTTAAACCTTAAATATATAGTTCATCCTCTGTTAACCCATTTTTACAGTAACAACATCAAATTATTTTTACTATTTTGACTACTCATTTTGGTAAAAAACTAGGATGATATTATTAGATAATAAAATATATTCTAATTCCACATAATGAATCAAATTTTTATAAAATCACTTTAACATATTTCGAATGTTTTAATTTAAAATTAATCTAACTCATGTAATGTGAATACATGATTTCAAAGAGAAAATGAATAAATGTTTACAATTTTTTTATATTAAAATTATAAATGAAAATTAATACAATGAAATAAATTAGACTGATATATATATATATATATATAATTTAACTAATCTTAAATTGAATCCAATTAAAAATAAAATTTAACTTTAAACATTAAATAAAATTGACGTTTTAAATCAAAACACAACATTTTTGACTATTCATTGAAAGATTTAAAATTCCAATAAATCCCAAAAATTAACAAAAAAATAATTTTGATATTCTAAATTTGAAAATTATATTAATTTTATAATTGAAATTTCCTAAATGTGATGAAAGTTAATTTTAAACAATGTGCACAAATCAATACAAAATCATCTTTTAAAAAATATATAATTCTTCAGAAAACATTACTATTTTAATTTTAATAAATTCATATTTTATTTATAATTATTATATAAAAAATGAATTTTTTACTTGTTCATAACAAATAATTCTCTTACTTTAGTTAGTATTATTCATACCCCTCAATTTTATGGTTGTGCTATACCATTATACTATATTATAGTTAATTTATACTTGGGGTTGCATGTTTCAAATATCATAGAGGTAAACTTTAAAGAGATATATATATTTTTTTATTAATATTGGTTTTTCATTTCATACAATCTATCAAATAATATTTTAGAATTTTAGAATTTTGGGGTGGTAAAATACGTTTTCAACTATGTTTTTTATTCATAATGAATAATGTGTTAGGGTTTTTTATACTTAAAATTGATAATATTAAATATTTAAAATATAAATTTATTAGCCATCAATGTTTAAATAATTTCTTCCCATTACAGTAAAACCATAAATTAAAATATAAATGGTTAAACCTTATAACTGTTGGTTTCTTTTCTTAAAATGCATTTAGTTTGGTCTGTTATCCAATAAAATGGTTATCTCTTTGAATTATAATAATGAATAATAGAGTGGACTATTTTCATGGAAATGTTGATAAAAATAAAAAAATTCAACAAATAATCCATTACTATGTAAATAATAACCATGATAACAAGTGATATACATGATCAGATAATAGTAAAAAAACGATGAACATTTATATTATATAAAAAACCAAAAAAATCCATTCACATATATTCCAGACATGAATACTACTTACAGAGGCATATTAATGAACTTATAATTTATTGAATAACATTATAATGATTTGAAAATTAATAATTATCAAATAAAATATGAATAAACACTAATAGAAATTCAATAAATTAATGCTTAATTTAACTAATCAATTCTTAAAAAAATGTTATATTTGTAACATTTTTATTAATAAATTCATAATATTTTGATGAAATATTGGGAGAACATCACAATCAAATCCAAATTAAACCTAATAGTGGTTGATATGACCACAATTACATACCATTTCTTAGAAAATTTATAGCATGTTATCCCTAATTAGCTCTATAATAATACTAATCGAATTTCTATAAATAGTTTATCCTATATAAAATATGATCTATAAATAAAAAACCTACCACTCTAACACAACCCCATAAATATTTTTCTCACAATAAAATCATGATACTATGATCCATAATATAAAAAAAGTAAAATAACCGATAAAAATCCAACATTATTCTAAAATTATTCCACTATATGACTCCACTATAATAAATATTAATCACATGGAAGAAATAATAAATCATTAGACTACAAAAATCATAAAAAACAGAAACTATATCAGTTAATAAATATTCCACCATGATATAGTGGAATCAAAAATCATATTCATAGTTCATAAAGTAAAAAGTAGAGAGTAAGGGTATGAAATAAAAATTATATATATAAGTAGATATTTAACAACATTTGATAAAATATATACAATATAGACCATATAGATTATTGAGGGATATAAAAGGATAGAAATAGATCCATGTTTAAGATGTATCCCTTCATCCATGTAGTTATAGGGAAAATGATTATGGGAAACACTTAATGGATTAATGTAAATATGGGAAGAATATTCAATTTCATTTATTTAAAATAAACTTGATGGGGAAATTTGATAACTAGTATCCCCTAATTATCCACCATGAATCCTAATTTAAATATACTATAAGAAAACTCCAAATTTAATGAATATCTAGTTGGAATACACTCTCTTATTTTCCCATAATATACTAATTGGAACTATATTGGGAACTCAATGTCTTATTTCATTCACAATATTTAAATTTCTTTTGAAAATATGTGACTCTGATCATTTTTATCCACCAAAACATCTCCAAAAATTGAAATAAGATTTCAAAAGAATAAATAAATAACCAATGTCATTTTCTTATTCCAAAAATTCATGAATTTAAAAATTTCCACTATTTGAATTTAAAATTACAATTTATAATAATATATTCATTAATTTAATAATAATTAGTGGAAAAACCTGGTTAAGATTCAGTTAAAAAAATATTATCTGTATCTAAAAAAACATTGGGTAAAACAATGTATACTCTATTTCATGGTTCAATTAAAATAAAATAATGTGACCAATATATGGTAGACTTACAATGATCTTAGTTATTTTTTCCTTAAAATCCACATTTTCAACATAAATTCGTTAATGAAAAAATATTTTAATACAATTAGTTATCATTTGAAAAATCTATAGACCCACAATATCATAACACGTATGTTTCACAGATCATCTTACTCCCTAATGAGAGGTCACAAAGTCACACACTTTATAACCTTTTAAAACTTATACAATTCAGGTGTAACCCCTTTATAATGAATATTCATAATTATATCCTTGAATTAATTTGGAACTGAATAACTGCCACTTTACTCTTCCATTTCGAGAGAGATGTTCCTAACCCATGTTTCGTATATCAATTTGTTAATTAATTTAATATTTTTTAAGTATAGCTATTTTAAAACCCATAGTATTTTACCATGTCCAATTCATCTTATGCTATATTATTCCGAAATTCAATGAAAATAAGTAATTGTCTACTTAAATTAGTAAATAAAGAAACATTCCACTTGGTGAAAATTTATAAATCCACTCAAAAATAATCATTACAAAAACACAATCACACATGGTTTAAACCATTTTTAAATTATCCAAATGTAATAGTTCAAATAAATTATGAATAACATGTATCACTACCTTCTCTATATCTCTTACAATATTCATCCAACAAAAAATAATTATTTTATTAACATATATGAATCCAACATTGAATCATGGAAAATAATAGAAGGTAGGGTAGAGAATGTCCAAAAAAATCAAATGGCTGCCAAACCTCCCTAGAAAACAAATATATATGATTAATTCAATACTGTAATTAAATCATCATACCATTACATTACGATTCATACATTCCACTAAAACTCATGTTTCATTATAGTAGTTTTGGTGATCTATTGGTCTATTTATTCCCATACCTGGAATCTCGATGTAATGTTTTACAACCACATTATGGAGACCAAAACATGTATCCACTTCCACATAATGACTAGAGGGACTTTATACATTTTTTAAAAAATATATAATTTCATTTATTTGATATATTTTCTCTTTCCCATAGCCTCTAACTCATTTTCTAGGAAAAATAAACACATATACCCATTAAATTGAATAATAAATATAGAAATATCCATCTTTAATCTATGGGTAACTAAAAACATATTACAATGGGGATTATGTATAAGAAGAATCAAAATGAATATTCTAAATATAACTCTTGTTATTATTTTTAGATGTCCATTTTTTTATCCCAATTTCTCAATATAGATATATTTTACACTTTGTAATACCCAAACTTGTGATATCTATTTCACATTTATCATCCTCACAATATAGTATATGATATGAATAGGATCTTATGAAATTATGTATTTATTTTATTATCATCATTGTAAATACAAATCACAATTTTTGAGTCTCACCCATTAACCAAAAAAATGTTATGTTAATGAAATTCTAAACACATATATACCTCTCAAAAATATATATTTGAAAATCAACCATCCCTATACTCTTTATAGTCCAAAATGTACCTATAAAAGTACTCTACCTTACATGTATTCCATATCTGATGATGTATCAATGTTTTTGAAACTTGATGGAATACATTATTAGTTATTCTAAACTCCAATGATCTAAATTTAATATATACATATTGATAATATTCTATATAGGTCTCATTAAAGAATTCATGATTATCTGCAATAATATTTCAATATCATACACAAATCACTGAAAAACTAGTGATAATCCCCCAATAATAATTCAATATCAGGTATACATAAATAATCTACCCTATAGAATATCCAATGAAACATCCATCATCGATGCTTGATAAATATTATTATTAGAAAATTACATTAAATCAAAATGGTTCCTACATCATTTATTGAAATATAGAATATATATATATATAATACAATACCAAAAATCTATACCTTATTCTTAGATTGATTGAAAATAAGCTTTAAATAAGTTTTATTACACATTACAACGATTCCAGTTCCATTTGAAGTACCAAAACAATGATATATGAATCTGGAACAACAGTAAAATAAAACATACCACACCATACCTTATAATATTCACATATATTTAATATATAGTGTTCCAATATCACCCATGGAAAAATTCACTCAAATATTAAAAACAATATCATCATCAATTGGTCAATGATAACCAATATTACTTCCTACCCAGTAGGATATTTATACACTATTTATAAATTCCATTTCACCCTCTTCCCACTTATATATATTACTGGTAAAATCATAAATTTACTTGATTTCGTGGAGATTTTAGTAATCCCTTGATAATTGGTGACATATGTAAATAATTACACCACTATGTATCATATTATAATAGACTACTAGCATTATATTCTAACATCATTATATATACTGGTATGTAATGGATAAATAGGGATTCATAGAGATTTAAAATCTCATTGTATATCATCCTTTAATATCATTTCCCCCAATAACTTACCTTAATAATGTATAATATAATCATAGTCTTATGTTTAAAAAACCAATAATTCTCATTATAATTTTTCTCATTCCACATAAAGTATATTTAACTTTCTAAAATTACCACTCTCACTATCTCTACATTTGTATATGTCACACTAAGAAGTTCAAAAAAATAACATCACTATAATCAATAAACATATATTTGAAAGAACACACATCAAATTATAGAAATGTTTGAATAAAAATAAAAACACAATCTGAATATTTATTACGTTGAGAATCAATCACCATATTTCACATATTTTTTCTCTAATGAATCATCACAATAAAGCAACAACAAAACATTATGAAGAATTATATGTCCTCAATCATGATTCACCATGTTCTAGAGACTACCTACTATGGGTGAGGTTCTACTCATCAAATATGGGGTTAATATAGCTTTATATCCATAAGAATAAATTCCTAATATATAAAATAATATATATAAACGAATATGATATTGGAGTTTAGTTAAATGAAAAAAAATTATAACAACAAAAACAATGCAGTAAAAAAGAAAAATGAACCCTATCTAGTGATACATTCAAATGTTTCAAAGATATCATAATTGGCTCATATGATCAATACTACTTAAGAAATAATATATGTTGAATAAAAAATGGAAACATAAATGAATTATTTTATATTGACAATGGAACTGTCTCCATATCCCATCTATTGTTATCTATAATGTTGACATGGGTTATGTACCTCATTCCAACCTCTAGGTTCACTACATTGTCTTTATATTCATAAAGGTATAGATTCATGGTGGGTGACTAATATTAACTAGTCTACTAATAATAGTTCCACTAAAAATAATCTTAACAATAATTTTACATGTATTTTATTAAAATGAAGTGGGTATAAACCATATGATAAATACCATTTCTAACATATTGTTTACGGAATTCCATCCTAATAATCGATGGATACATACTTCACCATGTTGATGAATACGAGATATAATTTCCCATGGTTTGATCACTTGATTATAGCCGGACCTCCATAGTTCATGTGGTTATAATTATTAGTCAATGACCCTAAATTATGATTGTCTGTATTGAATTTCCATGAAATGGTTGGCCTTCAAGTGTGTCATTATTATAAAAAAATCATCATAAAATATTCATGGTTATAGCCAAAATCATCTTAGAGTATACTGATTTACATTATAATCATTGTCATGGGTATGTTCCCACAATATTTAATGATATAATGTATACCATATAAATTATAATAAACTTATATATAACATAATTATTTTAGAAATAGTATATATAATGATAGGAGAAATAATAGTTTAGTGATACTAGAATGTCTTGCTTAATAACCACTTTGATATCTTAATATTATATTCTGGGAAATAACCTCATTCAACCTATCTATAGTGTTGTGGATTTAATTGCTTCATGTTTAGATTAATTTAAAACCCCCTGATATTGGACTCATATATATTATAATATCCATTTATATAATATATTATACAACCATTAACCCAATATGACTGGGTAAGATCACAATCACCAGAATGAATTAACCAACAACTATTCCTTAACGAAAACCCTAATCACCTTACGCATAATGTAAGTGGGACTCTTTATTTTCCAATTCACTTTTATAATTAATCATTACACCACATGTGTAAAATAAAGAAAAATTATTGGGGCTTATTCATTTATGGATTATCATATCCGTCATGGGTCTCACATATATATTAATTCATCCCAATAGGTCATAACAAAAAAATTACGAGACCGTGGACATTAAGTAGATCCATAATAAATTGAAAACAAGTCTTCTACCATCAAATTATATTCTCAATTTCCAAAAAGACCATACGATCAATAAAAAATATTTAGTTTATAACCCTTAATAACATCTCTTCATTTATATTATCCCATAAGAGAATCCTAAAAGCCATCTCTTCCATATCTAATGCAAACTCTACAGGTTAGCATATTTTTGAGCATTAGTATTAGTGTTGGTCCATTCTTTGTCTCAATTTACATGTCATAAAAGGACTATATGGACATATCAATGATAAACTAGTACAAAAACCTTTTTTTACGTCACCATTTTTCACGTCAGTTATTATATAACCGATGTGAAAAATCAATGTACATCACTTTTCCACATCGGTTATTAAATAACCGACGTGAAAACCCGTTTTCCAGGAAAATATATTAAAATTTTCACTTATTTTTCACGTCGGTTATTAAATAACCGACGAGAAAAATGTTTACCAAAATGTATCTGATTTTTCAAACTTTAATTTGATAGGTCACGGAGCTCAAACGGAATTACGGATTAAAAGTTATGGCCTTCAGAAGTTGATCATCTCTAAACGATGTCTTAAGGATGTCAAACTTCTGAAGGCCATAAATTTTAATCCGTAACTCTGTTTGAGCTCTGTGACCTGTCAAATTAAATCTTGGAAAATGAACTACATTTTTGTAAACATTTTTTACATCGGTTATTAAATAACAGACGTGAAAAAGTCATGAAAACCGATTTTTCACGTCGGTTATTTAATAACTGACGTGAAAGAGTGACGAAGATTGATTTTTCACGTTGGTTTTATAATAACCAATGTGAAAAATAAATTAAAATTTTAATATCTTTTCATGTCGGTTATCATAAAAACGACGTGAATGATATTTTTAATATCCCGCTAACGTGAAATTTCAATTTTTTTACATCGCGGCATCGAAATTTTGAATTGCCGCCTAAAATTTTTAATACCTCGTTTTCTCATAGAATCTAAATTATATGTTTCCATTATACACCCATCCTAATTTGACGATAATTTATTTCAACCATTATCGTTCCCCCAAATCGACTCTTTTTCTTTCGAACGTGAATCAATTATTTCTTCTTTTCGCAATCTCGTCAAGGTATATTTAATCATACATCCATGGTTTATGGTTTTTATGATTTTTTTCTTAATTGATATACCATTTTATGATCATTTCATTAAACCATCATTGTTCCACTGAATCAACTTGTTTTATCTTTAACGTGAATCAACGATTTCTTATTTCCGTGACCTCGTCAAGGTATTTGTAATTATTTTCCCATGATTTATATTTTCTATGAGTAGTTTTCTTAATTGATATACCATTTAACGATTGTTAATTTATTATAGTGATGGATGATTCTTTATATCATGATAAAACTACAAACCCCCCTACGGATTTAAAAATTTCTTCTAATATGAAGCTATGCTTGGCTCATTCAATCTTTCCTCGAAAAAAATATCAAACTTCTGATGGTCATAAATTTTGATCCGTAAATTCGTTTGAGCTCTATGAACTGTCAAATGAAAGCTTAGAAAATTTTCTACAACATACTAAACATTTTTTACATCAGTTATTTAATAACTGACATTAAAAATAACTTTTAACGTCGGTTATTATATAACCGGTGTAAAAATTGACTTATAACGTCGGTTTTTTCAAAAACTGACGTAAAAAATAGATTCTTATAGCAATTTTCCAGAATGTATTTCACATCGGTTTTTTAAAAACCGACATTAAAAACTATATTACCTCATGTTTTACATCAGTTATTAAATAACCGATGTAAAAAATCATATTTTTAACGTTGCTCGCAATAACGTCGCCTAAAACCCGACGTTAAAAAGAAAGAAATATCGACATAATAAAAGGTTTTTGTACTAGTGATACATCCAATTCTAGTCTACTATTTACCCCTCCCAAGTATCCTAATGTATCTATGGTTACTCAGTCCACAAATTATAAGACACACCTTTAAATTATCTCTATAGTTAAACATCTAACACCATTATATTAGAACTATATATGACACTAAATTCATCATTAACTATTATATCGACTTCTTATTGTAAAATTTTATTTTATCTATGATCCTCTTATAGAAAATATATCCATAAGTAACTATATAATCATAAAATTACATTTATAGAAACAATTATAGGCAAAAAGAACCGTACATATCCCATATTGAGAATGGGAACCTACATTATTTATGTTATGTTTGTTCACACTCCCTTACACTAACTAGAATAAAAAATTTATTATGTTCCACGTATAAATTATTTATAATTTGGGAACAGAAACATCAATTTTGGATTTAACCACCTTAACAATTCCCACTCCTTCTGAAAAATCCCAATTTGACAAAAATATATATTTATAATCATTTGAGCCATTCATGGTCATAATTAAAATAGATATAATAATTATATAATGAATTTCTATATTAATTTGATAATTTTAGTAATTTAATAACTCAATAAGTATGTCCAAAAAGTTTCAATGACAAGAATTGTTCAATAGAATGTTCCTAGTTGACACTGACTCCCTCTACCAAGAATTCATAATGTTATGTTTTTATATTTTTCAACTAATTTCACTAGAAAAAAAATAAATAATTGAATAATATTTATTGAATCTCACTTCATGGAAAAATATTTTCAATGGATCACATTAAAACTTTTTCGACCACTACAAACTTATGCATTCCAAATCCCCTACAAAATAATATGACTTTAAAAAGATATAGTTAAATAAAATCCAAAATTATATGTAGATAAAGGTAAATAAGATAATAAGAAGATATAGTATTGAACCAACACTAATAAATGATTCGAGGATTTTTATGAACTTAATAATTGTCACGACCCATCCTTAGGGCCCGTGACGTGACTGCCCCAAGCCTGCCTTCCATAGGCTAGGGTCTGACAACTAGCACTAAAGGCGTAAATCCCAATAACTGGGAAGGCATTGCCTTTATTAAACACAAACACATCCAACCAGAGTACAAGCGAAAGTAATACACTAAGTAAAAAAGAAAGTGCTGAAAAGTAGATGGGCCAGAATACAAACCCAACTAAAAATTAGAGCTACAACTGAATGAAAGTACAACAGAAAAGACAAAAAGCTAGAAGATAGAAGCATCTCTTGGGTCGTCCACCTCGGATCCTACCTGAAGGGTAGGTACTGATAGCCTCCTCAATGCTCTCACCCGCCAACCCCCTCCGAGTAACATCTCGTCGTGAAGTCCACCTACGAGTACTGACTCATAGTGAGGTTCACCTCCGGGTACTGACTCGTCGTGAGGTACACCTCCGGGTACCATCCAGTCCTCGTACACTCGGTCTCTGTTAGCGATGTCCGTCATCTGCATCCAACACAATGAGGTGCGAGAATAGCCCGTTTCGGGGTGATTATAACGATACTCAGTAGGGACCCTGATACCCACAAGGTCTCACTAAATCCAATAAGGATAACCACAAAGAAGGATCTCAACAGATAACCCTTACTTAGGTCTAAGCTCATACTTCTACCTAAGTTATCAAGTAACCCATCTCAACCATGAGGTAACACACATATATGAAATCAATGGATAACCACTAATTCGGTATATGGCCACACATATACCTAAGTTATCAAGTAACCCATCTCAATCATGAGGAAATCACAAGGGTCAATGAATCAGATCAAACCAGGATTTTCATTAATGATATCAAAACCACAAATGCTGAAGAGATCCTCCTCTGATGAGTACAGTGATCCCGTCACAACTCTGAGGCGCTGCTCACTAACCTTAGACTGCTGAGTTACTCCTCTTGTCGAGTATCGTGGGTATGCCCCCTCACAAAGTAGTGCTCCTCCGCCAGGGTTCTTCCACCTCACAAAGTAGTGCTCCCCCTAATATCCTACAGAGGTACTCCTTCTGTCGAGTACTGTGGGTCTTCCACCCAAACACAGTAGTGCTCCCCTCCGTGGGTCTGCCACCCAAACACAGTAGTGCTCCCCACTGGGCTATACAAGTCACTCCGACTCAAATCGGGCAAGCAGTCATCAGGTCTCAGCCAGCTACAAGGTCTCTGTACTCCGTACGCTCATCTCCGGGAGGGTCCGCTCCATGATCTATTGGTGGATACTCCAAGTGTCACAAAGTCCCACAAAGAAGTATCTCAATGGACCGCCTCGTCAAAGGGGTCTCAACGCAACAGACGACGTGTCTATCGGATGCCCAGTCTGTGAGTTATTAGCCTTTTAGTCCCGGGGGCCCGGTTGGTTTCGTGTACGAACCAACCCGACCGTATCTCAAACGTACCCCGAACTCTCATGGGGTATAATCCAAGGAACCTTTTCTCAACGTGATTACCAACGCCGCTGACGGTTCGTCAAACAGACGTCCGGTCTGAGAGTTATTAGCTTTTCCGTTCCAGGGGCCCGGTTGGATTTCGGGTACAATCCAACCCGGCCATACTCCAACTGTGTCCAAAATGCAGGTGAATTATACCAAAATAACTGTCTCACTAAGAGTAATCCAACAAAGTCTACGACACGTCAATCGGACGTCTGAAGCTCAAGTTATAAGTGTTTCCGCTTCGAGGGCCCGGTTGGTTCCGGGTTCGAACCAACTCGGCCATACACATACTTCACCAAAACCTTGATTGTAATATACCGAAACGACCGTCTGAATCCAAGGAATCCTAAGAATCTGACGGTGCATCGATTGGAGGTGCACAACTCATGTTATGGATGTTTAACTGAAGATGGTCCGAATATAGGGGGTCTGGGCCCGGTCCGACCCGGCCCAACACCCCCTGGGCCGGCCCGAACTGGGTCGACCTGAACCGGGTCCGGTTCCGGCCCGGCCCGGCATTGGCGGCCCGACCCGGCGGCTGGTTGCGGCTCGGCTAGTGTGGCCGAGCGGATGCCGCAGAGCGGGGGGTGCCCCCCATGTTGATTGAAACCGGCATGGCATTAAGCTGCGCCTCACCAATCTGGAATGGAAAAGTCATTCTGGTTCATTTTCCGCCGTCGCGACGGTCTTCTCTAGCGGCGCGCTACCACCGTCGGTCGCTGGCGTCGCCACCGCCTTCTGCAGACCACCAGACGCGCTCTGGTGGTCCGTTTCGCCCACCGTCTACGCCTAAGGTCACCTCGGGACCCGACCTTCATTGTGGAGGCTTCAAATCGCCATTGCGGAAAGTTTCGTCATCGCCCGTCAATCCTCATATCAACAAAAAATATTCGTAGGGTTGTCGGGCTGTGTTTGTTTGGATCGCGACCTCCGCATTAGGCGTTATCAATAGGTCAAACAATAATGATGTTCAACGACAAACGAGGCACAATTTTAATCAATTAAAATTGCACTTAATTCCCAACAATTTCCCCGCAAATAAATATTCCCAACTCGCAAATAAAAACCTTCGTGGATCAAATTGTTAATGAGTTGATCCGCGTTATTTTTTTTTGAAGGGAACAATCATGGGAATATTAACAATCTCAAATTAAACCCCTACCTCGAAAAAGATCCGTGGTAGCCGAGCACCGTGGATGACAGTGTCGTGAAAGGGCGTACGTCGGATCGTTAACGTTGTCGCAAGGTAAGAGATGATGGTGAAGATGGTCGTTGTCATTCGTCGCTTCTGTAAATTGCCTTCGATCCCGGCTCCAGCGTCGTTCGTTGGATCTGACAGAGGGAAGATGTCGAAGTCAACGTATTTCGTTGCGCCTGCACCACACTACAAACCCCTGCTCGTTCATCGGTGTCTCGTCGAAGAAGATGGAACCTTGGTGGTGGTGCAACAATGGAGGAAGGAGAGGGAGGAAAGGAAGGAGGGGAAGTTCTCCAGCAGATCCCCCTCCCATCAAAAGGCTCCTCCCTTAATAAAATATTAGACTTGGATAATATTTTAATTAACACATCCATTTCAAATTAAAACACCACATTAATTAAATTAGAGGATTCAATTATTAATTAAGGTGTTGTCATGAATTAATGGGAGAGGAGAATGTGAAGAGGTCCCATTAATGAGGTGAGTTATCAAAATTTAACAAGGGAGCTTTAAAAAAGGGGGGTTTATGAGAGTTATGGGGGAAGTGAGAAGTTAGGGTCTCATTTGGGCCCCACCTCACTAAACCCTCCCATGGGGGTTAGGTGGGTGTGGGACTCACCTCTAACTCCCCTTTTGTAGGTTAATAACCACCCTCCAAAAATAAAAATATAAACACATATTTTTATTAATTCCTCAAAAACAAACTGGAAATTAACCTCTTCTCCCGTCAAAACACAACTATCGTAACAGTCTCCTTATGCAATTACCAGCGCTGCGAGTTTATCGGTCCCCTCAGATTTGAATTCTGAGCAACGGTTCAAAAGATAGAAAAACCCGCACTTTCTTTCACTGAACGTACCCAAGCTAAACATCAGAAATTGATTCTGGGCACACCGGGCCTCGGAATCAAGTGCCTTCAGAAGCCACAGACTCGTAAAATTCCAAAGAAATTAGGAAAAACATTTCCATGAAATTTATGGGTTTTTAAATTACTCACACCTCAGTTTTTTATGTCCCCATAAATCTTCAACACACACTAGGGAAAACAAAAGTGGTACTGAACACGCATCTGATCCTAGCACTCCCATGTGCTCTCCTGGAGGTTCACGTGATGCCAATGAAAGCGCACCTGAGGAATCGACCATCCATGTAGGACCTGATCCTATTGAACCTCAATCTCCACTGGAACATCCTTGAATGTCACCCCATCATCAATGTCCAGCTCCCTATGTTCGATGATGTGTGAAGGGTCGTGCATGTATCTCCTCAGCTGAGATAGGTGGAAAAAACCGTGCACCCGGTGCAACTATGGTGCGAAGGTTAAGAGGTAAACCACCTCACCTACCCTACTGAGGACATAGAAAGGTTTGTTGAACCTCATAGATAACTTGCGGCCTTATCCAAATCTCCATAAACCTCATCGAGGTGAGACCCGTAAAAGACGTGGTCGCCATCCTCGAACTCTAGAGGCCTTCGTTTCCTATTTAGAACTGAAACTCAAAACTCCTCCTGCCATGAGGGTAAGGTTGGCTGACTCAAGAGTGATAGTCTATACCCTCCTATGCATGAGTTTATCTTGTTCTGCCTGGGTTTCCCTTTTCGCTGACCAAGGGAAAACCCCATCCCAACGTTGTAGATAAACCACAACCTTTTTTCCTAATACAGTAAATCTGTGTATGAACTATGGTTGCCCAGTCCATACCCAAACTAATGTCATAAGGCCTCGATGTTGCCACCAAGATGTTCCAACCGAAACTCTCGCCTCAAGGGACAGATCACACTATCAGCGTAAGTGTGATTATCGAGTCTCCACCCATGGTATCTCCAGACGTGAGGGTCGAGTCAACGATTCTAACCAGAAAATCTAGGTTTGGGACAAGATTTGTGGAAGGAAAGAATGATTCGTATCAATGTGAGTTGTTACGGAAGCTAACAGTAGACACAGATCGTTCATAAAATCATCCCTAGATCATTTTGGTCGCACTCCTTGACCGCATGCCGCTAATCTATTCCCATGCCCTCCAGCTCCCTGAGCCTAGTGGAGACTACAAAGGCGGGTGGTTGTAACATGTCAAAATGTAAACCACCTCTTGCTGCTCTCCTAGCTCTGCTTCCATTGCTGCTGCTCTGAAGATTCATCTATTCTTAACACTTCTTCTTTTGAAACATATTACATGCCCAAGTCTCTGAGACTAACGCCAGTTTCCTGTTTCTTACTGCTTACATTCACTAGCTGTATTTGTTCAGCCAAAGATCCTTAAACCACAAAGGTTATCTCTAGCACCCTAGAATAAGTAGGAATGCATAGAGGAAAAGTGATGGCTCGGATTTCCTTTAAACACACCTCGCTCTGAGATCTGAGCTCGAAAGAAATGATCGTATCGTAGTCATCACGTACCAAGAATGATCGGTACGCCTCGAAGACTACTCAGCTTCTGACATGTCATCCTGCCAAAGCTGTAAAAGCTCTAGAAAACTTTCATCCACCTCCTCAAGCCAGTCCTCAGCCACCTGTGAGTCGATCTTGCCTCGGAACCTAAGGGGTATCTGATGATGAAACACATGTAAGGCACTAAGTCTACATGTGTCAACTACTGGTACCACTGGTTGAAACTGTTGACCAACATGTAGTGATATAGCTGGAACACTACCCGAAGGTACTATCTCAGACATCGGTCCACGTACCGAAGTACCATCACTATGTCGACCATCCTCATGGTCACTCACTGGGAATCAACAGTAGCTAAGATCTCCATCTATTCTACTAATTTATAAACAAGGCGTAGAACTCTAGCAATTGCCTCCATCCAGTCCACTGCTGCCTGGGAATCTGGCTCGCCTCGTAACCTCAGAGGCCTCTACTGCTAGAACTCGTACAACACGCTCTGCCAGCGTGCACCGTCCACTAGTACAATTGGTGGCATCTTCTGCCCAATGGTTGGTGGTGCTGCTAGTACACCACCCAAAGGTGCCAACATAGTAAGAGGGCCCTGCACCGGAGCCTCATCGCTCGGTGGGCCGTCATCGGTACTCTCTCGGAACTCCAACTCACTGTCTGCGTGGAGACATCCTGAACAGATGTGACACGGTGAAACGATTTAAACCTGGCGATCTGACCTGGTTTGAGATGACTTAATGAAAAATTTTGGAAACACACACGAAATTAGTGTTTTCATGCACTGGGTCAGAAATCAGTAGTCAGGGTCCTGGTGTATGGATACGTCGGCCGCCGTACCAACACTGGACTCCCTGAACTGAAGACCCCACCTGGTACCCTTAACACCATTGCTTCACAGAAAAGAATTATCAGAGTCATGAGTTATGCGGTAGAACCGACTCCTCTGATACTAATTTTTCATGACCCATCATCGGGGCCCATGCTGTGACTACCCCAAGCCTATATTCCATAGGCCAGGGGCTGGCGACTAGCACCAAAGGCATAAATCCCAATAACTGGGAAGGCATTGCCTTTATTAAACACAAACACATCCAACCAGAGTACAAGAGGAATTAATACACTAAGTAAAAAAGAAAGTGCTGAAAAGTAGATGGTCCATAATTCAAACCCAACTGAAAAGTACAGCTACAACTGAACAAAAGTAAAACAGAAAAGAAAAACAACTGGAAGATTGAAGTATCTCATGGGCCGTCCACCTCGGATCCTACCTAAAGGGTAGGTATAGATAGCCTCCTCAATGCTCTCACCCTCAAACCTACTCTGAGTACCGTCTCATCGTGAAGTCCACCTCCAGGTACTGACTCATCGTGAGGTTCACCTCCGGGTACTGAATCGTCGTGAGGTCCACCTCCAGGTACCGTCCAGTCCTCGTACACTCAGTCTCTGTCAGTGATGTTTGTCGTCTGTATCCAACATAATGAGGTGCGGGCATAGCTCGTGTAGGGGTGAGTATAACGATACTCATTAGGGACCCCAAGACCCTCAAGGTCTCACTAAATCCAACAAGGATAACCACAAAGAAGGATCTCAATAGATAACCCTTACTTAGGTGTAAACCCATACTTATACCTAAGTTATCAAGTAACCCATCTCAACCATGAGGTAACACACATATATGAAATCAACGGATAACCAATACTTAGGTATATGCCCAAACATATACCTAAGTTATCAAGTAACCCATCTCAATCATGAGGAAATCACAAGGGTCAATGACTCAGCTCAAACCAGGATTTTCATTAATGATATCGAAACCGCAACTCCTGAAGAGCTCCTCCTCTAACGAGTACAGTGATCATGTCACAACTTTGAGGCTCTTCTCACTAACCTTAGACTATTGAGGTACTCCTCTTGTTGAGTACCGTGGGTGTGCCACCTCACAAAGTAGTGCTCCTCCACCATGGGTATGCCACATCACAAAGTAATGCTCCCCCTAATAGCCTATAGAGGTACTCCTTCTATCAAGTACCGCGAGTCTTCCACCCAAACATATTAGTGCTCCCCACCATGGGTCTGCCACACAAACACATTAGTGCTCCCCACTAGGCTATACAAGTCACTCTGACTCGAATCGGACAAGCAGTCATCAGGTCTCAGCCAGCTACACGGTCTTCGTACTTCGTACGCTTATCTCTAGGAGGGTCTGCTCCATGAGCTATTGGTGGATAATCCAAGTGTCACAAATTACCATGAAGAAGTATCTCAATGGTCACCTCATCAAAGGGGTCTCAACGCAATAGACGACGCATCTATCGGACACCCGGTCTGTGAGTTATTATCCATTTAGTCCCGCGGGCCCGATTGGTTTCGTGTACGAACCAACCTGACCGTATCTCAACCATACCCTGAAATATCATGGGGTATACTCAAAGGAACCATTTCTCAATGTGATTACCAATTCTGCTGACAGTTCGGCAAACGGACGTTCGGTCTGAGAGTTATTAGCTTTTCCGTTCTAGGGGCCCGGTTGGATTTCGAGTACAATCCAATCTGGCCATACTCCAACTACGTCCAAACCTCAGGTTAAGTATACCAAAAGAACCGTCTTAGAAAGAGGAATCCAACAAAGTCGACAGTACGTCAATCAGACGTCCGAAGCTCAAGTTATAAGCATTTCCGCTCCGAGGGCCCGGTTGGTTTCGGGTTCGAACCGACCCGGACGTACCCATATTTCACCGAAACCTTCAGTGTAATATACCGAAACTACCGTCTTAATCCAAAGAATCCTATGCATCTGACAGTGCATCGATCAGAGGTCCACAACTCATGTTATGGGCGTTTAACTGAAGATGGTCCAAAAATAGGGTGTCTGGGCCTGATCCGACCCGGCCCAACACCCCCTGCGTCGGTCCGAACCGGGTCAACCTGAACCGGGTCTGGTTCCAACCCGGTAGGGCGCGACCCAGCCCGGCTGGCACTGCCCTGCCCGACCGGCGTGGCCCGGCCCGGCGCTGGAGGCCCGGCCCGACGCGGCGCTGGCGTCCCGACCCGGCTGCCGGTTGTGGCTCGGCCAGCGTGGCCAAACGGATGCCACGGAGTGGGGGAGGGGGTGCTTCCCCCCGTTGATTGAAACTGGCACGACATTAAGCCACGCCTCACAAATCCGGAACGGCAAAGCCGTTCCGGTTCATTTTCCACCGCCGCCGGTCGTCGGCGCCGCCGCCGGCGACCGACGTGCTCCGGTGGTCCGTTTCGCCCGCTGTCGGCGCCTAAGGTCACCTCAGGACCATAACTTCATTGCGGAGGCTTCAAATCGCCATGGCGGCCCGTTTTGTTGTCTCCCGTCAATCCGGACATCAACAAACAATCTGTGGAGGGTTGTCAGGCCGTGTTTGTTTGGCCCGCGCCCTCCGCGTTAGGCGTTATCAATAGGTCGAACAACATTGATGTTCAACGACAAACGAGGCACAATTTTAATCAATTAAAATTTCACTTAATTCCCAAAAATTTCCCCGCAAATAAATATTCCTAACCCGCAAATAAAAACATTCGCTGATCAAATTTTTAATGATTTTATCAGCATTCTTTGTTTTAGAAGGGAACAATCATGGGAATATTAAAATTATCAAATTAAACCCCTACCTCAAAAAAGATCCGCGGTAGCTGAGCACTGTGGATGACGGTGTCGCGAAAGGGCAGATGTCGGCTCATCGACATCGTCGCAAGGTAAGAGATGATGGTGACGAAGGTCGTTGTGCCTTCAATCTCGGCTTGAGCGTTGTTCGTTGGATCCGACGTAGGGAAGACGTCGAAGTCAACTTAGTTCATTGCGGCCGCACCATGCTACCGATTCCTACTCATTCATCTGTGTCTCTTCGGAGAAGATAGAACCTTGGTGGTGGTGCAACAATGGAGGAAGGAGAGGTAGTAAAGGAAGGAGAGGAAGTTCTCCAGCGGATCCCCCTCCCATCAAAAGGCTCCTCCCTTAATAAAATATTAGACTTGGCTAATATTTTTATTAACACATTTATTTCAAATTCAAACACCACATTAATTAAATTAGAGTATTCCATTATTAATTAAGGTGTTGTCATGAATTAATGGGAGAGGAGAATGTGAAGAGGTCCCATTAATGAGGTGAGTTATCAAACTTTAAAAAGGGAGCATTAAAAAGGGGGGGGGGTTATGAGAGTTATGGGGGAGGTGAGAAGTTAGGGTCTTATGTGGGCCCCACCACACTAAACCCTCCCATGGGGGTTAGGTGGGTGTGGGCACCACCTCTAACTCCCCTTTTGTAGGTTAATAACTACCCTCCACAAATAAAAATATAAACACATATTTTTATTAATTCCTCAAAACAAACCGAAAATCAACCTCTTCTCCCATAAAAAAGAAACTATAGTAAAGACATCCTTAAGCAATTACCGGCGCTGCGAGTTCATCGGTGCCCTCAGATTTCAATTCCGAGCACCGATTCAAAAGATAGAAAAACCCGCTCGTTCGTTCACTGAATGTACCCGAGCTAAACTTCAGAAATTGATTCCGGGCACACCGGGCCTCAAAATAAAGTGTCGTCAGAAGACACAGACTCGTAAAATTCCAAAGAAATTAATAAAAAAAATTTCGTCGAAATTTCTAGGTCTTTACAATAATGATAATGAAAAAAATTGGACGAGAATATAAGGGAGGATGTATAAAAGTAAAATATAATTTATAGTAAGTGAAAAATTAATAATATGAAACTATGTTACAATTTACATTTAATAGTTTAGGTATAAAAAATTCATATTTGATATAATGAATATCATGTTTTAAATACTATTTCAAAACAATTAAAGAATGATTTTTTTGAAAATATTAATTAAAAATAATATTTTAATAATAATTAAAAAATTGACATTTAACAAATACTAAAATTATTTATAATTATGATTTTATATATTTATAAATAATAATGTATTGATTTTCAATTATATATAAATAATCTCAATATCATTTAGAAGTAAAAAAGTGGATATTTTTCACAAAACTATTATTAATTGCTTAATGTTTTTCTATTTTAAATATCTAAAATAAATTATAAAAATGAATTATTTAACATAAATTAATTTATTATATATATAAATATATGAATATAAATTTATTTAATTGTGATTACAAAACATATATTTAATGTTTGGTCATATCAATATTCAAAATTACATTTTTATAACCCATTTTCATCGCTTTTTACAAGTCTATTTTTAAATTACCATCTACCATTTGTAGGAATGAAATTTGATATAATGGTTCCAATATTTAAAATAATAAGGTAAAAATTTTGTACTATTACAAAATTCATTTTTTGTTAATATGAATCATAAAAACTATAAAAAATTCAATTGTTAATGTTAAAATGGGTTTAATGGTGGTTAAACATAAGTGATAAGGGTTTAAATTGATTTGAAAAATGTATAAACATTATTGGATAAACATATGTTGACCATGTCTTATGTCATGTTATATAAATTGTATATTTGGTTCATGTTTTCTATGAACATGAATTTATAATATTTTCTCAATATGAAAAATTATAAGTCTTCCAACAACTTCAATTATAAAAAGAAACATCCTTCAGTAACTTATAATTTCCTTTGATATATTTTAATCGTTATATAAATATTTAAATATATCATAGATATTAGTATAGATGTTTTATAGGTACTTTTCATTAAAAAACAACAAACCTTGTGTCCTTAATAGGAGTTCTAAAGGAGCTCTTCCTAAGGAGATATAATCATCTTAACCAAACATATTCATTTTAATCCTTCTTTTACAAGAAAACATTATGACCAGAATAATAGAATATTATAACATCAGTTTATACCATATATTTTTATGTTAAAATGTTTATGGAATAATTTTTATTCATCAAACTAACTGTAAATAGGGAAACAAAATTATTCTTTATGTGTATTTCAAAATACATCCTGGAGAACCGATATAATATTTTTCCCATCACCGCCTCACATGGATAGTAATAATGATGTAAAAAATGAATATCTATAAATATTATTCCATAATAATTACTACTAAACATTAATATATCATTTACCAACATACCCTTCTACCCATTAGAAATGATAATGTTACTCGTGCAGATGTTTGGACCACTACCTTCATTAAGTTATGTGATTAATTTTTAATTTATCTTATTTATATATATTTACAATTATTTAAATAATTAATTTTTATGATCATTATATCATGATTAAAATTAAATATATGATATAAAAAATATTAATTATTAAGGACCATAACATATAAATCCAAATATACATAAAAAATGAAGTAGTTAACTTCCAAAATAATGATAATAATAAATAATGGTTGAAACATAGTTGAAAAAATGTTATTATTGGACGACATAAGATATTTTACAATATATAAATATAATAAATTAAATTTAATTATTCATTTTTAAAATAATAATACACTAAGATGAGGCATAATGTAATGGTTTGTGGTTCTATTGACACTCTCTTGTGTCACGATAGGTATTATGAAGTTATTTTCATTTAAGCGGTGTATATAATGACCAATTAGTATTTTTACCAGGAATATATATTTATTCATGATTATTTAATATAAATCTCAATTTTAACCATTCAAATTTTTTCGTTTTAAATGTTATTAAATAGGTAATAATTTATTTTACAATTTCATTTTTTTTATTTACTGACTTAGTGTTATTAAATTTCATTCAAAAGTTCCATTTATTTTATTATACCTCAGATATTTAAGGATATTTCAGTTTTTTATTCTAAAATTCCATAAGTTTTTTTCCATTAAATATAGCCAATAAAAGTATAAAAATATTTTTGATTCTATTTCTTAGTTTTATCAAATATATTTTTTAATAGATCACAAATTTTCAAAATTGTTTCAAAAAATCCCATTTTAGATATAAAAATGATGTATTAAGGATATGATCTATCATCCATTACTTTTAAAAAATATTTAAAGGATTATTTTTATTTTTATTTTGAAAGGCACATTTTCAATATTCTTTATAAAAAGTTACTATGAATGGTTCTTTTTATCTTATACAGTGTTAATAGTTTCTCCCATAGTGATAAAAAAATTTATATACTCAGAATATTATATAAATTTTCAATAGTATTAAAATATAGTTCATAATGAAAATTTATATTAAATTTACCTCTTGCATTCTATTTTATTTTTTGACATATCTGATATTACTATAAAAACTACTTTTTTGATAAATAGAGTCATCTCCCATGTCATAATAAATTTTGTGGCTATTAAAAATAAATTTAAATATTCAATTTATTATGATGATATTTCATCTACATATCCAAGAGATATGTGTCATGGATATTATTTTCTCAATAAACATAAACCATTTATACATATTATGATTTAGTATTTATATTATATGATTGACTATGGTAAATCGTGATATTAAATATTTTATGCTCAATACTAATATGTGTTGATAATGAATATTTTCTATGAATTAAATTTATCTTTAAATATATGAGGAATGAATTTGACATGTAGTGATGGTTGGGGTAGGAATTACATATCCACATTGATGAATATATATGACTCTTTATAAAAACCTGAAAGATAGCTTTAATAAATGGGTTTTTGGAGTATGTATATCGATATTTAAAAATTTCATGGAAAAAGGCCTTTATCATTGAATCCAACATAATGAATTTCCTTCATTTAGAATTTTGTTGTTATTATCCATGAGATTATTATTTAAATATTATACATAGATTCATTTAATGCTCAAGATATTGATTAAATGATTTTTTAGTAATTAACCCATTCATGTAGATTATTCCTTATTTACACATGAATTCTTTCATTGTACACAGCCCTTTTTAGGTTTTTTATCTGAACATTACTTTGTTTTATTTTCACTTGGATATGACGAATGGATTTTTTGATGAGTTTCATTTATGTAGAATATTTACTTTTTTTGTTTTATATTTTATTTACACATATAAAATGAAAATCATATTTGAATATAGATATTCAGGTCGACAAAAAAGATAGATAATGAGAGAATTAATTCTTTGTATCATATTTCAATGTACTAATGAAGTTACATTATTTGGGATTTTATTTTTGGGTTTTTATAGTTGGCATCAGATCTTTTTTAGTAGAAACCCAGTGTTGTAGATTTATGAAAACATATATTGGAAAACATAGCTTCATTAAATAATTTAAATATATTTATAATTAAAGGATAATATCCTAAATTATTTTTAAGGAATATATAATATTATTTTCCTAGAAACACATCATTGTCTCAATAATACTATTATGTGTGGTTTTTCTGCAGATAAATCTTTGGGTAATGACCAAGAAAATACTTGGTCATGTTTATTATTACCATTATTGTAGTTTTCGGTGATTGATTCCTTACATTACACCTATATTGGAACTTCCAAGGGAAATTTTTTGGTTAATTCCAATTTTTCATATGAATCATTATGAAATGTTTGAAAAATGATACGATTTAAAGCAACTATGTATATGAATTTGATATTTTCTATGAGAAATATTTAAATTTATATTAAAATTTTATAATTTTATAATTTTTTTAATATTAAAAATAACTTTATTTAAATTTGATTTTCCATTATTTATATATTACCATGTATAAATAATAGTACTAATAAAAGTTAAAAATTTATAGATTTCTATACTCTGTAATAAAAAATAAAAGGATTTGGAAATGAGAATTTTGTGGACATATAAGGGAATATATCATGTGTAATTACTAATAATCTGACACATATGGGGAAGCATTGTGGTCAATGGAATGATATACCAATATTACATCATTTTTTTCATTGTATGATTATAATTATTAGAGAAATAACAAAAATAGTGGTGTCTAAAAAATTTATTCAATCATTAAAAAGGATTTTTGATTAAATGGAATATAATTTAAATTAATATTTTATGATGGAAGTGTATTTTCACAAATTAGATACAAATTAATAGTGTTCCATGATCAATAATACCATGGAGTAAGAATAAATAGAACACATGGAATGAATATCTTTTAAAGTAACATTCTTAGAAAAATATCTCCATCCTAAGAAATGAGCGATAAAGTGTAGAATGTTCCAAAACATAATGAAAATGTAGGAAATGGGTGTTTCATTGTCTGATGACACCTTTATACGATAATCACACTCTTCTATGGTTTATATATTTCATCTAAAAAAGAAACTCTGACCATTTTTTTAAAGGACTTACTCCACTTCTAAGAAAATCACTAGTTTCCCATTTTTATTATTCATATTAAGAATTATTATTATTTTACATCAAAATATAGAATGTACTTTCATTAAAATATAGAAAAATAAAAAAATGAATAGACCATTTGAGCACCAAGAAAAATTGAACAATCAAAAGAATAATAAATGAAAAAATAAATTTTCATCAAGTGAAATTTGTGGAACAAATAATCCCTAAAAATAAATAAAGGACAACAAATTTTATTACAAGAGAAAGGATATTATTAAACAAGATAATAAATACATGGGGAAGAAATAATCCTATGTTATCTGGTACATTTACTATAGATTAATGGTTCATTGCTCAGACTAATACCACAAGCGTCAATGTAACCTACCACAAACGTGGCTAATGAGAGAAGTCTAATATTTTGAAATTATTATAGCTAAGGATGGAGTTCATAATGAATTCAGGTTTTGTATATTAATCATTGAATCAAATTTATCTACTCATATTTTTATTTTATTTTTTGATATTATCACACTTTTTCTATCTATCATGTTTGTTAAAAATTAACAATTTCCTCAATACCTTAATAAAAGAGTTTTCATTAAAGACTACAAGTTGAAATCTCACCACTATAAGGTTGTTTTTTTCAGTTACCATTATAAAACATGAATCAACCTTATTTTTTATAATTTATTATTATAAATATATACTAATTTGATATAATAATTTTTATGGACTTGATTTCAATATATAATGAAAAAATTTAATTCCATTGGATTGATATTATTATTATTGTTGAAGATATATAATTCCATTTTTTTATAGAAGACATCATCATATGTGTTATTTATATATACACCCAAAATATACCTTTTGAATAATATTATTTTGTAAGAAGTGTATAAAGAATGTTTATATGGAAATTGTGATATTTATAATGAAGTTATAAATATTTTACAAGAAAACATTGAAGTATCTTGATGAATTACTATGATATACACAATAGATTTAGGTTGGGTTTTATAATGATTTACTCCTTGACACAATACCGATATAAAATACTAAATTTAAAATTAAAACTATTATATTATTGGAATTAAATAACAATCTATATATATTTAGTGACAGTTGATTTATATTACCTAGTGTTTCATGTTGACAAGCACCTTATAGATTATTTATGAAGAATGACATATCTGCGAGGTTTTGAATTTGTTATGTGGGGAATAAATGATATTAATATAATTAAAATAATCTATATATTTTCATTGATATCAATTCAATTAAAATTTATAGAGGTCGATATTTTTCGACCACTGAAATAATTTATATTTTTCATCAATTACGTGTAAAGATTGATGATATTTTGGTTTTAGAATTTTGTATGAGGTATGTAAATTAAGTATTTATTGTAATACCATTTTTTTATTAAATAAAAAACACTTAATATTTATTGATATAATGAATAAAATATTCATGGAATATCATGATAACTATTTCTGGTATTTTTTTCAATATCATGGTGAACACTAAATGTTATGTGTACCATGAGAAACACTTATGGATCATGCATGAAACTCTTATAGGGTAACTGTAATATGGAAAAAATAACCCGTTTGACTTTTGGATTAATAATATTTACATTATTAGCCTTATTTTCACTATGAATATAATCTCTATTGAGCCATTAAAGATAAATAATGTAATTGAATATCTTAAACTAATAAACACAATTGAGGTACATGTTTAATGGGTTTGTATGTTATGATTACTATTTTTTTTTAAACAATTCAGGATTAGAAGTTCTATTATACCAGATTATAGATAAATGGACTATGTTCATATATAAAACATAATGTGAAGTGTTTTTTGATTAATTGAAGAGGAAATTTTTCGATACTCAAATATTGATTATACAATCATTAATGGATGTTTTTATAACATATAGTGATACATTGAAGAATTGAGATGGTTTTGACCATAGGTATATCGATAAAATTATTTTCTATGAAATAAGGATGTTAGAGACTCATCAACATAATTATATTCCCCATCATCATGAGATGATAGCTTTAATCAATAATGTGAAGTTAAGGAGAAATTTTATCTATGGTGAATGTTTCAAGATATACACAAATCATAAGAGTCTAAAAGCCATATTTTCACATCATGATCTAAATATGAGGTGAATATGATGGCTTGAACCACTCAAGGATTCTTATTTCTAAATTCACTGCTACCTTTGGATGCAATATATGATAGAGGATACAATAATAAATAACAATCACATAGTCTATCCAATATAATGATTTAAAGGGATCCTATGTTCCTAGATTTAGTGAAGATGGATATAAGAAATAATAAGAAAGGGGGAAATCACTCCTTTTTGAAATAATGGTTAAGTGATCATTATTAAAGTATATAGTTGTTTTACATGATTATGATAAATTTGAAAATAAATCATTGTCATGAATAATGGGAAATTGGTAGACCCCCTATAGGATATTTATATTCTAAATCAAGGAATGTGGAACTATATCTACAAATGCAATAAAAAAAATTATAATTTTCTTAAATTCATAATTTCCATAAACACTTTATTAGGACAATGATATATAGGCATATAAACAAAATTTTTTGTTGAATAATACAATTTCAAAAATTTCTAATTATTTATCATCATCCTATATTTTTCAATAGGTGAATGCTAAGAGACCACATCAGAAAGGTGTTATGAAACATCTACTTATTTTTATGAAGTAATGGGATGAAATCAATCAATTCTTTTTCTGTGTGTTTAAACATATTCTCATTAATGATTTCTATAAATTGATTTTTATTTATTTTCATACCAATGCAACACTTTTAATCATAGTAAGAAAATATTTACCTCTTTAGTACCTCATAAAACTATATATTAATAAAATTTTATGACTTTATGGTGAAAATAATTCATTTTTTAGTTAGTTATCCTCAATTTACCCCGAATGTCACGAAATTATTTTTGAATACTCTTTATGTTGAATATTATTAAAGAACAACATATAATCCTCAATCTAGTGGATAGACTGAAAGGACTACTAGAAAAATTATATTACATTTCTAGGACATTAAAAATTGACTTTAATGGTGTGTGGGACCATTTTTTTTGAGATTTCCAAAAATATTATCATTCAATAAATTAGTCAAATAAAATCATATGAATCATTTTATAAAATGATATTTCTTACATAAACATGATGTTTTGACCTTGGTGAATATAAAATTATAGGGCAATAACATGTTGAAAAGACAATGATGAAGGTAAAGACTATTTAGGATGGTATTATTGTAACTCAAAACATGTATATGACCTATGTAAATAACCAATTGAATGTTTTGTAAATTAATGAGGTAGATCATTTTTATTTCATATATCTCTATGTAAGGGTTTTATAATGTTTTACAAGAAAGGGAATTTGAGACCCATGTAAATAAGAAATTTTTAATCTATAGAATCATTTTTTGTTGTGCAATAAGATTCATATATTCCCAATGAGCCTCTCAAAACTAAATGACGTGTTCAATATGTAATTTTTAGAGATGTATATTTGAGACTAAATTCTTATCCTCATAAATAAAAAAATTAAAACCCGGTATATATTAATGTGGGGAGCCTATTTAGATCATTAACACTGGGGAAAAAGTGTTATGTAATTGGATAACTTGACTAACAAATATAATTTATAGTAATGATAAAATATTTGAATTTACACAGTTGCTTTTGGAGTTCATAATGAATGACTACTCTTAGTTGTTAAGAATGTAATATAAAGGAAAAATTTGAGAAATTTATTTTAATGAGGGAATAACATGAAACCTGATAATGAATTATTGTATGTGAATAAGTAATTTTCATGAAACAATATTAGAATTAACCTTTTTTTATATTAATGAATAATTATTATAATTTCATAGAATGTGTAATGATTTTGAACTTACCATGTCAAAATAATCTAAGAATGCATATTTTTAAAGATTCTTTAAAAAGATGGTTTAATGAATAATTAAAAATTTAGTATTTAACTAATCATACTTTTATTTATTATCATGTTTCATTATATGAAAAATTAACCATGTATTTATCAACAATTTTTTATAAATAAATGTAAAATCATTTATATATAAAAATTATTTTTTCTTTAAGCTATTTATTTGTGTGTAGAGTTTTTTATTTTAACTAAATAAAATAAATTTTAATAATAAATTATTTAAAAAAATTATTATTTTTATATAAAAATTATTAATTTAAATTCAAATAATAATTACTACTAGTCATTTAGTTAATGTAATATCGTCTAATAATTGAATAATTCATTTTCATGGAAGCACGTTTGTAATCATATTTAATCTATATATTTTTAAATTAATGTCATCCAATTATGAACATTAAATTTGATAAAATGGTTTCTATATTTTTAATATTCATTTTCAAAATCATTAATTATATTAATTTTTTTGTAATAATTAATAGTAAAAATGTCAATGATTGGGTACCTTGATTAATGTTAATACAAATTTACCATGGGTTAATCAAAATTGATAAGTATTAAAATATACATAAAAATTTCTAAGAACTATTTTATGAATATATTTAGAAACTTTGTTATATATACTTTTTTATATATAAAATTGTATTTCAATCATTGATGAAATTGACTCAATAATATTTTTTCAACATTGAAATTTACATGTGAGCAACCAACCTAAATTATAAAAAGGCCACATAATTACCTTTATTATTCAAACATATTGAGCCATGTAGATATGATAACTACAAAAAGATTTTTATAAACATAATTTTTCATATTTTATAGGTTCTTGTATTGTCAAAATACTATTCTAAGGGTCCTTAGTTATATATCTAATAGGACTCCTTCAAATAAGAGGTAATCATTTTAATCAGACACATTCAATTTTATCCTTCTTTTAGCCCCATCAATTTTTTCCCTCACCATACTTGTATAAACAATACTATTATCTATCACATAATTAGATTCAATTATATATATTTAATAATATTTATCCGTCTCATTCTCTAATGGGAAGCAAAAACATTTCTCATTTGTGTGGAGAACTACAATCTCATGAACTGATATAATTTTTTACCCAATCATCGCCTATTTTGGAAAGAAATAAATATGAAATAATGAATATATATGATATGTGTGATATAATAAAAATTCTAAAAATATAACATATCATCTTCATCCTTATCCTTACACTCATTAAATTATATAATTACACTCTTGTCTATTGGTGGACTACCACCTATATGATGTGATGTTATTTATTTTTCTTGTCTCATATTCAGGGATGGATCAAAAATGAATATAATTAATATTAATGATATTTATATAAGGATTAAAATTATTAATATGAAATATCCATGATAAATACTCCTGGATTATAACATCCAAATCAAAACATATACGAACACTAAATTAGATAACACACGAAATAATGAAATAAATGGGTGATAATTATCAAAAAAGAGATATGATATTATAAGTGGATAAAAAATATTATATATATATATGGTTATAATATGTAATTATCATAAATTTAAATTTATTATACAATAGGGTAAATCATTTTCATCTTATAGGAAGCACGAGGAAAGAGATATTTTCTTATTTTAAACTCTATTAAGACATAATTTTTATTAGGAATATATATTTTTATGTGTTTTATATAATACTTATTTACTATTTTTAACATGTATGTCTATTTATTAAATGTGATTATCGTTGCAATTCATGTTTACTCATTCATGGGGTTAAAATTTAATAATTACAAAAGATGTATGAATGCATTTTACAATTTCATATTTTAAGATTGGTAATATTTTTTATTAAAGGAATATGAAAACATATTATACAAAACCCCAATATATTTTATTATCCTATATATATTTATTAATTATCTATTTTTATATTCCAACATTTAAGCTACTTTTCACTTGAATCTAGAAATTTTTTTAAAATAAAATCCAATCGTATTTGTCTATTATATCATATATATGTTTTTGAGGATTAAATTTTCCCAGATTGGTTTCTAAAAGTCATTTTTATTTTTACCAATTACATATTTAGGAAAATTTATGTTGTACTTTTAATTTTTTTTATTTTTTAATAGAATCATTCCATTATATTTTAATGTGGTTATATATTTTACATTATTCACTGAAACTGAAATAAAATTTCTCTTTTAAACATATATAGTATCAATGAATTTTCAAACTACCATTAAAATTTTATGATATTTATATTCTTCTAAATTTTTTAAAAGATTTTAAAATGAAAAGTGCACCATAATAATTATTTAAAATGATTAAAATCGATTTTCATCAATTTTGAAAAAGGAATGATTTTACTTCAAAAGATAAGTTAATTATGAATTGATGGGAATACCTCATCTCTTGAAAATTTTTATTGTTGTTGTATTTTTCTTGAAATATTCACCCTATTATTATCATATTCCTTAAGAAATATCTATATTAATTGTATCATTTATATGATTTTTACCTAAACTATATAATATTTCAACAAAAAAATCATCATTATGAATGTTATTTTATTTACTATTGAAATTTATATATTAAATTTTATTTAAAAAATATAGATATTTCTTGATAATTTGTATTGTTTATATTAAGTTTATCATTAAATATATGATGAATGAAATGGAAATATTATTATTGGAGGCACCCATAAATAAATATCCCCTCAATGCATCAAAATTTCTCATGAGATGAACTAGATACATTTCCTTATTAAATGGAGTTTTGATGTATACATACACATATTTTAATATATTATTGAATATAACCTTGATCATGGAATCCAAAAATTTGTATTTCCTTCATTTTTGGTTTAAGTTTTGATCAATTATATTAATTCTACAATACTATCAATAGATGCATTTTTCCCGTGTTATTGATCAAATGAAATGCATTTTCAGTTAATTACAATACCACATTGATTATTCTTTATTTACTATTGATATATTATAATTAATGAAACTCTTATAGAGAATTTTATATGACACTTAATTTTTATGTTAGAGATGAACAAGCAATCGTTTAATTATTTTTGATTTTATAGATTTTTAATTTTTCCTATGTTTTATAATTTATTTCTAATGTAAAATGAGAACCATGTATAAATCATGTAATTTAGGATCACTAAACTGATTTATCCATAGTTATATTATTCTTTTAATATTATTCCAATTGAATAATATTATCTAATTCAGTATTTTACTAGAGTTAGTTTTTTATAGTCTGACTCCCAAAAAATTAAATTTACTAAAAAAAAGACAACTATAACATCCCAGGTAAATAAAGAACATGAAAATTTTCATATTTATTGATATTTGTGAATTAAATGTTAATTCGACTTTAATGGGGACACTATGTTCGATGGAGTACCCGATACACGACAATGGGTTTCTTTGACATCTTATGTTGCACACAAATAATATAATATTATTATTTTAAATGGAAGTTGACACCTAGCCATTGTATTAAATGAAACGAATAGAACTAACTATAATATGATTATACATGTTTGTTGAATATTTTCACATTTATCCAATAAAATTTAGAGTCTTAAAATAAGTAAAGAATTTTATTTTGAGCACAAATACTCTAATATTCACTAAAAGGTCGATTTATCGCCTTTTAATGGTGAACCCTCATTAAATCTAGTTTTTGTGACTTTTATATGTTCTATTTGACATATTAAAATTCTTATTTATAATAGGTACAACAAAATTTGATTTGGATTAAATTTTGGAATTTTTCTAATAAAGTTCATTTTTTAATGAATAGTGAAAAATACTGTATTTTAATTCAAAAGTGCCTTTTAATATAATTTATTTATATGGTTATATTATCTTTTTAATTGGTTTTAAAGTGTAATTAGAATATATGTTTACCATTTAATATAATTTAGGTCATTGGAAGTAATTTCATTTTGAAATTGGACATAAACTAGTGACAATCTTTTGATAGATATTATTTCTTAAAAACACGCTATATGTTTTAACTACGGAAATTAATTTTAAATTAATTTCTGCAAATTCTGTGTTTTGAAATTGTAAAAATGGATTCCATATTTTTAATCAGTAGGTCCAAATTGTGTAAATAATTATCTTTTATTTTTAGACATTTTAAATATTTACTTTAGTAAATATTTTATTTACCATGATTAATGGATAAATATAGTAAATAAGGGTAAAATATAATATTATAATTATATTAAATTACACTAACTTGTGTATAATACTATTTTCTAATACATATCCATCCATTGGCATCCTTGGGTCTAATTTGGGACCCCATGGAGCCACATGGGAGTAATAATGACACTTTGTATTAATTAATTTAAAGTAAAGACAAAAATAACATAAAAAATATCTTTTAGTAAATAAAATTTTACATGGGGTTATATAAGATTTAATTTAGAATATAAATATTCTTTGGAAATATAACAAGATTTCGTACATCATGGAATTTTTTTACAATTTTTGGACATAAAATAAATTAATTTATTTATGACAGAATAATGATACAATATTTACCTCATTAATAAATGATTTAAATAAATAAGATTATAAATATTAAAAAAATATCCAAAACCAGTCCAAATATTATTGGATTATTTTATTTCGACCATGATTCATCTTAAAATTGATCTTAATGATTATTTGACCTTTTGAAACTGAAGAAATAAAATAATTGTTTCAAACTTTCCTAAAGACCCCCTCCTCTCCCTTATAAAAAGCCCTCACTTCTAACCCGTTTCTCACACTTCTCAAGCCTTTGGCTTGTAAAACCTATTCTTAAATAATATTCCAAGATCCCTTTCCTCATCCTAGAAGTCTTATCTTAGGCATAAAGCACATAAAGAAACTCCTTTGGTTCAAACCAAATAGAGTTACCAGATTTAATGTTTACATCTTCTCTTATGTTCTTTTGTTTTATTTTACGTCTCCAAACCCCATAAACTATTTTTATTCCTTTATTTTGTTACTAAACCAGTATCCTTGATATACTAGGATGTTGTTTTGATAATTATTCGAACTACACTTACACACACCTCCATTTAAGGGGTGAAGAACATACAATTTCGGTGAATGAAAAACTAATGCCTCACGAAGCGATGATTGTTCAATTATATCTTACCTCCTCTTATGGTGGCCATCAATATGGAAATTTATTTATATATGATATATATTATGTTTTTTTTCTATATTCTTCTATAATTTTTATATACAAACATACCTCTATGCTTTCCAATATGTATAAACACGATAATTTGATTTGAGGAAGTGCAGACTACCACCCCCTCAAAGTGATATTACTCATTAATGCCTTATGTGGGATGTATAAAGGATGGAGTTAGTGATATTAAATATGATATTATACTTTAATTGTAATATACTTATTTTTCATTATGTTTTAATTCCATTAAATATTTAATAGAAATGAATGTAGTGTTCATTCATACGTACGACTTACCGTCTCCATGAACGGTACATTTCATTTCTTATATCCAAATGTTAGGTACGAATATAAATACATGTATATACATGATATATATTATATATATTATATATAAATCATTAATATAATTATAGATATAATGGAGTATTTACTACATGGACAAATTGTAATTATAACAAGTTCATTTTTAACACAAATTCTAAACATCGACAAAATGTCCGATATGAACTCAAATAATTAACTAACTATTATTGCAAGGTTATAAGTGATATAAAAGTAATAATAAACATTAAAAAGGTTATAATGAAATTATAAATTAATTTTATATTATTATTTAGGAAGAACATGGAATATACGAGTCAAGTTGGACAGGAGGTAAGGGATTTCATATCTCACTTTTAATTCCGTGAGATTTCCATTGGTCACCACTTATATATTGCATGTGGCATATTGTGTACTTACATTTGATAAATATTATCATGATTATATTTATATTCAGGTTATTATGTGATTAATTTGGTGGTTATTAACTTTTCCTCATATGACTCGATTGATTACAACGTGGTAAGGTTTTTTCATATCACTTTTTATTCCAGTGAGATTCATGCTATATTTTCCACTATTTAATTTTGTGTGGTGGATGTACTGACCATGATAGTATTATTTGTGTAATATAATTTAATTTATGGGTATTTACATATTCATTCTATGATCTTTATTTCATGTGGTGTATGTTTCGTAAGTTACCAAATTGGTAAGGGAACCTTTCACTCTCCTCTTTTTAAAAGACTTCTTTTTTCCATGTATTTTAGTTTACATCTTATTATGTTTGGATATGTTCTTATATATCCTTATTGATTTAAATTTTATGTCCAAGTGATGATATATCCTTTTCAATCTCATCAACTTATTTTATGAATTTTAATGTGACGCTGTTAGGCTGTCGAATTTCTGTAAGAAAACCTCTTAACCCAATTTCAATTTTTGGGTTAAACATATACTACTTGATTATGGCGTGCTATGAATATGTGTGAATAAACTCTGATTGTTTTACACTTAATATCTAATTATATTGGGTGTATTTATATTTTTCACACATAATTATGTAATTGATTTATCCTTAATCTATGAATACCATTTTTATAATGGATTTCGTCTCACTTTACATTTCCACTGAGACTTCATTGTTGATATACACCAATTTGATCTTATATGGTTTATATACTATCCTTTGGAATATTATATAATGAATAACTTTATTCTCATGATATTATTATGTTCTGATTAAATGTTATTCCTCAATTATTTGTATTCTAGGGTCTCTCATTTTGTTAAAAACCCTTTAACTAAAATATCATTTTAAATGTTTTAAAGGTTTATTCTTCTAAATCTTTCACATTAATGTCCATGTTTTAAAAATGTTTTTAAGGATTTATTCATATGAACATGAATGTTTTGAAATTGAAATTTCTTTCAAAAGATTCAAAGTGGTACGAGACACTTTGATTAAAAAATCTCTTTATTTAATATTTTAAATGGTTTTGAAAATGGTTTGATAAAATCTTTGATTTTATCAATATTTTTAAATGATATATTGTGATGATAATGTTGAAATGTTATCTTTCCATTATGTTTGTTTTATGGGTTATGAGTATGTTATTGAAATTGGGAATTGTTTACATATACAGATGGTTCCGTGATAAACCTAGGGTGGGTGAGCCCGAGATAGCTCTCCAATTCATTGGGTAACGTGACAGAGGTAAGCATTAATGTTTCTCCTAAGAGATTTAGGGAATATACTGTGATGGTTATTCCAAATGTGACTCCCTATATAGTTGTGATAGCTACAATGTAAGTATTTTATTTATGTCGTAAGTTACCTTTATGATTTATTATTTTTATGTGTTGTTCATAAATCTTATGATTTCATGAGGTATGTTATGATTGAAAAGTGTGGTTTCTTTGTTTTTTATTTATTTTTGGGATAATGTTTTCATTCCTTATTTTATATCCCTTACTGAGTTTTTTATGCTCATCCCACATTTTTGAAATGTTTTCCATAGGACTTAAAGAGGAATAATGGTCAAGCATGGGATCAAGGAAATGTCATGCAGTCTAAAAACATGAAACAAGACATGACTATTTTTTTAGAGTTTTTATTTTATGTGAAAATTGGATACTGGGTAGAATTTTATACTTGTGATATTCTTGTTGTTATGTAAATGTTATGACCTAAGTTTCTAAAACTCTAAACCTGATAAGATCCTCAATGTGAATTATCCATTTAATTCAATATTATGTAATGTTTAAGGACGGGTCCTTATAGTTGGTATCATAGGTCGATTTAAGTAACTTTAGAGGTTAGGGTGTTCCTTAAGCAGAAGTGACATTACCATAATGGTTAGGATTTTAGAAAGAGTCATAGTAATTTTAGATAAATTGAAAGAGTTTAAGATAAACTGAATAAGTATATATTTGTGTCTACCCTTCATATAAGATAATATATGACTATTTTACATATAAACTCACACTGAACATTTTGGTTTTAGTAAATGGTTGGATCTAGAAGGAACCAATGTAATAATAGATGTGAAAGAAACTATAATAGTTTTCTTAATGAGATACTGAATGAAATGGGAGTTTCAATGAGAACACTTGTAGTTAAAATATGTTATGTTTATTTTTGAGGAATTTATCTCATTTTTGGAAATGTTATGAAAATTATATGGTTTTAGAAAAAGGATAACCTGTAGGAAGGGTGATAACCTGTCGCGTTCGATTAGGTCGCAGGAGTCGAACCCACAATTGAAGTTCGACAAGGGCGTATCGCTTACCACTGACCTGCGTGAAGTCCCTGGTTATTATGACTAATTATTTATGTTAAATGGATTTATTGATCAAGAATAAGTTGATTTGTGATATTTTGGTTTATCAAATGGATATCCTTAGTTTAATAAAATGATATGGTGATTAAGTGATAAAAGTGATTATGGAAGACATTCTCTCTTTTGGGAACCCTATATGCTTAATAAAAATGGAATACTATGGGATTTAAATTGTGCAGTAATGTTTGAAATATTATTTTTTGGATGAATTTATGTTTTATTTTGGAAAAATGGATATTTGGGTTATTTATGGAAATGACTAACCTATCATAGAGAGTATGTGATTAGGTTAATTACACTTCAGTATGAGACTTTAAGAGTAGTTGATGCTATTTGGAGATAACTGTTATGATTTACTATGGAAGACTATGGGATTAAATCCTATGGAGTTTTGAGTTTCAATCTTAGTTTGGATTATTTTGAAAAATGTTAAGTAAAATTATGTATTTAATGGTCTCTCTTGAACTTTGGGTACTTTTTTATTATTTTGGAGACTAAGAGTAGTATTTTTTTAATAACGGATTATCATTTTTTTGGGGATTATATGATCTCATACTATTCATTTTGGTTTTAATTAATGTATAAAGACAAGGGAAATATATAGTTCCTCTTTTTTGAATTATGTGATTCTCTAGAATATGATTATTGTGCTTTTGATGTGACCAAGTCTTTTTGAATTCTCATTGTTTAGAGAAAATATTAGTTTTTGGTAGAAACTTATTAAAGGATGAAACTCTACTTGAAGGTAAGTATATTTCATTATGTTTTTATTCTATGTAGTAAATTAATTCCTCAAAATTATGAAAAGGAACGTAAAACAAAAATTTTGTTGGTTTAAATTTCCTAGTGGGAAATCAAATACCGTTTAACACATCATAAGTTTGTGATTTTCTTGTGGTTAACTTTCTCCTAATCATGTTTTCTACCACTCTCCATCAGAACTTGAACATTTTTTCTCTCTTACATATCCATGTTTTCCTACATGGAATCCGAGTATGGGTTATCTCGGGTGACCATTGTTCTTCTCTTCCGTTCTTTTAAAGTGATAGTTTTACTGACTCTTTTCTCGATGTGGGACTTTTAATGAAGTTTCCAAGCCGAGTTTTAAAATTGCAAGGACGCAATTCCCAAAAGGGGGGAAAGATGTAACATCCCAGGTAAATAAAGAATATGAAATGTTTTATATTTATTAATATTTTTGAATTAAATATTAATTCTGATTTAAAGGGGATGCTATGTTCGATGGCGTACCCGATATGTGATAATGAGTTTCTTTGAAATCTTATGTTGCACACTAATAATATAATATTATTATTTTAAATGGATGCCAATGCCTAGAAGTTGTATTGACGGGAATGAATAAAACTAACTAAAATATTTACTATACATGTCTTTTGAATATTTTTACATTTATCCAATAAAATTTAGAGGCTTAAAATAAGTAAAGAATTCAATTTTAAGCATAAATACTCTAATATTCACTAAAAGTTTGATTTACCTCCTTTTAATGGAGAACCCTCTTTAAATATAGTTTTTTTCAGTTTTATATGTTATATTTGACAAAATTAAATTCTCCTTTATAATAGGGACACCAAAATTTACTTTGGATGAAATTTTGGTATTTTTCTAATAAAGTTCAATTTTTAATGAATAGTGAAATATTCTCTATTTTAATTCAAAAGTTCCTTTTAATCTAATTTATTTATATGGTTATATTTTATTTTTAATTGGTTTTAATGTTTAATTAGAATATATTTTTACCATTTAATCTAATTTTGGTCATTGTAAGTAATTTCAATTTTAAATTGGATATAAACAAGTGACAATCTTTTGATTGTTATTATTTCTTAAAAACACGCTATTTGTTTTAACAGCGGGAATTATTTATAAATTAATTTATGCCACTTCTATGTTTTGAATTTGGAAAAATAGATTCCATATTTGGAATCATTAAGTACAAATTGTGTAATTAAGTAACTTTTATTTTTAGACATTTTAAATATTTACATTAGTAAATATTTTATTTACCATGATTATAGGGTAAATATAGTAAATAAGGGTAAAATATAATATTATAATAATATTAAATTACCCTAAAATGTGTCCTAATCCTATTGGCTGATAAATATCCGACCATGAGCATCGTTGGGTCAAATTTGGGACCCCATGAAGCCACAAGCTAGTAATAATGACACTTCATATTAATTAATTTAAAGTAAAGACAAAAATGACATAAACCAATATCTTTTAGTAAATAAATTTTTACATGGGGTTATATAAGTTCTCATTTGGACAATAAATGTTCTTTGGAAAGCTAAAATTATTTCCTACATCATGGTATTTTTTTATAATTTTTGGACATCAAATAAATTATATTATTAATGACACAATAATGATACAATATTTACCTCATTAATAAATGATTTACATAAATAAGATTATAAATAAAAAACAATATCCAAAACCAGTCCAATTATTATTGTATTATTTTATTTCGACCAATATTTATCTTAAAATTGATCCCAATGATTATTTGACCTTTTGAAACCGAAGATGAATTTAAAATAAAATAATTGTTTCAAACTTTGGAAAAGAGCCCCTCCTCTCCCTTATAAAAGCCCTCACTTCTAACCCATTTCTCACACTTCTAAATCCTTCGGCTCGTACAAAATCTAATCTAATAATCTCCCAATATCCCTATATTCATCCCATAATACTTACCTTAGGCATAAATCACTTCAAGAAACCCTCTTCGTTCAAACCAAAGGGAGTTAACTGATTTAAAGGTAACGTCTTCTCTTATGTTCTTTTGTTTTATTTTACTTCTACAACCCACATAAACTCTTTTTATTACTTTATTTTGTAAACAAATAATATCATCAATATAATATTATGTTGGTTTTATATGTATTTGAACTACACTTACACACACCTCCATCTAATGGGTGAAGAACACACTGTTTATGTGAATAGCTAACTAACGCCTCTCGAAGCGATGATTGTTCAATTATCTCCTACCGGCTCTTATGGCGGACATTAATATGGAACTTAATTTAAATATGATATATATTATTTTTTAGTTTTCTATTTTATTCTGTTATTTTTATTTACAAACATACCTTTATGCTTTGCAATATGTGTAAACACGATAATTTCATTTGAGGAAGTGCAGACTACCACCCCCACAAAGTGATATGACTCGTTAATGCCTTATGTGGGGTGTATAAAGGATGGGGTTAATTATATTATATATGATATTATAATATAATTTTAATATAACAATTTATCATTAAGTTTTAATTCCATTAAATCTTAAATACAAATGAATGTAGCGTTCATGCGTACGTACGACTTACCGTCTCCATGAACGGTGCATTTCATTTTGTATATCCAAATGTTTTGTAATAATATAAATACATTTATATACTAGATATATATGATATATATTATATATACATCATTAATATCATTCTGGAGATAATGGAGTATTGAGAACATGGACAAATTGTAATTATAACAAGTTCATTTTTAACTCAAATTTTGAACATCCATAAAATGTCCGATATGAACTCAAATAATTAAATAACTTTTATTTCAAGGTAAAAAGTGATATAAAAGTAATAATAAACATTAAAAAGGTTATGAATCAAGTATTAATTAACTAATTTTTATTATTTAGGAAGAACAGGGAACATATGAGTCATGTTGTACAAGAGGTAAGGGATTTCCTATCTCACTTTTAATTCTATGAGATTTCCATTGTTCACCACTTTTATATTTCATGTGCTGTATTGTATACTGCCATTTGATATATATTATCATGATTATATTTATAGTAATGGTATTTTGTGATTCATTTGGTTTTTATTAACTTTTTCTCATACGACTCGATTGATTACAATGTGGTAAGGTTTTTTCATGTCACTTTTTATTCCCGTGATATTCATGCTATATTAGCCACTATTTCTTGTTATGTGGTGGATGTACTGCCCATGATTGTATTATTTGAGTAATATACTTTAATTTATGGGTATTTACATATTAATTGTGTGATCTTTCTTTCATGGGTTGTATGTTTTGTAAGTTACCAAATCGTTAAGGGAAACATTCACCCTCCTCTTTTTAAAAGACTTATTTTTTATATGTCTTTTAATTTACATCTTATTATGTTGGAATATGTTATTATATATCCTTATTGATGTAAATTTTATTTCCAAGTGATGTGATATCATTTTCTCTCTCATAAACTTATTTTTTAAATTTTAATGTTACACAGTTAGGTTGTCGAATTTCTTTAAGAAAACTTCTTAACCCAATTTCAATTTTTGGGTTAAACATCTACTTCTAGATTATGTCGTGCTATGAATATGTGTGAATAAACTATGAATTTTTTTCACTTAATATCCACTTATATTGGCTGTATTTATATTTTTCGCACATAATTATTTAATTTATTTATCTTTAATCAAAGGATACTGTTTTTATAAGGGATTTCATCTCAATTTACATTTCCATTGAGACTTCATTGTTCATATGCACAAATTCACTATTATATGGTGTATGTACATTCCTTTGGAATATTATATCATGAATACCTTTATTCTCATGATATTATTATGTTATGATTAAATTTTATTCCTCAATTATTTTTATTCTAGGGTCTCTCATTTTGTTAAAAAATCTTTAACTAAAATATCATTTTAAATGTTTTAAATGGTTATTCTTCTAAATATTTCACATTAATGTCCATGTTTTAAAAATGGTTGAAAAGATTTATTCATATGTAGATGAATGTTTTGAAATTAAAATTTTATTCAAAATATTCAAAGTGGTATGAGACACTTTGATTCAAAAATCTCTTTATTTAATATTTTAAATGGTTTTGAAAATGGTTTGATAAAAGCTTTGATTTTGTCAATATTTTGAAATGATATATTATGATTTCAATGTGGAAATGTTATCATTCCATTATGTTTGTTTTATAGGTTATGAATATGTTATGGAAATTGGGAATTGTTTATATATACTGGTGGTTCAGTGATAAACCTAGGGCGGGTGAGCCCGAGATAGCTCTCCAATGCATTGGGTAACGTGACGGAGGTAAACATTAATGTTTCTCCGAAGAGATTTATGGAATATACTATGATAGTTATTCCAAATGTGACTCCCTATATAGCTGTGATAGCTACAATGTAAGTATTTTATTTATACCGTAAGTTACCATTATGATTTATGATTTCAATGTGTTGTTCATAAATCTTATGATTTCATGAGGTATGTTATGATTGAAAAGCATGGTTTCTTTGTTTTGTATTTTTTGTTGGTATAATGTTTTCATTATTTATTTTTTATATCCCTTAATGATATTTTTATGGTCATCCCACATTTATTAAATGTTTTCCATAGGACTTAAAGATGAATAATGGTCAATCATGGGATCAGGGAAATGTCATGTTATCTAAAACATGGAACAAGACATGACTATTTTTTTAGAGTTTTTATTTTATGAGAAAATTGGATACTGGTTAGAATTGTCTACTTAAAATATTTTTGTTGTTATGTAAATGTTATGACCTAATTCTCTAAAACTATAAACCTGATAAGATCCTCAATATGAATTATCCATTTAATTCAATATTATGTAATGTTTAAGGATGAGTCCTTGTAGTTGGTATCAGAGGTCGATTTAGATAACTTTAGAGGTTAGGTTGTTCCTTAAGCACAAGTTATATTACCATAATGGTTAGGATTTTAGAAAGAGTCATAGTTATTTTAGATAAAGTGAATGATTTTAAGATAACACGAATAAGTATATCATTGTTTCTACCCTCAATATAAGATATTATATGACTATTTTACATGTAAACTCACACTGAACTTTTTGGTTTTAATAAATTGTTGGATCTAGCAGGAACAAACGTAACAATAGTTGTGAAAGAAACTGTAGTAGTTTTCTTAATGAGATACTAAATGAAATGGGAGTGGCAATGAGAACACTTGTAGTAAATATACATCATAATCAACACAAATTCTTCTATTAATTCACATGAACTTCCAAAATATCTATTAAAACATAATATAGATGTTAAATAAATATAAATTAATAAAATATTCACTAAAAATAATATAAGAATCTTAATTTTTAAGACCACATAAGACATAGATTCATTGTAGTCTGACTCATCCTATTAATAAATTGAAACCAAGGGAGAAACCATATTAAGAAACCCATACTATACATTTTCTCCCATGATAGCCCTCTTTGTGTATATTTTTTATATTGGGATGGTAACTGAGATATTATGCTCAATTTTTATGATAGGGAAATCTTCTAGATATGGGAATCCCTTTACCACTACAAAAATAGAAAAATTGAACAATTATTTCATCCTTTTTCACCATAAAACATCAAAATTGACATTTTATTGTTGATAAAATGAAAAAATAAAATTTTATACAATATTATTTATTTCATAATGACTGACATGAAATGATCTATGGCCCATGACATATTATTCATGGTAAATTTATATTCTCAATAATGATGTATTAGTCCTGGATACATATTTTACATATATGATTGACAAAAATTTTATACTTATGGTTACATCATTAATTTACACAATATTCTATATCATTTTACTCAATACCCAAGTCTCAATTGATTTCGAAAATTTTAATTTCATTCTCATCCTTTGAGACATGGTCTATAACATTAAACCTCAACCAATTAGACAGGTTTTCATATTATCCCATGGGTACCAAAATACTCAAACTATATCCACTTTCAAGAACATTCTCTAAATTTTATACTCATATAGTACTGAATGGTTTAATTCCACCTACTCTTAATATTTTTTTACAATAATTTTCATATTCATATTTAATCTAATATTACTATGCTTATTTCTTCTGATAACAGATATGAAATATCATGATGTTATGGTTTCAGTTCACTCTACATGAAACTAATGATGTTCAAAATAAATATCTTGAAACAAGGATAAAACACCCTAATAGATTATGGTGAACCCCTTTAGAATGATTTTCTATATCATTGACCAATATATACTGATATGTATAAATTTTTTTCATTAACTGGATAATATTTCTCAATTTCTATTCTTGTTAAACCATGATGGACATATCACAAAAAACCATTTTATCATGTTTTTATAATGATCACATAGATCCATGTAATATTTTCATTCAAATACTCAAGTCCCCATTACTATTCACAAGTATGTCTTCAATTTCCCATGTAACCAAAAATATTATTTAATAAAATCTTAGTCTCCAAAATAATCAAAACTATCCACTCAGCCTCTTATCATTCAACATAATTCATTGGTATCATGAAACCCCTTTATATTTATATAGTTGTTACAACACACCCCCATATGTCGATACCATGTTATATTAACCAACTCCTTATTATAAATCACATATAATTCAATTAAACTATAGATCACTACTAGAAAATGAGGCTACTGACATAGACCAATAGCCATGATTTTAAAACCGTGGCTATAGGTTGGTTTACCGTGGCCTATTTCCACGATTTTGAAAATTGTGTCTATATGTCGTGGCTATAGCCATGGTTTTACAACCGTGGATATAGGTCATTTTTTTTGATGGCTTATACCAACGGTTTTCCAAAACCTTGGCAATAGTTTTCCCATGATTCCACGGAAAAAAAATTCCCTCCAAAAATTCAGCGGGAAGACCTAGTTCCATGGTTTTGAGGAAATTACCATGGTTTATATTAATATATATTTCATAATATATGTATATATATACCCAAATTGTCATGCAATGTAGTGGTGAGAACGCTAGTTTATAAAGGGGAGGTACAGGGATCGAAACTTGCTAGGGATATTTTGTATTTAGGATACTTCCATAGTTTACTGAGGCTATTGCCACAGTTTTAATCGTGGGATTATCTTCATATAGCCATAGTTTTAACTGTGTCTATAGTTCAACTGCCAAGGTGGCCATTTTTTGCGGCATTTTTTCATAGTTAATAACATGGCAGTAGGCTGGTACCTAGTACCATGGAGATAGCGGCCACAGTTGTCCAAAACAGTGGCCATAGGCTAAGGGAACATTTATGGGGCCTATTTCCACGGTTTTGAACCATGGAAATATGAATTTTTCCTTGTTGTGGATAACTTCTTTCAAACATTAATCGTAATTTTTTATACATCTTTATAACTAATAGATATATACATATAATGTCTAATTATATTCATACCCTAACTTACACATGATTTCACTTAAATACATTAATATGAATATATTTTTCTCTTAAAAACAATGTGCCTAAAACATTTCCCATGATATTCCACACTACTATCGACTAATATCTTGTAAATAGATCAAATATCATTAGGATTATAGGAAACATCACCAAGTAATCATGTTAAATTTATATTTCAAAGGCCCAACCATGATCCAAAATGAAATGAAATTTTACATTATCTTCTAAATGGAATGTCTTACATTCTATTAATGGTTGATCCTATAAGTATAATCAACATTATCTCCATTATAATTATTATCCTGGGTCATTCTACTACAACAATAATCTAAATAGTGAAAAAAATCAACTAAATTATCCCCATGTAATGATATTACCATTTACATATAATCATGATGCTACAAAACATCCATCATCATCTCTAAAAAAATCAACAATACGAATAAGATTTTATAGTACTATGATTCCTATATCAAATCATCCCATTAGAAGTCATATTCCATCAATACTAAACCAAAACAACTATTCAATCAACAAAAAATTACACCAACATTTTCCAAATTCATCTTATGAATTATGAAACACACACTATTTCATACCCGATACACAAAAAAGTACCGCATCATTCTATAACACATCCAACAGCCAGAAATCGCCCATGGGATTATTTTATAACAGTAAGAATTTTTTAATTAGTCTCAACTATAATAGTATCTATATTATTTAAGTTCATCTATCTTTATTATTCTATCATCTCACATTATAATGAATTTGATGTAGAAACAGGTGAACCACCATGTCATTATTTTAAACAACTTGAATAAGACCACCCTAAGTCACATCTCATCATCACTAGAAACACCCACCAAATATAAGGATCATATATATAATAGTTCTATTCTCACATGATAAAAACTATAGGCCCTATGTCTACCAAAATTCGTGTAATCTATGTACCAATACACCCGACATAGGTTCTAATCTCATTAACGAATCCACATACCCATGTATCCCACTCTAGGGCCATTGTTTTCATATACATGTTCATTTTCATAAAATCTCAATAAATGTATAAAAATCCTAGAATTAATTAAGATTGTGATATAGTAATTATTTTTACATGAGTGTATATTTTTAAAAAATATATAATAATATTTATTTTCAATTTTAGATATCTAAAACTCATTTCCTACTTTTAATCAAATTTTATTAATCATATATAAGTTTTTACTATCCATGTTATCCTTTTTTAAAATTTTGATGCATATACACATCCATATTACCTTATTGTTCAATGAGTAAAATAATATAACATAACCATAATCATTGTACATTATTAATATCAACTCAAATATATTAAATAAAATGAATTATAACAAATTAGAAACCCATGGTGGAATGTGTTTTTCCCTCATACACTTATTGTCCATGAAAAATATAAATTCAAACCCAATATCTTATAATTGATATGTATTTTTATAATCAAAAAGAGTGTATGAAAAATATAGTAAAATTTTTTGATAAAATTTTATAATATCCCCTTAAAATATATAATCAATGGTACTAAGCTATAGTTCTATACGACATCATGTTCATCTCCACATTTTACATAATATATTGTCTAGTATTTAGGATCTTATATTAGAACAAGATGGGAAAATTACCTCATTATCCTAACAAAGAATAATATATATATATATATAACATATGATCACTAAATTGAATACAAACCCCATTTATATTACATGATCTTATAGAAGTATATATTACATAAAAATGAAAAAAATTAAAACTCAACGAAATCTTTTTTATAAAATATTGACATATATACAATCAATCACTAAATGAGATAATCTAATTAATTGAATATAATTAGAATATAAGATAATATAATATTTGGAGACATTATCAAAAGTCATCTTCCATTCTGGAAACCATTACACATATTTTATCATTGTATCTCTATACCCTCCCAAATTTTAGGTCTTTTACCAAGACCTATAAGATAAATAAAATTCCACATGTCATATAATGATTATAATCATGGTGTGACCATAACACATAGTAGAATACCACTAATGTATCACTTAATATGAACCATAAAAGATATAAATTCATTTTTAATATATGAATGACATTTAAACCTTCGCATTAATAACACCATTCATTCAATTGAGTTATTTATAAGCCACAATGTAGGATAAATCATACAATATTTTTCATTGTTAGAATATATTATTCAATTTAAAATGTCTTAATTAAAATATTAATGGTGAACTACAATATAATGACCTGTTATACATGTAAAATAATTTCTTCCATGTCTAATAGTCTTTGTTTGACCTCCAGTAAATGTCGACCCTCTAGGGGGATTGAGTTCCCAAAATCCTGTAACATAATAGCTTAGTTATAAACAATATTATCTTTTAATTTTTGGATATAATATCTATTCATATGATTTGATATAATTTCTACATATATGGAAACACAATATTTATCCATAAAACTATTATAATAAATGGTGTGGCCTCAATATACTATAATCATAACTATGTATATTAGAAAATCAAATGGTCTTAGATACTGGGTTTTATAGGGAAAAACCAAAATAATTTCATAATAACATTGTTTCAAATATTTTATTGTTTGATATCTCACTAGTTCTAGGACATTTGGACTATTTTTGAATAATATATTAACTTAAACCCTATAAAAACATAATTCTTATATTGTTGGATTACCCATCATTATCCCATATTAGTTAACAATATACAACATCATAAATATAATTCTTTAGAAAGAAATAAAAATCCTTGGGAAGAATTTTCATACCCAAATTTCATAGTCTAAACCCAAAACACCTCTTGTGTTTTTTATCATGACATATCATTCATAACATCCTTACATATCGTCGATGATTAAAAAATATAAAACATAATAATTGATACACTTGATGGGATATGACTATCCCAGAAATATACCAACTCTCTCTATAATCACATATATGGTAGTGAGGGTCACATAGACATATTTCATTTCTACCATTAACATGTATATAGCACTCACACTAATTTGACATAGGTTACACTATCATCTTTAATAAATCAATTATAATTATTCAAAATAACATTAGCTTATACCCCCATTTAAATGTTCCATTCATAAGTAACCTCTTACTTGGAGACATATCCTAAAAGTGTTTACTATGTAACATCACTTTTATATATCCCTAATGTTAAGTATAATTTTTTAATCACTTTTATACCCTTATTAGACTCCATTTTAATAGTGTTCTTTTTCACGATATTCTTCATAAATATTTCCCAAATCTATCTAAAGGGTTACCCATCTAGGGTAAACTGATATCTATAGATTTTATCGTATAACCCCATTCACGACTCTCCTATGGCCCCTAATTAGAAGATATAATCAAACACTAATGTAATAAACCTACGATGATCCTTAGTATAGTCATTCAAGGTTGGATGACCTATATATGTTCAAATTTCAATATATTTAAGATTATATAATAGGGAAAATGTATATTATGATCCATATAATCATAGAAATACATAGAAATAACTCATTGAAATCCTAATATACCTCTTATATCTCAAAAGACAATAAAGAATCGACCTTGGGGTTATAGGTCTATAACACACAATAAACCACACTTGAATACCATAGATCATAGGAATCGCATATAGACATAGTAAAATTGGGTTTGATCAACATCGTTTATATAGTTATAAACATTCAAGATTAATGTTATATCATTCCAATAACACATTGGATATCAATAATATTTTTAAGGCCCTACCTATGGAGTACACTAAAATTGGATAATAATTAAAAAATTATAATTAGTTGCTATAATTATTTCATAATAAAATATTATTAGAAACACATTGAGCTTCCCTAAATCGTAATAGTTCGATAACGATGTTCATAATTCTTCTAAGTGACTCCCAAACCAATCATATGTAAAATTTTAAATTTCCCATTTTCATTAATGGGTGAAATATACAATAAATCATTGATTTATTTGAATAATTGATCAGGGTTATTACCTATTTAAAAATGTTATATTATAATGTAAAATATTATATTGTTGAACTATATTGTCATTTATATCCCAATTATCCACTTCCACCATTGTAAAATGAACAGAAACCAAAATTACAAAATCCAACCTCATTATATTAGGCTGGGAGAAATTGAAATATGAGAATGGGATGAGTTTATTGTGTATCTCACTTAATAAATCATAAAAAGACATTTACACAAGGTATTGAATGATGTAAAAGATGTTGGTGGGTAGGATAATTAGGAATAAATACCCTAGATTTTCCTAATTGAATGAGAAGAACCTAATGTTGGTTTTGTAATTGAAATTGTTGAAAATCCCATTTATTATTAATTTTTTTTATAAAAAACCCTATCCAGTATCACCATGAACATGTTTTTTATAAACCAGGAACCTAGAATCCATAAATGTTGGTTTCTACCCCTACTAGTTATTAAATAATGTAAAAAATACCCCACATTGGATTGAGCAGTGGAATATTATTTAATTATTATAACACTGCACTTCACACTATGTACCTATCACACACCTATAGGGTACCTAGTGGTATTTTTTACCCTTAGAAACAATAGTTTCCCATTGTTTTGATAAAAATATTTCATATATTTAACTGAATCCTTTAAATCATGTAAATTTATTCCTTTATAATTATTATTCACCAAAAAAATTGTATCTATATTTTTAAAATATATTATCCTAATGTTCAATTATAATTTCACTCTTCCTGTAATTAATCTTACAAAAAAAATTATATGTCATTACATGTATTGTATAGACAGTCATATTTAGTTTAATATATTCACATGGACAACCACATCTTTAAAAGGATAAAATTACTTTTTGAAAAATTAAATAATAGGATTTTCCAATTCATGTGTAAAAATATATTTATTAAAATATAATTATAATAATATTTGTCAGAATAAATAACTAATATCAACACCATATCATACATATGGGTTTTATACTTATATGCCTCATTTTTTTACAATCATTATCCAAATATTTATTTCATAATATTAATAAATAACTTTTAATCACACATGAGGAATCGCAACAAACCATATAAGACATATCCTCCTTGTGTAAGAATAAAATCAGTGGTTTAATTGATATCATCCCCTGGGATATCATCAATACTTCATAGGTGGGGTTTGAATCTATTTTAATGAATTCATTAAAATTAAAACCATTTATATTCAGTACCTATTGACCTATTTAGTGAATAGATCAATTTATTATTTATTGAGTTTTTTCTGAATATATTATAATAATGAATTCAAAATAATAATATATAATTGATTTGTTTATAAGGTTCATTTCTATGATGGATGAAGACATCCTTAATGTATGTCTGTTGGTATCCAATTCATATAAAATTCCCTTTTAATTATCATAAAGTATCATGGGAAAATATATTTTAATATACCTATACTATTGGAACCAAATAAGTAAAACTCAAACACTCACTTGATAATATTATTATAATGTACCAACTGATACATCTAATAAAAAATATTTGGATTAATCATACATGATGTAGGATATGTAACAATGAAGTTTTATGTCCTTTTTAAACATTATGTATATTATCTCACTCCTCAATATTTATTAATTCAAGTTGTTTTTTCATCATTTATTCATACATTATGATATAGATATATCATAGGGTGAGATCCTCATTCTTTTTCTTTGACCTAACTGATTAAAAAAATGTAATCTCAGTCTTCCTCCCTTTTTCATATTCTTTTATATATAGTGATGTATGCTTCCTAAAGAAATATATCTCTATATTTTAAATAATTGTTTTCAAAATGATAATAGTCGACTCTCTTTATGGATACACTTATATATCTCAAAATAATAATATATCATTTCCCAAACCATCTTCTACAACTCATAGAATATTCAAGATAATATATCATTAATTGTAAATATTTTCATCTTCTTATACTTATAAATATATATATTCAAAAAACCATGCTAATAATTTCACATTTTATAATTTCTAGTTTTAGGAATGGATATAATTTATGTATGATTTTATTACCCTATTTTATTAAGTAAATTTCTTTCCATATGAATATAATTTATTGTGATTCCAATAAAAAAAGAATGAAATATCAAACTATTATATAACACTATGCTTCAAGATCCTTTTCCAAATTATTCATCCAGAAAATATATTATTTTTTGATAGTGATTTATTCTATTGATACTTTTAATGATCTCTGAAGACACATTCATTCAAGTAATCTCATCAATTACATTTAAAAACTTTAGTGTCAAAGATATATATTACATACAAACTCATATTCCAATTATATAGGAATGTTGAATAGTATAATTCATCATGTATACTCTAAACATATTTAAATCAACTAATTGATTAGCCAACAACCCCAGTTAATATTAGAATCATTGAAATATATTAAAATAACCATAAATATTCTTAAATAATCCTTATATTGATTACAAATATCAAGTGGTCAGTTATTAAAATGAATCCAATTTATCTATCATTATGATACTAATAAGGATATACTTACCTAAAAAACCATGATATATGATTCATAAAAATCCATATCCTTATCTTCCACATGGATACATCACCTTAGGAATCACTGTACTCTAAAAAACTTATGTCATATTGAAATATTCCCCCAAACATAATGATTTAAAAATTAAACTCCCTGAATTATAAATTATATATAATTCTATAATTATCTTACTATTATAATCAACATAATCATAAAAAATAATTTTCAAACCTAATAAAAAACATAAATTTTTTGCAGTAGTGGAAAAAACTGAAATACATTCTCAGATACAAATTATTCATAATTAATCAAATTATAGAAACTCTATTTAAATGGAAGTGGAGAAATTTTATTTTCATTAAAATTTTAAGTTCATATTCTTTTCCACATAATTATGGGATGATTCCCACTTGAATAATCTATGGTGTATCTTATCTTCTCATTCATTATTCATATATTAACATATAGAGACACCATATTTGAGATATACTCTCAAATTTTTTGGGATATTCATCTAATTAGAATATTATTCAATGATAATAAAAAAATTTCCACATGAATCTACAAGATTATTTCTCATTATGTTTAACGTGAAATGACTTCTAAAAATATTTATAATAAAATAACCCACAGTAATTATTACTTTAAACATAAACAATGTCCGAAACTCAGGATTGATTGTTTTCAAATTTGTCATATGTATATTAATAGATCCTCAATTACATCTTCCAATACTAAAATACATGTTATTATCCAATAAACTAATAATTGTACATGTATAAAAATTTGATAGGTATCAGTATTATTTCATCTTTTCAAAGAAAAATATTGTTATTATTATATATTTTCTTCATCCTTATTAAAAATAAATATAACTCTACCCAATATGGGTCCTACAATATTACCATTATTATTTTTTATCAATACTTATATGTAAAAAGGAATAAAAATATGATTTCTCCCAATTTAATTTCTTCATCCCTTGTAAGAAAAAATAACAAAACTTATAATTTGATGGTATCAATTATCATAAAGCATTCAATATAATTCTGTAGAACCCATTAATTTTTTAGAGAAGTAAACATGCTTATTTAAATTAAAAAAATTACTAAAAAAATTTACTTTATAACAACTAAAATTCCTTTCTTAGAGTTTGTTAATATATTTTCATTCTGGAAAAATTTATTTAACATGTTCACTTGATATTCATCGACATATAATTATCATTAATTCTATATTTCATTCACTATTGAGAATATTATATATATATATATATATATATATATATTTATGGATTCATCTCAAATTATCATCCACTAGAAAGATGATCCTTCTTCAATTCATCTTAGATGATAACATTATTAAGAATATGATTCAAGATGACCAGTGTAGAGATTACACCAGGATGATAACTTTCACACTAATTTATATTCTTAAAAGGATTCTTATCTTTTTTATGATCCCCCCTAAAAACTTATATCACATTTAATTATTTAATAAAAATAAAAAATAATGATTATGGGAAAAGGGTTGACCATTTTCTATCCCAAGTGAATAAAAAAATTATTAGATGGTATTCTCTTCAAAGATACTACTTTTATTTAACTACATCTCTTTGTGAACACTTTATGCATTCATTTATGATTTCTAAGGTAATGTTCTATTTGGGAATAACTATTTTCATTCATTTCATAATATTTTCATTATATGTAATTACATTTATTTAAATGCATATTAAAGAACCTATTATATTAGGTTCTATAATTAATCCCTTTAGTATATCCACATCGGCTTGTAATATGGTCAAACATTATTAATATTATTTATTAGCTTTCTTGATTTTTCTTAATGGTTAACCATAGAATGTTACATTTGTTTCTTTTTGTTTACTCATGTAATCTTAAAATTCTTCTTCATTAATATCTCCCACCACACTATTATTCCATTTTATATCATTGATTAATTCATCATTTTTCATCGTCAATTCTCTAAAAATTTTAACATTATTGACCCATGTTGAATGATTTGTGGTGTGTCCCCTTCCTCTGTAATAATAATAATAAATTCTCGCTGGGGTGAAACTCTTATTAGACATCATATGTTATTATTTAAAAACATTATATCTCCCTTTATAAATATGGATATCTCATGGTTATTCAAATTTTGGGGGATTTTAATATCAAATTTTTTAATAATGATTGGTTAAATTTTACCATAATTATTTCACATTGTTAAAATAAGGATTTCAAATACCATAAATGTTATCCATGATTCCATATTAGTTAGAGTAAATAAACATTGACCAATATTTTGTATTATTTTCATTAAATTATTTTTTCTCAAATTTAATATTGGATATCATTGAATTTCATGGGTTGAAACATTTTTTCAGTATTTTAAATACTTATTTTCCAAACTATCACATTACATAAATTATCATATAAACCTTATTTCCTATTTTTGAAAAATATTCCATACTATTTTGATTGGTTGAAGTTTTTGAGGTTTTTTTATTATATTGAAATTCTTAGGGAATATATTGTTTCAACATTGATTAAAACACCAATTGGTGTAATTTATTGATACATGGGAATTTTCTCAAACAGTATTATTATATAATTTGATTTAGAAATAATAGCCTACATGTAAACATATTTTTTTAAATGTATTTTTTCTGGATAAAATGATTACTTTTTATTCAATAAAATGATTGATTGAACGATAGATATTCCCATATCTCATTTCCGCAATATAGAACCCTTTCAACATTATAATATTGTATTGAATTTTGTTAATGGATAAACAATTCTTTTTATATTATGGTGAATAATCATCTTGAACTACATTCAAAATTTCATATTTAGCCTCGCCTTCATGATAATTGATGTGGATGTTACTTTTATCAACATTAGTTTACCTCCCCGTGTCATATATCCCCATCTTATTTTCTCAATTCATTATTCACACATTTGTTTCTCCTCTTTTATAGAAATATATATATTCTATATCTTATTATCTTTTATACACAATTGACGATCCAAAAAATAAATATCTTCCTTCTATTGCATGGGTATTTTCATCAATAATTTTCATGGAATGTTTTATCTCATTGATTTTATTGAGACAAAAAATCAAAATTCAGAAGAACCATTTTTCAAGATTCATATTAATTTTATTTATGGATACTTCATGTTTGTAGATATTTAAAAAAATCATCGTACTTTTCATCAAAAAATTATTCATCCCTTAAAACTAGTCCCAATGATAGTATATTGCTTCATTCGTACTTCTAAAATATCTATATGAAATGGTGACTCTTTTATTTGTAAAATTTTGTATGATCTACTCTAACGCAATAATTGATTCATATTTTGAATATTATTAAATGAAATATACTCAAAATGTTTTTTGCACCCCTATTGAAAATTTTTATGAATAGATTCTACTTACATCTTTATTACTTTAATTACTTGATCATTTTTAAGTGTAAGTGTTTTATGTGATCTAGGAAGTGTATTTTCTACCAAATCCTTGTCATTTATTATAGGATTATCATCATCATGAATTTAATATTTAAAAATTATCATCTCCTACTCATCACAACCGTTGGATGTATTATAATTACAAAATGATTTATGTGAAAATGTAATATGTAATATAATAGAATCAATTAAAATTTGTGTACCATCAATCTGTAAAGTGCATTTGTCATTTTATTTTTAGGATGAGGCCATTCTTAATTTCATTATATCTATTTTATTTGTGTTCCTCAATTTTATTTTTGTAATAATTACCATAGTTTCTTTTAAAGGTAAGTTATGTGAATTTTCAAATTCAATAATTATAATTCATTGAATTGAAAAATTATTCTTTTTAAATATTTTGGTTGAAGATAATACATTAAGAGTTGGAAAATATACTATATTAAAAGTTGATATGACCTGTTAGGATATGGACAACACTAAGAGTGAGGGGTAATTTTTTATTAGGTCTTTGTAAAAATTAATAACTTTTTTATGTATCCACCTATTCAGTGAATGTATATTATTATATTTTTATAAATTTGTATAAAATGAATTTTCGATAAGAAGGTTAGAAAAAAAATATGGAAGATGTGATTTTTTAATGTGTCACATCTCAATGATGAATGAAAACATCCCTAATGAATGGTTAGTTCTATTATTTGTAGACACATCTCTAATTGTATTACAAATAATGGACTTTAGAAATGATATATCATGGAAAAATTACTCAGGGAACCAACAAGATTAAATTGTAGAACAAAATTACTAATTATTTTCTATGGATCAAAATAGGAAATCCAATATGAAATAGTGTATTTAGATCTCACCACCTTGAAAAATGAGATGTTGTGGTGAAGTGGTGTTTCCCTTTTAGATAATATTTATCTGATCTTATTTAGTGATATGTAGCAATCCATGTGTATATGTATTCTCTACATAATAACACCAAATATATATTTATTATTATATGAGATACCTAGTCCTATTATTGGAATAAATAATAAATTATAGAAGAAATAAATCTATTCATCCATTTTCCTTCTTATTCAATTTATATACATTATTTCTCTCATATAAATGTGAAGATTCTATCTCTTTGAGAAAAAATATATCATTGATATAGTAGTCCAATATCTTATTTCATACACAATTTTATCTGTAAATAATTTAGTATCAGTTCCCTATCCTTCTTCCCCAACTCATAGAATAAACATGGTAGTAACAACATTTATTATAAATATTTACTTCTTCTTATTATCTTTATATATATTAATAGAACAAAATGAATACTATTTTCTTTATTAATAGACATTAAAACACGAAATAATTCCTTATAAAATAAATATAATATAATTCTTAGTGAGATATTTATAAATTTTTAGAAATTCATGTTGACACTAGACAATAGTAATATAATCAATTAAATCCTCATAATCAATATGAATTTTAATAGAATCAATAATTTAATAAAACTAAATAATTTATTTCAATTATTCACTATGTATGTATGAATACATGAAGTGTGAGTATAATAGTATATAAAAAGAGCAATTAATTATTAATTGTCTATCTAGAATTTATAATTGTGATATAAATTATTTTTCAGTTTCATGAATCTCTCTTGAGTCACTCACTTCACCAATCGCCACATTGTGCTATTCTTCTCCAGAAATTAATCCAATTCAATAATAAAACCCAACATGGATTTCAATTATTCTATAGTTAAAAACAAAAAATTATAGTAACCCTCAAGACATGGAAAATACCTCCTATAATTAAAAAAAATACTTTATCCAATTATTTGTCAGCTGCCCCTGACATTTAACACAATAGAAATAATAGAATATATTTATTATCCATTTTTTTCTCAAAACTAGAAACTCCAAAACTCGATTATTAACTTCATGAAATCATATATGAACCTAATAATTTATCCTAACTAATCAATCATTCATATAAAGTGTTATTTATTAGGTCTCATAAATTGATCTAAAACATTTTTTTATTAGTGAACGATTCATGAATTTTCTAATTTATATTGTTTTTATAATTTTTGATGCATAATATTTTACTAAAAAATTTTATTACCCATGGTTTATATATAATGAATAAATATTCATGATTTTCAAAAATAAATTAGGAAACCACAGGAAAATTTTGTATCACTCTATTCTCATAAAATTTCCCCAATTCATCATCCTAATAATATATTTAGCATCATAGAGGGGTTTAGGGAATTTTGAATTTACATGCTTCCAAAAATACTTGACATATAGGGAAGATCATTAAGGATTTTTTTAAACATATAATTCAGATTAACATTTTTCCTATAATAGTTCCTTTTTAAATTTAATAGTTACATATAATTCTATAATTCACCAATTGGGCTCCAAATATTATGAAATTGTCTCAAAGCTTCCTCAATCACTGAAGACAATTAGAAAACAAATTTTAATAATGTGAAATTAACATTAGTCATCATCCAAGATATATCAATCCTTTGTAATACATATTATATCATTATCAAAATTTTAGAAACATCATGATAATCACAAGTATGGATATAAATATATATAACACAAGTAAAAATTCATTTATATTTATCTACACATATTTATCATGGAGATATAACATTATAAGTCACTAACTTCTTTTCAAAAAAAATTATATTTAAAGAGTCCTTAAAAATATAGAATTTAACAATATTATACCAAATTATGCATTGTATAGGACATAATTCTTCACGGGCCAGTATTATCAACATCCTTATTAATGATATTTTAAAAACATTATTAATTGAACAATATTTATGGAATAGTGAAATAAAATATAGTAAATTAACATTTATGAAGAGATTGTACAAAAAAATGAATGAACTTGAATATAAATTTTATAGGATCGCAAAATTTTACTTTTCCATTTTAGTTATACCATCATTTAAAAACAAATAGTATCAAATAAATTATTTATATTCCATGGAGGTTCTTTTATTCTCTTCCCTCATTTATATCTCAACAAATATTGACACCTCTATTGAGAACTATACATAATCTATTTTTTACGAAAACTTATTCTTGTCTTCCAAAATCATCTTAAAAATATTTTAACATGAATCAACAAGAATGTTACTCATTATTCTCCTTAAGAACACATATCTATGAATATTTATAATGATTGATTTCACCTTAAATATTCATTTCCAAATAAGTAATGTAATCATATCAACAATATTCATTTGTATCATTATCATTTGAATAGTGAAAACAGATTAGCTATATTATTTAACAATTTACTACATGGTATTCAAAAATTTAATTAAATAGGTTTGTATATTAATCATACCATGGGTGCATCACACAATTATCTCAACCAAAAAATATATGTTCATCATGAAAATTTATAATTATATATATTGAAAACATATAAAAATAAACACATTGTGGGATCAACAAAAATCAACATATTCTTCAAATATGAAAGAAATTTCAAATAAAATATTCTAGCCTTTTGAATATTCTTGGTGTGCGCCACTCTAAGACCTAATCTAAATAGTAATGAGTACAAATTATAGATATAGAGAAGGGTGTATAAACCAATCAAGTCACCTTAAGTGAAATTTTAAAAGCATAATAATGACACATTTTCTTAAGAACATGCATTCTATAGTGTAGTATTTTTTTTCTTTTAATTTTTCAAAAAAAACGATCCACACATTGTGTTATCATAATTTCTTACATAATAAGTCATTAAATAATCCCAATGGCCATATATTATTCTACCATGACATGGAATTTTTATAATTATCTACCGTCATGATCAACTAGGCATAATATATCACTTTCTCTCAGATGTGAAAATTATTTCATGATATTTCAATATATTCTATACCTCCCATTGTGAGCCTAATTCAATCTAAATTTACTTGATATAAATGTCAGGGTTTTAATCTTGAATAAAGTTATGTAATAAAATTATATACCATGATAATAATGTAAATTTATGAGGCCAATATTTTTTTTAGCAAATAGGAAATACCAATGACACCTTATATATGTGGTTCTCCTTTATGAGGATCATCACTCATTATCTCAACAGATCGAGATCCCCACCTGAAAGCATCATGTTAATTGTAAAACGCCAAGATTTTTATGAGGTGGGATTTTTTTAAAATTATTTGAGGTAATTTTCTGTACGCTACACCAAGATAATATTTCACTACACGTAACACCAGCTTATCTTGCAGTGTACATTAAACTATGATTGGATAATACAACACTCAATTTCACATTCATTTTCTAAATTTTATTTCATACAAGACTAAATTTCAGATAAATAATAACATATTTTTATGTTATAGTATCATGTAAATTATTAAAATATTATTTTGAAATTCATATTTAATAAATTATTTGGATAAAAATTAATTATAAATGAAAATAAAATACTTTTTAAAAAATGAAATTTTATTTTTGAAGAACTATTTTAATGAGAATAATTGCATTTATAAAATAATAAATTGATAATTTATAGATTTTATGGATGGAATTTATATGAAATATATTCAATATATTGTTTAAAATTCACCTTATATTCTTTCTGAACATTATATAAGAATAAATTCAATATTTCTAATAAAAGAAGTAATTTAAAAAAATGAATTTTTGATTCCTTTCTATGGAGCACCAATTTTAAGAAATATTTCTAAATTTTTTTTATATTATATTTTAAAAAATAAATATATTATTTAGAATAGAGGTATAGAAATTTACTTTGGATGAATATTTTATTTTTTTTGATAAGTATCATGTTTTGAAGAATAGTAAAAATATACTAAATTGTTGTTGGAAAGAACATTTTTCCATCAAAATAATTTATATGGTTATGTTATATTATTTCATGGTTTTAAGATATAAAATAATTATATTTTATTCATTTAATATAATTAAATCATTGGAATTAATTTTACATTTAATTTATAAGTGGAAAACTTTCAATCTTTTGGATGTTTAAACTATTAAAACAAGTTATCACATTCTGACAATGGGATTTATTTAAAAAAATTACATAAATTTATGTGGTTTCATTTTTCAAAAATAGATCAAAAAATATTAATCAGTGTGTATAAATTATGTAAATAAATTTATTTTCTTTTTTGGCATTATGAATAGTAAATTTCATACTTTTTTATTAATACAGTAAAAATGTAAAATAGGGTATTAAAGGGTAAAAATAATATTATAAATTTACCCTTACACTTGTCCTAATATCATTTGATTAGTTTTTTCTAAGAAATTTATAAATGGGTTGAAATGGTATCCCTTGAAATCCACATGGATGAGAATAGCACATTTAGTATGTTTTATTTAATGAAAATTTAAATATATCATACTCAAATTATAATAAATATATTATTTTTAAAATAATGTTATATAGAAGTTATGTTTTCTAATAAATAACCATTTTAAAGGAAATATTTTGTTTTCATGGAAATATATTTTTTAGTTTTAAGAAATAAAAAGTGATCTTAATGGATTATGTATTCATGATGCATAAATTATATAATTGATGAAAAATCAACAAAATAATTTTTATTAAAATGATATTAACTATTAAAAGACATGAAAACATTACAAATATTATTTTTTAATTATATGATGACCCAAATCATACATGGTTCTAGTTATTTACCATTTCAATTTATATGGAAAGGATTGTGAAGATTATAATATTTTATTTAATGTGATGTTAATGTTGTCACATTAATGTTTTAATACATATAACACTCATTAATGTTTGATTTTACAGAAGATATATTATTCTATAAGTAGTCTTATAAATTCAATAGGATTTATATTGTTCATAATATTTCATTTTTAATTTTTATTCCACAAGTTATTATATTAAATAGCTACACAAAAGATAGGTAATAGTTGTTTTATTAACAGAAATATCAAATTAATGTTATTAAGAATAGTTAAATAAATTATATTTATGATAATTAATATATCCAATCAATTATATAGGTTAACATGTGACATTTGAGATATAAAAAAAATATTTGGTTTGCAGATAACATCTAGTCTTGATATTTATAAAAATCCACTGAATGAATATTGTCCAAATTGACACTATTGATATTTTGTCAAACTACTGTTTTATAAAATTATATAAGAATCATAAAACATTTCTAAAAATATAAAATTAATATTATATGGTCTAATATTTCTAAATTTTTCATTTATGAACTAATTTTCATGAAATAAGATTAAATTACACTATTTTAATGTTTAAACATTTGTTACATTAGTTAAAATTAAAATAGAATAACTAACGGTTAATTTAAATGATAAGGTTCATATTAAAAGAACAACATTGATAAAATTTATTGGTTTATTAGATTAAAGAATTATCTTTGATGAACTACAAAATTATAACATTTTGGTTTCTTTGGATAGGTTTATTATTTTATTAAAATAATATTTTGGTTATTTAAAATGTTCCCATAATCTCAATTATAAATGGGATAATCCTACCTTACAACATCACTTCACATTGAGACTTCAATATCGGCTACACCCTACCCATTTTCCTTCTCATATTTATTAGTAACATTATATAGATTTTTTACTTCTTATAAGACCAACTATATTTCTTGAAATGGAGTTCTAGAAGGCACTCGTCGAAGAAGCGGTAATCCACTCTACAGATTCCTTCAAACTTATTACTTCTTATACTTCTTTTATTAAGTTTTTTACATTATAAATTAATAACTCTAGTATAAAATATTTTATGAGATGTTATTATGGTTATGGAACAACTATATTCCACATTTTATACATTCTATGAAAAATAAAATCATCACCCGTGTGTACGTACAATTTTCCATCTCCATGCACTACCACAAAACCGGGCAAGGCCAGCGCCACCCTTTATCAGCACTAATGAAAAAGCGCTGATAAAGGGGGGTACCTTTATCAGAACTAAAAAAAGAACTGATAAAAGTACCCCTTTATCAGAACTTTTTTAGTGCTGATAAAGGTACCCCCTTTAATGGCGCTTTTTTAGCACTCTTAAAGGGTACCCCTTTATCAGCGCTTTTTTTAGTAGTGCTGATAACGGGGAGTCTTTATCAGTGATTTTTTTAAAAGCGTTGATAAAGGGTCTACTTCCAAAAAAAATTATTAAAAAAAATATATTAATATTTAAATATATATATATATAGTTATATTGATATAAATATAATATATATATTTTAAATATAATTTTAAATATATTTAAGATAAGTATAAATATACAATTACACTTAATATATAAGATATTTAGTGAAAATGGCTTATAAAAAATTTAAAAAAATATTTTTCATTAATAATTTTCTAATTATTATGGAGTAATAGTCATTTAATAACAATTTGAAGACTAAAAAAATAAAAAAAAATAAAAAATATCCAAAATATGTTGAAAATGCAACTCAAACTTTAAACGGCCATAAATTTTGATCCGGGTGTCCGTTTGAGCTCTACCATATATCAAATCGAATCATGCGACAAGATCTACACCGCTATGACTTGGGAGGGCCCTGGTCAAGGTTTTTTCAAGGCCAAAAAAGGCACATAAGTCCTTCAAAATTGAGTTTTTAGTCGGGGTACCCTGATTTTTTAACATTTTGTGGATTTTCAACCTCATTTAAGGGGGTATTATTGGATTTTATGGGGGGGGACTGAATTTATTCCAAGGTATTACATTCATATTGATATTATTTCTTTGTAATTTTATCATTTTTTATAATGCACTGCTATTTATAATCAAATATATAACTATATGTACATATTTTTTATATATTCACATCTAAAAATTTAATTATAAATATAAATAATAAAATATATTTACATATAAAATATATTAGCTTTATCTAAATAATAACTAATATCCATTTTATTTAAAAAAATATATGAATATTTATATACCTATATATTAATTTAACTATATATATATATTAATATATATATATATATATATAACTATAAATATATATATTAATATCACTATAAATATATATATATTAATATAACTATATATTTATATTAATATAACTATATATATATATATATTAATATAAATATATGTTACTATATGAATAAATATAACTAAATATATATATATATATATATATAGATATATCACTAATAGAAGAAAAAATAAATATAGGGGAGTGGAAAAGGCTTTAGGCGCGTAGGGGGGAGGTCTCGAGATCAAATCCGAGTAGAGGCAGGGATGAGCGCTCATGGGTGAATCTGGGGCTAGCACTGATAAAGGGTGGACGGGTGCATGCGGGCGCTAGAGGGGGGCAGAAAAGCGTTGCAAAAGGGGGGGGGGGTTCAAGTGCTATAAAAGGGTGGATGGGTGCGTGTAGGCACTGGAGGGGGGAAGAAAGGCACAGTAAAAGGGGGTCTCAAGCGCTATAAAATCCCCCCCGATTGGCAGGATTTTTTTAAATTTTTTTATTTTTTATTTTCTTAACTTTTATCAACGCTTTTAAAAAAGCGCTGATAAAAGGGGTCATTTATCAGTGCTAAAAAGAAAGCACTGATTAAGTACCCTTTTATCAACGCTTTGTTTTAGCACTGATAAAAGACCCCTTTTTCATCTCTTTTCGGAGGGCTGATAAAGGGGACCCCCCCCCCTTTATCTTCGCCGACTTTAAAATCACTTTTCTAGCACTATTAAAGGCCATTTTTAGTGATGATAAAAGCAATATTTTTAGTAGTGATGTCGTGGTGAAATATTTTTTTCACCACCATCTTACATGGATGGTTATAGTGATAGAAATAATTATTATATATGATTATTGAATCATGATATTTATTTTATAACAAAACATATCCAACCCACTTCCATACCATTTCCAAATTATGGGAATGATATTATTACTTGAGCATAAGTACGATAAACATATATAATAATTATTTCCCAAACTATATTAATATTCATCTATGGGTGTTTAAATTCAATTTTACCCTTTGATGTATTTAAATTACAATTTATTAGAGGAATATTTTTTTAAAAATTTTTCTAACGATGTGGTTTTTCACTTTTTAGGCCAAATATTGAGAAGAATGTTTTTAATCTTATATGAGATGAAAGGAATTTAACACTAACAGGATTCCTTATTTCCATGAAGCTTAACTTATATGTTTACTTTTTTGTTTAATGGAATTTTTTGTTTTAAAATTTTATGGCCTTTAATAAAATAAAAACACTTCAATGAAGAAATGATATTTCACTCATGTAATATTTTACATTATATTTTCATGCTTAAATTATAGGTTTTCAAAGTGGATTCAATTGAAAGGTTTTGGAAAAAATATTTATAGGATATTTTGAAAGAAAATAATGGTTCTATGTGGTATTCCAAAACACTTCCCAAACTATTATGACATACCTAGTTATATTTTTAGAATATAATTCGTGTTCTTTCTACGAAGGTATTATATTTTTATGGGATAATGTTTATGTATCCCACTTCTTCTAATGGGTTGTTATTTAGATGAAATAATATTGACCCCTATAACTTTTCCACATGTTTTGATATGATTACATGTTTATCATTACCATTTCATCTCAAGGGTTATGATATGATTGTTTATGATCTTGTGGAACATGTATGTATGATTTCATTATGAAATTGGTGGGGGAATATATATCCCTCCAATGATTTGGATAAAGATTGATAACCCAAGAGGTATATATGTTATGTGTGAACCTAATTTCATGTTAATAATTCTATGTGTGGACTTGGTTTTCATGTCCATAATATTATGTGGACCAGGTTTTCATGTCCATATTTTTATGCAGCATATTGATTTCATGCCCTTAATTTAATGAGTGAACATGTTACTATTAATACATGTTCACAAATTTAAAATATTATGTCTATGCCACAATTTAATGTGTTATCTTAATGTTATGATATCATGATTATATTCTCTGAGTCCCTTATGATTCATGTCTTATGAACTGCCTAAATTTATTCCACGATGTTTGATATGTAGGGTATGATATTTTATTTTCACAATATCGTTCTTATACTCTTATTCTCTAGATATAGATATAAATTTCCTTTTTATACCATTACTAATCATTTTTCCTCACCCATTTATATTTTTTCCATTCCTTCAGTTATAAATAATGGTATTAGGTAGCAGTACTAAAGGAGGATATATATATATATAAGGGAACTGTGGAAGATCATTCACCTAATTAGAAGAATTTGTTCACCATTTCCAAAGAACTAAAATAATATAGCATTTGGGGATGTGGTTTTGTAATATTGAATTATGAAAACATAATTTATTACCCATTTACATCGAGATTGGGTTGTTATAGTTGGTATAAGAGTGATGTTTTAGATAACCTTTGGAAAATATAATGTGAAAACATTAGTGAGATCCCTAGAGATATTTGTATGTACATGTCTAGTGATTTCCATAAGTATATGTCCTATTATAGGCCACAATCATAGAATTTATTATCATGGATTACCTAAGATTAAACCTAAGTTGTTATAAATTGAAGTTATTTTTCCTTTATTATCTTGTTTTTGAGTATGATTAGTGTTCCTTGTACTATTACTTAAAGTTTAAGTCAACGGCTCGAAGGCAAAGGAGATATGTTAAGGATGAATGCAATGGGATATGGAATGATTTTCCTTTTGAGAAACCAACTATTTGTGGTGCTGTAATGAAAAATCATATCATTATACTCACTCAAGATATAAATCATGATATAAATCCAAATGAGAAGACTATGGAACAACATTATATAGAGTCCTTCTTGTAAAAATATCCTCATTCTTTCATTGTATATTCTGATCCACCAGTTACTGAACAATGAATCAGTACCAATGAAAATATATTATCAGTCCTTTAGTGTTAAAAACATTAAAAAGTCGTGTAGGTTTTTAATCATTTTGAAGTTGAATTAGATCATTGGTAGACTCTTATTATGAACATGAGGGACTAATAAGAAATTTAATCTATGTAATAGGAGTATTTTAAAGGCATATTTTTTAGTAATTATTTCTATCGTATTCTACAAGAAATACTATTGAAGGAATTCCATGAGCTTATAAAAAAGGATAATGAATCTATTGGAACATGTGAATATAATTTTACAAGAAATTAAAGGCACTATTCTGTGTAAATCATTTTCCCTAAAATAAAAATTGACTAATTATTTGGTTGCCTAAAAATGAGTCTCCAGAATGCCTTAGCTATAAGGGATTTTGGAAGATAAGAAGAATTCAGTAATTATTCACTAAAATTAGAAATGGATATTGGTAAATTTTAAGGTTTTTGAGACATGTAAATGAAGATGAAGCATAATATAAACTTCAGTGGTTTACTATACATATAGAAGAAAACGTTGCAACCTACCACTTTCCAAAAATATAGAAAAGGGAACTCTAGGGAATTTCTGAAAGGAATTATAAGATGCTCCATGTGTGGGAACCTTGTAAATTGATAAAAATAGTTTTAGAGTTAAGTAAATATGTCATTAAATAGAGATAAATATCATGAAAATTCACTACCCACAATTCAATGCTACAAGTGAAAGGAAATAGGAAATTATTCTAACCAATGCCATATCCCAATCAATATCAATTATGATAAACATCAGCAACATATTAAGGCCAAATACATTAGAAACTAGTAATAACCTTTGTGTTTTCATGATGATATCAACTAATTCTATAAAAATGAATCAAATACTCAATTAAAAAACATGATCTAGCTAAATTAAAATAAATCATCAATTAATCTTGAGAAACATCCACTGCTCAAATTAAAATCTTCATCCATTACGGAGAAAGAGTACATATCCAGTTGTTATGTACATGTATCAATGTGATATATAGTATTAATAGGAGAAAATAATAACAAATATAAAATAAAATGATACACTTCTCATGCATTCCCTCATAGCTTGTATGTTCCACGATGTTTCATAACTCTATAATCCTGTTATAGTAACCCTATCACATTATATGTTATAAAGAACCCTTGAAATAGTATTAAATAAAATTAATACATAGAAAACATAAATATTGGTATAGAATATTTCAGTAAAATTGGTCACAAAATATTTAAATATTTTAGAAAATATAAATCAAAATGGGTAATTACATTATACCTGATTACTAAATTGTAAAAATGAATATCTTCTAATAGAGTCAAAAAACATTGTACATAAAAATTGAAATATTAAAACAACAATATATCAAGGATAAGGGTTAATTGATATTCCATGTTCCTAAAAAATGGTTCCAAATAATGAGGAGTGATCCAAAATGATATGAGATTGTTAATTTCTAATTCTTGGAATTTGAGAGAAGTTCACATATGAAATGGAACATTAAAAAAGTTTCTAGAACAAACATAACACATAATAATCTCAAGGAATCATGGAAAAATTCATGCTACACATTACTAATAAAAATAAAAATTTGAAAATTTCTTGTTGAAGGTTTTGAAATAATAATCATGACAAACATTCCCTGTATTTTGTAAATTTATCTTCATAGAATAAAAATAAACATCTCCTATGGGGTGATTGTTTCCAAATAAAAAATATTAAAGACATAAAGCTTAACTTTTTTTATGGTGTAGGTTTTATCTTGCAACACAGGTATATGTTTTATCTTGGAACAAGTCATTTTGTCTTCTCTTCCACAATGCATGCATCACAAAATCTACAGCACTACTTAATTATAACTTGTATTCATTGGGAGTGAGGTATAAATCTTGTGGAAGGTAAATAAAAACATAGAAATATAATTCCATTTCACACAGATCATATTTCCATCATTGTGTTATAGCGAAGACTACTTAAAACTATAAAATCCAATGAAATTTGGTTCCTTAACACTACATTGTGGTAGATTTCATATCATTATGATACTACATTTTTCCAAATATTTATGAAGTATGAAACCATACATTTTCTAATATGAATTAAAACATTTAAAATGAATTTCATTCTATTTATGTTTTTTTTCAATACATATAAATAATTAATTCCTTATATGTTCTGGTGTTTCTTTAATTCCAATTATAGAACCATGTCATTAAAATTTCCATCAACTTTTGAAATCTTGTTTTGGTTCAGTTTCTTGGACAAACATTTTATTCCTAGAAAATGTTTACAATCCTACTAATTCCACTTCTTATCCATCATTACTGTGTGAACTGTAAAATTATTCTATATACTAAACAAAAAATCTAAATTTAGAGATTGATAATTATACAATAAATATTCAATATTAATTTTTTATTTTAAACTTCACAATATAATACACTTCTTATAGTAAACAAAAAACATGAAAACAAAATTTAAAATTTAAAAAATAAACATGCTTCATTACCTTGATATTGTAGAAAAAAATCCAGCCATATATTTTAGTAATAATGTTTATATACTCCTTTGTGTTGATGTATAGTTCTATAGAATTTTATAATGTAGTTGTGGTGTATCATTGAAATTTAGAGGAATTATATCATTTTTTAACCAAAATAATGATGAAATTATAGTGAATAATAATTAACCTGCAACCGAGTTCTCACTCAAAATAATTTTGGGGCTCACACATTCCTGAAACTTTATTTCAAATTAAAAAAATAATCATATGGTTATAAAACAATGATAAAAAGTAAGAAGAAACATAGAATAATCAAAATTCTAAATATACTCATCGCATGACATGAATATTTTTCATATGAATAGAAAATACAAATCTATAACTCTTTTGTTTGGGAACATTGGACGTCAGTACCAAGAAATGATTACGTACTAGTTTTACAAAATCATTCAATTTCATAATATAGATGATGTTTTTGCAGAATTCAATTCAATCAGGATGACATATCATGATGTTCTTCCAATTTGTAAATAATGTTATCACAAAAGTACATACTAACATGAAAGACATTTCATTTTTTACATTCATTAGTAGTAAACAATACTATCAATACAAATAAAACATGAATATTAAGGGCTACTAATTACAACTTAAAGTGATTCCATACCCTTCATGTTATATTGATAACCAAATTCCATGTTTTTATGGTCAATGAATGGATATAAATTATTTTTTGAACCGAAATAATGAAGAATCTACAGTCAAAATTAACAGACTTGTAACCAATTGATTATTTCGATGAATGTCAGGTCTCAAAATACTCTTGAACATCCTTTCCAAGAAGTATAATCTGAATATAAGGTGATGAAACAAAGTTAAAAATTATTCATAAACATATAAGAATCAAAATTTCAAAGATACATGGTTCCCTAACATAAAATTCACTTCTATGGAAAATAATCCCTCCAAGTCAATACATGAAATTTATGAGTAAATATCAGAAACTTAAAAATAATTGTGTTCTCTAGAAATTCAGATAAAGAAACCATTTATACATTTAGTCGTATAAGAGAAACTCCAGTAGCAATATTATTGAAGAGCATACTAGATGTGTGAAAAATATGGTTTAGTTACCTAAAATAATAATAAACAAGCCAGGATAAAATTATGATCAACATGAAATCAAAATGACATCATAATGTTTTAATTAATTATATGAAATAATGCAGTAAAAAAACTATTATATGTGGTATTAGTTTAGAAATACAATATATCATCAGGGTATGAATTTCCACCTATATGAAGCAAATTTTAGTTTTCTAAATATAAATTTTCTAGGGTAAACTATATATATTATAAGAGTTATAGATAGCATATAATAGGAGTTGAAACAATACCATGTTGAAATAAAGAGATTATATAGTATTTTTTGATATAATATTAGTAGTTGAAATAATATTATGATCAATGTAATATAATATATATCAATATTTGAACTATCACAATATTTGTAGAATTTAATTAAATATATGACAAATGTACCTAATGACATCATTCAATTGTTTGAAGTTTCATTAGTAATCAATTGAAGGACACAATTAATATCATATTTTCCCATCAAAAATTCTTAAACATCACCTGTGGGATCCTAAATAAGATAATGGGAAATAAATATGAAATATTTCATTTTTTAAAACAAATTATTTATATTTTATCGAAATCTACGAGATGCCCCATGAAGAATATAACTATAAATTAAATGAAATAGAATCCATTCCATAAATTCAAATGAAACCCATTTGATGGATAAATCACTGATAAGAATAAGAAATAGTCACTCTATAGTGGATTGAACATTTAGAAAATGTGTGCATGAACTTATCACCACATAAAAAAGTTACTCTAAAGGCAATATTACATTATCATGGATTGACATAACTGTTGAAACTGAGGATTGAAAATAATCTGAGATAGGATTTTCAACATAAATGATTTTCTCATGAAACCACTTTCCCTGATAGGTCCAACTAAATTGTCAACATATCACCCAAAAAGTACCATGTATTTAAGGCTTGTTTTTTTGTGTGTCATAGAGAAAATAACACCACTAAAATCCAAATTGTTTGCTTAAGATTTTTTTTTGGTTTATCGAAAGAAAATCCAGTGAAACAAAAATGTCCATAAGGTGAAAAATTATAAGAGTTGAGGGAAAAAATGTCAACCAATAAGAATAACACGCCACAATGGATAATAGATATGGTTTTTCCTTTAGTCCATGCTCCATAAAATTAACTCTTTGATACTTTCTATTAATTTTCAATATTTAAAATAGGTTTGATTGACATGATTGAATGGAAACACCCTTCCAAAAAAAGATAAATTATATCACATATTAGTCCTTGAAACAAAACCATCTCTTAAAAAAAGTAGACATTGATCTTACATCAATTGTAGCTGATGAGATAATAAGGTTCAGTTTGGATGAATAATGTTGGATATAGATTTATGATTATATGTGAAAAAAGTAAATAGATGAACTATTAGGTTTCTAGACAAATTTCACACAGACAGATCTTATAAAAAACTACATATATCAGGATTCCCAATAAAATTTATATCGAAATGGAGGTCTCATGGGACTAATGCATCATAATTACACTAACATGATCATTTCCAAAAAAATAATAATTTAAGAATTCCTAAAAATAAGTATTCCAATGGAATATCATCTAATAGTAAAGAGGGAATTAAAAAGGATCATATAACACCAATAGTATGTCAAAATAGGATCATCCATCATTCCACTCAGTAATACCTGTTAGATGGTATGTGAGTATGTAATACTCTATAATACCAAATGTAGGATCGAATATATAAGTATGAGATGCTCAAATACAAGGGGGTGAATTGTACTTTAAAAAAATCCCTAAGGAAATTTTGTATAACCAAAAATCACAACACCTCAAAGTTATATAGACTTGTTTGATTTCGGAAAAGTGATTCTGGAAATGAAACTTAACAAAAGTTTACACCAACTAAGATTCTACCTTAAAGCATATAGAATCTAACTAAATTAGAGTGCAAGTAAGAAAGTATAAGAAAGTTATACATTCCATAACAATATAAAATGCAGCAAAAAAACAAAGTAGTAAAACTACAAGTAAAAAACAATAACTCTTTTAACCCAAAGAGAAGGGTATCCAACAACCCTAGATAAGAGGCCCCTTAATTTATACCTTAAAGAAAGTCTGTATTACCCACACCAGGGTAAACCCTCAATCTGAAGATCGGTATCTATCTTGCTATCCCCACAAGCCCTCAACTATCAGGTAGTCGACACCGCTGTCTTCCTATCCCCGGAAGCCCTCGATTGTACACAACAACAATTGGAGTCTCACGAAGCAAGTCTGCACAAGGAAAAGTTTGAACAAGCTATTAAAACTATCTTCATGAATCTTTGAGAGTTTATAAGAGCCTCCCTCTCTATAAATCACTTCAACAACATGTAAGCACCAACATCAAAGATGTTGTCTAGTGTTTTTGATTCTTTTCAAATGAGCCCCTATTTATAGGCAAAGATCCAACGGTCGGCTCCCTCCTCCAACGGTTATATTTCCCCTTGAATTTTGAAGGGACTTGTACACATGTCACTCAACCAAAGATTAGTTGATAACTGGAGGAACGACATCGTTTTATATTAGAACAAGTGTAAGCATAAGTAAAAATGAAGTTTGGAATAAAAGTAAATAAAAGTTCAGAATGTAAGAAAAGTATGAAAGTCCATAGTCTAACTAAAAATAGAATTCGGAGTCTATAATAAAGTGATATTCTGATTCTTTTTTGAAGGAATTCAGAACCTGACTTATATAGAATTCCAGAGTCTGAATTTCCAGGAAATTCAGAGTCTGGATTCACAAGAATTTGGAACCTGAACTTACAGAGTTCGGAGTCGAACTAGTAGAAGTTTGGAGTCGAACTCATAGAAGTTCGGAGTAGAACTCATAGAAGTTCAGAGTCGAACTCATAGAAGTTTGTATTTGAACTAGTAGAAGTTCGAAGTTAAACTAGTAGAATTTCGGAGTCGAGCTCATAGAAGGTCGGAGTCAAACTCATAGAAGTTCAGAGTCAAACTCATAGAATCTCGGAGTAAAACTCATAGAAGTTTGAAGTCGAACTCAGAGAAGTTCGGATTCGAACTCATAGAATTTCAGAGTCGAACTCATAGAAGTTTGGAGTCCAGATTTCAGAGTTTTAATCATAATGTTTCATATCTAAGTATTATATGATTCTGAGGTTTTTAGTTATAATCTGAATTTTACACTTAGAAAAAAATTATTGAACAATGGAAACAATATAAGGATAAATTTCCTTGGGGAAGGAAATTTTCCTTAAGAAAATGAAACAAGGGGTAAAAAGATATTTTCCTTAAGATAAGGTGTTTGTGATTTTCAAAACATGAAGGAATGGAAAATTCATAAGGAAAACCTTATTGAATCAACAATAACCAATCTCTATGAACTTTTATCATTGTCACATCCTGTGCTATTAGACACTAAAAAATTTAGTTTGAAATTCATTACAAATTAGAACAAATACATACACATAAAGATAAATACATACGTATATATATATATACTACTGAGTGAATACTAAAAATGACAAAAAATACATACACATGATGATAAGTACACAAATAAACATGTGGGAAGTAAATATGGAACTAAATAATCTATATAATCTTTCCCCATAAGAGTTATCAATCGTATCCTATCATATTAGTGAAACAAACCTTTAGTAAAATACTGTGGATGATCCAAATTGTGCATGAATGATCCAACAAAAATAAACAAAAAAGGAATTGTGAGAATACAAGGTTCAAAAAAACATAAACCATGAAAATAGAAACCAAAATACATTTTTCATAGTCAAATGGGTCCTAATAGATTCAAATTTGTGAAACATTCTTTCATGAAAGGAGAGATATCAGGAAACCCATGCATGTAACCCACCTAAAAATAACATTGTTCAGTAATGACACCAAAAAACATTCAAATCTTGAATCATACATGAGCTTAAGACATTTCCATGAAGACAGAGTTACATAACCATAAAACACCAAAATGAAAAAGAACTCAGGGCTATATGAAATGCATTAACTCCAGTACTTTTTTTACACTAAAGATCAATTTTACATCATGAACATCAAGATTCAAGGCATTGAAAATATTAAATGAACTATCACAACATTTCTAATATCCTGTAAAATCTGTGCATTTGTGGCATAAATTATAAACAAAATAAATTACATTACAGGTAATAAGGATTAATTTTTCATGTAAGCAAGATTTTATTGTGTGATGTAAGCGGAGTAGAAACTAAATTTCTATTCCTTGATTAGAGACATTCACCAATGCTAAGAAGGTTCAATAGAGAGACATCATCCACTTCATAAGACCTAACAATGTGAAATTTAATAAAAAATAGATTAAGATAGATTTAATCTTACTATAACATGAGAATCAATAACACCATTCTATTCAAATTTTATGTTCTATAAATAAAAAGTACATATAGAAAATGAAAACACATATAAGTTCATTAATTTTCTAAAAACCAAAAATTTCTTTACTATATCATTTCCATCATCACCAATTGTGTCTAATGGGTGATCTTTAGTGATGAGCTCAATCATGTAAATAAACCAATGAAAATATTTTTCAATAATTCTTCTATAATGAGAAGAAACATTGCCTTGATTATTGAAATATATATCATTAAAGGAAAACAAAACATCTTCCAATGACCATATATTCTATACTTATTAATAACATTATTTTTCAAATTGAATATGAATTATTTATCATGATTCCAATAAAAAATAAAATATCATATGTTCATATGCTAGTAATGTTGTTTATGATATAAAGTTTTGTGCATATTTGAATGCATAATATGTTGTAGTACCAAGGAAGTCATTCTTCGTGACCATGGTGGTGCAATTAAGTCACTAAATCAAGACAAATAACAAAATTATTTAAAAGAAAAAATGGCCCACTACTCTAAAATAAGGATACATCAACAACATAGTATAAATAATTAAGTACGAAGAGATACAAAACAGATTTGGAAGAAGTAACAAATATAGTAAAAAAAATTCATATACTCCAAAATAAACTAATAACTAAAATAAAATGATCCATTGATCCAAAAAATGTAATTTTATATTTAGTTCAACTAATATAATTATCCATTACACAAATACATGATCTACTACTATGAAATATATGATATGATTATTTAAAAATACATGATCCACTACACATAAAATGTAACATCCCAAGTTAGTAATGAATAATAGATATTTTTATCTATGTCTATTAATGATTAAGATAGTGTTGTAGAGGCTTAAAATGAAAATAAATACAATCTTATGCATGGAATACACTAATATTCTTAAAAGATTGTTTTACTGCCTTTTGATGGCAAAACATTTTTGAATCTATATTTTGACAATTTTATAAACTATTTTTGTCAAAATAAACTTATCCTTTATGATTGGGACATCAAAATTTACCTTGTATGAGTTTTTGGTATTTTTCTGACAATGTTCATTTTTTTAATGAATAGTGAAAAATACTGCATTTTACATCAAAACTGCATTTTAATCTAATTTATTTATATGATTAGATTATCTTTTGAATTTGTTTTTAAGTTAAATTAGAATATATTTTTACCATTTTATCCAATGGTGGTCATTGGAATCAATTTCACTTTGAAATTAGACTTAAACTGGTGTCAATATTTTGATACTTATTGTTTTGTAAAAACACGCTATTTGCTCTGGCAGCGGGAATTAATTATTGAATTAATTAATGTGACTTATATGATTTGAATTTTGTAAAATAGACTTCATTTTTGAATTCGGAATATCAAATATAGCTTAGGGTGAATTTTTGGTAATTTTCTGAAAAACTTCAATTTTTGATGAATAGTGAAACCACTAAGTGGTAATCAAGCAAACTGATTTTTTAGTTAAATGAAAGTTTACCACTAATGTGTATTCAATTTTGAAAATCCGACATACATGGTTGTCATTAAGAAGTAAAATGTGGTTCAATGAGATTATAATAATTTTTTTTGTGAATAGTAACTTACTAAGTTCTTAATCGCGATTAGTGGTAATTAGGGTAGTTTATGGTATAAATAATACTCTAATAATTTGAAATGACCTAGACACATGTCCCAACCTTATTGGTTGTGTCATGGCCGACCCAGAAAAGCCATGGGTCAACTTGGGGACCCCATGGAGACACTTTGGTTTGGAAATGACATAAATAACTTTTTATTAAATGTTAAAGTAAAAATGACACAAACATAATATGTTTCACGAAAACAATTTTTACAAGGGGTTATTAAGATCAGATTTTTTATTATAAATATTCATTGGAAATATAAAAATATTTCCTACATCATAGTATTTTTTTATGATTTTTAGACATTAAATAAATTAAATTATTTATGACATAATAATGATGCAGTGATGACATCATTATTTGACTATTTAAATAAAATGGAAAGATAATGTAAAATATATGAACTACACATGTCCAAAACTTATTGGATGAGTGTATTTCGAATCCTTATCACCTTATCCACGAATTATATCAATGTGGGACCTTTTGAAACCGAAACACATTTTCAAATAAAGTAATATTTCTTTACTTTCCAAAAGTGTCCCTCCTCTCCTCTTATAAAAGGCCCCCACCTCTACCTCATTTCACACACACCTCAAGCCTTTGGCTCGGCCAAACCCTGCCCATTTACTCTCTCCACATCCCTCTCCTCATCCTAGATGATTCCCTTTGGGCAGAATCCTTTCAAAGGAAGCCTTTAGGCTCAAATCAAAAGGAGTTACACTTTTTAAGGTAATTCATTCTCTCATGTTCATTTGTTTTATTTTGCTTCTCCAACCCCCTAAACTCTTTTTATTTGATTATTTTGTAACAACACCAGTATATTCAATATACTAGGATGTTGTTATAAGATTTATTTGAGCTACACTCTCACACAACTGCATCAAATGGTTAAAGAACATACGGTTTCCGTGGATGGCGAAATTCTGCCTCCCGAAACGATGATTGTTCAATACTCATTTAACACCTTCAAAGGTGGCCATTATGATGTCACTATTTTTATATATGATATATAATATTTTTATGTTTTCCTTAAGCTTCTGTTTTTTTCATTTTGGGCATACCTTTATGGCTTCCATTATGTTTAAACATGATATCTTCATTTTAGGAAGTGCGGACTACCGCCCCCTCAAAGTGATTTGATTCGTTAAATAACATATGTGGGACATATAAAGGATGGAACTATGATATTATATATGATATTATACTGGAATTATAATATACCTTTATATCATTATGATCCCATTCTATAAAATACGAAATAGAAATGAAAGTAGCGTTCATGCGTACGTACGGCTTACCGTCTACATGAACGGTGCATTTCATTTCTTACCTCTAAATGATTATGTAATATTATAAATGCATGTATGTACTGGATATATATGACATATATGATATCTACATCATGAATACCATTCTGTATATAATGAACCTTTGACCAAATTAACAACATGTAAGTGTAAGAAGTCTATTTTTGACTTAAGAACCAAATACCGACAAAATGAACATTATTAAATTAACTGAATACATGATGTTCATAATATGGTATAAAAGGAATAATGAACTTGAAAAAGATTCATAAGAAAGTAGAGATTAACTCAAGTTTATTATTCAGGAGATTAAAAAATGGTCGGGTCAAGTCGGATACGAGGTATGGGACTTCGTCTCAATCTCCTTTCGTTGAGGCATATTTTATTTTATACACAACTTTCTTTTATACGGTGTATAAACCACTTTGACTTTTACGTTTATTCAAAAGGAATCTTTTTTATACGAAACCTTTACTAAACGACAAAAGTGAATGTTTTTGTCGTACGTATGCGGCGACAACGACTTCTCCACCGTCGTGACCGTTATTTGAGTTTCGGCTTCCTCTACAAGCCATACCTTCTTTTTAAAAGAAAAATCAATACCATGTTTTACTTTTCTTTTATTTTGGTATTGAAAATGGTTTTCATAATGTTTTTATATCAATGTGTTGTATTTATATCTCGTGATTGAAATGTGGAAATTTTATGTTTCCTTTATGCATGTTTTATGTGATATGATTATGTTATGGTTCTTGGGAATTATTATGAAGACGGGTGGTTCCGTGATAAACTAAGGGCGGGTGAGCCCGTTATAGCTCTTCAATGCATTGGGTAACACGAAGGAGTGAAACGTTAAGGTTTCTCCGAAGAGATTTTTAGGGAATATACTATGATGGGTATTCCAAACGTAACCAAGAGGGTTACTCTCTACGTAAGAATGTTATGAATGCCTCAAGTTACCTTTATGTCTTATGATTTCTATGATTTATTCATGATTTTATGAGGTATGTTAAAGTGCCTATGTTTTATGGGTAAAGTATGATTTCATTCTTATGTATATATGAACTCATGTTTCCTTTCCATGTTTTTTTTTAACCCATACTGAGTTTTTATGCTCATCCCAAGTTTTTGAAATGTTTTTCACAGGTCAAGGGAAAGGTACATGATAAGATGATAGAGTCAAGGATGTGTCAAGAAATAATCCATGTTTTATTTTAAATGTGTTTCCATTGATGGGAATGAAGAATACTATCTTTATGTAACCACTTTGTTTATATGTGGAATGTAATGCATGTTTTATGATCTAATTCTCTAAAACCCTAAACCTGAAAAGATCCTCAACGTTTAATCTTGTAATAACTCAAGATTAAGTATGGTTTAAGGTCGGGGCCTTATAGTTGGTATCAAAGGTCGGTTTAGATAACTTTAGGAGTTAGAATTCTATTAAATGATTATCCAATTTTTTTTTAAGTGATATAGCATTTGAAGATTACCATGTTCCTTCATCTAAGACATGTTTGTTCAGAATGGTTTTCCGCAGAGGAAATAGGGAAGCAGTGCTAGGAAGGCATACAGAAGGAAATAACCTTCCGAATCAGCATCCAGAAATGGTCGGAATTGGAACTGAACAGTTTGTTGCAGTAATGGAGCAGTTGACTCAAGCGATAAATGGCGGTGGTATCCATGCACGAGATCAGCCAGATCAACCGCAGAGGAACATGTCAGTGGTGGAACATTTCATGAGGCAACATCCACCATCATTCATAGGATCATCTGACCCTGTGCTAGCTGAAGGGTGGATTAAAGCACTGGAGAAAATTTTTGATGTCATGGGGTGTTCAGACAATCAAAAGGTTAGTCTTTCTATTTACTGTTTGGAGGGTGAAGCAGATCAGTGGTGGTCTATGGTTAAAAATATCAGGGACGCCGATGAGATTGATGCTCTTGACTGGGATGAATTCAAAGGTATGTTTCTTGAGAAGTATTTTCCTAAGGTTGTTCGACATAGGATGGAAAAGCAATTCTTGGAATTGAGGCAAGAGGAAGACTCAGTGGCTGCCTATGAAGAAAGGTTCACTCGATTGGCAAGGTATGCTCCAAATTTTATCCGGGACCTTGATAGTAAAATCAATCGTTTTTACTCAGGATTAAAGCCAAAGTATCGAAGTTCATTAGATTCTCATGAGTTTAAAAGTTATGAAAAGCTTGTTCGATGTGCTGAGAAGGTGGAAATGGAGTTTGCCGATGACCAAGTTTTCTATAACAACCAGCAGAAGAAGAGACCGAGGTGGCAGGAGAAAGGTAAGAATTCTTCAAAAAAGTCTGATGGTAAGAGAACTAAGTTTCCAGTTTGTGATAAATGTGGCAAAAGGCATGCTGGGGAATGTCTTCTGAATTCTGGAAAGTGCTACCGATGTGGTAAGATGGGACATAAGGCTCGTGATTTCACTGAAAAGGATCAAGGTAAAGGTAAGAACAAATTTGATTTACAGTTAGTGAAATGTTATAAGTGCAATGAGATGGGTCACTATGCAAACGAGTGTCCGACAAGGAGCTTGAGTGATGGGAAGCAGTTAGACTACAAGCAGAAAGGGGTGGTGAAATCCTTTGCAACTACTTCAACAGATGCCGGGCCATCAAATGAAGTTGTATCAGGTACTTTGTTTGTTTTTTCAGATTATGCCAGTGTGTTGTTTGATTCGGGGTCTACACATTCTTTCATCTCTGAAACCTTTTCTAGTAAAATGGGAATACCATCTCAAGAAATGACTCCTGAACTTTTGGTAAAAACACCTGGGGGAAGTGTCGAGGAAAAAAGAATTTACAAGAATCTTCCTATCCTTTTCTGTGGAAAGAACCTAATTGCAAACCTTATTGTTCTACCTCTAGTAGAGTTTGATGTTATTCTGGGTATGGATTGGCTCTCTATTTACCATGCTAAGATTGATTGTAGAGCTAAAGAAGTTTCTTTTCAGAAATACTTTCAGTTTATTTACAAGAATGAACCCTTACTTTTGATAACATATCAAGAGGCCGAGAAACTTGTAAAAGATGGAAATGAATGTTACCTTGCACACGTCGTTGAAAATAAAGGAACTGTTCAGATTAATGATGTGCCAGTGGTAAATGAGTATCCTGATATTTTTCCTGATGAGTTTCCTGGAATAATACCAGATCGGGAAGTTGAGTTTACTGTTGACTTAGTTCCTGATGCTAAGCCAATTTCAAAACCCCCTTATCGAATAGAACAAATTGAACTTTTAGATTTGAAGGAGCAATTGCAAGATTTATTAGAGAAAGGTTTCATTAGACCTAGAACATCACCATGGGGTGCTCCTGTTTTATTTGTTAAAAAGAAATATGGTTCTATGAGACTTTGCATTGATTATAGAGCCTTGAATAATATCACTGTTAAGAACAAATATCCTTTGCCTCATATCGATGATTTGTTTGATCAGCTCCAGGGAGCTCAGTTTTTTTCAAAGATTGACTTGAGATCGGGGTACCATCAGCTGAAGGTAAAGGAGGCAGATATTCCGAAGACCGCGTTCCGTACGAGATATGGCCATTATGAATTTGTAGTAATGCCTTTTGGGCTAACCAATGCACCTGTTGTATTCATGGACTTAATGAATAGAATTTTCCATGAGTTCTTGGATAAGTTTGTGGTGGTTTTCATTGATGATATTTTGGTGTTTTCTAAAAGTAAAGAGGAGCATGAAAGACATTTAAGGGTTATCTTGCAAACCTTAAAAGAAAAGAAATTGTATGGGAAATTCAGAAAGTGTGAGTTTTGGTTGCAACAAATTTCTTTCCGTGGTCACATTGTTTCTAAAGATGGAATAACTGTTGATCCTGCAAAAACAAAAGTTGTGGAAGAATGGCCAAGACCCACAAATGTAACCGAGATTCGTAGCTTCCTAGGTTTGGCGGGCTATTACCGAAGGTTTGTTAGAAATTTTTCACGGTTATCTAGTCCAATGACTAAGCTAACTCGGAAGGGTGTTAAGTTTATCTGGACAAAAGAATGTGATTATTGTTTTCAGGAATTGAAAAGAAGATTGGTGAATGCTCCAGTTTTGGCACTACCTTCCAGGAATGGTGAGTTTGTTATATACAGTGATGCTTTATTGAAAGGACTTGGTTGCGTCCTAATGCAGAATGATCAGGTAATTGCTTATGCTTCACGACAGTTGAAAACTCATGAGGTAAATTACCCTACACATGATTTTGAATTAGCTGCTGTTGTTTTTGCTTTAAAAATTTGGAGGCATCATTTGTATGGAGTAAAGTGTGAAATATATACCGATCACAAAAGTTTAAAGTATATATTCACTCAGAAAGAGTTAAACATGAGACAAAGGAGATGGCTGGAATTAATCAAGGATTATGGTTGTACAATTCATTACCATCCGGGAAAAGCAAATAAAGTGGCTGATGCTTTGAGTCGAAAAAGTAATGCTTCATTAACAATGTTGCGTTTGGAACGTGATCCTTTGGTTAAGGATTTGATGAACTTTGGCATAGAAGTTATTGGTGCAGGAATTCCTTCTATTTTGTTTCAGGTATCAGTGAGATCATCTCTATCAGATAGAATCAAGCAAGCACAGAAGCAAGATAGTGAGTTGCAGAAAAAGGTAGAGCTGGTTCAGAAAGGTAAGTTGCCTGAATTCAACATTGATAATGATTGTGTTTTGAGATTTGGGAAGATATTGTGTGTGCCTTGTGATTCACAGTTGAATAGAGAGTTGTTATGTGAAGCTCATAGTTCTCCGTTTTCAGTTCATCCGGGCAGTACTAAGATGTATAGAGATCTGCGGGAGTATTACTGGTGGGATGGAATGAAAAGAGATATTGCTGATTTTACTGTGAAGTGTTTGACTTGTCAGAAGGTTAAAGCAGAGCGGCAGTTACCAAAAGGGATGATTCATCCTTTACCAGTGCCAGAGTGGAAATGGGAGAATATATCCATGGACTTTGTTGTTAGATTACCGAAGACATCTCGAGGTAATAATGCAATCTGGGTTATTGTTGATCGCTTGACCAAATATGCTCATTTCCTTGCTATACGAGATACTTTCTCTCTTGATCAACTTTCCCGTTTGTATCTTAAAGAGATAGTCAGTTTACATGGAGTTCCTCTCTCCATTGTATTGGATCGTGATCCCAGTTTTACTTATAACTTTTGGAAAGGCCTTCAGAAGTCGTTGGGTACTGAATTAAATTTTAGTACAGCTTTTCATCCACAATCAGATGGGCAGTCAGAACGAACAATTCAGACATTGGAGGATATGCTATGAGATTTTTCTATGGATTATCAGGGAAGTTGGGACCAACATCTTTCTTTGGTTGAATTTTCATATAATAACAGTTTCCATTCCAGTATACAGATGGCACCATTTCAGGCATTATATGGGAAGCGGTGTCGAACTCCAGCTTTCTGGGATGAAGTGAGTGAAAGGAAGTTGATGGGACCAGAATTGGTAGAAGAGATGGCAGAAAACATTCAGCCGATTCAGAAACACATGAGAACAGCTCAGAGCAGGCAGAAGAGTTATGCGGATAACCGGAGGAAGGATCTATCTTTCGAGGTAGGTGATCATGTTTTTCTCAAGGTTTCTCCTTGGAAAAGTGTGATGAGATTTGGTAAGAAAGGAAAGTTGAGTCCAAGGTTCATTGGACCATACGAAATTCTAGAGAGAGTTGGATCAGTTGCATACCGAGTGGCTTTACCTCCGAGTTTATCTCAGGTACACAATGTTTTTCACGTTTCGATGTTGAGAAAGTATATGCCAGATCCATCTCATGTTTTGAGCCCAGAGGTAGTTCAGCTGGAAGAGAACCTATCTTATGAGGAACAACCAGTCTAGATTCTTGACCACAGGGAGCAAGTGTTACGGAATAAGGTTATTAAGCAGGTAAAGGTTTTGTGGAAAAACCACATGATTGAAGAGGCAACATGGGAATCTGAAAATGCAATGAGGGATAAGTACCGTCATTTATTTGATAAGTAAATAAATTACGGGGATGCAATTTTCTAAAGGGGGGAAGGATGTAACATCCCAAGTTAGTAATGAATAATAAATATTTTTATCTATGTCTATTAATGATTAAGATAGTGTTGTATAGGCTTAAAATGAAAATAAATACAATCTTATGCATGGAATACACTAATATTCTTAAAAGATTGTTTTACTGCCTTTTGATGGCAAAACATTTTTGAATCTATATTCTGACAATTTTATAAACTATTTTTGTCAAAATAAACTTATCCTTTATGATTGGGACATCAAAATATACCTTGTATGAATTTTTGGTATTTTTCTGACAATGTTCATTTTTTTAATGAATAGTGAAAAATACTGCATTTTACATCAAAACTGCATTTTAATCTAATTTATTTATATGATTATATTATCTTTTTAATTTGTTTTTAAGTGAAATTAGAATATATTTTTAGAATTTTATCCAATGGTGGTCATTGGAATCAATTTCACTTTGAAATTAGACTTAAACTGGTGTCAATATTTTGATACTTATTGTTTTGTAAAAACACGCTATTTGCTCTGGAAGCATGAATTAATTATTTAATTAATTAATGTGACTTATATGATTTCAATTTTGTAAAATAGACTTCATTTTTGAATTCGGAATATCAAATATAGCTTAGGGTGAATTTTTGGTAATTTTCTGAAAAACTTCAATTTTTGATGAATAGTGAAACCACTAAGTGGTAATCAAGCAAACTGATTTTTCAGTTAAATGAAATTTTACCACTAATGTGTATTGAATTTTCAAAATCCGACATACATGGTTGTCATTAAGAAGTAAAATGTGGTTCAATGAGATTATAATAATTTTTTTGGTGAATAGTAACTTATTAAGTTCTTAATCGCGATTAGTGGTAATTAGGGTAGTTTAAGGTATAAATAATGCTCTAATAATATGAAATGACCTAGACACATGTCCCAACCTTATTTTTTGTGTCATGGCCGACCAAGAAAAGCCATGGGTCAACTTGGGGACCCCATGGAGACACTTTGGTTTGGAAATGACATAAATAACGTTTTATTAAATGTTAAAGTAAAAATGACACAAACATAATATGTTTCACGAAAACAATTTTTACATGGGGTTATAAAGATCAGATTTTTGATTATAAATATTCATTGGAAATCTAAAACAATTTCCTACATCATAGTATTTTTTTATGATTTTTATACATTAAATAAATTAAATTATTTATGACATAATAATGATGCAGCGATGACATCACCATTTGACGATTTAAATAAAATGGAAATATAATGTAAAATCTATGAACTACACATGTCCAAAACTTATTGGATGAGTGGATTTCGAAGCCTTATCACCTTATACATGAAGTATATCAATGTAAGACCTTTTGAAACCGAAACACATTTTCAAATAAAGTAATATTTCTTTACTTTCCAAAAGTGCCCCTCCTCTCCTCTTATAAAAGGCCCCCACCTCTACCTCATTTCACACACACCTCAAGCCTTTGGCTCGGCCAAACCCTGCCCATTTACTCTCTCCACATCCCTCTACTCATCATAGAGTATTACCTTTGGGCAGAATCCTTTCAAAGGAAGCCTTTAGGCTCAAATCAAAAGGAGTTACACTTTTGATGGTAATTCATTCTCTCATGTTCATTTGTTTTATTTTGCTTCTCCAACCCCCTAAACTCTTTTTATTTAATTCTTTTGTAACAACACCAGTATCTTCAATATACTAGGATGTTGTTATAAGATTTATTTGAGCTACACTCTCACAAAACTGCATCAAATGGTTAAATAACATACGGTTTCCGTGGATGGCGAAATTCTACCTCCCGAAACGATGATTGTTCAATACTCATTTAACACCTTCAAAGGTGGCCATTATGATGTCACTATTTTTATATATGATATATAATATGTTTATGTTTTCCTTAATCTTCTGTTTTTTTTCATTTTTGGCATACCTTTATGGTTTCCATTATGGTTAAACACGATATCTTCATTTTAGGAAGTGCAGACTACCGCCCCCTCAAAGTGATTTGATTCGTTAAATACCATATGTGGGAAATATAAAGGATGGAACTATGATATTATATATGATATTATAATGGAATTATAATATACCTTTATATCATTATGATTCCATTCTATAAAATACGAAATAGAAATGAAAGTAGCGTTCATGCGTACGTACGGCTTACCGTCTCCATGAACGGTGCATTTCATTTCTTACCTCTAAATGATTATGTAATATTATAAATGCATGTATGTACTGGATATATATGACATATATGATATCTACATCATGAATAACATTATGGATATAATGAACCTTTGACCAAATTAACAACATGTAAGTGTAAGAAGTCTATTTTTGACTTAAGAACCAAATACGGACAAAATGAACATTATTAACTTAACTGATTACATGATGTTCATAACATGGTATAAAAGGAATAATGAAATTGAAAAAGATTCATAAGAAAGTATATATTAACTCAAGTTTATTATTCAGGAGATTAAAGAACGGTCGGGTCAAGTCGGATACGAGGTATGGGACTTCGTATCAATCTCCTTTCGTTGAGGCATATTTTATTTTATACACAACATTCTTTTATACGGTGTATAAACCACTTTGACTTTTACGTTTATTCAAAAGGAATCTTTTTTATACAAAGCCTTTACTAAATGAAAAAAGGGAATGTTTTTGTCATACGTATGCGGCGACAACGACTTTTCCGCCGTCATGACCATTATTTGAGTTTCGGCTTCCTCTACAAGCCATACCTTCTATTTAAAAGAAAAATCAATACCATGTTTTACTTTTCTTTTATTTTGGTATTGAAAATGTTTTTCATAATGTTTTTATATCAATGTGTTGTATTGATATCTCGTGATTGAAATGTGGAAATTTTATGTTTCCTTTATGCATGTTTTATGTGATATGATTATGTTATGGTTCTTGGGCATTATTATGAAGACGGGTGGTTCCGTGATAAACTAAGGGCGGGTGAGCCCGTTATAGCTCTCCAATGCATTGGGTAACACAAAGGAGTGAAATGTTAAGGTTTCTCCGAAGAGATTTTTAGGGAATATACTGTGATGGGTATTCCAAACGTAACCAAGAGGGTTACTCCCTACGTAAGAATGTTATGAATGCCTCAATTTACCTTTATGTCTTATGATTTCTATGATTTATTCATGATTTTATGAGGTATGTTAAAGTGCCTATGTTTTATGGGTAAAGTATGATTTCATTCTTATGTATATATGAACTCATGTTTCCTTTCCATGTTTTTTTTATAACCCATACTGAGTTTTTATGCTCATCCCAAGTTTTTGAAATGTTTTTCACAGGTCAAGGGAAAGGTACATGATAAGATGATAGAGTCAAGGATGTGTCAAGAAATAATCCATGTTTTATTTTAAATGTGTTTCCATTTATGGGAATGAAGAATACTATCTTTATGTAACCACTTTGTTTATATGTGGAATGTAATGAAAGTTTTATGATCTAATTCTCTAAAACTCTAAACCTGAAAAGATCCTCATCGTGTAATCTTGTAATAACTCAAGATTAAGTATGGTTTAAGGCCGGGGCCTTATATAAAAATGATCAATTGATTTGATCAAACACATGATCCACTGATCTAATAAAACACATGGTCCACAGATCTATCAAATTAAATAATCCACCAACCAAAAAATGAACTAACCACATGCGGAATGAAAAAACACATTCCACTACTCTAAAAAATAATCCAGTACTAAAATAAAATACATGATCCACTAATCAAAGAAAATACAAGATCCACTACTGTAAAAAATGATTCATTACTCTAAATCATGTCAAGTCATATTTAGTAGAAGTAAAAGTAACAAATAATATTTGGATGTTCAAATATTTATGACCAACCTGAAAATGTTTCTTGAAAATGATGTTTTTGTTGTACCTTGTTTTTTAGTTGTGAGGAGTTATATTAGTTGAATAAGAGGTAATATTCTAGGATATGAGAACCTACACATTCACCCAACATGTTTTCCAACACACACTACAATTCTTAAAAATAATAATACAATCTATGATAGAAAAATAGAGAAAAAATTTAATAAGAAATCTTGAAATATGTTTATGAAATTTGTAAAAACACTATTTATGAATAATTTTCAAATACTTCAACAATAATTATTGAAATATCTATGTATGAATAATAAGGAAACACTCGTATATGATGATAAAATAAATGATAAAATGGATAAAAATATTTCTATTTGGTAAAACAAAGAAATTGATTCATACAAATATTTTTAACCATGGTACCTTAACCACATTGAGACCCTCCATGTTTACATCCAATCTTGCAAATATGTAATAGTCTCCCATCTACATTTAAAAATATTCCAAGGTTTCAAAGGAAAAGAATTTGAAATGATAAATTTGAACAAAATCATATTAAAAAATTATTTGTTTAGGTGTTACTTTAGCATGAGGGAATTTGAATATCCACCCTGATGAGTTTTTTATAGTGCGTCGAGGTGGTTACTATAGTGTAAATACAGGGTCACCATAGATACAGGCAACAAAAATTACGTGATGAAGGTGTTTCAATGGTATGGATTGATTTCATTTGAAATATAGGGATTCTTGATGGAATCTATTATAGGAATATGTTTTGGGGGACGAGGAACCTAGAGGTAGAGGTATAAATGATGGAATACGTGGGGGGACCGAGGTGAAGAAGATATAGGTTAAGGTGGAGGTTGAGGTGGTGGAGGCAGTGGTGGAGGCCGAGGCAGACGACCCAGATCCCAATAAGACATCAGTGGAGGACCCTGAGAAGGAGATAGATCTCGAACTGGGAGATGGAGAAAAATCTGGTTGTATAACCCCTAGGAGGTTCGGGTTAGAAAACGTTAGTGCTAATATTAGATGGATGTGTAAAAATGTGGGTATATTCGATATGGGTCTCATTTGTGGACCATGGAATTAGTATTGTGGGTGAAGTGGAATCATAAGTGGGTGACACATCTGAATAAGTCACCTAGAATTTTAATATATAGTTGATTCCATGCAATTAGTTTCAGAAATGTAGTGTACAATAAAAAAGTGGTGGAATGATTGAGTTTTTATGTAATGGGATTATAAACTAATGTTGTAAATTTTATTTTATGTTATTATAGAATTATTATCCCACTATGGTTTTTCTATAAGTATGTAAGAGTATATGTGGAATTGCACTGGTAACCATGAAAGGTGATTTAGATATTTTTGGAAACACATGATTAATTGAAGGATATGCACTAATATTTTAATAATGTTTGGATAATTAACTATAAAAGTGTTTCATATTATTAATTAACATGGTAATGATATAATGAAATCATGGATTGAGATAGAATTTTTTGATTTATGGTATGTTGAAAGAAAATACATGATCAAGGATTTCACACATTTAGAATGTGACCAACAAGAGATACCATATGAGATATGAGACATAAATGTAATCTAGTATAATTAACCTTTTTCTTATGTTTTGGATTATTAATTTATTGAAGGATAGTATGATTATCCATTTATCGAAAGTATAACATAATCTTTAGATGATGTTTGTTAGATTAATTTATTAACTCATTATATAAGGACTTATATGAATTTAATAACATATTGTAACCTTTTTGTTATGATACAGATAGATAGAATGATATGTTATTCTATATATGGGTCTCATTATCTTCTATTTCTCATGGAATAAAAAGTTCAACTTCATTTATTGGAATAAGGCATGAAGTGTAAATTCATCAAGGTACAAGGAAAGGATGAGATTATACTTAATCAAGTAAGTATTTATTCTCATTATTAAACTCTAGGGAAATGGTCTTGAATCCAGAAATATCATCCTTGTACCATCATTTCTAATGAATAAAATAGACCCTTAAATCTTCATTTATTTATATCTTTTGTGATTGTTAAATTTATCCTATCCTTATTCTCTATCACTCTCCATTATAACTTGTTAATTAGATTTAACTTCTATATAAATGTTTTCAATTTCCACCTATGTTATCCTAAGTGAAAACTCAGTGATTAGTTACGTTGGGTAACCAATATGATTCTAACATTCCTTTTGTAATGGAATATTTCAATATTTTTTTACGGTGTGAGATTCTTTAATAGAGACTTTCAACTATTAATCCTTTTATAACCTAAATTAATTTTTATGGTGAAATTCATTTTTAAGGTGGTAGAATGTTACACCATAATATTTTTTTGAGGTATAGTTTTTCTAAAATAATTAGATTTTCTATGTTGTATGATACACCAATTAAGCATGCACTACACGCAACACTGACATATATTGAGGTATATTAAACACTATGCTTTACTAGTGTTACACCTGATTTTAAGTTCTTTTTATTGATTTCATTTCATGAAAGGCAATGTTTAAGTGAAAAAAATTTATTATGTTACATTATTATGTGATTTATGAAAATATGAATTACACAAGTATATATAATTAATTATTTGGTGAGAAATAAATTTTAGATTTAAATAAAATTCTTTTTTAAATATATAGAAATGTTTTACGGATAACTATTTAAATGGAAGTAAGTGAGTTGATAAAAAATTGAAATCACTATTTTGGTATTTTATTAGTTGAATATATATGTAATATATTCAATTTAATTATTAGAATTCATATTATATGTTTTCAAAACATTAGATATGAACAACCTCAAATTTTCAGATAAAATAAGTCTTTTAAAAAATCATATTTGATGCCTTTTGATGGTGAATCCATTTTAAATCAATATTTTAACATATTTTTATATTATATTGGAAAAATATACATTTTTTATTGAAGAATGAAATAGAATATTACTTTTGAGGAAAATTTGATATTTTTATGAAAAGTTTAATGTTTGAATGAGTAGTAAAAATTAAATAAATTTTATTTCAATACAAATTCATCAAAATGATATATATGGTTAATTAATTTTATATTATTATTTTAAAATATAAATAGATTATATTTTTACCATTTAATGAAATTTTTTTCTAGGGAATTAATTTTACATTGAATTTATATGTAAAACCATTTCAATCTTTTGAATGTTTTGGATTTTAGAACCCGTTGTCGTATTCCGAAACTGGGAGTAATTTTAAATAAATTAAAGCATATTTATAGCCTGAAATTTTAAAAAATGTATTAAATATTTTTAATTAATGGTTAAAATTTTTGTAAATTTTTATTTATTTATTATTGGGTATTTTGAGTAGTAACTTCAATAATTTTTAGTAATACGGTAAAGGGGTAAATTGTGTAATTAAGGGTAAAAATAATATTATAAAATTACACCAACACTTTTCCTAATATCATTGGGTGAGTTTTATTGACCGAAATCATTAGTTAGTTTAAATGGTATCCTTTTTAAGTCACTTGGATGGGATAAGGAAATTTTATTTACCTGAAGATTAAGGCATAGCCCTTTTGATTAATGAAAGGAAAAGAAAATACAACAACAAAATAGACGGGTTATACACACACACATGCCCTCATACCTAAGGACCAAAGAAAAGAAGAACTCAAAAAATCATAGTCACATGAATAAGATGCATCTTTATTTCCATCTCAATCAGAATCATAATCAATAGGGCCATGGGACTGGTTAGCATGGTTGGGTTTATATATGAGTAGTCCTTCCTCAGTCTCAGTTTTCTAGGAGGAACAGGTTGAGAACTGTCATCATCCACAACCGCGTTTTCCCTTTGGACAAGGCCTAACAGTAAGTTAGTTTTTTTGGGGAGTCATCCTCAACATCGTCCCACTTTCCCTGAATGCCATGTGTTTCCTTAAATTTATGAATTTTTAATTGGGTTTTTCAAATCATTTAACCATCACTGGGATTTTGATGCTCTTAAAGCACAAGACCCATGCATTCCTTTAATGCTCTTGGAATCATGTCACCCCCACCCTGGGAAATATGCTCAATAATAAAATAAAATGAAAAACATATCCCAGGTTCATATAAAATAGTCCTACATTCCACTGCTTGATGCATCGTCAAACTACGTTGTGTATCCATATCCCCTTGAGGCACTTGAGAAAGTACCTGAGAAGCATCATTCACCACCTGTAAAGAATTAGCACCCTCATGCTCTGTATCCTTATCCACGTGAGGTGCCTAAGGAAATTCTCGAGAAGCATCATCCACCACCTTTGAAGCATTAGCACTCATATGCTATTGCGTTTATTGCTTCATCTCTATCTTTCTACAAGAACTCTCGCAATGCCATTTTAATGTGAAAAAGTTGCACACAACATTTTTACAACCCTTCTCTTTGACATGTCAAATCACATGACAATCTAAAAGAAAGTAAGGTAGTCTCCCATACTCCACCTTTAGAGATATATCATCACTTTAGGTGAACAATACTATATTATTAATTAGGAATATACTTAGACCAACATCCACCCGAACTATAGCACAGTGTCCAAATTACGCAGACTCGGTGGTTCTGTCCATTTTAATTAGAATACCCACCAGATAGGAAATATCAAATAGAATTTTAGGATGTAGTATGATCGATTGAAGGCCAACAATTTTAATCCACACATGAACACTGGTATTTTTTATAGAGAAAGAATTGAAATAAAAGTCACATTCCTAAAAGCAAATCATATATGGCTTAAGATCAATTGACCCAAACCCCTAAGCAATAATCTTGAGATCCATTAATTGAAATATAATGTATAAAAATCCACACCTCATAGGTATGCAAATCAAATTAGAAAACACCCATGTAGAGGTTAATTTATGAACCAAATCATCAATCCACCAAATTTGGACTCCAAGAGGAAGAACAATTCTGGTAATAATTGAATGCTCACATATCATGAATCTATCAATGATAGCCTCTCTATTTTAAACAACATGGAAAATTTCCACTTTTCTAACAATTTTCTTAGAAATACCATCATAAACCAAAGTAAAATGTCTCTCATAATCCCATCTGACACCTGCAAGATCACTGCTGAATTTCCCTGAATCTGTCAAATTACCAGATGAAGGTCTCATCTCCACCCTCTCTAAAGGGAGGTTTTCAAGGTCCCTCTCCACTATAGGTCAAGGAAAATCCATGTTTCTATTCACAGCGGAGTCCAAATGGTGATTTACACTCACTCGCTTCACTACAAGTCTAGATAACCCATCACCCAAAAACACATTTCCATGTAAAGATGGAACCTTTGAAATAGGTGGTTCAACTTCCAACACTATAGGCATCTAGAAGTGGGAAGAAGTTGCAATTAGGTGCACATCATCCTATCCACCAAGGTTGTGTTTACTCTCTTAGAACCACCAGACTCAGCAAACATCCCTACGATCTGTCGTTGATCTGTTGACACAACACCTAGAGAAACCTATTGAACACCATGAGCATCACCAATAACAGCCTAATTCAGATCTAACGCAGATATGTGGGGTTCTAATGCAGTAGTTGCAGGCGACTTAGAAACGAAGCTCAGAGCAGCGGAATGAGCCACCTGTGGAACAACAAATCTCTCGACAATACCAAGTAGGGTGGAGCCAAGAAAATGAGGACCATCCATATTCGAGTAACCCTAGATTTAGAACACTCTATGATCTCCATGAGATGAGAAAATCTAGACCCGCTCTATCCAATATTATTAAAATAATCCATAAAAATCGAGATAAGGACATTAAATATATTTTATTTAATGAAAAGTAAAATATGTATTACTCAAATATTAATAAATATATCATATTAAGATAAGTTCATATAGAATATATGTTCAATAAAAAATAATAATTTGAAATATAAAATGTTTTTAGTTATCATTGTAATTTATTTTTAAATTTTTGGAATCAAACAATGACCTTAAATGCGTATACATTTTGGATTCATAAATTATTTAATTAATTAAAAATCAATAAAATGTTTTTTATTAAAATGATAATAACCATTAAAATACGAAACATATTGAACAAATATTATTCTTAGAATATATATCGACCATAATAATCCAAGGGTCAAGAAATTGACCATCTCGAACCATATATAAAAGATTTTGATATTTTTAATATTTTATATAAAGTGATTTTAAATTAGTCACATTCAAGGATTAATACATATAACATTTTTTAATGAGATATTTTAAAAAATATTAATTTGACTATAAGTAATATTATGGAATATAGTTGATTTATATTCTTTAAAGTATTTTTTAAATTTTTATTCAAAATATATTTATATTAAATAATTAAACAAAAGTACCATAATAATTATTTTATAAATGTAAATATCAAATTAATGTTGTTAAAAAATTTAAAATCAATACGATTTTTGATAATTATTATGTACAATAAATTTTATTTATGACCTAGACCCCTAATGGATATTAAAAAATATTTTTTTCTATGACAATAGCCTATATTGTTGTTTTTAAAAATACATGAAATGAATTGTTATTCATTGACACTATTGACATTTTGTAAGAATAATATTTTATTAAATTATTAAAAAATAATAATATATTTTAAAAAATATAAAATAACTATGATATAGTATAAAATTATTTATGTTTTTCATTTATGGTCTAATTGTTATCAAATAAGTAAAAATTGAACTATTTTAATATTGAAATAATTGTTACCTTAGCTAAAATGAAAATTGAATAAATAAGGTTTAATTAAAATGATAAGGTCATATTGATTTGAAAAAATATATAAAATTTATTTTTTTATGAGATTACAACCTTATGAAATCTAAAATTATAAAATAATAAAATTTTGAGGTTTTTTTTATGGTTTGTGATTTTATTATGAATTAATATTTTTTGATATTTTTATGTTCCCCTCAACTAAAATATAATATGTAAAATACTCCCTAACAACATTACATCACATTGATCCTTAAATATTAGATATCCCCCCTATCAATTTACATTTCCAACTTCTTTATTCAGATTTTAGACATTCTGATATTCTCAAAATACAAACTTTAGTGCCTTTAAATGGAGATCTAGATGGATCTTTTCGAAGAAGATGGAATCTCGACTACATATTCTTTCAAAATATTTTATTCTTATACATCTTTTAAATGAGTTATTTCAATTATAATGTAATAAATATAGTATCACATATATTGTAAGATGTTATTATGATTATTGAAAAACCATATTCCACCTTTTATCTATCCTATAAAAAATGAAATCATTACGTCTGTATATGTATGACTTACCATCTCCATGCCATAGTGTAATCTGTTTTTCAGAACCACCTTACCTGGATGTGTATAATGATGAAAATTATAACTACATATGATTATTATAAAATTAGATATATTTTTTAACAAAATATTTACCATCAAATTCTATATCATTTCATAATTATGGGAATGATATCGTCACTCGTGCGTATGTACAAACATCCCTCTCCATGATGTGATGTGATTCTTCCAATATTATGTTTGTCTAAAAAAGATTATATAAATGCATAGAATTAATAAATATGATATATATTATTTGATTTTTGAAATTATATAACTATTACAAATGATTTATAACCAGAATATATTCAATAAACTTTCATAAGAAAATGAAGATGTTAATACCAGAATAATGATTAATAATGGAATGTTATTAATAAAATGGAGATAATAAGATCATAAATGATATCATAAAAATGAATATCATTCTCAAATAAATCAATGAATTTATTTAAATCATTACACTATAGTTTCACATACATACAATGGATATCAGACAAGTAAGGGATAATTTCACAATATTATTATTATCCGAGATTGTTTATACCCATTTATTTATTGGGAAATATTTACAATACATGTCCTTGTTTTCTATAAATTCATTCAAAAAAATATTTTACTACTATCCTATGTATTTCAAAAGTCAATTTAACACATTTGTGAAGTTTTATTAATATGTATGTGATGGATCTTTTATAATTTTCTCAACTAGGTTTTTTTGACTTTTTCCTCAATAGTATGAGAAGAATGTTTTTTGAAATATATGAAATGAAGGGAATTTTATATTGTCATGTTGCCTTTTTTAAATTATTATTCCCATACATTCATACAAATTGTATATCAAAGAAAATATTTTGTTTTAAAATTTTATGGAATTTTAATAAAAAAATAATTTAAATTAAGAATGGATAATTTATTCATGAAAATTTTTAAATGTTATTTTCATGATTCCATTATATGATTTTAATTAGGTTTCAAAACAAAATCTTTTGAAAATTTTATATTTAACTTTTAATGAATCTTCATGTTCTATGTGATATTTTAAAATTATTCCCCAACTAAAATTATGTACTTTTTATAGAGCAAGAATACTATTTATATTATTTCACCAAATGTATTATGTTTTTAAAGTATTATGTGTAATAAACCCACTTATTTTCATGGTATATTATTTGGAAGAAAAGATTTTTAAGCCTGTATATTTTCCACAGGTTAATAAAGGATTACAATTTTTAGGATTACTATTTTATTTCCTATGTTATATTATGATTTTTTATGATATTATGGAACATGTAGGTATGATTTAATTATGGTATGGGTGGGACCTATATCTAACTCCAATGAATTTTTTAAAGATGGATAACTTTTGATATCTATATGTTATGAATGTACTTAATTTCATGTTCACAATTAAATTTTTGGACTTGGTTTTTATGTCCATAATTTTTTGCATGGACCTAGTTTTCATGTCAATATGTTTATTCAGGGGCATGATTTCATGTACTTAATTTAATATGTGACCTAGTTACTATTCATACATGTTCATAATGTTAAAATATTATTTTTATGACACAATTTCATGTATTATTATAATGTTGTGATCTCATGGATTATGTTATCTAATTCTCTTATGATTCATGACTTATGAAATAGAAAAATCTAATCTATGATTTTTTTATGTGGGTATGACCTTTTGTTATGAAAATCATGTTCTCATACCATTATTCTCATGATATACCAAAATATTTCTTTTTCATACCCTCAATAAGAATTTTACCTATCCCCTTTATATGTTTTATTTTCCTCATGTTATAAAGAATAGTTTTCTATAGGGGTACTACATAAGAAGATATTTATGGGATATGTTGAAGATATTTAAAAAAATTAGATGATTGTGCTCCTTGATTCTAATGGCACAAAACTAATATGGTATTGGGACTGTTTTTTTGTAATGTATTATTTATTATGAAAAAGTAATGGAATTTTCGTGTTTATTAAACATAGATCCTAACATGAATAATTCTAGTTATTATTGGTAATCTATCAAATGAGTGTCAAATTTCATTTATGAACTATTATTATGATGTATATAGACCACATGATGTTTATTTTAGATTACTGTTATGTTAACTCTATGTTCTCATTATGCTATGAGTACATCAATAACTATTTGATATGATAGATAATTTGACTTCATTATCATTTGAATTGTACATATAGAGATAACTATATTATTATAGTAAGATAACATGTCAATATATTAATAAATATAATGTACATGGTAATGACATGTATATAAGTGATATGGTTCTAGGGAAGCCACTCACTATAGTCCCACATATATTAGATAAAACTACAAACAACTCTTATACTAGTAACTCTCATATGAAAATCATACTATGCTGAGATGTGGCTATATTCTATAGGTATTCTATGTTTTCCTATATGGATACTCTACTAATTGTGACTCAAACTCTAAGAGTAAAATATCTTATAAGATAAAACTTTTAAATTTTATTATTTATCCACTTGTGTGATTTGGGATCCTTATCAAGAACCAATACTGCATTAATATAATAATAAAATAGAATAGGTAATACACTACTAGAAAAAAATAAAAATAACTCAGATAATTCCATGTGTTAATAATTTTTCCTTCGATACTTTAGAGTCTATTATATTAGTATGATTTTTCTATAGAATCGGAAAACATATGATACTTTTAACTTCTCCACCTCAATACACCAATATTTAAGGATAATTATATATCCAAACTATGATTTTATATCATCATGATCTATATGGAAACATTATTTTTTAAATACCATCACTATTAGTTTTTTTTTCTACTCTATACACTATGATCATATTATTTCTACAACTTATGTGCTAGATGGTAGTTATTACATCTTCACAATGAGACACTTCATGATTATCTGGATATATTCTAACTTCTCTTAAATAAAATTCAACATGAAGCCTATTACAAAACATAACATGCATGATAGATCCAACAATTCAATAATAAGGGATTATAATCATTATTTTAGTCTAATCAAGTGATTTTGGACACATTTTCATTGATAAATGGAAACGGTATTACACTGTAAAAAATAACCTCATGGATGGTTTCATATTATAAATTTTGAGTATCATAACAAATTATATACATTAAATTATCCCAATATACCTCTTTAATAATTATAAATAAATTATTATCTTAAAAATGTGGGTTGATTTTCCAATTTAATTCTTGGAGATGAATTCACTAAACAATTTTACAATGATTTTATGGATTCAATTTCATATCCAATGAAAAATATGTAATCATCATATAAGATAATGAAATGATGAATTCGATTTTCCAAATTCATAATCATTGAAGGATACTATTTCATGTAATATTATTATTGATTTGATCATTGATGCTGGTGAAAAAGTCTAATCTCATTATATTCATACAATTTCCTAAAACCATTCAGAAGTAGTCACACATTATATGTTTTAACATTAAAATCCTTGTCTATTTTTTCATGAATTCTCATTCTCACCTGATGGGTTTTACATCAGTTGGGGGGACTACCAAAATAAAGGAATGATTTTCATAGATAGTAACCATATCATAATGAGTATCTTCTATACATTTAATAGAATAACTTTTATTTATGTTTTATATATTGTATATATATTTATTATTAAATAAAAGTAATGCATCGCCTAAAGAAATTCACAACAAAACCATCTATCAGTTACCCTAATCACACTTGTAGATATATAAAGACCATTTTTCTAATGAACGTCATTATCCCTCACTTTGTATTATAAAGATTATTCCCATAGAAACTCTTGTGATTATAAATTATTAACATCATTTAAGTAAATCATTATACTGATATTTTAATTTTAAATATGGTCCAATTTTTGAAATAATTATTTTCATTCCATAGTACAATTTATATATTAAAGTTTATATATGTAATATACATTTGTTTTGTTTAGGTAACCCATAAATAATTAATACATTTTTTGAGAAGATAATTTTTTAACAGCTATAGTCGTGGAAAAAAATATCATCCCATCACATGTATTGTATGGACTCATTTTTCACATGTAAGACATTAGAATATTCCTAGGATAAGTTCTGAAACTAAGAGTGATGTCATAGTGGAATTTAGGTGGACAGAGAGCCTCAATGTTGTGAATTTTACAATATTAAAAATATTATATCACATGCATAATGTTTTACATTTATTATTGAATGACAATTAGATAGATTCTCATGTAAAATATCTATGACCACAAGAGAGTTTGAATTTGGTGGTTTACCTGAGGATTGATATAATGTTTTTCATTATCAAAATCATATTTTGAGGTGACTGTTGGTGGGTTATTAAATTCTATTTAATTAATAAAAAAATCAAATTTAATTAAGATAAATATAACATCACAACCTTTATACTATATACTTGTAAATGGAGAAGGATATACCATATTTCACAATAGGGAACCTGTGTGATAGGGATAGAGAGATGAGTAGCCTACAAACTCTTTTCTTAGTGGTGATATTCACCAGATTGAGGTGTGGTTGATTCTGGGTATCAAGTTAGAGAAGAAGAATTACTATTTAACTAAAAGGTATGAATATTGGTTATATTAATATGATTATCCTCATTTATGTTTTTTTTAGTTCTATATATCTATATCCTAGGGGTTCATATGTTGGTTTTGATGAAAATAATAGATTTTAAGTGGCTAACTGCTATTTCCCATTCAGGAATCCCAATAAAAAGTTTATAATATAGGGTAAAATGGAGTGTTCTTCTCGATTTGTGAAGAATATCTTGTAGGGACTATATGTCGACTATTGTGGGTACATTCCATATAGCAAGTCTAAACTAAGTGTCCAATGGAACAAGAAGACATTTCATATTGATATACATGGATGTGTGGACACATATGGACAAACATCGTGTGTAGATGATCCAGAGTAAATATATAGGTACACAATAATAGGTCATTTTACATGATCATGGTCTCCAATACACTAGAATATCTAAGGAAACATTGTTGGGGTGGAAAAAAGTTATACAATATAAACCATGAGTTACATCTTGTATAGAGACATAGAATATTAGGCCATGTGTGGTAGAGGATATGTCGATGTGATCAGGTGGGGTTAAATTCTATTTTACTTCATGTACAAATGGTGTACTTTACCGAATACAAGGTAAGTATAGATATGAGACATGATGAGGTTGTATATTTGATAGAAACATAGAGTTCCTAAGAGGACTCAATGTGTAATCCCATAAATGACTTATCTCTCCAATATCATCAAATTTTGTACTCATAATGAGGCCTATGTGTATCCAATCCTAAGTGGATTTTTCATTATACATGATGGTGTCAATGTATTTTTAATTTGGGATATGATGTGAAGTGATTCTTACAGAATTATTCTATTATAAATGTGTAGATAAACATCCTATTTTTGTATTTTCATACCATACAACTCATAGGGTACCGTGTGGTGTTATATCCTTAGTATAGAATTTTGATCCCATCCACATGAATGATTTGGATGGATATCATGTATCCCTCAAGAATTCCTTGGTTGGATCCATTATCATTTAATCATACATAGGGTGTGTTTGTGAATGAACATGAAAAACATATATAGTCATTGATCCCCACCATATAGGTATGTTTTAGTAGGGTTCATGGTATACTTTTTCATGTGGTTCCATACATTTTGGGTAGTTACAATGAGGGTTGTTTGTGTCTCCCATCAGTCCTATGAGTGATCTACTATCTAAATCTTATGATATCTAACGTTTAAATTTATTTTTTAGTGTCCCCTAGTAGTATTGGGTGTGATCTCATGTCTATGTATAGATATCTTTAACTGTCATCATCCAATAGGTTATATCACGATTTTATTATGGATTCAACCAATTATAATAATATCTTGCATGTATTTCGTCATGGATATAATGGATGTTCCATCACTATATTGATACTGAATTACTGATATCTCTCAGATAAGTTCCACAAGGGATAGTAGGGTTTATGGACTGAATACTCCTTTATGAGTAATACCCTTGATCGTAATGTAGCATCCTATGATAGGATGGATGGTTATATAATAAGACTTAGAGTCTAAGATTATTATATCTAAGTTATCTTGGGGGTCATTTTTTATGTTTCATATATTTATTGATAAATAGGGTTGTGATGAGATTAATATTCATGTATAGTTTAGGAGTGATCAATATGTATTTTTTCCTTCACCATTTCACTTGTAATTTTATTCCCATTCTATAGGGGTCGGGTAAACTGTTTACATTTAGTTTCTACAATTTAGTTTGGGTTTTTTGTGTTTATTGGGTATTATTATTCCCCCCCTTTCCTGAAAATTTTCTACACATGTTGTAAAATTCAAGATAGAGATTCCAATATTGGTATAGTTTCTGATATATCCATTCACTAGGACTCTGATAAGCTACTTTTTTATGCAATGCATACATGCACTGGTTGTGAGGATTCATTGAAACATGATTTATATAAGATTGGTATGTGGTTTTCATATCCAACTTCAGTTAACTCCCCATATATAATTATTTATCAGGGTATGTCTGGATTATTTTTGGATTAATACATAATGATACCCATCCATGATCCCATGACAAGATTATGATAATGGCAATCTTATTGATAAGGCTTCTGTGGAGGGGTATACACAAGAGGCAATGCATCTATATGGTTTAGATGTTGTGACACCACAAAATTAAGCTACATGTTATGCTAGTGGTACATGAAGAGGATGTGAACTAGTTGATATCTATATTGTTGAGATGGTATGTGAGTATGATATACTCTATAATACCAAATGTAGGATAAAAATAATAGAGATACTAAATCAAGTATCAAAAGATGCTTAAAATACAAGAGGGGTGAGTTGTATTCTTTAAAAATTATCTTGGAACTTTTTAAGATGGTTATGTTTAACATGGTTAAACAAGGTAATTCAAAAAACCTCTAGTTCTACACACTTTCTTGATTCCAGAAATATGATTCCGAGAATGTGGATTCAGAAAGATGGTTCCAGAAAATGAAACTTAAAGAAAGTTTAAAATGATAAAGATTCTACCTTTAAAGTGTATAGAATCTCACTAAATCAGAGTACAAGTATAAGGAAGTATAAGATAGTTATAATTTCATCAAAAAACAAATTATAGTGGAAAAATTGTAACAAAACAAGTAACAAGTAGTAAATATTTTAACCCAAAGAGAAGGGTATCCAACAACCTTGGATAAAGGTCCCTTGATTTATACTTTTAAGAAAGTCTTTCTTACCCACAACAGGGTAAGACCTCGATACGAAGATCGTAGTATGTCTTGTTATCCCCACAAGACCTCAACTTCAAGGTAGTCGGCACCTCTGTCTTCCTCACCAAGGAATCCCTCAACTTCAAGGTAGTCGGAACCTCTATCTTCCTATCCCCGGAATCCCTCGATTGTACACAGCAAAAATCAGAGTTGCACAAAGAAAATCTGAACAAGAAGTTTAGTACGCACAAATCAATAAAGCCTCTCTCTCTATAAATTACTTCAGCAGCGTGTAATCACTAGATTGATCAACTTATTGGGAGCTCGTTCCAATGCGCTCTTATTTATAGGCACAAAACCAGCGATCACTTCCCTCCTCCAACAATCATATTTTTCCTTGAATTTCAGAGAAACCTGTACACATGTCACTCAAACAATGTTTAGTGAGTAACTGAATGCACAACATCGTTTTATAACAAAAACAAGTGTAAGAAAAAATATGGTTACATGACCAAAAACCAATATTCGGAATATAAGAAAATAAAATTTCAGAGTCTAACCAAAAATGAATTCATAGTATAATACAAGGATATTAGGATTTTGTTTTTCTAAGGTATTCGGAACCCGAACTCTATAGAATTACAGAGTCTGAATTTCATAGAAATTCAGAATCTGGATTCACAAGAATTCGGAACCTACACTTACAAAGTTTGGAGTTAGAGTTCATTAGAATTCGAAGTCAGAAATCATAGGAATTCGTAACCTGAATTTGGTGTCAAAACTAATAGGAATTTGTAACAAGAATTTCAAGTCAGTATTCATTAGAGTTCGCACTCAGAATTCGTATTCAAAATTTGGAGTCAGAACTCAGAAGAGTTCATAACCATAATTCTGAGAATTCGGAGTTAGAACTCAGAAGAGTTCGAAGTCTGAATTCAGAGAACTCAGAGTCATAATTCAGAAAAGTTCGTAACCAGAATTCTACGAATTTGGATCCTAAAACAGAATGCTTCATATATAATTAATTATAGGATTCTGAGTTTTTGTTACAAACCGAAGTTTACACTTACAAATATTATGATATGAATAATGAAAACATGGTAAGGATAAATTTCCTTGGGTAAGGAAATTTTTCCTTATAGAAGTAAAACAATGGGTAAAAAGAGATTTTCCTTGAGATAAGGTGTTTGTGATTTTCAAAACAAGAAGGAATTTTAAATTCATAAGGAAACATTATTGACTTAACAATCTCCCCCAAGTATTAAGGAATGGAAAAGTCATAAGGAAAACCTTATTGACTCAACATATATATGATTTTAAATGGTAGATACCTCCTCGTTTTTAGTTTTATATACACCCAAAATCTTTTGAAGAATTGATTGATTCTTTCTAGTATGATTATTGACTTTTGATGACACCTCAAGATCATATGGAAGTCCTAGAAATATGTATTCTTCAGAGATGTATGGGGAAATAATGGATTCTATGGACTCATACTTGGAATTATATGATTTTATCTTGTACAGGGATTGAGTAACTATTCATGATTATTTTTTCCTTTCACATTGTGATCTTTCCAAATCTAGAGATTTTTTGGATTTATTTGGGTAGAATAATAGTGGATGAGTGTTTGGTGATGTGCAATGACCTCTTAGGATACACTATTTATTTTTTGTGGTATCTTTTTTTCGTTCAATGAACATTCAAGTATTGATTATGCGGAGATACTGGGATATTAGTGATATAAAATTGCATTCCCAACTAAATTTGACATCTAGATAGGGCCTTGGAAGGGGATAGAATTCTGGTTGAGTAGTTACCTACTGCTGGTGAGGTGCCTAGTGGAATGGAGGCCTTATCATCTAGTAGCTGATAACTGGCTTAAGTATCTATGTGTGAGAGATGATTTTGAGGAATATCTTAAGATGGATGATCTATATATTATGGATGTTTGAAATGTTCTTATCATCCATGATCATGGTAGAGTTTTTCTTGAGGCTGATGGTGATATACCATTTCTGATTTTCTATCATTCAATGAAATTGATATGGGGTGGTCGACAAAACAGCCCATAAGATATATAAAAAATCGATAGTTGTTCTTTATGACCAAGCTAGTCTCTTCTTGACGTGGGATCTTTCTCCCCATATTTTGAAAATCTTATTCAGGGTGGTTATTTCAGTGCTGTTTTGATGTAACTATCATGATTGTTTGATGTGGGATCCCCTGTCCATTCAAACATTCTATGTATTCGAGTTCCTCCAATCTTCTCCAGGTCAGATCTGGATCAGTGGATCATATGTGGTTTTTGGATTTGTTGTTTGTTGGTCGATAGTTTCTCCATGCAATCTTGTGACTACTTGTTATTTTTCATCTTCAATATTCAGTTTCTTCATCATCCAAAATCCCTGGCTTCCCAAATCCCTACTGTTGTTTCAGGATACTCTTATCCTTTCCTAGTTGTTCTTTTAGTCGTAGTAATAATTATACATTGGGATGTGGTACTTGGTGGTTGGTGGAGTTTGTTTCATCATTGGTGGATGTTTATCCTATGATGATTCTTTGGTTCTATTCATCTATGACATTGGTGATTTTGGAATTAGTAACAAAATTAAACATGTTTTCTGTTTTCCATATATTGTTATGTTTTTTATTCTATGGGTGTCTGTTTTATTTTATGATTTTCATGGTTATACAAAAAATGATCCAGATGTTTTATTTTTGTCTCTCCCTTGAGTCCATCAGTGATGTTTATTTATCATTTGTTTTCAAAATTTCATGTTCTGGTTGTAGTGATGTCCATTTCTAGTTTCATTTTCATACTCAGGTCATCGGCTCTGGTGGTTTGGGTGGTGTCAATGATGATGGTGATGGTGTCGTACCATGTTGATAATGGAGGATGGAAGAAATATGCCTTTGGATGATGTGGTGACTCTCGGATTTAGTCCTCATTGGGTTTGGTGTTGGGTTTTGAATATCAAATTTCATTAAAAATATTGTAATATTAGATTCCTGCATGATATATGAAGTTACTGTTTACAGATAAAGTGGATATCTTGAAAATAAAAATTTTTAATTTTTAATCATAACAGATGATATGGTGGAGGTGTACGGTGAGTGGTAAGAGTTTGAGTATAGTTTTACCAATTACCAACACTACCCCCTTGTGGTGGGTGATTGGATCTTAGATTTGGAGGTCAAGGGAGTATACATCTAAAGACCACAGTGACATTTAACATCGATACTCCATGTAATATTACATTTACGATATATCAAATTTTAACCTTTTCTATAGTAATAGTATACATAGGTACATGTTACTCTTTTATATCTACTTATATATTAAGGTTTCATTGGGTGAAAAAGGGAATACATGGAGCCCGGTGGAGGTGACGTTGAGACCTAAAATGGTGTTATATGATACATATTTTGACTCTTAATAAATTGGGACACTTCCCCTATATATACATGATCTTAAAATGTGATAGAAATCTATGTTGGTAAGTTAGTTCTACAAAAATTTGATAGTTTCAAGGTGTAAATGATTAGTTCATTTGAATTGTGTGTTTTGAGAACATTGTTGGTTTTAGGCCTTGGGTATGACCATATATTTGTTGAATATGTATTGAAGGGAAATGACGTGTTTCTTGGAGAAGAGGTATACGTATAGAAGGATCATGTATGGTTTAATGTTCAACATGTGACTTCACAAACCAAGAAGTATTTAGCAAAAAGATAGTAGTAATGTTTCTCTAATAGTATCCTATGTTCATGGCCCAGTGACACCATTTTATCTTTTTTATCATTGATTATGCACAAATAAAAGAGTATAGGGGATTCAAGGTTATTAACTCCAATTGATCGTTTGACCTGATACTAGATGGGAGAGACTCACATAGAATCTTTCTATAATTTTATAGAGACCATATGAGGTTTTCATTAGTTTTTATTTGTTTCCTACAATCCATACTAATATTGTAGACTCTAGTGTGTCGGGTAGTACTTCAAGATTATGGAAAATGGAGTTCCTTCATTATAGGCGAGTGATCTTAGGCTATAACATATGAGATCATGTTTAATAATAATCTTCCATCCTCCTATCAATTAGATAGTACTACCCATGGATTTGTGAATGCGATCATCGTCTATTTTATGTGTTAGTGGTGGAGGGTATGTATGTCCTCCTATGGAAATCCATTCTTTCCTCCCCATATAGATTTATACTTCTTTATATAATATTTCTCAAGTATAACCCCAATTATTTTGCTCGTATATTATATTCCTTTCTTAGAGATTCACGAGTTGAGGTGTGGTTTTAGGTTACCAGTATAATATCATATTTAGAGAAATTTTTGAAAGCTTCTATAGATTAGTTTTTTTCTCATACGTGGATGAGGGAGTTCAGAAATTAATACTTCGAATTTTTTTTGATTATTTCAAGGTATTCATATTTATTTTATCCCCATTGTTCTCTATTCAAGATATCCATGTGAGTGTAGTTGGGGTTTGGCTTAGTGGTAAGCACCCCGTAATACTACATGAAAAATGGGGGTTCAAAACCCATTGGGCGCAGGTTACTGTAGCAGCACTGTAGCGGGTACTGTAGCAGCGGTGATACTGTTGATCAGCGGGCACTGTAGCGGTGGCAGGGCACTGTAGCGGTGGCGATACTGTAGCGGGTACTGTGGCAGCCGGGTTACTATTCACAGAATAGGAATTTGGCCAAAAATTTGGGCCTACGGGCTATGTAATGGGCTACAAGCCCACTGGGCCTTCGGGCTATGTAATGGGTCTCCCTCTACCCAGTTAAAAGAGGTCTTTGCTTTGCTTTATTAATAAAAAATGAGGCTTCGGCCCCAACCTTTTAAAAAAAAAAGATATCCATGTGAGATACTGGAGGATGGTTAATGACCTATTAAGGTAGTACCATTTACTTAGGGATTTCTTGTGGAGTATTTTATACACACAAATGTTCCATATCTCATTATATGAATTCTTGGGAATGTTCATAATGGATTTTCCAAATGAGGGGATTTTGTTTGACTTATATGGATTGTGATGAAGCAATACGAGATACCAAATATTGTTTTCATGAGTTTTCTTCTACTATTAATACATCTAGAAGAGGTTTAGATTTACTAAAATTCATTGGAATTAGGTTTCTGGTGTCCATGAATGTGTTGGAGTTTTTCAATTATACCACTTGTTGTCTCAAATATCTGTATCTAGAGAATGGATTTTATATGATAGTGGAAAATTTATGGAATATGTTTTTTTTAGGAAATGGTATCCATGATCATAGAGGGTTCAAGATACTATCATAGTTATCATAGTATGGATCCCAAGGCTATTCCACTTCATAATCATTAGATATTAAAGATTAGGTGAGATCATGAGACAACATTGTATGTCAAAAGATTTTGGTTCTTTTATGTGATTGAAATTAGTGTTTTATTAGGGGCATGTGTCTGACTAAACAATGATTTTTTTGGGTACTTATGAACGTGATTGATTATATATTAATGGATCCATGAAATTTTGGATACCATTGATCTAGTCCGAGCTAGTGTGAGAGATTTTTCATTTTATAGTGATGGATATTGAGAGTATAGTTTATCGTGCGATATATAAGGACTGTTAGGACATGTCGAGAGGTTTTTATTGACTTATGATGGTGGAATTTAGGTTTTAACGAGGAGATAATGTTTTTTGGTATATATATCCTTGGTTAGTGTTATAGATAATTTTCCAATATGGAAATCTATATCATGGGTTCATTGACCATTTCTCTAGGTTTTTTTGGGATAACAGAGTGGTGTGATGTTGTACCCAATGGTTGTAGATGAACTAGGTGGTTTGTGTTTTCTACAAGTTGTAGCTGAGGAGAGATTTTCTGCCTCCTTTCATGATGTTATCCAGAATGAGATGAATTTTTGTGTCTATTTGACTTTTTAGGTTCCTGACTATTTTTGAGATCTTATATAAGAGGACCCTATGCGGTAATGTGGTTTCTATAGATCAATGTTTGGTGGTAGCACGAGTACACTATAGAGATAAATATGGTGTGGGAGACCAAGATGGATCCCAGGTTCCCCCATATTTCAGGTAGGCATATTCATTTTTAGATGAAGATAATTGAAGGTATAGATGTCTTGGAAAATCATGTTTTTCAATAAAAGACTTCAGAATATTACTTTGAGGATTTATAAAACTAAGAACTAAGAGAGTAAATAATTCTAAATCAGAGAGAGCCTTGGTGTGGTTATATTAAAAAAAATTATATTTTATATCATTAATTCTTAGTTTTCCATGAATTTTGTATTAACGTGCAATTAGAGTCTTAGTTTTGAAATCTATGACATTATTTGTGTTTGGAACATGTGTTTTACCCTATCTGCGACATAATGATTATCATCATTGAGCACCCATTTGAAGGTGTCCATTGGTTGGGTATTAAATTTTTTTGGTTTATAAATTAAATGAATTTTTATAAATTAATATAATATCAACTGACCCCCTTTATTTTTAATGAATGTGATAATAATGTTGGATATCCCTTTTCATTATATATGACCTGATGGGGGAGAGATATAGAGATAAAAGGTGCCACTAAATATCATTTTTTACAGTTATTGATATGGGGTTGAGGTGAATATGATTCCAGGTAACATGTTGACAAAAAATATTTTGTGTTTCAACATGATAAGGAGTCCTAATTAAATTTATGTCTAGATAATTGTTTTTATATTCTTTTATGGATTTATAACTATATTACAACTGATACATATTCACTATAGATAAATTTGTGGGTTTGATGGGGGTGTGAGGGTTTTTTGAGGCTTGTATGTACATACCATTTTTAAATCCCAATCACACTACATGTAGTATAGAAAATCATCGTGATTGTTTTTCCCATTTAGGGGGAAAAATATGGGTACTACATGTTCTGTACTGGGGGTACATGTCTTGTAGTGATGCTTCAAAGGGTTTAGAAGGGAAATGGTACAAATTAAATGTATGAGGACATGGCCACATGGAGGTACAAAGCCAAACCTTGGGAGTTAATAGTATGTATGAAATGACAAGGTAAATGCGAACATGTTGTGTTACACATGCATGATCTCATATACATGGTAATGTCATGGGAAATAGTATTGGGTCGGGAAGAGAGTCACAAGCTCTATACCTACAGTATATACCATGTATAGAAACATATCCAGCAAGGAAATATAAGGATGAGGACACAACCGAGTGATCATGCGGGGTTACATTTACTTTAACCCCATGTACAAATTGTGTACAGACTTTTGTACATGTTGAGACCCATGAGGGGACATGAAAAGGCTATGACATTGAGAAAAACTTCATTTTCTTGGGATTGCACTCTAGGTTCCTCCCTTAGATACTTATCCTTCATGCATCACTATATTCATGACATTGATTGGGGCCCATTAGTAGACTATCCAAACTTGTTTTATTTATAAAACATAATGATGAACATATTTTCCCTTGATAAATGTGATGGGAGCTGATTCTTTTGGGATATATGTTGTTATAAACATTTAGATATGAAAATGGTGGGTACATTTCCTTATTATATCGATTAGAATGTAAATTATGGAATTACATATTCAGCATAGGATTATGATACCCTATACTGAATTATTTTGGATAGAGTTTTTTATCCCTCTATAAATTCTGGGGTTGGTTACTCTATCATATCTTCTGCATTAAGTGGTGATTTTTGTATCGTTGTGAAGAATATATAAAGGATTTTATCTAATAATTAGAGTTTTTGTTGTATAAGGGTTCACGATATCATTTTACATATGATCAACTACATGGATGATAGTTTTGGAAATTGTATCTGGGGTCCCCTATTGGTATTGGGTGTGATCCCCTATCTAAATATTATGATCTATAGAGTTCCAAATTGTGTTCAGGGTTTCCCCCAAGGTTCCTCAATCTGATTCCCTCATTGAGTGTGTAGATATTCTTTATATGGAGATCTATTGGGTTCCTGTAAGAGATTTTATGTGGATAGACATAACACCACAAGATTTTGTGATTTTTATTAAATAAATATATCTATTTTAAATATCATACGTTATATATAACACCATGTTTATAATAAATTACTCACAACACAAAGTTTAAACATAACATGAAATACTATTCAATTAATTTTTTATCATATTTATCACCTAACCATTGCAATGATGGGTATGAATGAGATTAATAAAATTGTTGAAATATATGGTTTTCAATTCATATAAAATGATTCTATTGAAGACCAATTAGTTATAAATTAAAATAATAACCATTTATAAGTAATAAATTTTTTCTAAAAAACTATTTATATGCACTCAAATGTTTAATAAATTAAAAAAAATTATAAAAACTATCTTTTTTAAATGGTATTATTATATTATTATATTATATATAAAATCAAATATATAACATTCAAATTTTGTTTTTATATGTCTGATATATGAATATATCCAACATTACCCTTCAATAAATTATTTTTGAAAATAATTTTTATCAATTTTTTAAACATAAATAAACATATAAAATTGAGAAACATTAGAAAATTTATTTGAGCCAATAAATTTCCATTTTGAAATATTATGGTTAAAATTATGTTATCATGAATTTTTGGTAATTTTTGGAGATGTTAATTTTTTCAAAGAACAGTGAAAATAGTAGTTGATATTATAAATTTTCATTTCTTTTAATGACATTAAAACATAAAAAATGGGATTGTTTTAAATATAAATTTATCCTATTTATATATTCATGAATCTAATGTATGTCATTGGATCAATTGAATAATTAAATTTTATATGAAAATATTATCAAATTTTAATGATTTTCACTTTAGAAAACCACTCATTCATCCCATCTATAGATATAATTTTAAATTAAATATATATTGTTATGTGCAATCACCACTTCTCGATAGCCACTAAACCGGTGCCCCAATCTGAGTCTCCACATGAACTCAAGAAGTCCCCCCCCCCCCATTTTCCTGAAGATTCCAACTAGTAGCAAGGGTGGGATATGTGATTTGGTTAGACTATAACCTCTTTTACTGATAAAGACACAATATATAATATATTTAATAATAGAAACAATTGTAAATAACATGAAATATGCATTACCAACAAATTCCCTAGATAGGGTACATCCACAAACTACCATCAAATATGTCATATCATGTTAATAGTGCTAAAAGTGAAGAAAAATGCCAAATAAAGGCACCAATAGAATCCCTAAAATGGATCCAGACAATAAATACAGATCCATACCTAAGAACATACATGTCCCAACCTAACTCCCTATAATAGGGACCTTTAACTCATCCTGATCTATATAATAAATTGTTCTTGGGTACCTAATCATAGCCCGAGTAGGGTGTGATTACAACTCAGTAGGGCACAACCAAGGTTGCCTACAAAATATCTAGTCTAAATAGATTGTTCCTGATAATAGGAAATAAATGAAAATGTAAACCAAAAGATAACTTAGGTCCCATTAGTTGACAATATTAACTTTAATCATTTCCATCGCTATTTCCATTCCTATCACATATACAATCTTCAGAAACTAAATCCACTTCCATCACATTTTATATGGGTTAAGCATTTAAATTATTCACAAAATGGCCTAGTCCACTTAATTAATGTAGAAATGGAAAATAATAATGTTTTCTATCAAACATGGGATGAATATTTCATAATAAAAGAACATAGGTGTTACACTGGATCCCCAGTCTTGGTAGTGTCATAAAATATAACTGTTGGGGGGTAGATCCTCGATACACTTCCCTAACTCATTTATAGTGGGTTGGGGTTTAGATCCTTAGTCTAGCCCGACCCATGGGCATATATCCTCAATTCCAATACAGAATAAAAACATAGCCATGTGGGCATGCATATTTAATAGTTTACCACATACAAAAGTTCTCAATCATAGATAAATAAAAATAAAAAATCACAATTAATAATTCATCAATTCATAAATCATTATCTCTCCCTAGCCAATGAACACATTATCCTTTTCTAATTATTAATCATTAACACAATTAACATTATATTGAACACTCCATGATTCCATATTAATAATGAAATTCCATTTACATCAATTTCATATTAATTCTAGGAAAACCATTCATATAAAACATACAGTTAATATCCATTAAACATGTAAACCATTTTCCAGATATAACCCTATTAGAATACCTAAAATTTTCATTTCATATGAATTTAACCCATTTGCACTAATTATTCCCTAACCATTTATGAATATAAATAATTCCCATGCATTGGAACAATTTAATATCAAATAATCTCTACATTTAAACAAATTTAACACATTTATAAAATCATGTGCATTAACTATTTAACATGTTTATAGCTTCACATTATTTAACCAACTTTATAATTTCATGAACAATTCAAAATTCACTTAGCACAATCTCTTTATGACATCCAATCCCCTGCATGTTAAGAGAAAAAAAATCCCTTACAACATTATCATGTTAATCAAATATGTATTCATTTTACTTTTTTTATTTTAATATATCAGACCAATATGATCTTATAGGGATCTACCTTAGAATTGATCAATTTCGTGCTTGACATTACCATTTTGAAAATTCTGAAACATTGAGTCCCACCATCGGTGGCCCTGGATGGGTCTTGTCAACCTCAATGCATCCAACATGGATATTGCGGGGTTCAAATCCCCATTTAAACATTAATTTTAGGAAAAAATACAAAATACATCAAACACACAACTAGATATAATAAAACAAAATACCATGCTAGAGTTAATCAACTTAAATTCTATGGGATATAACCTTTAGACAACCAAAAAGGAATCTGAAGATGAACACACCCTTACAATTTTCCATAGATCTAGATTCAATAATCTTTTGACTACATGGACTATAGTCTACCATAAAAATTTGGTATTAGGTATTTAGAATAAGAATAATTAAATCAAAATCCCTAATATAGTAAAGTGAAGAAAGAGAAGGATTAGACTCACCCAAAGCATTGATTTGAAACCAAAGACACTCCAAAAATTTCAAAATCAATGGGGATTGATCATTGGGAAGTGAGGAGGATTTTGGAACATCAATATGGATGGAAGAAGAATAAATGGGAATATAATATGGTGAGGGTCTTAAAATACCATGTGTTAGTTTAGGAAAATATTACTTTTTAATAGGGTGCACGGTTTTGGCTACACCGTTTTTCAAACCATATTCAAACCATGTTCCTACCTCTATTCAAGAGCGGTTGAGTCACACAGTTACATGGGGATTTAATAATGTTTTTACCAACCATGAACGAGTCATACACAATTCCCATGTATGAGGTCACATGGTTTGGCATCCCCCACATACAGTTTCCTCCACTTGTGGGAAAATTGTGCAACATGCACATGATGGCCTTATTTCCCTTTATTTGATGTCTCAAACCCCAGAATACCCCTAAGATTCCTCATATGCTCAGTAAATATTTAATTATCCATTTCACATGGATTAAAACCAAAATTTAAACATTATCATACCACAATAGTGTCTTGTTTATTTCAACCACCCCACCTTGTTATGGCTTATCCTCGATACACTCTTTTAATGAATCACTGAGCTCCCAAGGTATAGATATTAGGCCACTATGGATACATATCTACCACCCTATCCTATGTTTTTTCCACAAAATTACCATGTTTGTAAAAAACTCAAACCTAAAGGACATTAATTTCATATAATACATTCTAACTATGATATATATTATGAACCAGATGATCTTTAGAGGATGCATCAACCTTAAAAAACATCAACCACAAGAACATCATTGGGAGTCCTAGGAACACATCATAAATCAAGACACAATGAATCCTAACACATATCATCCTTCCATCGAGGAAGAGAAAATAAGAACTATACCAGCATGGTCCTCTCTACAACTCTTTACTAAATTCACATGGATCTATCTTAAATAATTTTATAAATTCCATCCTGACCTAATATTTTATATACCATAGGAATAAAAAGTGTTCCAACATAGTTCCAAACCTACATCAGTCTATAACGTAACCATATTAAAATATATGAAGCATAATCCAAGAATAACCATCATCTCAAGGTACTCAACTTGTCAAAATCTAAGACAAAACCTTTCACGAAAACCAAAACACCAAGATGGTTCATCCCTATGTCCTTAATAACCAACACTGGTCACATCATCAACCTACCACTTCCCCACTATAGTTCTCCCAATCATATAGTTATCATAAAACCACCATAATATGGTGGTTGGTGCCTCCACTATGGAAAATGAACACAAGGACCTTAGATCAAACATCAGAACATATTAGGTGGGTTTTCTGACTAATTGTTCCCAATCATCCACAACTGTACCATCCTACACAGGCATCCAACCGCACCATCAAAGACACCCATATGGGAAACGCATCCACCAAACAGCTTCCAAATAAGAAAAAATTGACATCCATCATGTTTTCCTTTATCATTAAAACATACTTTCCACTAAAACCCCCAAATCAGATATGGATCATTGCCTATGACATCCGTTCTATTTCTAGAACGTATAAGAAAACCCTGATTAAAATTCCCAAAACACCCATATACAAATTTTAACGTGAAACCTATTCACCTTCCCCAGTTATCTCCTCGCTTAAGGACTATCAATATCAACTACACACAAAATGGGGTTATTTCGTAACATCTAGTAAAATTCCATCATCATGGAATCCATTAATCTCCAAGACATCATCGTGCTCTACAAAATTCATCCACATTTTTAAAAAAAGTAATTATGCTTTCCATAAATTGACTAAATACCACTATTTTATTAATAAAAACAAATTTTCATACCTTTAAAAAATCTTTAATCTCCATAAAAAATCACTGAAGGTGGTTTTCAACACACCAGTTTCATCTCTTGTACCCATCCAACCTGAGCTATCCCCTACCAGGTTCATCATTTAAATGTTTAACTTCACCATTGGCATGTCACTGCCTTATATTCCCATGATTAATTCACACCTATGGACACTACATGTTAAACCAAAGAAACCAACCAGATGTCTATTCCCAATCATGGATTAGGTTCATGAACCAAACCCCTCTTTCCATATACCATTATCATGGTTTACCACTCCCCTAAACAACATTAATATGTGAATATTGAATTTCATTTCAAACCCCCCAAATTCCATAAAAATGATTTGATAATTCAACCACTACCTCCAAGGATAACATGAACTTTTCTGATGAACTCAACATGCTCTTCAAAGGTTTCCCATTGGAATCCTGATTCCACCACAACAAACCATGCACTTTGTTCCACACATCCTAGAATAAATAATCACTCCCCACCATAGGATTTTTGTTTCCTCTACATTCCAAATAAATTACAACTATGATGGATCATGATAAAATCAGAATTTGAACTCCAAAACATGGATGTGTTTGTCTATCTTTTCTATGAATAAAAAACTGACATTACCCGATACTCATTCCCACCATCCTAAAATGGAACTCATGATATTCATTGAGACAAGACCCATCCCAAGGATCACACCTATAGACTATCAATGGTGTACATACCATCATACAACATCACATACACCACTATTTGCGTGTATAATCTATGATTTTAGACATCTAACAAAAAATCATCAAGTCCCCAGGAATAATTCCAAAGCTTTCTCACCATACCCCAAACAATGTCTCAATTTTAGACATGATCATATCTAGATAATAAGTATGTTAATATGTAATAATTGAAAACCACTGTGAATTATCCATCATCAAAGTCACATGACACTATGGGGTAACCTTCACCTATCAAAAGTCTTGTGCCTCTCTACTCATTATGTATCATCAACACAAGGACACCAAAACTAGAGTTGGGTTACCAACCAAACTCACTACCAATAAATTGTGATAAACATTTTCTTTTCACCATAACATTTCCACTCTACTCGATGTCTTCCAGAAAATGTCAAATAATTATCAATGTATACAATATGAATAACCAAAAAAATCCAATGTAATGGAATCCCTCACATAATAATCTGTTTGCACTGGTTTCATAGAAAATGACAGGTGCTTACTTCCAATCCACCTATTTATTCACCCCATTTTCATCATTCTATCCCATCACGTGCCCCCATATGGACCTAAACATTTTTCCAAAGGCTTAGAAATTTCCTTTGAGAACACACTAAAATTCACGTCATATCACACTAGCCAAACATCACTAGATCCTAGTAAAAATTCTTGTTTTCTCACATGAATAAGACTCCAAGTTCATTAGCCTAATTTTCTCATGGTATTCTCAAAATCTCACACAAAAACCAAACCATTTTTAAAAACTAGACACACCATATAACCACCATCACCTTAGGTGTCACCTTTATAACAAAAGAACCCATTCATAACGTAGTCTCTCTTTTCTCATCAACCTAAAATCTATATTGAAGCCACCATTAATCATCATAAAAACACATAGGTCATACATCCAAATGATCCAACCCTTTGGAATAAACCCTAAATCCTATACAAACACTCAAGTGCCATCCTTGAGATCAGAATTAGAAGAATAACCGTTCACATTTACATGAAACTCAATGAAACTCACTGTGTTTTGATTTGACCATGGAAGAAACTAAAAATTCTCCACATCCAAAGACACCTTTAACACAACATCATCCTAACTTGAGGGTAGCCTCAATATCTCCAAAAACATGAATGTGTTACCATAACTCATTTTACATCTCCAAAACAATCAACCTTCCAAATTATCCCTCAAGGACAAACCTGTAATAGGTAACACTCTTTGTGTTCCACTACCAATTTCAAAAGAAAAATCCATTATGCTAAACAAAAAAATACCAAGAAAAACTATATAAATATTCTTATATATTACCTCAATGATCAAATGATCAAAACTCAATAAACTATAGTCATGACATGAAAAATTCATTGGATCTCTCTCAATCTATACAAATCAAGGAATAAATAAATAGTTTCTCACAGGTGGAACTCCTACCCTCGTTCTGATACACATGTCACCTAGCATTCCAAGAGACCATTTATTATAGGATCCACACCATAACAACACTACCACCTCTCACTACACCACAATACATGAAATCTATTTCAAACAAAACTCATCTTACCTGATCCTAACCCACAAGGTTTACCTCATCCATGTAATTAGAAGAATCCTAACAAACTCAAGACCACAACCTAACCAAAGGTACACCGTCAAAAACCCCTATATCCCAGATATTATTATCTCCAATGATTGAAAACTATGGAATAGTAACTACCCAAACCATACATTAAAAATAATATGTTCACAACACTGGGGACATTCATAACCCATGTCCCCCCATGTTCTATAACATCCAATGTAATTATTTAATAATTAATTCCCGTATATATTAATATTTATGAATAAAAAGTTTATTTTAATTTAAAGGGGATTCATTTTCTGACATTTTACCCAACACACTATAACATGTTTCTCTAAAATCTTATATTGCACACAACATTGAGTTATACCGAAAAATAATACATTATTAATATTATTATTTTAATTAGTTGTTAACACCTAAACATTTTGTTGGATGGAATGAATATAAGTAACTATATTATGTTTATTAATTTTTATTAAATATTTTTACATTCTTCAAATAAATTCTATAGGACTAAAATAAGAATAAATACAGTTTTATTCCTCAAATACTCTAACATTTTTTAAAAGTAGTTTTACTGCCTTTTGATGGAGAACCCTTTTTAAATATAATTTTTATCACTTTTATATAATCTATTTGACACAATAGACTTATTATTTGGAAAAGGGACAACCAAAATTAATTTATTTGAAATGTTTTTATTTTTCCTAATACAATTCATATTTTAAAGAATAGTGAAAAATACTGCATTTTAATTCAAAACTGATTTTCTTCTAATATGTTTATATTTTTAGATTATCCTATTAATTTGTTTTAATGTATAAATAAATAATTTTTTTATCAGATAATTCATTTTTTCTCATTGGAATTAATTTCACAATGAAAATGATTAAAAATTATATGTGAACATTTAAATGTTTTACATAAAAAATCCACTTTTTTATTCAGTCAAAAAGTTACATTTTGGATTAATTTCATCCAATTATATGTATATAAGTTGATAAAATAGATTCTATATTTTTAATTAGAATGTAAAAATTATGTAAATAGGTATATATTCGTTTTGGACATTATGAATAGTAACTTTGTAATTATTTTTATTCACCAAAATGAAAGTTAAATAGGTTAATTAAGGGTAAAAATAAAATTATAATAATGTAAAACATCCATAAAACATGTCCTAATATTATAGGATGAGTTATGGATGACCATGGAAATCCTTGTGCTGAGATTGTGTCCTTTAAATGCCACTTGGGCGTGATTATGACATTTATAACATTTAAATTATTGTAAAAAAATATGTCATAAACATGTCTCTTATTACTAAAAAACTTTTTATATAGAGTCACATTAATGAAATCTTAAACTATAATAAGTCATTAGAGTTCTAAAAAATATTACCCAAATCATTTTTATTTAATAATAATTATTAAGAAATATATAATTAAATCTAATTATGACTTAATGACGATGCAATGACCGATTTATACAAGTAAGAATCAAATAAATAGTACATATAATATTAAAATAAATATAATTTTAAGTAATTGATTTCATTTATTAAATTAATTGTTGAATATGACATATTTGAACTCCATTCAATGAATTTGTTCGATGATATCTCTCGATTTTTATTTTATGCAAATTCAATGAAATTAATAGTGTCAAAATTAAAACTTTTGATAATATATAAAAATAATATTTTATTAAATTATAAAAAATTAATTAAAATATTAAAAAATTAAAGAAGTGACTAAGATAATGTAAAAAATTTCATAAAGTATCCATTTCTAGGAAATTTCCAATATATAAGTAAAATTTATAGCCTCTTAGTATTTAAAATGTTGTTACCATAACTAAAATTAAAAGAGAATAATTAAGGGTAAATCGAAAAGGTAATATTTAAATAAAATCAAAACATATCTATAAAATAATTGATGAAATTATTTCTCAATACCCTCATCATATAATAGATATAAGTAATGTTTGGACTATTTGAAATCGAAATTTAATTTATATTAATTTAATACTTTTAATAATTTCAAGGGGGCCCTCCCCTCTCCTATAAAAATTCACTATAGAGGAAACTAAGTAGCAGTGATGGTATGACATATAAATGAAAAAAACCTTCCAAAATATAATCTTGAGATTATATGAATCGTAATTGAATTTTTTGTTGTAGTGATGGATCAGTTGAATCAGGTGATAAATGGTGGTTGTATCCATGCATGAGAGAATACCGATCAACCAGAGAGGTATATGTCGGTAGTGGATCATTTCATGAGGCAGTGTCCCCCATAATTGAATGGATAATCTAACCATTTGAAAGATGAAGGGTGGATTAAATCACTAGAAAAGAGTTTTGATGTCATGGGTGTTTGGAAAATAAAATGGTTATTCTTACTGCATATCATTTTGAAGGTGAAACTGAACAATGGTGGTCAATGATTAAAAATATCAGGGGAAGTGAAGAGATTGATTCCATTGAATGGGATTAATTTTAGAATATTTTACTTGAGAAAAATTTTCCTAAGATAATTTAAATTTGGAAAGAAATTAATATCTTGAAATTGAGACAATATGAGTAATATTGGGTGGTTACATATGATGAAAAGTTCATTAGTTCATCAAGGTACCTAAAAAAATTTATCATGGATATTGATAGTAAGATAAACCAGTTTTACTCGTGAATGAAGCTAATATATCAATGATAATTAGATTCACAATTTTTCTAATGATATGTGAAACATTTCCAATGTGATGAAAAGGTATAAATGGAGTTTTATGATGATCATGTATTTCATGATTGCAAGCAAAAGAAGAAATCTTATTAGTTGGCAATGGATGTAGAATTCGTGCATAAATGTGATCTAGCACCTCTATGAATAGTGTATTTCATTTTCTATATATAATTTTTATTGATAAATATAAATATATCTATAATTAATATATATGATAATCAAATCAAGTAAAATTTTTCTTATATTTTTTAACCATGACAAAATTAGTTATAAAATTTCAAACCAAAGCATGCATAACAAATGTATCATTTATTACCAAAAAATAACCTTTCTAAAGGAATTATTTGTAAATGAGTAATAAAAGGTCAAAAGTAATTCATATATAGTATAAAAAATATAGTTTTTTTATTTAATCGATTCAAAAATAAACTTATATTAATTTTACAAGACGATCAAATGTGTATGAAATTTTTTTGACTTATTCTATGGGATTTCAATCTCACATTTTATTTTGTGAGACACATGAAATATTCAATTCCTATTTATTTTATATGGTGTATATAATAACCATGAATATATTTTATGATGATCATAATAAAAATTATTTCTATTTCTATATCCATATGAGGATATTTATTTAGTGGGTTATGCAACTCAAAAGAGAACATTTATGGTATGTGCTTTTGTATCAATTTTCGTTCATCGAGAAATATGTTAATTTATGCTCCCATTTTCAATTATGAGGTGTTTATAAATCCCATTTGACATGGAATATGATGAATTTATTAAATTTAATGCTAGTTTATGTTTCATTAATTAATATTCTTTCATGGATCTTAAAATTAGATGTCCCCAAAGTGGTAAGTGTCATGTGATACAATATCATCATTTATTGGGATTGTTTGTGTTTATTCATCCAATGATGAAATATTATAGTCCATATCCAATGAAAATCATTAATTTTCTTATACAAGGTGTATACCATGATGATACATGTTTTCCCTTTATTTACTTCTCTTTATGTACTAAATAATTCAAAAAATTCCTTTTCATATATTTTTTTATCCCTATCTTCAATTGAAAACTTTTTTCATCCAACAAATTTTAATAAAAAAATGTTTCCAAAAATCATTTAAAATTATGAAAAACAATTCCTAAATAAATTTTACCCATTTATAAATATTTTTCTATTTTTTTCTTGATAATAATTATTTATTTTTCCAAAAAACCCATTTCTCATTTACCAAAAATCGAAAAAGAAATCTTAGTATTAATATGTATGGTATGAAAGATATTTCCACTGTATTTAATATTATTTACATTTATTCAGAATTTGTTTTTTTCTATAGTTATTTTATATGAATCCAAATTTAAAATATTTTATGTTTAAAATATTATTTTGGAAAGATATATTCATCAAAAAAATTAATTATTTTTGAATCATCATTTATATGTTTCAAATGATATTTTATGATAATAAATTTTCAAAATTATTTGTGAAAATTTTGTATTAAAAAATTTATTTTCAAATAAATTTATATTGAAATATTTTTATGTTTAAAAACTCACTTCTCCAATTATAAAGGATATTTTCCCCAATAAATGTTACATAATATCTTTCAAAATCATTTTTTATATACTGCTAAATCTTTTGTTAATAATTTTGACTTGAAAAATTATATGATTGAAGGGTATCATTCTTATTATTTATCAGAATGGGTTATTGTTATGATGACATGGTACATAAGATACCTGCTTATTTTTCAACGGATTCTTATATGATGAAATAATTAAATGATTATGAATTATTTTTTTTCCACAGTTATGATATGATGCAATATTTTTGAAACCTATTTAATATCATGGGTTCTAATATGATGATGTTTTATGTTCTTTTGAAACATGCATATATATTTTTTATTAAGTGATGGGTGAGACCAATATCTAATTCCAATGAAATGGGTAAATACTGATATCTCATGACATTAATAGGACATTAATAGGGAGTGGAACTAGTTCTATATGGTACTTTATCAAAATGATAGTCTTGAGAGTAAAACATTACTACTGTTAGGGTATTGTGTGGGAAAACACTCATCCATGATATCCTGGGAAATAAGCCACTACTACTATAGAAACAATTTCAATGATAATATGTATTACACAAATCTAGTTATTTTGCTGATGTTATGTTCTTATGGCTCATGTTCTTTGATTTGATTATGATTAACGACTTATAAAATACCAAATATTTATTCCAGGAAATAATATTTTTATATTTCATAAGATATTTATAGATTACATATGTTATTATCTTTTTTTTATGTAATGATCTCAACGTTATGTTTTTGTACTTTCTATTTTCTCATTAATAAAAATCTCACATCACTAATTCTTATGTTGACATTACCAGGTTATGATAGAAGGATTTCTGTAGGGAATTATTATTAAGATTAAAAAGTGGGAAATATTTTTTTAATATGTTTAATGATCATTTTCTAAAGTATAATATTTTGTACATAATTTCCATAGGAACAAAACCATTATGACACTCATGACTATGATTGTTTAATGTGTTTAACATAAGTCTTAATGATATATTATAAATGTATCAGAAGTTTTGGTCTCTATATTTTTCAGTATATGATAAGTTTAGATATGAAATTGAAAATGGAATGAGAATACCTTAGTGATATACTGGGGTATATTTATATTGTTATTTCTTAGATTATGTATATGAATAAGTCTAAGAATGATTTAAAGTATTTTGAAACAAATAGAAAATTTATTCAAGGATTTAGAGACATATTTCCAAGTATTACTACCCCAATATGGATAGTACAAGTGGTTTTTGATATGTCTTAGAGGTACATAGGGGTACAAACTCTAAAAAGGGAGTATTAAGATAGACTCAATCGTCACCTAATGCACAACAATAGGACTTTATGAACACCTAGTTTCCTACTATGTGGAAATATGATTTGGAAATTCACAAAATCATTACCATCCATAGTAATGGATTTAAATAATAACCATGAATTATTTAGGATAATCCAATGTTGTCAATGTATGAAAAATGTAGCAATGATTTATAAAACATATAAAACAATTTATGATTATGTGGTGTCTCGCTATGAATATTGTTACTCACACTCTTTTTTGGGGTTATTCAATTATGGGATGAAGAAATAACTAGGTTAACATATAATATGATAGATAATGTGTTGATGAGAACCCAAATGTCATGATAAATTGAGTGAAAGATATTGTGATTATTCCTAATCAGTTATAATGAAATATGATTTGCAATTTTCACCTTAACTAACTCTCAAGTTCACCCAAAAAGGAAGGATAATGTTCACTTAGATTTCATATTATAGAGACTATGGATGAAAAAATATTTAGTTTCCCATGTGTTATGAATGTGGGAAGAATAACCCATGTGGTTGTCTTAGAGGATCATAGAGTTTATTTTATTGAGTAAAATAGGGAAAAAATTTAGTTAATTTCATAGGAAAAATGAAATGTTATATTGAAATAATGTATGATAATAATTCTATACCCATGGAATCATCAATGGTTAAATATTTTTAATGTGGATAATAAGGGAATTATGGAAATTTTTGTTACAAGGGAAAATTTCATGAATAAAATATGCAAGGTTGTATGATTAATGGTTATACGAAAAACTATGAAGATTATATTAATGATGTATAAAAGGTATGGTCTGTTTTAGTAGTATTTATTATTATAAACATAATAATAATGATGAAAATGATGTTTGTTAATGTTATACATGATTCTTATTTCATAAGGTATAAATTATGTATTTAGGATTATGAAAATGAATCAATTTTTAAGGTTTTAGAATGAATTAGAATGATTGATGTGTATTTGTATTCGAATTCATGAATTTTGACAAATATATGGATTATTCAATATAATTTTTTCATTTTGTATTTTCATGTATTTAATGATTGGTTTTGATTCCCATAAAATGTGATTTATTATAAATATTAATTTTTTAAAAAAATGCATTATTAACAAAATTATTACCTATAATGTGCTCATGATGATGACATACTGATGTGTTATGATAATTTTATGACAGATATGAATAAATTAAATTTGATACTATAAATGACATTGGAACTGATTAATGATTTGTGGATAAAGTTTTTTCTATTATCATTGATGGAGTGTATATATTTATGTTATTATGGATTACATTCAATAATATATTGTATTATTTAAGGATTTGAAATTATGTATATTTTCATTATTTATTTATATAAATTTTGGTTATTACCATGTTTCATAAAAATATATGAAAAATGTATTCACGTATTTGTTATGTGACATTACTACCTAGATCATTATATTTTTTGTATTATTAATATGTTTAGGTTTGGAAATTTAGAAATCTTCTTCAAAAAAATTGGATTTCTATTTTTTAACATGAAGGAGACTTGTGTATAACTATAAATGTAATAGAATATGTAGAACTTCAGGTTTTTTTGGATATTTTGTCATAATAATTCAATTTTTTCTAATGACTATAGTAATAATTAGGGAATTTTTATTAATGTATGGATCTATTGATCCACTACTATGTTAGGAATATAACAAGTCATCATTATTTCAAAAATTATGTTATTATGTATAAATTGTTACAATCACAACAAAAGGATGAGATTGGGATTATGAAATGGTGTGAAATTATATAAATATAAATTATCTTGAAAATTACCAAACATTACGAATATGATCATGAAATAAGATTTTATCCAATTATCATTTTTTCTAATGACATCAATGACTATTTTTAGACCTCATAAGGTTATGGTTTTTTGTTGTTGATTTTCATAGGATAATTCACATTCTTTTGATCAAAGATCTATATCACTCTCGTTAATTATTTTGGAATTACACATTTCTTCCAAGTAAAAAACTTCACTTACCTTCTATTTTCACATACCTTCAATATGTTTATATTTTATTCAATATGACTTTCACACCTCCCTTTTTATCTAATGAAGAGGATGTTTTGTTAAGACATATTATGATGTGGGTATCTCAAAAAGGGATTTTCATACATTAAAAAGATGATTTACAAAAAAAGTAAAAATTAAGATGATAAAAATTAAATAATTAAGGTATAATGTAAACCAAGAGATCTTGTGAAATATTTTATTAAAATAAATATTTTTATAGTATCTGTTTCATGCAATACTATTTTTATCTTAGGTTATACATAATATCGATTTTTAACGAAACATGACATAATATTAATGTTTAATCAATTAAAATGATATTTATCATCTATAAATTTGAGTTTCAAGTATAAATGGAATTCACTAAACCATAAATAAATATGATATTTACATTAATATAATATTAATTATTTACTGACCAATTAGTTATCAATGAAAAATGAACCATTTGAAAATAAAGAACAAATTTATACATAACTCTATTTACGTGAAAAAATATATTTTAAAAAAATATATTAAATAAATTACATTTTTGTGTTAAATTACTGATATTTATATAATATTTAATATTCACCATTTTTCCTAGATTAAGATAATAAATCCAATTTTATTATCCAAATAGCAATTTTTTAAAAATCAGTTTCATCACATTCGGTGAACTAATAGTAACAATAATTTTTTACCCTATTATAAAATTTATTTGAAAATATGAATTATTACTTTTAAATAATCTGTTTAAAATTGTCTTTGGGTGAGTTTTTTATAATTTTATGAGAATAAATATTTATCAATAAATACTGAAACATACAGAATTTTATTACGAATAGTTATTCCATTTAGATCATTTAGAAACATAAAAATTTATTTCAGATTGTTTTAATGTAAATTAAGATACAATAAATAAAAAATAATCGAATTTATTTCATTCAAATCAATTTACAATTGATATTTTATATCAATACATTTTTATTATTTAATTTTATTCTATTTCAAAAATGTTTTTCCATCACCTCTAGTGGTTTAGTTAAAAAAAATCCATTTCTAAAATTTCAATTTTGAAAATTGATTCCATATTTGGAATAAATATAATATATATTATATAATAATTTCATCTCCATATTTTGAAAAAATGAATCCTTAAAACATTTAAAATTATTTACCATGATTAAATTAATAATTGATTTACTAAGAGTTAATCAAAAAATTAAGTTTCTGAAAAGATATAAAACATGTCCAAAACCAATTTAATGTGCATATTACTACTTTATTACCTCTAATATTATATAATTTATAATTTTGGATCCTCGTGGTAGTGAAAATCGGGGGTAATCCTATCTATTTTCTAAACACACAATTATGCAACTCACCTCAGTTATAAATGGTCACCTCTTTTCTTATCCTCTTGAAACATCCAGACCCATTTGTTTTAGAAAATACATATCAAAATAACATCATTATTTTAATCCACTAAACCTATAATCCTTATTTTTTCATAAATACACCCTAGGTAGCCTTTTCGTGAAACCATATGAAGTTGTCGGAAGAAGATGTAACATCCTTAACCGAGCATTTTCTTTTATTTCTTCATACAAATACATAATTTATCATTAAATGGGGATCATATAAAAAACTAAGTATCTATCATATTAGTATATTTTTTATGTTATGTGTGTGAACTATAACAATCTCCACTTCAATCATATGGAATACTAAATTATAATTCATGTTTATAATGGATTACTACCTTGCAAACAAATTCTTTTCATTTTCTATCACCAATTATCATGGATGGATATAATAATGGATATAATATTTTTATATTATAATTTTATTATTATTATTTTTATATATTAATGATTTTACATATAATATTTTTTGGCCCATTCCTTGGGAATATGATAATGTCATTAATGAGTGTGGTGTACTACCACCTCGTGAAGCAATGTGATTTTTTTCACTAACTATTTTTATATAAGTTTATTAAAAAAAATTAATGAATATATGTGATATATATGAAATAAAAAATATTATTTAATTTTAATATATTATTTTCCCTTTTTATTTCATCAATTGTGAAAATTGAAACATCATTTTATGTGAGGAAGTTTTTATTTATATTTTTTAACCATGATAAATTAATGATTAATGAAAGTACCAAACCAAAACAAATATAAAAAATGAGGAAGTTCTTACCTAAAATGTAATTTTAATAATGAATTGTTAAAAATGGGTAATAAAAGGTAATGAGTAAATATCAAATGGTATGATATATATAATTTATTATTCTATAATATATAAATATAATGAAATTTTATTTACTATAGGTTAATTTATAAATCATATTATGTATGTAAATACTAGAGGTAAGGGATTTTCATCTCACCTTTTACTAATATGAGACACATGATATATTCACCACCTATTTGTTTTATATAGATTATATACTTCCCACTAATATATTTTATGATTATTATCTTGAAAATTATTATTAATATAATATAACTTTTTATATCTATTTCATGGGTTTGATAGTTCAAAAGTTATAAAAGTGGTAGAATATTTTTTTCTCAATTTCCATTCATTGGGACATATGTCATCTTATAAACCTTTATTACTTTATGAGGTGTATATAAAACCCCTTTAAATGTAATATAATTAAATTATATATTCTAATGATATGTTATTATTCAATTAATGTTATTAATTCATGAGGATTATGATTCAGTTTTAGCATTGTTGCAAGGGATTTCTTATATAATCTCACTATTTATCAGTATTGTTTATATAGATTCTTATAATGAAAAATTATTATAAAAAATATCTATTCAAACTAATTTCGTATATTTTCCTACGGTTATTTTTTAAAATTATATATATCCCTTCATTTACTCTCTTGTTATATTCAATAGTTTTATATAATGTTTTTATAAAGAAAAATATGTTTATTTATCCATTTGGATGAAAAAAAGTATCTTTATTCTAAACCCTTGTTTAACAAAATTAATAAATATTTATATCATTATCCAATTTATTTAAAAAAGTTATTTTTAATTTTTTAAAATTTTTTAATATTGTTTTTTGAATGGAATCTTCATGTCAAATTCCAAACAGTGAATATTTTGATTTTATTGATAATTTTTAAAAAACTCTTTTATTAAAATGTTCGACATGAAATTAATTTCCACTATCAAATAAATTGTTTAAATTGAAATATCATTTATTTTTTTAATTTTTTTTTCAAAATAACTTTTTTTATAATTTTCTCTTTTTATTACTTTATTTTAAATTTGGAATAGATAATTTCCCAAAGAAAATTTTTAAATGATTTATAATATTACATTATATGTTTAAATAGTGTTTTTTAAAGAAAACTATTTTAAAATTGAATTTTAAATATTTATATTTTAATGTATATTTTCAATGAAAATGATATTAAAAATGAATTATGTTTTTTACAAAAAATCAATGTGGAAATGATAATTTCCTCTATAACTACTTAAGATATTATTATAATTAAATTCCATAAAAGATAGAATACTTTGATGTTACTTATGTTTTAATAAGGATTGTTTACAAGGATACCATTACAATTTATTATGTGAATGGATTATTTTTATTATGACATGGGGCCACAAAAACATACTTCTTTTTTCACAAGTTATGTTATTATTAAATGTTGAATTTATTACGAGATAATATTCATTCCCATATTTTATTATTTGATGAAATTTTTTTGTAACTCATTTTATCATGGGTTTTTATGTGATGAAAAATTTATGATCTTTTGGAGGATGTATGTTTTATTTTTACTATGTTGTGGGTGGGACCCATATTTCCCTTTAAGGAATTTGATAAATATTGATATGTCATGAGATAAAATACACTTGAATAGTGTGTGAACCCATTTTAGTTAGGGAATCTATTGACCATGATAGTGCTGGTTGTTACCCACAAATCCTATGATTGTTTTGGGGAGTGAAATAGTTCCCCATTGATAACCATCGAAATGATCCTTGACTACCAAGGAAATGAATTTATATTCTGATTTTTTTTTCACAAATCTATGTCATGTTCTAATTTCATGTTCTAATGGATCATGTTCATTCATTCTATTATTATTCACGTCATATTAACTTTTTATATTTATAACATTATATATGATTTAGATGTTTTACATGAAATGTAATGTTTTTATATGTTATTCTCGTATTCTCAAACCATTACTCCAATGTTATGTTTATTTATTTCACATTATTACCCAAATTTAGAATCTAATTAACTCTTTTAATATGTTCCCCTTTCTAGGTTATAAAGAATTGTTTTGTAAAGTGTATGATTATGATTAATTCAAAAGGGTAAGATATTTATTTTACATCTTGACTATATTTCACTAAAATATAATATTTTGTACCTATTTTCTAAAGGAATATATCCATTAGATCCTAAGGAACATGTTTAAATAATATAATAAATATCCATATGAGATATTTAATATATATGTTTGTGATGTTTTAATCTATACACTAGACCTAGAATGCACTTTCTCATGGATGGAATCTATAATGGATGTTTTATCACCTTAGTTATAAATGATGGGCATGTTCTCTTGGATGAGTTCTATTTGGGATAAAAAGTATCAAGGACTAAGTACTCCTAGACGAATGATAAATTGAAACTTACGTAGAATATTATAGCACGATAAATGGTTGAGTCCATAAATCATTGATTATTATATGAGAATATTTAGGTTATTCTAGTTGTCCTTTATATATGTATCATATATTGATTGACACTCTGTGTGGTGATACGATGACTAGTCAAGTATTGTTAAAGAGTGGTCGATATGGAGTTTTAATATACTATCTCTCTTTGTTTTTTATACCCTATGTATATGGTTCGTGCAAGACTATTTCCCCTTAGTTACTCCCCTTAATTTCCTATTTTTGGTGTGCATAATGGGTATTTTAATATTCACACCTATATGGGATCTTCTCGCACTTGTCTTTTCATGTATAGATGATATGACTTTTGATGAAGTACATGGAGGACTTAGATATAGTGGATCTAGTGGATCAAATGGATCTATATAGACATATGTGAGTACTAATGGTTAAATTTTATATAAAATCCATCCTTATGAATAAGTTTCATTATTTTTTCAATTTTGTGGGTTTTAATTTTCCCTTTCATTATGTTATTACTTTCCCAGAACTCAGGGTGTGAGAAAGATATATGCATGACTTTTGGGATCAAATTCTTATTATAAATACACAATTACAAGTAGATATATATGAGTGTGCATACATACCGGTACTATAGTATATGTACTTTTATGTGTGGGATATGCATATTATTTACTATTCTTCACCCCCAAGTCATGGGGAATCAAAATTAGATTATCTCTGTCCATAAATTCCCTAGTGGACTAGGTTGTTACCCATGTATAATAAAATGTGGGTATCATTTCATATCATAACTCATATAGAAATCCATATAAATCTTTAGTTGGTAGTTTCTTTAGTTTAGATTCCATTATTTTCATTGATATCACAAAAATAAAAATGGAAGTGTTTCTGGAGCCATTATTGATCAGAAAATTTCATGCAATGTTTGATTCCTCTATTAACTAATAGTGTTAATAATTTTTTTATAAGTATGGTTGAGTTTTTATACTATACGATAATCCTTTAGGTAATCAATGGATTCATTATTGAAATATTTCATACCTCAGTCTATGAAGAGTCCAATAATCTTTTAACCAAGTTATTTTTATATTTCATATTATTGTTCCTTAAACATATGAATGAAATATGAGTAATATTTGATAAATTATATATTTAAATATGTACTCTAACCATATATAAAATTAATATTATATGTAAAACCACCACCTTCCTCCACCATAATGGACGACAATCATTGTTATGAATCAATTCTAGTAGTTCAGTATGTGAGGACCCAGCCACAAACATTATATATTCTAGGGAATTTTAAAAATAATTCAATTTCTTATATTCAAAATGGTCAACTATGTTTATTTCTTAGAGATATGCGTAATAATAAATATATAAAAAACAAATATATATAAAATTTGGACACTTCGAATCAGTATCCATTTTTTTATAATATGAAACAATAAAAATAAAACCTATTTTATTTTCTAGGAAAATATTCACAACATTCAACTTGAATTATTTCTTACATATACCCATCATTAAACCCATTGAAAGACATTTCAAATTATTGTTTGTGAACAAAAGGATTACTAAGATACATGAATGAATTGAAACTATCTTTATAGTTAATGAGTACTTATAATTATTTTCCTTTTCAAAGAATGATCTGGGATCAAAAATAAATATTTTATTACCAAAAAATAACCCTATATACCCAAATATTTTTTACAAAAAATTTCATAAGAAAACCAAGAGGGGAAATAAAAAACATAAATGATTCCATGAAAATAATAAAAATCATGGAAAATGATTCAAAAAACAATAATTTTCATGTTTAACAAGTACTAAATACATTATCTTGAAAAATATGTAAATTTATTACATATTTTTATTTTTTAATATAAACATAAAAACTACAAGGGAACATAAAACAAAATTTGGAATACACCTATATATAGTACTTCTAGGAAAAAATATAATGTCATTAACTTATGCCACATGTTCCAAATTTTTCATGGTCAATGTTTCAGTTTTTATAACACAAAGCATAAATATATTTGTTTGGTCTTTCATGTTGGTAATGATTCATTAATTCATTATCCTTGATCATTTTCATCAATATCAATTATATAATGTTAAATTCATTCTAAAATAATATATAATTAAATAATTTATAATCAATATATTTTACAATCATTAATCAATAATAATGGTGCCTCAAAAGTTTTAAATCAAAAAATATTACACCTAATTCCAGATCATGTGTAGGGAATTTTAATTCATGAGGATTTTACTAAAATGATACATTATAAACTACCTAATCATTATGAAATAAGACACAACCAAAACCCTTATTTGGATTGTCAGGAGAGATGCGAAATTATCCATCTCTTGGTGGAATCGAAGAGCTAGACGAATCAAAAAATAATCTTTTTATTTTAAGAAAATAAGCATTACATTATTTGGTTTAGATGGATTTATAACTTTTTTGAGTCAATTTAGTCAATTTTCTTGAAAAAATGTAAATATTTAAAAAATACAATAGTATTAAACTACCAATTTAATAAAACTATAAATCTATATGACATTTTTATATATTTTTAATTATTTAATTTTTATTTTATTAAAATGGTTGATTGATATTCCATCAATCAAAATAATGTATCCATGGAACGAAAATTGATTCAACCAAAAAATAAAAAAAAGTTCTTTTCCAAATTATTTAGTTAATTTCAGGTTTATCAAACTAATACATATGATTCATTCAGGTAACTGTTGATTTTTCAAATATAAAAAGTTATCATCAATAAATACAACCAAAAAATTAAATAATAATTCATGAGATAACTATCCATAAGGTCCATAAAAATATAAAAGTTATATTAGATTTCCAAAGATACTAACTACAAATTCATAATTCCATTATTTCTTATGATATAATTCCTTTTTAATTTCACACACTGTCACATTAATTTATTGGTACCCATCCCTCGGATCAGGTATTTAAAAATAAATACCACATTAAAGACGATCAAAAAATAATTGATATGAGTCAAATAATACTTGTTCCTAAAAGTGATGTAATTTAAAGAACTATAATCAATTAAAATACTAAAAAATATCTATTGTTTCAAATAAAAAATTTGAAACTCCATATTGAGTTTAAATTAATATTTTAATGTTAACAAACAACTCATTCAATTTATTTTTCAATTATATATGATTCACCTGATCCACATGATATGGGGGTTTTGAAATATTTATAGAATCTTGAAATAAATCTAACAAAAAATTGAAGATCCTAATCATGAAAAACACTATATTATTATGAAAAGATTCATCCATGTATTTGTTCACTTTAATAAAATAATTAATTTGTATGGTTTTTTTATTTTCAACAACAAGAGTAATGTAACATTCACATAGATCCCGGATAAATTTATAATATTATTGGTGTATAATAAAAGGAATGAGATCACCAAATAAAAAATTAGTATCCCTGAAATATATCTTATCATTCTAAATTTATATCCAATCAATTACAAAAATTATATCAAAATATACAATGGGATATTCATTAATATTTAAAGGAAAGAAAATTCCACTAATAAAAATTAGAATATTATTATAAATCTATGATTCGTTAATATTTCATCCCAAAGTATTCCTAAATTATCTATCTATATTTCTTGTCATGATATTCACATTTTAAGTAACAATTCATTAGAAAAAAAATTAATTGAGAGATCTAGTAAAATTGGTTATTGGCATAATTCGAATAAATGAGTAACATACCCTTCGCAACATCACATAATGGCCCAACATCGACCATAGACGCTAAAAAAACCACACACTATTTCATTCAATAATATTTATTTCCACCATTATTTAATACATTGTGTACACATTTCATAACTCCCCAACTCATTTCCATAAATACGTCATATCATTAGATTTTAAATTATGTTCTAATATTTTTTTATAGGAACTTGGAATATGACTAAATTAACCACAACCTTTTCACATCGTAAAATTAAAAATAAATTACCTATTATTATTTTTACCATAGTTTTAACATAATGGGAACTTAGTTTTCTTTAATCTAGACAACATTGATCCATTTTAACCATTTCCCTCCACATATATCTCTTTTTTTGATTATTTTCATAGAATATGATATCATAATAAATATCCCACAAATACATTTTGAGACCTTAGAAAATTATATCATAATATTTGAATGTATTGGATGGTAATTCACTTCGTTATCTTGGATTCAATTATATATAATACTGATTAATATTACTATAATAATCTCAAATAAAACATGGTATATGGACAATATTGTAACATTTTCTAGATTCACATCTATATACTAATTACAATTTTCCCTAAATTCATAGATTATTTTTCATTCATTGTGAATCAAAATTATGGAAATATTATCAAGTAATAAATTCTTAAATGTGTCTAATTCCATGGAATCATGCTCATATATCATTTTGGTATTCATAAACAATTACCACCATCGAAAAAGTTACACTTTAAAATGATAAATGTAATGTTTTACCTTTTGATATACTAAAAACCCCATGACATCAAATATATTCTAATGGGAATTGATCTATCCTTTGGAAACCAATGGATAAAAATATCCACACAATATTTTGAGGATGTTGTATCATAAAATTTTCCACTATCTAAATTCTCCTCTTTGGTTGATATATGTACTATCTATCATGTATTTCACCCCCATTTATATGTTATGTTCACTAATCCGTCAAAAAGTATTATAATCTAATTCTAACCATCATGAGATGATAATTTTGAAGTATATTCTCTTCTCATTACCATCCACCTATAGATCCCAACTTTTCTAAGATGAAAACCATTCTAAAAAAATTTTAGGAGTTTCTATAAGGTAATATTAAAATTATATATATATTAAACTAAAACAATGTTAAAATACTCCTAATTTATTACATAAATTTTATCCAAACATCTAAAATTATTTAAAACTTTTTTCTGATACCAAATATAGAGAACCAACCATAAACACATCATATGGTAGTGACTTTAAAATAGATTTCACATTCTAACATTCCCAAATATATTTTATATTTTGAATTTTAGAGTGATATGATATGACTATTACATAAAACAACCATATAAATTATGATTGAACATATTTTATAAATAAACTTTTTTTAAAAATACATATCATTCAAATGAAATCACTTTTGTATTTCATGAAAAACTATGAGGACATCTGACTTGACAGATTTATTATAATTAACCATTCTGAATCCTTATGAGAAAAACATAAAAAGTTTCTATGTGAACAAGAACCATAGTAAAGGATATTAATGAAATAAAATAACCCTATTAGTCTCTGGATACATAAAAAAAATACATTTTCAATGTATGATTTGGGATCAAAATAATTATTTCCATACCCAATAAATCAACATATTTACCTAAAGATGTTAAAAATATATTCCATAATAATTCATAATGAAAAAATAGAACTCATAAAGGTTTATTTGAAATAGTTAAAAACACCTAAAACATTTTTCTCAAATATATACTTTTTAACCATAAAATTTAGAATATAATTTAATTTTATTAATATGGTAATTGGTTACCTTTTTTGGAATCAAAATATTACCATAAAAACTAATAAAAATAATAGAAAATATATAATGGTATCTTAAGACACAATTTTCATTATTACTCATAAAAATTGAATAACCATATGATAAACATACATACACATTGTATTAGAGGGATATCACAAACCCACATATCTATGTATTCTAATGTAATCAATCATCATTTGTTCATAAAGTAACCAACATACATTGGACTATAATAGAACAACTAGTAAATGGATTATAAAAGGACAAAGTTGAATAATAATTAACATCCAAGAACCATAACATAATTCAATAATATAAATTCTTGAACATGCCAACATCATAGTTATAAACTATTATTTTCACTAATAATAAATAATTTACATATATTAAAATATAAAATTCAATTTAAAAACTATTTTCAATAAAAATAATATAGATAAATGTAAAAAATTATTTCAATTGTAGGAAACATAAAAATGTATAAAATAATAAAAAAATTAAAAAAATTGTTGAATTTTTTTTATCGTATATGTTAAAATAGAACAACCTTTATTATTTTTGTTAAATTGTTCTATATAAAACTTCTAAAATGATTCATTCTAAAAAAAATTAATAGAAATATATGTATGTACTTTATAAAACTCCCATGTAAAAATAAGTAAATTCATAAATTCATTTCAAAAAAAATTCATCGAAGAAAACATTTTTATGGGAACTTTTATAGAGTATTATTCAAAAATAATACCCCTTACCACTTTGGAGACATTTGAGTCATAAAAACATTTAATGAATAAAATTAATGAATAATCTAAATATTATTATAATAGATTACTTCATTATATAACATTTTAATTTGGTTGTACATAATGATCTTAAGAAATATAGGTTCATGACATCAAAATATTCCTTAACGAATGTAAATTGATATGAATTTCCTTATCTTAAGTATTACTTATCACATATCTTCATTATATTCCTGAATAATAAATGTAAGTAAAATTTTTTACATTCATAATAAACGTTTTCATGTTTATTATTCATTTATTTCAATTATTATCATGTTATATAAAATTTCTTAATCAATTATGTTTACATCATAAGTTTTGATGATATTCAGAAGATGTGTCAAAAAGGAATTTAATAATTTGACTCTAGTCAAAGAGGGTGTTATTTAAAAATTTATAGAATAATAATAATGATATAATTTCCATATGTATGAATCACATATATTTGTAATATAAATATTTATTGATGGTTTTGAAAAATGAACAATGTTAAAATCATGACGGTGGTATGCCATACATAATAGTAAATAACGTTTCCATTTTTCAGGGACCATTGTGGAAAAAATGTAAGTGATTTTTTAACTTTATATCATTATAATGATAAAAAAAATATTATTTCATTAAATATACATAAATATACCATCCATTTTACTGAATTATGAATTAATAATCACATCACTTCATGGAGGTCGTGGTGAACACGTATGCATGAACGTTATTATCAATTTTCATTGAGTTGAATGTTGAGAAAGAAAAATGTGTATTATCATTTAATAAAGGTAAAAATAAATTAATATATATATATATATCTTATATATCACATATATTCATTAATATTATTATTAGTACCATCCATGTGTTTTGATGGTTAAAATCTAATCACATCATTGTGTGATTTCGTAGTCTGCCTTACCCACGATCGATGTTATCATACGCCTCTTGAAATGGGATGTAAGAAGTAATATGATATATAATAATTCACAAAGTATAAATATATTAAAAATATTATATATACATATATATAACTTAAATACATCATTATAACATGTCGTGAGAGGGGATGGTGAAAAACGAATAATATCGGTTTCGGAGGCACCCGTCCATCACACAGATGAATTATTATTTCATGTCCATTTTGATAGAAGATGTGATGGAATTAGGTTATTCTATTAAAATAATAATTTACTATTATATTTTATTTAATTATTTTATTATACAACAAAAAATTTATAATATTTTAATGAGGTGGAAAATAAATAATATAAAAGCACTAAGTTAATCCCAATACCTCTTCTTCTGAAAAACTACTTCGTTTAGCAAAAAATACATAATTGGGTAAATTTATGATCATAAAAAAATATATTTTTCAAATATAGTGATCTATGTGATATATTTTAGGATTTATTTCCTAGTAAAAATGAATTTGTTTGATGTTAATATGAGAGGAGATGGGATATCATTTTATAAAGGAGGGGAGCAACACAATGTTAATTTTTAAATAGAAAAAAGTATACCCATATTTTTCACATATAAGAATGATATTAAATGTGTAATTATATATCCCTAGTCATGATTAGATATATTTTTTTTCACATAATTTATTTTTTTTTTAAATTTCATGTCATTTAAACCATTATCTTTTTAGTTTACCCCTGGTAATCCATTGATAACCTTAAACGCGGTACTAGTGGTACACTACATTCACTATATATTATAATAAAAAAATTATTTTAACCTAATTTTATAATATAAATTATTATTATTGTAATTATTCAATCTATTTCACTAATAAAATTCACATAAGATTCATAATTTAATTTAATATTACACTAGAAATGTGATTGAAATGTCTTTTTAAAGATGTTCTTTTTTTCCAGAACATTATGATGTTATTTTAACTAAATGATGAGTTATATTAATTATTAATTTACATCAATAATTAATTATATATAAAACAATATATTTATTTTATAAAATTCTATATTAGGGGTTGTTTTAATTTTTTTAAATAAAGAATTGTTATTCACTTAAAAAAAGCATTCAGAAAACACCAATTTTAAACCCAAAAGTAAACATATTATTAAATCTAATATAAAGATGATTAAAAATAAGATATGCGAAATAAATATAAATACATTATTATTATTTTACCATATATCATAGTAAAAACAATATGGTACTTTTTAATTACATAATTCATTGACACATATTGACATTTTCACAAGAAAAAACAGTTTTTTCACTATTTACCAATAAATAAATAAATCCCAAAAAATCCCAGAAATATATAATATTTTCTTTCTAATATCATTATTTGGAAATTAAAAATTTATTTTTTAAATTACAATTTTTCAATTTAGAATTTAATTTTTAATAAATAACTCAAAGAAACAATTTTTGTTTAAAGTGTTTCGTTTTTGATATAATCAATAACTAGTATTTTTACAATGAACATAAATCTAGAATTTATATTAATAAATAATTAAATTATTATAATATTTTACTAATTTTTTTAAACAATTTCCATTATATTATTCCCATAAGGGTTATTTGGTTATTTTACATTGTAATCAAGCCTCGTACATATCAAAAAAAATTAACTCAATAGAGTCCAAATACCCTGCTTGATGTTATTTCTTTGAATTACTATAATTTACCTTGTAAATACTATATTTAAATAGTATTTTATTATTTGAGTCATTTAACCTTGTTTTCCATTGATTTTCCTTACATAGTATCCATGATTAAGTATAAAAATTATTCTTTATAATCCTCTATACCATAACATATGTAATCCTTATAAATGAGAAAAAGTTATTTACAAACAAAAAATACATTCCATGGATACTAAAACTAGACATGGGTATTATAATTATGGCCACATAATATTAATGATAAAAATTTATTAAAATAATAATCAATAATATAGTAAAATTTAGATTATAATCTCCCACTAGAAAGGATACTAGACATGCTCAATTTGCAGCTCATAGATCCACCTCTCATTTATTAATCTTTTCCAAGATACATGGATCAAGTATATGAATATAAATTTTTTATCTAAATGTTGTATCTAATACCCAATATGTTTAAAATAAATTTATGTATTTAATTATAGATATACCTAAGGTAGAATCATAACCATAAATATTTTTCCTATCATAAAATTATCCTTTAGCCTATCATTATTTATAAAATGAAATTGCATCCAAATCAGTTCCATACCTATTAATAATTGGATTAGTGGAAGGATTTTTTTTTAGTACTCAGATTTGTTTTAGCCTTATACCACATTATTCTTTTCCATCCTCTTTTTATTCACTGTACATATTGAAGAGTTTCTATTCTTCATATCATTAATAATATCATGAACAATGTCTAATATGTATTGAAATGACATTTCCACGTTTTCCAAATTATTATTAACAAAAAATGTTGACAGGATAGGTGGTAAAAGGCATGAGTAATGGTAGTCACTACTTTATGGATCAATTTGAACCAATGGAACTCATGTATACTAGTATACCCAATAATATTGAATTTTTTAGGTCCTTTTTAATTCCCTTCTAATTGCATGCACCTATATAGTGCACTGGATATCCCTTATTTTTCTTTTCATGGTCTATTTTGTTATGTCTCCTAGAATAGATAATGAATATTTTAGCAATATTTATCCTCAATAATTTTCTATTATTGATTATACAATGATGAAAACATTATATAATGTTCTTTTAGTTGAAGATATACATGATTATTATATTTATATTTATTCTGAATAATTTCTCTCTAAGGAGGCTTATTATATTGTATGGATCCTAACACACAATACTTTCTATCTCAGAATAATAATATATTGATGAACCTAAACAACTCCAACCTATTATAGTCAGCCAGTATCTCCTCCTAATCCCTTATATATCGTAATGAAATTAAACTAGTAGTGGGGATTCCATTTAATCTACAATTAATATACATACTAGTTAGTAATGTATATTTATTACTAATTAGATAATATTTATCAATTTAATCAATTAATATTTCATACAATTTTACAATAAGCATGTAACCTCTGTACTAGGTTCAGAATACCCAGTTACTTGAGTAATCAAGTTGTAAATATCCTTGGATCCTCTTCTTATAATCGATATTTTGTATTCTCCACTACTAAGGGTGATTAAAGGTTTATTTTTTACAACAAATACTTAGAGGCCTATAACATCCTTCCATATTGAGTGAAGTCCCCACTTATTGGAATAGTGAAATTTTTAACATGAATCATCACCTCAAATATAGAAACAATATAGCTATGGATACATTGTTGTTTCTAGTGTTTCTTATGTTGACCAATCACTATCATAAGAAACACCCTGTAGTATGAGGTACCCTTTACTAGGGATGTTAAGCACCTCAAAAACCCTATTGTGGAATAATTTAATCGATTGGAGGAGTGACACCTTAATATTTCCGGAATGGTTTTATTATTACTTAATGAATATATTCAATTTCAAATTTACATGCTTGGACAATGTGATCATGTTCACAAGTCAAAAATTCATTATTTTGAAAGCATTCATCATGTCTTAATTTTTGATTTTTTTTATTATTTTATGTGATCATATAAACATGAATATTGATAAAATAATAATAGACCATACATATATCAACTAAACAACGTGGATGATCTTGAGAATATACTATTATATGATCTATAATAATGTTCCACATATTATATCTTCATTGAAATTAAAATTATACAATTAGGAATTAGAAATGTACATGCAGTATAATAATTATGTATACACATGCCATTGTACATAAAATGAGTCTAATATGATATTATGAACTTCATAATTGTTTAATTTATTTAAATTCTCTATCAAAATTTCAATACCTAATAAAATTATAGAAAAATATTGGTTGGTCGACACACATCAATAAGGAAGTAAAATAAATAAATAAAAAAGTAAATATTCAATAATTTTATGTCATTTGAAATTTATTGTAACAAAAGTAAATCATTCTAATTTAAATACACATAATATAACCCACACCATCCCAATGATAATTATAATTATTTAAGATAACTAGTTTTATTTTTTATTAGTTGTATTATGCCCTTTAGTGCCCAAGAAAACCCTAAAATGGGTTTCTAGTCTTATATTCGTCCCACACATAAGATCACAGGGAAACAATGGAGGAAGGAAGAAAATACTGCCTATGCTACACACAATTGTTTTATAATATACCCATTCCAACTAGTTTGGAATTTTAAAATGGGAACACACATATTTGAACAAAAGCCAAAAAAATCAACTTGGGCTTCTAAATTTCCATCCCTACGTAGTGTTTTTTATTGTCCCATATCAACTAGCATACCCCCCCCCCCCACAATAATATATTATTTTCTTTAATTTTTTATTGAATTTATAAATCTTATAATTTCCATTTAAGATATAAATAATAATGTGGAATAATTTCTAAATAACCAAACATAATTATAGCTACTAAAATCTACCTAGAATACTGTGTTCACAAAAAAATTCCATTGCTAACCACTTCTAGGTAAAATATAACATATTACACACACACACACACAAATATATATATATATATGTGTGTGTGTGTGTGTGTGGGTGTGTGTGTTCTTTATATTTTAAGCTTACAAAATCTATATTGATCCAATTTAAAACATTAGATGTTCGTAACATGGTCATCAATAATTAGATTGAATTGTAGTGCATGGAATCAGATCCAATATGATTCAATCCACATGAATTTAATGAAAATACAACTTTTTATAGATAAAATTTTTCATGTTCTTTTCTCAAACACCAATTGTTGGTACTGAGGATCAAATAATAAGTAGATTGACTGATATATTTTGTAAAAAATCCCATTATAGACATTTTAACATCATCTCTAGTGACGTGCACCCCTATAATTATCTCAATGATCCCACAAGATGTATTTATGTATGGGAAATAAATTGAACAATTACCTCATTAATTTTGTTCACTCTATTAAAGGACACTCATCTTTACATACTTATTCTCAGAAGAACTAATTTCAGATCACACTAGATAAAAAATCATCAAAAGATACTATGAATGTTCAACATTAATATCCAGTTGCTATTGTAAATATCCAATGAAGACTTCAACATCCTGAATATCAGAACATCAAGGTTTCTTTAATTCATGATTGATAACATAGATTTATTTCATAGATTGGATTTTTCTCTCTCTATGATGTGGTAGATATTATATATGATTCATCAAATCAGTGTGGATGAATATTCCCTCCTAAAAGTGATTCATCTCTCTTATAGGGTGAAGTTAAAACACCTGTAAATGTATCCACAAACCCAAAATATATATTACCCACTAAATAAGTTATAACTGTAATATTATGAACTATTTATTATAACAAAAATATCATTCATATTTCCATCAGTTACATGTTATAAAATAAATAAAATAAATAATAAAAGTGATCCCTTATGTTGACTTGTTTTTAAATAACATACTAAAAGACCTCTAGATAATAAAATAATTTTCATTAATTAAATAATATTTCATTGTATTCAAATTAATATTTATAAATATATTAAATAAATAAATTCAATTCTAATTATAATACACTAAAATAAAAAAATCATTATTTCTTATCGAGGGTTTATTATTTGAAATCACTTGAACCCCATAGTGGATCCATCTATGACTTATACTCTTACTCATTATAATAGTCTATAATTTTCACCATACTTAGTGTGTGACCATATTGGTCCTTATCTTAGGATAAATGAGTAATAATCTATCTGTACTATGATCGAAGTGGATGGGGGTGAACATGAGATAGATGCATCCTTTGAGGAGAATCTGATGTGTGTGATGCATCGTAGTGAGATAGAGTTGTAGGGAAAGAACATTCCGATAGATTTTGTATTATGGCAACCTGGGCTTGTGCAGGAGAAACCATGTTAATGGGAATATGATATGAGAGATCAATTACCTAATATTTTTTCCTCAGAATTGTAGTGATTCTTCCGAGTGTAGCTTGATGATGAGTAGTAATAAGGTGGGTATATTGTAATAACATAGAATTTTCGGGCATTGAATCATTCTTTAAATCAGATACACTTTTTTCTTTATTTGAGTTCATTTTATAAGATATAAATTAGGGTATGATTTGGTGTAATTTTGATAAAAATATAAATGAAAACAAGATGTGCACGATTGGTGAAAGGTTAGGCCAAATGGTGTTCCCTAACCCAATAGACCATGTTAACCTAGAAAGATGGGATTTTCATGGTTTTTACCCAGTTTGGAAAACGATGAATCCTAGAAGGAGTAACAAAGAACCCCAATAAATGAGGCACATGGTTTAAAAACATGGTTTGGGAAAAAATGTGCTCCCCACCCTAGCAAACCATGAACATGAATTGGGATACCATATAAATTAATTTTAAACATTACCAAACCCCCTAATAAAACCTATATTAACCCCCATTGGAACGTAGGAGGTTTATCAAAATTTTGGTGCTCTCGAGACAAATTCCATGCCTTTACAGCCATTGTTATTCACGACTCAAAGCTCAGATCATGGATCTTCTCCTCTACTGATATATGAATCTTATACTATTGTTTTAAAATTTATCCTTGCTTATTCTCTAATTAATTTTGTGGGAATTTAGATTCAATTTTTCTAGATATAGATATTTATTTTGTGAATCAATATCAAGACTTTTGGATCAAGATTTAGATAAAATATATCATGATTTTGGTAATCATGATTTAGATTTTAGATCTGAAACCTATTCTACAAAATTGTGTTGATCAATTTTGGGGATTTCGTTTGGGATATCATTCATCAATGAATTGAGGTTAGTTTACTATAATAAAAATACCATATTCCTGATTTTTATTTAGTATATGAACGTTTTAGAATATATATATAGGTGTTTTAAAATTAAATTTACTAAATTAAAGTAATTAATTGGGTCAATTATTTAATCGGGAAATTTTGGAATTGATTGAGTAATTTAACTTTGGAAATAAGAAATTAACTTGTGAATTAATTATGAAAACATGGAATTGTTCAATTGAGGATATTAATTTTTTAGTCTAAAAGTTTGAATTAAAAATTATAAATTAGAACTAACTAAATCTTTAATTAATTACTGCATATTGATATTGTTCTTGATATATTAGTTATTAAAATAATTTTTGGACATTAATTGGTTAATTATTTTTAAAATTGATTAATAGATAAGATGTTGTAATTAATTTTTTTATCAATTATTGTGATTAAATTGATTAATTAATAGTTGAAAAAATTAACATAAAGGGATGTGATTAATTAATCATCATATTGTTTAATGGAATTTGGTATATTAATTACTTGTATAATTAATTAATGTAAAATGTTGAAATTAATTAACTAGTTAAATAATTAATGGAATGATTTCGATTATGTTGGAATTGTGTAGAATGTGGGATAACCAGGGTGTGAGAGATGAATTATTGAGAAGGTCCATGATAGCCTCTTGAGAAGGGTCGTCAATGTCTATTGAGAAGGACTTTTAGAGCCTTTTGAGAAGGACCACGAGAGCCTATTGGGGAAGACGATGGGATCATGCTGAAAGGAAGACCATGAGAGATTATATATTGATTTACATTGGATATTGTGAGTTCTCTTTGATTTGGTCCAAGTAAAATATATATAGAGCTTCCCCCATTTTTGAGTAAGCCATTATATATATTCTTAGTTTCACTCAAATTAGTCCCTTAAAGTTAGAGCCCTAAATGCACATTAACTCTACTAGTTTCCATTACATGTTATATATATATATCATTTTATATTAATAATGATATTTAATGGTAATAGGTAACTCTAATATAAGATATCTAGTGGGGATATTTTAGACTTTTTCTTGAGCTGAAGCAGTTATTGAGGTTTGGGTATCCTTGGGATCCTGGGGGGTTCATGTGGTTAAATTGATAACATTTAATAATGTGATAAATTATTTATTTATGTATTGTAATTATTCTTTTATAAAATTATATACACTATTATTCACTAGATTGGTTTTAGACACATTTTTTGGTTGCCTACTAAGTTTTACTCCCACCCAATTCAGCCCGCCTAATCAATAATGATGTAAACATTATTGTTGCATGAGGAGTTAAAGGAAAAGGCCATGTGTTATATGGGTGATTTGTGATGGAGATTTTATGATGGAATTTTACTTGGTTTTGGACCCTCTTGGGATTCATCACATTATTTATTTTCAGTTATCCTTTTACAAACTCGACAAGTAAATTATCAAGGAATTTTTTTTTCTTGAGTTGGATATTGTATTTTTTCTGCATTGATTATCTTGAGATGTCGGTAAAGTTATTGGTTTTACATATTTTTATGAATGTTTTATTAGTTCCACTCTATTTTAATCTAATAAAAAAGTTTATACTCTCCCCATGATCAATTTATAAGTCCCTCATTGTTAGTCAGCAAACTCTAGCATACGGGGAGGTATGTTTGAGGTCATGTGGATGAACCACATGGGCCATTGTTGTGTGAAATCTAGGTCGAGACGTCACAAATAACCTAATGTAACACCATGTAATAATCAGTAAATATATAATATAATTGACTCAACCCAAATGGGGAGTAGGATCCACTACACCTAATGATCCTACCACTACAAAAACCACATACTATATAATATATTTTTATTACCCAAGGTAATGTCCTTCTCATCATTCTTATACATCTCATTATTTGTTAAAAATTCAATAATCTCTTATATATGAATAAAATGATATATTGTATTTCTAGTAGTTATCATGTACACAAAAGTAGATATTATAGTCTATCTCAATGAAGACATATAAATATTCCATCTCAAAAACCATTTAATCCCACATATATGTATAAATAATCCAAATGATTGTTCACATTGGATATATCTTATCATTATCTACCAATTTTATAAATTACTATATTTTAATACAACTCATGATAAAAAATTCAGTTACAAACACAATTCATATTGTATTAGAAACGTAAAGACCCATAAATTACGTGGAATTTTTATTCTTAAATTCATGGGATTTTCACGAGTCCGCGAATTTTTGCGGCGCTTGATTCTGAGGCCCGGTGTGCATAGAATTAATTTCTGATGTTTTTTTCAGGTACGTTCAGTAAACGTACGAGTGAGTTTTTAAAACTTTTTAAGCAGTGCTTGGAACTGAAATCTGAGGGCACCGTTGAACTCGCAGTGCCGATATTCGCTTAAGAAGACTTTCACCTCGACGACAGTTGGTTGAGAATAAAAGTTAGTTTTTGGATTTTTATAAAAAATAATAAAATAAAGTGTGCAACAACTTTATTTTATTTGAGACGGCTTTGGTTGTGTGGAGGTTAAAACCTCCAAGAGGAGGTTGGAGGTGGGGGCTGCCACACCCTAACCTCCCATGAGAGGTTATGGTGGTAGGGCCCACCCGAACATAACCTTCTGTGAGAGGTTACGTCGTCGGGATCATAGAAGACAAAAACCCCCCAATTAATGGGAGGGTGGAAAATCTCCCAACTACCCTCATTAATGAGGGGGGAGTCCCTTGACCTCCTCTACCATTAATTGGTGCCACCTTTACCTTTTAATTAATTGCGCCAACGCATTTAATTTATTAAGGGGAGTCTCTTAATTTCCTTCTCCGTATGAATTGCGTGCCCACAATAAAATAATAGATAACCTATTATTATTATTTTGTTGGCATTCTCTATTGGTGGAACGGAGGAAGAGGAGAGCTAGGGAGAACCATCCTCCCAACGAAGAATGTGAAGAACACGGGCGACGCTTCTTCCTCGGTCTTCTACCTCAGACACTTTTCGACATAGAACAACTTCCCTCGTCATCGTCGTCAACGAACCGACACACGAGCTTGGATTGGGAGTGCGTGACGAATGCAGCGAACGAATAATTTCATCATCTTCTTTCCACAACACCGTCAACGAATGACGAACGATGACCGGAGAATCAAAGGTAGGGGGTTTACCTTGTGCTTTATAGCTTTTCTTTTCTCATTATCATTTGAAAATAAATCGTTGCATGGTTGTAAATAATTGTCGTTCATATTTATTTTTTTTTTATGATACAATTGTTATCGCTTTAAACGCGGAAGATGCGGGCCGACCTAACATGGCCCGACATCCTCCGTCGATTCTTCTCTCTTGTGGGGTTCTACGACAAGGTGATGAGGTGATGAAGATGAAGGCGGCAACGATGAAGGCCGCACTACCCACGACCTCCGTGAATCGCACCGCCCCCGCGGTGCACTGGTGCTCCTGGCCGAACACCGCCAGCCGCACAGCACCCGCCCGCCTACCTGAGGCCTCTCGACGCCCTACTCGACGTGCGCCCCGACCGAACCCGCGGCCTTCCCGGACCCGCCGGTGTCCTACCCGGCGCCCCTGTGCGATGCCTGTGCCCCTGCGCGCTACCCCGCATCCTACCTGGCCCCACTAGCACCCTGCTCGGCCCCCCATACGCTGTACGCACCCCTACGCGCTGCCCTGTGGCCTGCCCGGCACCCCCGAGGTGTCCCGAATCCCTCGCGGCCCCCCAGCCAAGCTGGTGTTCCAACCCCCTCGTAGTTCCCTGGATGAACCGGCCCAACCGCGCCCTCCAGGCCGAGCCATGCTGGGTCGCGCCCTCGCAACGCTCCTGACCGAACTGGCCTCGAGCCCGGGCCGAACCGCCCTCACGGTCCGCTGGGTCGGGCCCAGCGGACTGGGCCATAACTTAGCGAGCTAGCCCACCCAACGAGCCAGGTCAGACCCAGTGAGTCTGACCGGGTCTACCCAAACCGGATTGCCCGAGACTAGATTAGGCAGTGTCGGTCCGACCGGGTCGGACCGGACCCGGGCCCATTACTGCCCCTTTACTTCCTATGGTCATAACTTTGGCACCGGACATCCGTTTGACTAACCGTCAGTGACGCTGGTATTCTTGGAGCATAGTCATCCCTTTGAGTAAATCCCACTGGAGTTTGGGGTATGGTTGAGTTATGGTCAGGTTGGATCATACATGAATCCAATTGGGCCCCCAAAACTAAAAGGCTAATAACTCACAGACTAGGCATCTGATTGACACGTCGTCAGTTGCGTTGAGACCCCTATGATGAGGCAGACCTTTGATATACTTCTTCTTTCCACTTTGTGATAGTTGGAGTATTCCCATTAACTTGTGGAGAGGATCCTTCTAGTAATGAGCAGACAGAGTGTAGAGACCTAGTAGCTCGAAGACCTGACGAATTCTTGACCATTTAGACTTGGAGTGATTCGACTAGTCCAGTAGGGAGCGCCTGGTAGTTGGCGACAGACCCACAATGGAGGAGCGTCTGGTTGTTGGTGGCAGACCCGCGATACTCGACAGGAGGAGTACCTCTACATGCTATTAGGGGGAACTCCTGGTAGTTGGCAGCATAACCACAGTGGAGGAGCACCTGGTAGTTGGCAGCAGACCCGTGGTACTCGACAGGAGGAGTACCTCAGTAGTCCAAGGTTAGTGAGAAGTACCTTGGGGTCACGACAGGCCCACTGTACACAACAGAGGAGGAGTTCTCCAGCAGCCATGGTTTTGATAATGAAAATCCTAGTTTGAGCTGAGTCAATGACTCTTGTGTTTCCCACATGATTGATATGGGTTACTAGATAACTTAGGTATTTGTATGGTAATATACCTAAGTAATGGTTATTCGTTGTTTTCATACTTTTTGGTTTATCCTTTTTAGATTTTGTGATACCATGAGGGTCTCGGGGTCCCTACTGAGCATCATTATACTCACCCCTGCACTGGATATGCCCGCACTTCGTTGTGTTGGTTGTAGAAGACAGATAGTTTTGACTGAGGCAGAGAGTAGTAGGACTGGACAGTACCCGGAGGTGGACCACTCGGCATGACGGTACACGGAGGAGACAGATGGACGTGGAGGGTTGAGGAGGCCATCTGTACCTACCCTTCTAGTAGGAACCCCAAAGGATGACCAAGTAGCTGCTTTAATTTTCTTTAGTTATACTTGTTTTCAGTTGTAATTGTACTTTCCTGTAGGGCTTGTATTTCTGACCCCTTTTTACTTTCCAGCACTTCTTTTGTATACAGTTTTACTTAGTGATTTTGCTCCTAGTTATGTACTCTGAAGTGTTTGTTTAGTGTTATAAAGGCAATGCCTTCCTAGTTTAGGGATTTATGCCTCTGGTGCTAGTCACAAACCCCTGGCCTATGGAAGGTAGAATTGGGGTTGTCACGATACGGGCCCCGGGGGACGGTTCATGACAAATTGGTATCAGAGGATTCGGTTCTACCACAGAACTTAGAAATCTGATCTTTCTTTTCTTTGAAGCAATAGTGTTAAGGGTACTAAGTGTGGTTTTCAGTTCAGTGAGTCCATTGTTGGTGCGGGCAGCCGATGTATCCATACACCAGGACCCTGACTTCTAATTTCCGACTCAGTGCATGAAAATACTGATTGTGTGTGTGTTTTTAAAAGTTTTTCTTTAAGTTAGCTCAACCAGGTCAGCTCACCAGGTATAAATATTTTTACCGTGTCACATCTGTTTCTTTCAGGATGCCTCCCCACAGATGACCAGTTAGATCCCCGAGAGTCATACGCGCAGACATACCATCAAGCAATGAGGCCTCGGTGCAGGGACTTTTACTAGAGGACGCACCAGCGGTACTACATCCTGTTGGGCCACCGATGCCACCAGCCCTAGCAACATACGATGCATGCCACTTGATCGCGTTGCACGAGTTCCAGCAATAGAGGCCACCAAGGTTCAGGGGAGCGACGGACCCACAGGCAGCTGAGGATTGGCTGGAGGTTGTGGTGAGAGTCTTCAGGCTAGTAGGAACACCAGCAGATTTCATGGTGATCCTTACCACGAGTCTCCTTCATGCAGCAATAGGCTGATGGTGGAGCCTGATGCTCTAGGTGCATGATGGGGTGACCCTGCTCTAGGCAGACTTCAAGATCCTGTTACGGGTGGAGTTTGTACCAGCCACCCTTCGTGCGGTACAGATACAGGAGCTATTTAATCTACAGTAGGGAAGCATGACAGTAGCACAGTACTCATCGAGTTTCACTGGCCTCTAGTGCTACTCCATAGATATGGTGTGGGAACCATTCTTCAGGGCATGGACCTTCGATCAGGGGATCAAGAGAGAGATCAAAGCTCCGATGATCTCACTCAGCATCCCGATGTAGGCATGGGTGCTAGAGAGATCCCTCCTAGTGGAGAGTTTCCTTGCTGAGTAGTCTCCAGCAGTGTGACCAACCACTAGCCGACACGCAACGGAGTCTTCTTTAGCTGGCAGTATAAATATGTCATAGAGGTCCAAGAGGACCAGACCTACAGGTGCTCAACCGCATGACTCAGGATCAGTTTTTCGGGGCAACCATAGTGGAGACAGAGCCAGTCATACTAGGAGCGGACAATGTTACTCATGCAGAGGGCTTGGTCACAGGGCTCGTGACTGTCCGACCTGCCGTTCTAATGATCAGCATACAATTGAGGGACCTCCCAGGTAGAGTTAGAGGTTCGATCGAGGCGGTCCACAGGGAGGAGGTGGACGTGGCAGAGGAGATGGACATGCAGTTGGAGGTGGACGGCGTTTTGAGGTGTTGCCACCACCACCACCAGGAGGTCCACCGCGACCACAGGGAGCGGGTGGACAAGAGAGAGCTCAGCTTCAGGCAGCTGAGGCTTACGATCATGGTGCTCCAGAGATGATTCGAGGTACGATCTGTGTCTAGTCCACCTTAGCTATAGTTTTTATATACATAGGTTCTAGTCACTCTTTCATTGCCCCTACCCTCATTCGGAGCTCAGAGATTCTGATGGATCTGTTGGGTCGATCCTTACGGAAAGAGACTCCTATGGGAGAAGACTCGATGATTACGCACTGGTGCCGGTAGTGTGATATTACTCTAGGAGGCGAGATCTTCGGGTGGGATATTCTTGTAGCGGCGTCGAGGACTTACGACGTCATCTTGGGTATGGACTGGTTATCTATAGTCCATGCTCAGATCGACTGTATTAGGTGAAAAGTGCAGTATGTCCACAAGGATGGGACCAGGTTTACCTTCACCGAAGAGAAGTGTACCTTTGAAAGACAGGACAGAATTACTTGTAGGAGGGTGCAGTTGATCACTCACTAGTTGGCTTGCCTTAATCTCGGAGCAGTTGATGTGGAGAGTCTGGCTTATCATGTAGTGGTGGAACAGTACGCTGATGTTTTCCCTGATGATGTTCTAGGACTACCTCATCGCGGAGAGGTGGAATTCTGCATTGACCTATACCCTGGAACGACACCGATATCTACTCCACCATATCGGATGGATCTTGCTAAGCTTCATGAACTGCGGGTACAGCTGGAGGACTTGCAGGGGATGGGATTCAACCTGCCCAGTGTTTCTCCCTGGGAAACCCCGATTCTGTTTTCCAAGAAGGAGGATGGGATCTTGAGGCTTTGTATTGACTACCGTCTCCTGAACCAGGTGACCATGAAGAACAATTACCGACTCCCAAGGATTGATGAACTCTTTGATCAGCTGAAGGGGTCATGATGGTTCTCAATGATAGACCTCAGATCAGGCTATCACCAGCTCAGAGTTCGAGATGGTGATGTGTAGAAGATGGCCTTCAGGTGTCGTTACAGCCACTACGAGTTCTTGGTTATTCCCTTTGGCATAACCAATGCTCCAACAGTGTTCATGATTCTCATGAATAGGATCTTCCAACCTTACTTGGATCACTTTGTTGTAGTCTTCATCGATGACATTTTGATCTACTCGACTACTGAGGAGGATCATGCCTTCCATTTGTGAGTAGTAATGGACACACTCTGAGAGAACCAGCTTTATGGTAAGCTCTTGAAGTGCCAGTTTTGGATTTGAGAGGTTCACTTCTTGGGGCGCGTCATCTCGGAGGCTGGAGTTGTAGTGGATCCAGAAAAGATTGAAGCGGTACTTTCTTGGGATCCACCCAGGAGTGTGACGGAGGTACAGAGTTTTCTTGGTTTGGCTGGATACTACCAGAGGTTCGTTCTAGACTTCTCCAAAGTTGCAGCACCAATATCAGCCTTAACAAAGAAGGGGAAACCCTTTGTGTGGTCGGAGAGATGATACTAGAGATTTTAGGAGCTGAGGTAGAGGATGACTAGTGTCACTATCTTGAGACTTCCATAGGAAGGTGTAGGGTACGTAGTTTACTACGACGCATCAGGGACCGGACTCGGGTGTGTCCTGATGCAGGAGCGAGCAGTGGTCGCGTATGGTTCTTGGAAGTTGAGACAACATGAGCAGAACTACGCTACCCATGACCTGAATTTAGCAGCAGTGGTCTTATCCTTGAAGATGTGGAGGCACTATCAGATGGGTGAACGTTTTACCGTGTACTCTAATCACAAGAGTCTAAGGTTTATCTTCTCTCCGAAGGACCTGAACCTGAGACATCGACACTGGCTCGAGTTACTCCAGGACTATGACTTTGAGATAGTCTATACTCTTGGGAAGGGGAACATTGTAGCATATTCTCTTAGCAGGAGATCTGGTATAAAACTTCTAGGAGAGGCGACAGAGCAGTTGGCTGGCTTACAGATATCCTTTGTGGATAGAGATGGAGCAACCTATCTACACTCTCTTACAGTCACTCCCCCACTTATTTAGCGAGTCAGTGAGGCACAGCATGGGGACGCTGACTCTGAGACACAACATTCTCAGATATCCATAGGATAGGCACCTGATGGATTTTCTGAAGGTGGGGAGCACGTCATCCTCTTCAGAGGACATACCTTGGTACTAGTGGAACTTTTGGAGGAAGTGTTGAGGGATTTCCACACATCCCCTCTAACAGTACATCCAGGAGTGGCGAAGATGTACCAGGATCTTCGATGACAGCACTAATGTCCAGGTATGAAGAAGGCGGTAGCAGAGTTTGCCTCATGGTGCCTCACATGCCAGCATGTGAAGGCAGAGCACCAGGTACCAGCAAGCTTGGTTCATCCTTTAGAGGTCCCAGAGTGGAAGTGTGATGGGATATCCATGGACTTCATGATGGGTCTTCCATGTACATCCAGGGGTCATGACGCGACTTGGGTGATCGTCGGCGGACTCACCAAGTCGGCCCACTTCCTACCGATCAGAGATCATGGTTCAGAAGAGAGCTTGGGATGCCTCTATGTGTAGTAGATTGTGAGTTTACATGAAGTACCTTCCTTGATTGTATCTAATCGTGATGCACAAGTTACTTCCTAGCTATGGAAGGGGTTGCAGGAAGCTTTCGAGACATAGCTTCGCTTGAGCACTGCCTTCCATCCTCAGACGGATGGTCAGACTAAGTGGACCATTCAGACCCTCGAAAACATGCTATGTGCATGTGTCCTCGACTTTGGTTATTGTTCGGAGGATCACTTTCATTTGGTAGAGTTTTCTTACAACAACAGCTATCACTCCACCATCGGTATGGAACCTTTGGAGGCATTGTACGGGAGACCTTGCAGATCACCCATGTGTTGGACTGACCCTGGGGAGTCAACACTAGTGGGACCAGAGATGGTGTGAGCTGACACAGAGAAGGTGTAGATCATCCAGGAGTGGATGAAGACTGCACAGAGCATACAGAATTCATATGCTGACAAGATATGGAGACCTCTAGAGTTTGAGGATGGCGACCACGTCTTTCTACGGGTCTCACCTCGACGAGGTCTACCGAGATTTGGCCGAGGTGGAAAGTTATATCCGAGGTTCATCGGACCTTATCAGGTCCTCATCAGAGTTGGCGAGGTGGCTTACCACTTAGCTCTTCAGCCTCAGTTGCACCGGGTGCACGACGTCTTCCATGTATCTCAGCTGAGGAGATATGTGCACGACCCTTCCCACATCATCGACCATGGAAAGATGGACATTGACGACTTGGAAACTTTTACAGAGGTTCTAGTGGAGATTTAGGATTGAAAGTAGTGGGTCCTACGTGGATGTGCACATTCGCTGGCAGCACAGGAACCTCCACGAGAGCACATGGGAGTGGAATGCTCAGATGCATGCTCAGTACACCCATTTGTTCCCATAGTTTGAGTTCTAGCTTATGGGGATGTAAGTCCCAAAGTTTGGGAGAATGTAATGACCCAGAAATTACGTGGAAATTTTTTTCATAAATTCATGGTATTTTTATGAGACCGTGATTTTTTACGGTGCTTGATTCAGAAGCCCGGTGTGCCCAGAATCAATTCTGAAGTTTTGTTCGGGTACGTTTAGTAAACATACAAGTGGGTTTTTATAACTTTTGTACCAGTGCTCGGAACTGAAATCTGAGGGCACCATTTAACTTGCAGTGCCGATATTCGCTTAATAAGACTTTCACCTCAACAATAGTTGGTCGAGAATAAAAGTTAGTTTTTGGATTTTAATAAAATAATAATAAAATAAAGTGTACAACAACTTTATTTTATTTGAGCTGCCTTTGGGTATGTGGAGGTTAAAACCTCCAAAAAGAGGTTGGAGGTGGGGCCACGACACACTAACCTCCCATGAGAGGTTATGGTGGTGGGGCCCACCCTAACATAACCTCCCGTGAGAGGTTACGTCGTGGGGACCACACGAGACTAAAACCCCCCAATTAATGGGAGGGTGGAAAATCTCCCAACTCCCCTCATTAATGAGGGGGGAGTCCCTTGCCCTCCATTACCATTAATTTGTGCCACCTTTCCCTTTTAATTAATTACGCCAACACATGTAATTTATTAAGGGGAGCCTCTTAATTTATTTCTCCGTTTGAATTACGTGCCAACAATAAAATAATAGACAACATATTATTATTATTTTGTTGGAATTCTATTTTGGTGGAACGGAGGAAGAGGAGAGCTAGGGAGAACCATCCTCCCAACCAAGAACGAGAAAAATGCTGGCGACGCTTCTTCCTCGGTCTTCTACCCCGGACACTTTCTGACATAGAGCAACTTCCCTCCCCATCGTCGTCAATGAACCGACGCACGAGCATGGATTGGTAGTGCATGATGAATGTGGCGAACGATGAACTTCATCGTCTTCTTTCCGCAACACTGTCAATGAAAGAATAACAACGACCGGATAATCAAAGGTTGGAGGTTTACCTTGTGATTTATTCTTTTTCTTTTCTCATCATCATTTGAAAAGAAATTGTTGCATAGTTGTAAATAATTCTTGTTCATCTTTCTTTTTTTTGATGAACCAATTGTTATCGCTTTAAACGCAGAGGATGTGAGCCGACCTAACATGGCTCGACACCCTCTGTTGATTCTTCTCTCATGTGGCGTTCTACGGAAAGGAGATGAGGTAACGACAACGAAGGCGACAAGGACAAAGGTCACGCTACCCGCAGCCTCCGCGAATCGCACCGCCCCCATGGCGCACCGGTGCGCCCAACTGAACAACGTAGGCCGAGCGGCGCCCGACCCGCCTACTCACGGCCTCCCGACACCCTGCCTAGAATGCACCCCGGCCAAACCCATGGCCTTCCCGGCCCCGCCGGCGTCCTTCCCGGCGCCCCCCGTGTGCTGCCCGCACCCCTGCGCGCTGCCCCACGGCTTGCCTGGCGCCCCTGCGTGCTGCCTGCGCCCCTGTGAACTGCTCTGCAGCCTGCCTGGCCCCACCGACGCCCAGCCTGGAGCCCTCGTGCCTGGCCCGGCACCCTAGAAAAACCTACAGCCTGCCCGGTGCCCCCCGGCACCCATCCCTGTTCTGCCCGGCGCCCCCGTGGCGTCCCGACTCCCTCACGACCACCCGGTCAAGATGGTGTCCCGGCCCCCTCGCGGTGCCCTAGACGAACCGGCCTAGCTATGCCCTCTAGGCTGAGCCATGTCGAGCCACGCCCTCGCAACGCTCTGGGCCGAATTGGCCCCGAGCTCGGGCCGAACCGCCCTCGCTGTCCGCTTGGCCGGGCCCAGTGGACTGGGCCAAAACTTAGTGGGCTGACCCGACCAATGGGTCAGGTCAGACCCAACGAGTCTGACCGGGTCGGCCCAGACTGGATTTGGCTGAGTCGGTCCGACCAGGTCGGATCGGACCTGGGCCCATTACTGCCCCTTTACTTCCTTTGGCCATAACTTTGGCTCAGGGCATCTGTTTCACGAACCTTCAGTGGCGCTAGTATTCTTGAAGCATAAATGTCCCTTTGAGTATATCCCACTGGATTTTGGGGGTATAGATGAGTTACGGTCAGGTTGGATCGTACACAAATCCAATCGGGCCCCCGGGACTAAAAGGCTAATAACTCACAGACCGGGCGTCCGATTGACGCACCTTCAGTTGCGTTGAGACCCCTATGATAAAGAGGACCATTGAGATACTTATTCGTGCTACTTTGAGATAGTTGGAGTGTTCCCCAGTAGCTCGTGGAGTGGATCCTTCTAGTGACAAGAAGACAGAGTGTGGAGACCTAGTAGCTAGCTGGATTGACGACTGCTTGACTGTTTCGACTCGGAGTGATTCAACTAGCCCAGTGGGGATCGCCTAGTAGTTGGTGGCAGACCCATATTGGAGGAGCTCCCAGTAGTTGGCAGCAGACATGTGGTACTCTACATGAGGAGTACCTTTGTAGGCTATTAGGGGGATTGCATGGTTGTTGGAGGAAAAACCACAGTGGATGAGCGCCCGGTAGTTGGCATCAAACCCGCGGTATTCGAAAGGAGGAGTATCTCAACAGTCCAAAGTTAGTGAGAAGCACCTTGGTGTCGTGACAGGCCCACTGTACACGGTAGAAGAAGAGTTCTCCAGCATCCATGGTTTCGATAATGAAAATATTGGTTTGAGCTGAGTCAATGACTTTTGTGTTTCCCACATGATTGAGATGGGTTACTAGATAACTTAGGTATATATATGGGAATATACCTAAGTAATGGTTATCCATTGTTTTCATACTTTGTGGTTTATCCTTGTTGGATTTTGTGAGACCTGGAGGGTCTCGAGGTTCCTACTGAGTATCGTTATACTCACCCCTGCACAGGCTATGTCCACACTTCGTTGTGTTGGTAGCAGACGATGGACAACGCTTACTGAGGCAGAGAGTAGCAAAACTGGACGGTACCTGAAGGTGGACCACTCGGCGTGACGGTACACGGAGGATACAGGTGGACGTAGAGGGCTGAGGAGGCCATCTGTACCTACCCATCAGGTAGGAACCCTGGAGGATGACCCAGTAGCTTCTTTATTTTTCTTCAGTTGTACTTTCTTTCAGTTGTACTTGTACTATCCTGTTGGGCTTATATTTCCTGCCCCTTTTTACTTTCCATCACTTCTTTTGTATACAGTTTTACTTAGTGATTTTGCTTCCAGTTGTGTACTCTGAAGTGTTTTTTTACTGTTATAAAGGCAATTCCTTCCCAGTTCAGGGATTTTTGCCTTTGGTTCTAGTCTCCAGCCCCTGGCCTATGGAAGGCAGGCCTGGGGTAGTCATGATACGGGCCCCGAGGGACAGTTCGTGACAAGAAAATATATAAATGAATGTGATTCACCCGAATCAAATAATTTAGTATCAAATGATGAAATAATTGGGTTATTGATTTTTATAATTAGGGAAAAAAGACGATAATTCATCAGTACCTAATGTGAATCAAATTTATGTTATGGAAATTCATTTAATATATAACAATATTGTGATATTGATCTTTATTATAACTTCAATTGAATGTTTAAACATACAAAGTCCTTATAACTCCAACTCATACTCTGGTTATAAGGTGTGAATGTATTGATTGTTAATTACATAATCATTATATCATACCTATAGAATATCCAATATTTTCCTGTGGAATCTATATACTATTTTTTTATTGAAATAACAGTCAAAAATCACACTAATATAACAATAATTTATATTTGAAAAACTTAAAAATTTGAAATATATTAGTTGATATAACCATCATAAAGGTGGAAATGATCTAGAACATTGATTCCCCTTCTCTTCTATTATTTTGACAAGATTCCTCATAAAACAAGCTTCTTAATAACCACCCACTAGATCCAATGTTCATAGACATCCCACTAAGATTCATTCCATGATATATTTTGGGATCATCCCCTATCGTACTATTGTTAGCCTTTATATTTTATAAAAGGGATAAATATAATTCCTAAAACCATATCCTAGTTTATGAAATAATTTAACAAACATACCTTAATAGGATTGTCTCCACATATTGATAAACTAAAAATAAACAAGTGTATAAACCATTAAACATAATTCAACACTATAATATCACTTTTTTATATATCATTAAATACATGTTCCTTCAATATCACGAACATTCATGGGTAAAAATTCATATCAAATAGTGTATTAAAACCATACCATTCATCCCTTAATCCCATGTGGCAAAAAATAATTTTTGTAAACACATTTTTTCATTCCATCATTAATAAATGTTAAAAATGTATCCTATCATTCATTAGGTGTACCAATCAACTAAAATATGTTATTGATTTAATTAATACACACATATGCACCATATGGTTCTTTATAACCCCATTAAATGGTTGGTCTATAATTTTAAATTTGTATGAGTAGTTTTATATCATAGAAATACCCATGAATAACCACATACCATGTAATAAAATAATCTATAATAATCTTATTTTGATAATATATTCCAATAAATGTTCATTTTACAGATCATTTGTTATATGGTCTTCGCCTCATTATTTTTTATCCCCTACCCTAATAGAGCTCGATTATATTTAAAATTCTAGTGAAGGTTTATGTTAATGTTAACAAATATACATGAAAATATTTATACAATAAATTTATGAACAAAACATTTCACCCCATATTGAATCCCACTCAATTTCCCCCACTCATATACTCTATAACCCATTTCCTATCAAAGCATGATTTTATATCTAACACACCATTCATCATACTGGCCTAATATCATTCCAAGTCCCATAGAAAAATATATGAAATAATAACTATAATATATAATTCTAACTAATTCACATGAATTTTACATGCACTAATAAGAATATAGGAAATTATAGAATGATTTCTTATGAGAATTTTAATTATGTAGGATATTTTAATATTGAAGATGATTCTACAATCACATATTTTAAAACACATGTATTCTGATCATAGTTCCAAATAATGTTTTCTAAAATCACGCACACATAAATCCTTTTCTAATAGAAACCATATAAAAATTAATATGAATACTGATAATTCTCAATAACTTATATCTTACCGCCCTTGAAACTATAACATCCACTATTTAAGTTCTATAATTACATGATTACAACATTAATTGAAATTAAAAATATTCTTATGTATTGACTACCTAGGTTACCTATTAGATTATTCTATTTAAATAGGGATTTTATATATTTTTAATAATGTCCCAACTGGAAAAGATCATTCACTCAGTGTCACCAAGATACATTAAGAACACCACCCTTTATATTGATGTTTGTTCTCAAGTAATGAGGGATTATTTTATATAAATATGAGACCTTTAAATTGATATATAACCATAAAATTAAATTTTTATAACCATAATTAATAAAATGACATAATAATGAAATAAAATACCGTAAAATTTACATTATAATATAATATAACCAATATGAATTATGTAAAGTCACATTACATATGAAGACCATAATAATCTATATAAATAACTTTTAGAACATATAAAATATATTGTAGTTGTAAAAAATATATATAATGGTGTGATTTGATTTGAATATTTGTTTTAATGAATTTTTTAAGGTTTTATATGGTGAATAATATTCATGGATTTTCTTACAAGGGGTGAGATTCATGGAGTTGTTTTATGTTATCGTAAAGTATTTTATTTCTTGGATAGATTCATATATATATCGATATAGAGTATTATTTATTATATATTAGTATTAAAAATATAAATTTGAATACGTGATGTACAATTTGGGTAAGTGTTGACTAAGGTGGTAAATAAAAAAGCGAATGAAATGAAGGCATCCACTATGTAATCCAACCCCCAATGCTAACGACCAAGCTCAAATACATTAGACAAGAGTGGAGAAATGTATTGAAGAGAGATATATTGCAAGTTAATTGTATCAGGAAATTTATGGCGTGGAATATGATATGATCCAACATATAGTTGTTTATGGTGAAACCATCAGGGATGGATCCCATAATATATTTGTTCTGAGGGTTGCTACGTCATTCTTAGTAATAAAATACACTTCTTGAAATGTGGTAGTATATTGCGGGATTGAATTAAAATGGAAAATTTGAACATTTATTGAAACATGTTTGGTGTTTAAATTATATGATGTAATTTATATCATCATGTTCCATGTGTCCATGTTCATGAATCTTGGGTCAAGATACTAGTACCATCATTTATATGGAAACACATTATGATAAATCGTAGTGAATAAAATAATATGAAAGGGACTTAAATAATGATGTGGAATTGAATGATTCAATACAAATGGATGTATGTTCCACTCTGGATGATCATGAACAACTTTTGTATTTTATAATGTGATGACATTTAAAAACATGAATAACTTGTTTCGTAATGTTGTACATATATTAGTTTCAATGTCTTCTCAACTTCTAGTCATTATCAAGTAAAAAATAAATCTTTCATGGTGAACATGGAAACATAATTTTTGGAATCCATATTTCCATGAAATTTTTTAAATGAACTTGGGAACCCTAAATGAAGATTCTATACAAATATAATAAGAGATAAAATAAAAATATTAACATGATTTATTAATAGAATCTATATATTTAATAATTAACTAATGTAATGGATTTAATACCTTAAGAATATGAAGATTACTTCATATAATGAATCATGTCATAAACATAAAGGAAGTAAATTTTGGACAGCTGATTAGCTATTTTTTCTTATATAAAAAACTTTTTTTTGATCATAATAAAATTATGAATGATATTTAATAGAATTGTTAAATAGGTAACATATAGAGATCTTAAATATCATGGAGGAATACAATTTAAATTATAGTATCAATGGTTGTCTATGGAGTCAGTCAAGAATGAATAAATATTCCGCCCAAAATGTTTTTGGAAAAAATGAGATATTACTGTTTAAGTGTTATATGAGTTTGAAAAGATTAAATAAGAGATATATTGTGAATTAACTATACATGTGATAAATAACATGATATATAAGGGATAATATTTATTTCATTAATATATAAAAAGTACGATGAAGAATAATATACCATGGGAATATAAAAATATCTAGTTTTATTTTGAAAGGATGTATATGGATGTATGTCACTTCTATGAATTGAAATAGAAGAATGTGTACTCTTAATGTAAAATTCTTAATTTTTTATTATCCATATCTTGGAATAAGTTTTTTTCTATGTTAGAAGAATAAAAAAAAATCTCACTTATAATGATTTGATTTTATACTTTTTCAAGATTATGTGGAGCAACATATTAGAAATTAATGTTTATCTATCTACGGATGAGAGCATAGTCTGTTTTTTTTCTACATTATTGATCATAAAGACACCTACATGTCTATTAACTATCTATAAATTTTATATAATAACTATGAATTCTTTATAAAAGGGTGTTACCATGAATCAATAATTTTACCTTTATAATAATTGCAAGGATAATATGAGTTATATTACATCCTGAAACATCAACACATTATTACTATGTGATTCTTTTATTAACTCCCTGGTTGAAGGTAATCAAATTCCTAGTTTCTAGGTATCCTTATTCTAATAGTCACATGCATGAAGTACTATGTTATTTATGATGAATAAAAAAAAGTATAAATATGTTGTAATTTTCTATTACTTCCATAACCCTAAAATTGTCTATTTTCAGTGTTGGAGGAAATTTGGTGGAGTATGGAGGAGGATGTAGGGATGATATAGTTATAGGGGTGATGCAGCAGGGAATTCACCTCATAAAATGTTTACATTACTTGTAAAGGTGGTTCACAACCTATACTCCTAGTGAATTAGTGGAATGAAAATAGGATAGGAGTAAATAGTGAATCAAATACACTTTATATAAATGAAATTTGTTCCATGAAATAAATAAATGTCGAGATTATCAAATATTCTGAAAAATGTGAATTATTTTAAAACATGGAGATTACATTCCGTGTAATGATTACATGATGTGAAAACAATATGATTCCATCACTTAATTTCATTTTTTTGGATGAATTTTATTATATGGTTGTTTATACATTTCCTATATCTCAACAAGAACAATACCTAGGAACCATTGTATAGTCTTATATCCCATTTTATTATGCTAAATCTGTTGGTTCTGGTGGTTGTTTATTGTCAATATGCAATGAGTACATTCACCTATCCATCTGGTTTTATTTTGTTCTTATCATGGGTATTTTTGTGGTGATGTTGATTTTTTTGTGTTAATGGGGTTAATTTTTATCATCCTTTTGTTTGGTGTAGGTTGATCCATGATTTACTATTTTTTTATAGATTCTAATAGTTTTGTCTTCAACCTGTGGTGTGTAGTAATATTTTAAGCTTTCATGAGGTATGGAATCCCACATTTCTCATTATTCTATACCATGCCAATTGTTTATGATTTGTTTATATATGGGATATTATTGTTCTATCTTAATGAAAGATAAATAATTGTATAATTTAAATTGAAGTGGGATAATGGGAGTGTTTGACATGTATTTATGGGTTTGATATTATTATGTTATGAATAATTTTGAATGGATTTATTCCCCACAATTAATTATGTTCATAGGGGGGTTTTCTTTCAATCAATGATATGTTTTGTAACATCTATTTCTTTTATGTTTTTTGGGTTATAACCCTAAAATAGTAATTTAACAAACAATATATATTGGGCAAATGAAATTTTTTCCGTGAGATTTTGGTTTGTGTGATAAAGTCCCTACAATAATTTATAAAGTCAGAAAATCTCCATGGTTAAATATATAGTATGATATTTATTTTTTGTGATGTGTGGCCTTGTTGTTTTAAATATATGATGGTTTTCAAAATGATGTGAGTATTATGGGTGATATGTTTTAATGATTTTATCATGGCGGGGTGGTGGTTGTTATGTCAATCTATTGGGGTGAGAGGTGGTGGTTTTTTTCATGATTTTGAGATAGTTTGGTTGTGTGTTTTTTAATAATTTTATGATGGTGAGTTTTTGGTTTTTTTATATACATTTGGAGTGGAGAGGTAGTTCTTGTTTGGATATCCTTTTTTGGTAGGATGAGTGTGGATTTATTGAAGTGAATTTTGGGTGGCGAGGTGGTTGTTGTGTGGCTATGATTCTGAGGTGGTGAGGCAATAGTTTGATAGAGATTATGAGTTCCTGGTGATGTTGGTTTTTTACTAGATGACCATGTAGTTATGGAAATATTTTTTTAATAATTATTAAAAATATTATTGTTCAGTTTGGTTAATTGAATGGAAATGATTAACGAAAAAAATGATGTATTTTTTGATAAATGTGGACTATTCATAATAAATAAATAATTTTTTTGGATAATGGAATTTTATGGAAATGATAAATTTTAGATGTAGATTATGTTTTGTTATATATTTAGATATGTCACTGAATGTGTAGATATTGTGAGACAGTTAGTGTTTCACTTTGTGCCCATAGGTTGTGCTTGTGTGTGGTTATATTTTATAAAAATTTATATTCCTAAAATTTCTATACTAGCTAACCCTCAGAAATAACTATAATATAACACACATATATTAGCATGGGGGTGTATTTTACATTTATATGTTCATGTTGTGTGGTCTGATTGGGGGAATACATGGTGATGATTTTTTTAAAGGCATTTGGGGACATGATATGTGGACGATATTTGGTGATTTCACTACTATTTCCACTCTGTAGGGGAAGGATCTAAAAATCCTTGATCATTTGTTTAATGGTGAAGTGGAAGTGGTACGAAGAGGAAGGAAAGGGCAGTGGTCCTTTTAGCTGGATGATTTTCTCTTTGGAATGTGTGGAATATGGCTCTTTTAGATGGCTCTATGTGCACTAGGAGGCCCTTCGTCAGTAGAACGTGTTGCCTTCTAATTGACATGGTTCATCTCATTAATAGTGGGGAAGATTATCCAACCCTCAAAGCCTTCTCTATTTCTAGGAAAGTCTCCTTAATGAACATGAGAATCATTATAGGAAGATGGATCTACTATTATCCCCATACATTAGTAATAATATTGAACATGGATGGTTCATTTAATAGGGGTGTTATGAGGGGATCTGAGTTGTGATGGACTCTTAGGGTTATGTAATTCTTCCTTTTATGACAAACTATGGGGGTGGGGACTATTTAATGGTCGAAAGAAGGTATATAAAAATAGTTTTATCCCAATATAGGTAGTATAATATTAGTATTGCATTAGTCTAAATAGATTCCACCACACTTTATAATTCCCTTCAATGTTATGGCGTTATCCCTTGGTCAATATCTTATATCATTAGATGGTTTAGGGGTTCCTTTAATATCAAGATGAATGTCTTCGGCACTTGGTGTGAGGGAAAATAATTTTTAGGAAACCTAACCTAAATAGTAGACCAATGAAAATGGAATTTTTTTAATATGCACGAAATAACCACAACCTGATTATATTATCCTCGAGATAAGGAACACACACGATGTCAATTTATTCAGGCCTCAAAAAATTTTAGGTTCATTGATTTATCTATTGCTTCTTACCATGTATTTTATTTGTACATTTTATATAGTAATTAAATAAATAATATGATGGCTATGATTATTAAGTAGATATACATAATATGTGATGGTTGGAGGTTTATTAGTTCACTAGGTCATGGCCCGGGTGGTTTTAGGAATGATTTGATGAATGTGTTGTGGGGTGATAGAATAGGGTTTTTTAGGAATGATATGATGTTATCGTGTTGTTAGGTAGCTTATGGTAGGGTTCATGTATAGTAGTAGTTGAGAAAGAGGTTAATGTCATTAATATCCACGATCTTGTACTACTCTGTTTGTGGTTTTGATTGTTGGACCATGTGTATAAGGTTGATATGTTATGTGATAGTTCTTGTGGGTTGGTGGCTCATGTTTCTACATGCATGATGAAATATTAAAATTCGTAAGGGGTGATAGTATATTTTATTCAGAAGGGATGAGAATACCATGTTATTTGATATTCGGGTGAAGAAGAGAATAATTAGTGGAAAAATTAGTGTGGGTTACCATTTATAGATATGATTTCTATCATGTGGTTATATGCGGGTTGCGTTATTTAGTGAGAATGCCTTGGTCAGGGTGGGATAGACAGTTTCACTGTTTAGGTTCTATTTTTTCTTCTATTTACTCGTAGGTGGATTAATATATATTTTTAACATGTGTAGAAGGGACTTTGGTTTTCCTAATGGTTATACCTCTATACACATGCTATGAATATAAAACAGTTTTAGGTTTCAATGAGGATTGTGTGGCCAGTGTATGACATTACTAGATCATATTTTTTTGGATAACTGTTGTGAATCTACATTATCTTTGCTATTATATATTTTTCTTGAGGAATTTATTTGAATTGGTTTTATATATACATGCATTTTGGGATTATTTTTTTCATTAATATTATTTCATGGATTTTATGGTGTTGAAGAATTATATAATCACAAGATATTATATTATTATAGAGGATAATTATAGTAACATATTCTTTTTAGTGATATTTTTTACCTAAATTTTTTTATATTATATTATACATAATTAAACAATATATGTTTGATAATGATGTGATCATAAAGGGATATATAACCATCAATATCCGATCATTATATCACCATTGGTCATATATGACTATCGGTCAACATGGAAATATGTAACTATATAGATGATAATAATTTTAATGTTTATATAAAGAAATGAAAAAGGCTAGTTAATGATGAAAATAAAAGCGATGACCACTACTAGTAGTGACACTCAATATAAAGCATATTTTTTGTAACATTGGATGGAGGTAATGTCATTGGGGTTTTCTTGTAACCAAGTCAATGTTATGTTTCAAAAAGTATTGATACTGCAAAATCACTCACAGGAGAAGTTATTGCTAATTTAAATTACTAGTTGGTCGATGTTTTCCAAGATTCCCCATCAATCGATCACCATTGTATACCTTACACATAGGTTGTACATAGGTGTTATAATGGGATAAATTTCATGGCTTTAGTTTCATAAAGTGTAATTCATTTTTATAAATAAAATTTCTATTACATTATTTCACCAATATGAATAGTTTTATTTAATAAATATAAAGGTTTAATTGAGCTGGAATTGGATAAATTTTATTTTTAGGTACAAACTGATCATTTCTGGAAAAAATTAATTTTTATATTAAACTATGGTATTATAAATGTTGTTAATTATAATGAAATATTATGATGAAAACACCCTTCTTAAAAAATAAATGATAATATAACATAATTATGTCCTTGAAATTTTTCCAGTGTTATAAAATTTTCCATGAATTTTATCCCACAATTATTTTCAATAAATAAGTATTTTTATAGTTAAAAGTTTAAATTATAACATTTATTTAGTTATTTTGATAAAATGAACATCAAATTTTAAAATAATGCCTTTTAATTTTATTAGGGTCAATTTCGATGAATTTTATAAAATGGTTTCAATATTTAATATTAAAAATACCATTTTGGATTTCAGTATGTTTAAAGATGTAATAATTATATAATATCAATGTAATAATTAATTAATAAAAATGAATAAACTAAATTATGTAATATTATTTAAATAATTTTTTTAATATATTTTAATCAATATTTAAACATATATGATACTATCTATCATCTAAAATGGAACCTTTACCTTTAAAAACATTATTTTATTGAAATATTACGTCTCTATGACAACAGTAGTAATGTGATGTGATTATCAATTCTTGCAGGTTAAAATATCATATATATGACCAAAAATTCCAAAACCATGGGAAAAAATCTTATGCAAGCCAATAGTTCTGAATTCACCACAACCTTGATTTACAAGGCCTATATTTGGATGTTATTGAACAAATAATGTTATTTATATATATATACCCACCCATTTATCTATTTTCATTCAATCACAATCTATCCTCCATGATTATTTGATGGTTTACCTCCAACGGTGTCCACTCAAGGTGTGTTCAATCCCCCAAGGATCCATTCCTGATATTTAGGAGTACCAGTTCAAGGTAAGAGAATATTCCTACATTTCCCCTTGATTCAAGAACCACTTTTGAATATGTATTCTAATTATTATGAATATATTCATTTATTACTGTTTTGATCATTCCCATATCGCTGAATAATGATTTATAAATGTTAAAAACTTGTCCCCTCTCATTTTATAGTTTTCTAAAACCATGTTTTCTAACCAGTGTACTATCGAATTCACTTCTAAAAATTTCACTATTTTCCTCATGAATTTTTTTTTATATTTAATATAGTCGATACCCAACCCATTTTCCATTCTATGGGTATTCACCTAGATGTAAAAATATTTATTTGATTTGGGTATTTACCCATAAGAAACCTACATTACATTTTCATTTACTAATGATGATGTAATGGTGATGTCTTTATGTAGTTTTCTATGCCATGAGTTTGATAATAAACCCATTCATTATTCTCTACATGTTATTAATTAAATGATTTATTATGATCTATGTTTTTCACATGAAATTTTGATATGTTATGGTTATCATTTTTTAGTGATCAAAAGCATATGGTAATGAATTTAATATCTATAGATGTAATATTTTATGTTTCCATGGTAAATAACATTGGTAATATTCAATTATGACACCTCGGGGATTAGCATTGGTGATCTTATTCTGAATTATGAAATTAAATATTATAGATAAATATCCACGTGAGAATTCATTTTTTATAAAATTCCACATTTTCCTTTTCTCATTCTTTAATGACATACCTCATGTCATTATTGATATTCCTCATGATATCATGTAAACTATCTCCCTTTCATATTTCTTTATGGTGACTCATGATCACCACATTATATTGATGTATGTACCTAAGATATAAAATTAAATAAATGTAGTTATGACGAATCAATGAAGAATCATTCCATGATAATTAGAATAATGTTTAATTTTTTCTTGTATTATGTTCTTTATTTCCATGAAACTAAACATTGAAATATCCTTTATTATGTAGCATGTAATGAAATTTTTTTATTATAAAGGAAGGAATAAATTGTAAATATTTAGGGAATTTTTTTTTATTTTTAGGAATTATGTATAGAAATACTTAGTATTAACCATATATAATTGTTTAAATATAGGAACTAATCCTGGTATTTCAGTTAAATATTTTTTATTTTGGTTCCAAACAATGAAATATCTTACTAGATACGAACTAGTGGATATGGCTCTAGAATATATGTAACTGGTATTAACACTCAAAAAGGCACATTTTCTTGACTAGAATGGGAACTTCTGTGAAGGAATGGGTCTTTCCACACTCTTTATTTGATAACATCATGAGATATGTTTGGTTAATCACAAGATTTTTAAAAACCACAATGATGAATTTATGGAAAATGTATTTTTTTGAAGAATAACATATTTTAGTTTGATATTTTAATACATAAAAATCCATTAGAAATATATGATTCTAAAAACAAACACATTTATCACTGTCATTTTTATCTTTTAGAGAATGTTAGGAAATATTAAGAACAACTTTAATTATTGGCACAATAGACAATAAGATGAAAGACCTTCAATAGAAGCTGGAGTAGAAAAACTTGTGAATGATGAGTCAAATAACTTGAGATATGATTAATAACATGAAGTAAGCCAAGTGGCCAGATTCACCTCAAAGGGAACAATTTTTTTTGAGTCCATTATGCATTAATTACCACCATATTTTAGTGGATATACCGACACATAGTTTATTGAACAATGGATTATCACTATAGAAATGATCTTTTCTATACTGCATTGTTCAGAACTATAGAATGTCGCTCTGTCTGTATCTCACATAGAAGGTTAATCTAATTAGTGGTGGTCACTGATTAAAAACAAGAAACCATAAAAAGAGATTCATTCTATGGTGTGGGAAGAGTTATGGGGAATATGTTTCCATAATTATTTCCCATGTTCGATGCGAATGAAATGGAGAAGTTATTCCAATAACTAAAGAGGAATGAAAATTATTCGAGGCGAATAAATGAGAATAACATTACAAGTCATTCACATTACACCTCTAACATTGTTATGGATCCTAAGGGATAGGTTGATTGATTCATTGGTGGAATGATACCCCATATGCTGAGGAATTTAGTTAATCGTGACTATAAAATATATTTATATATATTGAAGAGTACTGTGATGAATTAATTGGATTTTGAGAAACACATGTGTCACATAAGTATAATGAAATAAAAGATCTCTAGATCCAAAAAAATGAGATGAACATTGATCACAAAAGAGGATGAATTGAACTGAAATGTCCCATGTGCAACAAACGTGGGAAGAGGAATTCATGAAAAATATTTCTTATGCGTCAAATATTCTAAAATGGTAGAAGATATTTCCATATATATATTAGAACTATCATAGTTAGTTTAAGCCTCAACATATCAATTCAACTGACAAATGGAAGATGGTATATGCCCTTCTTGAGGATCAATGCTTCAGGTGTGTACATATAGGGAAATTTTACAAGCACTGTCCAAATCAAAAGATAATGTATGTGAATCACCATAAACATCATTATAGACTAAGAGAGAGTGGTCATGAATTTTTTGTCACACCAAATGAAGTAGAATCTAAAAATTATGTCGTGGATGGTACCATCACTATTAACTAAAATCTATCATATAATTTGATTGATTTTTTTTTCTAGGAATTCATTTATTTCCTCTCTATTTCCAGATGATATAGAATCAATCCCTGGTCTGCTAGAAGTATACAAAGCATTCACGACTCCTGGTTTGATTATATATGAATGAACCATATATATAAATTATTTAATTTAATTTAGTGATAAAAATATTATCTAAAATATATTATTCATTCCTATATTGGAGTTCGACACATTACTAGGGATGGACTGGATCTAACATTATAATTCATTGTTAAACATACAATTCTTGGAAATTCAAGTAGTATTGAATGTAAAACATATTGTCATTTTTATATGATAGATATCCCAGATAGATCATTACCTAGAAGAAACACCCTTAGCCTTCATTATTGAATTGATTAGAGAAAGGTAATAATGAAAATGAAATATATGAATAGAATGTGTCCCCAGGATTCTAGAATACATTGACATATTTCCAATGGATGTACCTAGAAATCCCCTATAATGTGATGTTGAGTTAACCATTTAACTTATACATTGATTCAAACTGATATCAATGACCTTGTATTGAATGGAGTAGGGTTACCTAGAAGTATTAAAGAAACACCATCATGATCTTTGGGATAAAGGATTTATTGGACCATGTGTTTCACTTTGGGGAGCACCTATTCTCTTTGAAAAAAAGAATAAATGATTGATTATTCTATGAATTTATTATAGAGAACATAACATGACCATAGTAACGAAAACTTATCCTCTCCCAAAAGTTGATGATTTATTTAACCACCTTGGTGGGGCTCAATTCTTCTCCAAAATTTTTCTTCGATCTACTTCTCATAAATTGGTGGTGAAGATATAATATATTCCAAAGACTAACATTTGATAAAAATATAGTGATTATGAGTTTTCTGTTGTGCCATTTGGATTCAATAATCCATATGTAATATTTATAGATTTTATGATAGATTATTTATGGGCTACCTCGATAAATTTTTTCTAGATGTTATTGATGATATTATGTTATATTCCAAAAATCATAAGGAGAATGATGATTATCTAAGGGTTATATTTAGAACTCTGGTAAAGGATATTAAATTTTTAAAATTCAGAAAATCTGAATTTTGGTTATAAAATGTTTATTTCATAAGAAAATTTGTAACTAATGAAGACGTTGTAGTTGTCCTGGCCAAGAAAAATGTTTTCAACGAGTGGTATCATCACACAATAGTAATAATGATTTGTAGTTTCTACTATTTGGAATTATATTATTGGTGTTTTGTGAAAAAAAATCATACCATTCTAATCCACTAACCATGTTAACTCAAAAGAGGGATAAGTTCACCTAGAGCGGGGATTGTGATAAAATTTTCCATAAACTAAAGAAGATATTGGTTTTCGTACCTATTATAACTCCACCCTCAATCGAAGAAGTATTCATCATTTATAGGGATGAATATCTGAAAGGGATTGATTAAATCCTCATGAAAAATTAAAAGTAAATTTCTTATGAATCTTGACATTTAAAACCACATGATAAAAATTATCCTATGAATGACCTAGACAAAGATGCATTTATTTTTGATCTGGAGATATGGAGGCACTATCATTATGTGGAGAAATGTGAAATATACATAGGCCATAAATTATTTTTGTATATATTTATGAAAAACAATAATTGAACATTATAAATTTTTGATTATTTGAACTTCGTAAATACTATGATTTTTTAATTCCTTATCACCCATGAATATAAATCAAAGTTTCTAATGAATTAAATAGGAATGCATATAATGTGTTACAAATAAAGTATATTCAAGGAGATGCATTAAACAAATAAATTGTATGATCAAACATAAAAATCATGCCTTAAAGGACATAATCAATCATGTTCCAAATGAATCCTCATGCATTATTACTATAGAAGACCAAGAATTCTAAAAATATGATCCTTTGTTATAAAATAAGATATAGAATATGAAGAATGGGTGGATTCTTATGTACAATATTTATAAAGAAGTTGTACTGAAATTTTGTAAGAGGACTTGTGTTTAATCTATTTTGGATATAAATAAATAACTAATTGATGCATCTCGTAGATCTACATTCTATATACATCCAAGAAGCAATAAAATGTTTTGGAACCTTCATGATCATTATTGGTGGGATAATACGGAAAGGGATATTTCCAACTTCACTTAAATATCCATGATGTGTTAATAAGTTAAGGTAGAGTGAAAAATTCCTAAAGGGGAATTGAAACAACTCCACATACAAACATGGAAGTGGTAAATTTTCAATATGGACATTTTCAATAGTCTCATGAGAACATCTAATGGAAACAATTCGATATGTGTTAAAGTAGACAGACCCACCCGGAATATCCAATTCATCAATATTAGGGAGGATTTCTATCTTGACCAACATTCGAGGATATTTTCAAATAATGTGGTGAGGATGTTTGGGGAACTAATTTCTATCATTTATGATCAGGATCTAAATATAAAATCAAAATTTGGGAGTAGAATTCAACATGATAAAATACTGAGTTGATTTTTAGCGTGAAATATCCCCCCAAACTGATTTCCAATATGAACGGACTGCTCGAACACTAGACTAAATGAAGATAAAATGATAAATATATTTTAGAAGAGGAAAGGCTCAACACCTCACATTACATTAGTTCTCATACACCAATAGCTTCCACTCGAGTATTTAAATAGAACCCTAGGAATATCTATATGGGATGTATTTTATTACTCTTTCTTGTTGGGATTAAGTTGGCAAGAGAAAGCTAGTTGGGAATAATCTTTTGAAAAAGAAGACAGAAAAGGTTCATACCATCCAGAAATATAGAAAGGATAATCAATTCAATAGAAGATCTATATCTCCAAACATCAAAAGGACTTGGAGTTTGATATTAGTGACCAAGTGTTCCTTAAAATATCTCCATCCAATTATTTCATTTGATTTGGGTAGAAATGGAAGCACATCGCATGGTACATTGTCCCCTATGAAATCCTTGATCACATAAGATCTGTGGAGTATTAGTTTTCCCTTCGACCAAATTTATAACAAGTTTAGTATTAATTCTGTGTATCCCTCCTGAGGAAGTACATACTATATCCCTTACATGAACTGAATCTGGAGGTGGTACAACTGCAACATAGACTCTCTTATTAGGAGCAGTTGTTGGAGATCATAGAATTTTGAGACAAGGTACAACACAATAAGATGACTCACCTCGTAAAAGATTTCTACAGAAACCATAAATATTAATAATCAGCATGGAAATCAGAATATAAAATTAGATAGAAGTACCCTAAACTTTTGTCAACATAGAGAATTCATTCAAATTTTGATTATGAAATTTATTTAAAGGGAAAATGTAATGACCCATACTTTTTAAATGATATTTTCCATCAATGAAAATTGATAATATATTGTATTATATACTATAAAAACATATCTCTTACAAAATAATGATAGTATAAAGTGAATTGTGACCATTGGGATTTGACTGTTATATAATTGTTGGTAAAATATGACATGTGCTTAATATGATCATTGGGAACTATAACCTTGGTAATAATTTTATCATTTATAAGTAGAAATGATATTGTATAATTAATAATGAATAAAGATGCAATGTATCTAACAAATAGAGTCATTACTTGTGAATCCGACTAGTTAGAACATTAAAGGGTGGTAGAATCATTGGGGTTCACCATTGATCAAGACCTAGATGGGATTCATCAAATGAAGATAAAATGAAATATCCTATGGGAGATGTTTAATTTAGAAGATATTTCTACACTATCAATATTATTTGAACCACCACAAAAATCTATCATTATCTCACACCTTAACCATAGGTTATACAGATGTGTTATAAGCAGTTACATTTCCAGGAATTAGTTACTTAATGTGTAATTAATTTGTATAAATAAAATTATTATTCAATCATTTTCATTTTAAGAAAATTTTGGACTACTAAAATCATAGGTTTAATTATGATGGGGTTGGATAAATTTATTTTTATGATTCTAATTTAACTTTTCAAAAAGATATAAATTTACATAATAAACTTAGGTATTATGAATGATATTTATTTAAATTAAATAGTATGGCCAAATAAAACTTTTTCAAATATAAATGATAAAATATGTTTATTATTTCCTTGAAAAATTATATCTTTCATAAATTTGATGATGACTTTCAACCTGTTATTTTTTTAAATAAATAATATTTTTTATATTAAAAGGTTAATGTTATCATATATATAGAATTATTCTTATAAAATACACATAATTTTATAATTCATTATATCTAAATATTTATTGAATTAACTTATGAGAATTTTCTAAAATAAATTTTCATGTGAATTCTAAAAATAAATTTTAGGTTTTTCAATATGTATAATGAATTAGTAATAATTTCATCATGATGTAATAATTAAATAATAAAAATACAAGACCAACTTTAATATTTTTTTAAAATCATTTATTTTAATAGATTTTAACGAAATTACAAAATCTATATGTTACTATCCCATGATTAAAATAAAGACTTTATCTTTAAAAAAATTATTTTGTGGAAACATTAATTTTCTATGAAAAAATAAGTAATCTAATATAATTCTCTTTTCATGGGGTTTAAAATGACATAAAATATTAAAAAATCCAAAAACATGGGAACAAACCATGAGAAATACAATGTTTCTTCATTTCCCAAAACCCATATTTTCAACGGCTATATTTGAAATTTATTAAAAAAATACTCTATTTTACAATAAATAACCACCAATTAATCCATTTACATTGACTAAAAATCTATCATACATGATTTTATTGTGTTCATACAGACCAAGGTGTCCTCGATCACCCATGGTTTCATTTCACCCGATTTAGGACTAACTATTCAGGGTAATGGAATTATCATTATTTTCTCCTCAATTCAAGAATATTTTTTCCATATTTATTTTAATTATTATTATTACCCTATTTTACAACCCATTTATTCATATCCTTACATCCAAGTTATGAATTATCTATGGAATACCTTTTTTCATCTTATTTAATGCTTTTCTAAAATGACATATGACACCTGTTATGCATCTTTATTTTGTTTTCAACATTTCTCAATAATCCTCCACAAATTCACTTTTATTTTCAATATGTGGATTCTAAAAAAAATTATTATAACCTTGTTATTCAATTATATATAATAATTATTTATTTTATTTGTGCTTTTAACATAATAGACCCACTTTACCAATTTGTGGACTCAAAATGATTTAATGATAATGTATTAAAGAACTTTTTTATTCCATGATCTATAAAAGAAACTGGTTATTTATTGTATATGGGTTTCTAATTAAATTAATTATTGTGATCTATGTAGCTCACATGAAATTAATAAACATTACGGGAGTGATCTTATAGTGTTCAAATGCATTTGGTTAAATAATTTAATCTATAGAGATGACATGTTCTATGATACCTTGGTGAATAACCATAGTAATTTTTATTTATAAAACCTTTGTGATTAACTATACTGATTTTCTTATGAATATATAAACAAAATTTTGTATCCAATTTTTCATTTTATTATTCATTTTATTTTTATTATGATATGCATTATCTTTCATTTATCATGCCTTACTGGATTTCCTAATGATCTTATTGATATTTCTCATGATCTCATGTAAACAATCTCCCTTTAGTACACCCTTACATGGCCTCATTATCACACCTTTATTTTAATGTATGTCTGTTGGATATGAGATAAATTAAACGTTCCTATGATAAATCCATGAAGAAACCATTAAATTTTATTATAATTTTTTTAATGATGTCATGTATTATGTTCTAAAATCCCATGAAACTAAAAAGTTAAATGATCCTCTTTTTTGAACCATGTAATGAAATTTATATTTAATTATAATGTATAATATGTTAGTAATTACTCTCATTGTATGTTATTTTATTTTACTTTTTTCTAGTATCTATACTGAGGAATTTTTAATGTTTAAATAAGGGATAATTATATGTCTCTCCTCATTTGAGTACCTTTGGAGGGAGGGGACATGACAAAGTGGTATCAAAGGATGATAGTTGGGAAATATCATGATGTTTGGAGTTAGGAACTGTTAGTATTGAATGGTACATTATGGATGTAATTATAATTAACCCTATTTCATTACATAGGATAGGTATACTGGCTAAGAAATTGGATTTTAGGTCACCCAATGATCCAGTTCATGGAAACTGATCTTATTGAATGGTCATGTGAGGATGACCTATTTTTATGATATATACCTAGGGTACGTACATTCATCATAACCCATTGTGTTTCTATTTGAGTTTGGTTTTTTTGGTTTCCTTAAAATAAATAATGTGAATTAAAATTAAAATAAATAAAATTTTATAATGCTAGGATTATAAAATACTTTTATTCTTTTTAGTTAGGTCTTATGTTCATCATCCATGTGTTTCTCTAGCGGTTGAGGATTTGTAGGCTGATTCGGTTGATCGCCTATATGGTAGATCTTTAAGAGTAGGATGAAACATGGTAGATGGGACTACACGCTTTTTTAGAATTATTCTTTGGGGATGTATGAGGGAATTGTTTTAGATGAGGATACATAGTTATGGATGGAGGAGATCGATATTACTTTCAGTTTGAACTAGTCAAGGTTGGGATACTAGGTCACTTTGGTAGTTATTCATATGTGGGGAGATGCATTTAAATGGATAATTCTATATATAGTATAGTTTAGTGTGGACGATGATTGATTGGTAATGTTTTGGAAACAGTTCAGGGCTGAGTTCCTTTCATTGATAATGAAGGTATTGATTAGGCAAGAGCATATTTACCTTTATTAGGGTATTATATCATTCCTAGATTTTGGAATTAAGTTAAAATAACATAATCCCTTTCCCCCCATTTCAATTTATATATGGGTAGTTTAATGTTATACATCTTTAGGAGCCACTCCCTCCTATTATTGAGTATCCATTCAGTCCTCTAACATTTTTAACATATCTAGAGGTTAATAATACAATGGAATTAGTTGACCAAATAAAATAATGATTTAGTTTTATATGAGTGAGTAACTAGTAGGGTTCCTCGAGGAGTGGACCTATATTTGGAAGGTCATAGGTTCTAGGTCATTTTAGTTCATTAACAGTGGGGATTTGACCTCAACAGTTTCCCTTTCATCCTTTTAGGGATATTTTTTCATTAAAATTTCAGGGGATTAATTCATGTGGGCTTTTTCAGTGTAGTTAATTTACATAACTAGAACAATTTCTTATTGTTTTAATGATCTATGATTTATGGTGGTGTATAGATTCACTACTATCCGAAACATAAATTTATAGTGATATAATTTTAGTCAAATTTGTGGAAATATTATAGTCTTCCAAGGGCAGATAGAGCTGGAAGATGCTGACTACATGATATTTTACGTGTCCAGAGACCTTGACCCAATCATGGTTTTAGTGGTGGTATTCATAAAATGGGTATATGATATGGTTACATTATTTTTTATATATTGGAGAGATATATTAAATAGGGTTCATAGATCATCATAGGTATTGTAGGTTTGAATATTACCCTTATGTTTTATTTATTTCATTCAGTATCTTTACACTTATTCATTTAGGCTACTCTATCCTACACTATAGGACTAGATGTTGAGAGGATTCCTGTGGACCTGGAATTGATTATTCTAGTCATATGAGGGAATATATTGATTGATGAGTTCCATGTGTGTAGACTAATGATGGTTCCACATTATCCCTATGGGGATGTGTTCTTTAAATTGATGAATCTATGAAGTGTTATACTGGGAATTTAATTTTTGTTTTTTGAATATTATATTATACATTTCTTCTGGATAAGAGTAATGTTCTCATATTTGTATATCAATTGTATGGTTTTCATTAGAGAGTGGTATTTTTATATGGGTTTTCAACATATAGAGTCCCTTTTAATAATTGATGGATGAGTTTTTTTTGGAATCCATAAATGCAGGCACATTGGAGGAACCCAAGTTATTTGGGTGGGGTTTTTATATTTATCAAATTTATTTGAGATACCACCTCATTAATGTGATGTTGAGTTTCATATTGACTTGTGGACTTGATCTTCTTCATATTCGATGGAGGCATATTAGATGAAACCTCATAACCTATAGAAGTTGAGGATTCATATTGATGCAGTGAGGTAGAGGGATTTAATCTAACCTAGTGTCTCACTGTAGAGTGCTCTAAGGTTTTTCTCCAAGAATAATAATGGTACTCTAAGTATAAACTATCATAGGGTGAATCAATCGAAGGTAATGAATAGTAACCCTATTTAAGGGATAGTTTCTCTTTTTGACCTTCTAAGAGAGGTGAGTTGATTCTCAAAGATAGATCATTGGTTTGGACATCACCACATGATAGTGAATGGGGGAACATTCTAAAGACTAACTTTATATAAAATTATCATAAATTTAAATTTTCAGTATATTATTTCAATGTAATAAATGAATCATCAATGTTTATTGGGATTATAATCATTTTGTTACAATAATCCTTATACCAGTTCTTCTCTACGTTCATCAATTGTTTCTTGATCTTCTAAAATTATGAGAAGGAGCATGTCAATAATCTAAGAATTTTCTTGCAGGTTCATTGAAACCACCATAAATATGGTAATATATAATAATTTTAGTTATATATGAAACATTTGTGATTTATTTGGCACATGGTGTCCCATTATGGTGATGTAGTGGTCTAATAGAATTTCAAGTATGTTGTTTCTTTGGATAATTCTAATAATGTGACAGAGGATTGCAGTTTCTTTGGGTCTCAAAATCTATTATCATACATGATTCCCAATTTATCTTGACATGTATCCCCATTTAAATTGTTAACGAGGAAAGACCAGTTCTCTATTTGGACTAATCAGTTCCAAGTCGAATTTGGTTACATGAAGGGTGAGTTGTTTTGCACTATAGTGCATGATTTTCTGGAGGATGTTGGGGTTTTTGAGGTTCTTTATGATGATTCCCATATATTATTTTTATGCATGTTCATGCATGAGAAAAATTGATATCTTATGGGTCAAGGAAATTGTTTCCCCATGAGCATAGCTATTCCACCCATGTTCTAGAGATAGAAGCAGTTGTGTTTTAGTTGAAGTTTTAGCGGCATTACCTCATAATGGAGTTTTTTTTATCTTCACAGATCAGAAGTGTTTGAGGTATATCTTTTTAAATCATGATCTATATTTTTTTAATATAGTTTAATGGTATTTTTTAGGATTTTGAATTTAAGATCTCTAAAAAACTAGGAAAAGGAATTTTTTGGATGATTTGTTGGGGTAAAGTTGAGTAAGGATGTTGTACTACAGTCTTGGGATTCTTGGAGAGAAATGGTGGATTTCAATTCCTTTAACATATATTCAAGGGTGGATGATGGTATAGAAGTTTTATTTAAGATAATATTAAATTATTATCTGATGTATCAGGTGGAGGAGTATCAATGGTTATAATAAATAAATGTTGTGATGCGTAATCATGTGGGCCATGATGATGCTCTATAGAGATGGTCAAGGGTGTTATGAGGTCTATTTTCATTTATAGTGATGCATGTTTTACCTTAAAAGTATGAATAGGATTACATATTTAATTTGGACCATAGTTACCCCTCATCATTAAATTCTACCTTTATATGGATGGGAAGATGGAGTGGGCCTTCCCAAATCCAGACAATATGTATTAGGCAAGCATATTAGACTTCAATGGATCTTGGGTAATCCAAATTCCATTAGTCATTTTTCAATCCCCTAATGATATCACTCTTTCATCGGCATGGCTCCATTTGAGGGTTTATAAGGGTGACCATTTCATTCTCAATTTTGTTTGATGGATTCTGGGGAATAAACCATTCATTGACCTGATGTGGTATATTTAACAACAAAGAAGGCTCAACGTGTCCGTGATAAGATTAATGCAACACATGACCAGAAAAATTCTTATTCTAATTATAGGGGGAGGTACTCGTAGTTCATGTTTGGGGACCACATGTTCTTTATGATTTACCATTAACATGGGGAGTATAATGTTGTAAGGGGTGTATGATTTATCCCATATTGTTTGGGATCTTTTTAGGTGATGGGGGTGTTTGCGAAGTGGAATATCAGCTAGCACTTCCCCCACTGATGGAGAGGATTAATGATATTTTCCACATCGCTTAGTATAGTTCATATCATCATGATGAATCTCATGTAATTGACTAAGGAGAGTTTGACATTGAGTATGAAAATATGTTTTTGGAGAATCTGGTAGAGGTCTAGGATATCCATGTGAAGGAACTTCAAGGATGTTGCATTCAATTTTTTTGTGTATTGTGGATTAATAGTGTCATGGAGTAGATTACATTAGAGTGAGAGACTGATATATTCTAAGTATCCAATTTTTTTCTTCAGTTTTTATTTTCTATTTTTTTTTTCAATTTGTGATGTGATATTTAGAACCCTGTGTTTTATGAGATGATATTTTTTCATTGGATTTTAATATGTTAAACATAATAATGGTTTGACATATGAATTTGGATGAATTCATTCCTACTAATTCACATTCTTCCATTTTCTGGTCACTAATCGACCTAATCATCCCAGCACTCTGGTAACACTCTCGATGGATTGTAGGAAAGTTTGATCTTCTATTCTGGAATTACAACCGAATGGGATCAGTGATAGGATACTCGGGGTGTCGTTCTCCACTCATATTTGTCTATGAGGATAGCCTTTATCCCCACATCATCAAGATCATTCTGGACAAGGATCAAAAAAAGGTGGTTGCGATCATTTCTTTAAATACTAAACAAAAAAAATTATTTATTACTTTCAACTCTGGGAAATACTCCAAAATTTATTTTTATAGGATATCAATAGAACATTGGTAGGGGGATAGCTTGAATAGCACAGTCTAGTGAAAGAGAGTCCCAAAAAAATTTAATTTCCAAATTGGAGGATTAGGAACAAAGTTGTTCCCACAGATGGAAATGTGGAAAATATGGGATTCAACATGGTGTATAGGTCCCATTAATGAAAAAACCATTGGAAGGATTACCCACAACACCTTTTCATTGAGGTTGATTGTGTCTATACACATAGTATGTTCTCTAGAATCTTCACTTCCTTACATTCTTCAAATCTCTCAGGGGCCTCTTTCTTGAATAAATGGTTTCATGGCTCGAATGATGATATTCCAAAAAAATGTAAAGATCCTCTATTCTCAGTGTGGGTTGTTATTATATTTGGGAGGCCCGAAATATGGCAAGATTCAATGGGTTTATGTCCACCATGAGATCCATCATCCCAAAAACAATATTTCTCCTCATGGATGTGGTTGGAGTCATAAACAAATGGTGATATTACCCCTCATTGAGGTCTGTGCAGGTGAATTTTTCGTGGTTATAGTCATCAGTCTTGGGAATGAGTGGGAACTGGGTATGGTGGATTATTCCAGTCAAGGGATTCAAGATGAATTTTGAAAGGTATTGTATATCAGGGGCAATGCAAGGTGAAAGGGTGGTATGGGACTTCAGTGGGTTTGTTCTTCTTGCTTTTACTGCCTTCTATAGGTAGGGGAGCTCTATCCAGGAGGAGGATAGGGATATGTAGATGAGGATATGTCTGTGCGGACAGAATCATATTACCCTAAACCATTTTAAAAACAACTCATTAAACATTCATGATTCAATGCACTAATAAATCTCCACTCCATAGTCGATAGCCTACATCATTAGGAAATGTATATACATCCATAGAAACAACAATAGTCGTGTGATACATAAGTGTTTTGAAGGTAAAAGGGTGTCAGATTTTATTACTTCCATGGTGGGGGAGTACAAGAGATCCAGAGGTATATGATTCTCATAAACACACTGTTTGAAACCGGAAGGCATAAACATGATCATAGGGAATCAGATTGGGCTTTATTACTTAAGGCCTCCCTAGGCTTCTATGTATTTTTACGTTAAATTTTCCCCTATGTTTGGGCTCTATCTAAATAAATATATAATGAGATAATGATGATGAGGACCTGATTCCTAATCAAGATGCATTGTTATATGATGTGATTAGTCTTTTGGGAGTGAGTTAGTGCTGCCAACATTAATAGTATCATGTAATGGAGGATCTAATTCTTTGATTCATATTTTCAATGTAGTTATTATTCTTGATTAAAATAGATTTCATTTTCTTATATTATAGTGGTTGGATAGTTTTTCTGATATGGCTATGTGGTGGTTAGGTTGTGTTTGATGCTTGAGAATATTTTCAATAGGTTTAGGCTAGTGGTAGAATTAAATTGATGATGATATCATTGAGGAAGGGTCATGTAACACCCCCAAAAATTTTAATACATTTAAATTTTCTATATATTTCATCACACCCAATCCCAATAATTTTTTTTAGAATTATATATCAGATTCTTAAACATCAATTAGTATCTCATGAGAATAAAATGTCAAATATCATTAAGAAAATTACATGAAGAGTAAAATATCGTGCTAATAAAAATACAGTTAAACTGAATTATTTTAATTTATTTATTATATTAAATATCTAAAATAAGGATTATGTATTTTAAAATAAAAATTATTTTATATATTAGCTTAAAGAAAAATAATTAATTTTAAATGAATCATTTAGTGTTAAAAATGATGAATTTAAAAAAATTATTTTTTATTTATTATGTTTTATTTTCATAATAAATTGAATAGTTATAGTCAATATGATGAACATTGTATTTTTAAAATAAAAAAAATTATATTACGAATCATTTCATTATTAATTTATTGGATGAAAGATTAAAAATACGTAATTTATAAAACTACAATTGTCAAAAAAAATCCATTTATTATATGTTTAGTTTTAACAGAATTATGTTCTTATATTTAGACATATAATTTTATTAAGTTATGAAAAAATTAATACTCATCATGTTGAAATTTTTAAAGGAATTTAATCTTATGTTTTATGTATAAAAAATTATTACCATTGATAATTTTTATTTTTGGTTACTTTGTCAAAAAATTGTTAAATTAAAGTGGCTCAAATTATGTTAATTTTAAAAAAATGTAAAATATTTGGGAAATTCTGTATGTTTGAAAGTAATATCTAAATAAATCACTAGACACTCATAATATAACTCATTTGAATCATATGGGATTCAATCATTTCCCCTATCATACTATTCAATTATAAGTAAAATTCCCTCTTTTTCACATATAAAAAAACTCATTGAAAACCTCTTCAAGCCACATGTAGTGTTATATTTTTTCAATAAACACTTCTAATTTTACATAACCTATAATTATATTTCATAATACTTATTCTATGAACAAAATATTTCTTTCAAATCACTCTATTTATAATAAGACTCTAAGGGAAGGCTAATGTTCAAAACATGAAAACTAATAACAAAAATATATTTTATTTTTTATCCTCGTCCTCCAGTCATATTATAAACATAATAATATAAATAAATAATTATATATAGAATACTAAAATATAATTATTTTGATGGCGTAATAATTTTCTATATTCCACCCAACCATTCTAAAAATTAAAATCGAACACATGTGTATTTGCAAAATTACACCACCATGGATGACCTGTTTTGTTTTTCATTCATTCCTTAAATAGATTTCAAAAAAAATTATTTAATGAAAAAATATTAACAATATTAAATAATAAATATTCCAAAAATATAAGTAATTTTCCATATTTTTTCATTGGTTGAATAATGAGAATGTATGTAATGAGTACGAGAGGGTTATCACCTATATGAACAACAACTTTATTTTTTCTCCTATAAATTTAATATATTGTAATAAAATAACATTAACATAGAAATATTATATTTAAGATATGATTAAGGATATATAAATATAAATGGGGTTTTTAATTCATGTTCTCATTTTTTAGAAAATTAAAATGTCTCACATGTTATATGCGAACTAACACATTAATTAATGACATATTTTATATTTTATTTCTATATTAATTAATAGATATAAAATTAATTTTATTGATAAATATAATGATAATAATTATATTACAACTTATATCATATTATTTAATGACAATAGTAAACTTAATAATATTTATAAAGTAATCATTAATCTTATTATATTAATGAAAAAAATCATCATTGATTTTATCTTCAACAATAAAAAATAAATCACTTATGTAATGATTTTAAAATATTAAAATAATTTGGAAAAATTTATTGTAGTTCCTTTATAAATATTGGGGTAATTAAATTTTTAATAAATATTGAGAATCAAACAATGAATAACGAGATACATACAAACCAATCAAGGTTACTAAAATATAATGATCAAAATATTCAATATATTTCAAATGGATGTTTGATGAAGGTTAAAATTTGTTTTGTATAAAAGGTAATAGTAGTTAATAAGGTTATGATATTTTAAATTACTTGTTTTATGTTTATTAAACCAGATCTTATAATGCTTTTGTGAGCTAAAAAAATTTAATGTAAGAATTATCATCTTAATTTTAATTACCAGAAACATATGACATAGTAATAAATTGATTCTATTTTATGATGTATATAATAAATATAGTATATATTATATCATGATTATATTTAAATTAATAATATTTAATTTTTCATTTCATTTCTTCTCTTTCAATATTTTTTTAATTTTTACCGAATTCATAAGTGTCTCTTTTCCAATCTAATATTCTTTATTAATATCCTATCTCAAAATCCATAATTTTTTACCTATGGATTTATATTTTATAGTTTATAACTAATATATTTATTATATCATGTGATATTTTTATTTCACATTATTATTTTTTTAATCAAAATATCATTATCATTTTTACAATGTCGGTTTTAATGAAGTTATTTTAAAACAACAAAAGGATTTCCCTTTCTAATTCTTATATATTTTCCCAACACATTAATCATAATTTATACACTCAAGTAATTTCAAATTTACTTTATTCAAATATTTCATTTGAAATTATTACAAATTTACTTTATTATAATTTACTTTATACAACAAAAGGATTTCCCTTTATCATTTTTTCCCATTTTTTAACAGTGACATTCTTTACAAAATTGTGATGGTAATATGTATTTAATTATTCCAAGTACAATTAAATTTAACGAACTATATATTTATTTTTTATTATTGATATTTCCCTCTAAAAAATCAATTTCATAGAAAAGAATTTTTTTTCCTTGATTTAAATAATATTTTTATAAAATTTTATTAACAGGTAAATGGTAACTATTCTTCTTTATCTACCTTATTTTTCAATTCTATTTTAAAATTCAATTAATCTATATCCAAATACATAGATTTTTATTATGATTCATCAATGATATGATCTAATCATTCTATATAGAATATTTCTTCTTATGGCTTAAGAAAAATATATTACATTAATTAATAAGGAAAAATATAGACTTATTATTTGTTTATTGTTATAATATCTTTATTTGTGGATAAATAACTCATCTTTTCATATATTATATATATCACTATTTATATAATGAAATAATTGTAAATATGAAAATGATTTTTGGTTATTGTAACCTGGTCACCACATAATGGCATAATGTACTACCAAAAGGTCTTCCTAGATTCACATAAGGGTATATCACTAATTTCAAAGACCTTGTTAGAGAAATACAGACATGTTTAAGGGTATATTTATTCCATCATCAATTACATATGGGTATCCTAGTTCCTCTAATTGATAAATAATTAATTCATAATGGTAAAACCAAGAATCCCTCACAATGTAAATTTTGTGATAAGAATAAACATAATAATTGGGTTTATTTCTTATTTTCCCAAATAATATTATAATAGCACATAGAAATGTTAAAGGTTGTACACCATGGATATATAATCCTTTTAGCCCAGTAATGTCGGTTACTCTAATTTTAAAATATTATGAAACTTTTCTTTTCACGATTCTAGTGAAAATAAATTAATACATAATTTTCATTAGGATCATTTATTGAATCTATGAATGGTGTATATATTTAATATAAATCGATCCTTAATACCGATAATTTTTCAATTTCTCTTGAGAACTATTTATTGAATTTTATACTAGAGATGAAGATTTTGTTTATATGCCTCATTTTTATCTTCTCTAGTGGGGAATAAATGGTAATGGATAAGGAATATTTTTTCTCGATTATATGACTCTATACATTTCTGTTGACTGATGAATTGTTATATTTTCATGATAATTTTTTTATATTGGTTTATGGAAATAATTTATTAATTTCAAATTTTTATAATAAATCTTTTTAATGGTATTTTTCTGTAAAAAATTATTATTTTTTCTATTATCAAATTACATAATAATGGATTTTTTTTATAAAATTCATCTTCATACATGGGATTGTTGAGATATCAGTTTTGAATTTTTTGGTTAAAATGTTAGTTTGTATTATGTTTTTGTGTGAAGACATTATAGTTTGGATAATTTAATATTCATTATAATGGGAACATAAAAACCATAGAGTGTGTAACACTGCATAAGAATTTTAATTTTTTATCCTAAGATTAGGGCAGAAAATGGGTAGCCTAATACCAAAAGGCTACAATATGACTCAATATCACAAGTATTCATTTATCGACATTGAATTATTTTTTTCCTAGTTATTTATTACAATAGGATCGAGACCAATTATGTTTATTTCAATATGGATTTACAAATGTATCATGTTTTAAATTCATTATTTTTTATCATCAATGTAATGATTAAATTATTCGATTCCCTCCATACTTTCATATATTTTTATCTTATAAATTTTGGACATTATAAAATTATAATGTGTTCTATATTTTATATATATGGTTAACTTATTGAATCATGATTTATATGGTCAGACTTTAATATTTCTGGTATATGGGTGTTATAGTTACTACAATAGTTTATCATACTGATTTATATACTTATTATTTTGTATTTGTGTAGGGATTTTTTTCAAAATAAACCATTTTATGTTTTTTTTTAAATTAAGAAAATTGATTTATAAACTAGTTTTTAAAAATAGAACTAATGTTTTTTATTCATGGACAGTTTATAGTATTTTATGGGGTATCCTAAAAGATTTAGCACTAACCTATTATATTTTTATTTTATCATTTAAAGCTATCATTTATAGGACTTGAGAAAATTGATGTTTACCTTTTAGAATATATATTTCTCCTTGTCGATATAACCTCCATACTAGTTTGAGATGGTGGTGACAGTTATTCATAAGGAGACATGGTCTTGTTCATTCATGGTTTCTCATTCAGATTATTATTCTTTGTCTCGTCCTAGATTGTATAAATAATGTGTATTTTAATTTCATTTTATAAAATAAATATTTATATTTTTTATACATGAGTGATCTTGTTATATTTTAGTTTAAAATCATTCCCATGATTTTATATTTTTACACCCCAATGCATGATTTCGGACTATCGATCTGGAACATGAATCAGTTATTATATCAAGACAATTCATGTGGCATGTCAGGTATACATTGGTTGGCTCACTGTAATATGTTATCAGATGAATTACCATAAAAAAGTGTTATAAAACTATTTGGACATGGTTTTGGTTAAATTGAAGGCTGGATCATGAAATTTTCAGAACATAATTTGTATATAGTGAGTTAGTTCATGATCTCCACCTTTCATAATTTCCAATGAGTTACCATGGGTAGTGTGTATTTTAATTTGATGTTTTTCATGAGTTATGATTTTATGTAATGAATTATAATCCTCATTGGAATGTGTTTTGTTCATTATGGGTTAACTTGGTTTTTAAATTTAAAAAATAGGAATCAAGATGTGATGTTCATATGGATTTTCTAATAAACCATTGAGTGGGTAGGATCATGGTTTTGAAAGTATTATAGGGGTCGTTCCATTCCTAGAATATAGTCGTCTACAATATCTCTAGTTTGAGCATTATCCTATATCCCTTTACAACTATTATTCAAAATCCATTATTGTTGTATTCATTGAGTGACTCTAATTGATGTGGATATAATCATGTTGGTTCATGGGATATATTGATACCAGGAATATTTTTGACTAATAGATATGTCATTATTATTATTTATAAGAAGGTACAACTACTATATTTTGTGAAATTTGATTTCATGAAAATTATTTTTTTAAAGTGTATATTTATTTCTTACTTATGATGTGATTATGTGTTCCTAATTCACATTTTTTTAAATGATTTTTATACATGAAAATATAGAATATGTTCTATTTTTCAAACTTGTTAATGATTTTTCATGAATGATTTTCACATCAATGGATAATTTTTTAAATGGTTTTTTTTTAAATTATTATTTACAAAGAAGTTTGAAACAATGGTTTTTTATTTTCATAGTTTTTTTTTATTGTTTTCAAATATAAATAATAAAGTGATAATAATTTCATAATATTTGATGATAAATTAAAGTAGGAAACTGTATTTTAAATAAAATTATATAAATTAATTTGAATATGGTTCATTTTTAATTGATTGGATACTTATGATTGTTATAATTTTTCATCTAGTCCTGTAAAATATTTGTCATGACATTCTTATGTAAGGATGAGAGTGGTGGTAGATATAGATATATTTTTGTTTTCTTCAAATCATGGTTCAGAAATGAAAATGTCATTATGAAGCCTTATGCGTGGTGTTTGGATATGTATTGATGATAGAGAATTGGTAATCAGTTAATCCTTTCACAAATTATTACTTAAAGTAATGTATCAATCTCAATATGAATTTTAGTTGATATATGTTATACATGCACTCTGAATGTGGTGACAAAACTAATTCAGATATAATTTTATGTTATATATTAATATCATTGGTTCTTATAGTGTGATTTTACCCTGATGAATGTAATCTTATAATGGAATGTCTAGGTTATCTGATTTTAGTTCATTAATTTTTATACTTTGTAAAATCTTATAGTTATTTTTGTTTTCACTGACACTATGATTAGTGTTTTTCCAATGAAAGCTATGATGAAGTAAGATACGAGGAATCCAAATGAATAATTTTTTAAATAATTATCTGGTTATGATTGAGGCCTTGGTATTTGTGTTTACTCATCTTGTGAGCAATATGGTTCTTCTATGCTTAATTGGACTCATCGTGAACATGTAGAAAATACTAGATGGATGTTTTTTAATGTGTGTCTTTTTAGTGGGGAAGCCTTTCATTATTGTTTAATTCTATCCATATCTCCTTATGTCATTAGAGTTATTATGTTGTTCCTTTTGATCTGAGATGAGTGGAACGACTGTCATTGAAGCTGGTCAAAGTTTAAAATTTTATTATCCTACTAACTACTGTGTATGTGGAAAGAAGGGTCGAACCCTTAGGAAAGGCTATTAGACAATTATTCTTCTAATTTTTTTTACAAATACCTAACTGTTGCGGCAATGGGGAAAACTCGCTTCCTTTTTATTGTTTTACTTTTAATATTTTTTGTGTATTTTTTAAGCAGTAAAGTTACACAACATTTTTAATTTTTCGATATGGACTAAGATGAATTAGATAAAAAATTGAAAACAGTGAACAACAAAAATATAGTACGATGGTAAATGAAAAATCAAGAGAAATTCTCAAGTGGAAGAACTCTATTCTACTGATTTTAATAGTATTTTTTCACTAAAATTATTGCAACCGTTTCCACTAAAAAGGAGTGACTTATTTCCCTCTCCAGAAGATAATATTCTCAGGTCAAACAATCTTAAGGATCATCATTCCATGAATGGTTCGATTTCCACATTTGGAATTGGAAAAGAAGATAGAATGAACTCGTTGTAAGCTCTGATGTTTTCATTTCAATTTGAATGTTTAAGAAAATTAATCCACAATCAGAATCACCGAATGATTCTGGAGTATCGAGATTCTGTGCCAATGGTACGATGTTGTTGAATGTGTTCAGAGTTGATCTCGTCAATCAATTTTGATCATGTTTAAAATGATTTGTGAGAAGGATGAATAAAGATAACCAGAAGACTCAATTTTATCCTCGAACTAGAATATTTAGCCAAAATTCATGTTCATTATTATTACATATATTGTAAACATACTGAAATAGAGTAAAAATACTCAAAAATGAATGAAGATTAACTCCCCAAATGTTGCTCTGCTCTTGAGCTCCTTTGACTCCCAGGCTGTCCACTGGATCTCTCTTCCAGGATGAGAGAGAAGCTGTCGAAAGTCAGAATGATATCCACCCCATTCCAATCTATCCCTTGAATGTATGCTCACCCCTGATTCTCATCTTCTCTGCTTTTATATCCTACTATCATAAGCTACACATCACCCCTATATTCCAAAGAATTTATGTGTTCCTCACTTGTGCCCCACACACGTGTGTTTTTTCATGACTGACACATCACACTAACTTTTCCATTGTAACCAACTACGAGTGAGTTAGCTGAATGCATTTGGTCGTGTTTTCGTCTGTTGAATGAACCTGTGGATGGAAAACAAAACAAAAAAAAATGTTATTATTAATTTGCTAATTTATTTGATATTTATTAATTTTAATGTTATTATTTGATTGAGTTATTAATTTTTATTATCAAAATTATTAAAGTTATTTATAAATACTATATTTATTAATATTTTTAAAATTATACTTTTTACTCTATTAAGTTATTTAATTTAAAATTTAAAGCTATTTAATTTATTAATGTTTAATTAAAGTTAATTACACAAATAATTTTGTTTTATAAATAATAAATATCTTATATTTATTACATATTTATAATTATTACAGTTTAATATTTTTATTTTATTTCTATTTTAATTTTGTTTTTATTTTTATTTTAATTAATTTTATTTTTGGATAACTCCCCCCCCCCCCAATCAGCATAGCCCTAAGTAGGGGGGGTCTACTGATTTATCTTCCTCGAAGCGGCACAACATGGGTGAATGCAGTGGTGAGTTCTCCTCAAACTGGCGTCGCGATTCTGTTGGAACTCCCTATGGCGCAACCCTCATACTGACTCCATCTTCACAGCGGTGGACATAAGGTCTTCAAATATGGTTTTATTTGTTTACAGATGACCCCCAACTCAGGTGATATATTTTTACTGGACAGCAACTTTCTATGTGAAATAACTCTAGCAGTGGCGCGACATGAGAAAATTTTTATTCAGCTTGGCTTGACCTCCTTTAAGGTGCAGTGACATCTGATTTTCCAGCGTGGGTCAGCCCTCCTGCAACTACGGTGTGAGTTCAATTTCACGAAGGAGGCAATGGATATTCACCGCAAAAGTGTCTTCTCCTCCTCGAATCAGCCTCAAATTCCAGTGGATGTCCTTGTTCAACAGCTATGACAAGATCTTGTGCGGGCACGACGGCGCCTAGGAGGGTGTTTCATCTAGATTGTAAAAGAGAGGAGGACTCCAACATTGAGGCAGGCATCTTTCCATAGCAATAGGCAATGTAATGGCTCGAACGGTGGAATCCTGATCTAAAATAGTGAAACACTCTTTCAAAGAAGTGGCGGAATCCTCCTCCTTGGTGGCTAAACATGGCTTGGTCCTACGTGTTTTAATTAGAAGTATTAATGTTATGAAAAGTGATTTAAGTTAATTGATATTGTTATTAAATGTTAAATAGATAAAGTTAAAATATTAAATGTTGATGTAATGAATTAATTAATTAAATGCAATTATTTTGGTTAATTGATTAAATAATAAGAATATCAAATTCAAATAAAGTGGTTACACTTCTAAAAAAAATAATTAATAAAACTTATTAAATTAAATCAAGTCATTAATTAATTACTTTAAACACTAAAAACACACAATTAATTATAAAAAGTTGATTATTTAACATATTTAGTTAAAAAAATTCTAAATTATGATTTTTTATTAAAAAGTGTAAAAAATAAATAATTAATTAAAAATATGTGGCAAAAATATGTAAAAATAAGTCCACATCAAATTCCCCCACACATAAACATTTTGTGTGCTCAAATAATCTCATATTTTATTTTCATTGAGAAACTGAAAAATGTTTTATGATTCAGTCCAATATGTAACATGCCTAGAAATTTGAAATAGAGGATTGAAACATGTCAAAAGCCTTTTGAAAACAAATTTTAAAATTAAGTATTGCCTAGAAAAAATACTCAAAGGGTAATCAAGAACGAAGAGATTCATCTATCAAAGAAGATGTCATGCCTGATATGTGAATCTGCTTAGTGACTCGTTACAATTCAGGCTTAAGTCCAAAGTCCAATAGTGAGAAGAGGTAAAATTTATGTGGAGTTAAGAACTTAACCTAATGAACATTGTACATTGACTCATCACCTAGGTTCTAAAACTATTTTTTTTTGTGAATCACCTTAATGATACTACCTAAATGACTCCCAAATAAAATATTTTCCCCTTCTCCATTTAGCATTCATCATTCCCCTCACCTTAATGAACTCTTTTTTGACACTAGACGCATAATTTTATTTTTCCGTATCCAAGTATCATGTGTTATGCACTGTGAAAATTCACTTATTCAAGGTGTACAAGGGGCATATAGTAAATAGAAATGCACCCAACATCTAGGGTCTCACAGATTCATTGTGGGATCTCAGATGCCCAAATTACTCTAATTTCAAAAGTTTTATATAAAAATCATTTACATTGCCTCATTATGGTGATTTCTTTAATAAATAATGAAAAATTGTGTCACATAAGATCAAGATCAAACATTTAGTTCCAAGGACTATGATCATAACTCCACTAACAGGTGACACACATCACTCTGAAAAGTAGACCCTGAACCAAATTTCCATTAAATCACTAAGAAATATCACTTAGAAATCATCCAACCACATTAATTTCAGTTTCACAATAACTCTTAACTACCAATCAGGCATCATTTAAAGGTAAGACCCAATCAAATACAACCTAATGTCAAAAAATATTAATGATGTTTGAAAATTTTTAACCATTTTTGACCAAAATATTCAAGTTGTATTGGGTATTGATGGAATTTTCATTTAACATTTTTAATTCAATAAAGAATTGACCCTATCCCCCACAATTAAAACCCAACATTTTCCCCAAAGTTGACTTCCAAATATGGAGAAGAACAATTTGACAGTTTATGTTCACATGAGATTTTGTAATTAAGTAGATACAAGACATGTATAAAGGGTCTATTTGAAGTTAAAAAATATTGTTTTCTACATTGAATAACATAACATAATGTTCATTAACCAAAGTCATGCATTATAAATTAAGATAGTAACAAAAATATTCCATTAAAGTAAAAACATGGCATGTAACTTGTGAGTGCACTATTTACTAGGTGTAAAAATTTTATAATGTATGATTCAAATGAATGTTTAGTATAGCAGGAGGATGCATACAAAACAGCCTACATAATAATCAGTTCCAATGATAAATAAAACATCCAACAAGCATGTACCCCCCCCCCCCACACACACATAGTTTCAAGTAGTGGAATGATTTTAACAATAGTAAAATTCAACTTTTCAGCAAGGTGGAACATAAAGATTTATTGTCTAAAATATACTGACATGCTGAAAAAACTTTTTAGTATGCAAGGTCTGCACCAAATTATCCAGAAAACATGTATCAAAATTTCTAATACAGACATAATTTTTTAAAGTAACTATCATTGTTTCACCAACAGTACTATCAATGAGTCTCCGACATCAACACTAATGAATCACCTACAACTATGTATTGATGGCTCAGTTGCATTAGCAAGTAAATGAATCACTAATAGTAATAACTATGACATATAGTAAATTTTATTAAAGTGAACATGGATTAGAAAAATGAAGGAAAACTAAATAATTGAGTACTTCCCTATTTCAAATTTTATCATTAAAGCTTCAGTAAGGGAATCCCACTCCATCAATTACACAACACCAGCATCTTTATAACCTTGAAACGTAACTAGGAGACCAAAAACAAGCAGTAATCAGAACTTCTCAAAAACTAGAGCATAGAAGTAGCACATTATTCAAGGATAAAAAAGATACAAATTAAAGACAAAAAGAACCATGGGTTGCCTTCCATGCAATGCTATGTTTTAAAGGCATCAGGCAGACTTTATTTAGAATTAGTTCATAAGAATAGTGAAGGCAGTCAAGTGCTTCGGTTGTCCCTCAAAATAAAGTTTCACTCTCTCCCCATTAACCATCATGAATTTGTTTCCTTCACCACATATTACAATAGCTCCATTATTAAGCACTCCCACAACAGTAAATGGTCCATCCCACCTAGGCATAATCTTTCTAGGAAAGAGTTTGAGTCTAGAGTTAATGAGGAGGACCTTCTGTCTAGGTTTAAATTCATTGTTATTTATGATATAATCATGAAATATTTTATTATTATCCTTATAAATCCTTCAATTATCATAAATCTCTAACCTAATCTCATCAATATCACTTAACTCAAGTAATCTTCTCTCACCTGCACTCTTACTGAAAAAATTTGGAGCCTTAACTACCCAATAAGACTTATATTGCATCTCCAAAGGCAAATGAAATCATTTCCCAAACAATATCATGTATGAAGACATACCTATTTGGGTCTTGAAATCATTTCTATATACCCATAAAGATTAATCCAATTTAAGAGACCATCCCTTCCTAGAATTTGACATAGTTTCTCAGGTATTTGTTTCATTTCTCTATTTAAAACTTCCACTTGCCCACTGAACTGTAGATGATAATGAGTTCCAGTTTAATGAACACAAATATATATTTCCAAAAAGCTTTAAATTTTTAATTACTAAACTATGTTCCATTATCAGTGATAAATGTATTTTGGGCTCCAAATATTGAAAATATGTTATTTTTCACAAATTTTATTACAGATTTATCTTGGTTTTTGGGAATTGCCACTGCCTCAACCCACTTTGACATGTAATTTATAGAAACAATAATATAATCATTCCCATGAGATGATGTAAATGGACCCATGAAATCAAAACACCAAACATCAAAAATCTAAACATCTAAAATACCTTTTTGGGGTAACTCTTGAATCATAAAAACATTAACTAATCTCTGACACTTTTCATAGCCTTCTACAAAGCTCCTAACAACCTTAAAAAGAGTGGGACAATAGAAACTAGATTGTAAGAAATTCTGGGTCATTCTATCACCACCATGTTGACTACCCCAATGTGAGGACTAAAAACTCTCTAACCCAGGAAACATCTCTTCCTCAGGAACACCCCCCTAAGAATACCATCAGCACATCTCCTAAACATCAAGAGATCATCCCATAGATAATATTCATGTTCATAAATGAAATTATCTCTTTGGTTTTTAGACTTATTTTTGAGAAAGACACCTACTACTAAGAAGTTGGGAAAATCTGAATTCCAAGAATATTTTCTAAAATAAACAAATATCATTTTTTCATGTGGAAAGGAATAGTTTATTTCCAATGGATCTACATATTGAGTAAGAGAAATCCTAGATAGTTGGTCAGCAAGTATGTTTTCAGCTCCCTTCTTATCCCTTATTTTTAAATTATATTTTTGTAATAATAGAATCCATATAATCTTTCTAAATTCAATTTATTTCTTGGACAACAACCACTTTAAAGCATAATGATAAGTGAAAATGATGACTTTTGAGCCAAACAAATACTGTCTAAACTTCTCTAGAGAAAAAACAACAACTAGAAATTATTTTTAAGTGGTGGTATAGTTCTGTTGGGTATCATTCAGTAGTATACTAGAATAATATACCACATGTAAGTTCCTATATTTCCTCTATCCAAGGACAACACCTATATCCATGTCACTAGCATCACACATAAGTTCAAAAGGTAATTTCCAATTAGGTGAAATAATAATGGGTGATGTAGTGAGTTTTTCTATTAACAGACTAATTGATTTCAAATAGTTTTCCTCAATGTTAGAAGGTGTATCCTTAATAATAAAATAACACAAGGGATTAGTTATTTTTGAAATGTCTTTCATAAACCTCTGGTAGAAACCGGCATTCCCTAACAAACCTCTAGTACATTTAAACAATTTTAGGATTTAGAAATTATTGAAGGAATTTAATTTAGCAGAATCAACTTCTAGATGTATCTTGGACACCTTATGAACTAATACAAAACCTTCTATGACCATTGTTTCATAGTTCATTGAAATATGTGTTCTAGTTTTAAGAATCAGTATTTCCATGTGGTTTCCATTAGATTTATTCATGGAACCGAAAACTTCCAACAGTTCTTTATCCAAAGGGGACCTACTTTCCAAAGGAATTCATTCATTAAGTTTGAACTTTACGATACTTAAGAACATGAATTGGTCGAGAGGATGGGTGGTCATACACATCACACCATTTTGGGGGGAATTAATTTCCACTCTAGGACTCTCTTTTTAAATTTAAGATATTTTCATGAATTCTTATTAATTCACCAAGTATATCCTAAGTATCCCTTAGAATTTACAATCACTTATTAACATGTGTTAAATTTAGAATCACTAGTATGCATTCAAGGTTATTCATTAATGGAAACATTCATGTATTTGTGGTTTTCCATCAATGGGATCCTCTAATATACCGATTAGAGATTCTTTTAATCATCATTGTGATGACACTGGTTTTTAAGCCACTCAGTGGGGCACTCTAGAATTTGTTGTCATCCAGGGAGGTGAAGGATTGTTTTGATCTTGGGATAACGCCCGTCAAATGGGCTATCTACGCATCCTTGTGAAATAAATCAGAACCCTCATAGTTCAGTGTCACTTAATAGGACACATCATACCTTTTAAGGTCATGTGATAAGTACCTCTTAGTGAAATATGCTTGGTCAAAACTTAATGTGTGACTTGTACTAAAGCAGCCAGAGGAACATAGAAATGATATGAGTTTCCATGTAGGATCAGACCCTATTGGGAATATGGACCAAGGAGAATAGGGTTGATATAATTTGTTGGGTTTGAACCTCAAGGAGGCTTCCTAAGTTTCCCATGTTAATGGGAATCAAAGCCCATGTAGTTCGATAAATCTCATTGGAAAGTATGGTCCTATGAGAAATATGATTTTGGGCTTACTTCCAAAAAAGGATGCCTTGATGATTTGAAAATTTTAATTTGGGGCTTATTTACTAAGGAGGATGCCCAGTGATCTCAGGGCTTGAGACAAATTCCTATGTATCCCAGTTAGAACAGGAATCAGAGTTCTCTTAGTTTCATTAATGAGTGTTTGTGCACATGTTATAACCATCACATATCTTTAAGCCCACGTGAGTCATGCTCTGTGTGAGAAACAAGAGGATGTGAAAGATTAAACAATGACACTTCAAACTTTTCCTCCTCTGCTAATGGAAGAGGGCGTGTCAACCCTATAAGAGGGTGAGGTGACGAGAATTCCCTCAGTTATCTCCACATTGGACAAGGGTCCAAATGGAAGGAACAAGGGGTGAAGGTGAGGGGATAATACCAAGATGGATGCCCTGAAATTGATCCTAGTATGAAAGTGGAAAAGTAAGTGTGAACTATACCTTCCATACTAGAATTTGAGGTTTCTAGATCTTTAAGAAGGGTGAGGCCAGGGCCCAAACCCTTATTCTCAAAACCAGAAAATTCCCAACATTATTTCTGGGGGAAAGGTCCATATGACTATGAAAATAAAAACTCATAGACACTCCATGAATCCTAACCCCATTATGAAAAACATTTGGGAATCCTCTGACTGTGGAAATACAAATCCTAATTGGAGACACGCTGATGTGTCTTTCCCAAAGGTTTGATAAGTCAGGAGGTTTTGGTGGAGGTCTCAACATAATCCCTTTCAGACAGGGGAGCCAGTGAAGAAGAAGGCTTTCCATGAATGGCTAAGGATGACTTGATGGCTTGTAAACTAAAGAGAGTGAAGAGATTAAGTGAATCAAAGAGGGCCGCCCATGTAGAGAAGGGTGCGCAAGTATGGCTGTGTAAGTACACTTGGGAGACCTGATGTTAACTTAATAGATGAACAACCTGTTTGGTAATACTTGGGCGAGACCTTTCTCAAGCCTTCAAGAGTATTCATAGGTGATACATGAAGTGGGGTGCTCATGTTCCTGTGAGAGGAATGGGAGGTACGCAAGTATTTATGACTTATGGAGGTTGGGCGCTTTAGGCATGCAAGTGTTATGGTTTTCAAACACTAAAAGGACTTAAGTCTAATTATCCTCCTTTAAATCCTCCGCTCAAGGTTTTGAAAAACTACCTTGAAAGTTTTGGAAGACTGGGGCGAAGTACTAGGGGGACCAGAGATGCAATTGGGCTTCAAGAAAATTTTTCAGTACAAATGGGGGACCCAAGGGTCTATTTATAGGAAAATATATGAATTTTGGAGAAATGATATGGGCGTACAAGTTACTTGCACACCAAGTTGGGGCGTGCAAGTAGGATGCGTGACTTTTTTGGGCATGCAAGTAGGTTGCACTCCGCTGGTGTTTTGGCTTGACTAAGGGGATTCAAAATTCATGCCTTTGAAAATATTGATTATTTATTCTTGTATTTTCCCATTTTCTTTCTAAGGGGATCCCCTTTGTCATTTTTAGGCCCTTTGATGTAACGAGGTATTAAAAAAATCCCCCCCCCCTCAGAATTGGATCTAAAATGAAAAAAGGATCCTATACTGAGGTAAAGTAATGATGAAGAAAGACAAAGAAAATGGGGTGTGCAAGTATTTGGAGATCAAGTAGACATGGGTGGGTAAGTGCACAATGCGTAAGATTTCTAGTGCTCATGGTGATATTTTTCTCTTATATATAAGGGATTCACTTCCACGGAATGTTTCAAAACTTTTGGATTCTCAGCTCTCAGTGTGCAAGTCTTCTATTTAGATGCTTCTGTTTCACCACGCTTCCTTTGTACGTTTTTTATCTGTGCACCTTGAGTGGGGCACCATACATGTGTGTCGACTTATACTTGCGTGTCATGTTTTAAAACTAGCATTCCTTAAATTCCTTTTCCATTATTTTGTAAAACATAAAAAATGAACATACTTTAAAAAGATGATCTCTATCTTTTTGCAGGTTCAATGGCTCCCAAAAGAATTGGAACTACTGATGAGCTTTCCAACAAGAGGATTAATGACATGATGAATGTATTTGGTCATGATTACTTCTATGTTTGCGAAACCACTCTTCCAAACATATCAAAATATTTGAAGAAGTATCATTTCAATTTTCCTCGGATTACCTATCTTACTTTGTATAGTTATGGTCATTTTCAAGATACTAACATTCCGGATCCAAAGAACTATGTCTCAAATTCGTAGTTTTAGGATTATACCATCTTCTCATTGGCCAATGTTTATGTTGGGGGATCATTTTCTAGTTTTGGGATAGAAGAGAAAGATCATATTATGCATCATAGCCTGTGTGCTCCAGATTTGAAGGCACACACACCTGAGCTGCAGCCACACTTTTATTCACCCATCTTTTGAGATTCTCAAACAGATCAGTCCAATGGTTGGAATAAAATTTGGGATTTACACCCATGAGGAGGTGTAAAACTCGCATGGATGTGGGAATACTGGGTGTGAAAGACATGTTCCAAATTTGCAGATGATTTGAGAATCTTTAGGATTTATGAAGTTGTCTAGGTTGGGAAAACCTATGTGTATAGAATGATAATTTCATGCCAGAGTTATTAATTAAGTGGAGCCCAGAGACTAATTCCTTCCAGTTAACACATGGAGATATAGGTATTAGTTTTTGGGACGTTTACAAAATTTATGGAGCTCCAATCCTTGGAGACATGTATGACGAGTTTATTCCTCCCAAGGTGACATGGAATTACTCAGAAAAGACACCATATTTGGCTCATGAGTTGATGAAAATATTTAACAAACTCAATAATTCAATCACTGTGAAAACTCGCACTATAAGGGACATTTATCTGGGGTAATGGTTGGAAATATTTTTAATAAAGAAGAAGGAAAAGGTCCCACTTTCACTCATCCAAGTAGCTGTCCAAGGGCATAGAAGATATGCACTCCTCGCACCTTTTGGGAAACAATGGAGAAGGGAGAATTTGAAAAATGGGGATATGATATCAACACAAAAATTCTTTCAAAGACACGTATGGAAGGTATATTAGCCATGTGGCTCAGTGTATATTTATTACTAGTCTTAGACTCCAACGGAGGTGTGAGGTCGAGAACCTTTGTTATTGCAGCGGTGCTGGCAGAGAATAGGATGGTAGGGCTAGATACTTCTGTTTTAGCCAATATTCATAGGAGTTTTCTGCATATTTAAAATGGAAAATATCCTTTTATAATAGCGGGTCCATTCCATGTGTTGTGGTGATGGATTGATACTCACTTTATAACTTATGTAGTAAAAAGTTGAGTACCGGTTTTTGGAAGTTCTTTCCGACCATCTGTTCAATCCTTTTATGGTATTTCACCCATGTCTCTGAATTCTCTTGACAATAAGGTTAGGTTGATCATGAATAAGGAATTTCATTTCTTTCCTTATTGGAATCCACCTATCGGGTGATTTGTTGATGATGGTACTGCCATTTTAGAACTGAGAGGAAATATTCTAGCTTGCCGAGATGGCGTGTTGGCCACCAGAATCAACAAAAAAATCATATGTGAGGCCTATGATAATTATAGATTTTCACGTTAATTCAAATGTCTACAAATGAATAATGTATCCACTCCTGTGCATGTCAGACTAGAGAAACACCCGATGGTTTCCCGACAACTATGGTAGTTGACATTTGCATAGAAGATCGGGGTAGTTTTTAATTTACCTGTTGCGGATGTAGTAAGAAGATTAACCATATGGTATTTTGAAAAATGGTTTTCATCATACCCTAAAGGGGTATTAAATCATGTCATCCCCTGAGTGGGGATAAAGATAAATAGTAGGAAGGAACCCCTTCGCTTGGAATATAATTCTTCATCATTAGGGGTAGATTTGCAAGAATCAGAGAGTAGACGTGATGATGCTCTAAATCCAAAAAAGAGACCTTGCTCCTAGAATAATCCTCCTACTAGGATAAAAAATCCACTCCATAAATCCCAACTGATGTCGTATCAAGGCAATCTATTCACCATCATTTTGAAGAGCAGCGAGTTCCATTTTCCAATACATCATCTGAGACAAATGGTGCTGGGAAAAATTTCATGTCCAAGGTTGTAATATCTTCATCAAAAACCTCGGACATACATTCTGAATATATATGATCAGAGGTTGTTTGAACATGGTAGAGTCTATACAATGATGTTGAGACCATGTGGATGGATTTGTGTGAGGGACTGCATATTCTGGGAGTAGGGGATTTATGGGCTTCTTTTAACATTCTTTTTAAGGATAATCCCAATGAGGTAAGGACCTATATTAGAGAGATAGAAATTATCATATATTCCACTGATTAATCAATCCCTAAAATAAAGCGTTTAATGAAATTATAGATCGTGGTACCACCGAATGGATTAATCCTTCATTAGATGAAGAATGGCATGACTTTGTAGATCCCAAAGATGTATGTTCTCTTTATTTCATATTTTCCTCTATTTTGGAACTCTAATTTTAATCAAAACATTTTTACATAGGAGAAATTTTTTCTTAACTTATATTTGGGTAAAGGAAAGACAACAAAAATTCCCTCACCACAATATAGTCTTGTAGGAACTACTCTTGGAGCTACCAGATCGCCCCATGAATCAAGAGAAATATATCTGGGTAGATAGGCCATGGAAGACGAAATAGAGAAGGTGTTGGGATCACCGATACCCATTTTTGTAGGTGACTATAAAAGACCTCTTAAAAATAAAAAGAAGAAAAATCATTGAAGAATGAAAACCATAGTTAAGCGCTTTCTTATCAGTGGTAAGTCTCCCTGATAATCATGAATTTTTGTTTTATTCATGAAAAAGATTTTAAACTTTTTAATATTACAGAGGCTTCTTTTGTATCTTCTTTGAAAGAAACCACTGATAAGACTCAAGGAGATGTAGATGGTGCTGCTGAGAAAACACAAATTCCTGTAGATTCAGTGGTTCCTAAAGAGGCATTGAAGTCAAAGGAACCAATATATGTCCCCTGCATTGCTCTGATTACTGCTATCAGAGAAGAGAAAGCTTCTAGTAACTCAATTATATTTTATAAATCATCCAATGCAACAATAGAAGACTTCCATTCTGTGACACTTTTAGGTTCCTCACATGCACCAGAACATATGGAAAAAACTGTTGTTGACCCCATAATTGTTGATGAAGAAGATACTCGGGGACACAGGTTATCAGAGGAAGGTTTTGAAGTAAACACGCCAAGTGTTCCCATGGGAGAGACAGACCTGGGATCTAAGATATCATTGGATTAAATGATGAACCTTGGAAAGTCTTTTGAAGAACTATTAGAACATGTTAAAATATCAAATTTTTTAGATGATTTTAAATTTCCTTATATAGAATCAACTGGACATGAGTTCTCATTATTCATCATGTTAATCATCTTATGATTAACTTTCTAACCATGGTTGATTTGAAATATGCATTTCAATCTAAAGAAACTGCTGCTACAACAGTTCCTGAAGGAAGTGTTGATATTAATTTCAACCCTACCATTGTGGAGACATTGGCTCAAGTGAATCTTGAGGTATCAAGTCTTCCTGTATTAACTCTAAAAATCCGGAGCATGTTAAAGATAGCACTCCTCAACCAGAGATATCAAATAAAATTTCTACAACTGAGAAAATTGGGGAGGATTCTTCTCAAGCTAATGACCTAATTCTAGGTAAGAGATGTGGATATTGTGATTAAATTCACTTTTATTATCTCTAAAATATAACCATGATTATTGATTTACCATATAGGGGTTTCAACTTAAATGGCTAGGTCTGCATGTAAAGCCTCTGCATCTACCCAAACAACATTTGAAGGTGGGGTAACCATTGTCCAAGAAGAAATAGAGCAGGGCACTTCTTTCAGTGCATTAGTTATAGAATATACCCCTCTTTATGACAGTGATTCTGAATCGGACCCAGAACTACAGAAGGATCTTCGTCTTGCTCATCGCAAAGCATGGAAAAATTTCTGGAAGATAATATCTGAGATGCCCCTTGAGGAACTGCCTTCAAGAATTCAACGACTTTCATCTCTTTTTATCATGATTGGATTTGGAGGTTTTGAAAACCATGAAATTCATACTACGATGGAAGAGATTATCTGGATGAGAGATCAAGAGCGAAATCTTCAACAATGCTTGATAAAAGCCAAATTGTCTATCAAAATTGAATAGTTCCAAGAAGCACTATCCCAAGATGAGGCAAATCATAATGCAAAGATGAAGTGACTGGCACGAACAATTAAAGAAAATACTGTTTAGCAACTGTGCCTTCAACATGAGTTAGATTTCCTTACAGGGGAGCGTGACCAGCTTCATAGCTTATTAGGAGAAGTCCAGAAGGAAGGTCAAAAATCTATATCATATGCAAGATAAGTACTTCATTATGCTGAAGAGAGTGAGGCTAGTTAGATAAAAAAACTCCAACAAACAGTTGATGAGGCTTAGAAATCTGTTAAACAAATGAGGATTTACGTAGAAAGTCTTTTGTAAAAAATATCATTAAGAGAGAGATTCCATTTTTTGGATGCTTCTTCGTAAAAAAAACTCATAAATGAAAAGTTTTTTATCTTTTATCATTTATTTTTTCACTTTCATTAATTGATTTTTTTTACCTAGGTCATTGGGCCCCATAAGAATAATGGGATAATATTTAGGGTTGAAATAGATTTGACCAAAAACATTTAAATTAGATACCAAACTAAACTATGTGGCTAATAATTGCTTTAATATTATTTAAATTTTTTCAAGGGGACTCTTGAGTCATGATTTTTATAGTCACCAAATCTAAAACCCGTATCAACATAAGGGGAGTCCCTTCCAAGAACGAATTTACCATTACATTACAAAACTGTTATGTGGGCTGTTTTATACAGGTCCAACTGGGGAATATGCTACATAGAAAAATAGTGACAACTTTTGACTGATAGGCCTGTTATGTAGTCAACTTATACAAGGCTGCTTAAGGTCATGTGCTATATAGTTAGGTAAAAGAGATCTTACAAATTTAACACTTACCTGTTGATAGATAGGGGAAAATAATATTTGAATAACTCAAGACCACAGTGGGTGGTTTTTCCAAGGAATGAAATTTTATGAATGAAAAGATACTATTTTAGACTAACATACATCATGAATAGGAAAACCATTTCTATTCAAATTTGGTGTATGATTAACGGTTAAAAAATTTCAGAAAGGGAAATTTTTTATATTATACCATGCAGTTTTAAGTCATGCAGTGAGGATATTATATAGTGTAGTTTTAATTCATATAGTGAGGACATTGTACTGTTCATTTTTAAGTCATGCAGTGAGGACATTGTACTGTGCAGTGTTAAGTCATGCAGTGAGGACATTGGGTGTCTTTAATTTAAGGTCTTTATCTCTGACCAAAGGTATTAGAAAACTCTCCCAATTTCTTGAAAAATATGTTTGGAAACATACTATCATATTCAGGTAAGGAAGAGAAAAATTTAAACTATGATTTGGTAATTTCTGAAACTGAGGAATGATATGGGAGAAGGGATAAAAGAATTAGAGGAAGTCTTTTCCAAGAACAAAGTTACCATTATTTGACAAACCCGTTATGGGGGTTGTCTTATGCAGGGCCAACTGGGGCATATGCCGCATAACCAAATAGTGGCATCTTTTGACTGATATGACTATTATGTAGGCAACTTATTCAAGGCTGCCTAAGGGCACGTACTTCATAGTTATGCAAAAGAGCTCTAATAAATTTACCGTTCTATTGGAAAAAGTCAAAGTAAGATTATGGCGATTCGGATTTTTCAAAGCATAGAGTTTGGTTTATGGAGAAAGGTACCTGAATATGGAATGGTTATTTCCAACCAAGATGCCCCAAGAATCAAAGGAATGTGACTTTTACGAAGGTCTAACCCAGACGTAAGAGATATGGTGTCTTTTGTTTTAGGTCATACAACTAGGATCCGAAATGGAAACAATATATAATATGTGGCCAGGTGATTAAAAGGTTATTTCATATTGTATTAAACGCATGGTGAGGAAAATTTTTAAACCATGGTCTTGAAGTCTTTTAGATTGTGAGAAAGATAATGGGACAAGTATACTTGAATGATTATTTTAAAATACAAATTCTTGTATATTGTCATCAAAGATTAAAGGGGACAAAGATACTATAACCAAGAACAAAGTTACCATTACTTGAAAAACTCATTATGGGGGTTGTATTATGCAGGGCCAACTAGGGCATATGATGAATATCTAAATAGTGGAATCTTTTGACTGATAGGCATGTTATGTAAGCAACTTATACAATGTCACCTAAGGGAACGTGCTGCATAGTTAAGAAAAAGAGCTCTCAGATATTAGAAACCCTATTTCCAAAATCCATAAGATATATTATGAAGATCTGGAAATATTCATGATTAAGAGTATGCGATATGGAAATAGTTTATGTTCAATGGAAATGAGAAATATTTGAACCAATATTGTCCATGAGTTTGACATCCTTTACAAAGATATGACTCATATGTAAAATGGAGACTTTCTTCGTTTCTTCTGAATTAATATTATGATGTGCAGTTTAAAGTCATGCAATGAAGACATTTTCACCCCCATAAATAATTAAAATAACTTATTTATATTAAGAATCACCTTATTTAAATCCTAAACTCACATGATCCATGATCGGTGTGAGAAACAAGGAGTAGTAAGGGTCTTTTCTATAATACAAAGGTGACACAGATATAGAATAGGGGTATCAGATTTCCATATAGTTTAACGTCATGGGGTAAGGATGAAACTGAATTGATATGAAAGTAATGACATATTATAACTGGATTAAGGGATAAAACCCAAGTGTCACTATATTTCTTGCTGGGGGAATAATCATATCATACATAGTTCTTAAAACATTCTCTATGCATATTTGACTCATAAACAAGAAACAAGGGGGCTGTATCGCGGTTGGGAATCAGATTGGAGATCTAGGCGTCTCTATGTTTCTCAAAATTGATGATAATTAAGCCGTACATAGTTCCTTAAACAATCATTCCTTGTTCTATTGGAGTTTTACATGAATAATGGGGGCTTCTTTACACGTTCTGAGAGAATGGTAAATCTTAAGACATAAAATGGTATAAGGAAAAAATCATATATCTTAATGAAACACTCTGTATAGATCTGATTCATATACAGGTGGATAAAAGGAATTAATAAGATTTTGTGATTGTGGCTAAGACAAAAATTGGAGATTCATGTGTCACTATGTATCTCATTGAAAATGAGAATCAAGATATACGTAGTTCTTGAAACATGGTATCTATGTAGATATGACTCAGAAATAGGGATGGGAGGGATTCATGTACTACTAAGGAGTAGTGATGATGCCAATGATATTTAATTATGGAATATTATAATGTCAAATAGAGAAAATGTTAGTTGTACAAATGATGTTATGCAGTTTAACGTCTTGCGACAAGGATGAAGATGCTACACATTTTAACATCATGCTGCATGGATGCTAACAGTTGTTATGTAGTTTAATGTCTGGTAACTATGACATGGGGGTTGTGTAGTTTTAAGTCTTACAGCAAGGACATGGTTCTGTGTAGATTATAGTCTTGTAGTGAAGACAAATGTGTATAATTACAAAAAGTATTTCTTCAAAAATCTCGCATTGGTTGGAGTTGTAATGAGCTCTTAATCCATTTAGATTAAGGCATAGGCTTCATTTGAATAGAACTTGTGTATGGAATAAGGTCCTTCCCATTTTGGTTCATGTTTTGGATGTTTCTTTCCTGGTATCATTGGAGTCTTAAGGACCAATACAAATTCTCCGTGAAGGAATGAACGAAGCTGAAATTTCATATTAGAATCTCTCGTTATTCTGTTTTGATAGACTTCTAAATGATGCAATGTATGGAGTCTTTTCTCATCTAATCATTCCAACTCGTCGAACTGTTTCTGAGATCATTTATCTATAGACAACTGATCAGAGATTACAACACTATGTGAATGCAATTGTATTTCAATTGAAAAAACTACATCATTTCCATATACCAATGAATAAGGAGTGGCTTGGGTAGCAGTATGAATAGTTGTATGATAATCCCATAACGCATTCAAAAGTTTATCAGGCCATGATTTTTAATCTTTATCCACCATCTTATGAAGTATATTTTATAGAGTATTATTGAAGGCCTTGATTTTTCCGTAGGCCACTGGATGATAGTGGGATGAATGGTTGGACTTGATATTATGTTCCTGATACAACTTTTTTACTTTAGTAGAACAAAAAATCATGTTTTTTTCTATCAAAATAGTATGAAGGATTAAAAATCTGATGATGATATTAGTTTTGAAAAATCTAAAAATGCTTTTGGATCCGACTTCCTTGAGAGGTATTGCCTCTTTGCATTTAGAGAAGATGTTAGTAGAAGTGAGAATATACTTGAACTGCTTAACCGTGGTTGGAGGATAAGTCCCTACTATATCCATTCCCCATATGGAAAATGTCCAAGAGTATTTATTTTTATGTAGAAAATATGGGGGTTGATGAATGAAGTTGGCATGCACATGACAAGGATGACATTTTTTAGTGAAATCTGTACAATCCTGTGTCATTAACGGCCAAAAGTATCCAATGCTTCAGATCTTATAGAAGAGTTTTTGCCTAGATTTGTGGGCACCACAAGCTTCTGAATGTACTTCTTTCATGAAAGTTGTGGTCTCTTCTCCATAAATACATCTGAATAGAATTCCATCAATGCCTCACTTGTGAAGGATCTTTTGGTGGTTTGAACTATCATAGAGAGTAAAATTGGCCGCTCGTTTCCAGATTTGTTCCTTTTCATCCCTATTTGGTGGAAGTATCCCATTTTGAAGATATTCCATGATAGATGTTCTCTATCCCGTGGTATGACCATATGGTTCAAAAGTAGGGGAAATTTCATTAATTTCCTCTATTCTGATTTGAACAAAAGGTGAAACCACACGGCGATGGGTTGTGTTGATAATTGTCTCCACTCGATTTGGATATGCCAAGTTGTAGTTATGTTATCTAGTAAATATTCTTGAGCATTTTGTGATCGCGGGACCTAAGACAATGTCGGCTCTGAGGGAAATTTATCCATTAACCCTCTGACATAATTACACAAAGAAATTAATTCTTCATTTCTGATATAATATTCCCCATTAATATGTTTGATTACCAATTCCCAATCACCTTTTACCTTTAAATGATCCATTTTCACCTAAAGGTCCAATTCCAAACCTGCAATGAGAGCTTGATGTTCTACTTCATTGTTAGTACCACTTTCTGATAATAGGAAAGAATAAGGCAATACTAACTTTTCTGGGGAAATTAACACAATGCCTAATCCCAAAGTGTTGAGTTTAGGTTTTTCCATTCCATATCCTATTGGACTCCTGGAAGCACCACCAAAATACATTTCCCATCTTTGGAAGTTATCTTGAATAGAGAATACCTCTTCATCAGGAAGCTTAGTATTAAACGATATATCTTCCGTAGATGGATGTTTAGCATGGAAGTCAGCCAGAGCATGGACTTTTTTGCCTTTTGAGGTGAAAACTCGATATCAAATAATTGCAAAATAACCTCCCACAGTTCCAGACGTCCTATAAGCATAGGACGATTGAGGATAAATTTGAGTCTGTTATTACGAGATACCAATTGAACCTCATGATGTTGCAGGTAGTGCCTCAATTTCAAAAATGCAAAGATTAATGTCAGGCAGCACTTCTCAATACTTGAATACCAAGTTTCCGCATCAAGCATAGTTTGACTGAGATAATAAAGGTTGTTTGCATTCCCAACATCATTCTTTTGGGTGAGGAAGGAACCTAGTGATCACTCTAAAGCTATCACGTAGAGAATAAGTGGTCTTACTTAAACAGGTGGCATTAACACTGGTGGACTCAAGAGATATCTCTTGAGGGTATTAAATGATTCTGGGAAATATTTAGTCCATTAGTAAGTGACTCCCTTCTTCATAAATCTAGTGAAGGGTAAACACTTGCCTGCTAAATTGGAGATAAAGCGCCGAATATAGGTCATGTGTCCTTGGAGTCCTCTTAATTCATTTAAATTTCGAGGAGATGACATACCCAGTATTGATTTTGTTTTCTCAGGATCAACTTCGATACCAAGATGGCATACAACAAAGCTAAGGAATTTTCCTGAGGTTAACCCGAAAGCAAATTTCAAGGGGTTCGTCGTCAAAGTGTGTAGCTGAATTTTATTGAATATGGTTTCCAAATCAGCCAACTGATTGGATCGTTGTCAGGATTTGACCACTAAATCATCCACATAACATTCAACAAATTTACCTAATAGGGGTTTAAAGATATGGTGCATGTCACGTTGGTATGTTGCACCTGCATTCTTTAAGCCAAAGGGCATTACCCGATAGCAAAACACACATTGAGGGGCTCTAAAGGCTGTAGATTCTTCATCCTCTTGGGCCATATAGATTTGATTATACACAGAATAACCATCCATGAAGGAAAGAGGATCATAGCCAGCTGTTGCATCAATTAGAAGTTCTATAATTAGGACTGGAAAATCATCTTTAGGACAATGCTAGTTAAGATCTCTGAAATCAATGCAAACTCTAATTTTCCTATTCTTCTATTCAATGGGTTAATATTTCATAGCCATTTTGGAAACTAAACATCCCTGACAAAGTTAGCCTTTATAATCTTATCAACTTCAGCTTTAATTTTCGAGGCATGAGTTCGGTGTGTTCTCCTTGCTGCTTGCATAAATCCACAATGTTTTTCTAGAAAACCCTAATGATGGGTGGATACATCAGGATTAAGACCTGGAATTTCTATATAATTACAAGAAAATATATCTCAATGTTTCTTTAAAATTATTTATACACCTCTTTATCTTCAAAGGTCATGGACACACTAATTAGAGTGGGGCATGGATCTTATTTTGTACCCAGATTTATTTCTCTGAGATCATCCACGGTGGTAAAGACACCATCTTCAAATAATGGAGGAGAATCCCCGAGATATTCCTCTTCTTCTCCATTATGTATTACCTCTTATGTTTCCACTTCAATTGTAGATGATGAGGCAAAACATCTAGTGTTAGGGGAGAAATCAGTATTTGATCATCCCGAATAAAAGGCCACAATATCTGACCCTACTGAGGACGAAGGGTCTTCATATGGTAATAAAGAGGTATTGGTGGATTGAGAATAAACATCTTTGTCTTCCTCTAGAATTAATTCTATTTCATCTATTCTGGTTGACGAAGTAGAGGCTTGTTATAGTTCCGCAAATGAGATGAAAACATATCCATTCAGGAATTCATCATTACTTGGTGTGTCAATAATTTCTCCCATGTTATCAGGATCAGTTTCCGAAATTGATGTTATGGAAGTTACGAGACAAGTATTTAGATTTGGTTTTACCCTTTCAATTAGATTGATGGGTAACACATAATCTGTACTCAAATGTATCAATGGATTTTCTGGGATCTTTTCCAATCAATTTGGAGGATTAATGCTAGTTATCTTCTTTTTCATGGGCTTCGTTCCTTTTGTGTGATAAAACTATGCCTCAATGAACTAAGATTCACATGTTTTGAATAGATCCTTGTCACTATACAATGTTCTAATTTTTCCATTGAAACAGTATTTCAGACATTGGTGGTATGACGAGGGTATGGCTGCATGTTGATGCAGCCAAGGACTTCCAAGTAGAATATTGAAGGTTTTGTCCTGACGAACAACCATGAAATCTGAATTAAACCCAAGATCTCCAAACTGATTATTGAGAGTAATTTCTCCCATAGGTTCTTGTTCATTCTAGTCATATCCTTAAAACATTAAAGTCAAAGGGGATAAGTCAGATTCAGTAAGGCCCAATTGATAAAGTGTATGAATGGGAATGAGGTTGAACCTGAAGCCATTATCAATGAAGGCTTGTCGGATATCTAGGTCATTGACCTTGCCAGAAAAATATAAAGGTCCGATATGCCCATGTACAATATCATCTTCATCTTAATCCATAAAAGATACAATACTAAAAAAATGATCTATATCCATGGATCTATAGCCGCACATTAAATGATTTGTGGCTATAGCTAAGATATATCCACACCCAAATAGTCGGGCATGGAAATATCTTATGTGAAAATTATTTTGATCGGGCCGCATCGTGAATCTCCTCATCGTCCTCGCCCTTCCTCCCGCATCTGGATTCCTCCTCCCTCACCGTCCTCATTTTCCCTCTTCCCCTCCTCCCCTCGGGATTCCTCCTCCCTTGCCATTTCTCCTCCCTTCCTCCCCTCCTTATTCCTCCTCCTCTCATGATTTCTCCTCCCCCTTTAGCTCCCACGCAGCCAGCAAACCTCCCCACCGGCTCCGACGTGGCTCTGATGCCTCCCTGCCGATGCGGCTACGGCACTGCCAGCCCACCGCCTCATTGACATGACCTACCCACCTCCCTGCGGTCACCTCACCTCCCTGTCGATACTGCTCCGAGGTTTCATTCCCATCTCCTCCTCCAGTGCACCTACTATGCGGCGATTTGAGGTAGGAATATTCATCTATTACCTTCATTATTGGTTGAGTAGTTCATTATTATTGATGTGGATTCATTGGAGGAGATAAATTATCTTGTTACTAGGAGTTTCACTCTGTTGGTATATTAACTCTGATTAATTTTGAATTGAGTAACCTTAGCTTCTACAACTATTCTTCACACTGGGTAATCATAAACTTACTAGAAAGATGATCAATTTTTTTAGGTAACAAGTAGGATATAGAAACTGCTACACATTCCCTATTATACTAAGTTTAATTTTATTGAGTTTGAGACAATGGGGTTAAATTTGTGTTTCTCATTTTAATTCTTCTGTTTCAATCATTTTCTTCCAATACTATTGTATGTGTTCATTTGTAGTTGTTTGTACATTGCAGTGTGGTGATATAGGTGCATAGTTTTTTATGTTATAGACTCCAAAGCATGATCTCAACTATCTGTACTTCGATTCCTCATAATTTATTTTTGGAGGATATATTTAAGCGGTATTCTAGAAGATATCCATGCACCCAAAAAACCCTCTCACAAATATTCATGCCTTGTAACTCTATCTGTCATCCGCTACCTACTCTAGCTAATACATCCATTTATTCTGAATAAATTTAATTCTATCAGGCCTCTCCATTTTCTCCCATGTCTCATACACAAGGAGGGAATCATTATCATCCCTCATGTATAACTCCCACTAATTAAAATCTTTCAAATATCTTTCCTCTTTTAAGATACTGGGTTCTCCATCGTCCATTAGATACAAGTAACACAAGTTAATTTCATACCTTTGTACTTGAAACCAAGGAAATAGAATTAGAAGTTTAATAACTTCATGGTGAAGTTGAAGTTCATCTAGAGCAATAACAATCTTTTTTGTTATTGCTGGGTGTTTGATGATAGGAGATACATCATCCCACTTAACTATGCTCATAATATTCTTATTTCCAATCCAGTAAAGTAAAGGGTCAATGTGATGAAGATTGAATTGTCCATAAGTTTTGAGATGATAAAAACTAGTTTGAATAAATGGATCTTTAGGATGAGGATTTTGAGGGACTTATGTTTCGGTACTTTGTACCTAAATTATTTTTATTACATCTAGAAATTGGTGGATCACTTCATCACAGGCGAGGTGAAACCAATGACCACACCCCTAGTTGAACATTTCAAATTGAGAAAGGAGAAGGAACACATAGAATCCCATAAGATAATATTGGGTTGATGTGAAGTGTATTTTATAGAAATTAAAGGGTTATAGAAGATTGTAAATTTCCTTCAAAATAGATGAGTCATTTCTTGGTTTTTCTAAGTCATACTTTGAGAGATGTTCTTATACTTGAAAGAGAACAACTATATATGTGTTCAATTTCATAGGAAAGGCTTAGTGTCAAATGTCAATGATTTAATTGATATTTTCACTCTCAATAATAAAAGTAGATTATATTTCTTTAACAGAAGTTGGAAAGGAGTTATTTGGGTTGAAGGCGACATTGAAAGATATCAGAAGGAAGAAATATGATGAGATGTTGTTTGTTGAATCATAGATTGTGATTCAATTAGTAAAAAATATGATGTTTTAATCTAGTATTGTGCTAATATGAACCAATATATGATAGATAGCAGATGCCCTTAGCACAAGTTTCCCTCTAATATTGATTCAATTTGATTAAATAATTTTTCAGTATATGAAAAATTGTAAATTATTGTATGTCTTTTATTGATTCATGTATGAGAAATAGACAATTATTATTTCCATTATATTAGTGTATGGTTTTAAATAAATAATGAAGGTTAGATCTATAATGTTTTGTAAAATGTATATGTAAAATATAAATGGAATGACATAATATATACCATAGGTGAAATATTTTTATTTATTCTATTCATTTTTTCATTTATCATGGATCATGAATCATAACAATGACCATGTATGGGAAAACAAAAATTAATAATGTTTATCTAAATAAAAAATAAGGGTCCCATCTATGTAAGAAAAATTAATGGTCTTTATTATCTACAATTGCCCCAAATCCTACTATGTGAAACAACATTCTATGAGTCTGAACCTACTAATGTGGACTATACATCCCATCTCAATGTTATTTCTATATACTTATGTGTTTGAAGCCCAATTCACTATTGTTTATGTGAAAATTAAACAATTATTTCAACCAGTCTTGCTAATGTTCTTAAAACTCTAAATTTCAAAAAACATATAATTTCAATAGTACTCACATATCTTATAGATTGTAAACATTTTTTAAACGAATTAATACTTTTCACTCATATATACAAAATAATCATAATACGTAATATTTAAAAGGTCCAAAAATTATGAAATATATCTGAATTATTGAAGAGATATTTTCATATCCTTATCTCTTGAACAAGTAACATTTATAGAGAAGATGGATTATTTTTAATGAAAGTGTTGAGGTACCTAAATTATGTTAATCACTTTTCCCATTTCAAGTGATGATCTGGAAATTAATATCCCAATTATGTAGTGTTTAATTTGATTATTATATAAAACAATAGATTTTTTTGAAATATTATATTATGCAACAATAAATAATTGTAAATATTATTGAATAAATAATTAAAATTAATCCAATTATGCCACAGTAAATACAATAAAAGAAAATAAGTTAGTACACTATAACCACAAGTTTATAAATATGCTGTATTTATGATGGGTAATACCTCTCTTTCATTATGATTTATAGACACCATGTACATGTATAAATGATCCCATATTTTTGGAAAGGCTCCTCAAATATGTGTATAGACACTATCAGGTTCATTTCATCGGCAATGGTAATGAGAAACATATTAATAAAAATGTTAAAATTCATGATAAATTAGATAAAAATGAAAAATAATGTTAATGTAACATGGAATGACATATATTAACTCTCTATAATATGATCGAACAAAAATTAGTAGTTATAACCACGTTTAGAAAATTGTGTGATGATATATTAATGTCTATATAATTAGGCCAAAAAATATTTTATAGTTAGTGAGAGATGTTAGCACTCATACACAAATATTACACATCAAGAAATGATTAGTGTGTGAGTAAATGTTAATACATTATGGTCTATAATGGAAACACACCATTCATCCTTTTCTTTGTACAAAATGGGTTCCTTTATATTTTCATAGAAGACACAATTTTTAATACGTAAACAATATTGGTAAAAAATGATTGAAAAATGAAATCCATTATCTAGAATTGTGATACCATTGACATAAACCTACAGTGGAAAACATTATGATCCTTGGAGAATATTACTAGAGGAATAATCCTAGGAAATTTATGGGAATACTGCTCTTTATCATAGAATGTAATCCTTGTGATATTTTATGGATCCTAAAACATGTTATTTAGATTAAAATACAATAGAATAAAATATTTTATATTTACTTTTCCATTATCTAACATGTTGTGAAAAATATTGTTCAAATTTTAATGGAATTAAGAAATTAGAAAACCACTAAACAAATTCACAAGTGCTTCCCATTAAACAAAAAATAAATGAGTTTCTGGAAAATAAATGGAATAATAATAATCAAGGTGTTCCAAATAGTGAAAATTCTATGAAAAATGTGGAATAAAATGGAGTATTGGATTTTGAAATCACTTGCATCAGCAAAATATGAATATTTGGAAGGAGTTTTGAAAATAAAGACTTTTCACCCACCTATATATTTTTTATGTTTCCATGTTCCATACCATAAAAAAACAAACAAACCATTGATGAACATAGTTATGAAAGTGAAATGAATTGTCTAAAATGAGGGTAATAATAGATGAACGTCACTATGATTGGAAATGATTCACAAAATAAAGGAAATATATTTTTTAAAAATAAATTATTATGCACTTGTCTATAAATGAATAAAGGACCTAATGTCAAAAATTATTAATGATGTTTGAAAATTTTTAACCATTTTTGACCAAAATATTCAAGTTGTATTGGGTATTGATGGAATTGTCATTTAACATTTTTAATTCAATAAAGAATTGACCCTATCCCCCACAATTAAAACCCAACATTTTCCCCAAAGTTGACTTCCAAATATGGAGAAGAACAATTTGACAGTTTATGTTCACATGAGATTTTGTAATTCAGTAGATACAAGACATGTATAAAGGGTCTATTTAAAGTTAAAAAATATTGTTTTCTACATTGAATAACATAACATAATGTTCATTAACCAAAGTCATGCATTATAAATTAATATAGTAACAAAAAATTTCCATTAAAGTAAAAACATGGCATGTAACTTGTGAGTGCGCTATTTACTAGGTGTAAAAATTTTATAATGTATGATTCAAATGAATGTTTAGTCTAGCAGGAGGATGCATACAAAACAGCCTACATAATAATCAGTTCCAATGATAAATAAAACATCCAACAAGCATGTACCCCCCCCCCACACACACACATAGTTTCAAGTAGTGGAATGATTTTAACAATAGTAAAATTCAACTTTTCAGCAAGGTGGAACATGAAGATTTATTGTCTAAAAGATACTGACATGCTGAAAAAACTTTTTAGTATGCAAGGTCTGCACCAGATTATCCAGAAAACATGTATCAAAATTTCTAATACAGACATAATTTTTTAAAGTAACTATCATTGTTTCACCAACAGTACTATCAATGAGTCTCTGACATCAACACTAATGAATCACCTACAACTATGTATTGATGGCTTAGTTGCATTATCAAGTAAATGAATCACTAATAGTAATAACTATGACATATAGTAAATTTTATTAAAGTGATCATGGATTAGAAAAATGAAGGAAAACTAAATAATTGAGTACTTCCCTATTTCAAATTTTATCATTAAAGCTTCAGTAAGGGAATCCCACTACATCAATTACACAACACCAGCATCTTTATAACCTTTAAACATAACTAGGAGACCAAAAACAACCAGTAATCAGAACTTCTCAAAAACTAGAGCATAGAAGAAGCACATTATTCATGGATAAAAAAGATACAAATTAAAGACAAAAATAACCATGGGTTGCCTTCCATGCAATGCTATGTTTCAAAGGCATCAGGCAGACTTTATTTAGAATTAGTTCATAAGAATAGTGAAGGCAGTCAAGCACTTTGGTTGTCCCTCAAAATAAAGTTTCACTCTCTCCCCATTAACCAACATGAATTTGTTTCCTTCACCACATATTACAATAGCTCCATTCTTAAGCACTCCCACAACAGTAAATGGTCCATCCCACCTAGGCATAATCTTTCTAGGAAAGAGTTTGAGTCTAGAGTTAATGAGGAGGACCTTCTGTCTAGGTTTAAATTCATTGTTATTTATGATATAATCATGAAATATTTTATTACTATCCTTATAAATCCTTCAATTATCATAAATCTCTAACCTAATCTCATCAATATCACTTAACTCAAGTAATCTTCTCTCACCTGCACTCTTACTGAAAAAATTTGGAGCCTTAACTACCCAATAAGACTTATATTGCATCTCCAAAGGCAAATGAAATCATTTCCCAAACAATAGCATGTATTAATACATACCTATTTGGGTCTTGAAATCATTTCTATATACCCATAAAGATTAATCAAATTTAAGAGACCATCCCTTCCTAGAATTTGACAAAGTTTCTCAGGTATTTGTTTCATTTCTCTATTTAAAACTTCCACTTGCCCACTGAACTGTAGATGATAATGAGTTCCAGTTTAATGAACACAAATATATATTTCTAAAAAACATTAAATTTTTAATTACTAAACTATGTTCCATTATCAGTGATAAATGTATTTTGGGCTCCAAATATTGAAAATATGTTATTTTTCACAAATGTTATTACAGAGTTATCTTGGTTTTTGGGAATTTCCACTGCCTCAACCCACTTTGACATGTAATTTATAGAAACAATAATATAATCATTCCCATGAGATGATGTAAATGGACCCATGAAATCAAAACACCAAACATCAAAAATCTAAACTTCTAAAATACCTTTTTGGGGTAACTCTTGAATCATACAAACATTAACTAATCTCTGACACTTTTCATAGCCTTCTACAAAGCTCCTAACAACCTTAAAAAGAGTGGGACAATAGAAACTAGATTGTAAGAAATTCTGGGTCATTCTATCACCACCATGTTGACCGCCCCAATGTGAGGACTAAAAACTCTCTAACCCAGGAAACATATCTTCCTCAGGAACACCCCCTAGGAATACCATCAGAACATCTCTTAAACATCAAGATATCATCCCATAGATAATATTCATGTTCATAAATGAATTTATCTCTTTGGTTTTTAGACTTATTTTTGAGAAAGACAGCTACTACTAAGAAGTTGGGAAAATCTGAATTCCAATAATATTTTCTAAAATAAAAAAATATCATTTTTTCATGTGGAAAGGAATAGTTTATTTCCAATGGATCTACATATTGAGTAAGATAAATCCTAGATAGTTAGTCAGCAAGTATGTTTTCAGCTCCCTGCTTATCCCTTATTTTTAAATTATATTTTTGTAATAATAGAATCCATATAATCTTTCTAAATTCAATTTATTTCTTGGAAAACAACCACTTTAAAGCATAATGATACGTGAAAATGATGACTTTTGAGCCAAACAAATACTGTCTAAACTTCTCTAGAGAAAAAACAACAACTATAAATTATTTTTAAGTGGTGTTATAGTTCTTTTGGGTATCATTCAGTAGTCTACTAGAATAATATACCACATGTAAGTTCTTATATTTCCTCTATCCAAGGACAACACCTATATCCATGTCACTAGCATCACACATAAGTTCAAAATGTATTTTCCAATTAGGTGAAATAATAATGGGTGATGTAGTGAGTTTTTCTATTAACAGACTAATTGATTTCAAATAGTTTTCCTCAAAGTTTGAAGGTGTATCCTTAATAATAAAATAACACAAGGGATTAGTTATTTTTGAAATGTCTTTCATAAACCTCCGGTAGAAACCGGCATGCCCTAACAAACCTCTAATACATTTAAACAATTTTAGGACTTAGTAATTATTGAAGGAATTTAATTTAGCAGAATCAAATTCTAGATGTATCTTGGACACCTTATGAACTAATACAAAACCTTCTATGACCATTGTTTCATAGTTCATTGAAATATGTGTTCTAGTTTTAAGAATCAGTATTTCCATGTGGTTTCCATTGGATTTATTCATGGAACCGAAAACTTCCAACAGTTCTTTATCCAAAGGGGACCTACTTTCCAAAGGAATTCATTCATTAAGTTTGAACTTTACGATACTTAAGAACATGAATTGGTCAAGAGGATGGGTGATCATACACATCACACCATTTTGGGGGGAATTAATTTCCACTCCAGGACTCTCTTTTTAAATTTAAGATATTTTCATGAATTCTTATTAATTCACCAAGTATATCCTAAGTATCCCTTAGAATTTACAATCACTTATTAACATGTGTTAAATTTAGAATCACTAGTATGCATTCAAGGTTATTCATTAATGGAAACATTCATGTATTTGTGACTTTCCATCAATGGGATCCTCTAATATACCGATTAGAGATTCTTTTAATCATCGTTGTGATGACACTGGTTTTTAAGCCACTCAGTGGGGCACTCTAGAATTTGTTGTCATCCAGGGAGGTGAAGGATTGTTTTGATCATGGGATCATGCCCGTCAAATGGGCTATCTATGCATCCTTGTGAAATAAATCAGAACCCTCATATTTCAGTGTCACTTAATAGGACACATCATACCTTTTAAGGTCATGTGATAAGTACCTCTTAGTGAAAGATGCTTGGACAAAACTTAATGTGTGACTTGTACTAAAGCAGCCTTAGGAACATAGAAATGATATGAGTTTCCATGCTGGATCAGACCCTATTGGGAATATGGACCAAGGAGAACAGGGTTGATATAATGTGTTGGGTTTGAACCTCAAGGAGGCTTCCTACGTTTCCCATGTTAATGGGAATCAAATCCCATGTAGTTCAATAAATCTCATTGGAAAGTATAGTCCTCTGAGAAATATGATTTTGGGCTTACTTCCAAAAAAGGATGCCTTGATGATTTGAAAATTTGAATTTGGGGCTTATTTACAAAGGAGGATGACTAGTGATCTCAGGGCTTGAGACAACTTCCTATGTATCCTAGTTAGAACAGGAATCAGAGTTCTCTTAGTTTCATTAATGAGTGTTTGTGCACATGTTATAACCATCACATATCTTTAAGCCCACGTGAGTCATGCTCTGTGTGAGAAACAAGAGGATGTGAAAGATTAAACAATGACACTTCAAACTTTTCCTCCTCTTCTATTGGAAGAGGGCGTGTCAACCCTATAAGAGGGTGAGGTGACGAGAATTACCTCAGTTATCTCCACATTGGACAAGGGTCCAAATGGAAGGAACAAGGGGTGAAGGTGAGGGGCTAATACCAAGATGGATGCCCTGAAATTGATCCTAGTAGGAAAGTGGAAAAGTAAGTGTGAACTATACCTTCCATACTAGAACTTGAGGTTTCTAGATCTTTAAGAAGTGTGAGGCCAAGGCCCAAACCCTTATTCTCAAAACCAAAAAATTCCCAACATTATTTCTGGGGGAAAGGTCCATATGACTATGAAAATAAAAACTAATAGATACTCCATGAATCCTAACCCCATTATGAAAAACATTTGGGAATCCTCTGACTGTGGAAATACAAATCCTAATTTGAGACACGCTGATGTGTCTTTCCCAAAGGTTTGATAAGTCAGGAGGTTTTGGTGGAGGTCTCAACATAATCCCTTTCAGATAGGGGAGCCAATGAAGAATAAGGCTTTCCATGAATGGCTAAGGATGACTTGATGGCTTTTAAACTAAAGAGAGTGAAGAGATTAAGTGAATCAAAGAGGGTTTCCCATGTAGAGAAGGGTGCGCAAGTATGGTCATGTAAGTACACTTTGGAGACCTGATGTTAACTTAATAGATGAACAACCTATTTGGTAATACTTGGGAGAGACCTTGCTTAAGCCTTCAAGAATATTCATAGGTGATACAAGAAGTGGGGTGCTCATGTTCCTGTGAGAGGAATGGGAGGTACGCAAGTATTTATGACTTATGGAGGTTGGGTGCTTTAGGCATGCAAGTGTTATGGTTTTCAAACACTAAAAGGACTTAAGTCTAATGATCCTCCCTTAAATCCTCCGCTGAAGGTTTTGAAAAACTACCTTGAAAGTTTTGGAAGACCGGGGCAAAGTACTAGGGGGACCAGAGATGCAATTGGGCTTCAAGAAAATTTTTCAGTACAAATGGGGGACCCAAGGGTCTATTTATAGGAAAATATATGAATTTTGGAGAAATGAGATGGGTGTACAAGTTAATTTCACACCAATTTGGGGTGTGCAAGTAGGTTGTGCGACTTTTTTGGGCATGCATGTAGGTTGCACTCCGCCAGTGTTTTGGCTTGACTAAGGGGATTCAAAATTCATGCATTTGAAAATATTGATTATTTATTCTTGTATTTTCCCAATTTCTTTCTAAGGGGATCCCCTTTGTAATTTTTAGGCCCTTTGATGTAATGAGGTGTTAAAAAAATCCCCCCCTCAGAATTGGATCTAAAATGAAAAAAGGATCCTATACTGAGGTAAAGTAATGATTAAGAAAGACAAAGAAAATGGGGTGTGCAAGTATTTGTAGATCAAGTAGACATGGTTGGGTAAGTGCGCAATGCGTAAGATTTCTAGAACTCATGGTGATATTTTTCTCTTATATATAAGGGATTCACTTCCACAGAATGTTTCAAAACATTTGGATTCTCAGCTCTCAGTGTGCAAGTCTTCTATTTAGATGCTTCTGTTTCACCACGCTTCCTTTGTACGTTTTTTATCTATGCGCCTTGAGTGGGGAACCATACATGTGCGTCGACTTATACTTGTGTGTCATGTTTTAAAACTAGCATGCCTTAAATTCCTTTTCCATTATTTTGTAAAACATAAAAAATGAACATACTTTAAAAAGATGATCTCTATCTTTTTGCAGGTTCAATGGCTCCCAAAAGAATTGGAACTACTGATGAGCTTTCCAATAAGAGGATTAATGACAAGATGAATTTATTTGGTCATTATTACTTCGATTTTTGCGAAACCACTCTTCCAAACATAGCAAAATATTTGAAGAAGTATCATTTCAATTTTCCTCGGAGTACCTATCTTCCTTTGTATAGTTATGGTCATTTGCAAGATACTAACATTCTGGATCCAAAGAACTATGTCTCAAATTCATAGTTTTAGGATTATACCATCTTCTCATTGGACAATGTTTATGTTGGGGGATCATTTTCTAGTTTTGGGATAGAAGAGAAAGATCATATTATGCATCATAGCATGTGTGCTCCAGATTTGAAGGCACACACACATGAGCTACAGCCACACTTTTATTCACCCATCTTTTGAGATTCTCAAACAGATCAGTCCAATGGTTGGAATAAAATTTGGGATTTCCACCCATGAGGAGGTGTAAAACTCGCATGGATGTGGGCATACTGGGTGTGAAAGACATGTTCCAAATTTGCAGATGATTTGAGAATCTTCAGGATTTATGAAGCTGTCTAGGTTGGGAAAACCTATGTGTATAGAATGATAATTTCATGCCAGAGTTATTAATTAAGTGGAGCCCAGAGACTAATTCCTTCTAGTTAACACATGGAGAGATAGGTATTAGTTTTTGGGATGTTTACAAAATTTATGGAGCTCCAATCCTTGGAGACATGTACGACGAGTTTATTCCTCCCAAGGTGACATGGAATTACTCAGAAAAGACACCATATTTGGCTCATGAGTTGATGAAAATATTTAACAAACTCAATAATTCAATAACTGTGAAAACTCGCACTATAAGGGAAATTTATCTGGGGTAATGGTTGGAAATATTTTTAATAAAGAAGAAGGAAAAGCTCCCACTTTCACTCGTCCAAGTAGTTGTCCAAGGACATAGAAGATATGCACTCCTCGCACCTTTTGGGAAACAATGGAGAAGGGAGAATTTGAAAAATGGGGATATGATATCAACCCAAAAATTATTTCAAAGACACGTATGGCAGGTATCTTAGCCATGTGGCTCAGTGTATATTTATTACCAGTCTTAGACTCCAACAGAGGTGTGAGTCCGAGAACCCTTGTTATTGCAGCGATGCTGGAAGAGAATAGGATGGTAGGGTTGGATACTCCTGTTTTAGCCAAGATTCATAGGAGTTTTCTTCATATTTACAATGGAAAATATCCTTTTATAATAGTGGGTCCATTCCATGTGTTGTGGTGATGGATTGCTACTCACTTTAGAACTTATGTAGTACAAAGTTGAGTACCGGTTTTTGGAAGTTCTTTCCAACCATCTGTTCAATCCTTTTATGGTATTTCACCCATGTCTCTGAATTCTCTTGACAATAAGGTTAGGTTGATCATGAATAAGGAATTTCATTTCTTTCCCTATTGGAATCCACCTATCGGGTGATTTCTTGATGATGGTACTGCCAGTTTGGAACTGAGAGGAAATATGCTAGCTTGCGGAGATGGCGTGTTGGCCACCAGAATCAACAAAAAAATCATATGTGAGGCCTATGATAATTATATATTTTCACGTTAATTCAAATGTCTACAAATGAATAATGGATCCACTCCTGTGCATGTCAGACTAGAGAAACACCCGATGGTTTCCCGACAACTATAGTAGTTGACATTTGCAGAGAAGATCGGGGCAGTTTTTAATTTACCTGTTGCGGATGTAGTAAGAAGATTAACCATCTAGTATTTTGAAAAATGGTTTTCATCATACCCTAAAGGGGTATTAAATCATGCCATCCCCTGAGTGGGGATAAAGAGAAATAGTAGGAAGGAACCCCTTCGCTTGGAATATAATTCTTCATAATTAGGGGTAGATTTGCAAGAATCAGAGAGTAGACGTGATGATGCTCTAAATCCAAAAAAGAGACCTTGATCCTGGAATAATCCTCCTACTAGGATAAAAAAATCCACTCCATCAATCCCTACTGATGTCGTATCAAGGCAATCTATTCACCATCATTTTGAAGAGCAGCGAGTTCCATTTTCCAATACTTCATCTGAGAAAACTGGTGCTGGGAAAAAATTCATGTCCAAGGTTGTAATATCTTCATCACAAACCTCAGACATACATTCTAAATATATATGACAGAGGTTGTTTGAACATGGTAGAGTCTATACAATGATGCTGATACCATGTGGATGGATTTGTGTGAGGGACTGCATATTCTAGGAGTAGGGGATTTATGGGCTTCTTTTAACATTCTTTTTAAGGATAATCCCAATGAGGTAAGGACCTCTATTATAGAGATAGAAATTCTCATATATTCCACTGATTAATCAATCCCTACAATAAAGCGTTTAATTAAATTATAGATCGTGGTACCACCGAATGGATTAATCCTTCATTAGATGAAGAATGGCATGACTTTGTAGATCCCGAAGATGTATGTTCTATTTCTTTCATATTTTCCTCTATTTTGGAACTCTAATTTTAATCAAAACATTGTTACATAGGAGAATTTTTTTCTTAACTTATAGTTGGGTAAAGGAAAGACAACAGAAATTCCCTCACCACAATATAGTCTTGGAGGAACTACTCTTGGAGCTACCAGATCGCCCCATGAATCAAGAGAAATATCTCTAGGTAGATAGGACATGGAAGAGGAAATAGAGAAGGTGTTGTGATCACCGATACCCATTTTTGTAGGTGACTATAAAAGACCTCTTAAAAATACAAAGAAGAAAAATCATCGAAGAATGAAAACCATAGTTAAGCGCTTTCTTATCAGTGGTAAGTCTCCCTGATAATCATGAATTTTAGTTTTATTCATGAAAAAGATTTTAAACTTTTTAATATTACAGAGGCTTATTTTGTATCTTCTTTGAAAGAAGCCACTGATAATACTCAAGGAGATGTAGATGGTGCTGCTGAGAAAACACAAATTCCTGTAGATTCAGTGGTTCCTAAAGAGGCATTGAAGTCAAAGGAACCAATATATGTCCCCTGCATTGTTCTGATTACTGCTATCAGAGGAGAGAAAGCTTCTAGTAACTCAATTATATTTTATAAATCATCCAATGCAACAATAGCAGACTTCCATTCTGTGACACTTTTAGGTTCCTCACATGCACCAGAACATTTGGAAAAAACTATTGTTGACCCCATAATTGTTGATGAAGAAGCTACTCAGGGACACAGGTTATCAGAGGAAGGTTTTGAAGTAAACACGCCAAGTGTTCTCATGGGAGAGACAGACCTGGGATCTAAGATATCATTGGATTAAATGATGAACCTTGGAAAGTCTTTTGAAGAACTATTAGAACATGTTAAAATATCAAATTTTTTAGATGATTTTAAATTTCCTTATATAGAATCAACTGGACATGAGTTCTCATTATTCATCATGTTAATCATCTTATGATTAACTTTCTAACCATGGTTGATTTGAAATATGCATGACAATCTAAAGAAACTGCTGCTACAACAGTTCCTGAAGGAAGTGTTGATATTAATTTCAACCCTACCATTGTGGAGACATTGGCTCAAGTGAATCTTGAGGTATTAAGTCTTCCTGTATTCACTCTAAAAATCCGGAGCATATTAAAGATAGCACTCCTCAACCAGAGATATCAAATAAAATTTCTACAACTGAGAAAATTGGGGAGGATTCTTCTCAATCTAATGACCTACTTCTAGGTAAGAGATATGGATATTGTGATTAAATTCACTTTTATTATCTCTAAAATATAACCATGATTATTGATTTACCATATAGGGGTTTAAACTTAAATGGATAGGTCTGCAGGTAAAGCCTCTGCATCTACCCAAACAACATTTGAAGGTGGGGTAACCATTGTCCAAGAAGAAACAGAGCAGGGCACTTCTTTCAGTGCATTAGTCATAGAATATACCCCTCTTTATGACAGTGACTCTGAATCAGACCCAGAACTACAGAAGGCTCTTCGTCTTGCTCATCGAAAAGCATGGAAAAATTTCTGGAAGATAATATCTGAGATGCCCCTTGAGGAACTGCCTTCAAGAATTCAACGACTTTCATCTCTTTTTATCATGCTTGGATTTGGAGGTTTTGAAAACCATGAATTTCATACTGCGGTGGAAGAGATTATCTGGATGAGGGATCAAGAGCGAAATCTTCAACAATGCTTGATAAAATCCAAATTGTCTATCAAAATTGAATAGTTCCAAGAAGAACTATCCCAAGATGAGGCAAATCATAATGCAAAGATGAAGTGACTGGCACGAACAATTAAAGAAAATACTGTTTAGCAACTGTGCCTTCAACATGAGTTAGATTTCCTTACAGGGGAGCATGACCAGCTTCATAGCTTATTAGGAGAAGTCCAGAAGGAAGGTGAAAAATCCATATCATATGCAAGATAAGTACTTCATTATGCTGAAGAGAGTGAGTCTAGTTAGATAAAAAACTCCAACAAATTGTTGATGAGGCTTAGGAAGTTGTTAAACAAATGAGGATTTACGTAGAAAGTCTTTTGTAAAAAATATCATTAAGAGAGAGATTCCATTTTTTGGATGCTTATTCGTAAAAAAAAAATCATAAATGAAAAGTTTTTTATCTTTTATCATTTATTTTTTCACTTTAATTAATTGATTTTTTTTACCTAGGCCATTGGGCCCCATAAGCATAATGGGATAATATTTAGGGTTGAAATAGATTTGACCAAAAACATTTAAATTAGATCCCAAACTAAACTATGTGGCTAATAATTGCTTTAATATTATTTAAATTTTTCCAAGGGGAATCTTGAGTCATGATTTTTATAGTCACCAAATCTAAAACTTGTATCAACATAAGGGGAGTCCCTTCCAAGAACGAATTTACCATTACATTACAAAACTGTTATGTGGGTTGTTTTATACAGGTCCAACTGGGGCATATGCTACATAGCAAAATAGTGACAACTTTTGACTGATAGGCCTGTTATGTAGTCAACTTATACAAGGATTCTTAAGGTCACGTGCTATATAGTTAGGTAAAAGAGATCTTACAAATTTAACACTTACTTGTTGATAGATAGGGGAAAATAATATTTGGGTAACTCAAGACCATAGTTGGTGGTTTTTCCAAGGAATGAAATTTTATGAATGAAAAGATACTATTTTAGACTAACATACATCATGAATAGGAAAACCATTTCTATTCAAATTTGGTATATGATTAACAGTTAAAAAAATTCAGAAAGGGAAATTTTTTATATTATACCGTGCAGTTTTAAGTCATGCAGTAAGGATATTATATAGTGTAGTTTTAATTCATACAGTGAGGACATTGTACTATGCATTTTTAAGTCATGCAGTGAGGACATTGTACTGTGCTGTGTTAAGTCATGCAGTGAGGACATTGGGTGTCTTTAATTTAAGGTCTTTATCTCTGACCAAAGGTATTAGAAAACTCTCCCAATTTCTTGAAAAATATGTTTGGAAACATACTATCATATTCGGGTAAGGAAGAGAAAAATTTAAACTATGATTTGGTAATTTCTGAAACTGAGGAATGATATGGGAGAAGGGATAAAAGCATTAGAGGAAGTCTTTTCCAAGAACAAAGTTACCATTATTTGACAAACCCATTATGGGGGTTGTCTTATGCAGGGACAACTGGGGCATATGCCGCATAACCAAATAGTGGCATCTTTTGACTGATATGACTGTTATGTAGGCAACTTATTCAAGGATGCCTAAGGGCACGTACTTCATAGTTATGCAAAAGAGCTCTAATAAATTTACCGTTCTATTGGAAAAAGTCAAAGTAAGATTATGGCGATTCGGATTTTTTGAAGCATAGAGTTTGGTTTATGGAGAAAGGTACCTGAATATGGAATGGGAATTTCCAACCAAGATGCCCAAAGAATCAAAGGAATGTGAATTTTACGAAGGTCTAACCCAGACGTAAGAGATATGGTGTCTTTTGTTTTAGGTCATACAGCTAGGATCAGAAATGGAAACAATATATAATATGTGGCCAGGTGATTAAAAGGTTATTTCATATTGTATTAAACGCATGGTGAGGGAAATCTTTAAACCATGGTCTTGAAGTCTTTTAGATTGTGAGAAAGATAATGGGACAAGTATACTTGAATGATTATTTTAAAATACAAATTCTTGTATATTGTCATCAAAGATTAAAGGGGACAAAGATACTATAACCATGAACAAAGTTACCATTACTTGAAAAACTTGTTATGGGGGTTGTATTATGCAGGGCCAACTAGGGAATATGATGAATATCTAAATAGTGGAATCTTTTGACTGATAGGCATGTTATGTAAGAAACTTATACAATGTAGCCTAAGGGCACGTGCTGCATAGTTAAGAAAAAGAGCTCTTAGATATTAGAAACCCTATTTCCAAAATCCATAAGATATATTATTAAGATCTGAAATATTCATGATTAAGAGTATGCGATATGGAAATAGTTTATGTTCAATGGAAATGAGAAATATTTGAACCAGTATTGTCCATGAGTTTGACATCCTTTACAAAGATCTGACTCATATGTAAAATGGAGACTTTATTCGTTTCTTATGAATTAATATTATGATGTGCAGTTTAAAGTCATGCAATGAAGACATTTTCACCCCCATAAAGAATTAAAACAACTTATTTATATTAAGAATCACCTTATCTAAATCCTAAACTCACATGAGCCATGATCGGTGTGAGAAACAAGGAGTAGTAAGGGTCTTTTCTATAATACAAAGGTGACACAGATATAGAATAGGGGTATCAGATTTCCATATAGTTTAACGTCATGCAGTAAGGACGAAATTGAATTGATATGAAAGGAATGACATATTATAACTGGATTAAGGGATAAAACCCAAGGGTCACTATATTTCTTGCTGGGGGAATAATCATATCATACATAGTTCTTAAAACATTCTCTATGCATATTTGACTCATAAACAAGAAATAAGGGGGGTGTATCACGGTTGGGAATCAGATTGGGGATCTAGGCGTCTCTATGTTTCTCAAAATTGATGAGAATTAAGTCGTACATAGTTCCTTAAACAATCATTCCTTGTTCTATTGGAGTTTTACATGAATAATGGGGGATTCTTTACACGTTCTGAGAGAATGGTAAATCTTAAGACATAAAATGGTATAAGGACAAAATCATATATCTTAATGAAACACTTTGTATAGATCTGATTCATATACAGGTGGATAAAAGGAATTAAGAAGATTTTGTGATTGTGGCTAAGCCAAAAATTGGAGATTCATGTGTCACTATGTATCTCATTGAAAATGAGAATCAAGATATACGTAGTTCTTGAAACATGGTATCTATGTAGATATGACTCAGACATAGGGATGGGAGGGATTCATGTACTACTAAGGAGTAGTGATGATTCCAATGATATTTAATTATGGAAGATTATAATGTCAAATAGAGAAAATGTTAGTTGTACAAATGATATTATGCAGTTTAACGTCTTGCGACAAGGATGAAGATGCTATACATTTTAACGTCATGCTGCATGGATGCTAACAGTTGTTATGTAGTTTAATGTCTTGTAACTATGACATGGGGGTTGTGTAGTTTTAAGTCTTACAACAAGGACATGGTTCTGTGTAGATTATAGTCTTGTAGTGAGGACAAATGTGTATAATTACACAAAGTATTTCTTCAAAAATCTCGCATTGGTTAGAGTTGTAATGAGCTCTTCATCCATTTAGATTAAGGCATAGGCTTCATTTGAATAGAACTTGTGTATGGAATAAGGTCCTTCCCATTTTGGTTCATGTTTTGGATGTTTCTTTCCTGGTATCATTGGAGTCTTAAGGACCAATACAAATTCTCCGTGAAGGAATGAACGAAGCTGAAATTTCATATTAGAATCCCGCGTTATTCTGTTTTGATAGACTTCTAAATGATGCAATGTATGGAGTCTTTTCTCATCTAATAATTCCAACTCATCGAACTATTTCTGAGATCATTTATCTATAGACAACTGATCAGAGATTACAACACTATGTGAATTCAATTGTATTTCAATTAAAAAAACTACATCATTTCCATATACCAATGAATAAGGAGTGGCTTGGGTAGCAGTATGAATAGTTGTATGATAATCCCATAACGCATTCAAAAGTTTATCAGTCCATGATTTTTAATCTTTATCCACCATCTTATGATGTATATTTTATAGAGTCTTATTGAAGGCCTCGATTTTTCCGTAGGCCAGTGGATGATAGCGAGATGAATGGTTGGACTTGATATTATGTTCCTCATACAACTTTTTTACTTTAGTAGAACAAAAAATCATGTTGTTGTCTATCAAAATAGTACGAAGGATTAAAAATCTGATGATGATATTAGTTTTGAAAAATCTAAAAATTCTTTTGGATCCGACTTCCTTGAGAGGTATTGCCTCTTTCCATTTAGAGAAGATGTTAGTAGCAGTGAGAATATACTTGAACTGCTTAACCGTGGTTGGAGGATAAGTCCCTACTACATCCATTCCCCATATGGAAAATGTCCAAGAGTATTTATTTGTATGTAGAAAATCTGGGGGTTGATGAATGAAGTTGGCATGCACATGACAAGGATGACATTTTTTAGTGAAATCTGTACAATCCTGTGTCATTAACGGCCAAAAGTATCCAATGCTTCAGATCTTATCGAAGAGTCTGTGCCTAGATTTGTGGGCACCACAAGCTTCTGAATGTACTTATTTCATGACAGTTGTGGTCTCTTCTCCATCAATACATCTGAAGAGAATTCCATCAATGCCTCACTTGTGAAGGATCTTTTGGTGGTTTGAACTATCATAGAGAGTAAAATTGGCTGCTCGTTTCCAGATTTGTTCCTTCTCATCCCTATTTGGTGGAAGTATCCCATTTTGAAGATATTCCATGATAGATGTTCTCTATCCCGTGGTATGACCATATGGTTCAAAAGTAGGGGAAATTTCATTAATTTCCTCTATTCTGATTTGAACAAAAGGTGAGACCACACGGCGATGGGTTGTGTTGATAATTGTCTCCTCTCGATTTGGATCTACCAAGGTTGTAGTTATGTTAGCTAGTACATATTCTTGAGCATTTTGTGATCGCAAGACCTAAGACAATGTCGGCTCTGAGGGAAATTTATCCATTAACCCTCTGACATAATTACACAAAGAAATTAATTCTTCATTTCTGATATAATATTCCCCATTAATATGTTTGATTACCAATTCCCAATCACCTTTTACCTTTAAATGATCCATTTTCACCAAAAGGGCCAATTCCAAACCTGCGATCAGAGCTTGATGTTGTACTTCATTGTTAGTACCACTTTCTGATAATAGGAAAGAATAAGGCAATACTAACTTTTCTGGGGAAATTAACACAATGCCTAATCCCAAAGTGTTGAGTTTAGGGTTTTCCATTCCATATCATATTGGACTCCTGGAAGCACCACCAAAATACATTTCCCATCTTTGGAAGTTATCTTGAATAGAGAATACCTCTTCATCAGGAAGCTTGGTATTAAACGATGTATCTTCTGTAGATGGATGTTTAGCATGGAAGTCAGCCAGAGCATGGACTTTTATTGCCTTTTGAGGTGAAAACTGGATATCAAATAATCGCAAAATAACCTCCCACGTTTCCAGACGTCCTATAAGCATAGGACGATTGAGGATAAATTTGAGTCTGTTATTACGAGATACCAATTGAACCTCATGATGTTGTAGGTAGTGCCTCAATTTCAAAATTGCAAAGATTAATGCCAGACAGCACTTCTCAATACTTGAATACCCAGTTTCCAAATCAAGCATAGTTTGACTGAGATAATAAAGGTTGTTTTCATTCCCAACATCATTCTTTTGGGTGAGGAAGGAACCTAGTGATCACTCTAAAGCTATCACGTAGAGAATAAGTGGTCTTACTTAAACAGGTGGCATTAACACTGGTGGACTCAAGAGATATCTCTTGAGGGTATTAAATGATTCTGGGAAATATTTAGTCCATTAGTAAGTGACTCCCTTCTTCATAAATCTAGTGAAGGGTAAACACTTGCCTGCTAAATTGGCGATAAAGCGCCGAATATTGGTCATGTGTCCTTGGAGTCCTCTTAATTCATTTAAATTTCGAGGAGATGACATACCCAGTATTGATTTTGTTTTCTCAGGATCAACTTAGATACCACGATGGCATACAACAAAGCTAAGGAATTTTCCTGAGGTTACCCCGAAAGCAAATTTCAAGGGGTTTGTCATCAAAGTGTGTAGATGAATTTTATTGAATATGGTTTCCAAATCAGCCAACTGATTGGATCGTTGTCGGGATTTGACCACTAAATCATCCATATAACATTCAACAAATTTACCTAATAGGGGTTTAAAGATATGGTGCATGTCACGTTGGTATGTTTCACCTGCATTCTTTAAGCCAAAGGGCATTACCCGATAGCAAAACACACATTGAGGGGCTCTAAAGGCTATAGATTGTTCATCCTCTTGGGCCATATAGATTTGATTATACACAGAATAACCATCCATGAAGGAAAGAGGATCATAGCCAGCTGTTGCATCAATTAGAAGTTCTGTAATTAGGACTGGAAAATCATCTTTAGGACAATGCTAGTTAAGATCTCTGAAATCAATGAAAACTCTAATTTTCCTATTCTTTTATTCAATGGGTTAATATTTCATAGCCATTTTGGAAACTAAACATCCCTGACAAAGTTAGCCTTTATAATCTTATCAACTTCAGCTTTAATTTTCGAGGCATGAGTTCGGTGTGTTCTCCTTGATGCTTGCATAAATCCACAATGTTTTTCTAGAAAACCCTAATGATGGGTGGATACATCAGGATTAAGACTTGGAATTTCTATATAATTACAAGAGAATATATCTCAATGTTTCTTTAAAATTAATTATACACCTCTTTATCTTCAAAGGTCATGGACACACAAATTAGAGTGAGGCGTGGATCTTATTTTGTACCCAGATTTATTTCTCTGAGATCATCCACGGTGGTAAAGACACCATCTTCAAATAATGGAGGAGAATCCCCGAGATATTCCTCTTCTTCTCCAATATGTATTACCTCTTATGTTTCCACTTCAATTGTATATGATGAGGCAAAACATCTAGTGTTAGGGGATAAATCAGTATTTGATCATCCCGAATAAAAGGCCACAATATCTGACCCTACTGAGGACTAAGGGTCTTCATATGGTAATAAAGAGGGATTGATGGATTGAGAATCAACATCTTTGTCTTCCTCTAGAATTAACTCTATTTCATCTATTCTGGTTGACGAAGTATAGGCTTGTTATAGTTCCGAAAATGAGATGAAAACATATCCTTTCAGGAATTCATCATTACTTGGTGTGTCAATAATTTATCCCATGTTATCAGGATCAGTTTCCGAAATTGATGTTATGGAAGTTATGAGACAAGTATTTAGATTTGGTTTTACCGTTTTAATTAGATTGATGGGTAACACATAATCTGTACTCAAATGTATCAATGGATTTTCTGGGATCTTTTCCAATCAATTTGGAGGATTAATGCTGGTTATCTTCTTTTTCATGGGCTTTGTTCCTTTTGTGTGATAAAACTATGCTTCAATGAACAGAGATTCACATGTTTTGAATAGATCCTTGTCACTATACAATGTTCTTATTTTTCCATTGAAACAGTATTTCAGACATTGGTGGTATGACGAGGGTATGGCTGCATGTTGATGCAGCCAAGGACTTCCAAGCAGAATATTGAAGGTTTGGTCCTGACGAACAACCATGAAATCTGAATTAAACCCAAGATCTCCAAACTGATTATTGAGAGTAATTTCTCCCATAGGTTCTTGTTCATTCTAGTCATATCCTTACAACATTAAAGTCAAAGGAGATAAGTCAGATTTAGTAAGGCCCAATTGATGAAGTGTATGAATGGGAATGAGGTTGAACCCGAAGCCATTATCAATTAAGGCTCGTCGGATATCTAGGTCATTGACCTTGCCAGAAAAATATAAAGGTCTGATATGCCCATGTACAATATCATCTTCATCTTAATCCATAAAAGATACAATACTAAAAAAATGATCTATATCCATGGATCTATAGCCACACATTAAATGATTTGTGGCTATAGCTAAGATATATCCACACCCAAATAGCTGGGCATGGCAATATCTTATGTGAAAATTATTTTGATTGGGCCGCATCGTGAATCTCCTCATCGTCCTCACCCTTCCACCCGCATCTTGATTCCTCCTCCCTCACCGTCCTCATTTTCCCTCTTCCCCTCCTCCCCTCGGGATTCCTCCTCCCTTTCCATTTCTCCTCCCTTCCTACCCTAATTATTCCTCCTCCTCTCATGATTCCTCCTCCCCCTTTAGTTCCCACGCAGCCAACAAACCTCCCTGCCGGCTCCTACGTGGCTCTGATGCCTCCCTGCCGATGCGGCTATGGCACTGCCATCCCACCGCCTCATCGACATGACCTACCCACCTCCCTGCGGTCACCTCACCTCCCTGTCGATACTGCTCCGAGGTTTCATTCCCATCTCCTCCTCCAGTGCACCTCCTATGCGGCGATTTGAGGTAGGAATATTCATCTATTACCTTCATTATTGGTTGAGTAGTTCATTATTATTGATGTGGATTCATTGGAGGAGATAAATTATCTTGTTACTAGGAGTTTCACTCTGTTGGTATATTAACTCTGATTAATTTTGAATTGAGTAACCTTAGCTTCTACAACTATTCTTCACACTGGGTAATCATAAACTTACTAGAAAGAGGCTCAATTTTTTCAGGTAACAAGTAGGATATAGATACTGCTACACATTCCCTGTTATACTAAGTTAAATTTTATTGAGTTTGAGACAATGGGGTTAAATTTGTGTTTCTCATTTTAATTCTTCTGTTTCAATCATTTTCTTCCAATACTATTGTATGTGTTCATTTGTAGTGGTTTGTACATTGCAGTGTGGTGATATAGGTGCATAGTTTTTTATGTTATAGACTCCAAAGCATGAGCTCAACTATCTGTACTTCGATTCCTCATAATTTAATTTTGGAGGATATATTTAAGCGGTATTCTAGAAGATATCCATGCACCCAAAAAACCCTCTCACAAATATTCATGCCTTGTAACTCTATCTGTCATCCGCTACCTACTCTAGCTAATACATCCATTTATTCTGAATAAATTTAATTCTATCAGGCCTCTCCATTTTCTCCCATGTCTCATACACAAGGAGGGAATCATTATCATCCCTCATGTATAACTCCCACTAATTAAAATCTTTCAAATATCTTTCCTCTTTTAAGATATTGGGTTCTCCATCGTCCATTAGATACAAGTAACACAAGTTAATTTCATACCTTTGTACTTGGAACCAAGGAAATAGAATTAGAAGTTTAATAACTTCATGGTGAAGTTGAAGTTCATCAAGAGAAATAACAATCTTTTTTGTTATTGCTGGGTGTTTGATGATATGAGATACATCATCCCACTTAACTATGCTCATAATATTCTTATTTCCAATCCAGTAAAGGAAAGGGTAAATGTGATGAAGATTTAATTGTCCATAAGTTTTGAGATGATAAAAACTAGTTTGAATAAATGGATCTTTAGGATGAGGATTTTGAGGGACTTATGTTTCGGTACTTTGTACCTAAATTATTTTTATTACATCTAGAAATTGGTGGATCACTTCATCACAGGCGAGGTGAAACCAATGACCACACCCCTAGTTGAACATTTCAAATTGAGAAAGGATAAGGAACACATAGAATCCCATAAGATAATATTGGGTTGATGTGAAGTGGATTTTATAGAAATTAAAGGGTTATAGAAGATTGTAAATTTCCTTCAAAATAGATGAGTCATTTCTTGGTTTTTCAAAGTCATACTTTGAGAGATGTTCTTACACTTGAAAGAGAACAACTATATATGTGTTCAATTTCATAGGAAAGGCTTAGTGTCAAATTTCAATGATTTAATTGATATTTTCCCTCTCAATAATAAAAGTAGATTATATTTCTTTAACAGAAGTTGGAAAGGAGTTATTTGGGTTGAAGGCGACATTGAAAGATATCAGAAGGAAGAAATATGATGAGATGTTGTTTTTTGAATCATAGATTGCGATTCAATTAGTAAAAAATATGATGTTTTAATCTAGTATGAAGAATATTTTGAGGAATTATCACTTTATATATAAGTTTTTGGGGGATAGAGTACTAGATATATAGAAAGATAGAAGGGACTAAAAATATGGTAGATATACTAAAAAGGTCATTGTCAAGAATGGTTTGAGGTTATATTCACCTCAGTTGATCTAGGATAAGTAAAATCATCATAGGGGAACCATACATCTATTAAGGAAGTTTAAGGAATAGAAATAGGTTTATATAAGTTGATGGGGGTCTCAATAGTGAATCCCAAAAAAAGATTCCAAATTTTGAATATTTTTAGGTTTTATCTATGTGTGTGAAAACCATTTTTAGGTTCCAAAACATAGTCAAATAGAAGGATAAATTCCAGAAGATTAATTTATGGAACATTGATTGCAATAATGGAGTAGTAGCTAAAAACTATAGAAGAATAGAAGTTACTTTAACTGGATGGTGTAGTCAGAAAATGAAAACCAAATATTACCCAACAACTTATTATAATGGAAGTAGTGTGAGAAATGAAAAGTACTTTCATATATTTTACCTGATTGAAGAGTATGTAAGTTTTTACTCTTGGAATATTTTAGAAAAGATAATATACTAGTTTATTAATGAATCAAACATAATGTTTTTCTCATGATATTTTTATAATGTCCACAATGTACTAGGTGAATGATTTTAGGTGGTGAGATCCTTTGATTGAATGGAGAGATAGTTGTGAATATATGATATATATAGAATCACTCCTCGTAGAGATTAAAAGACATGACATCTAGTTTCGTTATGAAACAAAATTTCATCTGAAACAATACAAATCATTAATATTGCCTGAATTTTTTGTAAGATTAGATATTCATCATCCTATATATCCATGTTGATGATATTATTATTTACAGTCCAATAAAAGATATAGTTGATGAGATAAAGATCAAATTTTCTGGAAGTTTCAAGATAAAGAATCATGTTCCAGCAAAATAGATCCTAGGGATGAGGATTTTTAGGGACTTAAGTTATGATAATTTATACCCAACTCAACTCGATTACATCTGGAAGGTGGGGAAGTTATTTAGAATGAGTGAGGAAAAACTTGTGACTTTGGTTACCTTTCCCATTTTTTATTTTTGTTTCCTTCCTACTAATTTCATTCATCCAGGAAGTTGTAAAGATGAAACCTACATTTTATGATGCCTACCTAAACCATAGAAATGTCTATAAGGTATATTTTGGTTATGTTGTGTTGCTATAAGTGCCTGATCTTTTACTTGAATGAGGTAATTTGTTAACCTTTTATTGGCTCTAGAAAAGCCAAATAAGGCTATTTTGTGCTTCAAGTGTGTTATTCAAACAAAACCAAAACACGACCTGAACTGTGTATGATATTTTACTGATAAAAGGTGTGTGTATTGTATTGTATATTTATATTCTTTATATTATACCTTATATATTAATGTTTTATGTTTTGTTGTTTCATTTACACAAGGAGATAATAGTAAAACAAAACACAAACAAATGACCTCTCCAAGGAGCTATGTTAGGAAGGCCCAGTTAGTTCCATCTTTTCAAACATGTTCATCTTTTATTATAGAATTTAACAAGTTCATATTTTGGTTCTAATTTGTTCATATTTTTTTCCAAATAGGTCCATATTTTATTCCATACTGGTATACATATTTTTCCTTTCCCAGGGTTTTCTCAGGTGGAAGGGATTCCCCATGCCTTTTTATCATCAAACTTCTTTGATGGATACTTCCTCTATGTGTCCAGCCAACTTGGAGCTATGGTTATGCCGAGCGAAATGGTTTTTATTCTAGGTGATAGAATCATGAATGGTATTATTCTTGAGTAATTATCATCTACAGGGGGATCTATGTGAGTTTCCATTAAAGAATATATATATGTCAATGTATTAATTTACAAGATGATAATTTCTTCCTTTCCTATAGTTTTATCAGCTGGAAGGGATTCCCCAAGCCTTTGTGTCAACAAACTGCTTTGATGGATACTTCCTCTTGGTGTCAGGCCAGCTTGAAGCTATGATTGCACTATGGGAAAGGGTTTTTATTCCAGGTGATGGAAGCATGAAAGGTATTATTCTTGACGAATTATCATCTATTTATATTTGTTAACAATTTCTTTGTTTATCTCTACACAGCAAGATATGGTTTTCTGAAATTCAACTCTTTATACTGCTCCTCCCTGGGATTTCAGCAAGGGCCTGTTTTTGGGACTACTAAATTCTCTACGATTTATCTTAATTTCAAAAGAGGTACGTCACTACACATAGATAATAACTTATTTTCCTTTTTTATCTATTTTTTTCATTTTGTGACTTGTTGAATGTTGGTGCAAACTAATTTTATTAAAAACATTATTACTATTCCAATATTGTATCTACCCATAGGTTGTTCCAAATTGATTGTTCATAGAGATTTTTTTCCTATAATAGAGGATTTGGTTTACATCACAATACAATAAGAATAGTGGATTGGGTTTACTACTTAGTACTAAAACGAAGCGTATTGTTTCTACTCCCATGCCCTATGTGAAAAGTAAATTGGTTTTTAACCCCAGTACCATAAACATAGTAATCTCATTAGATGTAAAAAGCATTACCTAATGTAAGGGGTGAAATTAGCCAAGTGGTAGGGATGGTGGGATTCGGGTTAGGTCTAATCTCATGTTAACAAATCAAAAAAGAAACACATGATGATGACAACTGCCTTAAGCTATCCTTTCTATGAACATACATGTGACTAATAAAAACTTTCACAGGCATTAAAGTTTCCTTGTAGAACACACATTAGTATTACCTGGAGGCCATGAAACACGGTTGGATACCTTTTTATGCTGCCCTTATCCATGTCCATGTTTCTGGTGCTCAAGATCCACTGTCTTCATCTATCCAAGAGGTAAGGTTTCCACTATCAAAACAGCACACTAATTATGTATCATAAGTGTTAATTTTTAATCCTTTATTCTCCCTTTCATTCAAAGTTATTTTATAGGCCTACTAGTGTAATTTGAACTCAAAATTATCATGCATGGTGATTTACAGTCACCCTCCTACTCCTTTCCTTCAAAAGAACAAGGAAAAATGAATAATTTGACAACTGATATTTTCCATCAGACTTGTACATAGTACAAATCTATCTTCTTCTAGCCTTCTACACATGGACAGAGGGAAATTTTAACTAGATTAACACATTTTATCAGTAGGTACATAAACACTACTATATACTGTATATGAATAGTAATTCATCAGAAGAAGTCATCAAATCCACCCTCTGTGATATTTGCACAGTTTTCAGAACCTGAAATTTTAGTCACTGACATGTCCTGAACTAGAATCTGTAGAGCATTAGGATTGAAGGGAGATCCATTCCAAGTTTCTAAAGATAGGGTTGGAAAATTGAACTTAGATTTGGTTGATGAGTTTTCAGAGCTTGCATAACTAACATCAAATTAAAGATATGGTTGGAAAAGTGAACTCAGAATTGGTTGATGAGTTGTTAGATGCTATGAACGCATTGATGGATATGTATAAAAACATGATGGCCCTCAAAAATTATTTCATGTTCTGATGGTTGTTAAAATTAATGTTTTCATAAGCAAAACCAGTTATAGATCATGTGAATGAATTTAATATGTTCTGTGGGTAGATTTAATCAGCGAAGGTTACTTTTTTTGATGATGTATATGTTTTTTTTATATCTTCACTTCCAGAGAGCTTAGATTCTATACTTATGACTATTAATAATTATTATAGAAAAATAGATTTGTTTTTCAATGATATTATGAATTTGATACTCATTTAATAAATTAAGAAAAGGGAAGTTCAATATCCAATTGATAGTTCCCTTAATAATAATGGAAGGGGAAGGTAACCCCATCAGAAGAAAGCATATGAGAAGAAACCAATGAAATAAAAACATCATGTGTGGAGTCAAATTCTGTTGGCTGGTCACTGTACCATATTTTTTAAATATGGAAGGAATGGAAATATCAATATGTAATGCAATAATCATAAGGATAACACCACAAATGAGTTAATGACAAATAGTTTAGATTCTATTTAAATAACGAAAGTTACCAAGTTCTATTTAATGATTGTGAATACTCTAATATAATCTTGGGTGACTGGTTATGGATATTCTTATTAATCAATTGGTGATCAAATATACATGTTTAATTATGTATCAAGGATGTTTTTAAGACCCCATATGGTGAATGGTTAATCCCTAGAAGTTATTGGAAAAAGGATAACTGAGCATATAAATAAATAATGGATGATTATTAAAGTTAATGGAAGTTTCAAACATCTATGATTTGTGAATAAATCTAATTTTAATTTGGAAACATAATTATGTAGCCATTAAAACTAGTTTTGAAAATAGGGTAAATAAATTTACCGATGGATCAATGATAGTTGCACAAGGAGTAAATGATGGAACTCTCGACTTCACTAGAAATTTAATTGGAGGGGAAATTTTTATAAGTATTACTTTGATGATCTAAATTTTTTTTACTATTGGTTTAATCACCTTAGTGAAAATAATTTAAAGGTTCTATAGGATAACATAACAACAAATCTTGATCATAAATAAATTGTAAAGTGTTAATGTTATGTGTTAGGAAAGAAGAGGAAAGTTTTTTTCAACTTAGATTTTCAGAATCATAGAAACCAAAAGTTGAATTTGGCCTATGAAGATGTTTGGGGACCTAACCCTATAAAATACTATGGTGTTTGAATTTAATTAATTAATTTCATTGATGATTCTACTATAAAGGTAAGTATTTTTTTAGAATAAAAAATTTTATGTATTTCTATTTACTTCATGGAATGATTTTCCATAATGGGAGTACAATCAAAAGCTGAATTGTTTCCTAAAAGACAATGGAGGTGGGTACAGTGGACTCAATTTCTAAATTTTTTCTCATGAATGAGACAAAATTGAATTAAAATATAAATTTTTTTTCTTCCTTGGATATGATTATAATGATTTTGGATATCATTTGTGGGATGATGAATAAAAAAATCCTCAAAAGGAGATATATTTTCTTAAATGAAATAGTTTTGTTGAATGATTAGAACTTTATTGGGAATAATATTAATGAAGAACCCATAGTTAAATCCCATGTTGATCATATTAAGGTTACTAGAAGTTAATAAATTCCAAATAACTCATATTTCAATGGTGAAGGAACTTGAATTATAAAAATTTAAACCACAATTTGTTCATCAAAAGAGTTTATGTGTAGCTAAATCATGGATGGGAGCAGTGAAATTACATGTTCAAAATTAAAATAATAGAAATTCATGTACATGTAGGAAGAACTAAGTCTAGTAGTTTAGAAAATATTATTCAGTTGATGAGATAAACCAAAATTAGGAGACTGGTTCAAAGGTATGAGGTTTAAATGAATTATATACTTCTATTGAATGAATAGAAACATGAAAATCCAAATTAAACTATGATTTTTTATTCAAATTAGTGGAATATTCCATGAATAAAGAGATGGATTATTTGAAGTTAAAAAAATCAGATATGGTTGAACTTTAAGTGAGTAAAAAGGAACTTGAAAATAAGTGGGTTTACTAAATTAATTAATAGAATGATGTTTATAAATGATAAAAATTATGGATTGTAATGATGTGTTATTAGTAAAATGAAAAAGTTTATTTTTTGTAAATATTCTCACTGAATATAAGAATTATATCATCTAAACAATTCTAAGTATGGTGGAATTGGAAAATATGCTTCTAGATTTGGTGGACATCAAGACAACTTTGCTTCATAGTGAGTTAAAAAAATAAATCAACATGAAACAACCAATATGAGTTCCAATAATTGGGATCCATGACTTGGTTTATATATTTTATAAAATCTTGTATATAATAAAGCAAGTACCGTGATAGTGGAATCAGAAATTTGAATCATTTATCACTGATTAAGGCTTTGATAGTTGTGATAGAGATAATTACTTCTACTGAAATAAATGGGATAATGGTACCTTCATAAATTTCATATTGTATTTCAATTACATGTTTCTTCTTGGACTAGATGATTGAATGATTTAGAAATCTATGGAAAATTTTTTGGAGGTTTTGAGGTGAAAAATCCCAAGAAATTTGAGAAGATATTGTGGATAAGTATAGAAATAGATAATAAGAATGTAGATTTAGTAATAACCCAGAAGGAGCATATCAATAGGATCGTCAAAAGGTTGGTCATGAATAGATGAGAAACAGTGACTACCCATCTTGAATGCCACTTCAACTTGACTAAGGCATAAGAACTCACAATGGAAGAAGAGTGCCAATACATGGAGAAAGTTCCATATTCCTCAGGTGTTGGAATTTTAATGTATACAATGATATGTACTCAATAATATATTGTGCTTATAGTGGTATTTGTTATCATATTCATGTAAAACCATGTAAAGGGCCATTCGGATGTCATTATATAGAAAACCAACCTATTTGTACATGTCTATTACAGAATTTTTAAGATAAATAACATAATAATACATTAAAGGATCTAAATGTTTAGTCTCATAGGAAAATCAGGTTCATAAAACACATGTACAAAATAAAAATACATTATTTAGCAACTGGGAATGGATGGAGGGGTGAAGGGGGTGCAGGGGGGGTGTGCAGGCTAGGGGGATGGGTAGAGGGGGGTAGGGGGCAGGGGGCAGGGGGCAGGGTGGAGGGGGGGCAGGGGCAGGGGGCATGGTGGAGAGGGGAAGGGGGGAAGGGGGTAGGGGCAGGGGGAGGGTGGAGGGGGCAGGGTAGGGGCAGGGGGTAGGGTGCAGGGTGGAGGGGGGCAGGGGGGCAAGGTGGAGGGGGTGGGGGCAGGGGGCAGGGGCAGTGGGGCAGGGTGGAGGGGGGAAGGGGGCAGGGGGGCAGGGTGGAGGGGGCAGGGGGCAGGGGGGCAGGGGGCAGGGGCAGGGGGAAGAGGGGAGGGTGGAGGGGTGCAGGGGGGCAGGGTGGAGGGGGGCAAGGGGGCAGGGGGCAGGGGGTAGGGGGGAGGTCATCAGAGCAGGTGACAGGTCAACGACATCAATTTTACCATCCATAAGACTAATCTATTTGACAATGTACTCTTAAGGCAATGTACTCTTAATGCGCCCTACTGCTCGAAGGTAACATTTTGGCATGTTCATTTATTTCGTATTACCATACTACAACTATAATGTTGAGGGGTGTATTTTCTCATTATTCATTCATGTCACTATCCATATTGAAATTCCTGATAAATATATAAATACCATTATCTGGATTAAAAACTTTGATATTCCATATTTCATTTTTACTATTTGTTTGTGGTTTTCGATTAAATAGTTCATTAATTATGCTTATTTTTCTGGTATTAGACCAATAATTCATGGATTTAATATTTTTTCTTTATGAACTCTTATATACATGAATCTCCTTTTTTGTTATATCTCATTAAACATTTGGGTTCAGGTTGATTATTGTATAAGAACTGTCACTTAAGTAGTCCGGTTAATGCTAAGGGGGTGCATACCGGGAAGAGCTACTGAGAGTTCTTAATGGACATCGTATTGACTTCACTCAAGTTGAAGTTCAAGGGGAACTACAATCAGCACTCAATAGAAACAATATGAGGTGGTTCCTACTCTAATTACCACACCTGCAAATGGAATGGGGTTGACCTGCTGGAACTGTCCAGCTGTGGATAGGTTAACAACAGCCCATGTTCGGGGTTTGAAACCTAAAAATTATTTTCCCTTTTCTTTTCTTTTATTTCCTTTAGTTATTTTACAATTTAATAACATTTTTCTTGTGTTTTCTGGGCACGAAAAAAGCTGGACAACACCTCATGCACCTGTTGAAGATCGAATCATACTATTGTTGGAAGCATAAATAAACATCCAGGTTTGTGTTTCTACTTTGTTTTCAATGTTTTTTATGTTTTCCACCTTCCTCTTTAAATTGTATGTGAGACATTTCCCATTTAATTTTAAGGTTTCTATAAAATACATTTATTGTGTGAAGGTGCGTATACCTAGTGGGGGAGCAACAACTTTTAGTTAGAAAGCTCCAAAAGCCGAAGTGGATGGTTTGGTTCCACCTTGAGGTAGTATCCATCTTCTAGCCTCATCAATTCAAGAATTCTTTAAATTGAATTTATATTCTTTCTTAATTCTGCTTAATTATATTGAATTGCATATCATGAATAAGTGTTCTTTAATATAATTGTTTCCTTTGATAAAGTCATGTTTTTATAATAAAACCCCTCCAACAGAGGTGCACTGTCTGCGAAAACTCAAAGTGATAGTTATGTTGATCTAGTTTCTTAAATTATTTTATTTGATTTGTGCTGAATGAGTTTTAGAATAAATGTTAAATATAATTAAATAAATTTTGTGATAAAGAAATTCCATGATTTTATAATAAAACTCCTCCAATGGAGGTGTGTTGTCTTCTAAACAAAATAGTAGTGATAGTTATTTATATCATGTTTAGATTTGGTTTGAGTCTTTAATATGCCTCTTGTTGGTGTTTGTTTTGTGGCTAGTTAGTTTTTGTTTTCTTTGAATAATATAAATTGTCTTATCATACTCGTTTAACTCAAATGACATTGCCCGAGTAGGCATATGTCTTGACCATGACACTTTCCTTTTCACACTTTGAATATTTTAAATAAAATTTCCATGTTTAGGTAAAGTGAATGAATTTGTAAATGGTTTGTGTAGGGTGTATGAGTCTTTTTCATTGTTTTTTTCCTTTAGTTGTTTCATAATTATGCCACTTGCTACAACCTTCTCTAGATATCCCTTGTTATAGCATATTAAATATTTGATTTGTTCTATTATCTGCCGGTGGGGGTATGGTCAGAATTTTTCCCTGCCTCCTCCTGCTCCCTTCACTTCTGGCTGGAAGATGCTGCCCCATGGATGTCGCTGGACTGGACCAACACACCGCGGTCACACCGCGGTCACGCCGTGGTCACTTCGTAGTCACGTTGTGGTAATTCCGTGATTTGGCCCCGCTCCAGGATGACACCCCGCGGCAGGATGACGAGCAGAGTGTTGCCTCACCTCCTCCTGCTCCCTTCGCTCCTGGCTGGAAGATGTTGCCCCACAGATGTCACTGGACCGGGACAACACGCCATGGTCATGCCACGGTAGTGTCGTTATTTGGCTCTGCTCCAGGATGACACCCCATGGTGGTTCGCAGTGATAGTATTCCATGAGTCTTGTGATCAATGTAGAGACTAACAAATCACAATTTCTGTCGGCGGGGTGACGAACAGAATGTATCCCCGCCTACTCCTGCTCCCTTCTCTCCTGGCTGGAAGATGCTACCCTGAGGATTTCGCTAGACCGGGCCAACACGCTGCGGTCATGCCACGTTTACGCCGTGGTAATTTCGTGATTTTCCCCTGCTCCAGGACGACACCCTATGGTGGTTCACAGTGATATTATTCTATGAATCTTGTGATCAATGTTGAGATTGAATAATCACAATTTCTGCTAGCGGGGTGATGACCGGAATGTTGTCATGCCTCCTCCCACTCCCTTCGCTCCTGGCTAGAAGATTTTTCCCCACAGATGTCGTTCGACCGGGCCAACATGTTGCGGTCACGACGCGGTCATTCCATGGTCATGCAGTGGTCACGTCGTGGTCACGCCGCGGTCACGTCGCGGTCACGCCACGGTAATGCTGTGATTTGGCTCTGCTCCAGGATGACACTCCATGGCGGTTCGTAGTGATAGTATTCTGTGAGTCTTGTAATCAATGTTGAGACTGACTAATCACAATTTCTACCATGGGGCAACGACCGGAATGTTGCCCCGCCTCCTCCTGCTACATTTGCTCCTGGCCGGAAGATGATGCCCCGCAGATGTCGCTAGACTAGGCCAACACGTCGCGGTCACGCCACGATCACACCGTGGTAATTCCATGATTTGGCCCTATTCTAGCCACATCCATCCCACACTAGCTCCCTTCCACCTTCATTTCAGCCCACTGCCACCAGCATTACAGCCCGCAACAGCCCCCCCCCACCTTCCCCTTTTATTTCCTTTTCACTTCTTTTAATTTCTATTTTTACAACTTCAATCACTTGTGTTTCCACATTTCATCTAATGAATACCCCATATATATATTGTATCATATCAATAAAACACTAGAAAACCACCAAATAGCATATGATCATAGCATATGCACCACTTACAAACCAGCAGAAGGAATCACAAAAGCTCCCAAGCACAAAACCAACAAGCACTCCTAGGGGAAGTATAACCATGGAAACAAGGAGGCTAAAGGAGAAATATAAAAACCCAAAAAGAAGTAGTCACAAATGATAGAAACCAACAACACACACACATTCATGAAATCACTCAAAACCACCCACACAGACATAAACACCCACCCACCCACACACAAGTTTCCAAAATCCATCACCCATCCAAAAGTCTAGCTTTATCCAAAGATATAGAACCACTGAACCCCCAGCCCGCAACCAACATCAACCAACCAGACCTGCATCCCTATCCAATCAAATCCTAGAGTGAAAGACCTCTAGAAAACAATGCCAACTAATGGCCACTACACCAAAACCTAATTTCACAAGAACCCTAACCCACACCAGATCCAACCACAATAAGCACCTATAGTAGACACAACTCCCAAAATATTAACTAGAAACCAAATCATCCCCAGACCACCATTTGGAACCATCCATCACCATCTGAACACCTTGCATCAAATGGACCACCCCACCACAAAAAAGTCGAAAAAACCAGAAGTCAACTAGTACCATCCATCTGAAGTGCCCCGCATCACACACGCCTAACCCATCATACAACCTAAAGAATCCCCAAGCAGTACCTGATCCAAATGTGAGCTAATACCCACCCTGAATCAAACACCTCTAGACCCACCAAGTAGTCAACATACACCCACCCTTGAAGGAGAACCACCCATCTACCAGAAACATGTCTCCCAACCTACAGCATCCCACATCTCAAGGGAATTTTAGAATATCCACCATAGAAATCCCTACACCATCAACAACCAGAATACACAAGATGGGGAACCGAGCACAAGACAACTGAACTTACTCCAAACCACTACCTGAAGACCCACCCAAAACAATATACACCACACTAGACAATCGATAAAACTAGAAGCCTACAATAGTAATCCAAAACAAAGAAGAAACAACATAAAGCCAACCCCTATGCACCCAAAACATGTTTCCAACCATAGTAGAAATCACAAACCAACCAGAACCATGCACCTTGTAAGTGTATCCTATACTATACCATGTAGAAAAATCCAAATAGCAACATCCCCGGCTGAAACCCATCTTTAAAGGTCCTATAATTCCAAAACAGCAACATGAAACTCACAACCTCACCTCCTAAATCCTCCACAAGAAACCTATAACCCCACTATGAGAATATCTATAAGTCTCTATTGGATAAACCCAACATCTCTTGGCCTCAACCTTAAGAAGAATCCAATATAGGGGGGGCTGCTATCTAGGGGGTCCAGCAGGGGGGTAGCTGTTGAGGGGGGTCTAGCATGGGGGGAATATGTTCAGGGGGTCTAGTAGGGGGGGTTCTATCCAGGGGGGCTGCTGTCCAGGGGGTCCAGGGGGGGCTGCTGTCTAGGGGGGTCCAGCAGGGGGGATGTCCGGGGGGTATAGCAGGGGGGCTGCTGTCCAGGGGGGTCCATTAGGGGGGGTTCTGTCCATGGGGGGCTGCTGTCCAGGGGGGTCCAGCAGGGGGGTTCTGTCCAGGGGGGTGCTGTCCAGGGGGGTCCGGAGGGGGGGGGGGTGCTGTCCAGGGGGTCCATCAGGGGGGTTGTCCAAGGGGGTCCAGTAGGGGGGTTCTATCCAGGGGGGATGCTATTTAGGGGGGTCCAGAGGGGGGAGATGCTGTCCAGGGGGTCCAGTAGGGGGGATGATGTCCAGGGGGGTCCAACAGTGGGGGGGGGGTGCTATCTAGGGGGTCCAGTAGGGGGGGCTGCAGTATTCTTGTTTATTGAGTTATATTCTTTGTGAATATTCTAATATGTTTTGTTTTACCATAATTTTAGAGGATGAGCACTACTATGTTCTACCTTGTGTTGTAGGTACTTTTGAGTTGGTTCCAGACTTCTTTGATAGTTTGTCTTATAGGGAGACTCGTGTAAGTGCAGTTATGTGTTTTTTTATATTTGGATTTGTTTAATTCTTATTATATAACTAGATTTCGTGTATAATTTAATTTGGAGGGGACTGGTAGGGGGCAGGGGGAAACTGGCAGGGGGGAGGGGACTGGCAGGGGTGCAAGTGGGGGTTGGTAGGGGGTGGAAGTGGGGGCTGGCAGGGGCAAGAGGGAGGGGAAACAGGCGGGGTGGGGTGGGGGGGTAGGACTGGGGGGGTCTGGGGGTGTATAGGTTCTAGGGGGGGGGGGTTCTAGGGTCTGTCCAGGAGGGTGGGGGTGGCTATCCAGGGGAGTGGAGGTTTGGGCTGTCCAGGGGGATCTGTCCAGGGTCTGGGGGGTATGGGGGGTGTCCAAGTTCTGGGGGGGTTCCATGGTCTGACCAGGAGGGTGGGGGTGGCTGTCCAAGGAAGTGGAGGTCTACACTATCCAGGGGGATTTTTCCAAGGTCTGGGGGTGTCCAGGGTCTGGGGGGTGTCCAGGGTCTTTCCAGGGGGTGTCCAGGGTCTGTCCGGGGGGTGTCCAGGGTCTGTCCAGGGGGTGCCCAGGGTCTGTCCGAGGGTTGTCCAGGGTCTGTCTGGGGGGGTATCTAGGGTCTGGGGGGGTGTCCAGGGTCTGTCTGGGGGTTTCCAGGGTTTGGGGGGTGTCCAGGGTCTGGGGGGTGTCTAGGGTCTATTTGGTGGGGTGTGTCCAAGAGGGGGTCTTTGCAGGGGGGTCTAGCTAGGGGGAGGGGTATATCCAGGGGAGGGGGTTTATGTAGGGTGGGGGTGTCCAGTGTCCAGGAGGGAGGGGTCTGTAGGGGGTCTGTCCTGGAGGGTGTCTAGGAGGGGGTTCAAGGTTTGTCCAGTAGGGGGGGGGCTACTATCCGGGTGGGGTTGTCCTGGTGGGGGGTGTCCAGGAGGGGGGGTGTCCGGGGGGGTCTGTCCAGGGGGGTGAGTGGGGTCTGTCCAGGGTGGGAAGGGGGGCTGCAGAGGTAGGGGTGTATGGTGGGGATTTATGGTGCAGGTGGGGTGCAAGGCGAAGAGTGGGGGGGATTTTTAGGTGGCGGTGGGGAGGATGCAAGGGGTCAGCACTGGCTAAACGGTGCTAGTTTTTTTTATGAAATGTGTAGGCCTATAGCCACAGTTCCTAACCGTGGCTATATGTCTATATCCACAGTTGGAACCGTGGCTATATAAGATGAGTGATTTTATCCTATGCCACGGGTTGAAAATGATGTCTTTAGGGTTGTTGCCATGGTTGTAACCGTGGCTATAGGGTTTTATCCACGGTTCAAACCGTGGATAAAGGGCTATAGCCACGGTTGGGAAATGTGTCTATAGGTTTTACCCTATAGCCACGCCAATAACATCCACGGTTGTGTGAACCATGGATATAACCTATATCCACGGATTTTGGGCCTATATCTATGGTTTAAAACCGTGGCTATAGCCTGATTTTGTAGTAGGGGTATGATTTCATGACATTCTGTAGGATCATTCTCTGTACGGTAAAACTCAGCAGCAAAAATTTTGGTTTCAAATTCTTGAGGACTTAACAAGGCCTCAATGAGTGCTTCTCGAAGATCTTTTGACAAGTTCAAAGCATCCAAAATTGATAACTTGCCCGGTACTTGGGCCAATTTTTTCAAAACATAATACTTTTGATCCACAGGTATGCATTTCCCAGCATTGAGATATGATTTTGCAGGTTCTTTGGAAGTTGATGCTTCTGTTGTAGATGTACTTTGTGTTGGATCAGAAGTTGTAAATACCACTGACTTTGGTAAATTAGACTGAAAAAGTCTATTCATTTGCTGAGAAGAATATGGTGTGGCTTCTAATCGGTCTTCCAAAATAATTGTGTCAAAACTGAGCCTATCTTTCATAGAAGAAAATCCTTGTTCTTTTTGAGACCATTGAAGGGATCTTCCATGAATTTCTTCTACATATATAGTTCGAGCAGGGGTATAATTAAAATGGTGGTTTCTGAAATTCCCACGTATTCCTCTATATCCTCGACCTTGGCCTCTTCCTCTTGTTCCCCAATTCTATAAAAGGAACTCTGGCTCATTATAATCAGAATCACCATTGGTATAAGGATCCATTAAATGGATAATATTAACAGAACCAAAGATTAATTCTTTATCTGACAAAGATTCTTCTTGATAGGTTTTTTTTGGTTGTGCCATTTGGCAGGGTGGTGCCCGTGCTTTTGAAACAGATGGCATAAAATCTACCAAGGTCAAGAAAAACATTAGCCTTGACACGAGCTCATCTTCTTCTGACTAATCTTTGTCATTATCATCACTTTTCTTATTTGAGGAATGTCCTATTGAAGAAGATGGTTTTACTATGGTAGGAGTGGTAGAAGACAAAACTGGTTGTTTCAACTGTGTTCGTAAAATAGCATGAGTCTGGTTGATGGTTTTCTTGATCATCCAATCATCATATTTTTTCACATTTTTACTTTTAACCTCTTTCCATTATCCCTCTTCCTCTGGATTGGTAATAGTAACACATGCTACTTGAGTTGATGAACATTTCAGTTTCACTTGTCCAGAGTTACCATATTTTGCAAAATATCATTGAAAAAAAAGCACTCCTGAATGGGGTGTCCCAACATCTAATGAATTGAACAATAATTCGGATGATCTTCATATCCATCTTTATTTGGATTCTTCAGCCTTGGAAACAGAACCAAATTGTTTTCTAAGGCTGAGATGATGTATCCAAGAACTTTCCCATTCCTGAAAGAATAAACATTATTCTTTAATTCCTCAAAGTATTTCCTCCTTTTATCTCTTTGATCATCTTGACGAGGTGGTCATTTCTATGGATGCTTAGGAAGGAGATCCCTTCGATATGATGAAGGATTTGAAGTAGAAGTAGGTACATGTGTCTGTTTGAGTGTGACTGTAGAAGCTTCTGCCTTTCCTATCCTCCTTCCTAGAGCTGATGGAATTACACAAGTTTTAGCCTTAGTTTCTATAATAGAGTCTTCTATCTAATGAGAGATTTAAGTAAGGTCTCTAAACCCTCCTATGTATTTCACTAGGATCAATGGTGTGCATAATTCGTTACACATATTTCCCACATAGATTGGTAGAAACTCTTCTTGAGGGAGTTCTAGAATTAAGGAATATGTTAATCCTTTCATCGTGCAATGAAATCTGAAACTCTTTCATTAGCCATTTTTTTATAATTAGAAAATCATAAACTATCGTCTTTGGTAGCATTGAGCTTAATTGGATAAGAAATTTCTAACAGAGATCTTCCCATCCAGAAATTGATCGAGATTTCAAACTTGTGTACTAGATAAAAGCTGGTCCTTGTAATGACTGCACAAAACACCTAAGCTTAACTACTTCTTATTGTTGAGAAGTTCCCATCAAGGGATCACAATGAGAAAAAAAATGTGTTAAGTGTTTTTCCGGATCTCCTGAACCATTAAATATTGGGAATGTGGTATTCAAAAAATTTGGTGGGGGAGGAATTGCATCCACCCATTCAGGGTAAGATCTCTTTTCTGGATGAACTGGTGCATGTCGTTCCTCCATAGCTTCCAATCTAGCCATTAGTACCTCAATTGTGATCATAAGCATTTGGGGAACATCTGAATGAGCTATAATCTATGAAATTATAGCAACTGGAGCATGAGATGGTGCAATGACTGGTAAAACCACTGATGGTGGTGCTAATACCTTCCTAGGATAACCAATGGGAATAGGTCTATCCCGATGTATATGGTCCTACCTTGATTGTGTACCCAATGGAGGGAATTCATTATCCACATCTGTAGATAATACAAATCCCCTTTGCTGAGGAGCTCATACAGGATTTTCAATTTGAGGACTTGTCTGGGGAGTACGTCTAGTAGAAATTCTATTTTGAAGTAACTCTGTATTGAGTCTTTTCAAATCTTTGATTTTCTCTTCTTGCTGTGAAAATCTCTCTTCAAGTGAAAGAGAGTGACCTTATCTAGTGTAATAGTGAGATGCAATCTGACTTTTCCCTTTCCCCTTGTTAGATGCCTTTTGAGAGGGTGGAGTTGGTTATTTGAAGGAATATCTAGATTCTAGGTAATCCTATGATTTTGAGTATGCACATCTTCTTCATTTTCCCCAGTGTGTACCATATTATGGAAAAGAACATCATCTTATGATTCCCCTGAACTGGACTTATTTTTTGAGGATCATATTCAATGGTGTTAATGATATTTACTGATGCATAATGCATAGATGGAATTCTATCAGTGTTTCTTCTAGATCATCTCCCATTGTGTCTTTCACGAGACTTCGTTCTCCTAAATAAAGAATTATCTATAACTTTTTGGCAGACAGTAACATGAAGGGAATCATTGGATAGTTCAGTTGTATGCTTTCCTTGTGGATTCTTCCGTAATTGGGAGAAAACTTACTTTCGTTGAGGAGGAGATTGTAGATGTGAAAATGCCTCCAGCCTTGTAGGCTGGAGTTTTTCTTTTTATTCTTATTCAAATCTTTGAACACTGTTTAATGAATTTTAAGGTTGAATTAAATGATCCCCCATCCTGGAAATATGGGGTGATTCTTGAACTGCTATGGCTGAAAGTTGTGAAACTTCTCTTCTGATTTTGCGGATTTTGGTTAGAAAATTAGCTGGGTGCATTATCCAAAAATCACATAGACCACCTATTTCAGAAGATCATTGTGCTATTTCAGAAATTTGAATCCTCTGAAGCCTCACATCCTCTAAACAGGATGCATGTTCAAGATTCTTAGATTCTTGATGTAAAATTAGCTCAACAACTTCTTTTCTTTGGGCATGATTCTGATGAGAACTGTATGAGTCCTGTTCTTGAGCATACATTTGATTATATACAAAACCTATTGATTGTGGTTGGCCATGGGAAATAACATTTCATGAAACCATTTTTGGCAGACTTTGCTGATTTTGGAGTGCAGTGAAATGCAATGCTCAATATGCAACCTATCCTCTCAGACAAACACTAGATGGGGAATCAGAAATTAACTTGCATAGCCTCTTTAGAGCATTGAGACAATGGCGGTGAAGGGTTCTCTGTATTTTTTCAACATTTGGATGTTGGGAAACTGAGATAGATTCCATGTCAATTTGGCATTGTAACCCTTCTATTACCTTTACATGATTTTGATATTCATCGTATGGTAGGACTTTGGTTTTCAAATGAAGAAGATTTTTCCATAAGTTGAGATGAATGTCATAAATTCAATCTTCTGCTATCAATTCTGGAATGTTATATTGAGAATTTTCCAAAGGCCAGAACATGACTGGGATTTCTCCTTTAGCTAATTGCTTCCTCATGTTTAACACATTTTCATCATCTTTCACCAGAGGTTTCTCCACTTGATCTGACCAGAGTGGATGCTCTATATTCGAAGATAAATGACCTAAAAAAATTTGTAGAATGAACATTCCCTTAAGATGTCTTCTAGTTGAGAAAGTTTTTCCCTAATCAATGACAAGGCATCAGATATGACTTGCCTTATGTTTTTATGTTCCTCAAGATATGAGGGCTTTCTCATCGCTACATTTTCAATTACAGAATAGTCTTAACAATGTGAAATTCTACTGCGGAGAGGACTTTTGTAGAAAATTTCATCATGGGGAGGATCACCACAATGGATTACAACAAGGGATAAATCTTCTTGCTCCTTGGTCTTCTGGAAACATAGAGGGGTTTCGTGTCTCTCATCCAAAGATAGGCACTCTGGATTAACTGAATATTCATGAAGCAAGACTTCATGATGATGTGTCCAATGAGGAACATCAGAATTACAACTACCACTCCCATAATTGGGTAATGAGAGGATATGATCTTGAGTAACAATAGATGAATATCTGAGGGCTTCAAGAACACCAGCATTAAGGGGATCCAAATCGCAACTTATCTCTTGATTTTCCAACAATTCTTGGTGAGACTTCTTCTTTGACATTCCCTTATACTTAGTTGGGGCCACTTTCTAGGAAAAGTGGTTATCATTGGAAGGTATATGTGCCTGCCTTAGAGTGGTTACCATAATGAACTGATTACCTCAAATTGGAATAGGTGTATGTTCCCGATTTTGTTGTCCAGATGATATGGGAGAGTATGCCCCAGGACCCTCCTAGACTGAAACATAGGTATGTATCTACTCTGATATGGAATGTTGATGTGTCATCCCATGTGTGGGGACATATTTATGTGTCTATTCCCCTGATATTGCTGAAGTAGTTGTTAAAATATCCTTGCATGCTTCTAGAATATGTGCAAGGATATGTGTGTGCCCATTCACCATTGATAAGATGTGTTTGGTGACTTCAGTGGCCAGAACAGGAATATACGTCCATTTTGTATCTGGAGTATGTGTATGTGCCTTCTCCTTCCTCTTTTTCCTATCAATGGATATTGACAGTACTCACGCATGGGGTCAAAGAGTTGGGTCTGCTCAAATTTGTCATTGGAGCTTTCTGACTGGATTCTCCAGGTGCTACCAAACGAGGTTGTTGGTAGGCTTGATGAACACTGGCAGGTGTATATTCCTATTGGTTGTTTCCTATCAAGTATGGTTTATGGACTTCCTTCAATACTGGAAGATGAGACTGCTGACCGAATTGGTGATTGTAAATAGCTGTATGTTATTGTTTACTAGTTGCCACCGCATTAGATTGGAAGTCCTCTTTAAATGCAGTCAGACGAGCCTACTGACTAGCTGATAACTTTTCAATAGGTGTATGTGCATGTTCATGGTACTCCACCAGGTTTATCTGGTGGGATTGGTGGGTTACTGTCAGATGAGTCTACTGAGCAGCAAAATTAGGATGGACAGGGGTATGTTCCTGCTCGTTGTTTTCCATCAAGTTAAATTGATGGACTTCTCTGGAGGTGTCGGATTTGAGAACCTTCTCTCTAATGACCGGACTTTGTCCCTGGTGGTTCGTCTTGTGTGCACAAGTCTGAGAGACTTGGGCCAAATGTCCAGAGGAAACACCCCAATCATGTTGGGAGTACACTACAGCATGATTTTGGTGGTGATTTCTGGTAGGAGTCCTCAGGAATAACTTCTACATTCTAGAATTGAGGCCTTGAGTAACCTCTTGATTTACCTCTTTTTAGTATGGGAGGGATTGATTGTTGCATTTTGGGGATAAAGACCCAAAATGGTTGTAGACGGTGGTTGGAACCATTTGATTCTTGATCATTGGTCGTCGTTGGCAAGATGATCGAGGATTTTTGTTAACCTAGAGGGCCTATAGAGAATCCTCCAAAGTCGTGATTGTACCATGATGGAGATATTCCTTTACCATCACATTAGAGACACATCGTTGAAGACGCTGGGTTGGTGGTGAAGTCCTTCCCATGGATGAAGATCTGGCTTGCGCAGTAGTCGAGAAGTTCACAAATGTTGTCTTGGAGAAATCCATTTATTGGATTGAAGGGAATTATTTGAAAACACTTGAGACAAAAACAATCTTTATTAAAGTAATGTTTTATTATATGGATACATGTGTGATTAATTCTTCTGTATAGCCTTCCTTTATCTATTGATAGGGGCCTAACATGTGGGTAACATTATTAACATGGTTAAGTATTCACACTGGGTTCACCATTTTTGTTTCGTAGTTCCTTGAAATATGTGTTCTAGTTTTAAGAATCACTATTTCCAGGAGGTTTCCATTGGATTTATTCATGGAACCAGAAACTTCCAACAGTTCTTTATCCAAATGGGACCTACTATCCAAAGGCAGGAGTTCGTTAAGTTTTGAATTTATGATACTTAAGAACATGCATTGGTCTAGAGGATGGGAGGTCAGACTCATCACACCCTTTGGGGGGGAACTATTGTCTACTCTAGGACTCTCTTTGTAAATTTAAGTTATTTTCATGAATCCTTATTAATTCACCAAGTTTATCATAAGTATCCCTTGGAATTTAAAATAACTTATTAACATGTTTAAAATTTAGAATCAACAGTATGCATTCAAGGTTCTTCATTAATGGAAACATTCATGTATTTGAGGTTTTCCATCAATGGGATCCTCTAATATACCGATTAGAGATTATTTTAATCATTGTTGTGATGATACTGGTTTTTAAGCTACTCAGTGGGGCACTCTGTAATTTTTTGTCATACAGGGAGACAAGGTTTTGTTTTTATCATGGGATCGTGCCCGTCAAATGGGCTACCTACGTATCCTTGTGAAAGGAATCAAAACTCTTGTATTTCGATGTCCCTTAATTGGACACATCATACCTTTTAAGGTCATGTCATAAGGACCTCTAAGCGAAATATTCTTGGTCAAAACATAATGTGGGACTTATACTAAATCATCCCAAGGAACTTGGAAAGGATATGAGTTTCCAAGTAGGATTAGACCCTATAAGTAATATGGACCAAGGAGAACATGTTTGATTTGAAGTGTTGGGTTTGATCCTCAAGGAGGCTTCCTACATATCCCATATTAATAGGAATCAAAGCCCACGTAGTTCGATAAATCTCATAGGAGAGTATGGTCCTCTAAGAAAGATGAGTTTGGGATTACTTTCTAAAAAGGATGCCTTGATTATTTTAAGATTGAATTTGGGGATTATTTCCTATGGAGGATGCCCAGTGGGCTCGGGCCTTGAGACGGATTCCTGCGTATCCTGTTTTGAATAGGAATAAGAATTCTCGTAGTCCCATTAATGAGTTTTTGTGCACATGTTTTAACCATCACATATCTCTAAACCCACGTGAGTAATGATCTATGTGAGAAACAAGAGGATTTGAAAGATTCAGCAATAACACTTCACACTTTTCCACCTCTACTGATGGAAGAGGGTGCGTCGACCGTGGAAGAGGGTGAGGCGATGAGCTTTCCCTCTGTTCTGTTCACACTGGACAAGGGTCCAAATGGAAGGAAGAAGGGGTGAAGGTGTGGGGATTACACTAGGATGTCTATCCTGAAATTTATCCTGGTAGGAAAGCGGAAAACTAAGTGTGAACTATACCTTCCTTACCAAAATTTTTGGTTTCCAGCTCTTTAAGAAGGGCGAGGCCGAGGCACAAACCCTTATTCTCAGAACTGGGAACTTCCCAACAATGTTTCTGGGAGAAAGGTCCTTGTGACTATGGATATACAACCCCACACACACTCCATGAATACTACCCCTATTATGAAACAAATGTGGGAAATCATTGAGAGTGGAAATACAAATCCAAATTAGAGACACGTTGATGTGCCCTTCCCAAAGGTTTGATAAGTCAGGAGGTTTCGATGGAGGTCTCAATAGAATCCATTTTAGATAAGGGAGCCAGTGAAGAGGAAGCCTTGCCATGAATGGATGAGGAAGCCTTGAGGGCTTGTAAACTGAAGAGAGTGAAGAGAATAAGTGAATCAATTAGGGTCTCCCAAGTAGAGAAGGGAACACAAGTATGGTCGCACAAGTACACTTGGGAGACCTGATGTTTACATAAGCGATGGACAACCTGTATGGTAATACTTGGGAGAGACCTTGATCAAGCCTTCAAGAGTATTCACAGGTGATCCAAGAAGTGGGGCGCTCAAGTTCCTATGAAAGGAATGGGAGGAGTGCAAGTATTTCTGACTTAGGGAGGTTGGGCGCTTTAGGCACACAAGTGTTATGGTTTTCAAACACTAAAATGACTTAACTCCAATTATCCCCACTTAAATCCTCCACTCATGGTGTTGAAAAACTACCATGAAAGTTTCAGATGACTTGGGTGAAGTACTAGGGTGACCATAGCAGCAATTGGGATTCAATGAAATTTGTCCATACAAATGGGGGCCCCAAGGGTCTATTTGTAGGCAAATAAATTACCTTAGGAAAAATGAGTTGGGTGCGCAAGTAGGTTGCGAGACATTTTTGGGTGTGCATGTAGGTTGCACGCTGCTGGTGTTTTGTCTTGACTAAGGAAATTCAAAATTCATTCCTTTGCAAATCTTGATTTTTTTTCTTCATATATTTTTCCATTTTCTTCATAAGGGGATCCCCTTTTTCATTTTTAGGCCCTTTGATGGAATAAGGGGTCAATAACCATGAATTGACACATCTCCTAACTATGAACATGGTTGGTTTCAATGCACCTTTATAAGAATAACTCAATATTTCCAAGACATTAATTGAATGCACTACCCACAATGGAATAGTCATCCATAAAAACATCAATGATACTCCGAATCATGTCTAAAAATAAAGACATAATACACCTTTGAAAGGTGGATGGAGCTCCACACAACCCAAAATAAATCCGCCTGTAGAAAAAGGTCCCAAAGGGGCACGTGAAAGTGGAATTTTCCTGATCCTCTGGAGCTATAGGAATTTGGTTGTAATAAGAATACCCATCCAAGAAATAGAAAAACTTATTTTCATTGAGCCTCTCAAAAATTTGATCCATTAAGGCCATTGGAAAATGGTCCTTCCAAATGGTGTATTAAGCTTCCTTCTATCTATATAGACTCTCCATTTTGTGGATTTCCAAATTTAGATTTCTTCATTTTTTTCATTTTTGATAACAATGAAACCTCCCTTTTTAGAGACTACCTAGATTGGGCTAACCCAAGAACTATCAGAAATGGGATAGATTATTCCAGTTTCCAGCAACATAATGACTTCTTCCCTCACAACTTGTTTTATGTTTGTGTTTAATCTTCTTTGACACTCTACCCTAGTATTATGGTCGGGCTCTATAGGAATTTTGTCCATATAAGATAAAGGAGTAATACCATTTATATTATCTGTGGTCCATCCTTTGGAAGATTAATACTTCTTTAACACATGAAATAATCATTACTCTTGATTTTCATTAAGCTTAGAAGAAATAATGATAGTAAAAGTATAAATCTTAGCCAAACATGAGTATTTAAAATAAGCTGGGATTGGATTGAGTTCAAGACTGGGTGGTTCTACACTAAAAAGAAGACTCATAGGCCAGGGAGGTCCAATATCTTCAACATACCTCTTTTAAAGTGTTTGAAATGATGAAACGTTTTCAATTTCATGCTCAGATTCAGAAATACCAGTGTTATTGTCCTAGTGGAAAGCATACTGTTGTAGTTTTCCAAGTCAAAATTCAATAGGTTTACTAGATAAGAATCATCATGTTATTTAAAAATATCTTACTCAACATCGTCAATGTTTTCCAAAGTGTTGGTATTAACAAAAACACCCTCAAATTCACTCAATAAGATCATATGTTCATAAATAGGGGACTCTCCTATAGGAAAAACTGGACAGTTTTCCAGATCTGGAAAATTTTCTAGAATTAGGATTTGAGCAGAATTTTTAATTTTTGAAACATTTAAGTCAAAATTTTCATCATCCAAATGAATTTATTTATCAAATTACTGATTTTCAGATTCATCAGAGTTTTTAGTTGAGTTATCATCCTTTAAGAACTCAACCTTAGAACAGTATTAGAAAAGGTGGGTCCTTTGACATTTTTAAACACATTAAATTCGTCTTGTAGTTCATCAATTTTGAAATATAATTGACCCTTTGACACATCAATAATAGTACCATCTGTGGCCAATAAGGGCCAACCAAGAATGATGGGCACCTTTTGATCACACTCCATATCTATAACTAGAAATTTTGTAGGTAAAAATAGCTTCCCAAATCCAACTAGCAAGTCATCTACCCTACCCACAAGATGAGTGATAGATCTATCATCTAACTATAGTATGATTGTGGTGGATTGAAGATCACCCAACCTCAACTATCTAAATAGTGAGTATGGGAGCAGATTAATGCTAGAACATATGTCACATAGGTAGTTGAGTTGATCATAATTTCTTAAGGTGGGAGGGATAACAAAGCTACTAGGATCTTTCAATTTGGGTGGGATTTTATTTTGAAGTAAAACACTACACTCTTTAGTGAGACTATAGGTAGAAAATTTTTCATGTTTTTTATTTGTGTTAAATTATTTTTTAAGGGATTTCAAGTATGATGGAATTTGTATCAATAGTTGAATGAAGAGAATATTTACTTTATCTTTGGTAAAGAGACCAGGGAATTGAAGAAGTTCAGCCTTGGGGTTACTTTGAGGTTTCAGCTTCTCAGGGAAAGAGATGGGTGGGGATAATTTTTTAAGGACAGTCGGTATATCCCTCAACTATTTGTCAACATTATCTTTTCCATTATTCTTTTTATTTTTAAATGAATTTACAGCTTGAGTTTTAGGTGAAAATTTCAAATTTTCTTAATTTTCTATAGATTTCTGTGAATTTATGGCATGTGTACAAAGCTGATTTTTTGTTCCAGATTCATGAAGATTTTCTTTTTGGGAATTTTCAAGGTATTTTTCAGTTATAATTTGAGTATTCAAACCAATTCTAGTTAATACCAGCATGGAATTCCTTGTAGTGTTAAGTTCATTTGTACTTGGAATTCTAACTTTTCCCAAGATAAAAAAATCTATAGCATGTTGGACCATTTTTGTTTCCATGTTTTTCATTTTAACATCATTTTTCATTTTATCAGACTCATATTTATTTTGATGTCTGTTTAGATGAGTCATGTATATTTTCTCTTGAGAGTTAGTTTTTTTTCTAAATTAAATCAATCTTAGAATTCATTTTATTATCATTGTTTCTTTTTTCATTTGAAGACTCACCCCTTTGTTGATTTTGAAGATTTGGTCTTGGTTGGTTACAATAATTAGGGGCAGTGGATTGTTTAATTAAAATTTGATCTTTCCAAGATAGATTTTGGATGGTTCCTATATCCTTTGTTGTAGTTATTTGAAAAAGGATAATCCAGAGGAGGCATTCTATGACTATAATTGACAAATATAGAATTCTATTTTTGTTGGGATGACATAACAATGTTAGGACATATGGTTTCAATTGGACCAAACATTCCACATTTTGAACATTATTCTATTAATGGTTGATTGGTATTTTTACATCCAAGTTGGTTAATAGTTTTCTTACTGTTCTGGTTCATTAATGGTTGATGTTGGTGGGTGGTTATTGCATGTTGAGCTTGAGTTTCATTCATTGAACCAGTAATTAGATTTTTTTTCACTATTTTTCTTCTTGAATATTTATGTTGTGAATTCAGTGTAAGATTATTATAGATTTATCTAAACACTTCATCAGTCTTATCATTGTAATTTCCCCTTGTATCCTGATCAACTTGAATTTGTCCAGATGAAGATCTCCCTACATAGAAGGTATCCATAATAGGGTGGGATGGGATTTGACGATGGGGACACTGCATAAGAAAATCCCTAAATCTATCCCAAGTATAATGGAATGATTTACCATCCTCTTGGTAAAAACTAGTGATTTTTTTTCTCAGTTCACCTTTCAGTCTTAGGGGATCAAATTCCATTATAAATTAATTGTACACTCTATCCTAGTTTTCAAAGATGTTCTCATATAGACTTAGAAACTTGTTTCTTGTATTCCCTTTAAGATAAAAGGTAAAAATTCTCATCTTCCGCTCTGTTTTTGTGAATCCGATTAGATGTAATTTTTGTATAGTGTTATATAAGTCTCTAATAAAGGTAATAGAGTCCTTATTAGAATATATGTCACACCTCGACCAACGCATTATTTTAACTTAATTTTTTTGGGTCTTTATTTTGAGTTGCGGTTTGAATCGGTCCTATTTTAAAATGGATTTGGGATCTTATATGGGTGTGCGCCCGTACGCGCGACCGTGTGTAGCACCCAATCACATTTAGACATGGTTTTATTATTAAATGTCTTATTATTCGAGTGCGTGACCTTTCACACGACCGTGCACGTTGCCAAACCCGACTCGAGTTTTTGCGTTTTGATGGTACATGAGTGTTTTGGCTTGGTAGTGTCCAGCGCGCGGACAAGGGACGGGCGAAGCCACATGGCTTCATCAGTTGTCCATGCGCCCTTCCCAGTACATGGTTAATTAATTGATTAGCGGGGTAAAAATTGAAGTGTTCATAAAATAAAATAACGAACAAATGAAATAAGATTATTTAAGAGTTGTCTTAATAATAATAATAATAATAATAATAATAATAATATTGTTGGGATTGTTATTATTTCAATTTACACTTTAATTTGGTCATGGATGTTAAACTAATTTATATTTATAGAATTATTAACTTATTATTATTATTATTATTTAATGGCATATGTTCATTTTTTTGTGTTTTATTTTGTTTTCAATTTCTTTTTATTCTATTTCTATTTTCTTCATTTTCTTTTTATTATATTTCATTTATTTTTTTATTTCACTTTTATTTTTTTTCTCCCATGCGCTCCCCTCTCTCCCCTTTCCCCCTCTCTCCCTTGTCCCGCACAAGACCCCCCCCCCCCCCCCCCCAATAACCCTAGCGGCCGCAGCGCCCCTCCCCTCACTTCTCTCCGGCGTCGCAGCGGACCAGCACACCTCCTCTTCCAGTGTGGCTTCCTCCAGTGCCTGCCTCCTCTGGCGCGACACCCCTGTGCGGCGCGACCTTCCGGCCAGCTCCCCTTGGCTTTGTGTGTGGCGTGGCCTCCCGTCCAGCTCCCCATGGCTCCGTGTGCGGCACGGCCTTTTGGACAGCCCCCCCATGCGCTCTGGCGATGTCATCCCCACGTCGCGCCCGACTCGCCGACCTCCCCTCACCGCACCGCGACAACTCAGACTGTCATGCGATGCATTTCCCTCTGGTCAGCAGTGTTGCACGCACCTCCCTCGTGGCCAGTGGGACTCGCGCACCCTCCTCTTTGCCGGAAAACCTTGGCCACACCTCCCCTTCTTATTCCGACGGGTCTAGCCAGCGCAACGCCTTCCGACACCCTATCTCTTGCTCAGACAGCTCCTCAGACCCTTGCCATAGGTGTGATATACCTCTATTATGAATTCATTCAATTTGTTTAAGTTGTGGTTAGGGGTTTTGGTTTGGCATTTAGTTCAATTTTGGTGAAATTGGATTGATGTTTTGATGCTAGAGTTCATTTGAGTTGATGGCGGCGAATTTGGTGCGCAATTGGAGTTTACGCGTCATGTTGCGACGTTTTTCTACATTTTAGGTAAGTGGTTCCACGTCCAATTATTATTTGATTAGTTAATTTTCAAGTTTAATTAGTTAGAGTTTTATGTAACTAATTTGTGTGGCGTGAAGTTGATTTTCATTGAAGTTTATTTTGCATCGAAATTGTTTAGTAGCGTGTTGCCATAATATGTGTACTTGATGTTGAAATCATCTCTGGTTAACTGTTATAATTTTTTTTATTGTGAGGTTAGCTTATTAATTAGTTGCTTTGATGTGATTTAATTTTTACTTGAGTTTTAGTATGTCTTAATGTGTTTGTTAGTGTGTTTAAGTGGTATGAGTATGTTGTTGTTGTCAAAACCCATGTCGGACTATTCACTAGTGTTTTATAAGGTGTGCAGTTACTTTGTTAGGGTGTGCAAGGGGTGAAATTGGTGTTTTGGTATAGTGTTGGTATGGGTTCTATCTTAAATTAGTATTTGAGTGGATCTTCTTGTTGTTTTAGTTGTGCGGCATTTTTTTTAAATGGGTTGGCAAGTTTTCTGGTGGTTTGTTTAACTGAAGAAATGGTCTTTTAACTGTGGGGGTGGTTTCCTTAATTGCGTGTGTGATGCAGGTTGTGTTCCTGAGGTGGCGACATGTGCGTATGGTCATGTAGGAGGGTTTGGGTTGGTCTAGTGTGTGAAGCAGTGTTTCATCTTTAAAATCTATTTATGAAAATTTGAATTGTTTTATTATGTAATTAATAATGGTGAAGAATTGTTTTGGTTAAATGGTGTAAAGGTTTTGATGCTTAAAGTCATGCGGCCTGTGTGAAAATTCTTCAATAAATCCTTTTAATGGTGTGTCTGGCAGTGAATGTGTTTTCCTTGATTGTGCAATCATTTTAATTGGTTGTGTATGTAATGCGGGTTTGGTTTTGGGATATTATTAGTGTGTATTGTTTCAAATGGATTTTGTGTGTGCAAATGGTGGTTTTGGTGTTAGTAGGGTCTTGTTCGGTTTGGTTATATTGTTATAACATGTGACATGAACTCTGAACTACTTGATCGCAAACAGGAAGCCCGAGTAGCTAGGAGGGTGAAATAGACTAGTGGGCTAGTATTTCGGAGGTGACTCGACCCGGTTTTACTAGCAGGACTGACGATTGAAACACTAAATAAACATATGCTATTCTGAGGGTCGTGGTCTTCTAAGCCACGTTTTCTGAGGGTCTTGGCCTTCTAAGCCACGTTTTCTGAGGGTCGTGGCCTTCTAAGCCACATTTCACCGAGACACGAAGATCTAGAAACCTGAGCTAGCTAACACCCATGCGGCCTCTCCCATATTAGTGCTCATTGGTTAATTTACGCTCATCAGTGTGACACTTTGGTTATTTTAAAAGTAAGTGTGTGTGTGTGTGTGTGTTTTAATTCAAATTGTTTCTTTTTAAAACTGCTTTCTCTAAACCTGTTTTCTATAAAGTTGTTCAAGATTTTAGTTCTTTTCTTAAATTAAAATTTCAAATGTATTTTTCGTTTAATAATTGTGCATGGAACCTTTTCTCGGTGGTATCTTACTGAGATTTTATCTCACACCCTACATACACATTTGGGTGTATGTAGATTATATTTCTATTTCTTTCCAGGTCGAGGCATCGGGCTTGGCGATGAGGGTTCGAGTTGCATTAGTTTCCCCATGCAGGTTGCAGCGACGGATTGGGGATGTGACTCCTCATGTCGCACGGAGGTTTGTGTGGAGTTTTGTTTTTTTTATGGATGTAGTTTCTTTTGGGTTTTTATTTCAAGTTGTTAACTTTAAGTCTGAACTTGGTAAGGGCATGTTTGGTTGTCTTTTTTTAGTTTCAATTTATTCATATTGTTTGTTTTATATCTATTTATTCGGGTAAATCGTTCCCAAGTTTTATTTTTGACACCCGGGAACTTGTGCCAACTCATGGGGATCGGGAACGCCCTTCGGGCCATGTCGCGGACCGGGTCGGGCGTCGGGTAGGATGACAACCCGGCCTGGTTCGTGAAAAAATGGTATCAGAGGCGGTTTTGTTCTTGTTATTTGGGATGTCAGGTAGATTAGAGATAGGACTGTCGGTGCTCGAGGGATAGGTGCGAGAATAGCGTCGCGAACTTTTACTCATTCCGATCCTCGAGTAACCCGGGGTAGTTTGGGATTTATGTTTTTGGTTTTACTCTGTGTGTATGGGGGATGACAATATGAGTAAACCGGTACTGTGCACGGCCTCACATGGAGTATCAACCCATGTGATTCCCGAGAGTAAGGTTCGACACTCTTAGTGGTTGGTGCTTACCTAGGGCATGGTCTGCTAAACCATATAGCCGGGTTAAACACGACCACTAGTCCTCTGCCCAGGTGCTTTAATGTTTGTGATATCTTGCTTCAATTATGGGATTGGCACGATATTGTTTTCCTTTATAAAGGGAAGCGGACTTTGGTGCTGCTCTTATTTTATTTTGGTGTGTATTTGAAATTATTTTTGGGGTGCTTCTCTCTTGGACCTTGTTTTTGGAATTTGGCGTTGATTTTTCAAAGTTGATTTTCTAAAAGAACGTTTTGGGTTATTTGAAATTGAAGTGAGTTATTTTTGAAATGGGAATCATTTTTAAAATATGTCTTGAATTTTTGAAATGGTTTAAAAAAAAAGGTATTTTCGGATATTGAGAATTTTTTGTTTTGAAAGTGGAGTAACCTTGTTTCTTTCCAGTGGTATTCCTATGGTTTCTCGCATGTGAGTGTGGACTTGATTAATTGATAGTTGGTGAATCATGTGGATGGGTGCCTGAGTGGCATGAAAATGCATATTTGCGAGGCACCATGGAATATCAGTGGTGGTTGATTGATTTCTAAGGTTTCTCCTTGTTTCCTAGAAAGTGGGCCTTTTTCTTAAATGGGTTTTTGTGCACAAATGGTTTTGAAAACGAAAAAAAATGACATTGCGTTTAGAGGAAAGATGGATTTTCAAAATAGATTTTGGTCTTATTGTGCAGTGCTTGGTTTTTCAAGTGAGTGTTTTTATTTGAAAATGAATTGATGTTTTAAATTGGAATTATTGGATTTGTTTCTAGAATGTTGATGTTTGTTTTGTGGCGTGTTTGGATTTGTGGAAGGCTATTTTGTGTTTCTTGTTTGGGATATGCCCCCTAGAAACGTCCCATGGGTTTCCAGCAAGCCTCTCAGTTCTGGGCTCAGCCCAGACTCCCAGTGGAGTGGTGGAGTTGGTCTCTGCTCGATGGTGTTGACTATTCGTAGACGTCGAGGTCAGTTGGATGTTGTTGAGTACTTTAGGAAATCTGGAAGTGTCTCTGGTTTTGGAGGAACTCTATATGTTTTGTATGCGTATGTTGTCTCGTGTACGTCTGGAGGAGCGAGACTAAACCAGCAAATGGTGATAGTTCGGTTTTCGTTGCGAATGGAGACACCATGAGTGACCCTCAAGACTAGCCTCATTCCGCGGTTGTATCTACGTGAAGGCGAAGGAATGTAGTGGATCCCATAGGTGCTCGACCAGTCAACAGGTGGATAAGGATATTCGTTTGACCTTTCTCATGGGCTAGCTTTATGTTCCTAAAAGGTTGTGTCAAACAATCGGTTTAAAGTTCGTAATAGTTGTTGGTGCTGTTTATACTGTGGTAAGTGCGGGTTCCTCATCCAATGAGTAGTGTGAACCAAAGGGTTCTGTTCTTGGAGTGTCGCTCTCTTCAGATTGTGTCGCGCATTTGACAGACCTCTCAATCTCCTATCTCTAGTATGGTCAGTCAGACACTCTAAGTCGTTCGCTGCAATTCTCAGTTGTTATGTTGACGGAGTTGCCTCTTGGGACATGGGGAGAAGTATACAGGTTGCTTTTTCAGCAGATAAAGTTCCAGTCAGAGGTGGTTAGCTTATGACTATGAGGCAGTAGACGCTTCATACATCAGGTCCCCAGCCATAGGTCTCGGGGTGAAGCTTGCGCGCAGTCAAAACTCGTCAGAAGTGGTGCGAGCTTGGTCCGAGTTAAGATTGCGGTGACGGGATGGGGAAAACATAAATTATCCTTATTGCGGTATCACCTGTGAAGTATTCATTTTTTTGTGATGGGTATGAAGGTTGTGTATTCTTGTTGCAATCTTAGTTTGTGGGAGTTTCACTTGGGCCTTAAGAGATGTTCAGAAAATCCGTATACTTGTAAAGCTAGTGGGTGTGCTCCGTGAACCTTCTTGTGGTCAGAGAAGCTCTTGTCTTTTGGAATTGTCGTGCGCCTTTATGGTTCGCCTCTTGGTTAGGGGTTTCTGCTATAAAATCTATCTCATGTGACAGAGTGTTGTCCACTGTAGGAATAAACAGTGCAGGTCAGCCCGTGTGGTGGGTTCGCGATGAAGGGTTCAGTCAATATTGCTCAAAGTAAACTGGGAATGCCCGTGCGGGTTTCGTGGTGTTAGGAAATTCTTAAATGGTGGGGAGACCCAGTGCGGGTCTCACCGGCATCCCCTCTTGTTCCAATTGGTTAAAAGTAGGGAGCTTGGATAGTCAAGCCAGTGTTAAATGTTTGACTGAGTTTGTGAGTCGTCTTGGTTTGGAGAATCAATGTTTGACAAGAATCCTAATATGGTGGGGAGACCACCATAGGAAGAACTTGGGTAAGATCTCTATTTTCAGTGTGCGCTTAGTGGAGAAACCCCTTACTTCTACTCCGCCCGACCTCGACCATGCTAATTGGCTAGCTTGGGTAGTGGGTCGCTGGATGAGTGTTCTTGGAGATCTTGAGCTGCCCCGATGATCCCTAAGTTAGGGGTCGGGGTGTTCCATGTTGTAGTTTTTTTTGGAGGTGATTTCCTTGCCGTTGGCTTTTCTGCTTGGTGGTTCTGGTTTTGAGATCTTTGAAGTTCAGATCATGGGAGTTTCGAATGCTCGGTCTCTGGGCAATTGAGGTTTGGTTTCAAGTATCATTGTGTTCTTTCTTGGAATCTTGGGTTAACTCAGTCTTTGGGGACTTTCTGGGGGCAGAAAGTGTCATGGTGGGGAGAATTGTCACACCCCGACCAACACATTATTTTAACTTAATTGATTTGGATCTTTATTTTGAGTTGCGGTTTGAATCGGTCCTATTTTAAAATGGATTTGGGATCTTATATGGGTGTGCGCCCATACGCGCGACCGTGTATAGCGCCCAGTCGCATTTAGACAATGTTTTATTATTAAATGTCTTATTATTCGGGTGTGCGACCTTGCACACGACCGTGAACATTGCCAAACCCGACTCGAGTTTTTGCGTTTTGAAGGTACATGAGTGTTTTGGCTTGGTAGTGTCTGGCGCGCAGACAAGGAATGGGCAAATCCACATGGCTTTGTCAGTTGTTCGTGTGCCCTTCCCGGTACGTGGTTAATTAATTGATTAGCAGGGTAAACATTGAAGTGTTCATAAAATAAAATAACGAACAAATAAAATAAGATTATTTAAGAGTTGTCTTAATAATAATGATAATAAGAAGAAGAATAATAATAATAATAATAATAATAATAATAATAATATTGTTGGGATTTTTATTATTTCAATTTACACTTTAATTTGGTCATGGATGTTAAACTAATTTATATTTATAGAATTATTAACTTATTATTATTATTATTATTATTATAATGGCCTATGTTCCTTTTTTTGGGGTTTTATTTTGTTTTAAATTTCTTTTTATTCTATTTCTATTTTCTTCATTTTCCTTTTATTATATTTCATTTCTTTTTTTTATTTCACTTTCATTTTTTTCCTCCCATGCGCTCCCCTCTCTCCCCTTTCCCCCCTCTCTCCCTCGTCCTGCACAAGACCCCCCTAACCCTAGCGGCCGCAGCGCCCCTCCCCTCACTTCCCTCCGGCATCGCAGGGACCAGCACACCTCATCTTCCGATGTGGCTTCCTCCAGCGCATGCCTCCTCCGGCGTGACACCCTTGTGCGGCGCGGCCTTCCGGCCAGCTCCCCTTGGCTTTGTGTGCAGCACGGCCTCCCGTCCAGCTCCCCCTGGCTCCGTGTGTGGCGCGGCCTCCCGTCCAGCCCCCCCTGTGCTCCGACGACGTTATCCCCAAGTCGCGCCCAACTCGCCGACCTCCCCTCGCCACACCACGACGACTCAGACCGTCGTGCGATGCCTTTCCCTCTGGTCAGCAGCGTCGCACGCACCTCCCTCGTAGCCAGTGGGACTCGCGCACCCTCCTCTTTGCCGAAAAACCTTGGCCGCACCTCCCCTTCTTATTCTGACGGGTCTAGCCGGCACGACGCCTTCCGACACCCTATCTCTTGCTCGGACAGCTCCTCAGACCCTTTCCATAGGTGTGATATACCTCTATTATGAATTCATTCAATTTTTTTAAGTTGTGGTTAGGGGTTTTGGTTTGGAATTTAGTTCAATTTTGGTGAAATTGGATTGATGTTTTGATGCTAGAGTTCATTTGAGTTGATGGCGGCGAATTTGGTGCACAATTGGAGTTTACGCGTCATGTTGCGAATTTTTTCTACATTTCAGGTAACTGGTTCTATGTCCAATTATTATTTGATTAGTTAATTTGCAAGTTTAATTAGTTAGAGTTTTATTTAACTAATTTGTGTGGCGTGAAGTTGATTTTCATTGAAGTTTATTTTGCATCGAAATTGTTTAGTAGCGTGTTGCCATAATATGTGTACTTGATGCTGAAATCATCTCTGGTTAACTGTTAGCATTTTTTTTATTGTGAGGTTAGCTTATTAATTAGTTCCTTTGATGTGATTTAATTTTTACTTGAGTTTTAGTATGTCTTAATGTGTTTGTTAGTGTGTTTAAGTGGTATGAGTATGTTGTTGTTGTGGAAACCCATGTCAGAATATTCACTAGTGTTTTATAAGGTGTGTAGTTACTTTGTTAGGATGTGCAAGGGGTGAAATTGGTGTTTTGGTATAGTATCGGTATGGTTTCTATCTTAAATTAGTATTTGAGTGGATCTTCTTGTTGTTTTAGTTGTGCTGCATTTTTTTTAAATGGGTTGGCAAGTTTTCTGGTGGTTTGTTTAACTAAAGCAATGGTCTTTTAACTGTGGGGGTGGTTTCTTTAATTGCGTTCGTGATGCAGGTTGTGTTCCTGAGATGGCGAGATGTGCATATGGTCATGTAGGAGGGTTTGGGTTGGTCTAGTGTGTGAAGCAGGGTTTCGTCTTTAAAATCTATTTATGAAAATTTGAATTGTTTTATTATGTAATTAATAATGGTGAAGAATTATTTTGGTTAAATGGTGTAAAGGTTTTGATGCTTAAAGTCATGCGGCATGTGTGAAAAATCTTCAATAAATCCTTTTAATGGTGTGTCTAGCAGTGAATGTGTTTTCCTTGATTGTGCAGTCATTTTAATTGGTTGTGTATGTAATGCGGGTTTGGTTTTGGGATATTATTAGTGTGTGTTGTTTAAAATGGATTTTGTGTGTGCAAATGGTGGTTTTAGTGTTAGTAGGGTCTTGTTCGGTTTGGTTATATTGTCATAACATGTGACATGAACTCTGAACTACTTGAGCACAAATGGGAAGCCCGGGTAGCTAGGAGGGTGAACTAGACTAGTGGGCTAGTATTCCAGAGGTGACTCGACCCGGTTTCAATATTAGGACTGACGATTGCAACACTAACTAAACATATGCTATTCTGAGGGTCGTGGTCTTCTAAGACACGTTTTCTGTGGTTCGTGGCCTTCTAAGCCACGTTTTCTGATGGTCGTGGCCTTCTAAGCCACGTTTTCTGAGGGTCGTGGAATTCTAAGCCACGTTTCACCGAGACACGAAGATCTAGAAATCTGAGCTAGCTAACACCCATGAGGCCTCTCCCATATTAGTGCTCATTGGTTAATTTACGCTCATCAGTGTGACACTTTGGTTATTTTAAAAGTAAGTGTGTGTGTGTGTGTGTGTTTTAATTCAAATTGTTTCTTTTTAAAACTGCTTTCTCTAAACCTGTTTTCTCTAAAGTTGTTCAAGCTTTTAGTTCTTTTCTTTAATTAAAATTTAAAATGTATTTGCCGTTTAATAATTTTGCGTGGAACCTTTTCTCGGCGGTATCTTACTGGGATTTTAGCTCACACCCTACATACACCTTTGGGTTTATGTAGATTATGTTTCTTTTTCTTTCCAGTTCGAGGCATTGGGCTTAGCGATGAGGGTTCGAGTTGCACCGGTTTCCCCATGCAGGTTGGCGGTGACGGCTTAGGGATGTGACTCATCATGTCGCACGGAGGTTTATGTAGAGTTTTGTTTTTTTTATGGATGTAGTTTCTTTTGGGTTTTTATTTAAAGTTGTTAACTTTAAGTCTGAACTTGGTAAGGGCATGTTTGGTTGTTTGTTTCTAGTTTCAATTTATTCAGCTTGTTTGTTTTATATCTATTTATTCAGGTAAATCGTTCCCAAGTTTTATTTTTGACACCCGGGCACTTGTGCCAACCCGTGGGGATCGGGAACGCCCTTCGAGCCATGTCACGGACCAGGTCGGGTGCCGGGTAGGATGACAACCCGGCCTGGTTCGTGACAATATACATTAAATGCCGGCAACAATGAAATGTGTTATTTTTTCATCTCATAGTTTCAGTCTCTAGGAGATAACCAAATAGAATATGGATTTCATTAAAGATGAAGAATTTGGAATTCCCTCATCTTAGGACGTTCATTTTCATCTAAGAGTTCTGGAGGTTTCTGAATCACTACTACAAATATGGTCGTTATAAGTGCTAGAAATGTGCATTAACAGCGCTAAAAAAAGCAAAGTTAATCGAGGAAAAGATAAATGGGGGTCCCTTTTATAAATGCTCAGAAAAGCTCTTATAAAGTCCCTTTTTATCAGTACTGATAAAAGGTTCCTTTATGAGCGCTTTTTTTAGTGCTGATAAAAGTTTAAAAAAATATTAAAAAAATTAAAAATGTTTTTGGCAATTCTGGGGGGCTCCAACAGCGCTTGAAGCCCCCCTCTAATAGCGCCCCACCCCCATGGTATCCCATGCATGCCCTATCCAACTCCACTCAACCCCACCCCTTTATCAGTGCTCCCACCCCCATTTTAATAGCACTAGGTTATTCCCCCCACCTGCGTGGGCAACCTGTCTCCTCTAGGATTTGAACTCGAGACCTTTTTCCTACGCGCCTAAGATATTTCTACTCCACCATATTGCTTTTTTCTTCATTTATTAATATATTTATTTTTTTGTATATATATATAGTAATATTTACTCATATATTAATATATATATTATCATATATTGTTGGGCAAAAATCCCTCAAGGTAACATTGCAGTATTTTTGGGTTGATTGTGTTTGTTGATAAAGCAGGTTTTCATGGATATTTTTCGAGTTCCCAAGAAGTTGTTGGCAATACTTGTTGACAAAGAACGATGACAAAGGAAAGGATGATCTGGAGGCGGTACAAAAGAGCAGTACAAGGTGGCGCCGTTTCCCAGTGTTTGCCAAATTTTTGGGGTCCAAAATTTGGAGTTTGGTGAGCATCGCGAAAATAGGATTTCCATGAAGAGCATAATTTAATATGGAAAAGGCATGAATTTCATGAAGATAGGATGCATGGATTGGATTTCGCAAAGACTAGAAAAATGGAGGCGGTGATGCTTCACGATTACATCAAGCTTCGCGAACGGCAGAGGCTGAAGCGCATCGCGGTGGTGAAGGGCTTTGCGAGGGAGCTTCGTGGTGAAGGCACGAAGGTATGATGACGGTGATTCTTCACGACTACGTCAAGCTCCACGAATGGAAAATTTCTGTGGTGCTTCGCGATTTGGACAGAATTCCGGCGGAAACTTCAGAGCTTTGTGATTTGAGATGACGTGGCATTGACTTCACGCAGAAAGTTCGAGGGTCAGTGGAATCGACTATAAATAGAGGCCGACCCCCTCGAGAGTAGTAGAGATAATTTTCAGAGAAAATCGTTTGCTCTCTATTTGCGAAGGTGGTTTGCGGAGCCCATGTGCTTCGCGAAAGAGGAGCTTCGTGGAGGCTATTTTAGCTCCGTGATTCCTGCGAGCTCCGCGTTGGCTTAGTATGCTTCACGAGGGCCGTTGCTTTGCGACGGATTGAGCATCGCGAGAGTGCTTTGCGAAATAGCTTCGCGAAAAGGTAAGAGCTTCGTGAAGGCTTGTTTGAGCTTCGCGAAATTAGGAGCCTCGCGAAGTAGGGTGCTTTGCAAAGGTGTTTCCAAAAGGAATTTCCCAGTGTTCCGAGGCAAAGAGGTATTCATTAGTGGATGAAATTTGGACATTAACAGAGCATCCATAATCAGTTAAGGATGCGTGCAGTCATGAAAATGAAGAGACCTATAGGTCTATAAACTGTGAGTGAATCTCTTCACAGAGCAGTGAGCTTAGGAAGAGTAAGAAGGTGATCCTCTCCACCGGCAGTGAGCCATAGAGAGAGAAACAGGGTGTGACCCTCGGAAAAGCAGTGAGCTGACCCTAAACCTTGTATAGGTAGTGAGCCTGGGCATAGAAGTGATCTAGCCCGAACATTGTAATCCACAGCTAGTGAAGTTTAGTGGACTTGGTACGACCGGCAACCTGTCGGCGTATGCTCCTTGGACGTAGCCCTTAGCGGTGAACCAAGTAAAATTGTTGTGTCATGTGCTTGATTTACTTTATATTTATATTGTGCAGCAGGAAAGAGAGAGAAGATTGTTTTTCTTAACAGCGAAACAAGATCAGAACGGACTTTAATTTTTAATTAGTCATACCCTGATTCACCCCCCCCCCTCTCAGGGTATTCAGCCTAGTGGACCTAATAAGTGGTATCAGAGGGAAAGGTTGACAGTTGTTCTTCTCTCAATGGGGGTCACTAATCATATAGGGATTCCGATCTTCGACGGATGTAATTTTCAGATATGGAATAATCGAATGCAACACTATTTCTGATCCTTGGGAATGGATGTATTTTCAGCAGCTATGCATGGTATCACAGCTGAAATTACGAGTGGTGCACTATCAAAAGCTGAGAATAAAGAGTTGGATACTGATTCCAAAGCAATCAATTCCTTAGGGGGAGCCCTCTCCAATCCCATATATACAAAGGTGATGTCATGCAAAACATCACATTCCATGTGGGAAAATCTTTTGAATATTTATGAAGGGGATATAAAAGTTAGAGAGGCCAAGCTGCAAGTGTTGTGGAACAAGTATGAAGATCTGAGAATGAACCTGAATGAGTCTTTTGATGCATTCTTTGATAGGGTAAATGTTGTGGTAGAAGACATGTGAGGCCTTGGTGAGATTATCAAAGACATTAAAATCGTAAAGCGCATCTTGAGAAAGCTTCCACCTCGGTTCAATCCAAAAGTTTCTGTTTTGGAAGATAAAGATCCGAAAGAGCTGACATTGGATAACCTACACAGCACTCTTGTTGCATATGAAATTAGAAATGATGACAACGATGCTGTGGAAAAGGGGAAATCCAAAGAGGTGGCATTTAAGGCCATGAAGAGGCTCACTATTGAAGATTCTCAGGAGGAAGAAGATTTAGATGAGGTGATGTCGTTCCTTTCTTCAAATCTACAAAGAGTAAAAGGAAAGTTTAAAGGGAAACTTCCACTAGCATGCTTCCGATGCGGAAAGGTTGGTCATCTTGCTGCAAGATGCCCCAAAAAGATTCAAGAAGAAAGCGATGAAGATGAAGTTGAGATTCCCATGAAAAAATCTTCAGCCTATGTGAAAGGGAAGAAGTAGTTCAAGAGAAATTTCTTTAAGAAGAGGAATCTTCTTTCACAAGAAATAGACAGTTCAGCTGAGTCTGAGGGTGAAGAATTTGAAGAGATAGAAAACTACAAAGATCGTGGACAAAATACGATGGTGGCTGTTGTCAGTAGTGCTCTAGAAAAGAAAGAAACTGAAACTGATGAAGAAGAATAAGAAATTTAAGGGATATTTGACATGGAAGATGAATTAGAAGCAGCTCTTGAAGAGATAAATGTTTGGCGATGAAAAACAAAGAAAGCCAACAAGATAGTATGTGATGCCAAACTCTACATGCAACAACAAGAAGAAGAGAAGTCTGATCTTGAGAAAGAAATTGAAAATCTTAAGTCTTCCAGGCTAGAGCGCACAGAAAAGGTTGATGAGCATAAGCTCAAGATTGAAGAGCAGAAAAGGGAGATCAATTGCTTGAGTCGAAAAGTGAAAGACCACGTCAAGCGTATTGAAGAGCTTGAAGAGGAATTTGTCGGTCTGTGGAGAAAAGTTAAAGACCTGGAAAAACCTTTGAATCCAAACACATTCTTGGGAAATCAGGTCGTTACGAAGACTGAAAAGAAGAAAGAAGAGCCTAGTAGTTCAGCAGGAAAGAAGCAGCAATTGAACTCAGAAGTTAAGGCTGATTCATGGCTTAATCAGAAACAAAAATCTGTGGTAGTTGAATTTCGACCGCAAGCACCTGTCCCGAGATTGAAAGTGGATTTGAGCACAAAGCAGAATCAGAATACTCAGAGATCCCAAGGGGATACTAGTAGTGCTGAAGTAACACGAAGGAATGCACCTTATATCAGGTGTTATTGTTGTGGAAAGATGGGACATTCACAGTATGTGTGTTCCATAGCCAAAAGATATCGAAGGGAACAAGAACAGAGATGGTAGCCAAACAGAGAACGGTTTTCCAGAACATATTTTAAAGGACACTGTTTTTGGTGCGGAGGATTTGGACACATGGCTAGGTACTGCACTCCGACCATTCAGAAAAATGTGCCAAAGCATAATCAAAATGTTCGCAAGAAGCATATCAGTAAACCGACAAGTGAGTTAAAAGTTCAGAACAGATTTGCAGTTTTGCAAGTTGAAGCTGGTCCATCATACTCTGAGAAAGAACAGAAGTCTCAATCCATGCCGAGTATGAAAGAAAAAGTATGGACCAGGAAGAAGAAAATTGAGAAGGTCGTAGTTGCTAAAATTTCCCTTAAAGCATCAGATCGTTCTGGTGTGTGGATCCTTGATAGTGGTTGCACATCCCACATGACAGGAAACAAGGATCTGGTTACAGGTATAAAATATGACAAAGAAGGAGTTGTCAAATTTGGAAATGATGAAGGCCTGAAGATTTTTGGCTCGGGAAAAGCCAAGTTTGGGGGAAAAGAAATGAGACATGCTGATGTCTTGGTGGTAGAGGGTCTCAGTCATAATTTGCTTAGCGTCAGTCAACTATGCGACTCTGGGCACTCTATCCTATTTACCAAGAAGATGGGTATTGTTAAAGGAAAAGTTGGAATAGTCATTCTACAGGGAAAACGAACAAAGGGGAATCTTTACCTGGTAGGTGGGGAAGAAGATTCACGCCTTTTATCCAGAGAAGAAGAAAATCAGTTGTGGCATAAGCGACTTGGTCATCTATGTCAACCATTTATGGAAGATCTGGTAAAGTGTGATGCTGCTAGAGACCTTCCCAAACTGTCACGTGATCGCACTCATACGTGTGATGCTTGTCAACAAGGGAAGATCATCTGGAAGACATACAGGCCAAAGGAACAAAAAGCAACTGGAGTGCTCGAATTGGTGCATGCTGATGTATGTGTACCTATCTCACCACGAGCTATAGATGGGAAAAGGTACTATGTTCTTTTCATTGATGACTATAGCATAATGGTCTGGGTATTCATCATTACCCATAAGACAGAGGTGTTCAGTTTCATAAAGCAGTACAGGAGGGAATCAGAAAAGATGCTTGGGCAGAAAATTCTAAAGTTTCGTACTGATAACGGTATGGAATTTACAAACAGTCAGGTTGAAAAATATCTCCAGAAACATGGGATAAGGCATCAAGTTTCATCAGTATGAACTCCCCAACATAATGGAGTGGTTGAAAGGAGAAATCAGATCATCAACAACATGGCCAGAACAATGCTTATTGATAAGGACCTACCAGAGAAATTTTGGAAGGAAGCAGTTTTGACATCGGTCTATGTTTCAAACAGGTCCCTGTTATGTCTGAAGCAAGGGAAGACTCTGTATGAACTGTGGTACGGAAAGAAGCCAACGTTGAAATACTTTCGAATCTTTGGTAGTAAGTGTTTAATTCTCAACAAAGAACATCATAGAAAGTTTGAGGCACGAGGAGATGAAGGGATGTTCCTTGGATATTCAGGGAAAAGCAAAGCATATAAACGCTTCAACAAGAGGCTGGGAAAAATTGTTGAGAGCGATGATGTCACTATAGTCGAAAATTAACAGACTGCTCAACGACCCAGTGAACAGTTTCTGGATGAAAGTGATGATGAGGTAAGAAACACAGGGGGAGTAGAAGTGGCAGAGGCTGACTCAGAAGAAGATACTGATGATGAACAAGAAAGTGTCAAGTCTATATCTACAAGGAAGCTAAAGAGTCGAGCTGAAATTGATAGGAAAAATATCATTGGTGATCAGACAGCTCTAGTTCAGACTCGAAGAATGAAATCATTACAGCAAACATCGTTTTTATCTCAGGTGGAGCCGAAATGTTTTTCCGATGCAGCTGAAGATGAAAACTGGGTTCAGGCTATGAATGAAGAGATTGATCAAATTGAGAAGAACCAGACATGGGAGATTGTTTTGAGGCCAGCAGACAAGAATGTCATTGGGACCAAATGGGTCTATCGCAACAAGATGAATGAAGATGACACAGTGATTCGGAACAAAGCACGTCTAGTGTGCAAGGGGTATTCCCAGATCGAGGGAATAGATGTTGATGAGACATTTGCACCGGTTGCAAGGCTGGAGACAATAAGATTATTCCTAGCCATCGCAGTGCAAAAGAAGTTCAAAGTGTTCCAGATGGATTTCAAATCTACATTCTTGAATGGTGTTCTGGAAGATGAGGTGTATATTGAGCAGCCAGATGGTTTTCTCATTCATGAGGATGAGAACAAAGTTTGCAGGCTGAAGAAGGCGTTGTATGGGCTGAAACAAGCACCAAGGGCATGGTACTCAAGGCTTGATCAGTACTTTAAGAAGCTTGGTTTCCAGCGTGGAGGAGTTGATTACAATCTTTATTTCAGCAACGACAGTAATCAAATGATGATGGTGCTAGTGTATGTCGATGACATAATCTTTGGCTGATCAGATGAAGCTCAGTGCAGACAATTTTCTGAATTCATGAAAAATGAGTTTGAAATGTCAATGATTGGAGAGCTAACGTTTTTCCTTGGTCTACAGGTGACACAAGGAAGGAATGGAACTTTTATTTCTCAATCCAAATATGCCAAGGAGGTTTTAAGAAGGTTTGGAATGGATAATTCCAAGGAGATGAAGACTCTGGTTTCCACCCGGATGAAATTATCGAAAGATGCAGATGGGAAGGCAGTTAATATCACAGAATACAGGAAAATTATTGGAAGTTTGTTGTACTTGAATGCAACAAGGCCTGATATTGTTTTTTCCACATGCCAAGCGGCGAGATATCAGAGTAATCCCAAGGAGAGCCACATGCTTGCAGTAAAAAGAATACTTCGGTATATCAAGGGCACTGTGGACTTCAGCTTGACGTATAGCACCAAATCTCAGATAGAGTTATTGGGATATACTGATGCAGACTGGGCCGGATCAGCTGATGATAGAAAATAAACATCTGGTGGTGCATTCTATCTTGGTGGATTGTGTATTTCTTGGCTTAGTAAGAAGCAAGATTACATCTCATTGAGCACTGCAGAAGCTGAGTATATTGCGGCCACTCAAGAAAGCACGCAATTATTATGGATGAAGCAGCAGCTTGAAGATATGGGAGTTGACGTGAAGTCTCCGATCAGAATCCAGTGTGATAACTCAAGTGCTATAAATCTTAGCAAAAATCCAGTTCATCACTCAAGGACAAATCCCATTGAGATCAAATATAATTTCATCAAGGAGAAGGTTGAGCAGGGAATTGTGAAGTTGGAGTATGTTCCTACAGAGCTACAGGTTGCAAACATTATGACAAAGGCCCTACCCAAGGAAGCTTTTGAAAGGCATCGACTGGCTCTGGGAGTTCAATCGATTCCCCGCACTTGAAATAGTGTGGGTGCGGGACCCCCCCCCCCTCTCCCCGAGGTATGATGTGTTTTTCCCTAATGTGCTGATATGTGTTCTCTACTCTGTTACACACTGCAAAGGAGTGACCTTTGGGTTCGTTGACAAAGGGGGAGAAAATAGTGATTGTTCAAGGGGGAGACAATGTGGAGCTTTGATAAATCATGAATGATATGGGGAGAAGCTGACCATTAGAGCAGCCAGATAGGGGGAGAAATGAGAAAGGGGGATAGATTTTTAAATATGATGATGCTAGAAGTGATCGATCAAAGAATAGATATCACGACAGATGAGGATCGTGATAAAAGCGGAACAGTGGTGTTGGAATGGTGAGAGAAGGTATCCAGCTATCACCAATTGGGATCCGTGTGGTTCAATAATTGGTATCAATTTATGAATTGGTATCAGGTTGGAATCGACAATTGGTGTTTGACATGAAGTGATTCATTGATGAACTTGTCATGCTACTCTTGTTTCTCACGCCGAGCATTGCTCATGTGGGCTTAGAGTACGTGTTAAGTGATTCCTTGAACACTATCATAATCGCAAGAGGCGAATGGTGGTAGCGGCTGGAAGAAGACTCAGTGAGGTATCAAAATGCAGAAAATATTTCTGAGCAGAGTTGTGAAGAGTTGTCAACAAACCCAAAGGGGGATATTGTTGGGAAAAAATCCCTCAAGGTAACATTGCAGTATTTTTTGGGTTGATTGTGTTTGTTGAAAAAGCAGGTTTTCATGGATATTTGTCGAGTTCCCAAGAAGTTGTTGAAAATCCTTGTTGACAAAGAACGATGACAAAGGAAAGAATGATCTGGAGGCGGTACAAAAGATCAGTACAAGGTGGCGCCGTTTCCCAGTGTTTGCCAAATTTTTGGGGTCCAAAATTTGGAGTTTGGTGAGCATCGCGAAAATAGGATTTCCATGAAGAGCATAATTTAATATGGTAAAGGCATGAATTTCGCGAAGATAGGATGCATGGATTGGATTTCACGAAGACCAGAAAAATGGAGGCGGTGATGCTTCATGATTACGTCAAGCTTCGCGAACGGAAAAGGCTGAAGCGCATCGCGGTAGTGAAGGGCTTTGCGAGGGAGCTTCGCGGCGAAGGTGCGAAGGTATGTTGATGGTGATTCTTCACGACTACGTCAAGCTCCGCGAACGGAAAATTTCTGTGGTGCTTCACGATTTGGACAGAATTCCGGCGGAAACTTCAGAGCTTCTCGATTTGAGATGATGTGGCGTTGACTTCGCGCGGAAAGTTCGAGGGTCGGTGGAATCGCCTATAAATAGAGGCCGACCCCCTCGAGAGTAGTAGAGAGAATTTTCAGAGAAAATACTTTGCTCTCGATTTGCGAAGGTGGTTCGCGGAGACCGTGTGCTTCGCGAAAGAGGAGCTTCGCGGCGGCTATTTTAGCTCCGCGATTCCTGCGAGCTCCACGTTGGCTTAGTATGATTCGCGAGGGTCGTTGCTTTGCGACAGCTTGAGCATCGCGAGAGTGCTTCGCGAGGGCCGTTTCTTTGCGATGGCTTGAGCATCGCGAGAGTACTTCGCGAAAGAGCTTCGTGAAAAGGTAGGAGCTTCGTGAAGGCTTGTTTGAGCTTCGCGAAATTGGGAGCCTCGCGAAGTAGGGTGATTTGCGAAGGTGTTTCCAAAAGGAATTTCCCAGTGTTCAGAGGCAAAGAGGTATTCATCAGTGGATGAAATTTGGACATTAACAGAGCATCCATCATCAGTTAAGGATACGTGCAGTCATGCAAATGAAGAGACCTGCAGGTCTATAAACTGTGAGTGAATCCCTTCATAGAGCAGTGAGCTTAGGAAGAGGAAGAAGGTGATCCTCTCCACTGGCAGTGAGCCAGAGAGAGAGAAACAAGGAGTGACCCTTGGGAAAGCAGTGAGCTGACCCTAAACCTTGTATAGGCAGTGATCCTGGGCATAGAAGTGATCTAGCCCGAACATTGTAATCCACAGCTAGTGAAGTTTAGTGGACTTGGTATGACCGGAAACCTGTCGGCGTATGCTCCTTGGACATAGCCCTTAGCGGTGAACCATGTAAAATTGTTGTGTCCTGTGTTTGCTTTACTTTCTGTTTATATTGTGCAGCAGGAAAGAGAGAGAAGAGTGTTTTTCTTAACAGCGAAACAAGATCAGAACGAGCTTTAATTTTTAATTAGTCATACCCTGATTCACCCCCCCCCCTCTCAGGGTATTCAGCCTAGTGGACCTAACATATATATATATATATTAATATATATATATATAGTTATAATAATATATATATATATAGTTATATTAACATATATATATATCCATATATTAATATAAATATATATTGAGTTATATTAATATATTTATATATATCTGTATATATATATATAGTTATATTAATATATATATATATATAGTTATATTAATATATATATATCCATATATTAATATATATTTATATCTATTTATATATATATTTTTAGTTATAATTTTTTCGTATATTTATTTGTATATTAATATATATTTAAAAGATTAGTTTTAAATAAATTTATAAAATATGTTTTCTTGTGTGTGTTTATAAATAAATAAATACATACATACATACATACAAATATATAACACACACACACACATATATGAATAAATACACACATATGTGTATCTGAAAAGCCATAGAATGTTAAAACTACTGTAACCTGTAATCTAGAAGTCATTTTCAACTCTACAACCAGTCAAATCGATGAAAATGAATGTAAAGACCCATAAAAATTCACGGGAAATTTTTTCTTAATTTTCTTTGGGATTTTACAAGAACTCAGTTTCTGACGGCGCCTGATTCCGAGGCCCGGAGTGCCCGGAATTAATTTCCGAAGTTAGGCTCGGGTACGTTCAGTGAACGAACGAGCGGGTTTTTTCTAACTTTAAAACCGGTGCTCGGAATTGAAATCTGAGGGCACTGATGAACTCGCAGCGCCGGTAATTTCTTAAGAAGACCTTTTCCAGAGTTTCTTTTTCTCGGGACGAGTTGTTTAGTTTTGTGGATAAAGACTTCCGAGAAATAAAATTTGTGCAACTAATTTTTATTTCTCTAAAGTGGTTAAATCCTAAGGATGGAGGTTGGGTGAACCTAACTACCTAATTGAGGTTAAATATAAGGTGGAGCCCACACGAACCCCACCCATTCACATTTCTTAAACCTCTTCTAACTCCCTCCTTAAGTGGTTAACCTCTCATCTTCCATAACTCTCTCCAACCCCCCTTTTGACACCCCTTAAATTTAATGTTCCAAGTCCTTAATTCAATTCATTGAATTGAGTTTTTAAATTTTAAACTCTTGGCATGACTTAATAAAATAAGTGGAGCTTATTTTATTTTTGGGTTAGTTTTGTGGTGTTAAGGATTGGGAGAGAATACTGGAAAGCTAGAGGAAACTTTATCTTCTTCGTTGGCAAACGCGAAGAATGTCAAGACCCCGACGAAGAACGTCGTCACCGCAAGGAGTGATCGTCATGACTTTCTTCTTCCTCCATGACCAACGAGGAGGCATCGACATAGAAGCTCGCCATCGACATCTCTATATAATCTTCTCTCCGCGACAAAGGAAGGGAGACGCCGCTTCCTCCTCAGACGTTCTCCGTCGACGTATACGGAGCTTCACTCCGCGGCGTTCGACTTCGACGACATGCGACGTCTTTTCGAGGTAGGGAGTTAATTTGTGAATATTAAAGAACCCCATGTTACTAAATTCTAAATCAAATAATGGATCAAATAAATATTAAATTGATCTGCGGAGAATATGTTTGCGGGTTGGGAATTCTTGATTGCGGAGAAAACTGTTGGGGTTGATTACTTTTGTTCGTGAAAAATCCTTTGTCGTTCTTCGTCTTTTGGGCAGCTTGTTATCAACTTAATAGGAGGGGGTCAGACCACATGAACACGGCCGACTCTCCTCCCCCTTTTTTGTTTTGTTCGTTGCAGCATGAAAAAAGGCGGTGCGGTGCAACGGCACTGCGCGGAAAAAAGAAAGAACGCGACGAAGAAGCGCGGCGCCGTCGCGCCGCGCCGTTGAAGCCGAACAAGCCGCGGCACTGTCGCGTCGCACCGGAAAACTTCGAAGAGACATGGTTTGTTTATTTGGAATACGGATCGACGGGAAATGTAATAACGGGCCTCCATGGCGATTTTAAGGCTTTGTAGCGAAGGGCATGTCCTGGGAGGACCGCAGGCAAAGACGGAATTAAAAACGGACCACCGGAGCAACTCTGGTGGTCCGTAGAAGGGCCACCGCGACTGAAGCCGTGGCGGCAGCCCACTGGTCCCGCGGCCGCGCAGGACCGAGGGAGACCGGGGGTCGTAACCCCCGGTGGTCAATGGAGCGGCCCCCACGTAGGGGGGGGGGGCTTCAATCAAGGGGGGTAACCCCCCCCCCCCCCCTCTTCCGCAACAGCACGGCCAACCTGTCCGTGCGGGTGAGTTCACGCCGGGCCAACCGGCCGCCCAGGCCCAGTCAGGCCGCGCAGCCGGGCCGGACCCGGACCCGGGTCAGGTCGACCCAGGGGGGTTGGGTCGGGCCGGGCCGGGCCCAGACCCCCCATTTCGGACTATTTCCGTTCAAACGTCCATATCTTGGGTCATGGACCTCTGATCAATGCACCGTCAGTTGTGTAGAGATTCTTGGATTGAGGAGGTCGTTTCGGTATATTATACTCAGGGTTTTGGAGAACTTTGGGTACGACCGGGTTGGTTCGAACACGAAACCAACCGGGCCCTCAGAGCGGAAACGCTTATATCTTGAGATCCGTACGTCCGATTGATGTGTCGTCAACTTTTTTGGATTCCTCTTGATGAGACGGAACTTTTGGCATAATTCTCCTGAGATTTAGATGTAGTTGGATAGTGGACGGGTTGGATTATACCCGAAATCCAACCGGGCCCCAGGAACGGAAAAGCTGATAACTTTTAGACCGGACGTCCGTTTGACGAACCGTCAGCGGCGTTGGTGATCACGTTGAGAAACGGTTACTATGAGTATACCCTATGAGGGTTCGTGGTACAGTTGAGATATGGCCGAGTTGGTTCGCACACGAAACCAACCGGGCCCCTGGGACGAAAAGGCTAATAACTCACAGACCGGGCGTCCGATTGGCGCGCCGTCTGTCGCGTTGAGATCCCTATGACGAGGCGGTCCTTTGAGATAATTCTTCATGAGACTTTGAGATACTTGGAGTATCGACCTGTAGCTCGTGGAGCGGACCCTCTAGGTGATGAGCGTATAGAGTACGGAGACCGTGTAGCCGGCTGAGACCTGACGACTGCTTGACCGACTCGACTTGGAGTGAGTCGACTAGCCCAGTGGACGGAGGACTACTTTGTTTGGGTGCAGACCCATGGTGGACAGAGCACCACTGTGTGACAGTGAAGACTCGCGGTACTCGTCTAGAGAGTACCTCTGCAGGCTATTAGGGGGTGTGCACTACTGTGTTTGGGTGGCATACCCCGGCGGGAAGCACTACTGTGTTCGGGTGGCTGACCCGCGGTACTCGACAGGAGGAGTACCACAGCAGTCTTAGGTTAGTGAGCAGTACCTCAGAGTTGTGACAGGACCACTGTACACTCCAGAGACGGGGCTCTTCAGCAGTTACAGTTTCGATAATGAAAATCCTGGTTTGAGCTGAGTCTATGATCTTGTATTTACCTCATGATTGAGATGGGTCACTTGATAAATTAGGTATATGTATGGGCATATACCTGGGTAGTGGTTATCCATTGATTTCATAATCTTGTTTTTCCTCATGATTGAGATGGGTTACTTGATAACTTAGGTATATGTATGGGTATATACCTAAGTAGAGGTTATCTATTGAGATCTTTATTTGTGGTTATCCATGTTGTATTTAGTGATACCTTGAGGGTCTCGGGGTCCCTACTGAGTATCGTTATACTCACCCCTGCATGGGCTATGCCCGCACCTCGTTGTGTTGGTTGCAGACGACGGGCAGCGCTGACAGAGGTCAAGTGTTTGAGGATTGGATGGTACCCGGAGGTGGATCTCACGACGAGTCAGTATCTGGAGGTGGAATTCATGACGTGACGATACTCGGAGCAGGTTGACGGGCGAGAGCATTGTGGAGGCTATCTGTACCTACCCTTCAGGTAGGATCCATGGTGGACGATCCAGGAGCTGCGCTATTTGTACCTACCTTTCAGGTAGGATCCGTGGTGGATGATCCAGGAGCTGCACTATCTGTACCTACCCTTTAGGTAGGATCCGAGGAGGACGACCCAGGAGCTGCTACCTTTCTACCAACTGTTGTATTTTCTGTTGTACTTTTGTTCAGTTGTAGCTGTACTTTCGATTGGGTTTGTATTCTGGCCCATTTAGTTTTCAGCACTTCCTTTTGTACTTAGTGTATTACTTCCGCTTGTACTCTGTGGTGTTTGTTACTTTTATAAAGGCAATTCCTTCCCAGTTATCAGGAATTATGCCTTTGGTGCTAGTCGTCATCCCCTGGCCTATGGAAGGCGGGCTTGGGGTAGTCACGGCATGGGCCCTGAGGATAGGTCGTGACAAATTGGTATCAGAGGAGTTGGTTCTACCGCAGAACTCAGGACTCTGATCTTTTTCTATGCGAAGCAATAGTGTTAAGGGTACCGAGTGTGGTCTTTAGTTCAGGGAGTCCAGTGTTAGTGCGGCGGCCGACGTATCCGTACACGAGGACCCTGACTTCTGATTTCCGACTTTGTGCACGAAAACACTGATTTCATGTGTGTTTCCAAAAGTTTTAAAGTCAGCTCAAACCAGGTCATCTCACCAGGTATAAATCGTTGACTGTGTCGCATCTGTTCAGGATTTCTCCAAGCAGACAGTCAGTTGGAGTTCCGAGAGAGTACTCGATGACGGCCCACCGAGTGGCGAGGCTCCGGTGCGGGGCCCTTTTTCTATGTTGGCACCCACGAGTGGTGTACCAGCAGCACCACCACTTTTTGGGCATAAGATGACACCAGCCTTACTAGTGAACTATGCACGCTGGCAAAGCGCTTTGAATGAGTTCCAGCAGTATCAGCCTCCGAGGTTACGAGGCGAGGCAGATTCTCAGACAGCAGAGCACTGGATGGAGGCGATTGTTAGAGTTTTCCGCCTAGCTGAGACATCAGTAGATTGGATGGTGGACTTGGCTACTAGTTTTTTTTTTCAGTGAGTGACCATGAGGATGGTCCTCATAGTGATGAGGATTCGGTACGTGTACCGATGCCTGAGATAGTGCCTTCGGGTAGTGTGTCAGCTATACATCACTACCTTTGGTCTGCAGTTACAACCGGCGGTACCGGTAGGTGACACGTGTAGGATTACTGCCTTACACGTGTTCTAACATCAGATACCCTCAAGTTCGGAGGTGAACCCGACTCATAGGCGGCTGAGGACTGGCTTGAGGAGGTGGTTGAAAGTTTTCTTGAGCTTATACAGCTTCGGCAGGACGATGAGTCGGTAGCTGAGTATTCATCGAGGCGTACCGAACATTCCGGGTACTCGATGAATACGATTCGATCAGTGCTATAGAGCTCGGACCTCTGAGCGAGGTGTGTATAAAGGATATCCGAGTAAGAAATCCTTCCTCTATGCATTCCTACTTATGTTAGGGTGCTAGAAAGAACCCTTGTGGTTGAGAATTATTTTGCTAAATGGATGCAGTCAGTGAAGGATAGCAGTGTGAAAGCTGGAAACTGGCACCAATCTCGAAGACTTGGGCGTGCGAATGTTTCAAAAAGAGGAAATATTAAGGACATATGAATCTGCAGAGTAGCAGGCATGGAGACAGAGCTAGGAGAGCAGCATGAGGTGGTGTACATATCAAAATGTTACAACCACCCACCTTTGTTGTTCCCTCCAGGCTCAGGGAGCTGGAGGGAAGGGAAAGAGAGTAGCTGCATAAGGTCAAGGAGAGTGACCCAATGGCTCTAAGAATGATTTGAGAGACAGTCTGTGTCCACTACAAGCTGTCTTAGTAATAGACATTGATGCGAATCATTCCTTACTTCCACGAATCTTATCTCAGACCTAGAGTTTCCGGTTAATCCGTTGACTTGAACCTCACGTCTGAAGATACCTTGGGAAGAGACTCGATAATCACACTTACGCCGACAGTGTGATCTGACCCACGAGGCAAGAGTTTCGGTTGGAATCTCTTGGTGGCAGCGTCGAGGCCTTACGACGTTGGTCTGAGTATGGATTGGATCCACAGTTTATACACGGATTGACTGTATTAGGCAAAAAGGTTGTGGTTTATCTACAACTTTGGGATGATATTTTCCTTGGTCGGAGAAAAGGAAAACCCAGGCAGTACATGATGGAATCATTCATAAGAGGGTGCATTCGATCACTCAGGAGATGGCCAAACTTACTTTTGTGCCAGAATTCTCCAGAGATGCGGCACCACTCCCAGCAGAGCTTTCAGGAGCTGGGTTGACCAGTGTGCCCAACCTGTGGGCGTTGGTTACATAGTTCACTGCGACGCATTAGGGACCGGACTCGGGTGTGTCCTGATGTAGGAGTGGGCACTGATCGCCTATGGATCATGGTAGATGAGACTGCTCGGAGCTGACAGGAAGCCTCTAGAGTTCAAGGATGACGACCACGTCCTTATACGGGTCTCACCTCGACGAGGTTTACGGAGATGTGGCTAAGGCGGAAAGTAATCTCTGAGGTTCAGCAGACCTTTCTAGGTCCTCAGATGTGTAGGCGAGGTGGTTTAATTCTTCACCCATCCACCTTAGTTGCATCGGGTGCACGACGACTTCCACATATCTCAACTGAGGAGATAAGTGCTTGACCCGACGCATGTCATCGACCATGGGGAACTGGACTTTGGCGATGGGGTAACTTTTGCGGGGTTCCAGTATAGGTTTAGGATCGACAGGAGCGGATCCTTGGGTGTGCTTTCCCTGGCAGTATGGGAACCTCCAGGTGAGCACATGGGAGCGAATGGCTCAGATGCGTGCTCAGTACCGATTTGTATCCCTAGTTTGTGTTAAAGATTTATGAGGACGTAAAGCCCCGAGGTGGGAGTAATGTAAAGACCCGTAAAATTCAAGAGAAATTTTTTCTTAATTTTCTTTGAGATTTTACAAGAACGCAGTTTCTGACGGTGCCTGATTCTGAGGCCCGAAGTGCCTGGAATTAACTTCCGAAGTTAGGCTCGGGTACGTTCAGTGAACGAACGAGCAGGTTTTTCTAACTTTAAAACCGGTGCTCGGAATTGAAATCTGAGGGCACTGATGAACTCGCAGTGCTGGTAATTTCTTAAGAATACCTTTTCCAGAGTTGCATTTGCTCGGGACGAGTTGTTTAGTTTTGTGGATAAAGACTTCCGAGAAATAAAATTTGTGCAACTAATTTTTATTTCTTTAAAGTGGTTAAATCCTAAGGATGGAGATTGGGTGATGAATTATTGTTTTGGGGGCCCCATGTGGCCTAACTCCATAGTAAATTCCAAGGGAGAGCACATGGTTTTGAGAAAAGCACTTATGAGGTGTCCCTTGGCCATTAATGCCTTGTCCCTTCACTTTCCCTATAAATACCAATCCCTCCTCTCATCCATTAGACTCCCAACTCTTCCCCAACGAAGTTCTGGTCTCATTACCTCCCAAGGAGTCCTCCCAAGGTGCCCTCAAGGTCTCAACCTTTGAGGTTTAAGAGTTACATTTTAAGGTAAGGGATCCGACCTCTCTCTTTCATTTCAAGTAATCTCTTTTATGTCATTCATTTTATGCTCCATGTTCTTATGTTGGAGGATATTATTTTATACTCCTCTTACTGACCTTTTCATATTCATATAATGAGAAATCCACTCTTACTCTCATTATTTCGTTTTATGAAGTTTTAAGTGGCGCCGTTAGGCTGCCGAAATTTTTGTAACGGATTCTTTCTCCCTTCTCATTTTTCAAGATCTATTTTCATGTAAAGTATTTCAAGTTCCTTTTTATTAAGTTGGGGTATGATCTCTAAATTTATCATACTGATCTTTTATGATAATATGATGAGAGAACCCATTTGATCTCTTCAATTCAGTATTTTGATGTTTTAAGTGGCGTCGTTAGGCTGCCGAATTTTTAAGTGGTTCTTCACCCTTCTCATTTTGAAGTTCTAATTTCATGTCAATTCTTTCAAGTTCCTTTTTGTTATGTTGGGGTATGATATCTATATCTATCATACTGTAATTTTATGTTCATATGATGAGAGACCCCATTTTATCTCTTCAATTCAGTATTTTGAAGTTTTAAGTGGCGCCGTTAGGCTGCCGAATTTTTTAGGGGATTCTTTCACCCTTCTCATTCTTTTCAAAGTTCTACTTTCATGTCAAGACTTTCAAGTTCCTTTTTAATTATGTTAGGGAATTATCTCTATATCTATCATACTGAACTCTTATGTTCACATGATGAGAGACCCTATTTTATCTTTTCAAATCATTTTTGTTGAAGTTTAAGTAACGTCGTTAGGCTGCCGGACTTTCATAAGAGAAATCTAATTTTTTGTCTTCCTTCCATGTTTTTCATTTCAAATGGTATGTCCTTGAAATTTTATTACCATGATCATGTATCCTTCTTATTCTGTCCATCTACTGTTTTATGGGTCATTTATGAATGTTTGACCCATTTTACCTCTCTTTTTAATGTCTTCTAAAACCTCGTAACGTAGCCGTTATGCTGCAGAATTTCCGTCTCAAAATGTCTCTCTCTTTTTCTAAAGTTATTTTATATTATTAAGTGAATACTAAAAGCTCTTTCTTATAAAGGGGTATTCACATATATACCAAAATGTTATATTTTAAATTCTGGGATTTACATACATGAGACCCACCTTCCTTTTCTGTGGGTTTTAAAGTGACTTAAAGATCATGTCTTTAAAGCAGTTTTTAAAACGTTGTGATTATGAAATGAAACCCATTTATTTTATTCTATATGGGTTATTTATGAAATGTTTGATGATGATATATGTGGCTCACATGATAATAAAGTCAAATTTAAGGGTGCGCCCTGATAGCGCTCCAATGCATTGGGTAATGATGTAACCACTAGAGATTACAATTTTCACGATACCTTGGTGAATAACCTTGGTAATTTTCAAATGACACCTTGGGGATGGACCTTGGTGATATGTTCATGATTGTCTATGTTAAATGATGTAGCCACATCTTAAAGTTATGAAAAATTTTATTTTTATTATGATATGCCACATGATTTTTTTTATCATGCCTTAAAGTTCTTGTTCATGACATAGTTGATGTATCTCAAGTTCACATGTAAAATGTTTCTCTTGTTTCCCTTACTGGGCCTTCTGCTCACCCTTTCTTTTGATGTATGTCCCCAGGTTATGAGATGCAGTAATGAACCTAGGATGAACTTAAGGAGAAGCCTTTCAAGTGTTTAAGAAGAGTGTTTTTTTGTTCTTTTCATGTATTATGTTCCTTGTTTCCAAGACACTAAACCTTAAAGATCCTCAGTTCCGTGTAATGAAATGAAAGTTATGTTATAAAAAGACGGGATTCTATACTCCTCCAGTGGAACAATATCATGTGGCCGAGCAATCTGAGCAGCCTCCTCCTGTGGAACAACAACATCCATAATAGGGTCGTCACCCCCATGTACATCTATGTGAGGCTCAGTAGGCTCCGCGGCCTACGCAGCAGGTGATGGATCAAAGAAAATGCCATGATAAATCTCATCCATCGACGATAGCATCTGTCATACAAGGGTGTGAAAATATGATGGGTCAAAGGCAGCTCTCTCCACTGGATCAGACATATGAATTAGATGACAAATACGAGCATCCTGTGAAAACAAATTCCGTTGTTAACTAATATGAATAAAAAATCTATTGAACAGTGAAAGGAAGAATGCATACCAAGTCATGGAAGCCCCGTCTGTTCCGTGTCAGAAATCTGACTGGGGACCTGATGTACTAGCCTGCATAATCCATCTGATCCATCAAATGAAAACGTACTGTCCCTACCCCTCACAACTGGGACTCCCGTCGTCTATCCCATAATGCAACATATCTTGAATGGTAGCTCCTCCAATCAAAATCTCTCTTCCCTGACATCTTCAGGGAATGAAATGAATCCAACTGACTGGGCGGGTCAGGAACTGGCTGAAGGAATCCAAACTGTCTCATAACCCTACCCATCTTGTAAAGACCCAGAAATTTCAAGGAAATTTTTTTTCTTAATTTTTTTTGGAATTTTACAAGAATGCAGTTTTTGAAGGAACCTGATTCCGAGGCCCGGTGTGCCCGGAATCATTTTCCGAAGTTTAGCTTGGGTACGTTCAGTGAACGAACGAGCGAGTTTTTCTAACTTTTGAACCGGTTCTCGGAATCGAATTCCAAGGGCACCGATGTAATCGCAGCACCAGTATTTGCTTAGAAATTCCTTTTCCGGAGTTGCGTTTGCTCGAGTGTGGTTTTTAATTTTTGGGGTTAAGTTAAGAAATAAAATAAAGTGGTGCGACAACTTTATTTTATTTCACTTAAAGCCACTTAAAGCTGCTTAAGCTGAGTTGAAGCGGATAGGGTGCAATCCAAAATATCCTACCCTCTTGGTAGGATATTTGTGAGGTGGGGCCCGCATGAGCCCCACCGTTTCTTTTCCTCTAAGTAACGCACCCGCGAAAACCCCTCTTTAATGAAAGTCAACCGTGCGTTTTTCTGGTTAAGAAACACCTCATTAATTGGGCAGTTAAATTGTTACAATTAATTCACTCAATTAATTGTTCATTTCTTTTCTTTTGAAATTCAAACGTGTCATGTGCATTAATAAAATAAGATAACTCTTATTTTATTTCGATTAGAACTTGTGGCGTGGAGAGGATTTGGAGGAAAGCGTTCTTCTTCGACGAAGAACGCGAAGAACGCGAAGAACGCTCCGACCTCCGACGAAGAACGCCAAACCCTCGGAGATCGACGATGCGACGCCGTGTACTGCGACGTCAACGATGCTTCTTCCATGACGCTCCTTCCGCGACGTTTCTTCCGAGATGATTCTTCTCTTCCACGACGATCCTCTTCTTCTACGATGGTTAATTCTACGACGAACTCGCGTTCGACGACAACGCTTGAGGTAGGGAATTATGTTTGAGAATGATTTTATTCACTTGTTTCTTTCTTTCTAAAGAAAACAAAGAACACAGATCAACTTATTACCTAGTTGATCCGCAAACATTTTCCTTGCGGGTTGGGAATAATCTGTTTCGTGGAAAAACTATTTGGGTTGTTTCTCTTTTGTTTGTGAAATTTTTTTCCTTGTTGTTCTTCGTCTTTTGGGCCGCTTGTTACCGACTTAACGGGAGGAGGTCGGACCGCACGAACACGGCCGACTCTCCTCCCCCTTTGTTGTTTTGATTCTTTGCGGCACGAACAAAGGTGGAACAGTGCAACGACACCGTGCAGACACGAGAAAGAACGCGGTGAAGAAGCGCGACGCCGTCGTGCCGCGCCGTTGAGGCCGAACGAAACCGCGGGCGGAGTCAGGGCCGAGGAGGCGATTTAAAGACCCCTTGTTTGTTGTCGAAGTGCGGATCGACGGACGATGGTGAGGCGGGCCGCGAAGGCGTTTTGAAGGCTTTGCAGTGAAGGTCGGGTCCTGAGATGACCTCTGGCGAAGACCGCAGGTGAATCAGACCACTGGAGCGCGTCCGGTGGTCCGCGGAAGCCCCCACCGGCGGTTGGGGGCAGCGGCGCCCGGAGTGCCGCCGGAAAAATCCGCCGCGGCTGAAACCGCGGTGGCGGAGAGCGGTCCCGTGACCGCGCGGGACCGGAGGGGGGCGGCGGGACGCGGCCGGCTACCGCGTCCGTTGGCACGGGCGGTCCCATGCGGGGCCGCGGTTCTTCACGCGGGGGCAGCGCCCCGCTCTGCTTCGCTCGGCCGTAACCGGTCGAGCAGACCCACCGGCCGGGCCGGGTCGCGCCATCCGGGTTGGACCCGGACGTGGGTCGGGTCGACCCGGTTCGGACCGACCCAGGGGGGGTTGGCCGGGTCAGTCCGGGCCCAGACCACCCATTTTCGGACCCTTTTCGGTCTTTCGCCCATATCTTGAGCTGTAGACCTCCGATCGATGCACCGTTAGTGGCGATGTGATCCTTGGATCGAGACGGTCGTTTCGGTATATTACACTCAAGGTTTCGGAGTACTTTGGGTTTGTCCGGGTTGGTTCGGATACGAAACCAACCGGGCCCTTGGAGCGGAAACGCTTATATCTTGAGCTCCAGACATCTGATTGACGTGCCGTCTGTCTCGTTGAATTCCTCTAAGTTTGACGGATCTTTTGGCTTACTCTGCTCGAGGTTTGGATGCTGTCGGAGTGCGGTCGGGTTGGTTCGCTCACGAAACCAACCGGGCCCCTGAAACGAAAAAGCCAATAACTCACAGACCGGGCGTCCGATTGATGCGCTGTCTGTCTCGTTGAATTCCTCTTGTTGAGACGGAACTTTTGGCATACTTCGCTTGAATTTTGGATTCAGTTGGATAGTGGCCGGGTTGGATTGCACCCGAAATCCAACCGGGCCCCTGGAACGGAAAAGCTGATATCTTTCAGACTGGACTTCCGTTTGACGAACCGTCAGCGGCATTGGTGATCACGAGGAGAAACGGTCTCTTTGAGTTTACCCTATGAGAGTTCGGGTTACAGTTGATATACGGCCGGGTCGGTTCTCTCACGAAACCAATCGGGCCCCTGGGACGAAAAGGCTAGTAACTCACAGACCAGGCGTCCGATTCACGCGCCGTCTGTTGCGTTGAGACCCCTATGACGAGGAGGTCCTTTGAGATACTTCTTCATGGGACTTGTGATACTTGGAGTATCTACCTGTAGCTCGTGGAGCGGACCCTCCCAGAGACGAGCATACGGAGTACGGAGACCGTGTAGCCGACTGAGACCTGACGACTGCTTGACCGAATCGACTTGGAGTGAGTCGACTAGCCCAGTGGACGGAGCACTACTTTGTGAGGTGCAGACCCATGATGGATGGAGCACCACCTGTGTGACAGTGCAGACCCGCGGTACTCGTCCGGAGAGTACCTCTGCAGGCTACTAGGGGGTGTGCACTACAATGTTTGGGTTGTATACCCCGGCGGGAAGCACTACTGTGTTTGGGTGGCTGGCCCGCGATACTCGACAGGAGGAGTACCTCAGGAGTCTTAGGTTAGTGAGCATTACCTCGGAGTCGTGACAGGACCACTGTACACTCCAGGGACGGAGCTCTTCAGCAGTTACGATTTCGATAATGAAAATCCTGGTTTGAGCTAAGACTTTTGACCTTGTGTTTACCTCATGATTGAGATGGGTCACTTGATAACTTAGGTATATGCATGGGCATATACATGGGTAGTGGTTATCTGTTGATTTCATGATCTTGGTGCTTTCCTCATGATTGAGATGGGATGCTTGATAACTTAGGTATATGTATGGGCATATACCGAAGTAGAGGTTATCTGTTGAGATCTTCTTTGTGGTTATACTTGTTGGTTTTAGTGAGACCTTGAGGGTCTCGGGGTCCCTATTGAGTATCGTTATACTCACCCCTGCACGGGCTATGCCCGCACCTCGTTGTGTTGGTTGTAGACGACGAGCAGTGCTGACAGAGGCCGAGTGTTCAAGGACTGGACGGTACCCGGAGGTGGACTACACGACGAGTCAGTATCAGGAGGTGGACTTCACGGCGATACGACACTCGGAGGAGGTCAACGGGCGAGAGCGTTGTGGAGGATATCTGTACCTACCCTTTAGGTAGGATCCGTGGTGGGTGATCCAGGAGCTGCACCATCTGTACGTACCCTTCAGAGAGGATCTGAGGAGGACGACCCAGGAGCCGCTTCTGTTATTCCAACTGTTGTCTTTTTCTGTTGTACTTTGTTCAGTTGTAGTTGTAATTTTAGTTGGGTTTGTATTCTGGACCATTTACTTTTCAGCACTTCTCTTTGTACTTAGTGTTTTACTTCCGCTTGTACTCTGTGGTGTTTTGTTTACTTTATAAAGGCAATGCATTCCCAGTTATCGGGATTTACGCCTTTGGTTATAGTCACCAGCCCCTGACCTATGGAAGGCGGGCTTGGGGTAGTCATGACACGGGCCCCGAGGACGGGTCGTAACAAATTGGTATCAAAGGAGTCAGTTCTACCGCAGAACTTATAACTCTGATATTTCCTTTCTGTAAAGCAATAGTGTTAAGAGTACCGAGTGTGGTTTTCAGTTCAAGGAGTCCAATGTTGGTGCGGGCGTCCTACGTATCCATACACCAGGACCCTGACGACTGATTTCCAACTTTGTGCACGAAAACACTGATTGCGTGTGTGTTTCTAGAAGTTTTTAAATGTCAGCTCAAACCAGGTCATCTCACCAGGTATAATTGTTTGACCGTGTCACGTTGTTTCTTTCAGGATGTCTTTTTATGGACGACCAGTTAGAGCCCAGAGGGATGTGCTTACTGACAGCCTGTCGAGCGATGAGGCTTCAGTACAGGGCCCTCTTGCAGTTGAGGCACCAGTGGAGGCACCAGCGGTACTACCATACGTTGGGACACCGATGCCACCAGCCCCAGCAGTAGGAGATGCACGCCACTTGAGTGTGCTGCACGAGTTCCAGCGCCAGAGGCCACCCAGGTTCCGGGGAGAGACGGATCCGCAGGCGGCTGAGGATTGGCTAGAGGCTGTGGTGAGAGTCTTCAGGCTAGTGGGGACGTAGGAAGACTTCAGGGTGATCTTTGCTTCCATCCTTCTTCAGGAAGCAGCAGGCAGGGGGTAGAGACACTTGTTCCAGTTTTTGCGACGGGATGACCTTCACGTGAGAAGACTTCGAGACCTTCTTCAGGGTGGAGTTTGTGCCAGTAGCTCTACACCCTGAGCGTGTTCAAGAGCTGCTGCCTTTGCCGCGTGTTTTTCGATCAGTAGTCGAGTCATCTGTGGGCAGTAGACATATGATACAGAGGTCCAGGAGGACCAGATTAGTAGTTAGGCGATCTCAGGTTTTAGGATCGGTGGTGCGGGGAACCTAGGGTGGGGTCAGAGCTAGGCATGCCAGAAACGGACAGTGTTACTTCTGCGGCAGGAAGGGTCACCTGGAACGTGACTGTCCGACTCCTCACACAGTTGATCCGCAGGTTTTAAAGGATCCACTGAGGAAGAAGCAGCGGTGAGTGCTTGAGCAACAGTCGAGCAGTGGACAAGGCATTAGAGCTCCGGGAGCAGGTGGACAGGAGAGGAACTAGTGGATACGTCCCTTGTACTTCTAGTTCCATGTTGCTGATGTATTCATGTCTTTGTACTATGAGCTGCAATAATAAAAAGACACTTATCTTTGTTTGCTTTCCTGTCCTTTTGTTTGGTTGATACCTAGTGGACCCGGTTAAGAATGTTGACTTGACCCTCACTTTCGAGATTTCTACTAGGGGAGACCCAGTGACCTCACATTGATGCCGACAGTGTGACTCGACCCTTGGAGGAGAGAGTGACAGTTGGATCTCTTGGTAGTTACGTCGAGGCCTTACGACGTCATCCATGGCATGAATGCATCCTTCATGTCAGGATTGAATGTATTAGGCAATGGGCGTGGTTCATCCAGGGGATGAGACCGAGTTTCTCTTTTCGGCAAAGGAAAATTTTAGAAGCTCTTCCAGACCGTAGGCAAAGAAGGTGCAGATCATCCAGGAGCGGATGAAGACTGCATAGTGCAGTAAGAAACAGGAAACCAGCGCCAGTCTTAGAGACTCGGACGTGTTAAATGTTTCAAGAAGAGGAAGCTTTAAGGAGAGATCAGTCTGCGAAGCAGCAGATGTGGAGGCAGAGCTAGGAGAGCAGCATGAGGTGGTGTACATTTTAACATGCTACAACCACCCTCCTTAGTTATCCCCGCCAGGCTCAGGGGGCTGGAGGGCGGAGGAAGAGTGCGGTTGCATGCGGTCAAGGATTGTGACCCAATGGCTCTAAAAATGATTCAAGGGACAGTCTGTGTCCACTACTAGCTGCTGTAGTAACAGACGTCGATATGAATCATTCCTTGCTTTCACGAATCTTTTCCCAGACCTAGAGTTTCCGGTAAGCCATAGACTTGACCATCACGTCTGGAGATACCTTGGGAGAAGACTCGATAACCACACTGACGCCGACAGTATGTTCAGACCCTCGAGGCGAGAGTTTCGGTTGGAATCTATTGGTGGAAGCATCGAGTCCTTACGACGTTGGTTTGAGTATGGACTGGGCAATCACAGTTCATACACAGATTGACGGTATTAGGAAATAAGGTTGTGGTTTAACTACGACGTCGGAATGGGTTTTCCTTGGTCAGTGAAAAGGAAACCCCAGGCAGCACAGGATAAACTCATGCACAGGAGGGTAAGACCGATCACTCTTGAGTCAGTCAACCTTACCCTCGTGGCAGCTGTCGTTTTGAGTTTCAGTTCTATCAGGAATTGTAGACCTCAAGACTTCGAGGATGGCAATCACTTCCTTATACGGGTCTCACCTCGACGAGGTTTACGGAGAAGTGGCCAAGGCGAAAAGTTATCTCCGAGGTTCAACGGACCTTTCTAGGTCCTCAGTTGGGTAGGCGAGGTGTTTTACCACTTGAACCATCCACCTCAGTTGCACCAGGTGCAAGACGACTTCCACTTATCTCAACTGAGGAGATACGTGCATGGACCTTCACATATCATCGACCATAGGGAGCTGGATGATGGTGATGGGGTGTCTTTCATGGAGGTTCCAGTGGGGATCAAGGATCGACAGGGGCGGATCCTACGAGGACGATCGATTCCTCAGGTGCACTTTCTATGGAAGTACGGGAACCTCCAGGTGAGCACATGAGAGCGGGAGGCTCAGATGCGTGCTCAGTACCGCTTTTGTGACCCTAGTTTGTGTTAAAACTTTATGAGGACGTAAAGCCCTGAGGTGGGAGTAATTTAAAGACTTAGAAATTTCAAGGAATTTTTTTTCTTAATTTTCTTTGGAATTTTACAAGAACGCAGTTTCTGACGGAACCTGATTCCGAGGCCTGGTGTGCCCGGAATCATTTTCCGAATTTTATCTCGGGTACATTCAGTGAACGAACGAGCGAGTTTTTCTAACTTTTGAACTGGTGCTCGGAATCGAATTTTGAGGGCACTGATGGAATCGCAACGCCGATATTTGCTTATAAATGCCTTTTCTGGAGTTGCGTTTGCTCAGGTGTGGTTTTTAAATTTTGGGGTTAAGTTAAGAAATAAAATAAAGTGGTATGACAACTTTATTTTATTTCACTTAAAGCCACTTAAAGATGCTTAAGTTGAGTTGAAGTGGATATGGTGCAATTCAAAATATCCTACCCTCTTGGTAGGATATTTGTGAGGTGGGGCCCGCACAAGCCCCACCATTTCTTTTCCTCTAAGTAACGCACCCACGAAAACCCCTCTTTAATGAAAGTCAACCGTGCGTTTTTCTGGTTAAGAAACGCCGCATTAATTGGGCAGTTAAATCGTTACAATTAATTCACTGAATTAATTGTTCATTTCTTTCCTTTTGAAATACAAACGTGTCATGTGCATTAATAAAATAAGATAACTCTTATTTTATTTCGGTTGGAACTTGTGGTGTGGAGAGGATTTGGAGGAAAGCGTTCTTCTTCGACGGAGAACGCGAAGAACGCGAAGAACACGAAGAACGCTCCGACATCCGACGAAGAATGCCAAACCCTCGGAGATCGACGACGCGACGCCGTGTACCGCGACGTCAACGATGCTTCTTCCGCGACGCTCCTTCCGCGACATTTCTTCCGCGACGATCCTTCTCTTCCGCGATGATCCTCTTCTTCCGCGACGAACTCGCGTTCGACGACAACGCTTGAGGTAGGGAATTATGTTTGGGAATGATTTTATTCCCTTGTTTCTTTCTTTCTAAAGAAAACAAAGAACACAGATCAACTTATTACCTAGTTGATCCGCGAACGTTTTCCTTGCGGGTTGGGAATAATCCGTTGCGGGGAAAAACTGTTTGGGTTGTTTATCTTTTGTTCGTGAAATTTTTTTCCTTGTTGTTCTTCATCTTTTGGGCCGCTTGTTACCAACTTAACGGGAGGAGGTCGGACCGCACGAACACGGCTGACTCTCCTCCCCCTTTGTTGTTTTGATTCGTTGCGACACGAACAAAGGCGGCACAGTCCAACAGCACCGTGCGGACACGAGAAAGAACGCGGCGAAGAAGCGCGGCGCCGTCGCGCTGCGCCGTTGAGGCCGAACGAAACCACGGGCGGAGTCAGGGCCGAGGAGGCGATTTAAAGACCCCGCGTTTGTTGTCGAAGTGGGATCGACGGACGATGGTGAGGTGGGCCACGAAGGCGTTTTGAAGGCTTTGCAGCGAAGGTCGGGTCCCGAGATGACCTCTGGCGAAGACCGAAGGTGAATCGTACCACCGGAGCACGTCCGGTGGTCCGCGGAAGCCCCCGCCGGTGCGCCATGCCGGCGCGGCGGCGCCGGCGGTCGGGGGCGGCGGCGCCCGGAGCGCCGTCGGAAAAATCCACCGCGGCTGAAATCGCGGCGGGGGAGCGCGGTCCCGCGACCGCTCGGGACCGGAGGGGGGCGGCGGGACGCGGTCGGCTACCGCGTCCGCTGGCACGGGCGGCCCCACACGGGGCTGCGATTCTTCACGCGGGGGCAGCGCCCCGCTCTGCTCCGCTCGGCCGTAACCGGCCGAGCCGACCCACCGGCCGGGCCGGGTCACGCCCAGGCCGGTCCGGGTCGCGCCATCCGGGTCGGACCCGGACTCGGGTCAGGTCAACCCGGTTCGGACCGACCCAGGGGGGGGGGGGGTTGGGCCGGGTCGGTCCGGGCCCAGACCCCCCCCCCCCCGTTTTCAAACACTTTTCGTTCTTTCGCCCATATCTTGAGCTATAGACCTCCGATCGACGCACCATCTGCGGAGATGCGATCCTTGAACCGAGACGGTCGTTTTGGTGTATTACACTCAAGGTTTAGGAGTACTTTGGGTTCGGCCGGGTTGGTTCGGATACGAAACCAACCGGGCCCTCGGAGCGGAAACGCTTATATCATGAGCTCCGGACGTCCGATTGACGTGCCGTCTATCTCGTTGAATTCCTCTAAGTGAGATAGATCTTTTGGCTTACTCCGCTCGAGGTTTGGATGCTGTCGGAGTGCGGTCGGATTGGTTCGCTCACGAAACCAACCAGGCCCCTGGAACGAAAAAGCCAATAACTCACAGACCGGGCGTCCGATTGATGCGTCGTCTGTCTCGTTGAATTCCTCTTGTTGAGATGGAACTTTTGGAATACTTCTCTTGAGTTTTGGATGCAGTTGGATAGTGTCCGGGTTGGATTGCACCCGAAATCCAACCGGGCCCCTGGAACGAAAAAGATGATATCTTTCAGACTGGACGTCCGTTTGACGAACCGTCAGCGGCGTTGGTGATCACGTGGAGAAACGGTCCCTTTGAGTTTAACCTATGAGAGTTCAGGGTACAGTTGAGATATGGCCGGGTTGTTTCGCTCACGAAACCAACCGGGCCCTTAGAACGAAAAGGCTAGTAACTCATAGACCGAGCGTCCGATTAACGCGCCGTCTGTTGCATTGAGACCCCTATGACGAGGAGGTCCTTTTAGATACTTCTTCGTGGGACTTGTGATACTTGGAGTATCAACCTGTAGCTCATGGAGCGGACCCTCCCAGAGACGAGCGTGCGGAGTACGGAGACCATGTAGCCGACTGAGACCTGACGACTTCTTGACCGACTCGACTTAGAGTGAGTCGACTAGACTAGTGGATGGAGCACTACTTTGTGAGGTGAAGACCCATGGCGGACGGAGCACTACCTGTGTGACAATACAGACCCGCGGTACTCGTCAGGAGAGTACCTATGCAGGCTACTAGGGGGTGTGCACTACTGTGTTTGGGTGGCATACCCCGGCGGGAAGCACTACTGTGTTTGGATGGTTGGCCCGCGGTACTCGACAGGAGGGGTACCTCAGCAGTCTTAGGTTAGTGAGCAGTACCTCAGAGTCGTGACAAGACCACTGTACACCTCAGAGATGGAGCTCTTCGGCAGTTACGGTTTCGATAATGAAAATCCTGGTTTGAGCTAAGACTTTTGACCTTGTGTTTACCTCATGATTGAGATGAGTCACTTGATAACTTAGGTATATGTATGGGAATATACCTGGGTAGTGGTTATCTGTTGATTTCATGATCTTGGTTCTTTCTTCATGATTGAGATGGGTTGCTTGATAACTTAGGTATATGTATGGGCATATACCTAAGTAGAGGATAACTGTTGAGATCTTCTTTGTGGTTATCCTTGTTGGTTTTAGTGAGACCTTGAGGGTCTCGGGGTCCCTACTGAGTATCGTTATACTCACCCCTGCACGGGCTATGCCCGCACCTCGTTGTGTTGGTTGCAGACGACGGGCAGTGCTGACGGAGGCCGAGTGTTCGAGGACTGGACGGTACCCGGAGGTGGAATACACAACGAGTCAGTATCCGGAGGTGGACTTCACGGCGAGACGACACTTGGTGGAGGTCGACGGGCGAGAGAATTGTGGAGGCTATCTGTACCTACCCTTCAGGTAGGATCCGTGGTGGGCGATCCAGGAGCTGCACCATCTGTACCTACCCTTCAGGTAGGATCCGAGGAGGATGACCCATGAGCCACATCCGTTCTTCCAGCTGTTGTATTTTTCTATTGTACTTTGTTCAGTTGTAGTTGTACTTTCAGTTGGGTTTGTATTCTGGCCCATTTACTTTTCATCACTTCTCTTTGTACTTAATGTTTTACTTCCGCTTGTACTCTGTGGTGTTTTGTTTACTTTATAAAGGCAATGCCTTCCCAGTTATCAGGATTTACGCTTTTGGTGCTAGTCTCCATCCCCTGGCCTATGGAAGGCAGGCTTGGGGTAGTCACGACACGGGCCCCGAGGACGGGTCGTGACACATCTGATGCCACTCGACTATATGAAAATGAATTAGTGGAACCATGCATGAGCCAATATCAAGCATCACTGTACAGTATGGGGGAAGACTCTGAAGGATATCATCTTTATATGGAATCCATGTAATCTGAAAGAAAAAATGAATAATAAATTAATAAATGAATAGATGTATAGTAAAGAGTAAATATTTAACAATATAAATAATAACCACTTACATCGTCTGGTCGAATGCTGTCTAACATAAGTCTATAGGCATGAACATCATGTCTGGGAGAATCTGAATGTCGATGCTCCTGACTCCGCCTGTAGATAAAATTTTTATTTTTACATTTCATAAAAGAATATTATACAATTAAGTTAGATATTAGAAGGAATTAATAACATACTAGCATCCACATGGATCCTCTACTACAATATCTATAGGTAATAGCGCATGGGCATGTGGAGATAAATGAGGTATGTGCTCCCATACCCACATCTGTAGAAGAACCATGCATCCTGTGATCTGTATCTTATCGATGCGACATGTACTGCATAGGGCCATGTATGTATATTCTAGGCAGGCATACCCCCAACTATATCGGCCTGCCTGGTCCAAATCCTCCAAAAAAGATAGATACATCAGGTGCACAAAAGTAGTAGAGTGGTCAACAAAAAGCGTGCCACCGATCAGCCTCAAAATACATGTGCGTGCAAATCGTAGAACGGTGACGTCATCAACATCATCTGGTAAAAATGTGAAGTGATGGTCTAACCAAGGCATCTGAAATCTACCACCGACAATGGTTCTGCCATCATCTTGGACCTCTATGCCTAGAAGTATATGAACAAGCTCAGGAAAATATGATGGAACTCGGCCTGTCAAAGCATGTCTGTCGATAGGGAGGCCCAACATAATGGCCACATCCTGCAATGTAATATTCATATCCCCCTCACTGAAATGGAAAGTATGCGACTCTGGTCTCCATCTCTCTACAAGTGCTGCAATGAGCTGATGATCAAGAAATGTGAAGTCGCACATCGCTACTCCATAGAATCCAGCTCGACGAAGATGTGGGATGATAGCGGGAGGTGGTGTAGTATGATGGAAATGGTGAGATCTACATACACTCAAGGGAGGCACAGGACGTCCCTCTAAAAGTAGTCGTGATACATGAGTAGCCTGAGATGTAAGCAATGGAAAACCTGCCATCTGCACACATGATATCATAGTTATTTATTAATAGTGGAAGCATAATATATTCATTTTCATTTGGTGTCACAATCAACATTAGCCTAGTCTCACAATCAACATTAGTTAATGATGCTTAGACACTCAGATGCCATTACTAAAACTAGAAATCTTATAAGAAAACCATAATTTAATAGTGAAAAATTAATTATTTCTTCTTTTTTGTGAAATTACTTTTGTTAATTTATCCATTATCCATTAAATAACCATTAACATTATTACAAATTATATTAAATTGTATTACATTAATCATCAGAGTAAATTCCATTCCCTTTAAGAAAAATCCAAACCATGTACTCTTGGAAGACCATCCAAAGCTACCTCTAAGAGGAAACATGAAACCAAGAACATCCATATTCATAAGTGAGAATTTTATCTCTCAACATCTCCTCAATAGGTATTCCCAGCTTTAACCTGCTCATATCTATAGAACATTAAAAAATTAACAGGAAAAAATAAATCCATAGGGAAACTAGGCCCTCAAAACAAGTCTTTCAACCTTCTCATGAAAATGATCCTTGATGACTCCAAAACAAGGCACTTGAAATCCTCCAGAAAAAGTACAAATCACGCTCTAGAAAATTATATTTATCACAAAAATGGAGCAGGTACACAAACTCGATCATGGATGATGAGATGTGGAACTCTGTCCTACCACATGGGGACATCTCTTACGAGTATGTCCTTCTGCGTGACAGATACCGCATCGTATTCTCCCTCCTCATTGTCGAGGCCAATACATCTCATTTCTGATGCGAGTTGACTTCGGTCTTCCTCGGGGCTGCAACCTGGTAGCATGAAGCCATTAATTTTAAAAATGACAGACATTGAAAAAGTTATAAATGAAACCAAAACCAACTTATGAAAACCTGGAAATATCAGGGACGATGGTCGGTTGATCAGCAGGAAATGTGATAGAATGGAAGTCACCAACAGGCATCCAAGAAGCACTATAATAGTTAACCAAAGTGCTCATGTGATACAACGGGTCAACATATGGATCCCATGATATATTTACCGAAGCGCAAGCTGCAATAACATGTACACATGGATATCTCAATGCTTGAAAGCTGCCGCCATCACAGTACCTGTTGTCCAACATCACGACAAACACTCCACCATTAGTGCATGTACCCTGGTCATAACACTATGTTACCCGAAAACTCCTCTTTTCCCTATCAAAGGCTATAACATTCCATCGTGAAGCCTCATTCCGTATCCAGTCAATATCAGTTTGAAAATGCTGAGTAAAAAGCATTCCATTTTCTATCCTCTCGTAGGCCTTTTGGGACCGGTCAACAAAGTAGTGAACACATCTAAAAAATGTCTCTTGCACTAACCCTATTATTGGGAGTTTGCGCACACCCTTGAGGACCCCATTTATGCAATCCACTATATTAGTGGTCATATGCCCATATCTCATGCCACCATCGTATGATAATGACCATTTTTCCTTTGAAATTTACATCATATATTCATATACCTCCTCATTAACTGTTCGGATATCTTCAAGACATCGATTAAACCATTCTTGTTGGGGTTCATATGCTGAAACCATAAGATAATAATGTATTAAAATGGATATTAAATTTTGTTAAAAAAAGCAAGTTTAGAAAACCATACCCAATATGAGGATCGCCTTCTTTATGGCCTCATCTCTAAACTGCTTATGCACATTACTTGCAATATATCTAATGAAATAACAGTGATAAGCATTCAGCTTAGTCCAAGAAACCCCATCACTACTCATGGCCTCTATAATCGCTCGATGACGATCCGATATCAGACACACGCCTTGTTTTTGCATGACATGAACACGTACACATGCCAAGAACCAGCTCTAGCATTCAAAATTTTCTTTTTCAACAGCAGCAAAAGAAAGTGGCAGAGGAGTGCAATTACCATCCTGTGTGGAAGCAATGAGTAGAACACCTATATACTTTCCATAAAGGAATGTTTCATCTACCTGAATAAATTGTTTACAATAGGGAAATGCAGCAATGCATGATCTGAATGCCCAAAAAAGCCTATTGAACTTCACCTTTGACCGATCAACTCGATGATTTTGGGATACATACTCAACACTGTCCAATTGATAAACAATATGATTATTGAGAGACAACAATTCCATAAGCTGTGGCAACATCACATAAGACTCATCCCAATCACCATACACTTTTACAATGGCTTTCTGTTTTTCATTCCAAGCTTTGTTGTATGATATCTTACAGTTATACAACTGTTGAATTCTTTCCTGAACAAGGGAAACAGGAAAATCCTGACTTGATCGTATCATCTCACAAATAACAGTAGATATAAACTCTGCATCAAGGGAAGAGCGATCTTGTGCCAAGATGGGATGAATAAAAGTGTGTGTGCCTTATAATTTGGTTATCTTCCAACATCCATAATATTTATCAAATATTGCTCTTAATCGAAATTTACATTCTGACCCATATTTTTCACAACGAATGAGATATTTGGTCTTCTTTGACTCATAAACCACAAATGTGAAATGTCGCTCAATGTGGTATTGCTTTATCACATTTTTCACGGCCTGTTTACTTTTGAACTCCTGCCTAATATATATGGCATTATCATTTGATGCATTACTATTCCCTATAATGCTAGGGAATTCAAAAGCTGGTGTAATGACATCCCAATCAAAATGTTGTTCACGAGACATTCCTCCAACTAAGAACTCAAAACTGAAGGCTGATTACCACTTACTGGTGGATGTAGTGGATGTTTATCTCTCAAAGGAACCTCAGAAGGTTCATTCCCAACCACATCATCTCCTGCTGACTCCCCAGATTCTACTTCCTCAGATAGACTTTCATGCACTATATCAGCACACAAAGGGATGTCATCTACATTTCCTTCCAAATTTTGATGATCTTCCTCATTAAATTCTTCCACATGAGTCATATGAGGAGGAGACAATGAATAAGACTGCTGTGAAGGACCAGCTTCTACAGAGCTCGCAAAGCATGGTTCTGTAGTAATCGATTGCACCACATCAATATCAGAAATGACAATAAATAATTCCATCAAACCATTAATAAACTGTTGCCTGAATAACTAAGAAGCCTCCATCCAATCCTCATCATCGACTATAGGGTAGTCGCTGTGCCACAGACACTCAGGATATTGAAGATGTCAGTATCTAATTGAAGTGATTGCTTGTCCAGCACTCAGTTTTAACTGACTATGAATCTTATTACAAACTACATCCAATTTCATACAACCATGGAGATTTAACACTTTGATAGGTGGCACACTATAGCTAAAACCCTGCTCGGTATAAATTACCTCACCGTTGCAATATATTTGAGCAGACATAATTACCAATAAAAAAATAATTTAAAAAATATTATACACTACATTAAAATTTTAAATTATTTAATTTGGTATTGAATAATTGATTATCTTGAGACTTTTTTTATGTATTGATTTATCACTTTTAAGGTATAGTGATTGTGATATTAGAACAAAAGAAAGTTTAATATAATGTTTCATAAAGTTTAATTACTTATGAATATATAATCATGACTTGATCTTGAGACTTACGATTAGTTTATCATTATATGATAAACTAACCATAACCTATGGGTGAACTCCTATCTCTATTATCAAATATTTCAGCAACCGCCAATCTGCTATCAAATAGCAACACCTCCTCTCGAACGAGTTCTCGAATGCCTCTTCATCGACACCTCTTCGGGGAAGCCTGTTCGGGGACACCTCTTCGGGGCGTCTGTCTTTTAATTACAAATTTACTCACATGCATGTGAGGGGGTTTAGGGGTATGAAATACATAAATTATTTTAAGCAGACACGCGGGTCCTTACACTTACTGAGAGATGACTCGCAGGTCATAAATGCGGAAAAAAATGAAATTATTACAAATTGAATTACAACATACACAAAATAAAACATGCAATTTCAATTATGCATGGTCAGTCATCTCAAGATCAGTCATCACTCATACCGTGTTTTTTGGTATATTTATTATATTATCCGTATTATATAAAATCTATATTAAATACTACACCTCTTTTATAAAAATTTAACTTCATGTGTATATATATATATAATTATTAATAAAATTTAACAAATTTTATTATAACTGATCTAATTTAGATTTACATAATAAACACTTTTGTTATTTTAAATTTTATGAAATTGTAATGTTTTCTCGACATTCTTCTATTTTTCAAAATATAAGTAAATATATTTTCTACTTTATTGATTAAAAATATTATTACTAGTAAATAAAAGTAATATAATTTACACTTACATCAAAACCATTTATTAAAAAAAATTTCTATAACATAAATGACTTTTCCTAAACATTAAACATTTTAGACATAACATAAAACATTCAATATTCAGACAACATACATTCAAAAAATTAAATCATACAAACATTAAACATCAAGAAAATTAAATCATACAAAACATTTCATGCATAACATATGAAATAAATAAATCATACACACAATTAAACATACAAATTAAATAAATAAACACAATTAAACAATTAAATTATTAAATAGAAATTTTACCTCAATAAAAGCAGCAAATATTTGTTGAGAAAGAATTTCTGTAGGGCTTCGCAACAAAAACAAGAGGAGAAAAATGAGTTTTGGGGGGAGGGGGGACCCCTCCTTTTATAGAAATTCTCGGCCGGATGTGTGAACGCCATTCACGCATCCTTTAGCTAGTTCGCGAAGGATGCGTGAACGGCGTTCACACATCACTACCGCGGCTCGGATGCGTGAACGCCGTTCACGCATCCTTTCCCGCGCAAAAATGCATGAACGCCGTTCATGCATCCTTTAGCTGGCCAGTGAAGGACGCATGAACACCATTCACACATTACTTCCTGGGTATGGGATGCGTGAACGCTGTTCACACATCCTTTCCCACGGAAGGATGCGTGAACGACATTCACGCATCCCAGACCCAGTTTTAAAAATATCGGAACCCTAATCCCCTATACAAAATTATTTTTTTTCGTAAAACACATAAAAAAAACCACTGTGAAACTATAATGGTGGGAGAGAAGCATGAAACTGGTGGGACAGTAGAAGGAAGTGAATAAAAAAGTGAATTTAAATTAAACAATTATATATCAAATCAATTCATCATTATTAAATTGAATTAAAGGAATTATATTTAAGAAATACCTTTATGGTTAATACTAAATATACACATAAATTAAGAATCATTATGTTTAATAAAATAAGAAAGTGAATTTAACTTAAAAAATTATATATCAAATTAATTTATCATTATTAAATTGAATTAAAGGTATTATAGTTAAGAAATGTGATGGAATTTAATTGATAATTTTATAAAATGATAAAAAGATAAAATTAAAAGATTAAAAGTTGAATTAATAAATTAATTAATTAAATGAAAATATTAAGGTTAATTGACTAAATAATAATAATGCCAATTTTTAATAAAGCGGTTACACTTCTAAACTAAATAATAGTTAATAAAACTTAAAAAATTAAAGCAAGTGGTTAATTAATTACATTAAACACTAATAACATAAAATTAATTATAAAAAATTGATTAGTTAAAAAATTTTGTTATAAAAATACTAAAGTATAATTATAAAACAAAAAGTGTGAAAAATTAAATAATTAAATCATTAAAAATTAAATAAAAATATGTGTCAAAACTATATAAAAATAAGGCCACATAAATGATAATTTAAATATTGTGAACATATGTCAGGATAATTAGAGAACTATAGGTTTATGAGGATGTGTCCTGATTTGGGAAATCAATGTTACTAGCTAGACTGATATGGTCAATTGTAGTCATTTTTTCATCATTCCCCTTCTATTTTAGATATATACCTGAACACCATAGACATAACCATTTGGCATAGAGTAATCCATTTTGGTATGGAATTCAGATAAAGAATATATGTTCATCATAATTAGACCCCCAAAGAATCCTTGTGCGGTAAAAGATATGATTCAAGTATTCTTAAATTGAATTTTGAAATTATCTTATGACATTATTTCCAAAGGGATGGGTATGTTAAAAATTCATGTAGATTATGTTTTTTAGGGTTTGATGCTCCATGGTATGTTCATGGATACCATTTACAGTGGATTCGTATTATTAACATCTTATTTTGGGATGGTATTTATAAATTAAATGGGTCCTCAGTCGAGGTGGTCATGTAATTATAGATCATATGGATTGTTGGATAATAAAAACACATGATTTTAGAGGGTGTGCATGTTTGGTATTTTTGGTTTTGTGATTCATATATTACTTACCATATAAATGATGATATGGAATTTGAAGTGCCTTATAAGTGGCATTGATAATTTTCTTTACATTGATTAAGCATAGATAAATGGTATTCGATATGAATGGGTATTGTTTATGTTTTATGGGGATGATGTTGTTATCTAAGTAAATGTTCCCAACAGTTCTAAGGCATCTCTGATGTCATGAAATCTAACATCATTGTCTTTTGGAAGCTTAGATGAGTGATTGGGTGTTTTTTTGGGAATTTCATTTTGTATATGATATCATATTTTAGTGAGAATGGTATTTTCTCAGAGGGGAATATTTTCCCCGATAGAGATCTTTTTACTTTCTATAGAGGTGTATAGTTAGTGGGACATTTCATCTTGAAAGACATTGTTTCATAGAATGTTTACTACTTCCCAATTAAGAATGTATCATCTGAACCCATCCCATGTGACTAATTTGGAAGATTTTGATCATAATCATGGTACCACTATTATTGTAAATGGTTCAAATTAAAGACCAATATCAGAGGGCTATACATGAAAAAATAGTCATATTTTCAATTGCTATGGTAGTGTAGAAGGGGTGTCCACATTATTTTGGAATGGAAATTATTTTATATGTGTTAATAACTTTCCATCATTGAGACTTATGTATTATATCAAGTTTATGATGGTATAAATCATTACAATGTGGATAATTCTACCACCCCAACCTTTTTTTTCTTATTCATTCGTTAGTCAAATATGTTTTCATTTAGTTTTGGAAGTGGTAAATGTTCTTTATAACATTGTTGGTTGGTAAATAATAATAAAAACCACATTTTATTTTAATTTCCTAAATACTTATACATTAAATAAAATAACATTTAATATGCATTTTAGCATGTCACCTGTAATTTGGTCAATATTGAGGTAAGTATTGTATACCATTACAGAGGGTGGTTTCTTGGAGTTCCATATAGGTAACTCAATATCTCATATATAATATAATCATATGATAGAAATTTTATGTAAAATATTAGGGTAATGACTAATGTAAATGGGACACATAATGCTAAGGACCTATTTATTAGGTTTTCATAAATTAATGTTGTGTTTTCCCTTTACCACATAATGGAAATCCATTTGTTTCATATACCGCATTAGGCTGACTCATATGCATTGCAAAAGGGTGAGATCTTAGAAAGGGTGTATCATAAAAATAATGTAAGGGAATGATCATATTAATTTGATACATAATGTTATATAAGGTACTAAATATAGGTAAACATGGTTTTTCAAATATTATATTAGGGTATATTTTCCAATACATAAGGGAATAAACTGTTACGTACGTATCTTCCCAACTTTACATAGTGGTATCTACCTTGCTTAAAATGATTTTTAATGGTAATATAATGTTGCATATGGGTAATATTTTTTCTTTAATGGTTAAATATAGGTAAACCAAATTCTCTTACTTGACACATAATAGCTATGTGTTGGTAAAAAATGTTAGCATTATGTAGATATGTTTTTGAGGAAAAAATAAATAAAAAACATTTTTTTTCATTTCTTCTTCTAAAATGGCCATGTAACTATATTTTCCATATAAAATTCATAAAACAAAATTTAATTTATCATTTTACCTTGATAAATGTGGTAGCTCAATTTTAAAATTATTTTGATTCTTATACATTCATGAATCGAGTGAAATGAAAAAAAAATTTGTGTTCTTAATTTTGACAATTTAAGGCGGCTAGACTTTTTGTATTTTTTTAAAATTACAAAATACATACCACACAAGATCTTTATTATCCTCTTGATATTTTTTTTGGTTATTAACAAACATATAAGAAGAAATGGTTCCTTTAGACCATTTATCATTTTTCATAACTGTGGACTTAATTTAAATGGATTGTTGATGTTATTTATTAGGTAGGGGTCTTTGTAAATTTTTTACAAAACAATGAAATAATTAATGTTTTAATAATTTCAAATATTAAATTTTGGAAATTAATAGATTAATTTCAGTATTTCAGAAAAAAAAGTATTTAAGGGTTTTTTATTTAAAATATATTTGTGAATTTATATTCTTTTATAAACTCCCCAATGGTTGGATTATTATTTTAATGTGTATTTTTTATAGCATGGGACTAGTTATACCTCACTTTTGAAAATTTAAATCAAATTTTTTATGTGGTTAATGTGTTTTTGTGAAAATATTACACATGGGAATATTTTGGAATAATCAGCACATACAAATAGAAACCCTCGATTTTGTAACATCATTGGGTTTTTTAATAGGTTTTCATGAGGATAAATTTGAAAATGGGTAGTTGATATCGATATATTTTTAAAATAATAAAAATAGTTAGGAAACACATGATTGTTTAGTGTTCCCTATTTTTCATATTTCTATATTACTATAGGCTAGATACCAATTATGTTTCCTGTAAGATGGTATGCATTGCCTATCATGTTTTACATGGTAACTTATTTATCATCATGTAATTATATTTTTATTAATTCCCTATGTATTTTAATGATTGTAATATTTATTGTTTTCCATGGAAATAGAACACTAAGTCTATATTTTATTAACTTGGTTTCCATTATGTAAACTGATTTATATTCTCACTTGTTTGTTTTACAGGATATGGTTATTATGGTTACTTCCCTATATAATCATTCTTATTCATATTAATATTCGTGTGGTTATGAATATGTAATGTTTTAAAAGGATCCTTAGGAATTCGAATAAAAAATAATATATAGTATTATTATTTTTGGTTTATTTTTAAATTTATATCTAAAATTTCTATGGTGATAGGCGTTGTATAGATTTATTGGTGTTCTCTTACTAATCTTGAGTGATGGAATCCTACTTTTTACATTAGAAATTTTTATCCTTTTTGTATACTCAGGTAATGGGAATGGTGTCAAGTAGAATACCCAATTATTTTTTTTCTATATCACATTCATAGAGTATCGAGATGGTGGTGAAGTTTATTCACAAGGAAACATTGTTTTTTTTCTATATTTTTCTTTCAAGTTTTTCCTTGGATAATCCTTGTGTGTCTGATGGATGTGCATATTTTTTCATGTTTTACTTTGATAATTTATTTTATTTTTAGTAAAAATGATATATTTTAGGTTATAAAATAGTGTAATATGATTTTGAGGATTTTATATGTTCTTCATAATGTTATTTTCACTAACCTATAGTGATAAGGATTGTGGTTCAAGTCTTGTATTGAAAGAGTTTAAGTGTCATGTACATGTTTACACTGGTTAGTTTATTACTTATTATCTCATAAATAAAAATTAAATAATTATAAATGATAATAAAATTCTCAGTCTTCATGAAAAAATTCAGAAGGGTTATTATTATATATTTTATAAAAAATTAATTATCCCAGTAAAAATCTAATAAAGGTTATTTACTTTAAATATGGGTAACATATAGTGGAATTAATTATATTATGATTAGATGAATAATAGACCATATAAAAGATTTTTTTTAAAATTTGATGACATAAATATATTTCAATATAAAAGTTACATTCATAACTCACCTATCACTCAATCTATTCCATTTCTACCCCTCACTTACCATTAATGTATAAGGAAAATCATCACTATTTTCTTTCTAAATGCAGATCACATCCACAATCTTCATGAACTATATAGAAATTAATTTATTATTAAAAAAATCCCAATATACCTCTTCTATAATCATATTCACATCATTATTTTTTATTATCTTCCACCTCCAAACTAGTACTGAAAATAAAAAAAAATTAAATCAGTATAATTAGTATAGAAAAATTAAATAATATTTATGTGATAATCATTTATTAAAATTCTCCCAACCATTCTAGAAATGAAAACATCACCCATAATATGTGCAGACTACCAACTCATTGGATAAAGTGTTTCATTTTTCATAAACAAAACAAATATATTCTTCCAAGAATGAATTTATAAATTTTTTATTATATCAATAGAATACTTATTATTCTTTAAATATAAATATTTATATATGTTTCTTTATTTTAATATAATGAATAATAAAAATAGAACCCACATGTTTGAGTGGACAACCTTCTCAATAAACATCATCATTATTTTTTTGACCACATTTCATTGAAGGTTGTAAAAATGGATTTAATGCATAAATATGATACTTATAAATATTAAACTTAGTGAAAGATAAAATTTTCCTTCTATTAATAGTAATACCCTTTGATAATTTAAAACATCACTCGTGTAATGTCAGGAATATCGCCTCAATGAAGGACACATTTTCTCTTTCATAATAATATTCATGGATTGTTATAAAATTAATTTTATGGTTAAATGTGACAATAACATATATATTATAATTTATTTATCATCTTCAATGGATTTTACAACACTAATAATCATTATAATGTAAACGATTTATATCTAAAAAATACCTAAAACCACTCATCACCAATTTCATATTCAAGAATCAAAACTAAAACTAATAGAGAATAATTATAGAAAATTAAAAATAATTTCAAAAAATATATTATTTTAAAATGAATAATTATAGAATAAAAAGGGTTTAATAAAATAACGGGAATAAATTTATCCATTATCAATGACATATGGAACAAATAAGTTTACTAACATTTGATATGAAAATAAAAAATAACATGCTAATATATATAATAGATTGTTATAATTAAATAATATAGAAGTTTATACATTTAAAAAAGGTTCTAAAATGATTTATTACAATAATTATTATTATTTTACTATATTTTAAATAAATATTATTAATTTAAATTGTATGGATAAGAGTTCTCAAAATAATTTCCTTTCATTGAGTTATATTCCACATTCACCACTTTTATCATTTGAAGTGGGGTATATAATATGTCTATAAATATTATATATTTTTCCTGATTTTATTATAATTTGATTTCAATTTTACCAAAGTCATAATTTTTTATTTTCAAATCATTATCCATTTTGATTGATGAATCATCTTCCCCTATATATCTATTTTTATCCTACATATTTTTATCATTTCTCATATTTAAACAAAAATCTATATTATATCATGTGACCTTATTATGTCACTTACCCTATTTGTAAACTAAATTTTTATTGTCATTTTTTATTAATTTGGTTTTGAATATGGTATATTAAAATAATTAAAATGTGTTCTTTATCAAATTAATATATTTTATCCTCCACTCCATGTTTCATATTCATTTCACATATAATAATTAATAACACCATTTCTCATATTTCACTTTTAAAATAATGTTTTAAAAATACTTCTTTTCTATTTTCTTGAAATAATTTTAAATGAAACATGTGAATCCATTTTTTGATTGACATTGATACTTTTTAATAATGTTTTAATAGAATATTTTTTTATAATCTTCCATGAATATGTATTTTTCCCACATTAATTGTGATTTATATTTAAAAATGTATCCTATAATACATAATTTTTTTAAAAAGTGATTTTCATTCCAATTATTTTAAACAACATTTTAATAAATGTGTATAAAAATGTTAAGGGTATTTCTTCTTTAATATCTATGTAAATTTTTAGTCATAATTTAAATGTTTTTATTTTTTTAGCATAAAATAATGTTTATTATCTTTCACTAAAGATATGATATTTTGATACCATCCACCTTCATTCTCTAGATATATAATAAAGATGTTATTCCATTAATTAAATAGAAAAATATTTCTTATTAAATGTTTTTTATTCCAACATATATTTATATTTGTTACCTATGAAATTTGATCATGTATTGTATTGGTCATTCATATATATATATATATATATATATATATATCGATATGTTTAAGTTGTGTCTTGGTAATAGAATTATATACCACATCATTATATTATCATGTCTCATAAGAGATACAATTAGTGGAAATAATGTGTATGCCTTCTCAATAATTGATAATGTCTTTGATATAGTCATGATGGTATAAATAATTTCATGGGTACTATTATTGTGGCATCAATAATTTATTGGTTTTAGCCCTCTATATAATAAAAATGTCCCATATATAGTCATATTGGTTTGTATAACTTCTCGACTATCAGAAAAAATTCATGGCTATGGTCATCATGATAAAAATATTTTTCACATTGTGAAATGTGATTGGATGTGGTAATAATTATAAAAATGATGTTTTGATTAAGGTCATTATGGTAAGAATGATGTCTAGTGTTATTAATTCCATCACTATGGAACAAAATTTAATTTTACATTTGTTAATTTAAATAATTATGTCATCCTTGGATATATATAATGCTTATGTGATCTATTATGGGACATTATTGATTTTATTTTTTCAATCCATGTTATTTATGCCTCATTAGTTACATAATATATTTTCTTATACACACTACCACTTAATGAGAATTTAATATCACCATTGTTATGTTTACATTTCACTATTTTCTAAAGAAAATTAAGTCATATTAAATGTATATAAGGGTATAATTTGTGTATAATTTTGGGGAAAATATAAGGGATGTATTTTAGAATAATAAAGTCTTAGTATATTAGGAAAAAACACAATAAATTGGAATTATATGAATTTTTAGGTAATTTTGTTTTCAAAAAATCTAAAACATTAAACAAAATGTCTTTCATGGGTATGTGACCCAATATTGTTATTGATATTATAGTAGTGAATACATATTTTTGTTATATTCAGTTGGTTTAAAAGGATATATATAATATAATAATATTATTCTCTTTAGATTATAGGTGTCTGTGTCTAATTTTATCACACCCTCATTAAAATACTTAAATAAGTTTACATATGTAATAGTGTAAAAAATTTTAATGTGATAAAAAATTATGGATGAGAGGAAATTGAATGATTTGACGGGGTGAAAAAAAAGAGTATAGATGAAATCATTTAGGGTGATAATAGAATTTCACAAAGTGTGATATTTATTATAATTTGATAAGGAGATAAATTATGATGGAAAATATAGATCAAGGAGAATGATAATATTGGATGATTATTTACTAAGATATTAAACCATTTTTAAAACCATGAGAATGGTAGATATAATTTTCAAGAGGACTAGAATATAACCTTTTAGCATTTTTGAAATAGGGGGAGTATGAATAGAACAAAAAATCTTTTCAATATCCTAAGAGTTAGTTTATGGGATATTGTAAGAAAATATAAACAGGGATTATTTTTCATCCATGATGTTGTGATGTATTTATTGAAAATGTTTATTAAGGGGTGATTACTATTAAATAAGTCTTTAATAGTTTTATTCAGGTTTTACATTATGAATAAGTTTAATTTATGTGCCAAATTTTTTTGAGATGCATAGAGGTCTATGAAGATTGATTGAATTATTTGGATTTATAAAACAAGTATTAATTATTAAACAAAGAGATGTTGTTTTATCACAGAATTTAATTAAAACATTATATATGAAAATGTGATGGATATTATGTCTTTTTCTTATTTATGATTTAATGAAAAAATGTAACCCCACAAGTAATGAGCTTCAATAAAATTCCATGATACATTGTTATCAGGGTCTAAGGCACAAGCATAGAGTGATGATTGAGATGGAGGAGAAAGTTATTATTCATTTTCATTGGTAGGATGGGAACTATCTGATATATAATGAGATAAAAATTCAAGAAAACATAGTGATTTCACTATGTTGGTTTAGGGGTCTCGACCACACTCTAGGGAACAATCATAACTCTATTGTTTTTAAAAAAATTGGTTTTTTACAATGTGAGATGACCAACTATACCCTTGAATATATTTAATGTTAAAATTATATCTCATAATTATCATACACAAACTTGAGAACCATAAAATATTAGTCTCTTTCATGACAAGATTTAATTTTTTTTATAAACATGCTTCGATGTCTCCCTCTATATTTCTTCTCACATGATACAATTATAAAAATATAAACATAATACATTTATTAATATACTGGGGAAATGAATCATATGAAATGTGAGGGATTATATGATAAATAATGTTAAAAATAAGACAAACAAATTTATGATCATAAGTTATCATATGATAAACATACTTATATAAAAGGATAGTCATGGTCCATGAACATTACATTAAAAAATCATACCAAAATCAATATATATCACCATTAATAAATTAATTCATATGAATCTAATGATAACATAATACATGATTCACCATAACATGAGATCATTAAAAAACCTAATATTATGGAACCTATATAAAAATAAAAAGTCATTTCCGTTATCGAGGCTCACTTCTAAGACCAACACCATATAGTGGAGAAATTTATATATTATATTGGATTCCCTCACCAATATTAAAAAAACAATGCACAGAGTCTCTTAGTTTATTGGGTTCACTAGTCATATCACATTAATAGTTGATATAATCTCATTTTGGATTCAGTTGATTCGTAAGTACCTAACATATAACCTCACGAGATATAAGTCTTTACCCAATAAATTGGAAAATTATATAATTTTGGGCCCACCCAACACATAATGTAAATATTCCCTTGGGATTTTGGATTACTGACCATTCCATTAAACATTATCTGGTGATATATCAGACATTAAACCATGAATTAAGTGATATATAACTTTGAGACCACCTATCTCTATGGTTCATCATACCAAAACCATCATAGGTATTTATTGAACCCAAACTGTAACATAGATATTTATCAGACCCAAACCATCACTTAGAGATTTATCAGATGAAATGAATAACATTGGATTTTTTTCATATGTAAATAATTTCATAATTAAAACTATAAATATATTTTAAAAAATCATAAATAAAACATAAATTAATAATATAATAATTATCTCATATGAATGAAAATAGTTTCATGAAAAAATTATTAATAAATTATCATTATAATACATCAAGAGAAATATATTTTACATAATCATTAGAACATATCCAAAGTGTTGATTCATTAAGGTTAAAAGATTTTAAAATATAATAAAACACCATTTTGGGATTTGTTAATAATTGATATAGATAAATTCAAAGAATCTTTCCTTTTTTAATGATTGTTAACTCCTTTTAAAATTTTATCATGAAAAAATAGTATTATATTTATATTAAATTTAAAAGGTATTTCTTTTTTAGGTCAACAAAAATGGTTTTCCAAAACAAATTTCACAATGTGAATGAATTTAAAAAATAATCTCTAAGAAATAAAAAATAATTAAGTCTTTTATCATTGAGATATAAATGTTATAAAATCATAAAAAATCCATAATTCCTTTAAAAAATTAAAAAAATTTAAGAAAACTATTTTCTATAAAAAAATATCAAACATTACAAATAACATATTAAAATCACGAATCACTTAAAAAAATACTTTTTCATTTAAAAAACACTAATAAATAAATTTATTTATAAAACCTTTAAAAAACACTGGGTTGATTCTTCATTATAACTAATTCCAATAATGGTTAAATAATATATATATATATAAGGAAAATAATAAAAGGGGATTATTTTATCAAATTATAGAATTTATAACCAATTAATAGTTTCCTTTAAAATGATTTTAAGTAATATTATATATTATATATGACTTTAACTAATTATTTAATAATATATATATACATATATAAAATAATTTTATTAAAATAGACATTTAGGATAAAAATTCCCATTAAAAAAATGAGGTTGGGTCAATTTATCTCACAAAAATCACAGTGTAAATTATTTACCATGTGAAATAAATTAGTGATATGACATGTAAAATATCAATAAAATTAGAAGATAAAAATATGTACTGTGATTTCTGGGGAAAATGGAAAAAAAACCCTAGAGAGATTGACATTCAAATGAAATCTAGATTTCAAAACGACAATATTGATTGAACATTTACGGTATTAGAAACCCATAAACCAAGGGACCCTAAAGTAGAGAAATTAAGATTAATTTTTAATCAATTTTACATTTAATATATACATCTTAATAATCCATCCATGAGTACTATATACATAAAATAATAAAATTGGTGGATTTTTTATAGGTCAATAAAAAAAATAAAGATGAAAAATGCCATAAAATAATTCATGGATTCCATAAAAACCTGATAAACTAAATGATATCATGAATATTACCATACAATGAAATTTAAAAATAATGGAAATAGGGATTATAATTTAAATAATGTGTTTTCAACAAATTAATAAGACCATATGGGAGAAAAAATTGAAATATGGCCAACAGATGTTTCACATATGAGTGTGGTTGATGTTGTTAGATGTGACATCCTTTTATAGGTGAAAGTATGGAATTTTAAATATAATTGAATGCAAGGTAATGGGTTAGAATGTAAATGTAATATATATATGCAAGTTATGTGATGAATAGTTTGAGAGACACATGATAAATACTTTTGAACATAATAATGGTTTCCAATAATGTTTATGATTCATATAAGATAAATAAAACATGATCCACTTAGGTGAGCCATTTTAAACCATTAATAATCATAATTTGAATTTATCCATTTCCATTAATTTTTTCGTGAATGTATAATATGAACCATAATATAAATTTCTTATGTTCTAATTTTTTATTTTGACACCATTATGAATAATTCAATATCTCGATAATGAAAAAAAACATTTAAATTTATACTTCTATAGAAAAACCATTTTTTTATAGAAAAATTAAATTTAGTATGGAACTGTTTTTCATATAATTAAATTTATATTAATTATTATATTAGTGTTTATCTAATTATATATATATATAATTTCAATAAATTTAATTCATTAATATAGTTTAATTTAAAATATTTAAATAATTGTACATACTGTTTATAAAACCAATGCATCTTGAAATAATCATGTTACTATGCCAACTAATATTTTAAAGAAACATATTTCAATGTTAAAAATAAAGCTATATATTTTAAAAATTATTATATAATAATTAAAATAGGTAATATATTTTATTATAATGAAATCTAGAGATTTTAAAAATTAATTTTGATATTAAAGCCCATGACGCATCAAATTTTTTTTAGTAAAATATATATTTCTTAAAAAAAACGATTTATATATATTATAAGGTAAGTGAAAATCTAAAAAAATTATTTTCATACATATTTTATTAATATAATCTATAAAATTTAATAATTATCCCTTTTCTAAAAATAATATAATATGTTGAGAAGTTAAAATTCCATTGAGGAAAATATGTTTATCCAAAATTAATTATATTCCTAAATACTCGAGATATTTTAATTTATTAAAAATAATTAGGGAAATTTTTACAATTTTTTGGAATAAAAAACATTACTTTATTATTATAATTCCATCAAAATATACTTTAAAAATAGAAATAGAAATATATTTATAAATATTTACTATATATTTTTAAAATTTAATATTATATTTTTTATTAAAATGTCATTATTAAAATGTATCGTTTTTTATCTTCTAATATAATATTTTATATAAAATTTTTTATTGTAGGTTTTAGTTCAACATTGAATTTGGAGTAACATATTTAATATTTAATTTAATCAAATATAACTATATGCATAAATCTTAGTGAATTACATTCGACCACCATTAAAAAAATATATCTACATTATTCTAGTGATCACATAATATTTAATATAATAATGTGTATATAATTGATGAACATGAGTGTATAATATTAAGATAGGTATTAACCTTATAATGATAAAAAACATATATTTTTACTCAAAATAGAATTATATCTTATACTGAGTTTCTCTCCCAGTATTTAATCATGACATCCTCTCTATTGGTTATCAAAACACCTAGAATATGATTTCATAGAGAGTTCATATTAAAACTTTCACTAATTTATAATCATATAGTGGTATAAAATATGCAAAATATCTTCCTTATTTATTCTATTTATATATGATCTATGTAGATATAAAAAATAAATGTCGAAAATTATAATAAATTTCTCTAAATGAAGAATAATATGATTTTCATTCAGTATAATCCCAAATACTCTAAAATGGGATATAATAGTTACATAATGAGAAGATTCATCTTATAATTTAATACCAAATCATATGGGTGTTGATTAAATAAATTTATAAAAAAATGCATTATGTAATGGAGTTTCGTGAATGAGAATAAAATATGACTTCCTCGAATTTGGAGTGGAGTATAAGTGAACCATAATTATAATGATCCAAATTAGTGGTAGACATTACATATGTTATCTCTAATTACATTGAATATTTTTATTATATTTGTATTCATATATATTGAGTATGCGAATCAATTTTTATAATACCCAAAGTTTCTGGTTTTTTGGCATCGAGGTGTATATGTATAATAGTTAGAGAAATTATACAATCCATAGTATATGGAAAAAATATTTCTCTCTTCTAAAATTTTAAGATCAACATAAAATTATTTCATTTATGACATATTTTATTATTCCTTAGAGGAAATCCCTGAGGTATGAGATCATATTAATGTTTTGTGAAAATAATATTATAAAATAGAAAAAAATGTGGATATTTAATAATAAATCAAGGGATATGAATCTAATAATAAAAAAATACATGATCTATCATAAAATGGGAGTCATGCCAAAAATTGGACTACAAAACAAATATAAGTATCAAAAACCGTTTTTATAAATCAATATTCACTACTATGACCATCATCATATAGTGTATTGAGTCCCATAATTGATTGGGATAATTTACCAATCATATAATCATATTTTACGGAGTCTCTTAGTTGATTGGGTTCACTCTTCAATCTCATAGACAAAGTAAAACTAGTTAAATTGTTGATTGGGTTAACTACCTAATCTTAAAAATTCAAGATCATGAGATATAAGTCTTTATCCAATGTAATGGATGGTATTATACATATGGGCCCATCCACCGTATAATGGAAAATTTCCTTTGGGTTTTTTTCACTTTTTATTATCATTCATATTATATCATGAGATATCATTCTATGACCAATGAATTTATGGGACATAAAATACCATTTCAACATATCTTGGTAATTTCATGGACCCAAACCTTCAAATGGACATATCTCAAATAACCCGTATCATAAAGATTTATGGGGGACATACAACCCATTAGGGTTTTATAAATCTTAAATGGTCATAGAGGTATTTATCATACCCCACCCATGTTATAATGTAAATAGTAATACATGTTATAACATAATTAATGCAATAAATATTTCCTCACAATTTAAATAATACATTGAAAAATGGAAGTTTTTCAAAATATTCTTAATGATATTATAATCATATGTCATCCATGAAAAAGAGGTGGATCATATCATAATAATATATCACAAAAATTTTATAAGGAATATAATAATTTATTAAAAGATATAAAAAACACTTTTATGATTATTATACAAATAAAATTGAAATCAATAAATAAATATCAATTTTACTAAAACTATTGAAAAGAAATTAAATTCATTTCATTAAAAAAATACATTAACCTTTATAATTATTTTATAAATGTATAGATTAAAATTAAATGAAAGGGTTTTAATAAATTATTTTCTTAACATTAATTATTTCAAAATATTCCTTTAGAATACCTAAAATATATTGAATACTTCATTGTATTTAATTCAAAAAATTTAATACCTATAAAAATGAATAATTATATTGAATTTTTCATAAAAAATATTTATATCACCTTTATTACAAAAAAATACTATATTTTTAAATCCTTATTTAAAACCATGAAACAATTTTAAAATACATCACACACCTATGAAATAATAAAATAATATTTCTATTTATTTTAAAAAAACCTATGAATAATAACAATTTTTTAAATAATATTAAGAACTTAAAGGGAACCATTATAATGATCATATTAGTGAAATAATGTGTTTACTAGGAAACACTTAAAAGGGTAATTTTTTTCAAATTTCAATTGTAGAAAAAATAATTAAATTCTGTTTTAATTTTTTAAAAAAATACAATAGTATAAATGTATTTAATTTTTTTATTGAGTAATAAAAAATTAATTCTAATAATATAGTTTGTGAATATAGATATTGTAGGACCCCGGGACACCCTGAGAAGGGAGGGGTGAATCAGGGTGGCAACTTTTTCTTCTTTTAGTTGTGGATCTTGTTCCCACGTTGGTAGGAACTACTTAAACCTGTATGATGGATATGATCAGAAATTAAACATTCACATGCAGAGAGATGACACAACTATTTTTACTTGGTTCACCACTAAGGGCTACGTCCAAGGAGCATACGCCGACAGGTTGTCGGTCGTACCTAAATCCCCTATGCTTCACTAGATGTAGATTACAAAGGTTCGGGTACAGTCACTCTGTCCTAGGCTCACTGCCTTTACAATTGTTCAGGGATAGCTCACTGCGTCCCTCGGGTCACTCCCATTGACTCCCCCTAGCTCACTGCCGTTGGTGAAGTCCCACTCAGTTTATAGACGTGAAGGTCTCTTCAATAAATGTGCATTGATGTTCTTTGTCTCCTGTTCATCATGAGACTTTGCTTGCATCAGGGTTCAGAGTTGATGCTCTTTATAGTTCAATCTTCCTTCTTTAGTGCAATGACTGAATGCACTAGATCCCCTTGTCTTCGTTTTCCTGAATCACAATCACTTATGTGATTGCTCAATAAAAGATGTTCAGCTTACTCAGCGTTCGTCAGAATCAATTCCCCATGTATGCATGAGATCATGAATATATCATTTAGATTTCTTCTTCAATCTCTCTTTACACCGAAAGTATTAGGAAATATTTAGCTCTTGTGTAGCTCCAGAAAGGCGGGCGTGCTTCAACAATATTCGGATCTCCTTTTCAAGCCCGGCGCGCAAGTCTCCATTTGGCGCTCAAGTCTTAGGCGCGCAAGTATAACCTGGCGTGCAAGTGTCTCCAAAGCACCTGCGCGACTCTACCTTCTTGAACTTCAAACCTACGCGACTCACTTCCTTCCTTAACCAAATCACCAGGGGCGCTCAACCATCAGTCCACGCGCAACCTCTACTTGCACGACCCAACTACCACTTGCGCGGTTCAACCACCTGCGCGACGAGAGATCGAACAATCTCAAAGTCTTGAGCTCCGTTCCAAATGAGGAGGGGTGGTCCAGTATTTATAGGCAAACTGGACCCCCTGCGCGGCGGTGCGCAAGTCATTCATCGGCGCGCAAGTCTCGGCCCCTGCTAGGCACTTGCACGATCAACATCCAAACTTGCGCGAACATCTTTCCTTTGCCAAATTTGGATCTTCTGATCTCGAAAAACCATAGGCGTGCAAGTTATAATGCATTCAAGGCATCGGCGCACAAGTCTCTTCTCTGCACATAATTCAACTACACGACCTCACCAAAACTTGCGCGACCCTTATCCCTTTGTCATATTTTGATGCTCTGATCTTCAATAACATATGGCACGCAAGTTTCCTATCCTCCAAGAGTATGGCGCGCAAGTCCCTTTGACAAAATCACTCTTCTTCATTTGTTGATTTTGAGGCCCTGAAATTTGGCAAACACTGGAAAACGGCGCCACCTTGTATTTGCTCTTTTTTTACCGCCTCCAGATCATCCATTCCTCTATCAAAGTTCTTGAATCAAACATATATCGTTGACCACAACTCTTGAACTCGACATGTCACCATTGAATCTCCTTTTTCAACAAATTTGTATGTCGTTTGTTTGCTTTGTCGACAAGCACGATCACCTCAACATCACTTCTTCTTGGTGATCTGTATCCTTCAGCAACTCTTTTGCTTTTATCAAAAACTCCACTATTGTTATATGTATTCTTTTAAGGAACAACTTTAGTACTATCATCTTCTATGACAATGTGATGTGCATGGCCATTTCATAATTCAACTCATTGGCACATTGCCTCCTTCATCAACCGTCATGATCAACTTCATGCAAACCATGTGATTCAATCCGTCAAGAAGTCTCTAGCATGGTTCTAACTCAATCATGAGTAATTGAATGGTCTTCATCAAAACCCATTGTTCTCATGCAATAATGAGTAATTGCATGGTCTTCATCAAAGCCCAACTTCATTGGAGTACTTCATGATCTACTACATTGTGAGCTTCCATTCCTCCATTTTATTGGAGTACTTCTTGATCTCTTTCATTTTGATATTCCATTGACAACTATTGACAACAAATACAAACCTATACACGCAGTGGTTCCAAAAATCTCCCCCTTTGTATTTTTTTGTCAATACCTTATACATCATCTGAAATGAATTTGTCAATGTCAAAATGAGAATCTTCTATTCAATCAACTTTTCTTTTCAAGCGTTCATTTCACTTTCTCTCCCCCTCATTGACAAGAAATACAAAGCACATGGTAGGGAGGGTATCAATCCACACTTAAGAAATGTTTCATTAATCATTTCACTCTAAGTATACTTGAGAAATGCTCGATGTAGAAAACAAGAGGATTTGATTAAGTCAACAAGGCTGTCCATTATCCACAGATCATGATACCAACATGAGATGAGAACTCATGTATTTTGTCTTCAAGGGTTTGACACTTTTATTTTAGGCATAAGAAAAATCAAATGTGATAGGGAATAATCAACCTGAAACTCCTGCACTCATATCAGCTAATAGATCAAAAACATTCAAGTGCAATCAGCAGGATAAGTAACCTTGGGGAACTTCCATTCTCTTTATGTCACTGATCAATTCAGTTACTCCCCTTTATAAAATAATCTTTGATCTGAGTAACCAAGGGATAGTGATTGAGAAATGAAATACCTTCTCCATTGGCGTGTTCTTCAAGAAATTCTCAGAGTAACTTCTTTTGAGTCCAGCTGGAGTTGATATTGATTGAAACAGTGATTATGGAAGCTTCTTCATTCTTCTCCCCCTCAAGGGAAACAATCCTCATCATCTTCATCAAGGGTGATCCTTTATCATCATAATCGTTGAATATCAATTGAAGAATCTACTAAGGACGGAAACTTCTTCAGATTGGCTATCAAGAGTTGACAGCATTCACTAATTCTCAGGTTCTCCCCCTGAAAGCATGTTTCACCTTCAATTCCCTGCATTATTAGCACAAATACAAAACACAAATGATTACAGGAATAAGGTGGTTCCTTCTTGCTTCATCAAGAAGACTTGCTGGGTTGAGGTTATTTTCTCAACCAAGTTCCTCTGTTCACTCTAGTTTTCATGCCTGCACATTTGAACATATGTTCTGACATCTGTTGGTGTGGCATGGCTCTATTCACATTCTCTTCTGCTTTGTGTGGAGAATTGTTCTTCTTAGCAACCATCAGGAATGATAAATTCTTACTCCTATTCAGGACTGCTTCTTGCTCTGGTATTAAGGTTAGGCAACCTTTTGCAATGTGACCAGATTTCTTGCATCTCTCACACAGAACTTCTTTGATACGAGTGCTTCTCTTTGTTTGCAATCTCTCAAGCACCGTGTCTTCATCATGTGAAAGTTTTCCTTTTCCTTTGTCACCAGCCTTGGCCTTCTCATCTTCAAGTTTCCTTATTCTTTTCAAATCTTCTGGCCAGATGACCAATATGTCATTTGGCACTTTTGCAGCTAGTTTAGGTCTTCCACATGGGTTCATCCGAGATTCATCCCACTTAGTGTTTCTTTTGGATGAATGACCCTTCAATTTCATGGATCTAAAATCCTGGGTCTTCTCAGCTTCCCTACTTGAGATCTTCTTGGGGAAGTGTGTGTTCACAACATTCTTCTAATTTCTCCCCAAGGTACTTTCTTCATACTTAGATGGCTTGTGTGGTATTCTGTTCTTATCAGCTCTGGATATCAGTTGACCTAGGCATGCACCATTCTTGTGACCACTGTCGTTGCATACATCACAGATGTTATCAAGCATTCCAAATCTGTTTGCTGTAAACAGATGATTCTGGACCTGTGGATGTTGCTTCTTATTCTCTGGCTTCCTCCCCTTTGATATAGGCTTTCCCTGTTCTTTTCCATGAAAGGGATTATAAAAGCAATCCAGTGCACAGTGCCCAAATCTATTACAGTACCAACATTGTCCCACAAATCTTTTCTTCTTTGTTTCTTCAGTATTAAGTTGTTGGGCCATCTGCTTAATCATTTGTGCTCTATTTTAGGAAGAAGATTCCTCCTTTTTCTTCCTATCCACCCTAGTCATGGTGGTAGGTTCCTTCTTCTCACCGATCCTCATCCATACTTGTTTAGAGCTTTTATTCCCACCTGCACTGATTGTCGGAGTGTATTTAGAAACATGAGTGCAAGATGGTCTGGATGGTACCTTCACTTTCTCAGTTGCCTGTGATAGATCAATGAGTGAAGTCATGATCTTCTTATCATATGTTGGAGCTATTTTGACAATAGAATCCTCCTTTGAGCATTGAGTACCGGCAGAAACTAATTCTTGATGTGGATAATCAAGAGTTGTCATAATCTTCTTGTCACATGTTGGAGGCATTTCAGCTTTAGACTCCTCCAACGAACATTGAGTGCAAGCATCACTCATTTCATTCTTTTGTGAAGTCTCAATACATGTGTTCTCAATCTTGGTCAATTGAGCTTCCAATTTTTGACCCACAATATTGAGGATGATCTTCTGATATTCAATCGTGATCATATTCTCTTCACAATTCTTCTTCAACCTTTCAACCTCATCTTCATGCATCTTAACTTTGTTTTGTAACAAAGCGTCAAGTTCCCTGAATTTAATGGAAGCTTCTTCCAGACAAAAATTCTTGACTTCATTTTTGTTCTTCAGCTCAGCTTCAAGTGCATGGATCCGTTCTTCCAGAGTATTTCTGACTTCACCTTTTTCTTCAAGGGATTTCACCCGTTTGGTGAGCTTCATACTTTCCATAATTTTTCCTTCCAGCCCCTTTTCCATATTGTCCGCTTCCCTTTCAAGTCGATTGATCTCAACCTGCATAGATTGGAATAGGCTACAAATAATAGCAACTCTTTCTTCTGTAATATCATGCAGATATGTTCTGAGTTTTTCCTGAAAGATTGAATTAGGGGGATCATCCTTTCCTCTGGATGAGTTCTGAGCCACCTGCTTGATACTTTCCAAGCCTAATGTTTCTTCATTATTGGAATGGCATGGAGAACAAGACACTGCATCTTCTTTGGATGTGGGGGACTTCTTCATCATCTTCTTCTCTTTCTTTTTCCTATTTGTCAAAGTCTTGGTGGATAAAGATTTCTGCTCAGAAATGACTGCGTCATTATCAAGATTTCTCTTCATTATTGACTCTAGGAAAGAAACTCAAATCCTCTTCTCAATAGAATTACTGGAGAATATCCAAAACACGTTAACCTGCCTCTGATACCACTTGTAGGACCCCGGGACACCTTGAGAGGGGAGGGGTGAATCAGGGTGGAAACTTTTTCTTCTTTTAGTTGTGGATCTTGTTCCCACATTGGTAGGAACTACTTAAACCTGTATGATGGATATGATCAGCAATTAAACATTCACATGCAGAGAGATGACACAACTATTTTTACTTGGTTCACCACTAAGGGCTACGTCCAAGGAGCATACGCCGACAGGTTGTCGGTCATACCTAAATCCACTATGCTTCACTAGCTGTAGATTACAAAGGTTCGGGTACAGTCACTCTGTCCCAGGCTCACAACCTTTACAATTGTTCAGGGATAGCTCACTGCATCCCTCGGGTCACTCCCGTTGACTCCCCCTAGCTCACTGCCATTGGTGAAGTCCCACTCAGTTTATAGACGTGAAGGTCTCTTCAATAAATGTGCATTGATGTTCTTTGTCTCCTGTTCAGAATGAGACTTTGCTTGCATCAGGGTTCAGAGTTGATGCTCTTTATAGTTCAATATTTCTTCTTTAGTGCAATGACTGAATGCACTAGATCCCCTTGTCTTCGTTTTCTTGAATCAAAATCACTTATGTGATTGCTCAATAAATGATGTTCAGATTACTCGACATTCATCAGAATCATTTCACCATGTATGCATGAGATCATGCATGCATCATTTAGATTTCTTCTTCAATCTCGCTTTGCACCGAAAGTATCAGGCAATCTTTAGATCTTGTGCAGCTCCAGAAAGGCGGGCGTGCTTCAACAATATTCGGATCTCCTTTTCAAGCCCGGCGCGCAAGTCTCCATTTGGCGCGCAAGTCTTAGGCGCGCAAGTATAACCTGTCATGCTAGTGTCTCCAAAGCACCTGCGCAACTCTACCTTCTTGAACTTCAAACCTGCGCGACTCACTTCCTTCCTTGCCCAAATCACCAGGGGCGCTCAACCATCAGTCTGTGCGCAACCTCTACTTGCGCGACCCAACTACCACTTGCGCGGTTCAACCACCTGCACGACGAGAGCTCGAACAATCTCAAAGTCTTGAGCTCCGTTCCAAATGAGGAGGGGTGGTCCAGTATTTATAGGCAAACTAGACCCCCTGCGCGGTGGCGCGCAAGTCATCCATCGGCGCGCAAGTCTCGGCCCCTGCTAGGAACTTGCGCGATCAACATCCAAACTTGCGGGAACATCTTGACTTTGCCAAATTTGGATCTTCTGATCTCGAAAAACCATAGGCATGCAAGTTATAATGCATTCAAGGCGTCGGCGCGCAAGTCTCTTCCCGACACATAATTCACCTGCGTGACCTCACCAAAACTTACGCGACCCTTATCCCTTTTTCATATTTTTATGCTCTGATCTTCAATAACATATGGTGCGCAAGATTCGTATCCTCCAAGAGTATGTCGTGCAAGTCCCTTTGCCAAAATCACTCTTCTTCATTTGTTGATTTTGAGGCCCTGAAATTTGGCAAACACTAGAAAACGGCGCCACCTTGTATCTGCTCTTTTTGTACCGCCTCCAGATCATCCATTCCTCTATCGAAGTTCTTGAATGAAACATAGATCGTTGACCACAACTCTTGAACTCGACAGGTCACCACTGAATCTCCTTTGTCAAAAAATTTGTATGTCGTTTGTTTGCTTTGTCGACAAGCACGATCACCTCAACATCACTTCTTCTTGGTGATCTGTATCCTTCAGCAACTCTTTTACTTTTATCACAAACTCCACTATTGTTATATGTATTCTTTGAAGGAACAACTTTAGTACCATCATATTCTATGACAATGTGATGTGCATGGCCATTTCATAAGTCAACTCATTGGCACATTACCTCCTTCATCAACTGTCATGATCAACTTCATGAAAACCATGTGATTCAATCCGTCAAGAAGTCTCTAGCATGGTTCTCATGCAATCATGAGTAATTGCATGGTCTTCATAAAAACCCATTGTTCTCATGCAATATTGAGGAATTGCATGGTCTTCATCAAAGCCCAACTTCATCGGAGTACTTCATGATCTACTTCATTGTGAGCTTCCATTCCTCCATTTTATTGGAGTACTTCTTGATCTCTTTCATTTTAATATTCCATTGACAACTATTGACAACAAATACAAACCTATACACGCAGTGGTTCCAACAGATATTCAAGTGGAAAATTCCCTACTGAAAAGGATATAAATGAATGTTTTTTATCACAAACTCTACATAGGGGAAATCATATACCAATAGAAATTAAAATGGGAGAGGATATGCAAAAATTCAAGAATAACTAGAAGAGGAGAAAATGGTGGGTTATTTTAGTAGAAGAATGTTAAATATTCCCAATATATTTTATAATTCAAATTGTATATTCATTTTAAATTGATATTTTTTATGAAAACAATTCATATTTGATTAACCTTTAACAAAATGTCCTTGAATGATATTAAATGTGGTTTATCTATAATTTTTTTTACACTTAGTAAAATTCTGAAAATAATAATTCCATTATACGTATATTAAACAAAAAAACATAATATGTTCTATATATGGCATATAACTCAAATAAAAAAATTAATTATAAATCCCTTACATTAATTAACCTCATTAATTAAAATGATTTAACCACAATGAGTGTCATAATATTATCATTAAAGTTCTACTAGAAAGTGGGGACATAAGGGATCATATTTAAACAAGGGGTTGTAAAACCTGTAAAATGCATCTATATGAAATAAAATTTGAATATTATTAAGATAATTCAGATCTAGGAGTGTGTATTAAGGGTTATGGAAGTGGCTTACATAAATAGGTGAACAACAGGGACATTCCCTTGGAATTTAGTATTAGATATGTGAAAAGATAGGAATTACATGATTGGTAGGGGAGTTAGGTGATGAATATTTGTTGACACGTTTTAGAATGACTTTCCAACCTAAAAATAGTCTTCTTAATGGATTATGTTTCATATAAAATTAATATAATTAAATCTCATTAAGTTACCCATATTTAATGATTTATAACCTTGACTAAAAATTAACTATTGTAATTATTTTTTTACTACATATATATGATGACCCTTACTAAAATAACAATGATGTTATGATTATTAAATCAGAGTCTGTATAACCTATTTCAATAGCTAATATGGGAAAAAACTCCTAAAATATAATACATAATATACAGAAAATATTTTTTTATAAATATTTGTTTCGTTGCTTCGTTAAGTGTTTTTAATGATGTTTCATATCAATTAACCATTAAATGAGTTTTAATATATATATATATATATATATATATATATATATATATTATTAGATTACTAATTTTATTTGTGCTATATTAAATTTATTTATATAAAATTACATAAAAATTATGTGACCAATTCCTTGAAAATAATTTTTTTACCATGTTAACTAAAATTTACATCGTCAATATAATATTGTTTTTAATTTGAAAAATGAAATATTTAAGAATTTTGATATACGGAATGAAACTAAAATCCATTTTAATTGTATGAATAATTTTATTGGAAAAAAATAATTTTGATTCATGTGTGCATACAACTTATAAATAGTTCTTTTAAATAAATATATTATTTTAATAAAAAGGATTCGAAAATATTTTATGCCAAATAAGAATATTTATTTTATTAGTTAATTAAATATTTATATATGTTATTATTATATTAAATGTCATTAAATAGTGATCAATTTGTTTAAAAATACCCAATATGTAGAAAAATTTATAATTATAATTGATATTTTCTTGTGATCTCATAATGATTTTGTTCCCAATTCAATGTGATTTAATACCTATTTTAGAAGTGCTAGATAAATTGTATTTATGCAATGGTATTAATATATTTCTTTTAATTTTATATAAAACTCTACAGTTTATTTACAATGAGTAATATAAATACATATATTTATTTTTACTATAATTTTTTTATTAAATACTTTCATTTTTTCATATTCCATTCTCCTAAGGTATAAAATTTTATATTATATTTTAATATTTTATAAAAAATATATGATGTATAATTTTAGTTTATTTTTGGTTATTATTTAATTCATTCAATATAATATTTGTATAAAGGGAAATATATAGAAAAACTCGTGGCATTACATGAGAAGCCCCTTTAGGATATGTTTGGAGGGTAGCTACCCTATTCATTGTAATCAACACATGGCATGATAAACAACATTATAATGTACAATTTAATTAAATAGAAAATATTTATGTTGAAAGAAACACATTTTTTTGATGAGGTAATAATGTTTATTCCATCTTCTAACTCTCACTTTAATTATACACGACAAATTTAGATACTAAACCCCTCTTTCTAATTGAAACTCCAAAAGACAGATAATCGAGAATTTAATAATAATATTAGGATTACTTCCATGAAATGGTATTAAATGTTTATATTTAGATTAATGACTTTCTAACTCAAGAATACTATGGATATTTTTATGATTATTGGATGGAATTATATTCTTGAATGAGAAGTAAAAAATCCTAAGGATAATTAGGTCTAATTTTTATGATGTTTTTGTATAATAAACATTTTAATATAATAGTAAAAGAATCATTAAGAACATAGAATGAGAATATTTATAGAATAACATTCCATGAAATATGGTATGAAAATTAGGATGCTTAAAAAGTGATTCATTAGAGATATCTATGGATGAAAATAAGAAAATATTAGAAAATTATATTCCCATAATCTATGGATATAATGTATGATTATAGTAAAATATGTCATGCCTGTAGAAATATTTTATAATAAATAATAAGGAAAATTGAATTATATTTTAATGAATATAGTTATGGGGAAATTAACCAAGGGTTTTATTTGAATAACAAAGGATATTTTGATCATGATAGAATTATGCAAGAAATTTATTTGAATTAGTATTAGGGACTAATATAGAGACCATGATGATTAAAGAGTAATATGGTGTGACCTAAACCATCAATAAGTTTTCATGGTCTCAATAAGGCAATCTAATATATACATATCGAATATGTACTATTCAAAAATGATATCAGTGTGTTGAATTGGAAATTGGTTTCAGAATAAGTAATAAGATAGAAAATCAGAGTAAAATATGAATCTATTATTGATTAAGAAGGAGAGTAGAGATCGAATAATTCCTTAATATATCTAAATTAAGATAATAAAAAATAAGAGAGAATAATTTAAATATTTAAATATATGTTTTGTATTTTAAAACGAATAATAATGAAGCATATATATATTATACATGAAATTTGAAGATGGATTAGTCAAAAAATAATAATTATTTTTAACTATAAACATTCATAATGAAGGACTAATGTGGTGTGAGAATAAATACATGGAATAAACCCTTATTCAAAAGGTTCCGTGTCTATACAGACTAATGAATAAGATTATTATCATTGTTGAAAACAAGGCACATCTATCTAGAACAAATGTTTAATGACGTAAACTCTATAATGTGGATAATGAATTGACCCTCAAGTCAATAGACATACTAAATCCTTCATAGAAGTAAGGAGTATAGTTAAGAATATGTAGTTTCCTGATATTGGTAGTGTTACCTTATTAATAATTATAGTATAAATATGTTTAATATTATTTCATAGTAAATGAATATATCTATAGTATGTTATCCTTATATTATTCAATTTTAAAGAACCATTTGATATATTTTGGAGCATGAATCATTAATTTTATTTTCATATTCATCATGTTTTTTATATGAATTTGAATATAACATATGTTATTTAGTTTTTTACTCTAACAAGGGAACAATTTAATTAATGAAATTTTAAACAAGGAAAATAGAAAGGGTATGAATTATTTAATGACCTAATTCAACCCTCCAACTCTTATAATATTTTAGTTTCAAACATTGATCGATGGAAAATATAACATATAGGATGAAGGAATATATATTATATCAAAATGTTAAATATTTATTTCACATGTCTATAAAATATCTTCAGTAGACCATGGTAAAGTATATATGGTGTATAATACCCAATAGTTATAAGAAACATTGACACCCCAAATTGTTTATCATCATATTTTGAGAGCATTATTCATTAATTGCAATTAAAATATCCAATATATCAGTCATATACCCTAATTAATAATCATCATTAAAAATTAACATTCATTTACCTATGATTGGAATCGTATTTTCGATTGGTTCCAAATATCCCTTGCTATACATTATAAATCTAGATATCTATAACCTTGGTCTCAATTGAAAAGAGTATCCTTAGACCCATAAATCATTATTTATCAGAAGTCACATGTCATAAAATCACCTGATCCCTTTTTTGTTGATACCCAATTGTCTTACTGATCATTCCTAAAAAATACACAATATTACAATTCAATTCATCATCCAAAAATGTAATTTTTTTAAAATTATAAATATATAACACACTATTGTAATATACAACCACTCGATGTTATCACATTAACCTTGAAGAAACCCATATAAAAGTAGAGATATCATAACACCACAATTTATTCTTCCTAAATATCCCCTTTCAACAATTTCACATCACACACACACACACATATATCCATTAAAAAAATAGTTAATTTCATATATAAGCTAATCACACATTGTTTTATCCTTTTAATATTGATCATCTTAGCCCCCAAAAATATACATATGTATTAATTTATTTCCCATTGCATGAATATATATATTTAGTCACTAATAATGGTTTTGTATAACTGTTACACTTTTCAATACACGAATAACACATTATATGACAAAATAATAATTATTTGACTAACCAAGGTTTGTATGGAATATTTCTACTAAAAAATAGGATAAATCACCTATATTTAGTTGGATTATGGAAAACATCCAAAATATAATAATACACCAATTATGATGACCCAAAATAAATCCTTGAATGAACTAAATTTCAAAATAAATTACTATCTTATCCATAAATGATATAACACACTTTAATTGTGGAATTATGATTCTATTAATAGTTGTTAATTTTGGAATAATTCAGTATAATGAGGAGAAAATTAGGGAAAGATGGCCCCCATGAGATTGTTATAGATCTAACCACTTATGATCCAAAATTATACTTTTAAATACCCATAATTATAAATAATACAGATTTTAATTTTATTTATGTTATTATTTCAAACTTTTGGTGGTTGATAAAATTGATTTGGTTTTCCACTATGTTCTTAGAACCTTACATCTACCTTCCAATAGTGAGTACCAAAACCATGATCAATCCACCAGCATACATTTTTCTTTTTATAAGTTCTTTAGTGGGTTTGTATATCCCTCTCATAAAAAACCAACTTCCTCACTTTACTCTAATTTACTCTCATAATATTCTCTATGACATGTTCTATGACAATATAATAATTTTCACAAAAGTAATTATAATAATTAAAATACATTACTCAATATGTCATTTGAGTCATTTCATGTTCTAAAAATATTGAATAGATTATGTTATCATATAAATTTGGACCACCTAATAAAATTCAATTCTATTTAGTTTTATATATCTTCAATTTATCTTATTTATAAAATTTCATTAATTTTTTTCAAATCCCCTTCTTGATGAATTTATGTAAATAATATTAATAAAATTATTATTTTGATAATATTTATATATGATAAATATTAAAGAAACTCGAATGGTTTATAATATCTAATTTTATTTTAGATTTTAGTGTGATTAAATTATTACTACAATAAAGTGTTTTTTTAATATTCATAAATATTTATAAAAATAAACAAATCCTCTAATAATTTTATAATGTCAATATTTGTAATTAATAGAATTTTATAATACGTTTATTTTTTTTAATTTCATAATTATAAATTGGTGATTCTCAATTATCCACCCCCATAAGAGTAATTTTATATGAAATTAGTTTTTAGAGAACTTAAGATCATTTTTTCCATTTTATTCTATAAATTGGTCAAATTGAATAAGAAATTTCGATTTTCCATATTATAATGGAATCCTTTCGAAAAAAAGTCAATTCGACCACTAATTCCCCCAAATTCTTCTATTATATCAATAATTTTCATTCAAGTATTTCCAAAATAATTATGAAATTTCCCCTCATAGGAATTAATTTCATTTTTATTCTCCTTCTTAGGGACTATTGTAGATTTTTTTCCGATAATCGATTTTTTTTCATGCACATACTAACTTGTTTTCAGTCATCGTTTCTCGATTATAATTTAGGGTTTAAAATTTAAAGATATTACAACCATTAGTATATTTTTTTATTAAAATTTACCTATATCCCATTACTGGAGATATTTTTTGTAAGATCCTATGCTTTCAAAAGAAAACACTATGTTCAATAGCGTATATGATACACCCAATTTAACTTAAATGAACAACATTATATTATTATTTAAGACTATTGTTATCACATAGTGATTAGAATGGACGGAATGAAAAGAATTAACTAAACTATTAAAATATGGTTAAAACATATTTATATAATTATTCATTGGTTACCAAATTTTTTAGGAAATTAAATAAAAACTAATTGAATATAAATGATGTGTTTTTAAGAAAAACTACTTAAATGGAAATATTTTTCCTTATAAAATTATCAAATCACTCATTTTGGATTATATAAATGAAATATAAATCCTGTATCATGTTTAAAATTAATATTATGTATTTTTTATACATGATATGAGAAAAAATTCAATTTTAGACATGAAAGGAGTATTTTTTAAAAAACATTTTTTACACTTTTTATGGAAAACCCATTATAAATATAGTATCTTTTACAATTTTATAAATTATATTTGAATGAGTAATGTTCTAATTTGTAATTTTGATATAAACTTTTACACAGGATAATTTTTTGTCATTTTTCTGATAAGATTGTTTTTTTCATTAATAGAGAAAAATACTGTATTTTAATTCAATATTTCTTTTTCAATTAATTTATTTATATTATTAAATTATATTTTTAATTGTTTTAAAGGTATTATTAGATTATTTTTTTATCATTTAATATGATTTTTGTCATTAAAGTAAATTTTATATTTAAATTTATTATAAAAACTATGTAAACTTTTCAATTTTTTTACATTGAGAACCAGTTTTCTCATTCCATCAACGAGATTAATTTTTTATTAATTTATGGATATTATCTCTTTTGATTTTTGAAAAATATATTTAATAATAGGAATTATAAGGGTAAAATTATATAAATATGTCCTTTTATTTTTCTACCTTATAAATAGTAACTTTAGTAATTATTTTTATTACCACAATTGAGTATAAATCATGTAATTAATGTTTAATATGATATTATAAATATTAATAAACTAACATCACACTTGTAAAAATATTATTGGATGATTTATTGTTGACCAATAAAATAATTCACTAATTTTTTTTTAATTTGGAAGCCACATGGGGTTGATTATGACACTTATACCATTTTATTTAATGTAAAGAGAAAGAGGTCATAATCATGTCTCTTATTACCAAAGAAATTTTAATAGGTGGTTATATAACTGATATATTAGACAATTATTTTTTAAAATATATAATTATTACAATAATCATTGTAATTGATTTATAATTTTTATAAAATAAATAATTTATTTTATTTCTTACACAACGATGATGTTGTATTCACTTAATTATATAAATAATAAAATAAATGTTATTATAATATTAAAATAATATAATTTGAATGAATTTATCCCATAAACTAATTTTATGGATAAATTTGACATGGTGGTCATGATTTAAAAGATTTTATTGAACTTATCACGCTGTTATAACATTTTTAAAAAGCAAAGAAATGAATATTGTCAAAATTGAAAAAATTAGTATTTTAAAATATAAATTATTTCATTAAATGTTATTTAATTATTAAAAAACATTAATTTAGAAAATTGGTTAGTATAAGTGTAATAATATAATTTAATACTTATTAATTGGTATTTTAGCAAGTTATGTTGGTTAAATTAACCCTAAAAGAGTAAATTACATGATAAAATGGTAAGAGTTAAATGGGGTTAAAACAAAAAAAACAAGGTTAAAAATAAAATCAATATGTTTATAAAAATTGTTTTTTGAAATTTTTTAGAACCATATTATCCCTATCATTAAACTAATATAATTTAGTGTCATTTGTAGTTATGAATTAATTTATATTAATTTAATATTTTTAGGGTTTCCAAGGGTTCCCCTCCCCTCTCCTATAAAAGGGGACCAATTCAACAATATTTTGTACACTCAAAAAACCATTTGGGTCACCTAGCATCTTCCCAAAACCCTTCCTAGAATACCTCCCCATAGGTTTGGATCATTTTTGTTGTCACAACACCTTCTTTTTATGTGTTAAGGTGTTAAGAAATGGAAATCATCTCAAGGAACGATAGTGTTTTTATTTAAGTGTTTATATTTTTTTCTTATTCATTATCCTTAAAATATTCCACAACCATGTTGAGATAATTACTCTATTATCCTAAATATTCTGATGTTTTATAATGTTTATATCATCACATGAACATGTCTACAATTTCATCAAATTGGAAATAAACTTTTCGTTGTTGTATACGACAGATTACCACATCGTGAACCGACAGAGTTCGTTTTTCATCAAAATATTTATGGTTTATTAATAATTATGGAATTAATGTTCATATGTGATATTAAATAAATATTAATCATTATAGTATAATAATATACCAATTAAATTCTTACCTCCCACATACATAAAAATGATAATTGTGTTTGTGCATAAGTGTAAACTATCACCTCTACTAAACAATGAGATTTATTTATATTCACTACATAAAATGTATGATATATATACAAGCAAATTTGAAATTTTAATATAATATTATGGATTTTCGGATAACTATAAAATTATAAAATAGTACTTACTTTCTTTAAATAGATATAAATGAAAAATGTAAAATGTTACTCTTACGTACATAAGACCTTCCATCTCCATGATTATAACATTGTTTATTTTTCATATCCATATTTAAAGAATGTATTTTAAAATTTAATTGATATATAAATGTGATTATTATATTACTAATATTAATCTGTATAGAATGTACATATGTCCAAATGGACTATTGACATTATACCAAGTTCATTTTTGACTCATGTACTGAATATCAAAAAAACATCCGATATGAACTAAAATAATTATGTAATTTTTATAACATTGTAATAAGTGATATAAAGTAAATAATAAACTAGATTAAGGATCTCAATAAAGTTCATATTAACATATGTTTCTTATTCAGGAATAAAAATATTGTACATCATGATTCAGACTCAAGGTAAGGGACTCTTAACTGAAACACCATTTTATATGTTTTAATGATTTATTATTATAAATCATTATCATTAATGTCCATGTTTCAAAATAGATTGAAGGATTTAATTATAATGATATGAATGTTTTAAAATGTTAATTCCATTGAAATTTTTTATAGTGGAATGGACACTTGGATTCAAAAATATTTTTAATTTTTTTTTAATTTTTTTAAAATTAGATCGATTATTTCAATAACTTGGATTATTTTTTTACACATAAAATATGACTTGAATTAATCTCTTTCATGTTTATATTATGTATTTATGTTTACTTTAATATTTTAAAATTTTATTTTATAATAACTTATTTTCATTTATGAGTGTACGACTTGTAAAGATGAAATACAATTTCAAAGTGGAAATGTAATTTTATATTTATTATTTTTTATATGTTTTAGGATTATGTTATGGTTCTCAGGAATTTTTTATGTATATAGGCGATTCCATGATAAACATATGGAAGGTGATCACATCATATCTCTCCATTGAATTGGGAAATGTGTCGGAGTTAAACGTCAGGGTTTCTCCTAATAGATTTAGGGAATATTTTACGAAGGGTGGGCCAAATGTAACCATGAAGGTTACTCCATGTGTATCTGTGAAAGTTATAATGTAAGAATGATATGGATTCCCCAAGTTACTTTTAGGATTTATGATCTCTATGTTTTTTACATGAATCATATTATTACATTAGGTTAGAGAAAGGGTTTATCTTTTTTGTGTGAAATGTTTGTTTTTTTAGAATGTTTTCATGACTTTAAAATATTTATGGTCTGATAGTTTCTTTCTTAATTTTATGCCCCTTAATAAGATTTTTCTTCTCATCCCATTTTTTATGATTTTTTACACATTTTTTATGATTTTTATTAATAAATAGTACATCTTGATGAAAGTACTGAAGATTTTTCATGAAAATAAATCATGTTTTATTTTGGTTAAAATAGTTTATTTTGGTTAAAATATGGATACTATTTTGAAGTATCAACTTTTTATTATTATGGTTTTCTAATTTATGAGTTATGAACTAATTATATAGATATCTAAACATAAAATGATCCTCAATGTGAAATAAATAAAATTTCAGGACTTACCTCAAGAATATGTAAGGATTAATATCAGATCCTTATAGTTGGTATCAAAGGAAAGTCTTAGATAACATTAGAGATTAGGATGTTATTTAATCAAAATTTACAAGTTTTTTATAACTGTAATGGATACCATGATAGTAATATTAATACTTTTTTTAGATAAATTTAATGAATTTTACATAACATGAAATTTTTTATCATAGTAATTACCTTCCACGTAAAATATTAATTAATTATTTTTTATTTTATCACAATAAGATTTTATGTTTTTGAAAATGGATGGATCCAGTAGTAACCAATGAAATAGTGGATTTTAAGGAAAATGTGTTGGTCTTATGAATAAAAAATTTAATGAAATGGGAGATTGAACGAGAAATCATGTGGTTATTCTAAACAAACTATCAGGATTCATGATTAATCACTTAAACCTATGTGATTTTTCTAAGTAATCATGTATGATAAAAATGAATCCATGTGGATATTAAGGTAATTATCAAATAATTAAGTATATTTAATGAAATATATTTCATAGATGTGGAATGAAACAAATAGGAAAATTTTTAATGGGATGATAAGATGATATAGATGTGGTAATTAAGGACATAAAGCAATAACCTTCTAAGGAAAGGGAAGATTTCCATTGAATATAGGAAAGGGGAATACATTATTTTTGAGTTATAAATTGAATGTTTTAAATTTGGTGAGTATGGTTATTATAAAAATCAATGTTCTATGAAGAATGTTATAGAATGGGATTAGGTGGAATGTAAAATTAAATATTTACCAATATATAATTTTATTACAATTAATGATGGGGAAAATGAAACTGGCATATGAAAGGTATGAATTATTTCTATCTCATTTTATTACATTATTGAATCATAATAAATGATTAATGTTTTTGTTTTTAGAAAATAATTGTTAATGAATAATATGTAATTTCATAATTTACAGATCACAGAGAATTCTAAATGGTTAATTAGATTATATGCAATGGATTCAAGTATAATGGTATACTATAGGATGATGAAAATTTTAAAAGTATTAATTATCTTTTATTGATGGGATTACATTGGAAGAATTGTTTCTAGTATTTTTAACCCTGAATCTTATTATGTGAAAATGTTATATGATGAAAAATTATCCTTTCTTGTTTGGACATAATTATAATGGTATGAATAACCTATATGGTTTATAGGATATTTTATTTTTAGGTATTTATGTTATATTATATTCTAGGATGAATAATTAAAGGCATGAGATAATCGTTGATGTTAAAATATTTTATGTTAATTATTGATGATTTTATATCATCTTGAGAATATATTAAGAATTATATAGTTTTGTAAAAATTAAAAATCATTGGAAGTGTGACAAAACAATATCATCAAACAATGATGCAAGAATCAATACCACAACCGAAGGGTGACAAGGATTTGTTGCATACCACTGGCCTACATGATGTCAATAGTTAGTATGAATTTTCAATTTAGATTATTGAGTTGATGGAATAAGAATTAATTGATTTTGGGAACTTTTGTTTTATCAAATGGATATACAAGTTATTGGAATATTATTTAGGGATTAAGTGATGAATGTTTTTCAAAAGATGTTTACATTTTTTGGAACAGTTTTGATTATGGTAAACATAATACTATGGGATTTCATTTGAGAAGTAAAGGCTGAATTATATTTTTGAATAATCAATTATAGGTTTATGGTTATTCAAGTAAATTATGAAAATGGTTAGTGTATCTTGAATATTATTATAATAATTAATTTTTTGTTTGAGTCTTAATGATTAATTTAATCCATTTATAGATATATGTTAAAAATAATCTTGGAAGTATATATGATTAAATCCTTCTTAATTTTGGGTTTGAATCTTATTTTAGATTATTTTGAGAAATTTTAAGGACATTTTTATCAAATTATATATGTTGGACTTTGATTATTACGTTTAAATATTTTATATAAAAATTAGTTGTTCTTAATTTAATGTATATTATATTTGGGAATTGTGTTATTTAATCCTAATATTTTTGTCATTGGTTAAAGTCTGAAAATAGGATAAATATATTTTAAATATTTTATTGATTATATGATTCTCAATATGTTTATTTTAGTGTTTAAGGTTTAAAAAATTCCTCCAAAATACTCATCATTTAGAGAAAAAGATAATTTTTTGGTGGAATTTGAAAAATGGGTGAAACTCTACTTGTCAAGTAAGTATATTTATTTATGATCTTATTCAAGGTAGTAAATTAATTCCACAACACCTTGAACATGATTTAAAAAAAATCATTTAAATTTCTTATAATGAAATCATAGACCATTTACCCCATCACAAATTTTGGTTTTATGGTTGTTAATATTCTCCTAATAATGTTTTCTATTACCCTCCATCATAACTTGATTGTTAGTTTACTTACCCATTTCCATGTTTTCCTAAGTAGAAATAAAGTACGTGTTATCTCAGGTGACTTTCATACTTTCCATTGTATCACATAAAGTTGATGTTTTGTTTATCCTTTTCCGAATTTGGATTGAAATAAAAGTATTTTGAAAAGTTATTCCTCAGTTACCGATCCAAAATTCAAATTGCAAGGATTCAATTTACAATAGGAGGGGAGAATGTAACCTCCAAGTTTTGTAAATGGAAAAACTATATTCAGTAGCATATATGTTATGACCTATCTCTGATTATAGAGATCCTAACTCCCCCTCCCCATTATATGGGTATATTCTTCTCATTCATCGCTAGTGATTACCCTCCGACTTCCTTTCCATTCTAAATTCCAATGTTCCTTCCCTAGTTTCTGTTGATACCAATTTTTTTAAAAGTTCCAGATATGTATTTTTGTTCACCCCAACTCTCTTTGGTGCCTTAGATGTTCAATAATGCTTCAGATTTGGTCAAGGTGACACTGGTGGCTCAGTTTCATCATCGATGCCCTTCGATATATGTGTTTGACTATTTTCTCTTCGAGTAGTGGGATCTACAAGATTATGTGATTTTTAGGATTCTTGATCAAAGGCATATCATGATCTTGTTTTGGTCAATGGATGACCACATCATTGATTGGTCTAAAGCACCTCGAATATTAGATGGTTCAACTTTCATTCTCCTTTGGTGGAACATTGAAATCCCTATGTGGAGAGATAACATGAGAAAAAAAATTGGTTAAGTTTCCATGGTCTTCCACTTCCCTTACAGAACACTTCTATTTTGAGTATCCATAGGTATTTGTTCGGTCATTACCTATCCTCTAACTGAAAAAATGATTTTTTTTGTCAACCCATTTTCTCCCACATCTGCATTGATGTTGCGTCTCCAATACTCTGATATATTGGTTATGGATTACTAATGGACAAGAATTATGCTGGAGGCAGGCTATTATGTTTTAGTCGGGGACATATTTTTTATCTCCTGCTTCCGGCTGGGTCATCTAGATTCGGTTCTCCCTAGTTGTACATTATGGAAGAGGGTGAACAAGTGGGAGAATTATGATCCTGTTTTCTGTGATGGCTATGTTGTGGAGCTTCTGAATTTTGATTAGAAGGCACTACCATATGTCTATTTTGAAATAAGGCCAAAAATTGATCTCTAAGACTCAGGTGGTGGATGTTATAAACTATGGTGAAACTGGAAAGGTGGATTGGATGAAACAACCAAAAATATTTCCTCCAGATATGAAGGTCATGTATATATTTGATAGGTAAAATAGGAATTTTAATATTGTCATTTTTCCGGATGATAGTGGTCTTCACATTGGAGATGATGTATCTCAGAAGGTTCCAGGGGTGATTAAGACTTACCTTCATTGCATGAGCAATCATAAATAGTGGAAATCCCTTAAAAGGAAGTGGTGTGTATTGAGTTGGGTAACCTTTTTGAACATCTTCCCTTTGATCTTGAAGATTCTCTACATGTGGAGAGGGAGGTTCCCTGAGAACCAGTGTTTTACGAAGGTGGAATTATGACTCATTATTCTGGTGAAGATTCTATTAAGTAGGGGTATTTAATAGAGCAGGCAAAGAGTTTGAACATGGTCCAGGGTTCCAATATATTTTCTATGATTGAAAATGAGGACACATCATTTGATCACTATGTTACTCAACAAATCATTGAGATGGGTTCACAAGGAAATCCTGCAGTCCATGGGGAGCATTTCAATTTGGAGGTGGTAGCTTCCAAACATCTCATTGATAGTGCTCCTCTTAGAGAGGCATGTGGTAATCAAGTTGATGGGGAGAAGAATCAATTTATTTCTTTGGTTGATTCTAATAGACAAATTCATCACATGGGAAGTGGTTGTGTAAAGTCAAATGACATGGATATGCCTTTGGAAACACAATGTTGTGATGAAAATGACACTTTCATGGAAAAACCAATTCAGTAAGAGGAATCCCAGAAAAAATATGAATATTTTCACATCTCAGGTATGTTGGGGATTTATTAGGTGATTATAAAGAGAATATTAGTAATGTTATAAAGGCATTGAGTTATGGTAAATCATCCTATAGTACATTATCATGCATAGGGGAAATAACGTGAATGAAAACATGGAAGTTGTATCTTCTCCACAAAAGAGAAGGCCGATGATGGATTACACTAAGAAGACAAAATCTGTGTCAACTAGGTCCAACACTAAGGCATCAACAAATTCTGATGTTGATCCCATGTGTGGGTGTTCTGTCAATAAACCTTAACAGAATCATCTCACATCAGAGCATCTAAAACTTAGGGAGTAGTACATCACTCTCCCCAAACAATATAACTCAAAATATGAATGGGAATCGGTTGATGGTGGTGTTACCTATGATAATTATTATGGTTATGAGTTTGATTACTTTGATATTTTATTTTAAACTTATTTTTTTCTACCTTTTGTTCCATATGTATTCCATCTAGCAACTTTATTTTCTTAATAATTTTGTGGGATGAGGCCTTATGCCTGGTCCTATGCCTTTTCAAGTTATTATTATTTAATATGATAGTTATCACATAATAATTGGAATGGAAAGAATGAAAAGGAATAACTAAAATTTTAAAATATGGTTTACATATGTTTATATAATCATTAATTGGTTACCAAATTAATTTGGAAATTATATAAAAACTAATTGAATATAGTGGATTTATTTTTATGAAAAATTATTTAAATATGAATAATTGTGATTAGGGAATTCTAAAAGCACCATTGCTTGATTAAATTAAAAAAACATATAAATTCAATATAATGCTTAAAATTTATCTTATGTGTTTTCTAGACCATATATAATAACAAATTCAATTTTATGCATAAAAGTATTATTTTTCAAAAAATTATTTTCCCTCTTTTTGATGGAGAAACCATATTAAATGTTGTTTCTTAAATTTAATAAATTACATTTGAAAAAATAAAATTATTATTTGGAATTGGGACATAAAATTTAACTTTAGATAAATTTTTTGTAATTGGTTGATATTATTCATTTTTTAATGAATAGTGAGAAATACATCATTTTAATACAGAAAGGATTTTTCATCTAATTTATTTATATAGTAACATTATAATTTTACATGATTTTAACATATAATTCTTTTATGGAAATGTCATTTAATCTATTTCATTTCATTAGAATCAATTTTATGTGGAAATTGGATATAAAACTATGTGATCTTTTGAATGTTTTACATTAAAAAAATGTTTTCTCATTCAAATACTAAGATTAATTTATACTAATTTATTACAATTTTATGTTTAGTATTTTGAAATATGGATTCCATATTTATAATAATGAGGTTCAAATTAGTTACATAGGTCCCTTTTATTTTTGGTCATTATGAATATTAACTTTAGTAAATTTTTTTATTGCCACAGTTTGGGTAAAATTTTTAAGTATATGATAAACTAATATTATAAATATTATAAAACTACCCTAACACATGTACTAATATTATTTTATTAATTAATTTTGATCATAAAATTCCTTAGGGAGAAATTTTGGTCTTTGTAAGCCACTTCGGTTGATTACGACACTTATAACATTTTATTTAATGTCAAGAGAAAGATGTCATAATCATGTCTCTTATTAATCAAACAATTTTATTATGGGGATATATAAGTGATATCTTTTACTATACATATTATTAATAATATTTTTTGTTAAATATATTAATTTAATTTATTTATAATTTTTTAAAAATAAATAATCAAATTAATTGGTAACCTAATGATGATGCAATATTTTCTTAACTAATAAAATCATTAGATAAATTTGATTAAAAATACTAAAATTAATATAATTTTAGAGAATTAATGCCATAATCTAATTTTATGGATTAATTTGACTTGTTGGAAATTATTTTATGGTGTTGGTTTCAACTTATCAGGTTGTTATGACAATTTTGTAATGTCAACAATTGAATAATGTCAAATTGGGGACTATTAGTATTTTAAAATATAAAATATTTAATTAAAAACTGTAAAATTCCAAAAAATATAAGATATGGTAGAATGGTTAGTTTTAATATTAAAATTTCTTTAATGACTCCTTAATTGGTCGTTTTTCCTGTTATGTAAATTTATTTAAACCCCATTGTGTAAATTAGATGATAAAATGGTATAAGTTTAAAGGGGTTTAAAAAAAGGATTAGGTTTATTATAAAATATTAAAAGTATAAAAATTATTCATTGAGAGGATTTAGAACCCACTCTAACATATATTCTAACGAACTAAATGAATAGTAATTTGTTGTTAAAAAATTATATTAATTTTATATTTTAAGGGTTTCCAAGGGTGACCCTCCCCTATTATATAAAAGGGAATCCATTCCTTTATATTACTTTCACTTAAAAAATCGTTTCATCCAAAATCTACCCAAAAAAAATCTTTTAAAACATCCTTACATTCATGAGTCTTTGGTTTAGGCATAAAACCATCCTTAAAGGTGTATATGTGTTTGGAAAATGTGATCACCTGAAGGAAATGTAACATTAATATTTATGTGTTTCTATTTTATTTCTCCATCCGTTTACTTAAAATAATATCAAAAAATATTCAGATAATAAGCATAGTAACCTCAATATATTAATTTATTGTAATTCTAGTATGATCAATTTATTCCATCTCTAATTTCATCCAATGATTGATGAACTTTTCATTCATGTGTATGGTGGACTACCGCTTCGATAACCGATATAGTTTGTTTTTCATCACCATATTAAATGAATGGTTATAATTATGGAATTAATGATAATATGAAATATTAATGACATATTAATCATTTTATGATAATAATATATCAACTATATTTTTACTTTACTTGCACATAAACATGATAATATCAAATGTGCATAAGTGTGGATTATCACCACCACGAAGAGATATGATTCGTTATTATTCACTACATCACTTCTATGATATATATAAGTATATTTGAATGAATAATATCATCTTTATTATTTTATGATAATTATGTAAAAATAAAATAGTACTTACCTTCATTCCATAACTATCAATGAAAAATAAGAAACGTTACTCAGGCGTACGTACAACCTATCATCTCCATGATTATAAAGTTGTTCATTTATCATATACATTTTTAATGAATGGTTTTAATGAGATAATTGATATAAAAATGTTATTATTGTTCCATGAATATTATTACAGAGATAATGGACATATGACCACCTGAACTATTGAAATCATGAAAAGTTCATTTTCAACTCGAGAACAGAATAGCGATAAAACATCCAATATGAACTTAAATAATTTAGTAATTGTAAGGACATTGTAATAAGTGATATAAAGTTAATAAAAAAAATAAAATGGTTCTAATGAAATTATAAATTAATCTATGTTTATTATTCAAGAATATAAAGATTTTTCATGTGGATTTTGACTCAAATCAAGGGAGTCTTTTACTAAAACATTGTTTTAAATGATTTAATAATTTATTATTCTATACAATTCTCACTAATTTCTAATTTTAAAAATTATTTTAAGGATTTATTTATATGGATATGAATGTTTGAAAATGTTAATTACTTTTAGAAGATTCAACGTGTTATGGGAGACATTGATTTCAAAATCTTCTTTTTAAATGTTTTTTTATGTTTGAAAAATGGATTGATTATTTCAATAACATGGAATATTTTTTACATATATGTCATGAATTAAATTTATCTCATTAATAAATCTATTATGTATTAATGTTTGACTTAATTTTTTCCATTTAATTTTAAAATACTATTGTTTTTATTTATGAGAGTGTGGATCATAAAGATGAATTGTGATTTCAAAGTGGAAATATTATTTTTCATTTATTATAGTTTTATGTCTTATTATTGTAATATGGTTCATGGAATTTTTTGTGTATATGTGTGGTTCCATGATAACATGATGGTCAGTGATACTGTGATGGATATCTAATGCATTGGTTAATGAGATAGAGTTTAACAATAAGGTTTCGCTAAAGTTATTTAAGGAATATACTAAGATGGGTATTCCAAATGTAGCCATGAAGGATACACCAAATGTAACTATGAAAGTTAAAATTTATGAATGATATTGATCCCAAAAGGTAAGTTTATGATTCTTGATTTCTATGTAATTTACAAGAATCTTATTATTTCTTGAGGTAAGCTACAAGGTTCCCATTTTATGGGTGAAAAATATGATTTTGTGGAAATATTTTCATGGGCTAACGTTTGATTTCCCTCTTTTATGCCCCGTACTAACCATTTAGTGATCATACAAATTTTTTTTCAAAGTTAATAAGATTGATAATTAAAAACATAATTTTATGATAAAAGTATTTAATAATTTCATTGAACTGAAATCATGTTTTATTTTTAATATGGTTTCATATAGTGAAAAAATGGATACTATTTGAAAGTGTCATATCTATATTTCTATAGTTTTTTATGTATGATTTATGACCTAATTATATAAATCTCTAAATTTGAAAAGTTTCTCAATGTGAAATAACGAAAATTTCACAAATTATTCAATAATATGTGATGTTTAAGGATGTGTTCTTTCATTTTTTTCTCTCTATTGCTATAATTTCATATATGAGTGGAATTTTTAAACAATATATGGCCATGTGATGTGTATTTTTTATTTTTATTTTTTATTCATCATTTATTATAGATATATTATATTCTCTAGATATATTTTGATGAATGTGTAAGTTGTAGGACATAATGTTTTTACTTGAACTAGTATTAATCCCATTTATTCTTAGTTTTATTTCATTTTTATTCATATTGATTTTATTTTTTTCCTTATATGTGGTTTGTTAGATTTTTATGAGTTTTTAGTCAAATATTTCATTGATCATTTCTAATATGGAATTGTATATGAGGATTCCAAATCTCATTTTTCACTTAGTTATCTCATATTATTCATTTATTTTTTTCTTTTTGAATAGTGTTTAAGGTTTCTTCTAGAATGTGAAAACTATGTTTTTTTCTCTGGTGATGGTGGTGCTTTTGGAACTCAGTAGATACATACTATATAGTATATATAATTTGATGGTGGTTTCAATATTGGTTATTAAATAAATGTTCTTGGAGTTGAAATGTACGTGTCTATTGAGATTAATTTTGACAGTGGATTTGAATTTAATAGTCATTATGAGGTGTTATTCTAGTGAAATTTCTTCATAATTTTGTTATTATATATCATTATATTTAGATGGTGGTGTCAATTGGTATATTTTAATTACTAAATAATTTTTTTTCATTATAGTTATAAATATTATATGTTGCAAAAATGCATGACCCTCATATGAAAAATATGGCGTTGTGATTTCAAAAACCTCCTAGAAATATAGTTTTTAGGACCCTGACATGAGGTAATTCAACTCTATATGTCACACCTCGACCTGAATTATTTATTATTTATAATTTTTTTAATTATTATTTTGAGTTTAGGTAGCCGATGGGTCGAGTTTTAAAATTTTGGAAGCTCTTTTCACTATTGCGAGGTCAGCCCGCATGGATGCCCAAGTGCATTGGGTTGTGGCGTGAAAGTTGCTAGTGTATTTTTAAATCGTGTGATGAGAGCATGGCTCATCACTGTAAGCAAGCAGTGTCAGGTGATGCTGGTTGAGCACTACTTACTCAACTGTGTGTCCGGCTGAAGGTAATCATGCATGACCCGCGGGGTTACCTAGTTTTTAGATTAATTAATGCTATCGTTTTGTTAAATAAAATTAAATAAGAACGGGTTTAATAAAATGAAATAAATGAATAAATTTTTGATAATAATAATAATGATACAATTATTATTATTATTATTATTATTATCCTTGGTTTTAATACTATTCTTAATTATAAGATTAAATGAAAAAAACCCTAGACCTAATCAACCCAGAGGAACCTTTTTTCCCTTCCCTATCTACACTACACGAGCCTCCCCTTCTTCTCCCATCTCACTCCCTCCCCCTGGTTTTCTGCGCGCAGCACCCGACCACCAACTCGACGGCCGACCCTGCTTCCCTGTTCGGCTTTCCCTTCATGCTCGCCTCTCCACGTTAGCCCGGGATCCGACCTCCTGCCTCCTATAGGTCGCACGCCAGCCGGCCCCCTCCTCTTGCCCAGTCTAGCGAAGCCACACACCCCCCTCCCCTTCGTTCATCAGTGAGCACCGAAGCCCCAGCCATCTCCACCTCTCTTTTCGGGTTCTCACCGCCCATCCTCTCAGTCCGGTGTAGCCCCCTCCCGGTCTAGTTTGGCCTTCTTCTTCCGGCGCAGCCTCCCCCTTCCCAGTGCAATTCCGGCAAACCCATCCTCCTTCTCGGCGTGATTTCAGAGAACCCGACACCCTTGTCCGATGGCTAGAAGTGACGAACCTAAATCCCTTCTGCATTACCTCAGCATTCTCCAATGTGGCTATGAACTCCCTTGATGGGTTCGCGAAGGGTGTCTCTGGTCATGTCAGACCCCGTTCCGTCCACCGTCGTTGAAGGCAAAGTGATTCAAATCGCTTCAAATCGTCTGCTGTTGTTTGCGGGGCGCGTTTGTCCTCGCCACTTGGGTTGGTTTTCCGCCACCATCCGAAGTGGGTTTTAGTATCTCACGCACATTTATTTTATTGTTGTTATCATGTTTTGAATTCCTTATATTTTATTTTTAGTACAAATAATTATTTTGGTGTTCAATCTTGCCTTTCCATGATCTCATGATCACCGCCACTGTCCGAGGTGATGTTTTTAATCTCTTTCTTTGTTTAAACCTTTATTTTTGAGTTGTGTTTATATCTTTGAGTCCTTGGTTTTAATTGAGAGGTGCATTGGTCTTCACCGCACTAATGTTAGGTGTCAAGACTTGTTGCAGGGAGTCTAGATCGTTTCTATGTGCGCACACACATTTTCCCAAGTATAGATATATATACATGGAAGTGAATGCGTGAAAGCAAGGTTTTTATTGAGTTAGAAAGTTTCGGCTGTACTTCCTTGAGGTACGTGAATCCGCATGTTCCCTTTTAAAAATACGTCCATTTAATTCTTGCATGGTTTTAATAAATTCTCTTACTAGATTGTTTAATTAGTCAGTTTGTTAACATAATTTTTAACTAACTGTTTAATTTGTTTATGGAGTGACTAGTAAACTATTTGTGTTGTTTTAAGTGTTTTGGAAAACATGGTTTTAAATGGGTTCTTTAAGGTTTAACCATTCGGTCTGAAAACTGTTTTGGTATTTAGCATTGTTTCAAAAATGGTTCGTAAATGTTTATTGTTTTTATATGTTTTAGTAAATGTGTGTGTTGGTAAATGTATGTTTTCGTGAAAGGATATTGGAATGTCTTGGTCCGTATGACCATGTTAGTAAGAAAGGATGTTTATTACTATTTTGGAAACACTCCTAAGTGATTTGATAAATTTTTGAATAAGGTAAAGCTAAAGGCCTGTTTGGAAATTTAGATTGGCTTTTTACAAAACTTTTGATGTGTGTGAATTGTATGCAGCCCGTTTGGCATCTTTGAAACTGTGTGTTTGGAAAACCCTTCTTCGGTTAGGCCCCTTGCCTCATCTTTCGATCATGTGATAGGAGGGTCCTTGGTATGGGCCTCCTTTTGAGAATATTTATTTTAAGGCATGGGACTAACCTTGAGGTGGTCGGGGTGGTGCTGGATTGTGTCACGTGCTCGATTATATATATATATATATATGTATGGCTTGTTATTTGAATGTCTGGAACACCTCTTTGTGAACATAGCATGGAAACAAAGCATAGCAAGGGGTTTATTGAGAATTATTGCTGCACTAGTTTAGATTACACACTGGTTAGAGGCCCCATAGTAGGGGAATACTGAGTTATTGCTACTATGGGGATTGGTTCCTCAGTTAGGCCATGAAGGGCTATACCGAGCATTAGGGAGTTATGAAGTCATCAAGTTAGGGCATGCCTTCAGGATGATTTACATGTATAGTATGTTCTGGTCTTCCTCTAAGTTCCTAGGTTTTTCGTGATCCTTTGATACGAGCACAATTAGTACCATTGCCCTTTCCATGTGTGGAATCATACCCTTGAACTTGGTTTTGGTGTTTTCTTTGAAAAGTTTTCTATGTAAGGTTGGTTTTAAAATGAAATTCAAAGTAGCTATTTTGGAAAAGATTATGTGATCCCCCCTTTTGATTTATTTCACTTGTTTTAGAATTATAAGGGCAATGGAATTGTGATTGTTAGTTTTTGAAATGTAGTGTAAATATGAAAACCTTATTTTTATAACTGTAGTTCAAAATAGTATTTTTTTTGGGTTTTTTTGGAACTGGAAAATGCATGGATTCTGTGGTTCACTTTTGGAATTCATACTAATAATTTTAATGCTCATGCTTATCTTACATTTTCAGATGAAAGTTCACCTATTTAGTTCAGGTTCTTGTTTCTTCTGGCCGTGCGAGGCAGCCAGTTAGTTGTTGAAGGTGACCAAGAGGTCACGTGAAGGTATGTGCAGTCTTGTTTTCTTCCCACAGGTAGTTTCCATTCTTTTTGTTTAGTCTATTAAATTATTTGTATTCATTTTTTGGGCCAAATATTTCCCACCTGTTTAGTTTTGATGCCCGACACTAGTTTCCAACTCACGAGGATCATGAACGCCCCTCGTGCCATTCCGCGGGCCAGGCCGGGTGACCGGTTCAGGGTTAACCCGGGTTGGTTGGTGAAAAAATGGTATCAAAGAAGGTTCTTGTTATTTGGGGTGTCTGGTTGAAGGATATTAGGACTGTCGTGGCTCAGGAGGTAGGTTACTGGTCAGTGCCTGATCACCACCGCTCGCAACGGGACCTGAGTTACCAGGGGTAGTCCGGGATTTGAGTCTTTTGCCTTTGGTTATTTTGGATTGAGGAATGACAATGGGGGAGAATCGGTTCACGTTGCAGCCTCACATGGGGTGGTGACCCTTGTGGAGTCCAAGTTCCAGTTTAAGGTCATCTTAGTGTTATTCCTTACTTTGGGAATGACTCACCACTATGTCGTCGGGTTAGGCACAAACACTAGTTCCTCTTTCCGATGGTTTATAGCTGGTTTTGTTTTGTTTTGAAATCGGTCAATGTGAGTGTCTGTTGAAAATGAAAGAGATTTTGAAATGAAAAAGGGGGTTTCTTCCAAGTTTTTTTAGAAATTAGTAAAGTTGTTTTTTTGAAGAGAAAGCATATCGGTTTGGAGAAACTTGGTATGTGTTTGGATTTGGTAAGGAAAATAAGTGTTTGAACCTTGGCACTCCTTATAGAGGGTCACATGTGAATGAGTATGTATGGAGAGTGCGTGGGGGAACTTGTTCGCAGATGATATGAGTGAGATTAAATGAACACAGATGTGACAGTTCATAAGGTTCTATAGGTGGGTTTTAAAATTTTAAATAAATGATGGTTTTGGAAAAATTATTTTTGCTTGTGTTTTTGTATATTTGGATTATGGGCCTGTTTTCCCTTGGCTTGTGTTGTTTCTTTGATTGAGTTTTGTCTTGATGGACGGTTTTGATGGTGTTTTTCTTGTTGTTATGAGTATGCCGCCCAGGAAGCCTCCAAAAGTTGTTAATGGGTTATGCCCAGTTCCTAATTCTTTTTGTGTGTTGCCTGCTTATCGAGGTAATAGAAGTCTGTTAGAGGTAGTTGTATAGTTCAGAAATATAGTGTGCATTAGGGTTTTTGGTAACTCCTAGGGTAGTTAACTTTTGTACTATCCTAGAGCTATTGAGGGTTCAGTTCTGGACTAGTAAAGATGAGATGTTTCATCGTCGTTTGAGTTCTGGGTGTGGTTAATAGTGGTCAATTCTGGTGAAGGTTCCCCATATGGAAGGGATCTTCACCTGTACTTACTCCTAATTTGTTGGATAATTCCCTCGCATACCACTAGTCTGGTTGGTTCAGGAATTATAAGCCTCCTTGTCGCATCTCTCCGAAGTCTTTCTACCGTGAGAATGTTCAGGCTACGAGGAGAGTTCTGAAATAAACATCGTTTGGGAAGGAGTTATGGACTGGAGGACACAAATGATTAACTATGAGGTAGAAGATTCTTCATCCATCAGGGCCCCAGCCCTGGGCCTCGGGGTGAAGCTCACACATAGTGAGGAGTTGCTGAGGGTGTTTGGAACCTCGGTTTGGATATTGTTTTGAGCTTTGGTATAGAAATATCCACAGTTTCCTTTCCATATTCTTGTCGTCTTCATAAGATCATCCTTGTTGTGGTGTTGTGATGAGCTTGTTCAACCTCAATTCAATAAACCTTATCTTCTCTTATTGTGGTTTCTATGTCACTCAGATCCCTCGAAGAGGTATTGGGCCCATGAATAAACATACCTATTCTACTTTTGAGTTTGGTCTCAGTTGTGTTCATTAGAGAGATGTTTGGTGAAATTAATGGGTACTATTTTTGGGATATTTCTTAGTTTGGATGCCTCTGTGGGTTTTCCTCCAGTGTGTTTCGATTTTGTGGAAGATTCCTCCATCCCAGTGTCTCGGTATACCTGTTGTCCTCGTATGGTTCCAGTCCTTATGGTGAGGATAACCCCTTGAGTTCTCCCCTTGTTTTGAGTGTGGTTTTTTCTTGGTTGGTCGGGTGTGACTTGGGTAGTAAATAGTCACCCCAAAACTCCTTGTTCCTTTTGGATGTGTTTGGGCATGGATTCAGTTCTTGGCTATCTTTGGGTTTGGTGACTTTATGGGGGCAGAAAGTGTCTATGGTAGGGATAATTATCACACCACGACCTGATTGATTTATTATTTTTAATTGTTCTAATTATTATTTTGAGTTTCGGTAGACGACATGCCGTGTTTTAAAATTTTAGAAGCTCTTTTCACTGTTTTGCGGTTAGCCCGCATGGATTCCCAAGTGCATTGGGTTGTGGTGTGCAAGTTGCGCGTGTTTTTTTAAGCCGTGTCATGAGCGCATGGCCCAGCAATGTAAGCGGGTAGTGTCGGGTGACGCGGGTTGAGCACGACTTACTCAACTATGCATCTGGATGGAGGTAATCGTGTGCGGCCCGCAGGGTTTCCTAGTTTTTAGAATAAATAATGCTATTGCTTTTTTTTTAAATAAAATAAAATAAGAATGGGTTAAATAAAATGAAATAAATAAATAAAATTTTGATAATAATAATAATGATATGATGATGATGATGATGATTATTATTATTATTGTTATTGTTATTATTATTATTATTATTATTGTTATTATCCTTGGATTTAATACTATTTTTAATTATAATATAAAAAGAAAAAAAACCCTAGACTTAATAAACCCGGCGATGCCTTTTTTTCCCTTCCCTATCTGCGCTACACGAGCCTCCCCTCCTTCTCCCCTCTCATGCCGCTCTACCTCCCCCTAGTTTTCTGCCCACAGTGCCTGGCCACCAACCCGCCGACTGATCTCGCTTCCCTGTCCAGCTCGCCCTCCCTGCTCGCCTCTCCATATCAGCCCAGGATCCGACCTCCCACCTCCTGTAAGTCACACACCAGCCGACCCCCTCCTCTACCCTGGTCCAGCGAAGCCGCGCACCCCCTCCCCTTCATCCGCCGGTGCGCACCGAAGCCCCGGCCAGCTCTGCCTCACTTTGCGGGTTCCCGCTGCATAGCCTCTTAGTCCGGTGCAACCCCCTACTGGTCCAGTGTGGCCTTCTTTGTCCGGAGCAGCCTCCACCTCCCCCTTCTTGGCGCAATTTCGGCGAACCCACCCCCTTCCCGACAAGATTTCAGAGAACCTGATGCCGCTGTCTGGCGGCGAATAGCGACAAACCTGAATCCCTAGAGCATCACCTCATCATTCTCTGACGTGGCCGCAAATTTCCTCGCAGGGTTCACGAAGGGTGTCTCGGGTCATGTCAGACCCCGTTCCGTCTGCCATCGCTGAAGGTGAAGTGATTCAAATCACTTCAGATCGTCTGCCGTTATTCACGGGGTGCGTTTGTCCTCGACGCTTGTGTTGGTTCGCTGCAACCATCCAAAGGGAGTTTTAGTATCCCACACACATTTATTTTATTTTCGTTATCATGTTTTGAATTCCTTATATTTCATTTTTAGTACAAATATTTATTTTGGTGTTAAATCTTGCCTTTCCATGATCTCTTGATCACTTCCACTGTCCGAGGTGATGTTTTTAATCCCTTGCTTTGTTGCACCCTTTATTTTTGGGTTGTGTTTATATCTTTTAGTCCTTGGTTTTCATTGAGAGGTGCATTAGTCTTCACCACACTAATGTTAGGTGTCGGGGCTTTTTTCAGAGAGTCGAGATCTTTTCCATGTGCGTTCACGCATTTTCCCAAGTATGGATATATATACTTGGAAGTGTGTGCATGCAAGCGACGTGTATCTTGAGTTAGAAAGTTTTGGCTGGACTTCCTTGAGGTAGGAGAATCTTCATTTTCACTTTTTAAAATATGTCAATTTAATTCGTGCATATTTTTAATAAATTCTCTTACTAGATTGGTATGTTTGAAAAACTATTAGCCAACCTACTATAGTGTTTTCATGTTTTTTTGGGCTTGTAAAAAGTAGTTTGTTACACTATCTTCTGGTTTGTGTAATTAGTCTGATTTGTTAACATAATTTTTAATGAACTGTTTAATTTGTTTATGGAGAGACTAGTAAATTGTTTGTGTTGGTTTAAGTGTTTTGGAAAACATGGTTTTAAATGGGTTCTTTAAGGTTTAACCATTTGGTCTGAAACCTGTTTTGGTGTTTAGCGTTGTTTTAAAAATGGTTCGTAAATTTTTATTGTTTTTACATGTTTTGGTAAATGTGTGTGTTGGTAAATGATTATTTTCATGAAAGGATATTGGAATGTATTAGTCTGTCTGACCATGTTAGTAAGATAGGATGTTTATTACTGTTTTGGAAACACTCATAATGGTTTTGGTAAATGGTTGAATGAGGTAAATCTAAAGGCCCATTTGGTATTTTAGATTGGCTGTTTACAAAAGTTTTGATGTGTGTGAATTGTGTGAGGCCTATTTTGCATCTTTGAAATTGTGTGTTTGGAAAACCTCTCTTCAATTAGGCCCCTTGCCTCATATTTCGACCATGTGACAAGAGGTTCTTTGGTATAGGATCCTTTTGAGAATATTTATTTTAAGGCATTAGAATAACCTTGAGGTGGCCGGGGTGGTGCCGGATTATGTTGCGTGCTCAATTATATATACATGTGGCTTGTTTTTTGAATGCGTGGCACACCACTTTGTGAACATAGCACAAAAACTTAGAATAGAAAGGGGGATTACTGAGAACGATTGCTGCACTAGTTTATATTACACACTGGCTAGTGGCCCCATAGCAGGGGAATACTGAGTTATTGCTACTATGGGGATTATTCCCCTCGGTTAGGAAATGGAGGTCTATACCGAGCGTTAGGGAATTATGATGTCATCGAGTTAGAGCATGCCTTCAGGATGAGTCACGCATATAGTACGTTCTGGTCTTCCTCTGAGTTCCTAGGTTTTCTGTGATCCTTTTATATGAGCACTACTAGTACCATTTCCCTTGCTATGTGTGGAATCATACCCTTAAACTTAGTTTTGGTGTTTTCAATGAAAAGTTCTGTGTGTAAGGTTAGTTTTAAAATGAACTTCAATTTTTATATTTTGAAAAAGTTTGTGTGAGCCCCACTTTTGTTTTCTTTCCCTTGTTTTTGAATTATAAGGGCAATGGAATTATGATTGTTAGTTTTTTAAATGCAGTGTAAATATGAAAACCTTATTTTTATAACTGTAGTTCAAACTAGTATTTATTTGGGCTGTTTTGGAACTGGAAAATGCATAGATTATGTGGTTCACTTTTGGAGTTCCTACTGTGCATTTTAATGCTCACACCTATCTTATATTTTCATATGCAGGTTTAGCTATTTAGTTCAGGTTCTTGTTTCGTCTGCCCATGCGAGGCAGACTGTTAGTTGTTGGAGGTGACCAAGAGGTCACATGAAGGTATGTGCAGTCTTGTTTTCTTGTCTCTGCTAGTTTCCTTTCTCTTTTTTTAGTTTATTAATTTATTTTTATTCCTTTTTTTGGGCCAAATCATTCCCACCGGTTTAGTTTTGATGTTCGACACTAGTTGCCAGCCCACGGGGATTGGGAACCCCTCTCATGCCATACCATGGGCCGGCTCGGTTGACCTGTTCAGAGTCAACCTGGGTTGGTTCTTGACACTATATACCCCCAACAATTCTTCAAAATAATGCAGTGGTTTCATGGATTGACACTTTAAATTTTAGATTGTTTCTAATATATATATTTATTTTCAAACATTTATGGTTGTACTTGTTTCAATATGGGTTTGTAAATTTCCACACATAACCTTTTATACCTTTTTTAAAATAAGAAAAGGGGATAAGACGTTCATGGTGGATTATATTATTCATTGTTATATAAAACAAATGCTTCAAACCTAGGTGCTGGAATATTTCTACTATGATTACAATTGATCATAAATACATGAAAAATAAGGAAATTATTTACTTCTCAATTAAAAAAATGTTTAATCATTTATCTATTGATAAAATATATAATAAATTTTGTACCCTCTATTTATTCCATTACATGAACAACAAAATTTCAAATATATAACTTTGAGAAATTCACCCAATTGGTAAAATATTTAAGAGATAAAATTAGTGAATCCATAATTAAAATGTATCGTTATTCTAATATTATTATTTACACAATAAAATCATTTAGAAAAAAAATTATGTAGAATCTTACTATCTATAACTTGTAAAAAGAATACCTTACATGTGTACAAAAATTATCATCAAAATCATGGAGTTTGGTGAATTTTAAATGATAATAATGATAGCGATGTTGAAATTATAACATTTTTCAAATTGGGGATATAACCTACATTAATTATTAAAAAAATTAACAAAAAATATTTCAGGGTATAGTGTAACCAATTACATAACTCATAGAACTATGAAAAATAATCCCAATTACATGGTCCTATGGACCCATCAACACATTCAAATCTACATGATCCTACCATCAGAGGTCCCATCCTACTCGAAATCCTTTTCAAGATGAATAATACATCTCCAGTCTACCTCTCTATAGTACTTGATCTATTAAAGTACTATTAAAGTACCCTAAAAATTCATCCCAACCAAGATTTTAACTCAATTAGGGTGAAGGAATATAGGGACACATTACAAATCAGTTAATCCCCCAACTGCAAACCATTATCATATATATTAATGTAATTATTCATAAAAATGATACATTTCCTATTATAATCATTTATTAATTGAAAATATGATATCATATCTTACTAGAATAAGAATAGAGAATATAGTGATTAGTACAAAATGAACATATAATGAATTATCATATTAATAAAGAAAACACAAAGTTGGCGTTAATTAAATATGTATAATGTTAATACCATACGAATGAAAGAAAGTGTAATACATGGTTTCCCACAAAGAAAATATCTTGTGGACCGTAAATAAATTAATTTCGAAAATGGAAAAGAAACCCAACTCATTATAGCCTCTTCTAATGAATAACCCCCAAATCATACATATCAGAATTTGGATTCAAATTATAAACATACCATGTATAATGATGAATTATTGGAGATTTATACTATACATAAAAATACATAAATTAATTTATGAAAAATTATAAAAATTTAAAATAGAATATATAGTACTAGATTATGATTGTTATTTTTAAAAGATGAAATTACATAATAAGTATATCTTAATGATGATAACAGTGATGAAAATTTAAAATGATAATGCACATACAAAAATTCATTGAAGTATGTGATGCATTTTACCAAATCCCAACATTTCATAGAACACCTAAATATAAATTTTTATTGCACGATTAAATCAAAATAGATAATTAAATTATTTAAAATTATTTACAACCAAGATATAATTCCACATAAACTAATAGAATTATTAAAATTAAATATAATTCATATTAAACTATATTTCAATATTTTAGAAACTATCAAATACTATGACTAATTATTTCTAGACCATTAGATACATATTATATTTTTTTATTTAATAATGATTTTGGTAGACCTATGGAAAATATTTGGCAGTCTATTTCACATTTTTCCATCTATTCTCATCTTAAATTTATTTGGAAAGAAGAAGTAATAATTATTTATATCATTACATGTATCTTATTTAATGACCCAATGTAGTATCATATAGTATATGGAAAACTATTTTCTAAGAAAAAATATTTTTTACTATATGATATGAAAATTATTTGTGAAGGGTGATGTTTGAAATATGAAATATGTTGGTATTTAAGGGTAAAAAATCATCAGTACCAATCATGTTGGTATTTAATAAGGATTCCTAACTAAAAACGTTTCATATTTCGTTACTAAATTATAATCTATTTATTCTTATACAAAATTATGATGGATGTTATATTATATATTTTTAAAAATATTTTTGAAAGGATTTATGCACAATATTGATATATATTTCATTTAAAATTGAAATTATATTTATTATGTAATTGATATCAATTAACTTTTTCATAACATGATTCACAATTAAGTAATTTCTTTTGAGAGAATTTATATTTCAAATTTATATGTGGAAATTATAAAGTCAAATCACATTGAATACTAACTATGAATGGGATTATGAGGGATATCAAAATTTTCTCCTTCCTACTCAATAAATTATGTATACCATTTCAAAACATATAATAAATAAAATATTTTTATAAACAAATGAAAGGGTTTTCTACCACCAATACATATTAATTATTTAATAGATATTATTTAACACTATATGTAGTTTATAATATAATTTGAAAAAATCATATGCCACTCTTAGTCACTAGTCAAAATAAACCATGGATAACTGTTGAACTTAGAATGGTGTAATGTGTTCCTGATTTGTTAAATTTTCAATTTTAGTATTGAAAATATATTAAAGTACCATAAATTCATTGATAAGAAATCAATTAAATATATTTGAAATTATATAATTTAATTATAAATTCTCGTTGAAGTTATATAATCTTAACTTACCTGCCACTTAAACACCTGCAAAAATTGTATTTTTCAATGGATGAAAAAATCACTCAAAAATGATATCCTAAACTATGCTTAATGTGTAGGATTTTTTTATTTTCATTCAGCATAGTGTGTAAAGTATACAATGTTAAGAAATTAATTTGGATATGGTAAGGACCCTAATAAATTTCTCCATATAAATTGTATAATATTATATAACTATGAGTAATTACTTCATGGACATTGAGTAGAAGACATATATTTCTAACAAAAAATAAAATGTAGAAATAATTTTATCAATGTTAGATGATTCCATTTTTCACTATTAATAAATAGTTAATAAAGTATTCAATTATTTACCTAAAAATGGAATATATGTTAGAAGGATCTGGTCAAAATACCTTTAAAAATACATATCTATAGAAGATCAAAACTAATATTGATATATATAATGATAATATATAAAACTAGATATCATTAAACCATTAATACATCAAATCATTTCCAATGTATACGACCTATAAATTCTTATTGAAACATGTCTAATATTTTTATTTTTGGATGAAAGAGAAATTATATGTCCCCAAGGGTGATATCATTTAAAATTGGAGGATCATACACCTTCATAGAAGCTACATGTTTATTAATTATGTGAAAATGTATTTCACAACATAATTAATGAGGACCAGTGCATCATGATATTCTAGTTATAAAATTCACTTCCAGAATAATTAATTTATATATTCAAATAAACAAATGGATAAATTTTAATGGGGTTTTGTGTATGTTATGTTTTAATTGTAGAATTGTTTTAACCTTTAAATTTGTGTTGAAATAAATCCCCCCAGAAGATGTAGGGGCATCTAAGATATCCTTGGCTGCCAACAGATGAAGATGCCTATGATTTACCTTGGTAAACCCATCTTCTATGGCTGAATGAATGTGCAACATTTTGAAGCAATTATCAAAATGTATTTTATGAGAATTATCAATTGTAAAATCCAATTTAATTCAATTAGAGGAAGGGTGGCCTTGGTCAACAGTGTCCTGAACTCAATCCCTATGCAAGTGTTGTCTGTAATCAAAGCTCTGAAGGGTGTTATCTATAATATGGAAATAATTCTGTCCATTTTTTTGGGATTCCAACCATCTATGTCACTGTCACTGGATTTCGTGGTCCTTAATGGAAAAGTCAGTGGATGAAGGGGGAGTAGGGTTGTGAGACCTCCTTGAATCCATACAGGTCATTCAAGGCCACCATGCTTGGGATATTTTGGTAGGTGACTCATTATGGGATTCCTTATTTATGGAGAAATATGGTGATGCTTGGGAGGCAGTGGGAATCCTGGGCACATGGTTTACAGGATTAGCATGGTGCATGTTTCCCACTTTGAGGTGCTTATCGATAATGCTTTGTTGATCATCAGGAAGGGAGATGTTAGATTCTAGAAGAGAAAGTGGGTAGGTGAGATGATATATTTTCCATGTTTCCCTTGTCTAGAAATTTCCTTCAAGGATCTGTGCAAGATCCATGGATTCATTTGATCGAACCTCAACTCTAATTAGGTTGAAGTGTTTGAAAGTATTGTCCTAACTGAGTAACTGGATAGGTGTTGATTCACAAGATTGTCTTTGAGTATGTTTTCCTCTTGATATAACATGAGAATATTTCATGAAGTGAAATCCATTGATGTGTTTTCTTCCAAGGTGTGGTGGAATTATATTTTTATTATACTTAATTTCCTCACATGGAGTATCATGAATATGGTTCTTCTGGCATTTCAATGGTGTTTTGTGGCTTATTTTGCGAGACCTCACTAGAGGAATCCATTACCTACCTGTTTTTTTAGAGAAGGTGGGATTATCATCTATAGTCTATTTTCTACCCCAACCCTTGCATCGAATGAAGTCTATCCCATCATGTATTCTAAGTATTCTAGTTTCACAGTGCAGATATCTATCCCTTGGATCATAAAGTGCATGTTTTCATCATCTCATCAGTGTGATGGGTCATTTGGGAGGAACACAATGCTTCATGGATAGTATCTTGACATTCTTTGTTATTTCTCTAGGTGAAGTTTTGGGATATTGTTTTCGATATGGGTAAGCTACTTAAAGGGGGTCAGTGCTCTATGACGGTGTGGAACCATCTTAATATTTCTTGATATCCTTGTGTGAGGATGGGTCTTTGGATTAGATGATTCCACCACTCGTAGGTCTGAAACTCAATATGGATGGGTATTATAAGGAAGGGGTGATGGGGGGAGAGTGATTCAGGATGTGAAGCATTCGATTCTTATGGGCTTCAGTTCCTTTTTGGACCTGGTGATTCCTTGGGCGCAGAGGTGTGGGAACTCTTTTCGGGCTTGTGGATCTGTAGGTAGTGTGGTATGCATGTGGTGGAGGTGGAGTCTGACTCTGAGGTGATATTATGGTCTATTCATGGGTACAATCCTATCCATTGGCCTTGATATACCTTATTCTCCATTTCATTGTAGAATCTAATCATAGACAGCTTGTCTGACACATTTGGAGGGAGGAAAACTTTACAGCATAGGCTCTTTCTTTCTTGAGTAGAACATATGAGGAGCTTGCTATTTTTGATATCTTGGGTTCTCCCCTTTTCCAGTACAATCCTGCTATTATTAGGGATTCATAGGGTTTGAATCATTACCACCCCCATGAAGTCTCCCTTTACAACTAGAATACTTTATTTTATAAAAAATAAATCTATTAGTAATCGAACCCCCATTCATCCTCCCATAAAAGAATAATTACCATGTATTTTATAAAAATATTCACCTATCAATATTTTAATTTGAGTGATGATGTTAATTCTGTAATTCTACCTATTTTTTCTTGGTTTCTTCCACAATCATGATGGTTATCTATAAATATGTCTGTTTAGATATTTTTCTACAGTTCTCATGTTATTTTTCTATTTAAATCGATATATTCCAATCAAAGGATGATATTAAATGGGTGGTTATCTATTAGTATAATATTTTTGTTATTGTTCAATGTTTTTTAATTTTTTTCATTTGTATTATTCATTGGGTTGTGCAGTAACACCAATTAATCAAGATCATGATGTAATAAATAAATTGAAAATGCATTATCAACATTGGTTTCTTAAAACCCCCCATTGTACTAAGTAAAAATTAATTACATTTTTATATTATTTTGTAACCTTCAAAGTATTGGGTTACTCTTGGAGCCCATGTTAGGGATAATAAATTTTTGTCATTTATATCTTCCCGTAGTAATTAATGACTTATTTTGTGAATTGAAGATTCCTAGGATGGCTCTTTAGAATATGTAGTTCTTATTTCCTTGAAATTTACAAATTATGTTTTGATTTTGGTTTAATTTCTTATTTTAGATTAATTTATTAAAATGATAAATATGTGAATAGGAACAGTGTATTGAATTGTAGCATGCTTTTCTTAAAAAAATTGTGTGTCAATCATGGATGTAATTTATTTTTTGATACTCTTGGAGATATTTGTAAAATTTTATTTCCTTGGTAATTATCTTGGGATTCTTATGTAATGGTTCATTGTTGAAATATTTTGATAGATTCCCAAAATTCCTTATGAAATATATTGGAGTAGAAAACCATGCATAAGATATTGTCATCACTAGGGTACTGATTTGAATAATGAGAGTGATGACTTCTATGGATTCAACGATATCCAATTCTATAGGATTTATCAGTAGAGCAAGTCGATTATATATTGATTCATTATGATTAATGAAATAGGTATGATTCACTTTGGATAATATTAATGTATAAATTTATCACATTCTATGTATTAATTTTGTGGATTCTATAGGTTGTCCCTTTTATAAAGTCACAAGATTATTACATAAGATTTAGCTTAATTAATATTGGTATTGAAGGACTGTTTTTTGATCCATAGACTGTAATCCAGCTATACATATTTTTATCAATAGGGATCATATGAGTTTAGATAAGGGTTATTATTTTAAATGGTATCATTTGGTGAGAATACCTACATATGTGATGTTGATTTCTCTTAAGAAATATGATTATTGGTGCCTCTATATAGAAATTGTTAACTGAGTTTTTCTACCAAAATGTCACATTGTTTAGGGATATCAATGGTCATTGATGTATATACTATTGTAATCTTCAGACATGAGTCTTGAATAGTTATCCTTATTTATATATATTATTATCATTATGGAATCATTTTTTATTTTAAACTATACGGTTTTAATCCACATAGTGTAATTATAATAGATACCACTTATTGTGGTATATTGAGTGGAATATACACCCTAATCCTCGAAGCATGGATCTTTCTTACCCAATCAGTAGTACCTTTGTTGCATGTTATAGTTGCAAGGAATGTCTAAAAGTTAATTTTGGATTTTTATCTAGTTATGTTGTATTTGGGAGATGGTATTCAAGTTATAGATCTTGATTTACATTACTTGTTATTTATTATGGTCATTTAATTTCATTTACTTTTGGGTACTATTTCATTAATTGACTATTTTTATGTCTATCTGTATATATGGATAATCATTATGATATTTTGTGGGTTGATATTTGGTTTTTTGATACTATTTTTCAAATATATGGATTTTTTTATATCTATTTAATTATATATATATATTTTTTGAACTCTGGTGAAGATGGTATATCATACCCATTGTACAACCTATAAACCCATGTTGCTAGTTAGTAGCCTTTGGCATTCAAGGGGGAATGCTTATGTCTATTCGATGCACTGGTTATGTGACATATTTAATGTGGAATTATAATGTGGTATCAGAGTTCATATTCATTTGTTTTCTTATTTTTTTATGTTTAATAAGAAAATAGTACTTATTTTAATCATGTTACTTTGATCTTTCCAAGATGTTGTATCCCCACAAAGGGGGAAAACAGAGTTTCTCAGGATATAAATTATTTTTACTGCCTCTTACATTTAAAATCTAATTGTTTCCACCTTTATTATTACACTAGGTTGTGATTTATTGATTTATTATATATTTTTGTATTATATTATGTTAAGAGGATGTGTGCACATTCATCAATCATGAAAGAAACATAGAAATTATTTTCATCTTAATGATTCAAATGATATATATTTTCATGGTTTTAATTTCTTATTGTGTTTTTTAATATTATGTATTAAATATGAAAATATTTTTTTTATTGAATGGGGTTGGATATTTAATTTTTTTTCATCAATTTAACTAGTAAATTTTAAAAAAAAGTGTATTATGCAATTCAACATAATATTCTCTTAGAGTAACCCTTTTTTAATTTTTTTAGATATAAATGGGAAAAAAATGTGATGGTTCGATTAATTATGGTTATTATAAGTATTTTAAAATGTTTCCTTAGTAACATAAAAATGGTAACATATTGATCGAAACTATATTTATTATTTATAATTAAATAATTAATGTGTAAAATAATGAATCATGATGATTAATGAAAAGATAAAAAATGTGAATCATTGTGAGTAATGTTATGTGGGTTCCTAATTTTTAGTTTATATTTTTTCACTTAAATGGGAAGTAATTAAAAAATATTGTTCTTATCTATATCATATTATTTAATATTTATATAAAAACTCCACATAAGTGAAAATATACAATTTATAAGAATATGAATATTGGTAAATTCCTTATTTTATTTGATGCATGTGATCTATGAAATTTAATGATGTTTGTGGTAAAATAAAATTTAAGTAAGTCACATGTAATGTTTTTTCCTATTTATCATTTTAATGGAATCATATTTAACATATCTTGAGAACCTAATATGTTAAACCTATTGATTGATGAGTCAGATAAATAAATGTGAAAATTTATGATCCTATGGAATAATTGTTTTTAACCAAGATTTCAAGTTATTTTTGTGAAAGTGCACATCGTTTGACATTATAAGAATGACATTAACTCCTTTTATGCATTAGATAGGCTATAGAGATACCATTGGTAATGATACCTATATGGTATGTTTTTTATTAGGTATATGTATGGGATCATTGAGTTTTGTAGTTAGATTAGGCATGTTAGGTCCTGTTTGATTTGATATGTGTATATTGATGTTATATGGGTTCTCTATGTGGAGTTTTAAATTTTCTTTTGATCGGTGGAATGATAGAGTGACCTAATGATTGAAATCTGGTTCTTATTTATTTTTTATTTATGATCATCAATGTAGAACTATAGTGGGGGATTAACCCTTTTATATGCATGGTATGATTAATGAAACATGTACATATACATTGGTGTAGGGTATCAATGATCAAGAGGTGTTTTTGAGTGCTATGGTTATCATTTTGAATTTCTTGTGTTTTATATTGACAGTCACGTAGTGTCCATGTCCCTTTTAAAGATGAATTATTTCTCATTAATAGATTAGTTAGGTACTAAAAATTGTAATAATGTGATCATAGACCATTTAATCTTTAATTTTTCTACTTTTAATGAATAATTATAGTTTTTTTTTGTGTAGAAAAAATGTACAACTAATTGTGTATGGCATTAAGATAGTGATATTCCTTATGATTATGGGAAGGAAATAAATGAGTGGGATGGTTCTCTCTAGTTGAGTGGATAGATAGTGATCATGTTAATCTTTTTTAATAGGTGTGAAGGATTATAATTCTAAATATATGGATCAAGATAATTTATTTAGATATTTTAGATGAGCGACAATAGGATGTAAATATGATGGATATTCTAAGTTGGAAACCAATTACGTTGATTGTTTATGTAAAAGGTTAAATTAGATACTTAGTTACCTTGTAATAAGTGAGTGGGGGGTATATATAACTGACATGGTAGGTACATTGGTTCATCATAATATTAGACATACATATAGAATTTTGGATTCAAAATTAGTTTGTCTTGATCATGGTGGCATGAATAATATATTTATGGGTCGTCTTGAAGAATCTATTGATGTGTATTTTGTGTTGAGGAAGTTATTTAAAAACATAGGTGGAATCATGAAAATATATTATAATTATTTATGGTCTTGTTTGGTGTTGTATATGGGTGTATGGACCATTTTGAAATGTATGTGTTTGATCCATGGAGGCCCATTGGATTTATGCTCGTGTAAGGTTCCTAGGTATTCTGTGAGTTCATGGACTCCATATTTTTCTAGACTATGTGTTGTGAGATAATTGTTTACAATTGGATTATGGGGTGATATTATATTGATAATTAATGAAAATATATGACACACCATATTTTGTTGAGGAACGTGTGTAACTCCCCAACCCTAGTTACCCAGAGTCGGTGCATTATTACATAACATTGGCATGATCATAAGAGATAAAGTCTCGAAAGACTGGTCAGTTTAGTATCCTTGGAAGTACTAGATACAAAAAAAGTTTTACATTACATCATGAAATAAAAAAAATAACAACATTGAGTCCCCTTTGAACACACTCACATCTCTTAGTCTATTCCTACAGCTTAATCATTATATACTTCTTCACATCGTAGGAAAAATAAAACATAGAAAGGGATGAGATCAATTTCTTAGTAAGGATAATAATATAGCAGAAAATTTAAAAAATAAGCATAAAAATTTAAGGAAATGTATAATACTAAAAAATAAGAATTTTAAACATAAAATTCAGAATAATATGGCAATGATAAATCAAATAATATCATTTACTTATTCTCATGTATATTCTACTAGTTGAATAATCTCATGTAATATCAATAACCAATTTCATAATGATGGAATCCATAATGTCAGACATCATAACCACACAGTCAAGGCATAGTTCTAGGACTACGAATAAAATTTTTTCAAGGCCATGTGCCAAGACACTATTTTGTCTTATTAGACCTATCGAAGCATCAATAAGCTATAGTGGGTTCCACTCGTCACTTACTAAGTCCAAAGCATTCCTCATATGAAAAGGTTAGAACATGACATGAAATTTCAAATTAAAACTAGCATATGAAATTTTAATACTTTAACTGGAAACCATAAATGGTATAAAAATAACACATCCATAGTCAAACATATCATAAAACCTTCAATACAATATGGGATATTTTATCATAATAAATCAACTTCAAACAAGTGTAAAATCCATCAATGGATGTTGACATAGATTAAATCAAAACAATTTGAGAGAAATATCTCTTTCTATTTTGAAATAAATTAAAAGTCACATAATTATACAAGAAAAAACTTATTTTGAAAATATTCTTATAAGATTTTAAGGGAAGCATTAAAGGTGTTATAACGGCGTAAAATAGCTACACTCACCTTATTTGGAAAAATAATTAAGGATTCCTTTTTAAACATTCTATAAAATGTAAATCAAGGGTATAAATGAATTTAACCTATAGTATAGGAAATATTAAAAATGTTTTGAAATACATTTTTAAGAAATAAATATGTAGATGATAAAGAGGTCCCAATAGATACTCACGTATAAAAAACATTAAAAAAATGAAGGGATTGTAGAATTAACCATTAACTTGTACTTTTCCTTGATCGAGGGTATGTTAACCTCTTGTATAATATTTAAATAATTTTTTTTGAATTATAAAAGAACCACATTCATAAATATGAAATCATATATGATCTACTAATATTTCTTTGTTAATAACATTTCAGTAGTATCATTGTTTCGGGTGTTAACTAATTCATTTTCCATTATATGATTTGTTACTTAAGCCATGTTTGTTCTAGGTAGGATGTATTTGATTTATATAAAGAATAATATTAAGTTTTTAAATATTATTGTTAATAATAAAATGAAAATTATTCTTGAATGGTTATTATGGGGAATGAATCTCATCGCGTTCATGGAGATGGTAATCCGTACGTACGCATGAGCGACAATACCATTTTATTGATAGTGAAATCATATGTAAATGAATGGTATATCATATATAAATAATAATTAACATATTATATTTATTATTTACTTCAATTATACTCATTATTATACCCATACAGATAATAATGCATTGAATAACAAACTACACCACGTCTTGGAGACGGTAAGCCATACATACGAACATATGGTGACTTTTTCATCCGTATGATGGATAAAATAATGAATATAGTTTTACCATACTTATAATAACATCGTAATATGTTGAATGTACTGGGGTTATTATTTTGATATGAAAAAATAAAGAGGAAGTGAAGAAGAAAAGAACATTGAATGACATGGGGAAAATATTATCTCTTTTTCTAGTGCTTCCTTTTGATTTGATCAAAAAGGCTCTATAAGTTGAATTTCTGATAAAAGTAAGGCCTAAAGGATGAATTGAGGGTAGTTGGGAGGATATTTGAGATGGGTTTGGCAGAGCCAAATGGCTTTAAAGGTTTTAAATTAAGATAAGGGGAAGTACCCTTTTATAAGATAGGCGAGGGTCACTTTAAGAAAATCTTGAAATATTATTTTATTATACAATAATATTCTGTTTATTATAGAAAAAGGGATTTATTTCTAGGATAAGTTGGGTATAGGTCGGAAAACTCTCAAACAATAGGTTTTAAATAGGTTTATGTCACCATATTAACTTTATCTTATATATTTAACTCTTAGTTAAATAGTTAAACTTTTACAATGTCTTCTTGTATTTTTATATTACATGGTTAATATACTTACTATTAAATGCCAATCGAAACCAAAGTGGTTCATTAATGAAATATATATTATTATATGAGTCCTTTGGTCGAAACTTATATTTTTACGAATATTATATCAGTTAATAATATAGTATTTGTTTTAGAAACCCATTTTTCCAAATTTTGACACAATTTAGAATTTGGTTTTTGTGAAAGTCATAAATACTTTATCACTTAGAAAAAATTTATTTATTCAACGCTAAAATCTTATATTAACCAAGAATTATTGTAATGCATCAAATGTCTCAATTTACATTTATTTGGATATTTATAATATCAATTATTTTAATCTTTCATTAATAATGTAATTACTACATCATCATTGTGTCATATATTTAATTATTTAATGTATAAAAATTATAAATAAAATACCATTATGTAGGAAATATATTTATATTTCTAATAAATATTTATAATCTAATTTATCTTATGTATAACAATATCTTAAAAATGTTTTATTTAATAAAATTTGAATTTATCACATTAAACTCTTCTTTAAATAAAATAACAATAAATGTACTAATCTAATCCAAGTAGATAAAAGCAGATCATACTTTATTATTAAAGTTGATTTTGGTTGAAATACACTTATCTAATAGAATTAGGACATGTTTTAGGGTGATTATAATATCATTTTTACATTTAATTAACCTATTTAATTTAAACCGTGGTAAATAAAATTCAGCAGTTACTATTCACCAAAAATTATTTTCATCATATTGAACCAAATTTTACTTACTGAGGTCAACTATGTCTCTCATAATTTTGAATTTAAATTCACATAAGTAGTAAAATTATGTTTTATGCAAATTTTCTAACGTGCCAAGAAGGTGGGTAATAGATGTTAAAAAGTTCAATAAAAGTTTATACATATTATCTTATTATAAAATAACTTTAATGACTTACATTGAAAAAATAAAAGTATTATGTATCTATTTTGACTTAAACTAAATTAAAAAAAATAATTATTTAAATAAAAAATTAGGTTTTAATTAATAACGTAGTGTTTTCACTATTAATCCAAAAAATGAATGTTTTCAGAAAAATACCAAAAATTCACCCTAAACTAATTTTGATTTTACAAATCCGAAAATGTAGTCCATTTTGAAAAATAAAATTTATAAAATTTCAAAAAGTGGGTATTACTATTCATATCGGCTAGTTTGATTGGTCGTGGTGTGTTAGATTTTGATGATTGCATACAACACAAGTTATTATATTATTTAAAGAGAAGTATACCATAGAAGCCTGAGGTGTTAAATTATTCCCTCCTTCAAATAATTTCAACCTCAAAATTTATAGAATATTACTGCATAAAAAGAAATGTGTTGTTCTTCATCATAAGTTCCTCAGGCTCCCACATTGACTCTTCCATATTTTGGTTTCTCCATTGAACTTTTACCAGAGAAGTTGTCCGATTTCACAACAATTGTTCTTTGGTTTCACGAATCTTAAGAGACTCTTCACAATAAGATCGATTAGGTTCCTGTTCTATTTCTTCATGGGTGACTACATGTGTTGGGACATACATGAAGTTACTCAACAATGATATGTGGAACATGTCATGAACATTGGAGAGAATTGGAAGCATTACCAAATGGCAAGCTACAACTCCAATTATTTCTAGAATTTCAAAAGGTTCGATGTACCTAGGAAACAATTTACCCTTCTTTCTAAATCGTATAACACCATTCCCTGGAGATACCTTCAAGAAAACATGACCTCATACTTGAAATTATCAATCATTCCTTTAGTTATAGGTATATATATTTTGACTACTTTGAGCTGGCCTGATGTGGGTTTGGATAATCTTCACATTTTCCATTGTTTTCTTAACCTGTTCTAGGCCTACGAGTTTTTTCACCAACATCATCCCAATATGTTGGTGTGCGACATCTCTTTCTATATAACACTTCATATGGAGCCATCTGAATACTTGAATGGAAGTTATTGTTATAGGAAAAATTTACTAGAGGAAAATATTGATCCCACATACCTTTAATGTAAACTGAGAAAGATCTAAACATGTAATTTAAGATCAGAATAGTCCATTTTTATTGTCCATCAGTTTGAGGGTGGTAGGAATTGCTTAAACGAAGTTCAGTATCTAGGGCTTTCTGAAGACATTTCCAGAATGTTGATGTAAAATGAGTATCACGATCAGAAACAATTTATAGGGGTACACCATGAAGTCTTAAAACATCATAAATATATATTCATGCCAAATGTTCAAGTAGTAAATCTTCTTTTATAGAAAGAAAATGTGCTGACTTGGTAAGACAATCAACAATGACCCATATTGCATCATTCCTTCTAGATGTCTTTTATAGCCGCATGACCAAGTCCATCATAATATCATCCGATTTCCACTCAGGTATGTGATGAGGTTTCATGAATCCTCTTGGATGTTTCCTTCCCTCCTTCATCCATTGAAAAACCATACATCTTGACACATAATTTTCAATCTCCCTCTTCATGTTTTCCCCCCAAAAGTGTTCCTTCAAATCTTTATACATCATAGTGATACCAGGGTGTATAAAGATATTGGAGCTATGAGAATCATCCAACAACTCCCTTTGTAGATCACATATGTCAAGAACAGAAAGTATCTTCCAAAATTTCAAAATTCCATCTTCATATATGAAGTCAATAAATCTCCCATAATATATAGCTTTAATTTTCTTTTTAAACTCCTCATCATCATTATTAGAACTTATTATATTTTCTTGTAAATATGGTTTGGCAAACATTTTAAAAAGTATTGATGTTTCACCTTCCATGATTATTCCTATATCCATATTTACTAGATCCATGAACATAGGATCCCTTTCAACATTCATCTCATTCAAAACTCCACGATCCTTTTTGCTCAAAGTATCTTACACCTCATTTCCTTCCCCATGTGGTAGTGGATAGTGAAATTATAATCCTTGAGTAGTTCAAGCCATCATCTTTTCCTCATGTGGGGTTATTTCTGTGATTAAATATACTTAAAACTCTTATGACCAGTATATATCTCACATTTGTCACTATAGAGATAGTTTCTCCTTAACTTCAAAGCAAAGATTACAACTGCTAATTCAATATCATGAGTAAGATAGTTTTGTTCATGAATTTTTAGCTGTCATGACAAATATGCAATAACTCCATCATTCTGCAAAAGGAAACGACCAATTCCCTTCATTGAAGCATCACTATAAATAAAAAACCCATCACTCCCCGATGGTAGAGTCAAGATAGGAGCATTGACTAATATTTTCTTCAATTCTTCAAAAAAATTTCACACTATTTTCTCAAAAAAAATTTAACCCCTTTATGTGTGAGCTGGGTTAATGGGTTAGAAAATTGAGAAAAATTCGGGACAGAACTCCGATAATAACCAGCTAAACAAATAAAACTACGTACCTAAGTCATACTCGTCGGTGCTTTCCATTCTTGTATTGATATTATCTTAGAAGGATCAAAAGATATTACATACTTAGAAACAATACGGCCAAGAAAAGAAATATCCTGAATCCAGAATTCACACATTCTAAACTTCCCTTACAATTCATTTCTTTTAAGAGTCTTTAGAATAGTGCGCAAGTGATTTTAATGATCTTCATAGATTTTTGAGTATACCAAGATATAATCAATAAATATCACTAAAAATTCATCAAGATATTCCTTAAAAACTCTATTAATTAGATCCTTGAAAATAGAGGGTTGCATTATTCAGTCCAAAAGGTATTACTGTAAACTCATAATGCCTGTACCTGGTTAGAAATGATGTTTTCAAAATGTCTTCTTTATTCACACACAACTGATGATATCCAGATCTAAGGTCAATCTCTAAAAAATATTTTTCTCCATGAAGTTGATCGAATAAATCATCAATGAAAAGTAGTAGAAACTTGTTCTTTATTTTTATAACATTGATCTCCCTGTAGTTAATGCACAACCTCATAGATTCATCTTTCTTCATAACAAAAAGAACAGGGGATCCCCATGGAGATAAAATATAGAGAATAAATTCTTTATTACTCAATTCCTATAGATATTTATTTAGTTCCACTAATTCCATAGTGGAAATTATATTAGGGGTCTTCGATATGGGCGTTGGACCAGGAATTAAATAAATGGGAAACTCAATTTCTCATTCTAGAGGATGTCTAGGTAAATCCTCTGGAAACACATCAACATATTATTTCACAATAGGTATGTCCCCTATTTAAAAATTCCTTTCCTCAACCATAGTTATTTCACTCTCTTCCTCCCCAATAATTTAGTTCAATAGAGTTATTGGGGGTGGATGTAGATAAAAATCTAATGGTGACGTTTCTGCTCTAAAGATTAGATATTCCTTATCATCATAAAAAAATGTAACCTCCTTCTTCATACAATAAATTTTCACATCGTGGTCCGAAATCCAATCCATTCCAATGATTATATCAAAATCAATCATGGGTATGGTGATGAGATCAACAGATAAAGAATGTTTATATTCCCTAATGGGTAATGATTCACAAAACATTGTTTCCATGATACTTCCATTAGGATTTTTTACTAACAAATCCCTTGTTAAATAAAATTGGAAATATCTAATTTTCTTAGAAAACTAGAATGATATGAAATAATGATATGATCCAGAATCAAATAATGCACAGGAAAAATTTGAGAAAACCATTAAATTACATGCCACTACATCATTAGGAGATTCAACATCAGCAGTAGTGATCACATAAGCTTGGCCTTGCTCCTTTGGCCTTTTCTGAGGTATATTTCTTTTCACTTAGGATATTAATTTTCATAATGCCCCATTTCTCTATAATTGTAGCTTTCAACACTGAAAGCCTCTTTCTTTCCCTTGCAATCAAGAATTTGGTGGCATTTTTCTCCACACATGTAATACACTCCCATTACTTTCAGGAAAGTACCGGGGTGGTTCTTCCTACATTTACTATAGGATGGAAATTAAAATTTTCCCTTATTACCCTTATTTCCATTTCCATAGTGTTTAGTGGATCTATTCTTCAATTTATTGGCTTTAAAGTCATAATACTTAGAGAATTCATTTTCTATCTTCATAGAACAAGAGAAAATATCTTCGTACGATGAGAAGGATTGCGATACTGATACTCGACAGAGAAATGGTTTTAACCCATCAAAGAATTGATCAATCTTACTCCTTGGGTTACATATATAATCTACTATGTGCCTTTCTAACCATGTAAAGTTAGCGTCATAATTTGCGAAATTCTTATCCTTCTTTTGACTTAGACTTAGAAATTGTCATCCCATATATGCTCTATGGTGAAGATGAAAGTATTTTTCTATGAAAATCTCTTTAAACTCCCTCCATTCCATATTTTATACTTCTTCATCCTCCTTTTTGTTTTCAATTAATGACCACCATTGATCTGCACCTCCCATGAGGTGATAAACTGTCATGAAAACTTTTTCCCTTTCATTACTCCCCAAATCATGAAGTATTTTTTCTAAGGAACTTATCCATTGCTCAGCTACAAATGGATTTGTAATCACATTGAATGTTGGTGGTTGTTTCCTCATGAATCAGTAAAACATTGATCCTCCGAATTGTGAATCAGGGAGCTCCATAGGGTAAGGATACTATTCATAACCTGAGTGAGTTGTCCCAGTAGGGTTATAAGTTGTTCATCACCAGTTACATCACCAGTTCCACTATAATTATCTTCAGTAGTTGGGAAATCCCTTCATGTATTACGTGCATTGATAAGGTTTCCATTCCTTCCACTAGGTTCTATTTCTAAACAATGGAATACACTAGATTTGTTTATGAATTTCAATACATAATTTCAAACTAGTAAAATACCTAACCTAAATTGAATAGTTTATGCATAAAATCCATAGTTAAAAAAATATTTTTTTCTTTGTATAAGTATTTACCCATAAATCCTTAATAATGTTATGTAAAGAAAATGTGAATTATCTAAAGCACATCCCCTGGGAGTGCCATAACCAAGAGTACATCAAGGACCATTGTCGTGTACCAGGATACCCCGAGTCAAGACCAAAACTCCTTGCCAATGTATTCACTCCTAGGTACATTTGTGCCAATTCCGCCTCTACATTCTCATTTCCCGTTAGGGATGTATTTCTTTGAAAACTCACAAAATATCTACATTACAAAAATTATAAGAAGTTATTCTATATGAATACTCAAATTCTATCTTAGGGTAATGTTCTCTAATAAGATTTTTTCTAAATCTAGCTTCAATAGATTGTACTAAACGTTCTCCGATACCAACTATAATTCCCCGACCCTAGTAACCCCAAATCAGTGCATTATTACATAACATTTTCATGATCATAAGAGATCAATTCTTGAAAGGATTATTATTTTAGTAGCTTTGGAAGTACTAGATACATACATTAATTTTACATTACATCATGAAATAGAAAAAATGACATTGTGTTCCCTTTGAACACACTCATATCCCTTAGAATATTCCTATAGGTTAATTTTAGTATACTGCTTCACATCCTATGAAAAATAAAACATAGAAAGGGGTGATCTCAGGTGCTCAGTAAGGATAACAATATAACAGAAACTTTCAAAAATAAGTATAAACATTTAATGCAATGTATAAGACTAAAATAAAATCCTTTTAAATAGAAACATCAGTATAATATGGAAAAGATAAATCAAATAATTCCATTTACTTATTCTCATGGATATTCTACTAGTCGAATAGTCCCATGTAATATCAATAGCCAATTTTATAATGATGAAATGCATAATGTTGAACATCATAACCACATAGTCATGGCATCCTTCCAAGAATACACATAAGATTTTTTCAAGGCCTTGTGCCAAGACATTAGTTGGTCTTATGAGACCTACTGATGCATCATGGAGCTATAGCAGGCTCCACCCGTCACTTACTAAGTCCAATGCATTCCTCTTATAAAAAGGTTGAAACATAACATAAACATTCTTACTAAAACTAGCATATGAAATATTAATAATTTAAAAATAAACCATGAATGGAATAAAAATAACAAATCCATAGTCAAACATATCACAAAACTTTCAATAAAATATGGAAGATTGTATAATAATAAATCAACTTCAAACAAGTGTACAATCCATCAAAGGATGTTGACATAGATCAAATAAAACCTATTTGAGAGAAATATATTTTCCTATTTGGAAATCATTTAAAAGTCACATAATTATAAAAGAAAATATATATTTTGAAAATATTATTATAAGAATGTAATTAAATCTTCTAATGTTTTATAATGGTGTAAAATAGCCGAACTCGCTGTATAATTTAAAAACACATTCTTTCCTTAATTTTGTTGAAAAGGTTATAAAGGACCTTGTTTGGAAAATGACGGAATAATTCATTTATAAAAATTCTATAAAAAATTAAAAAAGGGTATAAAGGAAATTAAAACATAGTCTAGGAAATAGTAAAAATGTTTTGAAATACATTCTTATGAAAAAAAGATGTTGATGATAAATAGGTCTTAGTAGATAATAACGTATAAACATTCTCGGATAATGAAGGGATTGTAGAATTAACCCTTACCTTGTACTTTTCCTTGATCGAGGGTATGTTAAACTACATTATAATAGTTAAATAATTGTTATTAAATTATATAGGAACCAAATACATTAATATGATATCATATATGATCTTCTTATATTGCTTTGTTAATAGTATTTCAGTAGTATCATTGTTTCAGGTGTTATCTAATTTGTTTTCCTTTATATGATTTGTTTTTTAAGTCATGTTTGTTTTGGACATGATGTATATGATTCATATCTAGAATAATTTCAAGTTCTTAAACAATATTTTTAATCATAAAATGAAAATTATTCTTGAATGTTTATGATGGAAAATGATTCTCATCGCGTTGGTGGAGACGGTAATATGTACGTACACACGAGCGACAATACTGTTATATTGATGGTGAAATCGTATGTAATTGGATGGTATATCATATATAGAGAAAAATTAAAATATTATATTTATTATTGACATCAATTATACTCATTATTATACCCATCGAAATAATGATGTGTTGAATAAAAAACTACACCACGATATGGAGACGGTAAGTCGTATGTAAGCACGTATGACGACTTTTCCATTCATAGGATTGATAGAATAATGAATATGGTCCTACTATACTTATAATAATTTCACATTATGTAGAATGTATTGTAGTTATTATTTTGTTTTGGAAACAACCAAGAATAAGGAAGTGGAAGAAGAAAAGAACTTTGAAAGACGTGATGAAATTATTACCACTTCTTCGAGTGATTCCTTTTGATTTGATCAAAAGGGATACTTAGGTTGGATTAATGATCAATGTAAGGACTATAGGATTAATTTAAGGTATTTGGGAGGATATTTGAGTAGGGTTTGGCCGACCCCAATGGCATTGGAGGGTTGAAATTCAGATAAGGGGAAGAACCCTTTTATATGAGAGGTGATGGTCACATTAGGAAAATGTAACACCCGAGATTTTTATGAGTAATATTTTGTTTTTATGTTATATATATATCATCAAAGGAATATTTCACTACACACTAGCTTGACTTACTTTACACGCAATCGCGACCTTCCTCGATAGCTTGCGTTGTACGCAATACCGAGTTTCACTAAACGACGATATGCTATCAAAATATTATTTAAAATAGCCGTTATGAATAGTAATAACCACTTTTTGAAATTTTATCTTTCAAAATGGACCTCATTTTTGGATTCGGAATACCGAAATTATCCTAGGGTGAAATTTTGGTATTTTTCTGAAAACTTTCAATTTTTGATGAATAGTGAAACCACTAAGTGGTAGGTTAAAAACTGAATTTTGCATAAAACTTAATTTTACCGCTTCTGTGAATGGAATTTCGAAAATCCGACAGACACGGTTGATATCAGTAAGTAAAATGTGGTTCAATTAGATAAAAATAATTTTTTGGTGAATAGTAACTTTTTACTTTTTTTACCGCGGTTAATAGTAAATAGGGTAACTAAGGGTAAATATGATATTACTATTACCCTAACACATGTCCTAATTCTATTGTATAAGTTTAATTCGACCAAAAACAACCTTATGAATATAATATGACCATTTAGGTCCACTTGGATTAGATTATGACATTTAATATTATTTTATTTAATGAATAGTTAAAATAGTTAAAATCAACGTTTAATAACTAAAACATTTTTAATATGGGGTTATACATAAGATAAATTTGACTATAATTATTCATTAGAAATATAAAAATATTTCCTACATAATGATATTTTATTTATAATTTTTATACTTTAAATAAATTAATTTATTTATGACACAACGATGATGCAGTAATTACCCTTTTAAGGAAATGTTAACATAATTGATGTTATAAATGCTCAAATAAATGTAATTTGAGACTTTTTATGAATTCCACTAATTTTCTAGGTTACCATGATATATTAGTATTGATTTAATCAACTTGGTTCGAACATATAATTCTGTTATGACTTTCACAAAAATCATATATCAAATAGTGTCAAAATTGACACAAAATAGTTTTTAAATCAAATATTATATTATTAATTGTTATTTTATTCCTAAAAATCTAATGTTCGGCCAAATTACTTAGATAAGGATATATATATTAATAATAAACAACTTGTGGTTCGTTTGGCATGTTATAGTAAGTGTATTAACCATATAGTGTAAGAAAACAAAAAGTCACGGTAGAAGTTAAATTATTTAACTTAGAGTTAAATCTAATTAATAAGGTTAAAATAATAACCTAAACATGTCTAAATCCTATTGGTTGATAGGATTTCGACCCATCCCCACTTTAACTTCGAAATAAGACCCTTTGGAACCATTATAAACCAATTTTGACTTTAATATAAAATAATATTTTGAGATATTCCTAAGGTGCCCCTCTCCTCCCTTATAAAAGGGCACCTCCTCCCCCTCCTCCTCACACCAATTTGAGCACTCAAGCTCAGAAAACCCCTTCCAAAATCCCTTCTACACTTCCCTAGAATAATCCTAGATGTCCTGGTCTTCTTCAAAGAACAATCTTAGTTCCCTAAGTGGAGGATTCAAAGAGGCGTTTCAAAGAAGAGGTAATATCCATTACCGATCTTTTCAATTTCTTTCTTCTTCAACTTCTTCTTCTTTAGTTGTTTCATGATAAAGTAATAACATCAGTATTACTTACATACTGATATGTTATTATAAATATGAAACAACCCTAATCCACCTTCTATCCATCCTACGGAAAAATGAAATCACCGCGCGTGCGTACGTACGGAATACCGTCTCCACGCCGTGGAGTAATCTATTTTCCACCATCACCTTACAAGGATGGGTATAATGGTGTAATGAGTAACTATATATGATTATTATAAATTGATATTGATAGTTAAATAGTATAAATACACTTAAATACCATTCCACGATCATGGGAACAATATCATCACTCGTGCGTACGTACGGAATACCGTATCCACGATGTGATGCGACTCGTTCTACATGATCACCATTACATAGTAATTATATAAATGAATTGAATGAATAAATATGATATATGTTACACTAATAAAATTCTGGATATAAGGTATCTATAACCTTAAATGAAGAATAAGAATTTATTCGGCAAAACACGCATAAGAACAAAAGGCAATAAAGACCCGAGTAACAAGTAACAATGAAATATTACTAATAAGAAGCTAAGAATATGACCATATAAGATATCATATCAATATGTATGATTCTGGAATAAGTCAATAACATTATTTAAACCATTATAAAGGAGCTTCAGACACGTACAAAGCAAATCGGACCTAAGGTAAGGGAAATATCACAATCTCATTTTTATCCGAGATTGTTTATACATTGAAATTTACTGGGGTGTATTTTATCATCCACATCCATGATTCCTAAATATGTAATATTTATATCCTTATACAATAGTTTATAACCAATTTTACCCTTCGGTGAGTTTTTAGTAAAAGATATGAAAGGAATCTTTTGTCGTTTTTCGTACGAGGTACTTTTTTGACTTTTCCAACAAAAGTACTAGAAGAATGTTTTTTTGACTTATACGGCAAGAATGGACTTTTAAAACATTTTTCACAAGAATATTATTTTATAAGTTTTCAAGTTTATTTTTAATCAACTTCTTTTAGTTTATAATTGTATGACATGTTAAGAAAAGAAAAATATTTTTGAAGTAGAAAGGATATTTTCCTCAAGAATGGAGTTCAAATGTTTTATCAAAATTATTTTCCATCTAAGATAATATAGGGTTATGTTTTTATCCCTATTATTACATGGATTTGATTATGTTTTGAGGGAATTATTTTTATGAAGTCATTTACCTTATATGATTTGTTTTATGATGTCATGATGTTTCAAGAATCCCATTTTTGTTACATGTGTTATGCGATGATGTATGATTTATGATTATGTGGCACACATAAGAAAGGATTCATTATAAGATGGGTGGGACCTATATCTCCCTCCAATTCATTGGGTAAAGATTTTATATCTCATGATATAGACATGGCTGGAACGGTAGGTTATACCGGTTCAGTGAAACAGGACTGAAACGAGGGTGACTCGGTTCAGAAAGGGACATTATCCACTAAGATAGTCTTGGAAATGAGTCTTGACTAACAATAAATGATTCTCTATGATTATGTGTGTATGCAAAAAAGTTTCATGTTTTATGTTATAATTATTGTGATTACATTTCACTACCATGATTTATCCCATGTTATGAAATTATGATCTCTTTTCTAGGTTAAGATTTCTAAAAGTTATGTGCTTGTGTATACGATGTGATTGATATTTTTTTTTACCTTTACTGAGCATTTGAGCTCACCCTTTTGTATGTTTTCTTTCCCCAGGTCAGGAAGAAGGTTATTAGGTAAGATATGCCAAAAGGGACTCTAGATATGATGAAATAAATGGGAGGCAAAGTAGATGCTTTATGAACCAGTTGTTTATGTTTCCCAGTTTATAAAGAAACTATACCTATACGGTCCTTTCGTGGTTTTGTTATATGTTGTAATAAGTATGCTTCAATTTTGAATTATTAACAATGTATGTAAAGTATGGGTCGTTATAGTTGGTATCAGAGGAAAGGTATAGTAAAACTTTGGAAACTAGGATGTGAAAGCCTTAGTAAGAACCCTAAGGATAAGTCTAATAATAGAACACAATCTTAGTGTTTTAGAAATGGCCATGAATAACCTAGGATAAGACCTTAAGCGTGAAAATTTTATTCTTGAATTATGTGGTTTTCCTATTATAATTAGTGTTGCTCACACTATTCTTCTTGGTTTTAGTCAATGGCTGGAACCCGAAGGAACCGTGTTAATGCGGAATGCGATGAGAAATGAAATGATTATCCCCCTAAGCAACCAAACGATATGGGAGCTGGAATGCAAAATCTTGTATCCATGCTCACACAACTTTCTCAAGCTATGAATCATGCAGGACTTACAAATGAGCAAAGGAAGGAGCAACATTATGTTGAATCCTTCATGAGGCAGTGTCCACCTTCTTTCAGCGGGTCTACTGATCCATTAGTTGCTGAACAATGGATTAGTACTACTGAAAAGATATTTTCAGTTCTTCAATGTTCTGAATATGATAAAGTCATCCTAGCAGTGTATCGTTTGTAAGGAGATGCTGATCAGTGGTGGAATCTTATTAAGAATACGAGTCAAAGGGATGAAATTGATTCCATGGAATGGGACGAGTTCAAGAACTTATTTTTCAATAAGTACTTCCCTCGTATTCTCCGAACAAAGATGGAGAAAGAGTTTCTTGAACTGAAGCAAAGAGATGATGAATCTGTTGGTACCTATGAAGAAAATTTTACAAGACTTTCAAGGTACGCTTCTGGTATTATTATCCAACCTGAGAGTAAGATCGATTGATTCTTTAGTGGATTAAAACCAAGTCTTCGAAGGGCGTTAGCCATAAGGGACTTCAATAGCTATGAGGAAATAGTTCGATGTGCTCTCAAAGTCGAGATAGAGATTGGAGTAACCCATCAGTCATATGGGTTTGATAAAAAGAGGAAAATGGAATTCAAAGGAAAATCTAAAGAGCACACTGAAAAAAAGATGAGCTTTCCCTTATGCTCAAAGTGTGGAAAGAAACATGGAGGGAGTTGTCTTAAAGGGACAAGTAAATGTTTCAAATGTGGAAAGGAAGGTCATCGGGAATTTGAATGCCGCGATAATGGGAAGAAGATGTCTAATGATACAAACAAAGGAAGGGATACACAGAATGAACCTACTACACTTCAATGTTTCAAGTGCAAGGAGATGGGTCATTATGCCAATCAATGCCCAAATCCAAGGGTTGATGATGATGGTCGACGTCAACAAACTCTTAAGGATAAAGACAAAGGAAAGTCACATGCAATTTCTATCAGCGACGTGGAATACGATAATGATGTGGTGAAAGGTACACTTACCATGCAATCTAAAGTAGAAAATGTTTTATTTGATTTTGGATCCACCCACTCTTTTATTTCTGAATAATTTTCTAAGGGTTTCACCGTATTACCTCAACAATTAGATGTGGAGTTAGCTGTGACAACACCTAATGGCACATCAATCACATCAAAAGTTTATAATTCTTCTCCAATTGACGTTTGTGGGAAAGTGCTTCCTGCAAATCTTGTGATCCTTCCTTTAGTGGAATTCGATGTGATTCTTGGCATGGATTGGCTTTCTTTATACGGAGCTCATATCAATTGCCAAAGAAGGGAAGTCACATTTCATATTCCAGATCAATCTATGATCTTCTATCAATGCAAGGATGAACATAACCTTCTAGTGGAAATTTCTTCCATTTTATGGGTATTGATTCCACTAAATGAAGGTTATTTATCTCAAATGGTTGGTGAGAAACTCGCGATTAAGAATATGCCCATCGTATGGGAGTTTGATGATGTCTTTTCGGAGGAATTACCGGGTCTTCCACCAAATCATGAAGTTGAGTTTTCAATAGAACTCGTACCAGGTGCTTTGCCTATTTCAAAGACACCTTATAAAATGGCCCCAATTGAGTTGCAGGAATTGAAGAAGCAACTCCAAGAGAATCTTGATAAGGGATTCATACGCCCTAGTGCGTCACCTTGGGGAGCACCTATTCTATTTGTTAAGAAGAAAGATGGATCAATGAGACTCTGCATTGATTATCGAGAACTTAACAAGATCACTATCAAGAACAAATATCCTCTCCCACGCATTGATGACTTATTTGACCAACTACGTGGAGCTCAATACTTTTCCAAGATTGATCTTCGTTCAGAGTATCATCAATTAAGGGTCAAAAGGGAGGATATACCAAATACGGATTTCCGTACAAGGTATGGACACTACGAATTTATAGTGATTCCATTTGGTCTTACTAATGCCCCTGCTATCTTCATGGATCTAATGAATAGAGTCTTTAGAGACTATCTTTATCAATTTGTGGTAGTCTTTATAGACGATATTCTTGTCTATTCAAAGAGCAAGGAAGAGCATGAAGATCACTTGAGAATTATATTGAAGACCCTGAGAAAGGAGAAGCTTTATTCCAAATTTACCAAGTGTGAATTTTGGCTTAAAAAAGATGCATTTTGGGTCACATAATCTCAAAAGAGGGGATATCTGTGGATCCAGCAAAAACAGAGGTTATCGAAAGATGGTCGAGACCAACAACAGTAACTGAGATCCGAAGTTTTCTTGGTTTGGCTGGATATTATCAACATTTTGTAAAAGATTTTTCACGATTATCTAATCCACTCACCAAGTTGACTCAGAAAGGAGTTAAGTTTGTTTGGATAGAGGAATGTGAAGATAATTTCAAGGAGTTGAAAAGAAGGTTATCCAGTGCACTTGTGCTCACACTGCCTTGTAGTGGAGAAAGGTTTTTGATCTACAGTGATGCATCCAAGAAGGGATTGGTGTGTGTTCTTATGTAAAATGATATGGTGATAGCTTATGCCTCACGACAGTTGAAAATCCATGAGCAAAATTACCCAACACATGATTTGGAGTTAGCTGCGGTAATCTTTTCATTAAAGATTTGGAGGCATTACCTTTATGGTGAAAGGTGTGATATTTATACTGATCATAAAAGTTTAAAGTATATTTTCACACAAAAGGAGCTGAATATGCTTCAAAGAAGATGGTTGGAGCTGATTAAGGATTATGACTGCTCAATCCATTACCACCCTGGGAAAGAAAACAAGGTGGCAGATGCATTAAGTCGACAAGACCATGCTAGTTTATCCATGATGAGGATCACAAAAGATCCAATATTTATGGATTTACAAAGGATGGATCTTGGAATTATAATGGAAGGTGAAAAATATTATCTTTCTCAAATGAATGTTCAACCATCTATACATGTGAAGATTAAAGAGGCACAGAAAGAAGATGTCGAGTTATAAAATAAGGTGAGAAATGTTCCTGAATTCAACCTTGATTGTGATGGGATAATAAAGTCCAGGAATCGGGTTTGTGTTCCTCCCATCCCTGAATTAAAGAAGGGTCTGCTGGATGAGGCTCATAGTTCTTCATTCTCTATTCATCCTGGAAGCACGAAGATGTATAGGGACCTAAAAGAGTACTTCTGGTGGGATGGAATGAAAAGAGATGTTGCTGAATATGTCTCTCGATGCTTGGTTTGTCAACAAGTTAAAGCTGAGAGACAGAAGTCTAAGGGGATGTCACAACCATTACCCATACCCGAATGGAAATGGGAAAACATCATTATGGACTTTGTCACAGGACTTCCTAAAACATCCAAAGGCAATAATGCTATCTGGGTCATAGTTGATCGTCTTACAAAGTCTGCACACTTCATTGCTATTAGAGAGGATTTTTCTCTAGATCAGCTTTCCAGGATATATGTAAAGGAAGTGGTAAGATTGCATGGAGTACCACTTTCTATTATATCTGATCGGGATCCGAGATTTACCTCAAAGTTCTGGTGAATTCTTCAGCATACTCTGGATACAGAGTTGAGTTTCATCACTGCTTATCATCCTCAGATAGACGGTCCGTCTGAGAGAACAATTCAAACCCTAGAAGATATGTTGAGAGCTTGCTCTATGGATTTTAAAGGAGGTTAGGATAAACACCTACCTTTGGTGGAATTTTCTTATAATAATAGCTTTCACTCCAGTATTCAGATGGCTCCTTATGAAGCTCTCTATGGAAAGAAATGCAGGACTCCAACTTGTTGGGATGAAGTTAGGGAAAGAGAGCTATTAGGACCTGATCTCATTGATGAAATGGTAGAAAAGGTCAGATCTATTCAACAACACATAAGAGAATCTTAGAGTCGACAGAAAAGTTATTCTGACAACCGAAGAAAAGACCTAGAGTTTGAAGTGGGTGATAAAGTGTTCTTACGAATATCTCCCTGGAAGAGGGTTATGATATTTGAAAAGAAGGGGAAGTTGAGCCCTAGATATATCGGTCCTTTCGAAATACTGGATCGTGTTGGGAAGGCAGATTACCAATTGGCGCTTCCACCGAATCTCTCTCAAGTTCACGATGTGTTCTATGTATCTCTCCTGAGAAAGTACATACCTGATCCTTCACATGTACTCAGCTCAGAAGTTGTACCGCTGGAGCAAGATCTTTCTTATGAAGAACAACCGATAGAGATTCTGGATCGTAGCGAAAAAGTTCTACGAAACAAGACCACTCGATTGGTGAAAGTTTTATGGAATAACCACCAACTTGAAGAAGCTACATGGGAGCTTGAGGATATGATGAGGGAGAAGTATCCTCATCTGTTTGTTACAAAGTGACGAATTTCGAGGGCGAAATTCTTTTTAAGGGGGGTAGAATGTAACACCCAAGATTTTTATGAGTAATATTTTGTTTTTATGTTATATATATATCATCAAAGTAATCTTTCACTACACACTATCTTGGCTTACTTTACACGCAATCGGGACCTTCCTCGATAGCTTGCGTTGTACGCAATACCGAGTTTCACTAAACGACGATATGCTATCAAAATATTATTTAAAATAGCCGTTATGAATAGTAATAACCACTTTTTGAAATTTTATCTTTCAAAATGGACATCATTTTTGGATTCGGAATACCGAAATTAGCCTAGGGTGAAATTTTGGTATTTTTCTGAAAACTTTCAATTTTTGATGAATAGTGAAACCACTAAGTGGTAGGTTAAAAACTGAATTTTGCATAAAACTTAATTTTACCGCTTCTGTGAATGGAATTTCGAAAATCCGACAGACACGGTTGATATCAGTAAGTAAAATGTGGTTTAATGAGATAAAAATAATTTTTTGCTGAATAGTAACTTTTTACTTTTTTTACCGCGGTTAATAGTAAATAGGGAAACTAAGGGTAAATATGATATTACTATTACCCTAAAACATGTCCTAATTCTATTGGATAAGTTTAATTCGACCAAAAACAACCTTATGAATATAATATGACCATTTAGGTCCACTTTGATCAGATTATGACATTTAATATTATTTTATTTAATGAATAGTTAAAATAGTTAAAATCAAAGTTTAATAACTAAAACATTTTTAATATGGGGTTATACATACGATAAATTCAACTATAAATATTCATTAGAAAGCTAAAAATATTTCCTACATAATGATATTTTATTTATAATTTTTAGACTTTAAATAAATTAATTTATTTATGAAACAACGATGATGCAGTAATTTCCCTTTTAAGGAAATGTTAACATAATTGATGTTATAAATGCTCAAATAAATGTAATTTGAGACTTTTTATGAATTCCACTAATTTTATAGGTTACTATGATATATTATTATGTATTTAATCAACTTGGTTTGAACATATAATTCTGTTATGAATTTCACAAAAATCATATATCAAATAGTGTCAAAATTGACACAAAATAGTTTTTAAATCAAATATTATATTATTAATTGTTATTTTATTCCTAAAAATCTAATGTTTGGCAAAATGACTTAGATAAGGATATATATATTAATAATAAACAACTTGGGGTTCGTTTGGCATGTTATAGTAAGTGTATTAACCATATAGTGTAAGAAAACAAAAAGTCATGGTAAAAGTCAAATTATTTAACTTAGAGTTAAATCTAATTGATAAGGTTAAAATAATAACCTAAACTTGTCTAAATCCTATTGGTTGATAGGATTTCGACCCATACCCACTTTACCTTCGAAATAAGACCCTTTGGAACCATTATAAACCAATTTTGACTTTAGTATAAAATAATATTTTGAGATATTCCTAAGGTGCCCCTCTCCTCCCTTATAAAAGGGCACCTCCTCCCCCTCCTCCTCACACCAATTTGAGCACTCAAGCTCGGACAACCCCTGCCAAAATCCCTTATACACTTTCCTAGAATAATCCTAGAGGTCCTGGTCTTCTTTAAAGACCAATCTTAGTTCCCTAAGTGGATGATTCAAAGAGGCGTTTCAAAGAAGAGGTAATATCCATTACCGATCTTTTCAATTTCTTTCTTCTTCAACTTATTCTTCTTTAGTTTTTTCATGATAAAGTAATAACATCAGTATTAATTACATACTGATATGTTATTATAAATATGAAACAACCCTAATTCACCTTCTATCCATCCTACGTAAAAATGAAATCACCGCGCGTGCGTACGTACAGAATACCGTCTCCACGCTGTGGTGTAATCTATTTTCCACCATCACCTTACAAGGATGGGTATAATGGTGTAATGAGTAACTATATATTATTATTATAAAGTGATATTGATACTGAAATAGTATAAATACACTTAAATACCATTCCACGATCATGGGAACAATATCATCGCTCGTGCGTACGTACGGAATACCGTCTCCGCGATGTGATGCGACTCGTTCTACATGATCATCATTACATAGTAATTATATAAATTAATTGAATTAATAAATATGATATATGTTACACTAATACCATTATGGATATAAGGTATCTATAACCTTAAAATAAGAATAATAATTTATTCGGAAAAACACGCATAAGAACAAAAGGCAATAAAGACCCGAGTAACAAGTAACAATGAAATATTACTAATAAGAAGCTAAGAATATGACCATATATGATATCATATCAATATTTATGATTCTGGAATAAGTCAATAACATTATTTAAACCATTATACAGGAGCTTCGGACACGTAAAAAGCAAATCGGACCTAAGGTAAGGGAAATATCACAATCTCATTTTTATCCAAGATTGTTTATAAATTGAAATTTACTGGGGTGTATTTTATCATCCACATCCATTATTCCTCAATATGTAATATTTATATCCTTATACAATAGTTTATAACCAATTTTACCCTTCGGTGAGTTTTTAGTAAAAGATATGAAAGGAATCTTTTGTCATTTTTCGTACGAGGTACTTTTTTGACTTTTCCGACAAAAGTACTAGAAGAATGTTTTTTTGACTTATACGGCAAGAATGGATTTTTAAAACATTATTTCCAAGAATATTCCTTTATAATTTTTCAATTTTATTTTTAATCAACTTCTTTTAGTTTATAATTGTATGACATGTTTAGAAAAGAAAAGTGTTCTTGAAGAAGAAAGGATATTTTCCTCAAGAATGGAGTTCAAATGTTTTCTCAAAATTATTTTCCATCTAAGATAATATAGGGTTCTGTTTTTATCCCTATTATTACATGGATTTGATTATGTTTTGAGGGAATTATTTTTATGAAGTCATTTACCTTATATGATTTGTTTTATGATGTCATGATGTTTCAAGAATCCCATTTTTGTTACATGTGTTATGCGATTATGTATGATTTATGATTATGTGGCACACATAAGAAAGGATTCATTATAAGATGGGTGGGACCTATATCTCCCTCCAATGCATTGGGTAAATATTTTATATCTCATGAGATAGACATGGCTGGAACGGTAGGTTATACCGGTTCAGTGAAACAGGACTGAAACGAGGGTGACTCGGTTCAGAAAGGGACATTATCCGCTAAGATAGTCTTGGAAATGAGTCTTGACTAACAATAAATGATTCTCTATGATTATGTGTGTATGCCACAAAGTTTCATGTTTTATGTTATAATTATTGTGATTACATTTCACTGCCATGATTTATCCCATGTTATGAAATTATGATCTCTTTTCCTGGTTAAGATTTCTAAAAGTTATGTGCTTGTGTATACGATGTGATTGATATTTTTCTTGTTTACCCTTACTGAGCATTTGAGCTCACCCTTTTGTATGTTTTCTTTCCCCAGGTCAGGAAGAAGGTTATTAGGTAAGATATGCCAAAAGGGACTCTAGATATGATGAAATAAATGGGAGGCAAAGTAGATGCTTTATGAACCAGTTGTTTATGTTTCCCAGTTTCTAAAGAAACTATACCTATACGGTCCTTTCGTGGTTTTGTTATATGTTGTAATAAGTATGCTTCAATTTTGAAGTATTAACAATGTATGTAAAGTATGGGTCGTTATAGTTGGTATCAGAGGAAAGGTATAGTAAAACTTTGGAAACTAGGATGTGAAAGCCTTAGTAAGAACCCTAAGGATAAGTCTAAGAATAGAACACAATCTTAGTGTTTTAGAAATGGCCATGAATAACCTAGGATAAGACCTTAAGCGTGAAAATTTTATTCTTGAATTATGTGGTTTTCCTATTATAATTAGTGTTGCTCACACTATTCTTCTTGGTTTTAGTCAATGGCTGGAACCCGAAGGAACCGTGTTAATGCGGAATGCGATGAGAAATGAAATGATTATCCCCCTAAGCAACCAAACGATATGGGAGCTGGAATGAAAAATCTTGTATCCATGCTCACACAACTTTCTCAAGATATGAATCATGCAGGACTTACAAATGAGCAAAGGAAGGAGCAACATTATGTTGAATCCTTCATGAGGCAGCATCCACCTTCTTTCAGCGGGTCTACTGATCCATTAGTTGCTGAACAATGGATTAGTACTACTGAAAAGATATTTTCAGTTCTTCAATGTTCTGAACATGATAAAGTCATCCTAGCAGTGTATCGTTTGTAAGGAGATGATGATCAGTGGTGGAATCTTATTAAGAATACGAGTCAAAGGGATGAAATTGATTCCATGGAATGGGACGAGTTCAAGAACTTATTTTTCAATAAGTACTTCCCTCGTATTCTCCGAACAAAGATGGAGAAAGAGTTTCTTGAACTGAAGCAAAGAGATGATGAATCTGTTGGTACCTATGAAGAAAATTTTACAAGACTTTCAAGGTACGCTTCTGGTATTATTATCCAACCTGAGAGTAAGATCGATTGATTCTTTAGTGGCTTAAAACCAAGTCTTCGAAGGGCGTTAGCCATAAGGGACTTCAATAGCTATGAGGAAATCGTTCGATGTGCTCTCATAGTCGAGATAGAGATTGGAGTAACCCATCAGTCATATGGGTTTGATAAAAAGAGGAAAATGGAATTCAAAGGAAAATCTAAAGAGCACACTGAAAAGAAGATGAGCTTTCCCTTATGCTCAAAGTGTGGAAAGAAACATGGAGGGAGTTGTCTTAAAGGGACAAGTAAATGTTTCAAATGTGGAAAGGAAGGTCATCGGGCATTTGAATGCCGCGATAATGGGAAGAAGATGTCTAATGATACAAACAAAGGAAGGGATACACAGAATGAACCTACTACACTTCAATGTTTCAAGTGCAAGGAGATGGGTCATTATGCCAATCAATGCCCAAATCCAAGGGTTGATGATGATGGTCGACGTCAACAAACTCTTAAGGATAAAGACAAAGGAAAGTCACATGCAATTTCTATCAGCGACGTGGAATACGATAACGATGTGGTGAAAGGTACACTTACCATGCACTATAAAGTAGAAAATGTTTTATTTGATTTTGGATCCACCCACTCTTTTATTTCTGAAGAATTTTCTAAGGGTTTCACCGTATTACCTCAACAATTAGATGTTGAGTTAGCCGTGACCACACCTAATGGCACATCAATCACATCAAAAGTTTATAATTCTTCTCCAATTGACATTTGTGGGAAAGTGCTTCCTGCAAATCTTGTGATCCTTCCTTTAGTGGAATTCGATGTGATTCTTGGCATGGATTGGATTTCTTTATACGGAGCTCATATCAATTTCCAAAGAAGGGAAGTCACATTTCATATTCCAGATCAATCTATGATCTTCTATCAATGCAAGGATGAACATAACCTTCTAGTGGAAATTTCTTCCATTTTATGGGTATTGATTCCACTAAATGAAGGTTATTTATCTCAAATGGTTGGTGAGAAACTCGCGATTAAGAATATGCCCATCGTATGGGAGTTTGATGATGTCTTTTCGGAGGAATTACCGGGTCTTCCACCAAATCATGAAGTTGAGTTTTCAATAGAACTCGTACCGGGTGCTTTGCCTATTTCAAAGACACCTTATAGAATGTCCCCAGTTGAGTTGCAGGAATTGAAGAAGCAACTCCAAGAGAATCTTGATAATGGATTCATACGCCCTAGTGCGTCACCTTGGGGAGCACCTGTTCTATTTGTTAAGAAGAAATATGGATCAATGAGACTCTGCATTGATTATCGAGAACTTAACAAGATCACTATCAAGAACAAATATCCTCTCCCACGCATTGATGACTTATTTGACCAACTACGTGGAGCTCAATACTTTTCCAAGATTGATCTTCGTTCAGAGTATCATCAATTAAGGGTCAAAAGGGAGGATATACCAAAGACGGCTTTCCGTACAAGGTATGGACACTACGAATTTATAGTGATTCCATTTGGTCTTACTAATGCCCCTACTATCTTCATGGATCTAATGAATAGAGTCTTTAGAGACTATCTTTATCAATTTGTGGTAGTCTTTATAGACGATATTCTTGTCTATTCAAAGAGAAAGGAAGAGCATGAAGATCACTTGAGAATTATATTGAAGACCCTGAGAAAGGAGAAGCTTTATTCCAAATTTACCAAGTGTGAATTTTGGCTTAAAAAAGATGCATTTTTGGGTCACATAATCTCAAAAGAGGGGATATCTGTGGATCCAGCAAAAACAGAGGTTATCGAAAGATGGTCGAGACCAACAACAGTAACTGAGATCCGAAGTTTTCTTGGTTTGGCTGGATATTATCAACATTTTGTAAAAGATTTTTCACGATTATCTAATCCACTCACCAAGTTGACTCAGAAAGGAGTTAAGTTTGTTTGGACAGAGGAATGTGAAGATAATTTCAAGGAGTTGAAAAGAAGGTTATCCAGTGCACTTGTGCTCACACTGCCTTGTAGTGGAGAATGGTTTTTGATCTACAGTGATGCATCCAAGAAGGGATTGGGGTGTGTTCTTATGTAAAATGATATGGTGATAGCTTATGCCTCACGACAGTTGAAAATCCATGAGCAAAATTACCCAACACATGATTTGGAGTTAGCTGCGGTAATCTTTTCATTAAATATTTGGAGGCATTACCTTTATGGTGAAAGGTGTGATATTTATACTGATCATAAAAGTTTAAAGTATATTTTCACACAAAAGAAGCTGAATATGCTTCAAAGAAGATGGTTGGAGCTGATTAAGGATTATGACTGCTCAATCCATTACCACCCTGGGAAAGAAAACAAGGTGGCAGATGCATTAAGTCGACAAGACCATGCTAGTTTATCCATGATGAGGATCACAAAAGATCCAATATTTATGGATTTACAAAGGATGGATCTTGGAATTATAATGGAAGGTGAAAAATCTTATCTTTCTCAAATGAATGTTCAACCATCTATACATGTGAAGATTAAAGAGGCACAGAAAGAAGATGTCGAGTTACAAAAGAAGGTGAGAAATGTTCCTGAATTCAACCTTGATTGTGATGGGATAATAAAGTTTAGGAATCGGGTTTGTGTTCCTCCCATCCCTGAATTAAAGAAGGATCTGCTGGATGAGGCTCATAGTTCTTCATTCTCTATTCATCCTGGAAGCACGAAGATGTATAGGGACCTAAAAAAGTACTTCTGGTGGGATGGAATGAAAAGAGATGTTGCTGAATATGTCTCTCGATGATCGGTTTGTCAACAAGTTAAAGCTGAGAGACAGAAGTCTAAGGGGATGTCACAACCATTACCCATACCCGAATGGAAATGGGAAAACATCATTATGGACTTTGTCACAGGACTTCCTAAAACATCCAAAGGCAATAATTCTATCTGGGTCATAGTTGATCGTCTTACAAAGTCTGCACACTTCATTGCTATTAGAGAGGATTTTTCTCTAGATCAGCTTTCTAGGATATATGTAAAGGAAGTGGTAAGATTTCATGGAGTACCACTTTCTATTATATCTGATCGGGATCCTAGATTTACCTCAAAGTTCTGGTGAATTCTTCAGCATACTCTGGATACAGAGTTGAGTTTCATCACTGCTTATCATCCTCAGACAGACGGTCAGTCTGAGAGAACAATTCAAACCCTAGAAGATATGTTGAGAGATTGCTCTATGGATTTTAAAGGAGGTTAGGATAAACACCTACCTTTGGTGGAATTTTCTTATAATAATAGCTTTCACTCCAGTATTCAGATGGCTCCTTATGAAGCTCTCTATGGAAAGAAATGCAGGACTCCAACTTGTTGGGATGAAGTTAGGGAAAGAGAGCTATTAGGACCTGATCTCATTGATGAAATGGTAGAAAAGGTCAGATCTATTCAACAACACATAAGAGAATCTTAGAGTCGACAGAAAAGTTATTCTGACAAACGAAGAAAAGACCTAGAGTTTGAAGTGGGTGATAAAGTGTTCTTACGAATATCTCCCTGGAAGAGGGTTATGAGATTTGAAAAGAAGGGGAAGTTGATCCCTAGATATATCGGTCCTTTCGAAATACTGGATCGTGTTGGGAAGGCAGATTACCAATTGGCGCTTCCACCGAATCTCTCTCAAGTTCACGATGTGTTCTATGTATCTCTCCTGAGAAAGTACATACCTGATCCTTCACATGTACTCAGCTCAGAAGTTGTACCGCTGGAGCAAGATCTTTCTTATGAAGAACAACCGATAGAGATTCTGGATCGTAGCGAAAAAGTTCTACGAAACAAGACCACTCGATTGGTGAAAGTTTTATGGAATAACCACCAACTTGAAGAAGCTACATGGGAGCTTGAGGATATGATGAGGGAGAAGTATCCTCATCTGTTTGTTACAAAGTGACGAATTTCGAGGGCGAAATTCTTTTTAAGGGGGGTAGAATGTAACACCCAAGATTTTTATGAATAATATTTTGTTTTTATGTTATATATATATCATCAAAGTAATCTTTCACTACACACTATCTTGGCTTACTTTACACGCAATCGTGACCTTCCTCGATAGCTTGCGTTGTACGCAATACCGAGTTTCACTAAACGACGATATGCTATCAAAATATTATTTAAAATAGCCTTTATGAATAGTAATAACCACTTTTTGAAATTTTATCTTTCAAAATGGACATCATTTTTGGATTCGGAATACTGAAATTAGCCTAGGATGAAATTTTGGTATTTTTCTGAAAACTTTCAATTTTTGATGAATAGTGAAACCACTAAGTGGTAGGTTAAAAACTGAATTTTGCATAAAACTTAATTTTACCGCTTCTGTGAATGGAATGTCGAAAATCCGACAGACACGGTTGATATCAGTAAGTAAAATGTGGTTTAATGAGATAAAAATAATTTTTTTCTGAATAGTAACTTTTTACTTTTTTTACCGCGGTTAATAGTAAATAGGGTAACTAAGGGTAAATATGATATTACTATTACCCTAAAACATGTCCTAATTCTATTGGATAAGTGTAATTCGACCAAAAACAACCTTATGAATATAATATGACCATTTAGGTCCACTTTGATCAGATTATGACATTTAATATTATTTTATTTAATGAATAGTTAAAATAGTTAAAATCAAAGTTTAATAACTAAAACATTTTTAATATGGGGTTATACATACGATAAATTCAACTATAAATATTCCTTAGAAAGCTAAAAAGATTTCCTACATAATGATATTTTATTTATAATTTTTAGACTTTAAATAAATTAATTTATTTATGAAACAACGATGATGTAGTAATTTCCATTTTAAGGAAATGTTAACATAATTGATGTTATAAATGCTCAAATAAATGTAATTTGAGACTTTTTATGAATTACACTAATTTTATAGGTTACTATGATATATTAGTATTTATTTAATCAACTTGTTTTGAACATATAATTCTGTTATGAATTTCAAAAAAATCATATATCAAATAGTGTCAAAATTGACACAAAATAGTTTTTAAATCAAATATTATATTATTAATTGTTATTTTATTCCTAAAAATCTAATGTTCGGCCAAATGACTTAGATAAGGATATATATATTAATAATAAACAACTTGGGGTTCTTTTGGCATGTTATAGTAAGTGTATTAACCATATAGTGTAAGAAAACAAAAAGTCATGGTAAAAGTCAAATTATTTAACTTAGAGTTAAATCTAATTGATAAGGTTAAAATAATAACCTAAACTTGTCTAAATCCTATTGGTTGATAGGATTTCGACCCATACCCACTTTACCTTCGAAAGAAGACCCTTTGGAACCATTATAAACCAATTTTGACTTTAGTATAAAATAATATTTTGAGATATTCCTAAGGTGCCCCTCTCCTCCCTTATAAAAGGGCACCTCCTCCCCCTCCTCCTCACACAAATTTGAGCACTCAAGCTCGGACAACCCCTGCCAAAATCCCTTATACACTTTCCTAGAATAATCCTAGAGGTCCTGGTCTTCTTTAAAGACCAATCTTAGTTCCTTAAGTGGAGGATTCAAAGAGGCGTTTCAAAGAAGAGGTAATATCCATTACCGATCTTTTCAATTTCTTTCTTCTTCAACTTCTTCTTCTTTAGTTTTTTCATGATAAAGTAATAACATCAGTATTAATTACATACTGATATGTTATTATAAATATGAAACAACCCTAATTCACCTTCTATCCATCCTACGTAAAAATGAAATCACCGCGCGTGCGTACGTACAGAATACCGTCTCCACGCTGTGGTGTAATCTATTTTCCACCATCACCTTACAAGGATTGGTATAATGGTGTAATGAGTAACTATATATTATTATTATAAAGTGATATTGATACGAAAATAGTATAAATACACTTAAATACCATTCCACGATCATGGGAACAATATCATCGCTCGTGCGTACGTACGGAATACCGTCTCCATGATGTGATGCGACTCGTTCTACATGGTCATCATTACATAGTAATTATATAAATTAATTGAATTAATAAATATGATATATGTTACAATAATACCATTCTGGATATAACGTATCTATAACCTTAAAATAAGAATAATAATTTATTCGGAAAAACACGCATAAGAACAAAAGGCAATAAAGACCCGAGTAACAAGTAACAATGAAATATTACTAATAAGAAGCTAAGAATATGACCATATATGATATCATATCAATATGTATGATTCTGGAATAAGTCAATAACATTATTTAAACCATTATACAGGAGCTTCGGACACGTAAAAAGCAAATCGGACCTAAGGTAAGGGAAATATCACAATCTCATTTTTATCCGAGATTGTTTATACATTGAAATTTACTGGGGTGTATTTTATCATCCACATCCATTATTCCTCAATATGTAATATTTATATCCTTATACAATAGTTTATAACCAATTTTACCCTTCGGTGAGTTTTTAGTAAAAGATATGAAAGGAATCTTTTGTCATTTTTCGTATGAGGTACTTTTTTGACTTTTCCGACAAAAGTACTAGAAGAATGTTTTTTTTGACTTATACGGCAAGAATGGATTTTTAAAACATTATTTCCAAGAATATTCCTTTATAATTTTTCAATTTTATTTTTAATCAACTTCTTTTAGTTTATAATTGTATGACATGTTTAGAAAAGAAAAGTGTTCTTGAAGAAGAAAGGATATTTTCCTCAAGAATGGAGTTCAAATGTTTTATCAAAATTATTTTCCATCTAAGATAATATAGGGTTCTGTTTTTATCCCTATTATTACATGGATTTGATTATGTTTTGAGGGAATTATTTTTATGAAGTCATTTACCTTATATGATTTGTTTTATGATTTCATGATGTTTCAAGAATCCCATTTTTGTTACATGTGTTATGCGATGATGTATGATTTATGATTATGTGGCACACATAAGAAAGGATTCATTATAAGATGGGTGGGACCTATATCTCCCTCCAATTCATTGGGTAAATATTTTATATCTCATGAGATAGACATGGCTGGAACGGTAGGTTATACCGGTTCAGTGAAACAGGACTGAAACGAGGGTGACTCGGTTCAGAAAGGGACATTGTCCACTAAGATAGTCTTGGAAATGAGTCTTGACTAACAAGAAATGATTCTCTATGATTATGTGTGTATGCCACAAAGTTTCATGTTTTAAGTTATGATTATTGTGATTACATTTCACTGCCATGATTTATCCCATGTTATGAAATTATGATCTCTTTTCCTGGTTAAGATTTCTAAAAGTTATGTGCTTGTGTATACGATGTGATTGATATTTTTCTTGTTTACCCTTACTGAGAATTTGATCTCACCCTTTTGTATGTTTTCTTTCCCCAGGCCAGGAAAAAGGTTATTAGGTAAGATATGCCAAAAGGGACTCTAGATATGATGAAATAAATGGGAGGCAAAGTAGATGCTTTATGAACCAGTTGTTTATGTTTCCCAGTTTCTAAAGACACTATACCTATATGGTCCTTTCGTGGTTTTGTTATATTTTTTAATAAGTATGCTTCAATTTTGAAGTATTAACAATGTATGTAAAGTATGGGTCGTTATATAAAAGCTTTAAATATTATTTTATTATACATTCATATTCTTTTTATAATGGCTCAAAAAGGACTTATTTTGAGGATAAGGTGGGGGTTGGGTCGAAACCCTCTCAACCAATAGGTTTTATACAGTTTTACGTCACCATATTAACCTTATATTTTAGATTTAACTCTTAGTTAAATAGTTTAACTTTTACAATGTCTTCTTGTATTTTTATATTACATGGTTAATATACTTACTATTAAATGCCAAGAGTACCCAGAGTGGTTCATTAATGACATATATATTATTATATAAATCCTTTGGCCAAACCATAAAGTTTTAGGAATATTATATCAATTAATAATATAGTATTTTTTTTTAAAAAACTCATTTATGTCAATCTTGACAATATTTAGTGTGTGGTTTTTCTGAAAGTCATAAATACTTTATCACTTAAAAAAAATTATTTATTCAACCCTAACATGTCATATTAAACTATAAAATTATTTTAATGCATAAAAGTCTCAAATTACTTTTATTTGGATATTTATAATATCAATTATTTTAATATTTCATTAATAAGGTAATTACCACATCATCGTTGTGTTAAAAATGTAATTATTTAATTTCTAAAATTATAAATAAAATACCATTATGCAAGAAATATTATTATATTTATAATAAATATTTATAGTTGAATTTATCTTATGTATAACCCTATATTAAAAATGTTTTATTTAATAAAATATGAATTTAACACTTTTAACTATTCTTTAAATTAAATATTAATTAATGTCATAATCTAATCCATGTTGATAAAAAAGGATCATATTTTATTCCTAAGGTTGATTTTGGTCGAAATACACTTATCCAATAGGATTAGGACCTGTGTTAGGGTAATTATAATATCATTATTACCTTTAATTACCCTATTACTTTTAACTGTGGTAAATAAAATTCAAAAGTTACTATTCACCAAAAAATTATTTTCAACCTATTCAACAACATTTTACTTAAAAATTTCAAACATGTCTCTCATATTATTGAAATCAAATTCATAGAAGCGGTAAAATTACGTTATATGCAAATTTTCTAACGTGCCTAGAAGGTGGGTAAAAGACGTTAAAAAGTTAAATAAAATTTTATACATCTAATATTATTATAAAACAACTCCAATGAATTAAATTTAACTAAAATAGGAATTATGTTTCTATTTTTTACTTTAAATAAATATAAATAAAAAAATAATTATTTAAATAAAAATTAGGTTTAAAAAAATAATGGAGTGTTTTTCACTTTTCATAAAAAATTGAAATTTTTTAGAAAAATACCAAAAAATCACCCTAATTTAATTTCGATATTCCAAATCCAAAAAATAAGTCCATTTTGAAAAATTAAATTTATAAAATTTCAAAACGTGGGCATTAGTAATCATAACAGTTAGTTTGATTGATCGTGGTGTGCTGGAACGTGAAGTTGCATACATCGAAAGTTTTTATATTATTGAAAGAGAATTGTATTGTGGAAAAATGGGGTGTTACAACATGTATACGGTTTAGACCATTGGTATTACAATGTAAACTGGTTAGTGAAATAACATATATTGGGAATGAAGAAATATAGTATACTCCTTGAATTGGATGAATCGAGGTATGACTGAAGTGATAGATTATGTCGTGTAATTTGATGAAATGTTTTTTGGGGTTTATTATGATTTTGGTATGGATTTTATGGTTGAATAATATAGAACATTATTTATTACCTTTTATAAAAATTTGAAGTAATGTTATGAAAATTAGATCTTTTTTGAGTCTGATTGACACAGTTTTATGGCTATTGAATCAAGAGAGTACCTTGTAAATAGTGAGTTGGGAACAAAAGTAGTGATACATTTCAAACAACTATATGAGAGGATACATAATGTTATAATTATTAAACATCATAGTGGTGATAATTTTCATGGACCTTGAGTTATATTTACTGGGGTGTGTCTTATGGTGAATATTTTCTGTGAAACAAGAAATTGGTGGTGTGAGGGACCACAATATTAATTGAGTTAAGAGAAATATTTTTTAAGAAATTATAAACTATGACATGAGCATGGCTTGTGGTAAAAAATGATTGATGATGATGGATATCAGTTGTGATAGTGGATCAATAATAAAGAGGCCCTATAGTGGGGAGGCAACATTGGATAACTTAAGAATTTTATTGCAATTTTATTAAATTCTTAGTCAATGTTGGATGTGGAATGTTTTTTTAAACAAAAATATGGTTTTTGTTGTCTAGTGGGGTCTCAAGTCAAAAAGATACCACTTTTGAGGGAAAACCAGAAATATAACCATATACATGTATCTATTGATTAAATTTTTGATAATGTTATTTGGATAGTGTTTTATAAATCCATTAGATATGGGATAAGGGTTTAGTGGTGTAACTAGTTTAAATTTTTGGAAAACCAGTTTGTATAACGAATGGTTCTATGTAACCTTATTTCTCAGGCATGAATCACAATATGAATGTAAAGGATATACAATGTCGTAAAAATTATCTAAGGAGTGATATCTAGAGTATATGTGGGATGTAAGGGATGGATGTGGATTTTTGAAGACCAGTTTCATTAACCTTCAAGGTGTGTTTTTATGATTTAGGAATTCCTAAATGCCTCTATGCATGGCATTATGGTGGAGATTTTTTGGAATGATCCGTGTTGTAGTTTGTGGGATGAGTATGTGTTGAGAAATAGAGTTGGATAGGGTTCATAGTTATAATGATCATGACATTTTAGTGTCATTTACATTACTAAGTCTCATAGTCATATTATGATTTATGGTCATGTGTGAAAATTTATATTATATTACCACATGTTTTAATAAATAATATAAAATATTTTAGGTAATGAAGGTATGGTCACACACTTCCCTAATTTTCAACATGGATCATAAAAAATTATAAATAATTTTAGGGTTTTTTATTGGTCAATCATGGGTTGGTGTCACTCTTTTCTATTATTGTGAGGAATTTTATGGATTTTAGAAGGTAAAATGATCTCCCTATAAAAATTTGACATTAATATGGGTTGGATTTGGATTTGATATCAATAAAAAACAATAAATTTTAATATTGTTTTAATTTTTTTAACCGTTTTTACAACGGAATTTGTGAGACTGTTGATAGTGGGGGTTTTCCCCATTTGACCTTCTGTGGGTGAGACCATGTTTTTTAAAATATTTTATCGTTATTTTGTTTTGTTGTTTTTCTTTTCTAGTGTGTACCTAGATACACGATGATGCATGTTTTATGTATAGACATATTAAAACACTACATTTCATATCAAATTTATCATTTATTCCTTCTTGTTATGACATATCCCTACTTGGGTCAATATGTTTTTCGTACATGTTTGAGTAATGAGAACCATTTGATGAGTATGCATTTTTTGAGATTTTTTATGTCCCTTTTTTTCATTTACAATGTATTCATGATGATATGATTTTTATTAGTGAAATATACTGATGGGTTTGATGGATCCCAATTCCTTAAACCCACCATGAGAGAAAAGGGGATGGCATGAATTTCGTGGGAGAGATGGGGTATTAGTTTTGTTAAATGTTAGGGCAACCCATGAGTGAAAAGGTATTATTTAATACATAATGTGAAACCTCCCATAAGTGAGAATGGTTGTCTGGGGTACCCCATGTGAGATATCCATTCTTTGATAGGTCATGTCCTAGATGATTGAAATGCAAACACCATTTTTTATGGGTTGTGTCAGTGATTGATTATACCATACCCTTCACATTCCAGTAAGGTAAAAGACATGGAATATGAAATCCATATAGTGTGAAGGGTTGGGTAATTGTTTCGACATGTCACCCTACTTCATATATTTGATTTCAGTTTGAGGTATGGGAAACACATACATAGTGTAATCATGTATGTTTTTGAGTTTTTGGTATGAGGTGACTATCTCAATTACAATATTGAGTTGAATCATGTGGGGTTAGGTTTTATGGTTTCCAAGTTAGCACAAGATGTATTGACTTTTAATTTTATGTTATTTTTTTCAACTTGGTGTTTTTAATTGGATTTATTTCAATCCTTATATTTTTATTTCATTCTCATACACATCATCAGGGGTGAAAATAACAATATTTAGGCATTAGGGATTCCTAATGGGTCATTGTATTAATCCCGTACTACTATATATTGAAGGATTTTTTTATTAATGTGGGTAGAAATATTTTTCTTCACTTAAGACTCATGTATCTCTTGGAATTGGTCTCATTGTTTGGTTATTAGTTCAAGGAGGCTGAGTATTTGACAACAATATTTTTTGTGTTGGCCTATATGCTCTTGAATTTATTTCATGATAATATTTTGTATGTACATTCCATTGTGTAATTTATTCTATATAATCTTATTTATTCCATGTTTATCTTATAATAATTTTTTATTTGTCCATAATTTATATAGATTAAATTATTTACATTAGAAAATTTGGTGTTCCATGTTCCTCATCATTTTATATATGAATTTTTTTGATATTCCTCTTATATGGGAATCTCATAATAAATTTTCAGTAGATGAAGGTTTTACCTTGGTTCTCTATTTTAAAGTTAATTTCCATCCAAATACTATTTAAACCCTCACATCTAGTCATAAGACTCTATTTTATAGTTAGGTCTATATATGGTAATATGTTGACCCCATATTAAATGTTGTTTAGGTGATCAAGGTATGGGAATTCCAACTAACTAACTATTCCATAACCTAAAACATGCTATGTTGCCATTTGTAATTCCCCTGCCCATATTGATCATATGTCACCCAATCATTGGGAGATAAAAGACCTCAGAAACACCACCCCAAATACCAAAGGTTTTTGAATAATGATGAAATATTAACAGAATCTATTGGATATTATTCACTCATTATAAATCATGAGGGATATATCTAATTCTACCAAAAATTAGAAATGAATAATTTATATAACAAAAATCCCAAAAATATATGGAAAAATAATCAATGAGTCAAGAGGAAACCAATAGTATATAATAGAAAAAAATAAAATATATTTCCTTATGAACTAAAACATAACAATGTATAAGTAGAATATTCACAATTAATGTGATTCGTATAAAATAAACAATAACACATTGAATAACATAAGTGTTAAAAAATTGAAAATATAAACTATCATCTAGCCTAACTCATATAATCCAACCTATTAGAAGATAATATTAATAATATACTATACATGTATAATGAATCCTTGTCCAAATAGTACTTAAAAAATAAGTTAAATATTTTGGTGTACTAATGATGGTGTTTTTCATGGATCCCTATAACTACCCAATGTTTCTAAATGGAAATTCCAATCTCATAAGTATGTCATAAAATCCAATGAAAAAACAACATAATAAGTTCTAAGTGTTTTTTAAACATAGGTTTGTCACTTCTGTGTTTAGAATTTCAAAAATCTGACATTCACAGTTGTGACCAGTATGTTATTTGGAGTCCGATAAGAAAAACTTAATTTTAGGTGAATTGTAAACTACCCTTTTGAATTGTAACATACCCTTATGAATAGTGATATAACCTAATGAATAGTAACCTTACCTATGCTAGTATTAAAATAATATTGAACTGAAATTATGATGTGCCAGTATTTTAGAATAAGTAAATGAATGTTTTAAAATTTGGTTTTAATAATAAATTAAGATTTTAATTGAATATTAAATTAATAATATTTAGAAAATTACTTTAGAAAAATGTACTTCATTTTTTGATTCTACATGTCCAAAAATGGTTAGGGTGAATTTATGTGATTTTTCTGAAATACTGGAATTTTTTATGAATAGTAAAATCCAATAATTCACAATAAATGATAAATAATGGACTAATTGATTCATTGATGATGATATTATGATATAATCCCAATTTTTTCTAAGTTACATGCATTTATTATGGTTATTGGTCATGGAATAATTACTATTCCTTATCTTGTGAAGAAATAATAATCAAATGATTAAAAAATTATAAAAAGCCTCCTCCCCTCCACTATAAATACCACTCATTCTTACCTCTTCTCTTCACTCCTCTCAAGTCTTGTTCTTGGAAAATATTTTTCCCAAATATCTCCCCAATCTCCTCCCCCACGTCCAAAATCCTCTATCCTATTCAAAATACCAAAACCTCTTCCCTTAAGAGGTTCTCAAAGTAGGATGTTTCAAGAGGTAAATTCATCTTTCCAATTCCTTCTTTTCTTTTATCTTTTATTTTTTTTCTTTCCTCACCTACCTTCACCCAAATAGTATAATAACTCTAGTAACATACATGTAATGGATTATTTTATGCTAATGGTATACTTCATTATCTTCTACCCTTTCCCAACCTTTTTTTTGAAAGGAATGAAAGCATCGTTTGAGATGTGCTAATTTAGCACATTCAAGGACAACTGTTTATCAATTTCTATTATCATATTTAAATCAAGACATGAAACCATTTTTTTTATTGTTGAATCAGAGTATACTTATGTAATATATCCTATTTTGATTATGTTTTTTTTTCAAATGGTATTAAGTTATAAATTAAAACAAGTTCTTTTTAATCAAACCCACCAATTAACAAAAACGGTTGTCACTTTTGTTTTATATAATAGTTTGACTTCACTCTATGTAAAAAAATTAAATTTAAAAACTTGTAATATTATGGATTTTCAATAATATAATATAACTTCAATTCTGTAAAACCACTTTCATCTTACATGTTTATCCAAACATAAATATAAGTGAAACAGTCATTAAAATCAAGTAAACAAACGAGCTCAAACAATGAAATTGAACCTCATAACCAATCAAAACCGTTATGAATGAACTGAAAATAATTATACTAAAATAGTTACATATAAAATAAGTTATGGAATTATTAATTAAAAAACCTAATTTGTTTATTAAGGTCTTTAATAACAAATGGAGAACACCAACGGATTTAAGGCAAGGGATCCTCCCCATTTCACTTTTATTTCAAGATTGTCCTCTATGTTATTTAATTTTATGTGCGATACCTAATGATGGGGTATTATTTTTCACCTTTACCATACTTCCCTAATTATTTATAAGTTATTAGAAACCCCATTCTCTCTCAAAAAATCTCTTTCAGGTACAACCAATACCATGCCAATAATCCGTAATGAATTCAACCCAAACCTCCTTTACTCCTTTAGGTTTCTCTATATTTATTTTTACCCGATGGAAGTTGTCTTTGATTTTTATGTAAAAATTATACATACTATTTATAAGCTCCAAACTCATGTTCCAAGATCCATACCTCATTCCTTTTTTGTGATATACATGTTTTTTTTAGAGATTTCCACCTCGATACCCCTGATAAGCAATCATGTTTTTAGGGAACTTTCCAAATTCTTACCCAATTTCATGTGCACTATATCCTCTATTTTAAGACACCTTTGTCTTTATCAAATAATTATTTTTATTATGAATTTTTTTTGGTTCACTTATGTTTTTTTATAAAATATTTTTCCCTTTTCTATTTTAAAAGCTCTATAATATTTTCCTTAAAACCGAACAAAATGTTTTAATGCTAAAATTTCCCAAATACATTTTTTTATAATTTTTCACTCCTTTTTTACATCATTTAACATGATATATGCCTATTTAATGACCATGAATTTTATAATCCCTTTATTTCATGGACACTTTCATGATACGCTCTTTGGTTATGATTTATGTCATGATTGTGGTACCCAATTCTATCCATGGGTATCCTTATTTTTATGAATCGATGATTATGTATGATTATTTATGCGGAAAGATTATTTATTTGTTAAGAATACTCATGAAAAGTTTGACATGGGTATTCATAGATAGCGATCCAATACATTGAGTAATGTTAAGTCTCATGAGATGCGATGTGAAACGGGATTGGAAGTTAGACTTGACCCGTACTAAAATGGGAAATGGGATTGACAGTTAGCCTTGACCCATACTAAATAAATTTCTTATGATTCTGCCACATTTATATGATTCCATGTTTATATTATCCCATGCTTATATGATATGATTTCATATGTTCCATGCTTTGTTATCATTATGTCCTGCCTCCTAACTCAGGCTCTTTAGATGTATCCTTATGTTCATTCCCTTTCTAGGATTTTTAGCTCATCTCTTTGTTCATGTGTTCCCCAGGGTACCCTATGTAGATGTAAGGGCTTAATGGAAGTTAGGAGTTCTTTATGGAGATTAAAAAAAATAAATGTTTTTTTAGCCCCATGTTTTATGTTTTATGTACCTAGTCTTCCAAGACACTAGACTTAACGATCCTTGGCTTGTACTTTGATGTATAATTATGCATAAAATCATGTAATGTTATATATAAAAGGCTTGGGTCACTATAGTTGGTATCAGAGGGAGGTATAGTTATTTTTATAGATTAAGAATAGATAACCTTAGTGAGAACCTTAAGGATGAGACAAAATATAATAAAACTTCCCTAATTTTTTTAAGTATAGAGTAAGTGGTTTATCAAGAAAATAAATCCCTGTCTGGATATGAGCAGGTAGAGGCGGCTCTAGAATAGATGTACCTAGGAGTGAAAAATCTGACAAGGAGTTTCAGGCTTGACCCAGGGTATCCTGGTACATGACAATGGGCCTTTCTACACTCTTGGTTATACCACTCCTGGGGAAAATGCTTTGGTAGATTCATGAGCTTAGTACAAACCATTATTAAGGTACAATAAATCCCAGAAGAATATATGTCATGAAATAGATCAAGGATAACCAAGATTTAAACCTAATGAATCACAAGTTAGTATGTACTTTTTATTTATAAGTTCATCCTTTTAGGTTCAAGGATTCCTTTTTATGATCAATAACCAAGTATTCAAGACCTCTAATTATATGTTCTTTTTCATAGTTAATGGTGGTAAATAGAAGAACATTATCCAACAACCAATGTGATAGGAAATTTGAAGATTACCCAAATGATATGCTTGATATGATGGGAGAAGGTGCTCAAAACTTCATGACAGTACTTGCTCAGCTGGCTGGAGTTATGAATAATAACTTGAATCATGTGGAAGGCCCTCCTCCTGCATGGAAAGATCATGTTGTCATAGAATCCTTAATGCGGAAAAGTACACCCATGTTTAGTGGGTCTTCTGATCCCCTCCTCGTGAAAAAATGGATTAACTCCATTGAAAAGATATTCTTTGTCCTCTTATGGCAGAAGAAGAGAAGGTTGTACTAGCTTTCTATCGTTTTGATGGGGAAACTGATCAGTGGTGGAAACTAATCAAGAATACAAATTCCAAAGAGGATATTGATTCCATGGATTGAGAGGAATTCAAGAGGATGATTTTTAAAAAACATTTTCATCAAAACCTTCATCTCAAGATGGAAAGAGAGTTTCTTGGACTCAAACAGAAGGAATATGAGTCCATCGGGGCGTATGAAGAAAAATTTATAAGGCATGACAGGTACACATCTGGTATTGTCATGAACATTGAAAGCAAGGTGGACCGTTTCTTAAGCAGACTAAATACGAGTCTATTATAAGAGTTGGTGAATTGAGAATTTGATAGTTATGAGGATATTGTCCATTGTTCCCTCAAGGTTGAAATGGAGATTGGAGACTCTCAGGGGTATTGTGGGCCCATCGACATGAAAAGGAAAATGGAGAAAAACATGTGTGGTTCATCAAAAAAATCCCATGATGGAAAGAATCCTAACTTATCCCCTTGCAAAAAATGTGGGAAGAAGCATCTTGGTTACTGTCTGAAGGGAACTATGAATTGCTTCAAATGTGAAGAGTTTGGACATCTGGCCATGAACTGTCAAAGGGATATGAAAAATCCCACTAATCTTGAAGAAGAAAGGAAGGTTCCGATCAACACTCAGCCAGTAGTGTAGTGTTACAATCTTAAGGATCACAAGCATTATGCAATAAATTGCCTTAAGATGAGTGTTTCTAGAAGAGATCAACAAAAACCTCCATGAAAACAAGGAAGGGAATATGTTATCACTACTACTGAGGTGGAGCTGGACAATGATGCAGTGAAAGGTATGCTAGTTATTCATTCATGAATAGTGAACATACTATTTTATTTGGGTTCTACGCATTCTTTCATATCTTGAAAGTTTATTAGAACTATTCAAACACCACCTCAAAATTTGGAGGAAAAGTTATATGTGAGAACATTTCATGGGGAAATCGTTGCATCCATGGTTTATAACTCCTCCCCATTTAACATCTGTGGACCGAACCTCCTAGAAAATATCATCATACTTTCTTTATTGGAGTTCAACGCTATTATAGGCATGGATTGTCTATCTTTGTACAAGGCCAACACCAACTATTAGGAAAGGGAGATTACTCTTCACATATCGAAGCATCCTACGATTCATTACAAGTTTAAGGAGGAAAATGAGTGTCTTTTAGAATATTCATCTCCGGTTTGGATATTGTTTCCTTATGAGTAATAATTTCTAGCTCAAATGATCGAGATAAATAAGAGAATCAAACATGAAAACATGCTCACCATGAGGGATTACACTGATGTATTCCTTGAAGAGATGTCTAGTCTTCCTTATGACCGAGAGGTTGAGTTTTCAATTGAACTTATTACTAGATCTTTTACTATATCAAATAAACCTTATAGAAAGGCCACCATATAGATGGAAGAACTGAAAAATATGTTACAGGATAACATGGAGAAGGGTTTTATATGCCCGAGTGCCTCAACTTGGGGTGCACTAGTCCTCTTCGTCAAGAAGAAGGATTGATCAATGTGCCTCTGCATTAATTATCATGACCTCAATAAAATCATTATAAAGAAAAATTATCCCCTACCATAGATAGATGACTTGTTCGATCAGCTTCGGGGGTACTATTATTTCTCTAAGGTGGCCCATTGGTCGGGATATCCCAAATTAAATGTTAGGAAGGAAGATATTCCCAAGAATGCCTTTAGAATAAGGTATGGACTCTATGAGTTCATAGTTAAGACATTCTAACTCACTAATGCTTCAACAATTTTTATGGTTTTATCAAATAGATTCTTTAGAGATTTTCCTTGGAAAATTTGTGTAGTCTTTATTGATGATATTTTGATATATCCATGTGCAAGGAGGAACATGAAGAGCATTTGAATACTCTGTTAAATACTTTTCAAAGGGAGAAGTTGTATGAAAATTATAGTAAATGAGAGTTCTGGATGAGGGAAGTATCATTAGTGGGGCATGTTATCACCAGGAAAGGGATATCTGTGGACCCTTCCAAGACTAAGGCAATTGAAGAGTTGCCTAGGACAACTTCTGTAATGATGATTCATATCCTTCTAGGTCTAGCTAGGTATTCTCACTGATTTTTGAAGAACTTTTCATGATTTTCATACCCAATGACCAAGATGACATGAAAGGGAGTAATGTTTGTCTAGACATAGGAATGTGAATACTATTTTAAGGAGTTGAAAAAGAGGCTTATCACTGCTCATCTACTCACACTCCCTACAAGTGGAGAACTATTTGTGGTGTACAGTGATGCTTCAAATAAGGGATCGGGTTGTGTACTGATGCATAATGATAATATGATAGACTATGCCTCAAGGTAGCTGAAAATCCATGAGAAAAACTATCCTAATCATGATCTGGATTTGGAGGCTGTGATATTTGCATTGAAAATCTAGCGGCATTATATCTATGGGGAGAAGTGTGAGATATATACTGACCATAGGAGTCTTAAATATATATTCACACAGAAAGAGATTAATATGCACCACTGAAGATTGATAGAGCTCATCAAATATTATGACTGGTCAATCCACTACAACCCCGATAAGGAAAACAAGGTATCAAATGCTGTAAGTAGAAAGGATCCTCCATCACTATCATTTATGAGAATTGAAAAGGATCTGATATTATTATATTTTCAAAGGATGGACATGGGAATAATTAAGGGAGGAACATCATAAATCCTTTCTCAAATTATTTCTCGACCATCCCTCTTGGAGAAAATAAAGGATGCTCAAAGAAAAGATGTGGAAATTCATAAAAAGGAGGAAGCTATTAGAAATGGGAAATCCTCCAATTTAAAAATTGATGAGGAAGAAGTTGTAAGATTTATGACATGATTTTGTGTACCAACCATTCCAGAAATAAAGAAAGATCCATTGAATGATGCACATAGGTTGAACTTCTATATCCACCCAGGGAGCACAAGGATGTTTCGAGATCTATGAGAAAACTTTTGGTGGGACAATATGAAAAGGGAGATTGATGAATAAACATCAAAGTTCCTGGTATGTCAGAAAGTGAAGGATGAAAGAAAAAAGTATAAGGGGAGGATGCAATCACTTCCCATACCTGCATGAATGTGGGTGAACATTACTATGGAATTTGTCACTAGACTTCCAAGGACATCCTGAGGAAACAATGCTATATGGGTCGTTGTGGATCAACTTACGAAGATAGCTCACTTTATCACAATTCGAGAGGAATTATCATTGGATAAACTTTCATGTATTTACATAAAATAAGTGGTAAGGTTTCATGGATTACCACTATCTTTTGTATCTAATTGTGATCTGAGATTCATCTCGAAGTTCTGGAAAAGTCTCTAGCATGCTCTGATCAATGAACTGAACTTCAGTACAGCCTATCATCCTCAAAGTGATAGCTAGTATGAGTGAAATATTCAAACACTAAAAGACATGTTGAGAGCAAGTTCTATAGAATTAAATAGAGGATGGGACCAACATCTTCCACTGGTTTAATTCTCCTAAAACAACAGTTTCCTCCCGAGCATCTGAATGGCACCATATGAAGCCCTTTATGGGAAAAGGTGTAGAACACTGGTGTGTTGGGCTGGTGTCGGTGAGTGTAAGCTAACAGAACCTTAAATGGTTGAAGAAATGGTAGAGAAGGTGAAAACCATTCAACAACATTTCAAACCAGCCCAAAGTCGACAAAAGTGTTATGTGAATAACCATCGATGAGACCTTGAGTTAAAAGTTGGAGACATGGTATTTCTATGCATATCTTAGTGGAAGAAGTTCATGAGGTTTGGAATGAATGGGAATTTAAGTCCAAGGTACATGGGCCCCTTCGAGATCCTTGATCGAGTCGGATCTGTGGCCTATCGACTAGAACATCCACCTACTATATTGAAAGTACATGATGTCTTTCATGTATCCCTCTTAAGGAAGTACCTACCAGACCCATCACATGTACTCTCTTTAGAGGTGGTACAGTTGGAGAATGATATCTCTTACGAGGAGAAACCAGTGAAGATCTTGGATCATAGAGACAAAGTTCTACGCAACAAGACAAATCATCTAGTTAAGTTACTATGGTGAAACCATAAGTATGAAGATGCAACATGGGAACTATAGGAAGCAATGAAGAAGAAGTGCCCTCACCTGTTTACGGCTTAGAATATTAAACAAAATTTCGAGGGTGAATTTTCATAAGGGGGGAAGAATGTAACGACCCAATGTTTCTCAATGAAAATTACCTTCGCATATGTATGTCATAAAATCCAATGAAAACACAACATAATAAGTGCTATGTGGCAATTAAACTTAGGTTTTTCACTTCTGTGTTTAGAATTTTGAAAACATGACATACACAGTTGTGACTAGTAAGGTATTTGGAGTCCGATAAGTAAAACATAATTTGGGGTGAATAGTAACCTACCATTATGAATAGTAAAATACCCTTATCTATAGTGATATACCCTAATGAATAGTAACCTTACCTAGGATAGTATTAAAATAATATTCAAGTTAAATTATGATGTACCTGTATTTTAGAATTAGTAAATGAATGTTTTAAAATTGGATTTTAATAATAAATTATGATTTTAATTAAGTATTAAATTTCTCATATTTAGAAAATTATTTTTGAAAAATGGAATTAATTTTTGGATTCTAAACGTCAAAAAATAGTTAGGGTGAATATTTGGGATTTTTCTGAAATACTAGAATTTTTGATGAATAGTAAAATCTGATAATTCACAGTAAATGCTAAATAACGGATTAATTGAGTCATTGATGATGATCTGTGGATGTAAGACCAATTGGTTATAAGTCACATTCATTTATTACTATTCTTGTTCATTAAATACTTTTTATTATTTTTCTTGTGAAGAAATAATAAACTAATGATTAAACAATTATGAAAACCCTCCTCCCCTCCACTATAAATACCACCCATTCTTACCTCTTCACTTTACTCCTCTCAAGCCTTGTTCCTTGCCAATATTCTTCCCAATTCTCTCCCCAAGATCCTCCCCCACGTCCAAAATCCTGTATCCTATTAAAATACCAAGACCTCTCCCCTTAAGAGGTTCTCAAATGAGGAAGTTTCAAGAGGTAAATTCCTCTTTCCAATTCCTTCTTTTATTTTATGTTCTTTTCTTTTTGGTTTATTCCCTCACCTCCCTTCACCCAAATAGTATGATAAATATAATAACATACATGTACTTTAATTTTTTTATTCTAATGGGATATTTTATTATCTTTTCCCCATTCCCATCTTTTTTTGAAAGGAATGAAAGAACCGTTTGAGATGTGCTAATTTTTCACATTCAAGTACACCGATTTATCAATTTCTATTATCATCTGTAAATATTGTCATGAAACCATTTTTTTATGGTTGAAAAATATTATATATAGGTAATATATCCTATTTTTATTCTATAATAGTTTTTACAAATGTTATTTAGTTATAAATCAAAAATGTTCTTTTTAATCAAACCCACCAATTAACAAAAACGGTTGTCACTTTGCTATTATATAATAGCTCGACTTCACTCTAAGAAACCAAATTAAATTTAAAACCATGTAATCTCATGGATGTTAAAAAATATAATATAACTTCAATTATTGACAACCACTTTCATCTTACATGTTTATCAAAACATAAATATAACCGAACAAGTCATTAAAATCAAGTAAACAAACAAGTCCAGACAATGAAATTGAACCGCATAACAAATCAAAACGGTAATGAATGAACAAAAAATAATTATAATAAACTAATTACATATGGAATTTTTGATGTAATTATTAATTAAAAAACCTATTTTTTTATTCAGGTCTTTAATAACAAGTGGAGACCACCAACGAATTTAAGGTAAGGGATCCTCCTCATTTCACTTTTATTTCAAGATTGTCCTCTATGTTATTCCATTTTATGTGTGATCCCTAATTATGGGTATTATTTATCACCTTCCCCATACTTCCCTAATTGTTTATAAGTTATTAGAAACCCCATTCTCTCTCAAAAAATCCCTTTTAGGTACACCCGATACCTTGCCAATAACCCGTAATGAATTCTACCCGAACCTCCTTTACTCATTCAGGTTTCCCTATCTTTCATTTTACCCAAACGAAGTTGTCTTTTATTTTTATATACAACTTCTACCTACTTTTTATATGCTCCAAATCATGTTCCAAGATCCACCCCTCATTCCCTTTTGGGTATATACATGTTTTTTAGTGATTCCCACCTCGAGACCCCCCGATAAGCAGTCATGTTTTAAGTGAACTTCCTGAATTCTTACCTGATTTTAAATATACTCAATCATCTGTTTTAAGACACCATTATCTTTATAAAATCAGTATTTCTATTATTAAAAACTTATTGGTTAACTTATTGTTTTATATAAAGGATTTTCCGTTTTCTATTTTAAAATCTCTATAGTATTTTCCTTAAAACCGCACAAAATGTTTTAATGCTAAAATTTCCCAAATACATTAATTATAAGTTGTCACTCGTTTTTGACATCATGTACCATGATATATGCCTATTTAACATCCATGTATGTTCTAATCACTTTATTTCATGGGCACTTTTATGATATGCTCATTGGTTATGCTTTATGTCATGATTATGGTACCCAATTCTTTCTATGGGTATCCTAATGTTTAGAATGGTTGATTATATATGATTATTTATGTGGAAATATTAATTATGTGGCAAGAATACTCATGAAAATTTTGAGATGGGTTTTCCTAGATATCACACCAACGCCTCGGGTAATGTTAAGTCACATGAGATGCGATGTGAAACCGGATGGCGGTTATCCTTTACTCGTACTAAAAAGGGAAACAAGATTGGCGGTTAGCCTTGACCCATACTAAAGAAATGTCTTGTGATTCTTAAACCTTTATATAATTCCATGTTTATATGATCCCATTCTTATATAATATGATTTCATATGTTTCATGCTTTCTTATCATTATGTCATGCCACCTAACCCATTTTATTAAGATTTATCCTAATTTTCATTCCCTTACTGGGATTTTTAGCTCATCCCTTTGTTCATGTGTTCCCCAGGGTACCCTATGAAGATGTAAGAGCTCAAAGGAAGTTAGGATCTCTTTATGGAGATTAAATAAAGAAATGTTTTTAGCCCCATGTTTTATGTTTTCTGTACCTAGTCTTCCAAGACACCAGACTTTATAATCCTTGTCTTGTAATCGGATGTATAATTATGCTTAAAATCATGTAATGTTATATATAAAAGGCTTGGGTCGCTATAATCCAACTCAAAAAATAATATTCTCCCCTGTGTAATTTAGTAATGTAGCACCACTGGTTATCTCTTAATTAGGATTCAAAATGTGTTTTCAAATATAAAATTTTTATTATATGTTATTTAAATTGGGGATAAAGTTGGTTAGAATGGTGATAAAATGAAATAAAAACATAATGAACTAATGCCAAATTGGAATTTAGGATAGAATAAAAATAATCTTGAGAATCATATTTGAGAAATAAAAATTTTGGGATTGTTTTAATCCTGAATATAGACTATTCAAAAAAATTATTTCAAAATATCTAATTTAATTACATTATGAACTCCCAAAAAACTTAACTTGAGTACCTAAAATTTACATGATATTATATTAAGTCCTTAGAGTTATTTTTATCTTCCTAGAAATGTTGTTTGACTAATTAAAGGCCTGACTGAGTCCACATAAAGATAAAACTCCCTATTTTTAATGGAATTGACATTCCAATGAAATTTAAATATAGACAATGTGAACTTTAAATAAATATATTTTCATAAACAACCATCATAAGTTATAAAATAAAAAATTCAAAATATAAAATGGCATTATTATTTAACAAAAAATATTATCCAAATGAATTAAAAAAGATTACAATGAATAATAATAGACTCAAAGGAAGTTTTTTTATAAACTACCCATTACTACTAGGGAGTTTAGCCTTACATGGCCATATTAACTATATTTAATTATTTATCTCCTTATTTTTGTGGAATAGGTCCTATTATGTGCACATGTAACATACTAGCATAGATCTCTCTAGATTTTTCTTCCTCTTTATTTAAAATATATCATTCTTATGATATTGGTAAACCCACCAATATCCTCATATTATTCAAGTTTTTAATTTATACTAGGTCATACAAATCTTCACATATACACAAAGACCATGGGTTTAAATTTGGGTTTATGTAACTTATTTTTACTAAGGGGTCTTGTACAAGATTGGGATCATTTAATTTTATTTTCTATACATATATGACTCTTATATAATGAAATGATACTGATGTGTTGGACTATTGACTCATATCAATGTGTATCACTAATAAAATAATTCTTTAAAATTTCACAAAATTGTTAAATATTAATATTTGAATATTTTTTTACATTTATTTCATCATCATATGTCTTTTTATGAATTATAGTGAAGTTTATAACTTTTTTTCAAAAGAAAAACACATATGATTGTTCATATTCAATTTTATGAGAAGAGAATTTTTTAATGTGGTGTAAATAAATATAAATATGATGAAAAAACATAACCATATTTTCTTAAGTTATTATGATGCCTTATGTTCAATACTTATAGAAATATTAATTTCATATTCAATATATAAATATTCCAAAAGAAATCATTCTAGATAAAATTGATGAAAATTATTTATCAATTTATTCATTTAATAGTTAAAAACATTTATTAAAAATAAATTAATCCATTTCCCCATAATTTCTTAAAAAACACTTAACATTAAAAGTGTTGAAAATTTTATCAAAAATAAATATGGGTGATGATTTATTCAATTAAATTCACAAGTAATGTTATAATTTTATTAGAATCTGAAATTTGAAACACAATTATCTCTTAGACTCCTTGATATAAAATACTTATGATCAAGATAGATGAAATTTCAGCACACATTAACACATGATCCACTGTTTAAAAATTAGGGACCAAAAATATGAATTCCTTATTGATACTCATTGTCTTAAATTCCATATTTATTTCATTCAATACATTACCTCACTATTGAACCTACCATTCACATCAAATTTATACACCACTTTAATATTTAATCATCATAAAAGTATATTTTTTTCAATGTTTATTCACATAGAAAAAATTGAAAGGGTCAAAATATTATAGATATGTTTCAAAATAGACACTGGATGTGATTAAATGTCTTTTATTAACCATGATAAATTTTTTGGCTTATTGAGTGGTTGATGGTTGGTAGATTTTATTACTAAAAACTATTATGGTCAAGTAATGGGACTTGATTGTAATTTGATAAAAAAATACATGATTATAATATACACTATATAATAGGTCTCATACTCACTCCCATATGTTTTAAATGATAATAAATAATATATATGTCTTAATGGATAGTGAACTACATTCCGTATTCTACTAGTACAAATTATTAAACATAAATACTTTCTTATATTTGATATTTTTTTCTATTTTAATAAACTATCCATGTGGAATATTTTGTATTAGTTTGTCATATTTTGGTTTTAAAGTGTTATATGTTTCTTCTAACCCTATTTAGAATAATAATACATGGTTTATGATTCATATATCTTATTTCAAATGGAATTTATCCAATAATTTTTCTATTAAATTTATCTAGTAAGGAATAAATATCAGTACAATAAAACTTATTTTTCTGATCAACAAACAACCTGGAAATATTTAGCTCTAAAAATATCAACTTCACCCAAAATTAAGGATAATCATACCTTGAATTTCACATTCAAGAGAAATGTAAATATGGGAAATGGGTTTTAATGTGGATACCATACAACGTATTTAATGACTATTAGAGGATTATGATTTTAAAATTTAATTTTATGATTATTTTAAATTATTATTTCAAAAAATATGTTTCCAAAAATTGAATCACAAGATCCTCTACTATGGTAGGAAAAAACCATATCATGTACAATTTAGGAATATTACCTTTGATATGCCATTATTCAATAACATATTTTAATGATATATTTTATAATTTGGAGTTGACTAAAATAACTTCATTTTTTATCCCATAATATCAATATTTTCTTAGAATGAATTTTCTAGTTTAGTATGAAAGTTCATTATTGAGTCAAAATATAGTTTTAATTAATCTTCAAGATTCAATGAATTTATCAATAAATATGAATGAACTAGAAATTTATAAAACTATTTACATAAAAAAATTTATTTCATTACTGATATTATTAATTTTCCTATATAATTTTAACATAAAAAAATACAGAAATAATTTTTTTTAGATATTTAAAATTTTTCTTTAACATAAATAATGTTTTTCATTTGTTCATTCAATCAAGTATTTTTAAATTGATATTGAGTTTTGGAATACCCATAATGTCCCGTAAACTATATGTCATTATTATAATTCAGTTCATATCATTATATCTGTCAGTAAATATAATTATAACTTATATATATAAAAATATTATAACTATTATTTCTCTAATAAAATTGTAATATATTTATGTTTTTATATTTCTGGAATAAATTATCATATATATATAAACTATGTTTTATAAAATTATTATCACATTTTATATCAGAAAATCATGTTAGGTAATCAGGGTAATTTTATTTTTAGTCATTAATATTAATTTCTATGGATAATGATTAGTTACTTTGGTTAACATTAAAATAATGGTAAATGTACTTTTACTATGGTGGAGTGGAAAAAAATGTTAAAACACATTTAATAAGGGATATTTGTGGTGTGGATCAATAGAACCTCACCCAATTCTTCATTTTCTAATTTTTTAAGAAAAATCCTTTTTTTAGGGAAAATAAATTTAAAAAACTTTTATGGGTATATAAAAAACTACAATTCTACTCAATTATAGAAGGGTATCATCTTCAATAATCAAGACTCACATATTTTTTAAATTTATCCACTAAAATGTAGCATTTTTATCCTCATATAACCTTTTATCCCATTTATAATCTTCTTGTCATCATTGGTATACACCTATACATATTATGAAATATTTTCTTCAAATTTATTTCTTTTATTTGTTATCTTACATTACATGCAATAAGATGTTTAATCAGAACACCATACACCATTAAAATATTATTGTTAAATATTATTCATATCATATAACCATTAGATTTTGAGATTCAAATAATACTATCTATATTTTGAAAATATATTGTTACAAATGTATAAAATTAGTTAATTAATTATCAGTTAAGTAGACATCAAAAATAAAAACCAATTGCCAATAAATAAGATTATATTATAATAATACTTTTTTTATGAGCTTAATAGGTGTTTATCTTAAAAAATTATATCGATAAATAATATTTAATTATTGTATTAATATATTTAAATATATAGATAAGATATTCAATTTTCTGTTCTAAATATCATCTAATGTTTCTTTTTAACATGGGTTAAGAATAAATATCTTACTATTTATAAAAATATTTTTTTATTAAAAGTTTATTTTATTTCATTTTGAAGTATAATTTTTAAATTTTTTTCATCCAATTATAGAAATTGAAAATATAAACCTTACACTATATTTATAATCTTAGTGATAAAATTTTATTAATATGTACCTTTTATTTTCTATAAACATTTATAATGACCATAATTTGTTTCATTCCCCCCCAGTATTGATACACTATCTAAAGTATGATGGGAATAATGGGATAAAGATTAAAAAAAATTCTATAACATCGCATTATCCTATTTATGGAGTGTATTTCTAACATTTTTAGAAATTTATTTAAAATAGTTCCACTTTATTCCATAATTTAATGAATATTATAGTTATGATATTTTAAGAATAGAAAAATAAAAAATTTCATTCCCCTAATTTTAAAAATATCATATGAGTTCACATAAGGAATTTTTTTGGCAATATATGATAGTGGATTTTTAGCATATTGAATTTTTTTCCTTAGTGTAATTTATTTCAAATTTTTTATAAACGTATAATTTCCTTAAATGCCTATAGAATGATGATGCATTATTTATTGAGTGGATAGAAGAATAAATTATAATAATTTAATCCCATTAAAATTTATATAATATGAGTGATTAATAATGTTCTATAAAATTTTAATATACATAAGAAAAAAAGTGATGTGTAAAAATATTAGATTTTAATTCCAATGTCGTCTTCATGTATTTAATTTCAAATTTATTGAATATTTCCAAAAATTCCTATTAATGATATTTCATAATAAATAATATTTAATTAAATTATTTAATGATAATAAAAATGATCTCTTCTATTTTTTGAATGGAATTTTGTTTAAAATAATAACCGTAGACCACTTAGGTTTAATTTTACAATTTTTTATAACATTATTGATCATTTTAAATTTCCATAGTTGTTATTGTGATTAACATAAAAAATAAATGAAAATGGTGTTAATAAATAATATAATCCTAAAAATTGAAAAAAAAAACTGTATAAATATCATTGAATGATATTATTTGTACCATATTATATTTTTAATTGAATATATTTAAATTTGGAATCATTTTAATTAATAATGAATTTACAATTTTTGAATAATTTCTAAAAATATCAATTGTTTCCCCAACCTAACATATAAAAGTGCACCTATGTATTCTCTTCATTACCAAAAATTAATCATTATAGGTCAACAAATGCATGTAAAATTATTTTTTATTCTTATTTTATCCCAAAAAAAAATAGGGTCCTTTAGAGGAGATCCAAATGGGTTATTTTAATGAATAATAATTTCCATTATCTCGACACTTTCTTCAAACTTATTTTGTTCCTCCTATAAATTGATAGTAGTTAACATAATATAATTAATTCAACATCCAATTTTTACATTAATTACATTATTATAATGTGAACACCATTATCCATACTATTTCCCTAATAATTGGAAGTGAAATTATATGTTTTTTGTAGGTACAGCTGACCATCTCCACATAGAGATACAATTATTTTTTCTTACCATCTTGAATGGATGGGTATTATGTTAGGTTTAACGTTTATATATGGTATTTATGAAATAATTATAATTCATTTCAATATGTTATGTTAATTTTTATTCATTTCAATTTTAAATAGACTTTAATAATGATATATTTAATTAATGAATATGATATATACAATATTATAAAAATTCTATGAATTTTAATTATTATTTACCTTCCTTTCATTCGATCCTTCAAAAATTATGAACAGTGTTTATGCATGTGTACTGCCTACCATTTCCCTTAATGGTTTAATTCATTTTTCTATCACATAATTTTATGGGTGAATATAATTATATACAATATCATTAATATTTATGATTTATATATATATATCATGATTTACATTATAGATATATTTAAAACATGATCAATGTACACAAATAAGTACTACCAAATTGAATCATTCTTGAAAAATGAAACAGATGTCACACAGAAATGTTAGCTTAATAATATGTTGAAAATAAAATATTGAGATTATGTGATTTTTAATTTTTTAATTGTGTGGGTATTCCTACCTATATATCCTCTCAAATTTTTAACCAACCTAATTTTTCAAATACATGAAGGTAGTTCTCAATCCCCATGGGCTGACATCTCGAACAAAGGAAAAAAACTAATAGAGAGAACAATTTCTCCAAACCTTAAGTATAAAACATGACATTTATATATGTAAAAAAAGAAAATAAGTAATAAAATATTAATATTTGTGTGTGTGTGTGTATTATAAAAAAATAGAATAATATATGTGATATAACTGATAGGGTAGAAAAAAAATCTATTTAATACAAGTCCATTTACCACAGGAAACCAATGAAACATAACTAATTATGAAATCTCTCTGTGATTTTATAGGAAACCCCCACCATATCAATATCAAGATACCCATACCTAGAACACTAATAACCTCTAAAACTTACTATACTGCCTTCCTTTTTTCATACAAGGAAATACATAACATGGAAAATGCTCCACCAAAGTGGTAAATAGGGTTTGAGAAAACAGGATTAGTATGGTCCAATACCAGGTGTTTTATATCATGGATATGAACTTTTATCCAACCAATCTCATATTTAAATAAAACAAGGAAATATTTTTAATAATTTTCATAGATAAAAAGTATTGAAGAAATTTTTTTTTTTAATTTTCCAAAAAATAAAATAAAATTGTTAAATAAGGTTCAAACCATTTCACACATATATATATATATATAATATATTCCATAATAAACCAAATAATACATCACTTATCAAATCAAATCCACTGAAGTATAATCAAAATATTAAAAACCAATAAATTCCAAATCAACCAATAGAAAAGGTAAGATCACACCAAGGAAAACATTAGAATAAGATTGTTATGATTGTTATACATAAATAAAGACAATTGTGCATTTATTTTTCCTCCTGAATTTTTCATTGTGTTTAGAGAGAGTAGGATCAACCCAAAAAATAAACCTACCAATATGTCTATTAAGTCCATATAACAACAATCCTCTTGTGTATATGAATCCACCATGAGAAAAGAACCTAATAGTGGATGATGACTATCACTACACCTTCCACATAAGTACCTATAGATTCTAATGTCCTCTATTTTTCAAAATATTTAAATCAACAATTTCATCACACCATTAAATGAAAACAATTTCACAATGATTTGAATCCCCCTTTTCATTTACCCAAATCATGAGGGAACCCATATTATATTAAAAAACCCATTTCAATACACAGTAATCAAATCATTCAATTTTATCTTTTAAAAAAAAAATTAAAAAAAAAATAGAGGTAATGTAGTTCACAAATGTAACGCCCAGACCCCAGTTACCCAGAGTCGGTGCACTATTACATAACATTGGAATGATACAAGGAATCATGTACCGAAATACTGATCAGTTTAGCAGCCTTTAAAGTACTAGATACATTAATAAGTTTTACATTACATCATGAAATAAAAACATCAATTTTTTTCCCCTTTTGAACACACTTATATCCTTTTCCGATCCTTGGAGGTCATCCATAAAATACTTTTTCACATCCTAAGAAAAATAAAACATAGAAATTGGTGAGCTTAGATTCTCGGTAAGGATAAAAATATATCAGAAAATTTTATAAATAAGCATAAACATTTAAGGAAATCTATAAGAATAAAAAATCCTTTTAAACATAAACTTCAGCATAATATGGAAAAGATAAAATCAAATAATGACATTTAATTAATCACATGGATATTCTTCTAGTGGAATAATGACATGAAATATGAATATCCAATTTCATAATGATGTAATTCATAATTCTAGACATCATAACCACATAGTCAAGGCCTTTTGCAAATAATACAAATAAAATTTTTCCAGGGCCTTGTGCCAAGACAATACTTTGTCTCATGAGACCTACCGATGCATCGAAGAGATATAGCGGGCTCCACTTGTCACTTACTAAGTCCAATTCATTCATCATATGAAAAGGCTTAAAAATAACATAATCATTCATATTAAATCTAGCATACGAAATGTCAATAATTTATCTATAGACCATAAATGTTGCAGAAATAACACATCTGCGGTCAAACATATCACAGAACCTTCAATACAAAATGGATGTTTCATATCATAAGAAATCAACTTCAAACAAGCTTAAAACCCATTATATGATATTGACAATGATAAAATCAATTTTTTTGAGAAATATCTCATTCTATTTTGAAATAATATAAAAGTCGTATAATTATAAAATAAAACTTTTATTTTGAAACTATTCTTATAATCTTGTAAGGGAATCTTCGACGATGTTATAATGGTGGAAAATAGCCACACCCGCCTTATAAGTTAAAAAACATTCTTTCCTTAATTTTGTCGAAAAGGTCATAAAGTACCTTGTTTGGAAAATGACGGAAATATTCCTTTCAAAACATATAAGGTCAAATAAGGGTATAAATGACTTCAACCCATTGTCTAGTAAATTGGAAAAATGTTTTGAAATAAATTTTTAATAAAAAACATATGTGGATGATAAAGAGGTCCCAGTAGATACTTACATAAAAACAACCTTGTATAATAAAGAGATTGTGAAATTAACCCTTACCATATACTTTCCATTATTTGAGGGTACGTTTAACCTCCTGTATAAATACCATAGTATGTCATTAAAATATACCAAAACCATATTAATATTTAATATATCATACAAGATTCATTTATGACTTTATACTACCCATTTAAAAATAATTTCTATGTTAAATTAACATTTCGGGTAATAATTACTTTCCTTATCGTACGTGTTTTAACTTGTTACTCTTGATTGTATCACTTAGATCATGATTTATATACTTCAATAATATAAAAAATTATTTATATATCATATATATTTATAATATAAATATGTATAATAGACATATATATGAAATGGGAAACACCATTTATGGAGACGGTAGCCCGTACATACGCATAAACGCTGTTTCTGTTTTCTTATCATATTGAATGGTGCTAAGTGAATAAGATATATGTAAGTATATATATATATATATCTACAGTGGAATTATTATCTCATTTATTACATACTTATTAATGATATATATTTTTATAATCATCGTTGAATGGTGAATGTGGAAATTAATCTTATCGCGTCGTGGATATGGTAATCCATACGTACGCACGAGTGGCAATATCATTATATTGATGGTGAAATATAATGTAATTGAACAGTATATCATATATAAATAATCATTAACATTTTATATTTATTATTTACATCAGTCATACTCATTATTATACCCATCCAAATAGTGAAGTGTTTGAATAACAAACTACACCACGGCGTAGAGACTGTAATCCGTATATATGCACGTCTGGTGACATTTTCATTTATAGAATGGATAGAATAATGAATATGGTTTTAAAATTTTTAAAATAACATCATATTATATAGAATATACTAGAGTTATTATTTTAGAATGGAAAAACAATGAAATAGGAAGTGGAAGAAGAAAAGAACTTGAAGGAAGTGATGAAATATTTACCTCTTCTTTGGGTTCTTCATTTTGATTTGATCAAAAGAACTATATAGATTGGGTTTTTGGCCAAAGGAAGGCCTCTAGTATGAAGGGAGGAACGTTTGGAGAATATTATGGTAGGGTTTGGACGATCCAAATGTCTATGGAGGTGTAAAATTAAGTAAAGGAGAAGTGAACTTTTATAAAATAGGTGAGGGTCGCTTTAGGAAAAGCATGAAATATTATTTTATAATATAATCATTTTCGGTTTCTAATGGATCAAAAATGAATTATTTAAAGGATAAGGTGGTTATGGGTTGAAAACCTCTCAATAAATTGGTTTTTAACAGGTTTAGGTCATCATATTAACCTTATCCTTTAGATTTTACTATCAGTTAAATAGTTCGACATTTAACATGTCATTTTGTATTTTTATATTATATGGTTAACAATATTACTATAACAAGTCAATAGAAATACATGTGTTTAATTATTAATAAATATAACTTTATCTATGTCCTTTGGCCAAACCTTATATTTTTATGAATATTATAGTAATTAATAAAATAATATTTGTTTAAAAAATCAAATTATGTCAATTTTGACACTATTTAATATTTGGTTTTTGAGAAAATCCTCAAAGCTTGATTACATAGAAAAAAATTATTTAATAAACCCTAACATTTAATATTTTCCTAGAAAATTATTGGGATTCATCAAAAGTCTCAAATTATATTTATTTGGATATTTATAATATCAATTATATTAATCTTTCATTAATAAGATAATTACTGCATCATCATTGTGTCATAAATAAAATGAATTATTTAAGGTCTAAAATTTTTAAATAAAATAAAATTATTTAGGAAACTTTTTTAGATTTCTAATGAATATTTATAGTAAAATTTATCTTATGTATAACCCTATATTAAAAATGGTTTAGTAATTCATCTTTGAATTTAACTCTTTTAATTATTCTTTAAATAAAATAATAATAAATGTACTAATCTTATCCAAGTGGACCAAAGGGAGTCATATTCTATTCCTAAGGTTGTTTTTGGTCTAATTATACATATCAAATAGAATTAGGACATGTGTTAGAGTAATTATAATATAATTTCCCCCCCTAATTACCATATTTACTTTTGACCGTGGTAAATAAAAGTCAAAAGTTACTATTCACCAAAAATTATTTCATCTTATCAAACAAAATTTTACTTAGTGATGTCAATCGTGTCTCTCATATTTTTGAAATTCAACTCACAAAAGTGGTAAAATTATGTTTTATGCAAATTTTCTAATATGCCTAGAAGGTGGGTAAAAGAGGTTAAAATGTTCAATATAATTTTATACATTTAATTTTATTATAAAATGAATTCAATTAATTAAATTGAACTTATACCGGTATTATATATCTATTTTGACTTAAAATAAATTTAAATAAAATAAATACTTATTTAAATAAAAGTTGGTTTTAAATAATAACATAGTGTTTTTCACTATTCATCAAAAATTGAATGTTTTCAAAAAAATACCAAAAAATCACCCTAAGATAATTTTGATATTCCGAATTCAAAAATGAAGTCTATTTTACCAAAATAAAAACATAGAAGTTCTATTTATTAATTTAAAATTAATTCACATTATCAAAACCAAAAAACAGGTGTTTAAAAAGTAAAAACAATCAAAAGATTGACATGTGTTTATGTCAAATTTAAATGTAAAATTACTTATAATGACCTAAATTGTATTAAATTATAAAAAAATAATTTAATTATACTTCAAAACCATTCAAATTCATATTTTATCATTATAAATTATTTTTATTAAAATAATTGTTTTCAATTAAAACATAGTATTTTTCACTATTCATCAAAATATGAAAGTTATTAGAAAAGTACCAAAAATTTATCAAAACAAAAAATCTATGTCCTTATTCTAATGAATAATTTAATATCATTATATTGAATATATAAACGTGTCAAATATTGGTTTTAAAAATGGTTCTCCATTAAAATGCGGTAAAATTGCATTTTTTTTTAAAAATACTAATTTTATATGAAAAATATGATTTTGTTCTTATATTATGTCTATGAAACAAAAAATATGTATGTTAAAATTATATATAGTATTTAAGATTCAAAATGAATTCAATACTATTCATAACCTCTTTTTGAAATGTTAGTTTAATAATTTGTGGTGCGCTCGAACTTGGTGTTTCCTGTAGCGCAAGCTATTGAATTACATTAATGGGATAACTTACTATGAAATAATGGAGTGTTACATTCTCCCCAAATTAAATAAATTTTATCCTCTCAATTTGGAAATTTTCTTCAAAAATAAATGGTTAAAAATAAAAATATACCTTTTTGGAAAACCCACATAGGAAATTGGTTTTATAAAATTTACTATTAATAACATGGAAAGGGAAATGAAAAACTCACCACCAGATTATGATCATTATTAGGAGAAAATTGGTGGAAATTAGAGACACATAATTGTATGAAAAATGTAAATATTTATAGGGAGCGATTGAGGTCATCAATCACAAACAAGTGTATAATTGAGGGCCTCAAAGAAATCAATTTAAGATGTTGTAAAATATCATCGGTTCCACAAAACATAAGGTGTTAGGATAACAAATTTTTGGTTTTAAGATCCATTCCCTAAAGATTATGAATTTATTTATTCATAGAATAAGAGGAAAAAAATATACCTGACAAGTATAGTTTTATCCTTCAATTAATTCCTACCACAAACTCATCTTTCACTCCAAAAGATAATATAATTGAAAAATATTATATTTATCCTAATCTTATAGGGTTCGAAAAATAATGAATTTAAAATTAATTTATCATACTATTTAAATAAATTACATTATATAAGCTAGGACATCACGTAGGAAGGCGTTAGGTGATGCACCCTTGTCACCCTTCGGTTGTGGGTTCAAGTCTCGTAGCCTTGCCGGGAGCGATGGGTTGTAGCCCGACCTCCAGGTTGTCCTTTTTATGACAATACAAAAATAATCTAAAGAAATTCTTTCTCCTTAACAATAGTATTCAATGTCAAAATTAATCTATTCCAACCTTTAGACTTATCCAAAATACTTATGTCCAAACCCACAGTCCAAAATTTACAAGGAAGGTAAACACAATGAAGATCCTTTTTTCCACGTAATAACGTGTGAATAACTTCATCATGTATTCTTTAAAAACACAATAACACCATGAATTATCATATAACCGTATTGATTACATTCATGCTCCATTATTCTTTATATATGACTAGATATAATCCTCATATCCAAAAATGTTTTAAACTCAAACAATGATGGAATATAAAAATCATTAATCAGTTTCAAGGTAGTCAAGAATATCCAATATAATTTATCCAAATCAATCATATCTTTTTCCAAAATCACTACATCAGTATCATAATCATATTATGTTTTATATTTCTCCCAACCATATATTTTCCATAAATTTAACCTACCATTGAGTCTCTATTCTTGGTTCCACACAATCTCAAGTCCTTAATGAAATAGAACTGCAGTACAATCCCTATATACTATATAATTCTTATAACATGTAAATCATTAATAAAATACTGAAATGGAAAAATAATTTAATAACAACATAAGAACTCTTAATCAATCATCATCATCTTCGGTAGTATTATAACTTTATTATTATTCAATAACAACATTTGGGGTATACTCTGATGATTTGGATATTGATTCGCGTAGTGTCCCAACTCCTTTCATAGGAAGCATTGTACATTTGAAACATTTTTCTTACCCTAGAAATCACGTACTTGGTGTAATTTTTCTCCAAACTTATAAAAAACTCCCAGTCTCTTCAATCATTTACCATAGTGATTATTTCCACAGTTGTCACATATGGGAAAATCCTTCTTTTCTGTCTCCCTTTATCCACCTTTCTCAATTCCATCATTCTCTTTTTTTTCTTCCCTTCAAATACATAGGACTCAGAGAATTCTTTACTTATCTTATTAACACGTGATATTATTTCTTCATCTGATGAGAATACGTGGGAGACTATTTCCATTTTAAATGTTGGATTAATTCCATGAAAGATATGATCCTTATTAGTCTTTCAACCACGCGTATTGTTGGAATTCTCATTCCTTCTACTAGGCGCCATTTCTAAACAATGGAATACAATAGGTTAGTTTATAAACCACAATGCATAATTCCAAACTTGTAAAATACCTAACATAAATTGAAAAGATTATGCATATAATCTATAATCATAAAATGTTTTATTTGAGGAAGTTTTTACTCCTAAATCCTTTATAATAGATTATAATGAAAATGTAAATTATCCTAAGCATATCCCTAGGGAGTGTCGTAACCAAGAGTGTAGCAAGGCTCATTGTTGTGCACTAGTTCCCCTTTGAGTCTAACTCAAAGCGGTGTTTTCGGGGTTTACCCCTAGGTATATCTCTTCCAGAGCCACCTTTACCTGATCATATCTAGAAAGGTATGTATAGCTTGGAAAACTCACAAAATATCTATATTATTAAAATTCTAGAAGGTTCTTCTATACTAATCCTCAATGTCAATCTTAGGGTAATGTTCTCTAATCAGAGTTTTTCTAAATCTAGCTTCCAAGGTTTTTAGTAAAATTCCTCTAATACCAACTGTAATGCCCCAACCCCAGTTACCCAAAGTCGGTGCATTCTTAAATAACATTGGCATGATACATGGATTCTTTTCCTGAAATACCGATCAGTTTAGTCGCCTTGGAAGTATAATATACATTCCTATGTTTTACATTACATCATGAAATAAAAACATAAACAAAAGTTTTCCCCCTTTTGAACACAATTATATCCTTACACTATCCTTACAGGTCAACCATAATATACTTCTTCACATCCTGGGAAAAATAAAATGTAGAAAGGGGTGAGCTCAGATTCTCAGTAAGGATAACAATATAGTGGAAACTTTCATAAATAAGCATAAAAATTTAAGGCAATGTATAAGACTAAAACAAAAGACTTTTAGCCATAAAAACAGCATAATACGGAAAATATAAAATCAAATAATTCCATTTACTTAATCACATGGATATTATACTAGTCAAATAATCACATGCAATATCAATAGCCACTTTCATAATGATGGAATGCATAATGATAGACTTCATAACCACATAGTCAAGGCCTTGTGCCAAGACAACAAATAAGATTTTTTCAAGGCCTTGTTACAAGAAACTAGTTTGTCTCATGAGACCTACCGATTCATCGAGGATCTATAGCGGGCTCCACCATCACTTACTATGTCCAATGCATTTCTCATATGAAAAGGTTTAAACATAACATAAGCTTTCATATTAAAACTAGCATACGAAATGTCAATACTTTATCCATAAACCATGAATGGTGTAAAAATAACACATCCACAATCAAACATATCACAAAAACTTCAATACAATATGGAAGTTTTGTATCATAACAAATTAACTTCAAACAAGCTTAAAATCCATCAAAGGAAGTTGACATAGATGAAATCAAAACTTTTTTAGAGAAATATCTCTTTCTATTTTGAAATCATTTAAAAGTCATATATATAAGGCCCCAGCCTTAAACCTTACTTAATCTTGAGTTATTACAAGATTACACATTGAGGATCTTTTCAGGTTTAGATTTTTAGAGAATTAGATCATGAAACTTGCATTACATTCCACATTTAAACAAAGTGGTTACATAAAAGACAGTATTCATTCTTCCCATCAACGGAAACATATTTAAAATAGAACATGGATTCTTTCTTGACACATCCTTGACACTATCATCACATCATGTACCCTTCCCTTGACCTGTGAAAAACATTTCAAAAACTTGGGATGAGCATAAAAAGCTCAGTAAGGGATATATAGATATGGAAAGGAAACATGAGTACATGTATACATAAGAATGAAATCATACTTTACCCATAAAACATAGGCATATCAAATCATGAATAAATCATAGAAATCATAAGACACAAAAGGTAACTTGAGGAATTCATAACATTATTACGTATGGAGTAACCCTCTTGGTTACGTTTTGGAATACCCATCACAGTATATTCCCTAAATCTCTTCGGAGAAACCTTAACGTTTCACTCCTTCGCGTTACCCAATGCATTGGAGAGCTCTATCGGGCTCACCCGCCCTTAGTTTATCATGGAACCACCCGTTTTCATAACAATTACCATGAACCATAACATAAATGTATCACATAAAACATGCATAAAGGAAATATAACATTTCAACATTTCAATCACAATATAACATTTTAGGATTTTGAAATAATGAATCCATTAAAAAAACCATTTTCAAAACCATTTAAAAAAAATTTAATAAAGAGATTTTTGATTAAAAGTGTCCCATAACACCTTGAAGATTTTAACATTTTAAACCATTAATATCCATATAAATAAATCCTTAAAACCATTTTGAAAACATGGATATTAATAAGAAGAAATCATTAAAACATTTAAAGCGATATTTTGGTTAAAGGGTTTTTACCAAAATTAGAGACACTTGAACACAATAATTGAGGAATATAACATTTAATAAGAACATTATAATATCATGAGAATAAATGGATTCATGATATAATATTCCAAAGGACAGTATATACACCATACAAGAGTGAAATGGTGCATAACAACAATGAAGTCTCAATAGAGATGTAAAATGTGATGAAATCCCTTATAAAGAAGGTATCCTTAAATTAAGGACAAATCAACCTCAAAAATATGTGTGACAAATATAAATACACCCAATATAAGTGGATATTAAGTGTAAAACAATAAAAGGTCATTCACACATATTCAATGGATGACATATTCAATGACTACATGTTGAACCCAAAGAAATCGAAATTGGGTTAAAAAGTTCCCTTGACAGCCTAACAGCATCACATCAAAATGAGTTGATGAGAGATAAAAAGTGTATCTCATCACTTGGACATAAAATTTACATAAATAAGGATATATGAGAACATATCCCAACATAATAATATGTAAATTAAAAGACCCAACAAAAGAAGTCTGTTAAAAAAGAGGAGGGTGAAAGGATCCTTTACCGACTTGGGTATCTTTCAAAACATACACCCCATGAAAGAAGGACAATAGATCATTGATGTAAATACTCATAAAAAAAATTATATTACACAAAGAGTAGAATAATGGGCAGTACATACACCACTCAATGGAATTTGTGTCAAATGTAGCATAAATCTCACGAGAATAAAAGTGAGATGAAAAATCCCTTACGAGAACTCGGCAGCCTAACGGCGCCACATAAAACTTCCGAATATGGATTGATGAGATCAAATAGGGTATCTCATCACATTAAAATAAAATGTATAGAAAGAGGAATATAAAATAACATCCCCCAACATTACAAAGAGGAGCTTAAAAGAAGTGACATAAAGAAGTGTACTTAAAAAGAAAGAGAGAGGTTAGATCTCTTACGAAAATTTGGCAGCCTATCGGCGCCACTTAAAACTTCCAAAATAGATTGATGAGAGAGAATAGGGTCTCTCATCACATGAAAATAATAATTACAGTAAATGTAATATAAAATATCATACCAATAACAAGAAAGATGAGATTTAAAAGGAACGACATAAAAGTGTGTACTTAAAAAGAAAGAGAGGAGTAGGATCCCTTACCTCGGGTCCGACTTGACTCGATCGTTCTTTAATCTCCTGAATAATAAACTTGAGTTAATTTCTACTTACTTAAGAACATTTTTCAAGTTCATTATTCCTTTTATATCACTTATTACCATGTCATAAACATTATATAATCATTTAAGTTAATAATATTTGTTTTGCCGATATTTGGTTCCTAAGTCGAAAGTGGACTTCTTACAATTACATGTTGTTCGTGTGGCCAAATGTTTATTATATCCAGAATTTTATTCATTATGTAGATATAATATATTTCATATATATCCAGTACATCATGAATTTATAACGTTACATAATCATTTAGAGGTAAGAAATGAAATGCACCGTTCTTGGAGACGGTAAACCGTACGTACGCATGAACGCTACTTTCATTTCTATTTCTTATTTTATATAATGGAATGATATAAAGGTATATTATAATTCCAGTATAATATCATATATAATATCATAGTTACATCCTTTATACGTCCCACATATGGTATTTAACGAATCAAATCACTTTGAGGGGGCGGTAGTCCGCACTTCCTAAAATGAAGATATCGCGTATACCCATAATGGATTCCATAAAGGTAAGACAAAAATGAAAAATACAGAAGCATAAGTAAAACCTAAACATATTATATATCATATATAAAAATAGTGACATCATAATGTCCACCTTTGAAGGGGTTAAATGAGTATTGAACAATCATCGTTTCGGGAGGCAGAATTTCGCCATCCACGGAAACCGTATGTTCTTTAACCATTTGATGTAGTTGTGTGAGAGTGTAGCTCGAATAAATCTTATAAAAACATCCTAGTATATTGAATATACTGGTGTTGTTACAAAAGAAGTAAATAAAAAGAGTTTAAGGGGTTGGAGAAGCAAAATAAAACAAATGAACATGAGGGAATGAATTACCTTTAAAAGTGTAACTCCTTTTTATTTGAGACTAAAGGCTTCCATTGAAAGGATTATTCCAAAAGGGAATCCTCTAGGATGAGGGGAGGGATGTGGATAGAGTAAATGGGCAGGGTTTTGCCGAGCCAAAGGCTTGAGGAGTGTGTGAAATGTGGTAGAGGTGGGGGCCTTTTATAAGAGGAGAGGAGGGGCACTTTTGGAAAGTAAGAAATATTACTTTATTTGAAAATGTGTTTCGGTTTTAAAAGGTACCACATTGATATAATTAGTGGATAAGGTGATAAGGGTTCTAAATCCACCCATACAATAAGTTTTGGACATGTGTAGGTCATATATTTTACATTATCTTCTCATTTTATTTGAATCGTCAGATAATGATGTCATCGCTGCATCATTATGATGTCATAAATAATTTAATTTATATAATGTCTAAAAATTATAAAAAAAATTACTATGATGTAGGAAATCTTTTTAGCTTTCCAATAACTATTTATAATAAAAAATATGACTTGTATAACCCCACTTAAAAATTGTCTTAGTAAAACATATCATGTTTGTGTCATTTTTTACTTTTACATTAAATAAAAAGTTATTTATGTCATTGCCCAACCAAAGTGGCTCCATGGGGTCCCCAAGTTGACCCATGGCTTCTATTGGTCGGCCATTACTCATACAATAAGGTTAGGACAAGTGTCATTGTGTTTTCACATTTTTATAATATCATTTTTACATTAAATTACACTAATTAACTCTAATCGCGATTAATGAAAAAAAGTTATTATTCACCAAAAAATTATTTTCATCCCATTGAACCACATTTTACAATCTAATGACAACCATGTATGTAGGATTTTAAAATTTCAATACAAATTAGTGGTAAACTTTCATTTAACTGAAAAATCAGTTTGCTTGATTACCACTTAGTGGTTTCACTATTCATCAAAAATTGGAGTTTTTCAGAAAAATACAAAAACTTCACCCTAAGATATATTTGATATTCCGAATTCAAAAATGAAGTCCGTTTTACAAAATTAAAAATATATTAGTCACATTAGTTAATTTAATAATCAATTCCCGTTGTCAGAGAAAATAGCGTGTTTTTATAAAACAATAAGTATCAAAAGATTGACTGTAGTTTAAGTCTGATTTCAAAGTGAAATTAATTCCAACGACCACTATTGGATTTAATGGTAAAAATATTTTCTAATTTCACTTTAAAACCAATTCAAAATATTATCTAATCATATAAATAAATTAGATTAAAAAGAGGTTTTGAATTAAAACACAACATTTTACACTATTCATTAAAAAATGAACTTTATCAGAAAAATACCAAAAAATTACACAAAGTAAAATTTGATGTCCCGATTCTTAATAAGAGTTTTATTTGGTCCAAAAGAATGTATAAGAGTGATCAAAACTATATTTAATGACAGTTTTCCATTAAAAGGCGATAAGTGAACCTTTAGTGAAAACTAGGGCATATACGCCTAAAATTTAATTTTTTCTGTATTTTAAGCCTTTAGCTTTTATTGGATAAATGTAAAAACATTAAAAAACATATATAATCATATTTTAGTTATTTATATCCATTACCTCCAATACAACGGCTACATGTTAACTACCATTTGAAATAATATTATTTTATTATTAGAGTGCAACGTAATATTCCCAAGAAACTCGTTGTTGTGTGTTGGGTACGCCATCGAGCATAGCGTCCCCTTTAAAGTCATATTAATATTTTATTCACAAATATTGATAAATATGAAAATGTCATATTCTTTATTTACCTGGGGTGTTACATCCTTCCCTCCTTTTGGGAATTGCGTCCTCGCAATTTTTTTAAAATTGAGCTTGGAAACATCCTTGAAAGTCCCACATCGGAACAAAAGACGGTAAAAAAAACACATTAAAATAAAGAAAGATAATTACAAAGGTCACCCGAGTTAACCCATACTAGGATTCCAAGTATGAAAATATGGACATTGAGGAAAAAACAAAGGGTCATGTTCTGATGGAGAGTGATAGAAAACATGTTTAGGAGAAAGTTAACCACGAGAAAATCACAAACTTGTGATGGGTTAAACGGTATTCGATTCCCCAGTAGGAAAAGTTAATAGACAACATTTTTGTTTTAAGTTACTTTTTATTGAGGAATTTATTCATAAGGAAACGTAATCACTTATCATATTTACTTTCAACTTTTGTTAGATTCCTTACACAAACTCATATTTTCTCCAAAAGACGAGTATTTAGGAAGACTTGTTCACATTAAGAGTACTATAATCAAATTCTAGAGAATCACCTAATAGAACTATATACTTCCCATGTCTTTAGACTTTAACCAAAACCAAAAAGGTTATTACAAGATCAGATAATCCAGAAAAGGATAACCCTTTATAAAAAGAAAATCTATTCTTAACCCCCAAAATTTGTCCAACAAAACCCAAAGTTCAACGAGGACCATTCTATAATCAATTTGTCCATAAAATTCTTCAAAGTAAACCAAACTAAGATTGAAACCCAAATATTTGAAGGATTTAGTCACATAGTCTTCCAAGTTAAATCGTAACATTTATCTCGAAACAACATCAGTTGCTCCTAAAGTCTCGTATTGAAAAGTAATTAACCTAATCACATATCCTCCATGATAGGTTAATCATTTTCATAAATAACCCAAAATCAACTTACTCTTAATTCATAATATCATATAACTAGAATGAATCGGTCAAACTAACCAGGGACTTCACGTAGTCCAGTGGTAGGCGATAAATACCAGTCGCACTTTGGTTGTGGGTTCGACTCCCGTAGCTTTGTCCAACGCGACGGGATGTCACACGGTCAGCGTGTTGTCCTTTTTCCAAAACTATATAATTATTAAAACATTCCCCAAAATGAGATAAAATATTCAAGAATAATCATAACATATTTTAACCTCAAGTTTATATCATGCCCTTCATTTTCCATCATATCATATAATAACCCATAATTACCTCAAAAGTAAGGATCATATAAACCCTAATGGTTACCTTAATAATTATTACCTGAATTTCCACATCGAGTTGGCCATCTCGTACATGATGCATTAGAGAACTCACCAAGGATGAAGTGATTGATCATGACTCCTTGATAGTTGGTTTAGAACAACTATGAGATTCCTCATTGAATCCCCCATCTCATCCAGTATCTTAATCAGAGAACCACCACAGTTTCCTTCAAACCCATTGTCACTTTGGTTCATGCTAGATCCAGCCATTTACTAAAACCAAAAAGTTCAGTGTGAGTATATCAACAAAACCATCATGTACTAATGAGGAAGGTAAACACTAAGATATACTTAATCATTCACTTTATCTAAAATTAGGACTCTTTATGAAATCCTAAACATTATGGTAATGTCACTTATGCTTAAAGAATACCCTAACCTCTAAAGTTATCTAAACCGACCTTTGATACCAACTATAAGGCCCCAGACTTAAACCTTACATAATCTTGAGTCATTACAAGATTAAACATTGAGGATCTTTTCAGGTTTAGAGTTTTAGAGAATTAGATCATGAAACTTGCATTACATTCCACATTTAAACAAAGTGGTTACATAAAAGACAGTATTCATTCTTCCCATCAACGGAAACATATTTAAAATAAAACATGGATTCTTTCTTGACACATCCTTGACACTATCATCACATCATATACCCTTCCCTTGACCTATGAAAAACATTTCAAAAACTTGGGATGAGCATAAAAAGCTCAGTAAGGGATATATAGATATGGAAAGGAAACATGAGTACATGTATACATAAGAATGAAATCATACTTTACCCATAAAACATAGGCATATCAAATCATGAATAAATCATAGAAATCATAAGACACAAAAGGTAACTTGAGGCATTCATAAAATTCTTACGTAGGGAGTAACCATCTTGGTTACGTTTTGGAATACCCATCACAGTATATTCCCTAAATCTCTTCGGAGAAACCTTAACGTTTCACTCCTTTGCGTTACCCAATGCATTGGAGAGCTATATCGGGCTCACCCGCCCTTAGTTTATCACGGAACCACCCGTTTTCATAACAATGCCCAAGAACCATAACATAAATGTATCACATAAAACATGCATAAAGGAAATATAACATTTCAACATTTCAATCACAATATAACATTTTAGGATTTTGAAATAATGAATCCATTAAAAAAACCATTTTCAAAACCATTTAAAAAAAATTTAATAAAGAGATTTTTGATTAAAAGTGTCCCATAACACCTTGAAGATTTTAACATTTTAAACCATTAATATCCATATAAATAAATCCTTAAAACCATTTTGAAAACATGGATATTAATAAGAACAAATCATTAAAACATTTAAAGCGATATTTTGGTTAAAGGGTTTTTACCAAAATTAGAGACACTTGACCACAATAATTGAGGAATATAACATTTAATAAGAACATTATAATATCATGAGAATAAATGGATTCATGATATAATATTACAAAGGACAGTATATACACCATACAAGAGTGAAATGGTGCATGACAACAATGAAGTCTCAATAGAGATGTAAAATGTGATGAAATCCCTTATAAAGAAGGTATCCTTAAATTAAGGACAAATCAACCTCAAAAATATGTGTGACAAATATAAATACACCCAATATAAGTGTATATTAAGTGTAAAACAATAAAAGGTCATTCACACATATTCAATGGATGACATATTCAATGACTACATGTTGAACCCAAAGAAATCGAAATTGGGTTAAAAAGTTCCCTTGACAGCCTAACGACATCACATCAAAATGAGTTGATGAGAGATAAAAAGTGTATCTCATCACTTGGACATAAAATTTACATAAATAAGGATATATGAGAACATATCCCAACATAATAATATGTAAATTAAAAGACCCAACAAAAGAAGTCTGTTAAAAAAGAGGAGGGTGAAAGGTTCCTTTACCGAATTGGGTATATTTCAAAACATACACCCCATGAAAGAAGGACAATAGATCATTGATGTAAATACTCATAAACAAAAGTATATTACACAAAGAGTAGAATAATGGGAAGTACATACACCACTCAATGGAATTTGTGGCAAATGTAGCATAAATCTCACGGGAAGAAAAGTGAGATAAAAAATCCCTTACGAGAACTCGGCAGCCTAACGACGCCACATAAAACTTCCGAATATGGATTGATGAGATAAAATAGGGTATCTCATCACATTACAATAAAATTTATAGAAAGAGGAATATAAAGTAACATCCCCCAACATTACAAAGAGGAGCTTAAAAGAAGTGACATAAAGAAGAGTACTTAAAAAGAAAGAGAGAGGTTAGATCTCTTACGAAAATTCGGCAGCCTATCGACGCCACTTAAAACTTCCAAAATAGATTGATGAGAGAGAATAGGGTCTCTCATCACATGAACATAATAATTAAAGTAAATGTAATATAAAATATCATACCAATAACAAGAAAGATGAGCTTTAAAAGGAACGACATAAAAGTGTGTACTTAAAAAGAAAGAGAGGAGTAGGATCCCTTACCTCGGGTCCGACTTGACTCAATCGTTCTTTAATCTCCTGAATAATAAACTTGAGTTAATTTCTACTTCCTTAAGAACATTTTTCAAGTTCATTATTCCTTTTATATCACTTATTACCATGTCATAAACATTATATAATCATTTAAGTTAATAATATTTGTTTTGCCGATATTTGGTTCCTAAGTCGAAAGTGGACTTCTTACAATTACATGTTGTTCGTGTGGCCAAATGTTTATTATATCCAGAATTGTATTCATTATGTAGATATCATATATGTCATATATATCCAGTACATTCATGAATATATAACGTTACATAATCATTTAGAGGTAAGAAATGAAATGCACCGTTCATGGAGACGGTAAGCCGTACGTACGCATGAACGCTACTTTCATTTCTATTTCGAATTTTATATAATGGAATGATATAAAGGTATATTATAATTCCAGTATAATATCATATATAATATCATAGTTCCATCCTTTATACATCCCACATATGGTATTTAACGAATCAAATCACTTTGAGGGGGCGGTAGTCCGCACTTCCTAAAATGAAGATATCACGTATACCCATAATGGATTCCATAAAGGTAAGACAAAAATGAAAAATACAGAAGAATAAGTAAAACCTAAACATATTATATATCATATATAAAAATAGTGACATCATAATGGCCACATTTGAAGGTGTTAAATGAGTATTGAACAATCATCGTTTCGGGAGGCAGAATTTCTCCATCCACGGAAACCGTATGTTATTTAACCATTTGATGTAGTTGTGTGAGAGTGTAGCTCGAATAAATCTTATAACAACATCCTAGTATATTGAAGATACTGGTGTTGTTACAAAAGAAGTAAATAAAAAGAGTTTAGGGGGTTGGATAAGCAAAATAAAACAAATGAACATGAGGGAATGAATTACCTTTAAAAGTGTAACTCCTTTTGATTTGAGCCTAAAGGCTTCCTTTTAAAGGATTATGCCCAAAGTGAATCCTCTAGGATGAGTAGAGGGATGTGGAGAGAGTAAATGGGCAGGGGTTGGCCGAGCCAAAGGCTTTAGGAGTGTGTGAAATGTGGTAGAGGTGGGGGCCTTTTATAAGAGGAGAGGAGGGGCACTTTTGGAAAGTAAGAAATATTACTTTATTTGAAAATGTGTTTGGGTTTTAAAAGGTCCCACATTGATATAATTCGTGGATAAGGTGATAAGGGTTCGAAATCCACCCATCCAATAAGTTTTGGAGATGTTTAGGTCATAGATTTTACATTATCTTCTCATTTTATTTAAATCGTCAGATAATGATGTCATCGCTGCATCATTATGATGTCATAAATAATTTAATTTATTTAATGCCTAAAAATTATAAAAAAATTACTGTGATGTAGGAAATATTTTTATCTTTCCAATTACTATTTATAATAAAACATCTGACTTGTATAACCCCACTTAAAAATTGTCTTAGTAAAACATATCATGTTTGTGTCATTTTTACTTTTACATTAAATAAAAAGTTATTTATGTCATTTCCCAACCAAAGTGGCTCCATGGGGTCCCCAAGTTGACCCATGGCATTTATTGGTCGGCCATTACTCATAAAATAAGGTTAGGACAAGTGTCATGGTGTTTTCACATTTTTATAATATCATTTTTACATTAAATTACACTAATTACCTCTAATCGCGATTAATGAAAAAAAGTTACTATTCACCAAAAAATTATTTTCATCCCATTGAACCAAATTTTACAAACTAATGACAACCATGTATGTCGGATTTTCAAAATTCAATACACATTAGTGGTAAACTTTCATTTAACTGAAAAATCAGTTTGCTTGATTACCACTTAGTGGTTTCACTATTCATCAAAAATTGGAGTTTTTCAGAAAAATACCAAAACTTCACCCTAAGATATATTTGATATTCCGAATTCAAAAATGAAGTCCGTTTTACAAAATTCAAAATATATTAGTCACATTAATTAATTTAATAATCAATTCCTGTTGTCAGAGCAAATAGCGTGTTTTTATAAAACAATATGTATCAAATGATTGACTCTAGTTTAAGTCTGATTTCAAAGTGAAATTAATTCCAACGACCACTATTGGATTTAATGGTAAAAATATTTTCTAATTTCACTTTAAAACCAATTCAAAATATTATCTAATCATATAAATAAATTATATTAAAAAGAGGTTTTGAATTAAAACACAACATTTTACACTATTCATTAAAAAATGAACTTTATCGGGAAAATACCAAAAAATTACACAAAGTAAAATTTGATGTCCCGATTCTTAATAAGAGTTTTATTTGGTCCAAAAGAATGTATAAGAGTGATCAAAACTATATTTAATGACAGTTATCCATTAAAAGGCGATAAGTGAACCTTTAGTGAAAACTAGGGCATATACGCCTAAAATTGAATTTTTTCCGTATTTTAAGCCTTTAGCTTTTATTGGATAAATGTAAAAACATTAAAAAACATATATAATCATATTTTAGTTATTTATATCCATTCCCTCCAATACAACGGCTACATGTTAACTACCATTTTAAATAATATTATTTTATTATTAGAGTGCAACGTAAGATTCCCAAGAAACTCGTTGTTGTGTGTTGGGTACGCCATCGAGCATAGCGTCCCCTTTAAATTCATATTAATATTTTATTCACAAATATTGATAAATATGAAAATTTCATATTCTTTATTTACCTAGGGTGTTACAATATAATTATAAAAGAAAACATTTATTTTAAAAATATTATTATAGGCTTGAAAGGGAGGCTTCGATGATGTTATAACGACAAAAAATAGCCACACCTACTGTATAAGATAAAAAAAATTCTTACCTTAATTTGGTCGAAAGGTTCATAAAGTACCTTGTTTGGAAAACGACGGAAAGTTTCCTTTCCAAACATATAAAGTCAAATAAGGGTATAAAAGACTTTAAACCATTGTATATTAAATATTAAAAATGTTTTGAAATATATTTTTTAAGAAAACACGGATGTGGATGACAAAAATGTCCCGGTAGATACTTACGTAAAAACAACCTCAGATAATAAAGAGATTGTGAAATTAACCCTTACCTTGTACATTAATTTATTCGAGGGTACATTTAACCTCCTGTATAAAGATCGTAGAATGTTATTAAATTAAACCAGAACCATATTAATATTTATGATATCATACATGATTCATTTATGACTTTATACTACCCATTTAATAAAAATATCCATGCTAAATTAACATTTCGGGTAATAATCACTTTCTTTACTGTACATGTTTTAACTTGTTAATCTTAAATTTTTCACATAGATCATGATTTAAATACTTCCAGAATATAAAAAATTATTTATATATCATATTTATTTTTAATATAAATGTGTATAATAGCCATATATATGAAATGGAAAACACCGTTTATGGAGATGGTAGGTCATATGTACACATAAATGATGTTTCCGTTTTCATATCATATTGAACAGAGATAAGTGAATAAGATATATGTAAGTATATATATATATATATATATCTCCAGTAGAATTATTATTACATATATTACATACTTATTAATGATATATTTTTTTATAATCATCATTGAATGGTGATCGTTGAAATGATTCCCATCGCGTCGTGGAGAGGGTAATCTGTACGTACGCACAAGCGACAATATCATTATATTGATGGTAAAATAATATTTAATTGGATGGTATATCATATATAAAGAATCATTAACATCTTATATTTATTATTTACATAAGTTATACTCATTATTTTACCCATTTAAATAATTAAGTGTTTGAATAAAAAATTACACCACAACGTGGAGACGGTAATTCGTACGTACGAACATATGGCGAATTTGTCATTTATAGGATGGATAGAATAATTAATATGGTTGTAAAATTTTTATAATAATGTCAAAGTACATATAAGATACTAGAGTTATTATTTTAGAATGGAAATAATAAATAAATATGAGGTGGAAGAAGAAAAGAACATGAAAGAGGTGCTGAAATATTTACCTCTCATCCGGGTTCTTCCTTTTGATTTGAAAAAAAGGGATCTTTAGGTTGTCTTTCTGGACAAAGGAAGGCCTCTAGGATAAATGGATGAATATTGGGAGGATATTTGGGTAGGGTTTGGCCGATCCAAATGGCTTTGGAGGTGTGAAATTAAGTGAAGGGGGAATTCCCTTTTATAAGAGAGGTGAGGGTCACTTTAGAAGAATCATGAAATATTATTTTATAATAAAATCATAATCAGTTTCTAATGGATAAAAAATGAATTATTTAAAAAATATGTTGGGTATGGTTCGAAAACCTCTCAACCAATAGGTTTTATACATGTTAGGTCATCATATTAACCTTATCATTTAGATTTAACTCTTAGTTTAATAGTTTGACATTTACCATGTCTATTTTATTTTTATATTATATGGTTAACAATCTTACTATAACAAGCTAGGAGAACCCAATGTGGTTATTTATTAATATATATAACTTTATCTAAGTCCATTGGCCGAACCTTATATTTTTAATAATATTATATCAATTATTAATATAATATTTTTTTTTAAAACTCAATTATGTCAATTTTGACACAATTTAGTATTTGGTCATTGTAAAAATCATAAAAGAATGATTACATCGAAAAAACATTATTTTATCAACACTAACATTTCATATTAACCTATAAAATTACTGGAATTTAACAAAAGTCTCAAATTACATTTATTTGGATATTTATAATATCAATTATTTTAATCTTTCATTAATAAGGTGATTAATGAATCATCATTGTGTCACAAATAAATTAAATTATATAATGTAGAAAAATTATAAAAAAATAAAATTATGTAGGAAATTTTGTTATCTTAATAATAAATTTTTATATTCGAATTTATCTTTTTTATAACCCTATATTAAAAATGGTTTAGTAAATAAACTTTGAATTTAACTCTTTTAACTCTTCTTTAAATAAAATAATTATAAATGTCCTAATCTTACCCAAGTGGATAAAATAGGGTCATATTATATTCCTAAGGTTATTTTTGGTCGAATCATACTTATCCAATAGAATTAGGATATGTGTTAGTGTAATTATAATATCATTTTTATAGGTAATTGCCCAATTTACTTTTAACTATGGTAAATAAAAATCAAAAGCTACTATTCATAAAAAAATTATTTTCATCTTATCAAACCGAATTTTAATTAATTATGTCATTCTTTTTTCTCAGATTTTTGAAATTCAACTCACAGAAGCGGTAAAATTATGTTTTATGAAAATTTGCTAACGTGCCTAGAAGGTGGGTAAAAGAGGTTAAAAAGTTCAATATAATTTTATACATCTAATTTTATTATAAAATGACTCCAATGAATTACATTGATCTTATATAGGTATTTTATTTCTATTTTTACTTAAAATAAATTTAATTAAAATAAATAATTATTTAAATAAAAGTCAGTTTTAAATAATAACGCAATGTATTTTACAATTTATCAAAAATTGAAAGTTTTCAGAAAAATAACAAAAATTAACCCTAAGCTAATTTTGATATTCTAAATTCAAAAAATGAATTATATTTTACAAAATTGAAACATATAAGTTGAATTTATTAATTTAAAATTAATTCACGTTGTCAAAACTGAAAAGTGGGTTTTTAAAAATTAAAAATTATAAAAATATTGACATGTGTTTATATCAAATTTAAATGTGAAATTACTTATAATTACCTACATTGTATTAAATGATAAAAATATAATCTAATTATACTTCCAAACCATTAAAATTAAAAATTTATCACTCTAAATTATTTCGATTAAAAATGTTGTTTTCAATTAAAACATAGTATTTTTCACCATTCATCAAAATATAAAAGTAATCAGAAAAGTACCAAAAATTTATACAAAATAATTTTTTATGTCCCGATTCTAAAGGAGAATTTAATTTTATTAAATTTAATATATAAAATTGCCAAATATTTTTTTTAAAAAGGGTTTGCCATCAAAAAGCGGTAAAGTTGCATTTTTTGAAAAATACATATTTTATCTAAAAAAATGAATTTCTTCTTATATTATGTCTAAGAAACACATAATATGGATGTTAAAATTATATAGAGTATATAAGATTCAAAATGCAGTTGATACTATTCATAACTACTTTTTGAATGGTTAGTTTAATAAGTTGTGGTGCGCTCGAACTCGGTGTAGCGTGTAGCGAAAGCTATTGAATTACTTTAATGGGATAACGTAATATGAAATATTAGGGTCTTAAAACAAAAATAGAATATATATTGAACCAAAAACCTCAAAATTCTAGTCACACGTGCTCAGAACATGAGCTACCAATAAGGAGGAACACACAACTACAAAATTTTACTTATAACCAATACTCAAATACTATAGTTGATTCAATAGAAAAAAGGGTCAATAGAGAAGAAATGTCACAACATACCATAAGAATCCACACCTTATTCCACACAAACTATAATAAATCATCCCATGGAACATGATTTCACTATATTTCTATAATGGGAGGAAATATAAAAACCAACATATATCATAAGATTGTGTATCACAATTAAATAGTTCTACCATGATCATATATAATGTAGTAGAATAATGGATTACGTATTTCAAGAAATAAACTACAACTGCAACAATGATCAATCACTGAATGAAATGATATATGATGTATAAAGGTCTCCAAAATCATCAGAGAGGAGATATCTTGGTCGAGAGAAAGGAGTGTAACAGTGAAAAATTTGTATGAGATATAAATTTTTTTATAACGATTTGATGTCTTCTGTTGTATTCTACACCAAGATAATATTGCGTTACAGGAAACACTAGCTTATCTTGTAGTGTACGCAACACTATAAATTATTGGTGCTACACAAAATTTCATGTTCCTGTTATAGATTTCATTTCGCACAAGACTGTGTCTAAGGGAACATAAATATATATATATATGCTAAAGAGTTATGTGAATTATGATAATATTATTTACACAAGTAAATATAATTAATTATTTTGTGAGAAATTAATTATAAATGAATCTAATACCCTTTTTAAATAAAAGGAACTATTTTTTTTGAAAAAACAACTTAAATGAAAATAAGTGAATTTATAAAATTATAATATCACTATTTATAGATTTTATTAATGAAATATACCTGTAATATATTCAATATAATTTTTAATGGTCATCTTATAGGTTTTATAAACATGATATAAAAACACATTCTATTTTTTGGATAAAATTATTATTTTTAAAAAAATTCAGTCTTGTCACTTTCTGTTGGTACACCCATTTTAAACCAATTTTGTATCTATTTTTTATATACTATTTTATAAAATTACCATATTATTATGATTTGGTATAAAAAAAATAATTTGGTTGAATTTTTGATATTTTTCTCATAAGTTTCACGTTTGGATGAATAGGAAAAATATAACAAATTTTAATTGAAAAAAATGTCGTCAAAATAATTTAAATTGTTAATTTATATTTTTTAATGGATTTAAAATAAAAATATACATTATTTTTATCCTTTAATATAATTAGTTTATTTAAATTAATTTTTCATTGAATTTATATGTAAGCACATTTCAATATTTTTCATGTTTTAACCTTTAAAATCCTCAACCGCATTCTAACAATGAGATTAATTTTAAATTTATTAATGAAATTTCTATGTTTTAAAATTTTAAAAAATGGATTCTAACTTTGGAATTGGTGGTTAAAAATTATTTAAATACCTTTCTTTTATTTTGGGGTATTTTGAATAGTAAGTTCTATAATTGTTTATTAATATGGTAAAGGTGTAAATCAGGTAATTTTGTGTAAAAATAATATTATAAAATTACCATAAAACAAATCCTAATATCATTGGATGAGTTTTTTAAACCTAAATAATCCTTTTAAAATAATTTTTTTCTTTGTATTCTGTTTGGATGATACTAGGACATTTAATACATTTAATTTAATGAAAATTTTAATATATCATACTACAATTTCAATAAATATATCATTTTAAATAATAGGTTATACATAAGCTAAGTACAACTATAAATAATCATTTTTAAGATTAATAGTTCTTATTTATCATGGAAATTTATTTTTAATTCTTAGGAAATAAATATTAACATAAATGGATTATACATTTAAGGGGAAAAAATTATTTAATTGATGAAAAAGAAATAAAATAATTTTTAATAAAATCATAATATTGGAAAAAATACATTAAAATATGAAAAAATCTTATTTTTGGGTTATATATTTACCATAGTCATCCAAGTGTCAAGTTAATGACCATGTGAATCCAAATAAAAAGATTGTGACACATATAATATTCTATTTAAAGTGATATTACAATTGTCCCATTAATGTTTTAATACATATAGAATTTTGTAATATATGATTTTCTATATAATATTTATAATTGTAATTATTATTATGAAATCTATTAGACTTCTCCTCATCATGGTATTTTTAAAAATTTATAGTCAATAAATAAGTATATTAATTAATAATGCAAAACTAATCTAATAATTATTGTATTAATGGAAATATCAAATTAATGTTATTAAAAATATTAAAAAAATATAATTTGGGGTAATTGAAATATCCAATGAATTTTATAGATTAACTTTACCCCTTATGGATATAATAAAATATTTGGATCAAGTATAAAACCTTATCTTCATCTTTTTAAAAATCCAAGAAATGAATTATATCATTATTGAAACTATTGATATTTGTTAAAATAATGTATTATTAAATTATTTAAAAAGAATAATAATTTTTTATTAAAAATAAATAATTATTATGTGGTATAAATTTTCCTAAAGTGATCATTTATGGTCTATGTGAAATCAAATAAAAAAAATTACACTATTTTAATATTGAACCTATTATTACCATGATTAAAAATAATATTGAATAAATCAGGGTTAATTAAAATGATAAGGCTCAAATTGACATCAAAATTTGTCTAAAATTTATTTTATGATGATATTACATCCTTAAATTATCTAATGTTTTTAAAATATATCATTTTGGAGGTGTTGGGATGTGTTTTAATTTAATTCAAAATTAATATTTTTTGACCTTACGAATGTGTCCTTCACCTCAATTTTAAAACGACACATCCTCCCTGAAAACATCAAATAACATTAATATTTTGATCTTGGATACCCACTGACCATTTCCCTTATCAACTTGCCTTGTTTCATTTTAGCTGTGGTGATATTATCACAATAGAAACTCTAGTTTCTTTTAAAGGATATCTAGAGGGAGCTCATCAAAGAATAGGTAATCTCATGTACCTATTATTTCAGAATTATTTCATTTTATAATTCTTTTTCGTAAGATGTTTCCATTCAAAATTAATACCTCAAGTACCTACAATATTATTATATTTAATTATGATTTTGGAACTACTATACTCCACCTTTTATTCATCATACGAAAACCAAAATCACAACATGTGTTCACGTACGACATACCCTCTCTATGTTGTGGTGTAATAATTTTTTCACCACCAACTTACATGGATTTTTATAATAATGAAAATAATAATTTTTAAAAAAAATCATAAGGTCAAAACCTCATTTTATTATTAATGAATTTCAATGACCCATTTCTTGTCTTGGTAGAGGGAGACCCATTACATATCCCAAAGGCACGAGGGCATGAAAGCCCACATTTCTGCCCAAAGGCCCCTCCTATGAATAGTATTAATACAGTACCTCATACAGTACCGATTATGGAATATTTCCTGCTAAAGTACCTCTGCCGCTATAGTGTCAACATAGTTACAGTTCCACTTTGACTATTGTACTTCTACAGTACCCCGCTATAGTAACTAAAGAATTTCTTCCTTGCCCATAATAATTAATATATATGATTATTATAAATTGATATTTATTCTGTCCCAAAATATATTCCATCCACTTCCATACCATTTCACAATTATTGGAATGATATTATCACCTGTGCATATGTAAATCCTACTATCTCTGCTATGTGATTTGATTCATTCTACATAATATCCATTAAATAATGATTATATAAATGTATAAAATGAATAAATATGATATATATTATATCATTTTTAAATGAAATTACTATAACCTTAGAATTACTATATGAAGTAATTCAACAAACATGCATAAAAAGTGATGATGTTAATACCTGAATAATGGGTAATAATGAATTGTTATTAACAAATGTATCATTATATTATCATATATTTTTTCATAACAATGACCATGTATATGAAATAAGTTAATGAACTTATTTAAATAATTACATAGGATTTTTGGATACATAAAAAAGATATTAGACCTATTTCATGGGATAATTTTTCTATCTTATTATTACCTAAGGGTGATTATACGTAAGTATTTGTTGTGGCATATTTATCATCCTTGTTCTTGTTTTCCAAAAAGGATTTCATAAAATGTTTTATGTTTACCTAATGGATGTTTAATGTCAATTTTAATCGTAGGTGTTTAATAAATAATATGTATAAGAGTAATATTATTTTGTTTTCCTAACAATGTAGTTTTTAAATTAGTCTGAATAACTAAAAGAGGAATGTTTTTATCTTATATAGCATGAATGGAATTTAACTTCGTCATGACCCCTTATTTCCTTGAAGATTCAATTACATGCTTATAATGTTGTTTTCCAATTAAACTATTTAATTTAATATTTCCTGAAATTTTCATAACAAGAATTCGTTTTCATAAAGAAAGTATATATTCCTAAAGAAATGATTTAAATCATATTTTCATGATTCATTTATATGTTTTGAAATTGGATTCAAAGGAAATTGTTATGAAATTGTTTTTATAGGGTGTTTTCATGGGAAATTGATGTTCCAACGGATATTTCAAAATCCTTTCCCATCAATGAATTCATACATTGTCTTAGTTCTATAATACCATTGATATTATTTCTCTAAATAGTTTGTTTTTTGATGTCATGATGTTTAAGAAAACCACTCAATTTCATGGGTTATTATTTTAATGATACACTTTTGAAATCTGATTCTTTTCCACAATATATTATATGATTACATTTTTGTGATTACCCTTTAATTTTATGGACTATGATATGAATGTTTATGATCTTCATGCACTTGTATGTATGATTTCATTATGAGACGGGTTGGACCTATATCTATTTCAAATTCATTGGGTAAATATGGATTAAAATGAGGTATAAATTTTATGGGTTAACCATAATTCTTGTTCAATATTATTTGATTGGGCCTTGTTTTCATGTCTATAATTTAATGCCTAGACCAGGTTTTCATGCCAATATATTTATGAAAGGGTGTGATTCCATGTCCTTATTTTAATGGGTGAACATGTTACTATTCATTTATGTTCAAAAATTTATAACATTATGTGTATTAAAGAATTTAATATATTAAGTTAATGTTATGATCTCATAAATTATGTTATTTGATTCCATTATGATTAAAGACTTATAAAATACCAAAATTTATTCGATGATATTTATATGAAGGGTGTGATATTTAATTTTCACAATAATGCTCTAACACCATTATTATCAATATATTACTACATATTTCCTTTTTATACCCTTACTGAGAACTTGATCTCACTGATTTAAATGATCTCTTTTCCTTAGGTTATAATGAAAGGTTTCTGGAATGAGTACTAAAGGGGATTGATCTATATGAGATATGGCAAAGATCACTCACCATATTAGAAGAATGTGTTTCATGTTTCAAAATTCACTAAACGAATATGGTCATTATTTGTGTGTTTTTGTAATGTATATTGTATTCTGAAAAAGTAATGTAATATCCATGTATGTTAAGCCAGGTTCGTTACAGTTGTTACCAGACCAAATCTTTAGTTATCCTTCCAACACTTGGATGTGAAATCTTTAGTGATATCCTTAGATATATTTATTAGGATTTGTATAGTGATGTACCTATGGATAAGTATAAGTATAGGTCACAATCCTAGAATTTATTATTATGGATTACTTATTATTAAACCTAATATGTTTTGGGTTGAAATTACATTCCCATGATTATGTGGTTTTCTATAATGATTAGTTTTGTTCACAATATTTTTTTTCACTTTAGTCAATGGATTGAACTTGATGGAACTGTATTAATGATTAATTCAATAGTGAATTCAATGATTTTCCATCTTATTAACCCAATGTTTTGGGATCTCCAATGAAAAATCTTATCACTATACTCACATAAACTATAAATCACAGTGTAATTCCAAATGAGAAGAGGATGGATCAATTTTTTATTGAGTCATTCATAAGGTAAAACACAACTTATTTTAGTGGGTCATTTTATCCACTTATTTCTGAAAAATGGATCAGTACCATTGAAAAAATATTTTTCATCCTTCATTGTTCCAAACATAGAAATTCATATAGTCTATTTATCAACTGGACGGTGAATTAGATCAGTGGTGGGAACTTATTTAGAGCATAAAATATCATGAGTAAATTGAATCTATGGAATGGGAAGATTTTAAAAATATATTATTCAGTATGTACATCCCTCATATTCAGTGAAAAAATATGTAGAAGGGATTCATTGAGCTTAAAAAGGATGAAGAATCTATTGGAAAATATGAAGCTAAATTTAAAAGACCTGCAAGGTATGATTTCGGGTTAATCATCCGTTGTGAATGAAAAATTGAAAAATTCTATGGTGGCATAAAACCATGTATATGAAAGGCATTATCCACAAGGGAATTTTGAATATATAAAGAATATGTTCGTTGTTCACTAAAAGATGAAATGGAATTTGGTAACTATTATTGTTCTAGAGATAAGAAAATGAAGATATGGATTAATGGAAACTCTAGTGGTTTTTCACAAAGAGTGAAGATAAATTATCAAATTATTAATTGTAAAAAATGTGGAAAATAGAACTCATTGGAATTACTAACATTAAAAAGATGATACTTCAAGTGTGGGTACCCTTTCCATCAAGAAAAAATTTTTAGAGTGATGTAAAGAGGAAATTCAATGGAGAGAAAGAAGAAGATGACGCAACACCCACACTCCAATGCTAAATGTGTAAGGAAATGTGTAATTATGTTAACCAATTCCCTAACCCAAGGGTTGTCAATAATGATCTATAATGACCCATACTTTACATACATAGTTATTTCTTCAGAATTGAAGCATACTTATTACAACATATAACAAAACCATGATAGGACCGTATATGTATAGTGTCTTTAGAAACTGGGAAACATAAACAACTGGTTCATAAAGAATCTACATTGTCTCCCATTTATTTCATCATATCTAGAGTCCCTTTTGGCATATCCTACTTAATACCCTTCTTCCTAACCTAGGGAAAAGAAAAAATACAAAAGGGTGAGCTCAAATGATTAGTAGGGGTAAACAAAGGAAATACCAATCATATCATATTCATAAGAACATAACATTTTGAAAATCTTGACCTGCAAAAGAGATCATAATATCATAATATGGGAAAAATCATAGTAGTGAAATGTAATCCCAATATTCACAACATAAAAATTGAAACTTTGTGGCGTACAAAAATAATCATAGAAAATAATTTCTTATTAGTCAAGACTCATTGCCAAGACTATCATAGTGGACAAAGTCCATTTCTGAACCGAGTTCACTCCTCGTTCCAGTCCTGTATCACTGAACTGGATTAACTTTCTGTTCCAGCCATGTCTATCTCATGAGATATAAATCTTTACCCAATGCATTGGAGGGAGATATAGGTCCCACCCATGTCATAATGAAACCATTCTTATGTGTTCCACAAAATCTTAAATCATATATCATAGCATAACCCATGTAATAAAAATGGAATTATTAAATATCATTCCATCATAACATAAACCATATAAGATAAAAGGACTTCATAAAAACAATTCCATAATAAGATAATCAAATAAATGTAAAAATAGGGATAGAAACATAACTCTATATTATCTTAGATGGAAAATAATTTTGATAAAATAATTGAACTCCATTCTTGAAGAAAATATCCTTTATACTTCAAAAACATTCATCCATTCTTAAAATTTCATAAAATTCTAAACTAAAATATGTTAATTAAAAATAAACTTGAAAACTTGTAAAGGAAGCTTAATTGAACTAATGTTCTATGAAATCATAAAAATTTATTCATGCCATATAAGTTAAAAAAACATTCTTCTCGTACTTCGGCCGGAAAAGTCAAAAAATATCTCGTACTGAAAATGAAAAAGATTCCTTTCATATATTTTATTAAAAATTTACTAATAGGTAAAATAGGATTTAAATTTTTTTAGTATGATAGAAATAATATTTCATATTGGGGAAACATTATGTGGATGATAAATAAGCCCTAGTAAATTATGAAGTATAAACAATCTTGGATAAAAATGATATTGTTAGATTTTCCCTTACCTTAGGTCTGATATGCTTCGTACATATCTGAAACTCCTATATAATGATTTAAATAATGTCATTGACTTATTAAATATTCATATTCATTCTTATGATATCATATATGGTTATATTCTTATTTTTTATTAGTAATATTTCATTGTTACTTGTTATTCGGGTGTTCATTGCTTTATGTTATTATGCATGTTTTTCAAATAAATTATTATTCCTATTTTTATGTTATAGATAACTCATTTAAAAAATGGTATTAGTGTAATATATATCATATTTATTCATTCAATTCATATTTATAATCATTATTCAATGAAGATCATGTAGAACGAGTCGTATCACATCGTGGAGACGGTAGGCCGTATGTACGCACGAGCGATGATATCATTTTTTTTATATTAAAATCATATATAATTGGATGGTATATCATATATTCAGAATAATAATAATGTTATATTTATTATTTATATCATTCATACTTGTTATCATACCCATCCAAATGATGAAATGTTTGAATAACAAACCACACTATGACGTGGAGACGGTAAGCCGTACGCATGCATGTGTGGTGACTTTTTCATTCATAGGATGGATAAACTAACTAATATGGTTGTAACATTTATAATAACATCAAAATATATTGAAGATAATGGATTTATTATTTTATAATGGAAACAACAATGAAGGAGGAAGTGGAAGAAGAAAGTATCTTGAAATAGGTGGTGAGATATTTACCTCTTCCTCGGGTTCTTCCTTTTGATTTGATCAAAAGGGATCCTTATGTTTTCTATATGACAAAAGGAAGGCCTCTAGGATTAAGGGAGGACAGTTTAGAGGGTATTTGGGAAGGGTTTATCTGAGTCAAATGGATTTGGAGGTGTGAATTAGAGATAAGGGGGAGTGCCCTTTTATAAGAGGGGTGAGGGGCACCCTAGGAAAAACATAAATATTATTTTATAATAAATTCATGTTCGATTTATAATGGCTACAAAGTGACTTATTTCAAGGATAGGGTGGATATGGGTCTAAATAATCTCAAAAAATAGGGTTTAGATAAGTTTAGGTTACCATTTTAACCTTATCATTTAAATTTAACTCTAAGTTAAATAATTTATCTTTTACTGTTTCTTCTTGTATTCTCAGATTATATGGTTAATAAACTTACTATAAATAGCCAATAGAACCAAAATTGGTTCAATAAGGTCATATATATTATTATATAAGTCTTTTTGAAGAACCTTAGATTTTTAGGAATATAATATCAATTAATAATTTAATATTTTCTTTAAAAACTCTTTTATGTCAATTTTGACACTATTTGGTATTTTGTTTTTGCTAAATTCCTAAAAGCATTATTACTTATAAAAATATTCATCTAACCAACCCTAATATGTTATAGTATCCTATAAACTTAGTTTAATTCATAAAAATTCTCAAATTACATTTATTTGTGTATTTATAATATCAATTATGTTAATATTTCATTAATAAGGTAATTTCTTTATCATCATTGTGTCATAAATAAATTAAACTATTTAATGTCTAAAAATTATAAAAAAAATACCATTATTTAGGAAATATTTTTATCTTTATAATTAATATTTATAGTCTAATTTATCTTATGTATAACCCTATATTAAAAATGTTTTACTTATTAAACTTTGATTTTAATTCTTTTAACTCTTCGTTGAATTTAACAATAATAAATGTCCTAATCTAATCCAAGTGGACCTAAATGATCATATTTTATTCCTAAGGTTGTTTTTGGTCGAATTAAACTTATAAAATATAATTATGACATGTGTTAGGATAATAATAATATCATTTTTACCCTTAATTACCCTATTTACTTTTAACCGTGGTAAATAAAAGTAAAAAGTCACTATTCACCAAAAATTATTTTTATCTTATTGAACCACATTTTACTCCTTGATATTAACCATGTCTCTTGGATTTTTGAAATTCAACTCACAGAAGTGATAAAATTAAGTTTTATGTAAATTTGTAAATTCTCCGAGGAGGTGGGTAAAAGATGGTAAAAAGTTCAATAAAATTTTTATATATCTAAAATTATTATAAAATGACTCCAATGAATTACATTGAACTTATATAGGTATTATGTATATATTTTTACCTAAAATAAATTAAAATAAAATAAATAATTATTTAAGTAAAAATTTGGTTTTAAACTATAACTCAGTGTTTTTCACTATTCATCAAAAATTGAAAGTTTTCAGAAAAATACCAAAAATTAACCCTAATATAATTTCTATATTCCGAATCCAAAAATGAAGTCCATTTTGAAATATAGAATTTATAAAATTTCAAAAAGAGGGTATTTCTATTAATAATGGCTAGTTTATATTATATTTTAATAACATATCATTGTTTAGTGAAACTCGGTATTGCGTACAACGCAAGCTATCGAGGAAGGTTGTTGTTGCGTGTAACGCAATACAAGACAATGTTGTGTGTAATGAAAGATTCATTTGGTGTTGCATTTAACATAATATATAAAAACAAAATATTTCTCATAAAATCTCAGGGTGTTACATTCTACCCCCCTTAAAAATAATTTCACCCTCGAAATTCGTCACTTCGTAACAAACAGATGATGATACCTCTCACTCATCATATCCTCAAGTTCCCATGTAGCTTCTTCTAATTGGTGGTTCCTCCATAAATATTTAACCAAGCGAGTGGTCCTGTTTCGTAGAGCTTTTTCGCTACGATCCAGAATCTTTATTGGCTGTTCTTCATAAGAAAGATCTTTCTCCAGCGATACAACTTCTGAGATTAGTACATGTGAAGGATCAGGTATGTACTTTCTCAGGAGAGATACATGGAGCACATCATGAACTTGAGAGAGATTCGGTGGAAGTTCCAATCGGTAAGCTACCTTCCCAACACGATCCAGTATCTCAAAAGGACCAATATACCTAGGGCTCAGCTTGTACTTCTTTCCAAATCTCATTACTCTCTTCCAAGGAGATATTCGTAAGAACACATTATAACCCACTTCAAACTCTAGGTCTTTTCTTCGGTTGTCGGCATAACTTTTGTTTTCGACTCTGATCTTCTCTTTTATGTTATAGAATAGATCTTTCCTTTTCTGCCATCTCATCAACAATACTAGGTCCTAATAGATTTCTTTCCCCAACTTCATCCCATCAAGTTGGTGTTATGAATTTCCTTCCATAGAGAGCTTCATAAGGATCCATCTTAATACTGGAGTGAAAGATATTATTATAATAAAATTATACCAAAGGTAGGTGTTGATCCCTACCAACTTTGAAATCCATAGAGAAATCTTTCAACATGTCTTCTAGAGTTTGAATTGTCCTATCATACTGACTGTCGGTCTAATAATGATAAGCAGTGACGAAACTAAACTCTGTATCTACAGTATACTGAAGACTTCGCCAAAAATTCGAGGTAAAACTTAGATCCAAATCAGATATAATTGAATGTGGTACTCAATGAAATCTTACCACTTCCTTCACATATATTGTGGCAAGCTGATCAAGAGAGAAATCTTCTCTAATAGTAATTAAGTGTGCCAACTTCATAAGACGATCAACTATAACCTAGATATCATTATTGCCTTTGGATGTCTTAGGAAGTCCAGTGAAAAAGTCCATAGTGATGTTTTCCCATTTCTATTCTGGTATGGGTAATGGTTGTAACATCCCCTTAGACTTCTGTCTCTCAACTTTAACTTGATAACAAACCAAGCATTGAGAGATATATTCAGAAACATCTATTTTCATGCCATCCCACCATAATTACTCCTTCAGGTCCCTATACATCTTCGTGCTTCCATGGTGAATAGAGAATGAAGAACTATGAGCTTCATCCAACATTTCATTCTTTAATTCTGGGATGGGAGGAACAAAACCCGATTCCTGAACCTTATTATTTCATCACAATCAATGTGGAATTCAGGAACATTTCTCACCTTTTTTTGTTACTCTACATATTTTTTTTGTGCCTCTTTATTATTCACATGTATAGATGGTTGAACATTCATTTGAGAATGATAAGATTTTCCCCTTCCATTATAATTCCAAGATCCATCCTTTGTAAATCCATAAATATTGGATCTTTTGTGATCCTCATCATGGATAAGCTAGCATGGTCTTGTCGACTTAATGCGTCTGCCACCTTGTTTTCTTTCCTAGGGTGGTAATGAATTGAGCAGTCGTAATCCTTAATCAGCTCAAACCATCTTCTTTGGCGCATATTCAGCTCATTTTGTGTGAAAATATAGTTTAAAATTTTATGATCAGTATAAATATCACACCTTTCACCATAAAGATAATGCCTCTAAATCATTAATGCAAAGATTACCGCAGCTTATTCCAAATCATGAGTTGGGTAATTTTGCTCACGGATTTTCAATTTTCTTGAGGCATAAGCTATCACCATGTCGTTTTGAATGAGAACACACCCCAATCCCTTTTTGGATGCATCATTTTAGATCACAAACCTTTCTCCACTACAAGGTAGTGTGAGCACAGGTGCACTGTATAACCTTCTTTTTAACTCCTTAAAATTCTCTTCACACTCCTCTGTCCAAACAAACCTAACTCATTTTAAAGTAAACTTGGTGAGTGGATTAGATAATCGTGAAAAATCATTCCCAAAATGTCGATAATATCCAACCAAACCAAGAATACATCGGATATCAGTTACTTTTGTTGGTCTCAACCATCTTTCAATAACCTCTGTTTTTTCTGGATCCACAGATATCCCCTCTTTTGAGATCATGTGACCCAAAAAAGAAACTTTTTGAAGCCAAAATTTACAATTGGTAAATTTTTCATAAAGCTTCTACTTTTTTATAGTCTTTAATACAATTCTCAAGTGATCTTCATGTTCTTCCTTTCTCTTTGAATAGATAAGAATATCGTCTATAAAGACTACCAAAAACTGATCAAGATAGTCTCTAAAGACTCTATTCATTAGATCCAGGAATATAGAATGGGCATTAGTAAGACCAAATGGAATCACTATAAATTTATAGTGTCCCTACCTTGTACGGAAAGCAATATTTGGTATATCCTCCCTTTTGACCTTTAATTGATGATACCCTGAACAGAGATCAATCTTGGAAAAGTATCTAGCTTTTCATAGTTGGTCAAATAAGTCATCAATGCATGGGAGATGATATTTGTTCTTGATAGAGATCTTGTTAAGTTCTCAATAATCAATGCAGAGTCTCATTGATCCATCTATCTTTATAACAAATAGAAAAGGTGCTCCCCAAGGTGATGCACTAGGGCATATGAATCCATTATCAAGATTCTATTGTAGTTTCTTCTTCAATTCCTGCAACTCAATTGGGGCAATTCTATAAGGTGTCTTTGAAATGGGCATAACACCCGATATGAGTTATATTGAAAACTCAACTTCACGATTTGGTGGAAGAGCTGAAAATTCCTCTAGAAAGACTTCATCAAACTCCCGTACAATGGGAATATTCTTAATCGTGAGTTTCTCTCCAACCATTTGAGATAAATAACCTTCATTAATTGGAATCAAGAACCATAAGATGGAATAAATTTCCACTAGAAGGTTATATTCATCCTTTCATTGATAGATGATCATAGATTGATCGAGAATATGAAATGTGACTTCCCTTCTTCGGCAATCGATAAGTTATCCATATAAGGAAAGTCAATCCATGCCAAGAATCACATCAAATTACACTATAGGAATGATCAAAAGATTTGCAGGAATCAATTTCCCACAAATGTTAATTGGAGAAGAATTATAAACTATTGATGTAATAGTTGCGCCATTAGGAGTTTTCATAGCTAACTTAACAACTAAATGTTGAGGTAGTAAGATGATACCCTTGGAAAATTCTTCAGAAATAAAATATTTGGTGGATCAAAAATCAAATAAAACATTTTATACTTTAGAGTGGATGGTAAGTGTAACTTTCACCACTATGTTATTGTACTCCACATCACCGATAGAAATTTCATGTGACTTTCCTTTATCTTTGGCCTTAAGAGTTTGTTGACATCGATCATCCTCAACAACCCTTGGATTAGGGAATTTATTAGCATAATGCCCCATTTACTTCCACTTGTTACATTGAAGTGTACGAGGTGAATTCTGTGTAGCCTTTTCTTTGTTCGCACCACTAGACATATTTTTCCCATCAATACGACATTCAAATGCCTGATGACCTTCTTTTACACATTTGAAACATTTACTTGTCCCTTTAAGACAATTCCATCCATTTTTCTTTCCACACTTTGAGCATAAGGGAAAAATCATCTTATTTTTAGTGTGGTCTTTAGAATTCCCTTTGAATTCCATTTTACTCTTCTTATCAAACCCATATGACTGATGGGTTACTCCAATCTCCATCTCAACCTTGAGAGCACATCAAACAATTTCCTCGTAGCTATTGAATTCCCTTCTGGCTAACACCCTTAGAAGACTAGGTTTTGAGACACTAAATAATCAATTGATCTTACTCCCAGGATGGATAATAATTCCAAAATCACACCTTGAAAGTGTTGTAAAATTTTATTCGTAGGTACCAACAGATTCATCATCCTTTTTCTTTAGTTCAAGAAACTCCTTCTCCATCTTTGTTCGAAGAATATGAGGGAAGTACTTATTGAAAAGTATGTTCTTGAACTCGTCCCATTCCATGGACTCAATTTTGTCTCTTTTCCTCGTATTATTGATAAGATTCCATCATTGATTAGCTTAACCTTACAAATGATATACTAATAAGATGACTTTATCATGTTCAGAACATTGAAGAACTGAAAATATCTTTTTAGTGGTACTGATCCATTATTCAGCAACTAATAGATCAGTAGACCCGCTGAATGAGGGTGGACACTGCCTCATGAAGGATTCAACATAATATTGCTCCTTACTTTTCTCGTTTGGAAGTCCTGTATGATTCAAAGCTTGAGAAAGTTGTGTGATCATGGCAAAAATATTTTTTATTCCAGCTCCCATAACATTTGGTTTCTCAGGGGGACAATCCTTGCATTGCCCATCGCATTTAGCATTAACACGGTTCATTCGGGTTCCAGCCATTAACTAAAACCAATAAGCATAGTGTGAGAAACACTAATCATAATAGGAAAACCACATAATCAAGAATAAAATTTCACACTTAATGTCTTATTATAGGTTATTCATGGCCATTTCTAAAACACTAATATTGTGTTCTATGCTTAGACATATCCTTAGGGTTCTTACTAAGGCTTTCACATCCTAGTTTCCAAAGGTTGACTATACCTTTCCCTGGATACTAACTATAACGACCCATACTTTACATAAATTGTTATTACTTCAGAATTGATGCATACTTATTACAACATATAACAAAACCCTCATAGGACCATATAGGTATAGTGACTTTAGAAACTGGGAAACATAAATAACTGGATCATAAAGCATCCACATTGTATCCCGTTTATTTCATCATATGTAGAGTCTTTTTTTGGAATATCCTACTTAATACCCTTCTTACTGACCCAGGGAAAAGAAAAAATACAAAATGGTGAGCTCCAATGCTCAGTAAGGGTAAACAAAGGAAATACCAATCATATCATATTCATAAGAACATAACATTTTGAAAATATTAACCTTCAAAAGAGATCATAATATCATAACATGGGATAAATCATTGTAGTGAAATGAAATCCCCATAATCATAACAGAAAACATGAAACTTTGTGGCATATACACATAATCATAGAAAATAATTTCTTATTATTCAAGACTCATTTCCAAGACTGTCATAGTGGACAATGTCCATTTCTGAACCGATTTCACTCCTCATTCCAGTCCTGTATCATTGAACCAGATTAACTTGTCGTTCCATCCATGTATATCTCATGAGATATAAATCTTTACCCAATGAATTGGAGGGAGATATAGGTCCCACCCATCTCATAATGAAATGATTATTATGTGTGCCACAAAATTATAAATCATATATCATAGCATAACCCATGTAATAAAAATCAGATTCATAAACATCATGCCATCATAACATAAACCATATAAGATAAAAGGACTTAATAAAAATAATTCCATCATAACATAATCAAATCAATGTAAAAATAGGGATATAAACATAACCCTATATTATTTTATATAGAAAATAATTTTGATAAAACACTTGAACTCCATTCTGGAGGAAAATATCCTTTCTACTTCAATTTTTTTCCTTTCTTAACATGTCATACAATTTTAAACTAAAAGAAGTTAATTAAAAATAAACTTGAAAACTTGTAAAGGAAGATTCATGGAAATAATGATCTATGAAATCATAAAAATCCATTCATGCCGTATAAGTTAAAAAAACATTCTTCTCATACTTTGGCTGGAAAAGTCAAAAAGTATCTCGTACTGAAAACGAAAAAATATTCCTTTCATATATTTTACTAAAAATTCACCAATAGGTAAAATTGGATTTAAACAATTTTAGGAGGATAGAAATAATATTACATATTTAGGAAACATGGATGTGGATGATAAATATGCCCCAGTAAATTCTGAAGTATAAACAATCTCGGATAAAAATGAGATTGTGAGATTTTCCATTACCATAGGTATGATATGCGTCATACATATCCGAACCTCTTTTATAATGATTTAAATAATTCCATTGACTTATTACAGAATCATATTCATTGTTATGATATCATATATGGTCATATTTTTATCTTCTTATTAGTAATATTTCATTGTTACTTGTTATTCGGGTGTTCACTGCTTTATGTTCTTATGCATGTTTTGTCGAATAAATTCTTATTCCTATTTTTAGGTTATATATAATTCATTTAAATAATGGTATTAGTGTAATATATATCATATTTATTCATTCAATTCATTTATATAATCATTATTCAATGAAGATCATGTAGAACGAGTCGCATCACATCGTGGAGACGGTAGGCCATACGTACGCACGAGCGATGATATCATTCTTTTGATATTAAAATAATATTTAATTGGATGTTATATCATATATACCGAATCATAATAATGTTATATTTATTATTTATATCATTTATACTCATTATCACACCCATCCAAATGATGAAATGTTTGAATAACAAACTACACCACGACGTGGAGACGGTAAGCCGTATGTACGCACGTGTGGTGACTTTTTCATTCAAAGGATGGATAAAATAACTAATATGGTTGTACCATTTATAATAACATCAGAGTATATAGAAGATACTGGAGTTATTATTTTATAATGGAAACAACAATGAAGGAGGAAGTGGAAGAAGAAAGGATCTTGAAATAGGTGGTGAGATATTTACCTCTTCCTCGGGTTCAACATTTTGATTTGATCAAAAGGACCCCTTAGGTTGGATTTATGAATAAAGGAATGCATCTAGGATTAATGGAGGATATTTTAAAGGGAATCTTTTCAGGTTTTTCCCAATCCAAATGGCTTTGGAGGTGTGAATTATAGATAAGGGGGAGTTCCCTTTTATAAGAGAGGTGAGGGGCACCTTAGGAAAAACATAAATATTATTTTATAATAAATTCATGTTCAGTTTATAATGGCTCCAAAGTAACTTATTTAGAGGCTAGGGTGGGTATGGGTCGAAATAGTCTCAAACAATAGGTTTTAGATAAGTTTAGGTTACCATTTTAACATTATCATTTAGATTTAACTCTAAGTTAAATAATTTAACTTTCATCGTGTCTTCTTGTATTCTTACAGTATATGGTTAATAAACTCACTATAAACTGTCAATGAAACCCCAATTGGTTCATTAATGTCATATATATTATTATATAATTCTTTTGGACAAACCACATATTTTTATGAATATAATTTCAATTAATAAATTAATATTTGTTTTAAAAACTCTTTTATGTCAATTTTGACATTATTTGGTATTTTGTTTTTTCTAAATTCATAACAACATTATTACTTCGAATAGAATTCTTCTAACAATCGATAATATGTTATATTATCATAGAAAATTAGTTCAATTCATAAAAAGTCTCAAATTACATTTATTTGAGTATTTATAATATCAATTATGTTAATATTTAATTAATAAGGTAATTTATGCATCATCATTGTGTCATAAATAAATTAAATTATTTAATGTCTAAAAATTATAAATAAAATACCATAATGTAGTAAATATTTTTAGATTTATAATTAATATTTATAGTTGAATTTATCTATTTATAACAGTATATTAAAAATGTATTACTTATTAAACTTTGATTTTAATTCTTTTAACTCTTCTTTGAATTAAATAATAATAAATGTCCTAATCAAATCCAAGTGGACCTAAATGGTCATATTTCATTGCTAAGGTTTTTTTTGGTCGAATTAAACTTATAAAATAGAATTAGGACATGCGTTAGGATAATAATAATATCATTTTTACTCTTCATTACCCTATTTACTTTTAACCATGGTAAATAATAGTAAAAAGTTACTATTCAAAAAAAAAATATTTTTATCTTATTGAACCACATTTTAATCCTTGATATTAACCGTGTCGCTCGGATTTTAAAAATTCAACTCAAAGAATCAGTAAAATTATGATTTATGTAAATTTTCAAATTCTCCTAGGCGGTGGGTAAAAGACGGTAAAAAGTTCAATAAAATTTTTATATATCTAAAATTATTATAAAATGACTCCAATGAATTACATTGAACTTATATAGGTATTATGTATCTATTTTGACCTAAAATAAATTTAAATAAAATAAATAATTATTTAAAAAAAATTCGGTTTTAAACTATAACTCAGTGTTTTTCACTATTCATCAAAAATTAAAAGTTTTCAGAAAAATACCAAAAATTCACCCTAATCTAATTTCGATATTCTGAATCCAAAAATGAAGTGCATTTTGAAAGATAAAATTTATAAAATTTCAAAAGAGTGGGTTTTACTATTCATAACGGCTAGTCTATATAATATTTTAATAACATATCATTGTTTAGTGAAACTTGGTATTGCGTACAACGCTAGCTATCGAGGATGGTTTCTGTTGCATGTAATGCAAGCCAAGACAATGTTGTGTATAGTGAAATATTCCTTTGGTGTTGCATATAACATAATACATAAAAACAAAATATTTCTCATAAAACCTCAGAGTGTTACATGATCGATGTCAGCAACTTTTTAAGGGAAAACACAATGAAAAATCACATGCGATCACTTTTAGTGGTGTAGAGTATGCCAATGAAGTAGAATAATTTATCATTTTTATGTAATGGTATACAAGAATAATGTTATAGAATCACTTTTAATATATCATATAACAATTGGACAAATTTATTTTTTCCATATTTATTTAAGAGTATATATTGAATAGTATTAGTATCCATGAAAGTTGATTAAGATATTTTTGAAAACAAATTATTATGAGAAGGATACGACATAATATGTGCATAATTTTGGAATATGGAAATTAAGATATGATTGATATTTTTAATGACTTTAGTACTGATATGACGGAAAAATAGATTGAGATATAATTTTTGGATTTATAGTATGTGAAAATAAAATACATGATGAAGGAATTCACATGTGTAGAATGTGTACGACAAGAGATACCTTTTGAGATATGGGAGATAAATGTGAAGCTAATATATTTAACCTATTTATAAAGGTGTGGATTTTTAGTTTACCGATTTATTGTATTGTTTTCCCTTTATGTAATGTATAAGTTAAACTTTGGATAATTTCTATCACATTAATATAATATCTTACTATAGGTGGACTTATGCATATTTCATTACTTTTTCTATCCTTTTTTTTGAGATATAGATAGATGTAATGACCTATAATTTTATTTATGGGTCTCAAGATTTGTTAATTCATATGGAATGTGAAATTCATCTTTATTTCTTGGAATAAGAGATGATGTTTAAATTGATAAAGGAAAAAGGAAAGGATAATATTATACTTAATCAAGTAAGTATTTCTTCATATTATTTAACTCTACAGAAAGGATCATGCAAAAAAATTATCACATTACCTTCATTTATGATTAATAAAATGGCCCCATAAGTCATTAAAAATTTTATAATTTTGTTATGTTAACTTTCTCTCAACCTAGTTCTCTATCACTCTCCCTCAGAACATGATATTTTCATTTCTATTCTATATAAATCTTTTCAAATTCAACCTATATTCTCATATGATGAAACCCATAGATGAGTGACATTGGGTGACTATTATTTTTCTAAATTTCCTTTAAAAAAATTGTTTCAGTCTTTGTTTTTATTATGTTGCTTTTTATAAAAGAATGTTTCAGTTGTTAAACTGTTTATAAAACAAAATAATATCATGCGAGAAATTCATTATAAAGGGGGTAAAATGTAACACCCTGATATTTTTATGAGATAGATTATTTTAAAGAAAAAATCATTGAATTCTTGTGTTGTACACTACACTAATTAAATACTGTTCTCCACAAAACACCTTCATAGATTGCAATGTGCAAAACACTATTCTATTCTTATGATACAAACAATTTCATGTTTTCTTGTGGATTTCATTTCCTGAAAGACCATGTTAAAGAAAAACAAATATTATTATGTTATATATGTATGAGAATTTTAAAAATATGCATTACTAATGTATATATAATTAATTCTTTAGAAATAAATTAACTATAAATGAAAAGAAATCCCTTTATAAGTAAAAGGAAACGTTTTTCTAAAAAAATGTTTAAATGAAAATAATTGAGTTTATAAAATTATAAAATCACTCATTATGGATTTTATTAGTGAAATATATATGTAATATATTCAATTCTTATATTTTTTCTAAATATGGTATTAGAATAAATCATTTTTTTATAGAAGTAGTATTTTTTAAAAAAATGTAGTTTTTTCACCTTTTGATGTAGTACCCATTTTAAATCAAGTTTTTAACACATTTTTATAACATATTTCACAAAATAAAATTCTTTTTTGGAATAATGAAATAAATATTTTCTTGTGATTAATTCTTGATATTTTCCTAATAAGTTTCAAGTGTGGATAAATAGTAAGAACATACAAAATTTTAATTGAAAACAACTTTTTTTATACAAATAATTTATATGGTTAAGCTAAATTATTTAATACTTTTAAAATATAAGTTGGTTATCTTTTCTCATTTAATATAATATAGGACAATGGTATAAATTTTGCCTTGAATTTAGATGTAAAAACACTTCAATATTTTTCATTTTTTTAACTTTTAAAACCCATTATTTCATTCTCACAATAGAATTAATTTTAAATTAATAACTAAAAATGATTTGTTTCGCACATATAAAAATTGTTCCATATTTGGAATCACTGGGTCCAATTTTTTTAAAATATTATTCTTTTATTTTTTGGAATTATGAGTGGTAACGTTAGTAATTTTTTATTAATACTATAAAAGAGTAAATCGGTTAAATAATGGTAAAAATAATATTATTAAATTACTATAACAGATGAAAGAAAATCATTAGATGAGTTTTATTTTGACAAAATTCATAATTGGGTTGAAATGGTATTCATTGGATTCCACCTAGATGATATTAAAACATTTAATATATTTTATTTAAAGAATAGATACATATTTCTTACTCAAATTTTAATAACTATATCATTTTTAATATAAGGTTATAATTAAAAAATGTTCAATTATAATTACTAATTTGAAAGATAATTGTTTTTCATTATAATGACAATTTATTTTTATTTTTTAATAAATAAATAATGATCTTAATGGATTATTGATTAATGGTGCAGAAATTATTTAATTGGTGAAAAAACTTGACCAAATCTTATTTTTCGAGTATATATCAACCATAAACATCAGAGGGTATATTTATTGACTATTTAGAGCCATATGGAAATGATTATGAATCTTATAATAATTTATTCAAAGTGATGTTAATGTTTTCACATTTAAATTTTCATACAAATAACATTTTTATTGTGGGATTTTCTAGTATATATATTCCAATATAAGTATTATAATTAAATATATAAGATTTATCTTTTTCATAATATTATATTTTTATTATTTATTAGACAAATAATTGTATTAAATAATTAAATAAAACTAATGTAATAATTATTTTTTTAATTGAAATATCAAATTAATTTTATTTAATATATTAAAATAAATATAATTTTGGATAATACATATATCATATTAATTTAATAGATTACCATGACCCATCAGGTATATAAAAAAATATTTCGTTTGAAGATAACAACTTATCTTGATATTTTAAAAAATCCAATAAATGAATTGTGGTGAAAGTGAAAATATTGATATTTTGTCAAAAGTATATTTTATTAAACTATTTAAAAATAAATACACATTTAAAAAAATATAAAATAATAATTATATGGTCGTAAATGATTTAAAATTTTCTTTTATAGTCAAATTGAATTCAATTGATTAAAATTTACACTATTTTAATATTAAATCATTTATTATAATAATTAAAATTAAACTATAATAAATTAGAGTAAATTAAAATGATATGGTTCAAAGTGTCATGAAAAATCATATGTTTGATTACATTACAACCTTAAACCATCTCATATTTGAAAATAAGAAATTTTTTAGTTTTATTGGTGGGTTTTGATTTTGTTATAAATTAATATATTTGGTGATTCCAAATGTGACAATCACCTCAATTATAAAAAGAAACATCATTCTTTATAACATCACTTCACATTAAGAATTCAGTCTTGGATATCCCCTATTAATTTCCCTTCTCAGAATCCTATGTAACATTCTAGATGTTCTTTTATTCTCAAAATACAAATGCTAGTGACATTAAATGGTTTTCTAGACGGAGCTCATCGTAGAAATTGTAATCCCCTCTATTAATTCGTTAAAACTTATATCTTGTTCTATATACTTTTCCTAAACCGTTTTCATTATAAAGTAATAACTACTGTATATATTATATACATAGATGTTATTATGATTATGGATCAAATATATTTCACCTTCTATCTATCCTATAAAAAATAAAATCATCACACATGCGTACATATGGTGTAGCGTCACCGGTTTGATTAATGTGACCCCTGTTTATAACTTTTGATTCATAAGAAGTGTTTGGGGAGGATTTGGGAGAGTTTGGGAGAGTATAGAAAGGTATTGAGATTGTTTGGAGTCATTTTAAAGGTTTCATAGTTTGAGCACAGTTTGGGGAAACCGTGTGAGAATCATAGGTAACTATGCGATATGCCACTTTTTGGACAGTAACATCTACATGGTTAGAACACAGTTTGTCGATGTTAGGTCCACTAGGATAGATTCCCTGAGGGGGGGGGTGAATCATGTTATGACTGATTAAAATAACTACCCCTTTTGATCTTTTTTTTGATGTTAGATAAAACCCTCTTCTCTCTCCTTACTGTTTGCAGAGTATGAATGAACCTAAAAGCATGAACAAGACACAAAATTTTTTACTAGGTTCACCCTCACTAGGTTACATATAAGGTGCATACACTGGAAGTGTGATGATGTACCAATTCCACTATAAGAACACTACTGTTTACAAGTTCTAATAGGACTCACTGTACCTCCTGGTTTACAAACAATCACTATTTGAGAACTCACTCTCTCTTAACAGAAGTGAGCCAACTTCTTCTTTAAAAGATCCACTCAAAGTTTATAGACCTACAAGTATCTTCATTACCACTAATTAATGAATCCTCCACTGTATGTAGATGCTATATTGAAGTCCAAATTTCATCCCCTGATGAATACCCCCTTTCCCCTAACCACTGGGCAATAACCTTTCAGAAGAACCTTCACAAAGCACCCTACTTCGCAAAGCTCCCAATTTCACGATGCTCAAACAAGACTTAGCGAAGCTCCTGCCTTTTCATGAATCTCACACCTTCATAGAGCTTAGCTCATAATGGAGTTCAAGTCATCGTAGAGAGACTTCCTTCACGAAGCTCACTGAGACAATGTAGAGAAAACAACTTTCACGGAGCTAGATTAGCCGCTGCGAAAGTCCTCTCTTTCACGAAGCTCACTACCATCACGGACCACCTTCACGGACCACCTTCACAATTCTAGAGCTATGAATTTTTCTTTGTAAAACTCTTTTCTTATCTCGAGGGGGTCAAGGCCTATTTTTAGGCGATTCCACCAACCCTCAAATCATCCGTGCGATATCAGCGCCACGTCATCTCAAATTGTGAAGCTCCGAAATTCCTACTGAAATTCCCTAAATATCGCGAAGCACCATGGAAATTTTCAGATCACAGAGTTTTTTTAATCATGGATTGTTCCTTCCATACCTTCACGCCTTCTCCATGAACCTCCACTCGCAATGCCCTTCGCCACCGTAATGCTCTTCAACGCTTTCGTTCGCAAATCCCATTGTAATCGCGAAGAATCATCGTCAACAGTTTTCCTGTCTTTGCGAAATCCAATACATGAATCTTATCTTCATGTAATTCATGCCTTTTTTATATTTTGATGAGATCTTCAAGGATATCCACTTTTTGCGATGCTCACCAAACTCCAAATTTTGGACCCCAATAATTTGGCAAACACTGGAAAACGACACCACCTTGTATTTATTCTTTTGTATCGCCTCTAGATCATCCATTCCTTTGTCATGGTTCTTTGTCTATGTGTATTGTCAACAAAATCTCTAGAACTCAACAATTCAACATGGTATCCTGCATTGTCAACAAATACAAGCAACCCAAAAATGCTGCAATGATACATTGAGGGGTTTTTGTCCAACAGTCGAACCGTGTGAGCTAACCATGCTGCCCATTAAAAATGGTTTTTTATAAGGTGTTAGGTAGTATTTTCACTAACTCAACCATGAATTCACCCATAAAAACCATATGAGGGACTTTTTATTCTCAAGGGATAGGGGTTCTCTCCCACTAATTTTGGAAGTGATTTGAAGGGTTTTCAAGGTGGTTTAATGGAGGTTCATCTCAGGTAAGTCTTTAATTTTGGTTTCTTGGTGGTTTCATATAGATAATATTTCTTCCCTCTATTAGTTTTATATATACATATTTTCTATGTATATATATGGTTGTTTATTCCTTAGGTTATTATTTTAACAGTTTTTGATGATAGGGAATGAGATTTAGAGTGGTTTTGGTGGAGCATTTATTCAGATTGGTATTGTGGTTGACTGTGGGTTGATTTTACTAGAACCATAATGGTAGTTGTCTTTTATATAGACTCCACATTGCATGAACATGAGCCTTTATTTCAATTAATTTGTTTTTTTGTGATTCTAATTGTGGATGTGATGTGAAAATCTTCTCGGAAACCTATTGTTTGATGATTTGGGGATTTTTGGTAAAATGGGATATTGTTACAAAAAGAGGTTTTGTTTTGTGATTTTTAAATTGTGATTTTAAAATCAATAATGGTTAGAATTATGAAAAAAGTTTTATGATAGATGAATTTCAATAAATATGTAACTTTATTGAAATGTGGTTAGAAATTGAAAATGGTTAAATAACATTTTCAATAAATGGGGGTATTTATTGTAGTCTTTTTGAATTTGTTGTAAATGGTTGTGTGAATAATGTGTGGCATTTGTGTTCTTTATTCTTGTTGGTTGATTAAGTAATATGTATTGTATTGGATTCATGTAAAGTGGGTGGGATGTCTCGCTATAAAATTTGATGGATTATGGATAGAAGGGTCACCATTATGGATAAGCAGTTGGGAGGTACCATTAGTTTGGAAAAGTAGTAAACGAGTTTGGACGAGAATTTTTATCATGGTTTTTTTACTTATTTTTAGTTTCTATGCAAGATAAAAATTGTGGTGTAAATGTGAAATGGTGTAATTGATTATGGATTGGTTTTTTGGATTTCCATTTTGTTTCATTGTTTTGGTAAGGGGGATAGGTAAGGGTGTGTTTGGATTATTGGTAATTGTAGTAGTATTTGATGTTTTATATAAAGTATTTGAAATAAAGGTGCTAATAGTTTTATCTGAGTGGTGTTTGGGAGGAAGTCATTTGGGGAAATCTTACTGAGTAATATTACTCACCCCTTCTATGAGACTTTGGTTCTATTGTTTATGTTTTATTTAAGTACACAAGTAAGAGTTAGGCGTAGCATTTTTCTAGCAGTTCTTCCTGATGCTTTAGTGGCGTGGTGGTGCAAGGATCATGGAGATTGTTACAGAGTAGTAGAGGCTGACTTATTTCACTTTGGGTCTCTTGTCCATATTTTCCCTTATTGGTCTGATTTTGGATTGGTTTTATTGTTTTGGGGAATTGTTAAGGATTATTTTGGTTGTCTTTTTCATACAATATGGTTTAGGTTTCTATGTAAACATGCATAATATATAATTTTTAGTAATGTATTGTTTGGTTGGTTGGTTTATCTCAAGGTAAATTTTTTCCCAATTTATTCTTGAAGCCCTTGGAATTTATTACAAGACTTTGGCACCTTGGGAAAGTCACTAAAGTCCTAGTATCCCTTCAAAACCCTCTCAAACTAATGAGGAAGGGGCAGAGAATTACAATTGGTATCCCTTTTATCATCTCTTTGGAGTTAATTGTTATTCTTGGTGTTGACATTTGTTTTTGTTCTATTAATTGAGTCTAGATGGTAACAAGGTGTATGATTGTTGGAACATGGAACATATATAATAGAATGATGTAGCTGACCATTTTATGCTGAACATCATGTTACTAGGGAGTTTGGTACATAAGTGTTTTGGACACACATATAGTCATTGGATATCTCATTTTCATTGGTGTAGCCAATAAAATGAGAATTTCATGCATGGTAGAATGTACTTCCCTCTAGGATTCATATTTATTTGTTTATAAAAACTTACACTATAGTATGAATATATATATATATGTGTGTGTGTGTAATGTCTGGGAATTAATTCAAATATGTGGATTTGAAATGTGAATAGATGTGGTATTTTGAAAATGGGTTGATTTTCATAACATGGGGGATTTTTTTGAATAGTGTAACATTGGAAATGTGAAAATGTAATGCCTGGATTTTATAGTATTTATGTAATTGAATTTGAATAATAATCTTTTCATGTTATGGGTGTAAGACTTATGGTTGTTTTGTGTTGATAGAGGTATAATTAGTAAGGAATCATATAGACCAACTGGATTAGGCTGCAAAAAATATGGTTCTACATGATCCTCAGGTGAACCAATAGCTAGTGAAGAGTATAGTGAAATAATTCCAAGCTATGGAATATGGGAATAATTTGGATGAAAAAAACCATGTGGATCATGTGGTTCAGTTTCAAAAAGAGAATCCACACATTTTTTGGGGTGATCCGGAGCCATGAAGGGATGAAGCGGGGAGGAACATAATGAATATGATATTTGAATTATTGTGAACATTGATAGAGTTGATAGTGATGTTAGCCATGTACAAGTTGGAAGATCATTACCTTTAATGGTGGGAGTTTGTGGTCCAAGGTGGGATTGGCCAAGGTGTGACATGGGAGGTTTTTAACAAATTGATTAATAAGGAACTATTCCCTTATACATTCAGAATCCAGTGCACAACATTTTTATTCCGTTTATAATAGAAGAACATTTTGGTAATGTAATATTAAGCTATATTTATGAACATAGTGTGGTTTTCACATGATGTAGAGGGTATCACATCATTGAAGGTGTGAATTTTTGAATCTGGGTTGAATCGAGAAATCCATTCATAGATAGCAGTGTTGTCTATAAATGACTACATGAAAATGGCGAATAGAGAAACTGTAGATGAAAGAGATATTTTTCAAGATACTAGCGAGGGATGTGTGTTGGTAACCACGGTAAATGGTGGTAACTCTAACACTAGTTTAAAAAGTAATATGGACACTTATTTCTAGGGAGGAAGTACAGTTAAGAATTTGAAGGCGAGATCAGTGAATCTTCCTCTGAAGCCTTAGAGTAAGTAAGGATATTTTTAGTGTGACTCTTCCAGACACATAAAGCCGGATTGTATGACACAACCTTAAGCATGTCATAAATTTAAGAACATGGATAATATTTTCAGGTATTGTTGTAATGCCCCGAGGTTGGATGTCTGTGACACTCCTTTGGGGTCACAGGCATCCTATGACCCGATGGGACAGGGGAAACATCATATTAATCATTAGAAAAGATGAGTTAGTCATGGTGATTCTGGAAATAAAATGACACCTTAGTAATGTACTAAATATAATAGTATTGAAAGAATGTAGTTTTTTAGAGCTGAACAGTTTGTAATGGATTATCAGTTAGGAAAATCCATGGTGCGAGGTATTGTTCTTTTAAATTCAACGTTGATGCAAGATTTTTTGGATATGAGTATTTCCCACTGTTTTGTTGCTTATCACGTTATTATTTTGTTGGGTTTAACTATGGAAATGATTCCATATTTTTTAAAACATCAAAATCCTCTAGGTCAAAGAGAGTGTCGATCCTTCATATGTAGTGCATGATTCTTAGTTGTGGACGATAGTGAATAAATGTGAGATTTCGTAGTTCTTAAGATGGATTATTATGATATAAATATAAGAATTATTGGTTGGTAATGTTTAAGGCCCAAATAAATTACTATGTTTGAAAAATTATTTTTATGATAGAGGATGAAGTTGAAAACTTTTTAAAAGGGGATATGATTGAAAAGTAGGGTTAAATATGATTATTGACACCATCTGTTATCTTGATCTCATATCAGTTAGAGAAATTGTAATTTGCATCAATGTAAGTATATAAGAAGTTTTTTTGTAGTTGTTGATATTCATAAGAATATGAGAATTCATTTTTTCCGTCATACTGAATGGAACTATTAGAATTGCTGAAATTAAATGGGAAATTGGAAGAGTTATAAGACAAAGGGTTCATCCAGACTAACACATCTCAATGGAAAATGCTATTTTTTTGTTAAAAAGTTGGATTAAACTATTCAACTCTGTGTGGATTATCATATACATAATCAGTTTATAATAAAGAACAAATATCCACTTCCACACATCGATTATTTGTTTTACAATTTTAAGGGAGCTTAGTGGTTCTCTAAGATTATCTTGAGGCCAATATATCATTAATTATTGGCGAGGAAGGATGATATTCCCAAAACTGCTTTAAAAAATGGATATTTCCATTAAGAGTATGTAGTTATTCCCTAGGGTCTAAAAAATGCACACACGGTGTTCATGGAATTGATGAATCAGATATTTCAGATATATCTAGCATCTTTTGTGGTGGTATTTGTTCATGATATACTGGTGTATTTGAGAACAATGGTGGAACATGAGCATCACTTGTAAATAGTGTTGTAGATCTAGAGGGATCATCGATTGTATCCCAAATTGACAATGTCTAACTCTTTGAAATAGAAAGTTCATTTCCTTGTCCATATTATTTCTGATAAGGTTGTTTTAGTTGATATGAAAAAGATATTGGTGGTTATATCATGGAAACCACCAAATAATGTTTTCGAGATACAGAGCTTCCATGGTCAAGCTGGTGATTATCGATGTTCTGTTCGTGATTTACCATGATTGGCTTCACTGATGAAAGCTTCGATAAGGAAGAATGTTCAATTTCAATGAGATGAGTAGTATCAGAAATGTTTTAAAGAGATAAAGTGTCTCCTTACATCCACACCAATCATGGTTCTTCCAGAACCAGGGAAAGGGTACATGGTATATTATGAAGCATCGAGGTCAGTTTTGGGGTGTGTTCTCATGTAGGGTGGATCATGTGGTTGCATGTGGATAAAGGCAGTTGAAGATTCATGAGGAGAACTACCCAAAAAAATGGTTTGGATTCGTCGGTAGTGGTTCATGATATGAAAATGTGTCTTCATTATCTCTATAGTGGTAAATTCTAACGACCCTAGCTTGATGTACATAGACAAAAAATTTATTTTGGATAATAATTAATAAATTACACAAATATATGCCTGAAGAACATATTTGATTAGTTTCATTGGAAAAATTGAACATAATCTTTTGACTTGGTGACAGATCTTCAATATATCCCTTAATGATCTTCCACTTTTGTTTTCCTACCAAAAATGTTTCTTTATATTTTAGTGGGAAATAAAACATAAAAAGTGTAAGCTCAAAAGCTCAGAAAGGGTAATTAAAAAACAAACCATAAACATATGATTGTAAAACATTAAAATAATTTTTAAATATTAAAATATTCATATATTAAATAAATAATGGAAGTATGTTTGATATAGATCATAAAGTAAAATTAACCATGATAAGATATACATGGAATAAAATATGGAATTATGGAAAAAATAAGCACATAAAATGATTTCCATAGTAACCAAATAATTTCTTAGAAGACTAACATAGTGAAAAAATTCCGTCACTATACCAGATTTACTTTTCGTTACAACCATGTATTATAGAAATGGAATTAGTTTTCATTCTAGACCTGTATTTATAAAACACATTTATGAATTCTCCCAGCCTTATATCACTAAACTAGATTTTATTTCTATTATAGTCATGTCTATCTCATGAGAAATAAATCTTTAAATAATGAATTGGAGGGATATATAGGTCTCACCTATCTCATAGTGAAATCATTTTTACATGTTCCACAAAAACATAAATCATTCATTATAGCATATCCTATGAAATAAAATGGTTTTCTTAAACATCATTCCATCACAATCCATATAAAATAATTTTTTTTCATAAAAATAATTCCATTAAAAACACACTCAAATAAATGTAATAATAAGGATATAAATATAACCCTATTTCATCATATATGGAAAATTATTTTTATAATAAACTTGAACTTAATTAATGAGGAAAATATCCTTTCTTCTTCAAAAAATATTTTCTTTTCTCAAAATTCCATGATATATAAAAAAATTGTATTTTTTTGAAGATAAACATGAAATCTTACATGGGATGATTCATGAAAAAAAAATTATGAAGATGTAAAAATTAATTCATTCTATATAAGTTAAAAACAAACATTATAATTATACTATAATCATTAAATTCAAAAATTACCCCATATAGAAAATTAGAAAATGATATCTTTTATACCATTTAATAGAAAATTAAAAAATTTGTAAAATTGACATTAAACAATGTATAAGATTAAAAATAATATTATATATTTAGAAAAAATGGATTTGAAAGGAAAATTTACCCCAATAATTACTCAGAAATAAATAATCTAGGTTAATAATGAGATTGCAAAATTATCCCTGGCATTAGGTCCGATTTCATCTCTGTGTGTTTGAAACTCCTATTTTTCAAGTATCTACTTTTGATTTGCAAAACAATATATCCCAAGTATGTATTTCTACCCAAAGTGTGGCTTCTAGTATGAAGTTATTAATGTTGGGATAGGAAATGGGTAGCGGTTGGCTGGGAAATAGGGATTTAGAAGTGTGAATAAAAGATAATGAGAAGATCCCTTTTATATGAGAGGTGAGGGGCACTTTATTAAATTATTTTAATATTAATTTATTATAAATTGATTTTAGGTTTCAAATCGATCCAAAGTAATTTATAATAAGGATAAGATGATTATTGGTCGAAATCATCTCAACTGATAGGTTTTACCAACTTTAGGTCACATAATTAACCATATCTTTTATCATTAACCCTTAGTAAAAACATTATCTCTTACAATGTATTCTTTGTATTTTCATAATATATGGTTATTATAGTTTATATAAAATGCAACTAGAAAAAAAGTGGATATTTAATGAAATTTTTTAAATTATGTAAGTTAGTTGGATGGATCTTATATTTTTAGGACTATTAAATCGTATAATAAAATAAAATTTATTTTAAAAATTTATTTAGGTCACTTTTGCAACTATATAGTAATTTATTTTTCTTAAATTCATAAAAACTTTATTACTTTTAAAAAATGAATTAAATCATCCATCATGTGTCAATATCATCGAAAAAACTCATGGAATGAATCATAATTTTCAAATTACATTGATTTTAATATTTCTATTATCATTTATTTGAATATTTCACTAATAAGTTAATCACTCCATCATCATTGTGTCATAAGTAAATGTATTTCTTTAATGTCCAAAAATTATAAATAAAATACCATGACATGTGGAATATTTTTAGATTTATAATGACTATTTATAGTCAAATGTATCAATTATATAACCCCACCTTCAAATTTGTCCTGTAAAATGATACATATTTGTGTTTAATTTCCCATTATATTACATTTATTATTATAACATGTCATTTTCTAACCCAACTGGTTCTACAATTCAAAAATATCAGCATAAGGATTGGTTTGGTCACCCAAGACTAATAAAATAAGATTTGAAAATGTGTTACGGTAGTTTTATATTATTATAATATTATTTTTTTACCCCTATTTACCTGATATACACTTTATCAATGGTAAATAAAAATAATTACTGAAGATATTATTCATAACTTTCAAAAATAAAAGGACCGATATAATTTATTTTGACCTTATGATTCAAAATATGGAATCCATTTTTTGAAAGTCAAAACACATAATTAGATGAAATTAATTTAAAACTAATTCTCGTTTTCCAAACAAAAAAGTGTGGTTTTAAGAAATAAAAACTATAAAAACATTGACGTGTGTGTATGTCCAATTTAAATGTGAATTTACATCAAAAGAATAAAATTGTAATAAATGATAAAAATATAATAAATTTACACTTTAAAACTAATTAAAAATATAATAAAACAATATTAATAAATTATATGAGAAGGTATGTGTGAATTAAAATACATTATTTTTTCACAATTAATTAATATATAAATTTTATCAGAAAAATAACAAAAATTCAACCAAAGTAAATATTAAGGTCCCTATTCCAATTAAGAAGTTTAATTCTTCAAATAGAAAATATAAAAGTGTTAAGAACTATATTTGAAATGGTAGTTCCATCTATAGTCAGCAAAAAATTATTTTTTGAAAAATAATTAATTTATCTAAAAAATATTATTTTTACTTATAACATGTCTATAAAATACATAATATGAATGTTAATGTTATATAGAATTAAAAATTTTGTTAATACTATTCATAACATCTAGTTTATATCCCATTAAATTATAATATTCTAATAATATATCATTGTTTAGTGAAACTCAGTATTGCATATAACGCATGCTATTGAGGAAGGTTTCTCTTGAATGTAACACATGCCAAGTTAGTGTTGTATGTAGTGAAATATAGCTTTTGTGTTTCAAATAACATAATCCAACCATCGTTATTTTCATCATTTATCAAAATATATACTCTGTGTTGTGTGTATCGTACACAAACTGAGTGTTACGTGTAACATATGTCAAGTAGGATTAGTATGAACAAAATGTTTAACTTAGTGAATTACATGATATATATGAAAATATTAATTTATTCAAAAAAAATGGTCCCTAAATACTCATGATGTTATATTATACCCCATTAAAATTATTTTCTCCCTCAAAATACATAGGGGTCATAAAAGAATTACTACTTGAATGTTTCTTTCACAGAAACCCACATAGTAAAAAGAAATAACAAAATAACATTTTAAAAATCAATCTTGGAAACATAATGGTTTCCCAAAGTAACTCATCATTGGGTTTCCACGTAGGAAAATATAATCGGGAAGTGAAAAAATAGATATGGAAGAAAAATCTAAACATCAAGTTCTCATGGATAGAGACAGAGAACAAGGTTCAAAGAATGGTAACAACCAAAAATCCATAAATATATGATTATTTAAAGGATCATATGATTCATTGGATAATACGGTACTAGGATTTTTTTTTTGTTTTTATGATCCTTTTCCTAAATTAGAAGAAAATGAGAAGAAATACTTACTTGATTATAGTACAATCTCATTATTAATCGTGCCTCAATAAATTTCTAAATCACCTATTATTCAATGAAATTAAGATGAATTTTTTCACTTCGAATGGGTTAAAAAATCATGCAGTCCATAAATTTAATGATAGTTAATTCCATCCATATTTATCAAAAAAAGTATATCATAAGTCATCAAACATGCATAAGTCCATATATGGTGAGATAATACTTTATTCTAACAAACTCCATCGGATGTTTAAGCATTCCAAAAATTTGATAACCTTATAATCCATATAAAATATTAAAATCCAAAACTATAGAGAAAGGTTCACAAACTCGGCTTAACATTTTCCCTCCATATATCATATAATATCTCTAGTTGGCCATATTCCAAAGATTTGAACACCTTCATCATGTATTCTCTTGATCCATGGTTACAATCTCAAATATTAGATATACTTATTGAAAACATTCATGTTTCCTAATTCCATAACTTATTGGATATATTATTTATGTCCCAAAAACATATATACTTCATCCATGATATAATAACCCTATTATAAATAAATCCATAATTAGATCTCAAGAAACTAGTATCATTCAATTTACATACTAAAATATAACATATCTATATCCAAACACCATTATCGTGACATATGGGACATATTAATGGTTATCATTCCCTTAATCATGTGTTATCCCAGTATATCACCTTGCCCTTAAATAAATTTTCTGTCTCCATAGAACTATTCTACATATCATTTCTAATCGTTAATTAAAAACATATACTAAAAACACACATATATTTCATGATTCATATAACATAATCATTGAAATATGAAACGTATACACCTTAATATTCCAAATTTATTCCTAAACCATTACTCAGGATCCATCATCATTCTCTTTCGTAAAATATAAATAATGTATTAAATTTTATCAACAACAAGATTATTAAGTTTTATGTAGACAATACTGGAAGAACATCACATACAATTCACATGTTGCTTACAATCTCTTTATCCTCAACAGTATCACTAATACTTATACCATTGTCATGATTCTATTCATAATGTTTCCACATAAGAAATTGATCTTCATTATTTCCATAATTTACACATCTGAAACATTCAAGGGTTGACCATGTTATATGTAGTTCAGGCTTTTGAATAACACCAGAAATAAAAGTGTGAGGAATACATTTAACAGATTAAAAAAAACATAATTAAGGTTAATTACTTTTAATATTTCAGTCTATGATATCTTCGTTTTAACCCTAGGTTAGTCATGATTATCACCAAAAATCTTGGATTTTAACTTATACTTATAAATATCCTTAGGAAATACCTATAACTATCCTTATAAATATATCTAGGTATCTCACTAATGTTTTCTCAACATAGTTTCCAAAGGTTGACAAAAATCTCTTCTCTGATGGCTACTTTAACAACCAAACCGTAACGTACAAGGGAATTTTCATTTCTTTTAAAAAATACTAAATATATTAAAACCAATATAAGCTAAACAACTATATTAGTTTAGTGTCTTTGAAAAAAAAGGAACATAATATTCTTATTTGGTGAATTATCTTGAACATTTCCCATAAATATATTCCCCTTTAGATTTCCAACCTAATACATTACTTTATATCTTCGAGAAAAGAAAACATAAAATGGGCGAGCTCAAATTATCAGTAAGGTTAATCATAAAACAAACCATAAACATATAAATATAAAAACATGAACATAATGTTCAAATATCAATATATTGAGTAATTAAATAAATCATGGCAGTACGTAAGACATAGATCATAAAAGAACATTAAACATGATAAAATAGAATTGACATAAAACATGGAATTGTGGAAAACAAGTAATAACATAATATTATTTCAATAGTAGCCAATGAATTTTTGGGAATACCTTAATAGTTGAAAATTTCTATTCTATCCTTTTATTACTAAACTGGATTTAGTTATCACTCTAGCCCTATACCACTGAACCAAATTTATATGTCATTCTAGCCCGATGTTAGTAAACCATATTTTCTTGTTGTTCATATCATATCTATATCATAAGATATAAACCATTTCCAAATTCATTGTATGGATATATATTCCCACCCATCTCATTGTGAAATCATTCTAACATGTTTTAGAAAAACATTAAATATTTATCATAGCATAACCAATGAAAAAATGGGTTTCTAAAAGATAACTCCATCACAATCCATCTAAAATAAAGGGATTACAAAAAACAGTTCCATCATAAAAAATTAAAATAAAAATCATAATAGGGATGGAAACATAACCCTTTTTCATCAAATATAGAGAATAATTTTGATAAAAAATTGAGATTAATTCTTTAGGAAAATATCCTTTCTTCTTCAAAAAGGATTTCTTTTCTCAAAATTTCGTGAAATTATCAAAAAAAAGTATTTAGATTAAAATAAACATAAAATATTGTAGAGAAAGATTCATGGAAATATTTCATTATGAAGATGAAAAAATCTATTCTTATTGTATATTTTTTTTAAAAACATTCTTTTGATACTCTTTTTGGAAAATTCAAAAAGCAACTCATATGGAAAATGAAAGAAAGGTTCCTTCCTAATCGTTCAATAAAAAACCCACTAATGGGAAAAATTGAAATTAAACAATAGTAAAAGAGTATAAATAATATTATATGTTTTGGAAACATGGAAGTGAATTATAAATATACCTAAGTAAATAATTATGAATAAAAAATCTCGTATATTAACGATATTGAAAACTTATCCCTTACCTTAGGTCTGATTTCTACTATATGTGTATGAAACTCCTCTTTTTCGAGTATCTCCGTTTTATTTTCACAAATGGTATCTGTAGAATGGATTTATGCCCAATTTTTTTGACACTAGGATGAATTTAGGGTTGTTGGGAGGGGAAATTAGTAGGGTTTGGCTGAGAAAAAGGGCTTTAGAGGTGTGATGAAAAGAGAAGGAGAAGTTACCTTTTACAAAAGAGGTGAGTTTAAATTTAGAAAAGTCTTTAAATATTAATTTATTATAAATTTATTTTAGTTTTATATTTAATAAAAAATTAATTATTTAGAGGATAAGATGAGGATAGGTCGAAATCCTCCGAAAAAATAGGGTTCATACATATTTAGGTCAATAAATTAACCATCTCTTTTGGCGTTAACCCTTTGTTAAAAACATTAAATCTTACCAAGTATTATTTATATTTTCATAATATATGGTTACTATAGTTACTATTAAATTCCAAGATAACCACAAGTTGAACATTAATGAAATTTTCAACATTATATAAGTCAGTTGGACAAATCATAGATTTTTAAGACTATTATATAATTTTAAAAAATAGTAATTGTTTTAAAAACTCATTTATGTTAGTTTTGACACTATTTAGTAATTTATTTTTGTTAAAGTCATAAAAACTTCATTCCTTGAAAAAGGTATTAAACAATCCTTCACATATCAATATCATCTAGAATGTTAATTTATGACATAATAATGTTCAAATTAAATTAAATATAATATTTATAATATCATTAATTTGAATATTTCATTAATAAGGTAATCTCTTCCTCAAAATTTTGTCATAAATAAATTTATTTATTTAAAGTATAAATTTTTTAAATTAAATACCATTATTGAAGAAATATTTTTAGCTTTCTAATGTCTATTTATAGTAAAAAATATCATTTATATATCTCTACCTTCAAAATTATTTAGTAAAAAGATACATGTTTTTGTTTTATTTCCCTTTACTTTAAATTAATTATTATTACATGAAATTTTAACGCCCAATTGGTTTTCATATCCAAAATTTTGGCGTATGTATTTTATTGGTCACTCATGACTCATCAAATAGGATTACAAATTCTGTTAGAGTAGTTTTAGATTATTATAATATTCTTTTCACCTTTATTTACCAGATTTACCATTTAACTATGGTAAATAAAAATTATTACTGAAGATAATATTCATAATGTCCCCAAATAAAAGGGACCAATTTAAGTAATTTTGACCTTCTAATTCAAATATGGAATCCATTTTTCTAAATTCAAAACATAAAATTTTCAGAAATTAATTTCAAATTAATTCTTATTGTCCTAACTAGAAAGTGATTTTTTAACAATTAAAAAACTATCAAAAGATTGTCATGTGTTTATGTCCAATTTAAATGTGAAATTATATACAATTACCAACATTGGATTAAATGATAAAACCTTAATAAAATTACAATTTATAACCAATTAAAATGATAATCTAACAATATTAATAAATTAGATAAAAATGAAGTTTTGAATTAAAATACAATATTTTTTACTATTCATTAAAATAAGAATTGTATAAAAAAAATTAAAAAAATCAACCATAGTAAATTTTGATGTCTTAATTTTAAATAAGAACCTTATTTGGTAAAATATAATATTTAAAAGTGTTAAAACTTATTTTTAAATGGGTGATCCATTATAAGGTGGAAAAACAACATTTTTGAAAAATACTTCATTTATCTCAAAATTCTAATTTGTTCATATAACATGTCTAAGAAATACATAATATGAATTTAAATGTTATATAAAATTCAAAATTTGGGTCATAATATTTATAATGGTCAGTTTATATCCAATTAAATGATAATATTATAATAATATATCATTTTTAGTGAAACTCATTATTGTGTACAACACAAGATATTGAGGAAGGTATCTCTTTCTCGCAACACAATCCAAGTCAATGTTTCATATAGTGAAAACATCCTTTGGATTTGCGTATAAAATAATCCAAACATAGTTATTTTATACTTTGAAAAAAATATATACTAAGTGTTATATGTATCATACACCAAGTTGGTGTTGCGTGTAACATAAAACAAGTTCGTTTAGTTTGAATGGAATGTTTACCAATGTTCATTCCAATATATAAATGAAAATTTTAATTTATCCAAAAAATATCCCTTAAAAACTAAGGGTGGTAAAAATAATTATTGTGTTTATCGATCAAAAGTGTTTAAAAGAATATTATCTCACAAAGACAATTGAACTTGTGGAAAATGATATGGATTTAATATCACTAGATGATTGATTTTGACTTAATTTACACACCGAGTAAGGGAAATTTGGAGGAAAATTTAATATGTATAAAATAATATTCTCAGGTGGTAAAACCGGAATTAGATCAGTGGATGTTGATTTCGGTCATAGCCAACATGCGGTTGGAATGTGAGGACTATGGTGATAAAGCAGTCTTGCTTCCAGTTGTGTTAGTTCCTAACTGGGGTGGTTTGGTTAAAGAGGTACAAACATCTGATTCTCACTATATACCGATGAGGTTGAAACTCAATGGTGGGGAGACTATTGAGGGATGGGATCAGAATAGGAATTTAGTTTTGGGTTTTTAGAATCAGATGGTGCTACTAGTGGCTTGTCAGGGGGAACATATCAGGGCTTATCATTATTCTAGGTGGGCTATACATCCTGGAATTCAGAAGATATATAAGGCGTTGAAGGCACAGTTTGGGTGCGCTAGTATGAAAAGGGATGTGGTTGAGTTTTTTTTGAGATGGTTGACTTGTCAGAAAGTCAGGGAAAAGAATTATCGGTTATCTGGAATGTTGCAATATTTAACTATTCTACTGTGGAAGTGGGAACAAATAGTGATGGATTTTGTGATAGGTCCCCCGATAACGGCCAGGAAACACGATGACATATGGGTGATTGTGGATCAACTCACAATGTTTTCCCATTTCATCACAATTCATGAATGTTATAGGTTGAAGTATCTTTCCAAAACATTATCCAAGATGTGGTAAAGAATCATGGGGTTCCAGTTTTGATGGTATTAGATAGAGAACTGAGGTTTAAATCTCATTTTTGATATCCTTGCAGGAATACCTTTGAACGCAGTTGGTGATAAACATGGTGTATCATCCTCAGATAGATGGAAAATCCAATAAGATGATAAAAACATTGAAAGATATGTTAAGGGGTTGTGTGAGGGATTTTGGTGTTTCATTGGAGGATAACATATTGTAGGTGGAGTTCTCCTATAATAATAGATATCAAGATTCACTCTATATGTCTCTATTTGATACATTGTATGGGAATCTATCTCATTCTCCCCTATGTTGGGTAGAAAGGGTTTGGATTCAATGATTTGACTAAACCATGTCTAAGATACTATGTAGAAGATAAAGATAATCTGAAAGAGGATGGAGACATGTCAAATTATCATAAATCATATGAGGACCATCTTTGATTAGTGTTGTCATTCGATGTGGGAGATCATGTGGTTTTGAGAATCCCTAATAGGTTGGCACATCATCGGTTTGGAAAGCAGGGTAAGTTTTATCCGATGTATATTAGGACTTTTGATATAATGAGAGGATTGGAGAGGTGTCTTATATGTTGTCATTGCGACAATAATTTAGTGTCATGCACAATGTTTTTCATGTCTCATAGTTGAAAAAGTATCATCCAGATCGTGACTATGTGATTTGATGAGATCATGTTGAGCTGGATCCACATGATTCTTTAGTGAACCTACCCATACAGATTATGGATAGAATAGATAAAGTCATATATGGGAGGAAGATTGGTTTAGTTTGGGATTTGTGGAAGCATGGTCAGATTCAAGAGGAGACTTAGGAGAGGGAGAAATAGATGGACGATTAATGGCCCGAGCTCTTTCGGAAAATAGATGGTTCTCTACTTTCATAGGAAGGAAAGTCCAATTTTGGGGATAATGTAGGACACTTAGTTGAGGAATGTGACACTTTTTTATACATTATTAGGCATATAAAGTGGTTGGGAAATATTTGGGAGGGTTTGGGAGAGTTTTGGAAGGTTTTGGAAAAGTTGGGAGGCCTTTTTGAGGTTTCAAGATTTGAGAACGGTTAGGGGAAATCGTGAAAGAATCCCACATAACCATGCGATATGTCACTGTTTAGATAGTATCATCTACACAGTTAGTGCATGATTTTTCAAACTGTTTGAGCTAACAATGAGGCCCATTAAGAATTGTTTTTTAAATGGTTTGGTCATGATTTTACCTATTTTATCCATTTCTTCTCCCATAGAATCCCTACATGGGATTTATCCTTCTCAAGGTCTAAGGGCGATCTCTTACTCATTTTGGATTGTATTTTAATGGTATTCATGGTGGTTTGATGGAATTCCATCTTAGGAAATACTTCTATTTAGTTTTCTTGTTGGTTTCTTCTAGATGTTCTCACTTCTCACTCATGGTTTTCAAGATCTATATATGTTGCATTTAGATGTTGCGTTTTTGTTTAATTTGGTGAACATTTTAGAAATTTTTGATCATTGGTAAGGAGATATATATTGGTTTTGGGGGATCATTTTTTAATATTGGTGGTGGGGTTTCTTGTGGGTCGATTTCAACAGAACCCTAAATGTAGGTGGCTTCACTCTCAATTCCACTTTTCTAGAAATTGGGTATTTGGTTGTAATTTATTTTTCTCCCTTGAAATAATTTTTGGATATGATGTGAAAATCTTGGTGGAGAACCATTCACAGATGATTGGGGTATTTTGGATAAAATGGGATATTGTTGCAGAAAGGGGGTTTGTAACGTGATTTTAAAATGTTGATTTTAAAATCAATAATTATTAGAATTATGAAAAATGTTTTAAAAAATATTCATTTCAATAACGATGTTTCTTATTTAAATTTAGTTAGGAATAGAAAATGGTAAAATGGGGTTTTCAATAAATTGGGGGATTTATAAAAGTGTTTTGCAATGTGTTGGAAAAGGTTGTGTGCATAATGTGTGTCCTTGGTGTGATTTATGCTTGTTGGTCGTTCATGTATTATGGATTCCATTGATTGTGAGTGAAGTGTGAGGGAAGTCACACTATAAAAGGTGATGGATAGTGGACAAAAGGGCCACCATTATGTATAAGTGGTCAGGAAGTACCACTAGTTTGTAAAAGAAGTAAATATATTTAGACAGGAAGATCAATCATCGTTGTTTTCCTTGCAGTGTGTTGCCATGAAACATGAAAATTATTTTTTTGATGTTAAATGGTGAAACGTCTTATTGCATGGTTTTTTGTATTTCCCTCTAGTTTTATGATTTGGGTAAGGTGTCCTGCTAAGGGTGTGTGTGGCATATCGATAATTGTGTAACTATTTGATGTTTTACAAAAACTATTTTACATAAAAGTGCATACAGTTTAATCCTAGAGGTGTGTGTAGGAATGTCAATTGGGGAAATCCTACTGAGTATTATTACTCACCCATGCAATGATACTTTTTTGATTTTTCAAATATTTTATTTTGGGACACATGTAACAATAAGGCATCTCATTTTTCTAGTGGTTCTTCATGATGTTTTGGTGGTTTTGTGGTGCTTGGAACATATAGCATTTTGTGGAGTAGTGGAGGGTGCCTTAGTTAAATTTGGGTCTCTTTTATAGTCTTCCTCTTTACCTTCTGATTTTTGTTTTTTATGGTTTGGTAGTATTTTTTTTTTGGAATTATTATGGATTATCTTTGTTTTATTTTGTTACTATATAGTTCAGTTTTCTATGTTATCATGCATCATGTAGTTTTTTTGGTGATGGATTTTTTTGTTGGTTGGTTTATCTCAAGGTAAAAACCTTCTGAAAATTATTCTTGAATCCCTTAGTATTTATTTCCAGCCTTTGGTGCATTGGGAATGCCTCTTAAGGCCTGGTAGCACCTCACTAACTTCTCATTCCAATGAGGAAGGGGCATAACATTACATACAGATTACCATCTCCTTGATGTAGTTTTATGTGTATTAAACACCACCATACCATGGATTGGTATAATTATGGAAATAATAATTATATATGAATATTATAACATTATATTTATTCTGAAACAAAATATATACCATCAACTTCTATAGAATTTCACAATTATGGGATTGATATAATCACTTGTGAATATGTATGACCAACTATCTCCACGATGCAATGTGATTAATTCTACATAATATCTGTTAATTAATGATTATATAAATTTAAATAATGAATAAATATGATATATAAAATATCATTTTTGGAATGATATAACAATAACATAAGAAGAATAACCTAAACTTATTTGACAAACATGCATAAGAAAATAAATTATTTTATAACTGAATAACGAGAAATAATGAAATGATATTAACTAATAGATGATAATATGACCATATATGATATTGTAAAAATGACAATGACTCTAGAATTAGACAATGGAATTATTTAAATAACTATATATTAGGTTTAGATATATAAAAATTATATCAGACCAAGGGAAATAGATAATTTAAAAATATTATTATTCTCGGAGATTGATTATACATAAATATTAATATGGTAATATTTATCATCTATAAAAATTTCATCAAAAAAATATTTCATAAAATGTTTTATTATTCCCTTATGGATGGTTAAAGTAAACTTTATCCATTGGTCAATATTTATTAAAATGTATAAGATGAATTTTCATTGGTTTTCCTTACAAGGTACTTTTTTGACATTTCCTGAAAAACTATGGGATGATTTTTTTAACCTATATGGAATGAACATAAATTTACAGCATTATAAATCCATAAATTCTTCAATAGTACCTTAAATTCATCTATGTCTATTTTCAAAAAAAATGTTTTTTTTAAAATTGTGTTTCATTTTATCAAAAGAAAACAATTTCAATGAAGAATGTTTATTTTTATCCATCGATGAATTAAATTATATATTCAAGATTCCCTTATATGGTTTCAAGGTGGATTCAAATGAAAGGATTTTGAAAATGTTTTTATATGTTATTTTGAAGGAAATTTCATGTTCCATGTGATATTTCAAAATCCTTCCCTATCCAAGATGAAATATATTGTTATAGTTCAATAACACCATTAATATTTTTTCTCCAAATGGTTTATGTATTTATGGAATGATTTTTAAGAAACCCCGTACTTTTAATCTATTATTATTTTGATGAAATTATTTAGAAACTAATATATTTTCTAGTGTTTTTGATATGATTAAATGTTTATGATTACCATTTTATTTCACGGGTCATGATATTACTGTTTATGATCTTCTGTCACATATATGTATGATTTCATTATGATATGGGTGGAACCTATATCTCCCTTAAATGCATTGTGTGATGATGGATAACTCATGATGTATATATTTTATGCATGTATTTTATTTCTAGTTCCCAATTTAATGGATGGACATAAATTTTCTTTCCATATTTTTGTGAATTGACCTAGTTTTCATGTCCATATGTTTATGAAAGGGTCTCATTTATTGTCATGAATTTAATTATTTAACATGTTACTCTTAATACATGTTCACATTGTTAGAAGTTTATGTGAGTTCCATAATTCCATGTCTTATGATAATGCTATCATCTCTTGGATTAGGTTCTTTAATTTCCTTATGATTCTTGTCTTCTAAAATCGCAAAATTTATTCCATTTTTTTATATGTTGGGTATGGTATTTTATTTTCAAAACCATGTTATCATACCCTTATTCTCATCATATACGTTCATATTTCATTTATATAACCTTATTGAGCATTTAAGCACACCCCTTTATATGTTTTATTTTCTTCATGTTATAATGAAATATTTTATGTAGGGGTACTAAAGGAAATGATATTTATGAGGGATTCTTATGAACTTTCACAAACTTAGAAGAATGTTTTACATATTTTCAAATGAACTAAACTAATACGATCATTAGGAGTTTTTTTGGGTCATGTATTAATAAATATATAAAATTAATGTAATATACATGTATGTCAAACTTGATTAAGTACAATGAATGGTTGTAGATGAATATAAAAAATATTAGTATTAGGGAACAATAATATATCAATACTCAAAATGTTTATTGTGTTTTATCCAAAATCACATCATGTTACCAATGGGATATATATATATATATATATATGGTGAAAACCTTTTATTATTAAAAACCCAATTTTTTACATTACATGGAAGTTATACTGTACACAATGTGTATTCATTCATGTAGTGTATTCACATCTTGTCATAAACCTAGAAAACAAGATGAATCATGTTCTCCCATTTCAAAAAGTGTAAACTCCCAGTAGAATGAAAAAAAGTAAATTATTTCATAGAAACTAAAATCACATAATGAATTCTCTGAAATCATAGAGACCCCATAATGTAATTTCACTATTACATATAGACTCCATGAATTCTACTAAACATTCAACCCCAAACATTAATTCATTTTCAATTAAAATACACCACATCCTTAGTAGTCCCAGGACACACCCAATTAAATATGAAATCATGTAAAGAGATGGTAATTACCATAAAGAGGGTAACGTGAATTTAAAATCCCCCCATCAAAATATATTCAATCACAAGGAATTCATGTGGAAGAATAAATCCTGGTAAAGTGGTGATCACATTGCTCCCTCATTATTGACTCATGATACATATTCTCATAAGAATATGATCTATGTCTCCATAACACTCTGACCAGTGGAATGGACTTCCCATCCTAGAAATTTACCTGTGATTTAACAATCAGTACTGTATTCTCCACAATATAAATATAAGGATCTTACATAGTCTATATTCAAGTAAGAACATGCGATGTATTAATATGGAATTTCTAATGTTGTGATATGTGAAAAACCTCAGTAATTCCTATAAATTGAATAATAGATTAAAACAAATAATAAATCCACCTGTCACTCAGTGAACTCAAATAGACCATCATTTCTCAAATCCAACATTACATGTCTTTCGAACCAACGGTGACCCAACTAAGGGGAATATTTTGTGAAAACCTGTTAGCCAATGAAAAAATCCATAGGATGACATTATTGATAAGTATATGAATTATTTTGACATTGAGGTATAACCATATAATGAAGTATGTCCAGAACCCTCATATATATATCTCCATAACTAGTCTCAATCCCACTTAACATGATTCACCATCCTCTTCTCAATATAGTAGTGATCTTCAAGGGTAATCATACCAAACCATGAAATAATCCATTATGATTAGTGACTAATAACTATTGTTATAAGTAAACTCATCTAGTCACATATGATTATACCATGATCCTCGATAATTAATGATATAGTAATGGAGCATATCATCTTGGATATGAAGAAAAAAATAATAATTTAGATGCTCCATGTTTATCTATTGGTTGGTATAACAGTGGGACACATAATCGGCAATGTTACGCTTAATACTTGGCCACCAAAAACACCGTATCATGCCATAATACATCTTTTTTATTCCCCAATGAATGGCCAATGAAATATTATGGAAACAAAAAAAATATCCTCAAATAATATAAGATGATAGACAAATTCCAAAAAAATGGGAATACAATCTGAAGAGAGTGACCAAACTGAAATAGTCTCTTGACCAAATATGGTTTATCGAATTCTTCTAAAGTTATTATCATTATACTAAATCTACATAATAGAATCAATATGATTTGATGATAACAAACCACTGGTTCGAACTATACATAAAATACCCTCTGATCATCCAGATTCAATTGAGATAAAATCCCCATAAATTTCCATTAATCCTTTCATTCCAAAATATATTGAGATAGAACATTACTTCTAATAACATGTTCAATGACAATCCCCTTATCTAGGGTATTAGTGATATCAAAGTCAGACATCTGTAGGTATTCCAACCACTATATGTTTTTGAGATTCAAGTATTTCATAAAAAATATATAGCTCAAACTATTATGGTTAGAAAATACTATGAAAATTTTACCAAGAATATTATTCAACCAACAATTAATAGAATTAATTATTTTGAAAAAAAAACAAAATCATGAGTTGGGTAATTAATCTCATGTTTCTGTAATGAAGAGATCTTTAAGTTACCATGTTATCATACTGAATTAGCACACAACCCAAAATAGTGAATAAAGAATAACTTAAAACAAAAAAACCCCTTACTGGGATCATTTATGATCAAAATAGGATCCAATTATAGAATATTTATCAGTTCATCAAAAGAATAATGAAACATTATGTCCCATTTTAATTTCTCCCATTTCATGGTATGATATATTAATGTGATGAAAATATCTTGAAATCCTTCAGAAAATGTCGATAATGTCCATCATGACAAAGAAAGCTCTGAATCTGAAAGACAATCCTTATTTACTCCCATGACAAGACAACCAATACATTCTCAATGTCCATGGATAATACAGGATCTGAAATCACATCCCCTAAGAAAACATATTCTAAAATATAAAAATTTAATTTTAAAATCTTTCCAAAAGAATACATGTCATCATGCTTTACAAAGAAGATCCAAAATGGTTCCCCTGCTCACTCTTAGATCTCAATAAATATAGAACATCATCCATGAACACTACCACAAAATTGTTTAGATACTAACAGAACAAAATATTCATTGAATCCATAAAAACTATATGATATCTAGTAAAAAAATGGTTTCACAATATTTTCATAATCGATATACTTAATCCTAATACATTACTTTTTTATATCACAATCTCATACTCAGATATGGGTATAACAAAATCAAATATCAATATTAAAAAAAACATTATGAATATAAATAATCAAAAAATCATCCATATCCAAAAAATGAGTCATATTATTAATTTTCACCCTGTTATATTTCCAATAGTCTATTCACAATTAGATTAGTCCATCATCCTTTGGGAAAATTGATCTATGGCTTCATAAGGCAAAACACTATGAAAAAAAATCCTTTTCCATAGATTCATCCAAACAAACGGTGTTATCCTCCAAATCTACAGGTTAGATTTGAGAGGAAGTTATCAAAACCTGTCATGTACCAGGAATGAGGTCAAAATTAGACACTACACCAATATTTGGAGGAATACATGATAAATCATATAGGAAAACATCCATAAAATATTAAAACAATTTTAAAATAATTAATAGAAGAAATTTCATTAGGCTCAACTACTACAACATAGATAAAACTCCTGAGCTCTGGGGGGGGGGGGTACTACACGACTAGACCTCATATGCCACACACCATGAAATACACAATAACATGAATAATGAAAACGAAATGAGAAACTTTAATGATAAAAATAAACAAAATAATAATGAGAAATATTCCAATCCATCCCGACGATGATGTCAAGTCGGTACAAAACAAGAATAAGAAAATCCCAGACTAACTTCACATTAGTTATCGATATAAAATAATAATGTCCATGAAACCCCTAATCAACCCTCTTTCCATGTGAAGTCTCTAAATACATAAAAATTGACATAATTACCATGTGATGTTTAAGAATATCTATAAAAATGATAAGATATAATTTAGTGGGAAGAACAAGTATCAAATAAAGAATCACTATGGAAGATGAAATAAATATGGTACCTCTCACTATCCCAAATAAGACATATCACTTCACTAGAAACACATATACTTCTTGAATGTGCTTCACTCATGATACATATGGACATATCCCTGTAGTATTTGAATCCTCTAACTATTCTATAATATTCTTTGGATCTGATGATCCTTGACCATGTCAAGATGATTACATAACTTGAAGGAAATTCTAGAGATGACTATAACATCAACAACACATTCAAATATTTTCAGTTGAAGGAAAATAACATTTTTTGTTTATAACCCTTACATACTGATAGAAATTCATAGTCACACCACTAGTTGTAACTTGTGTTTCCTATGAGGCATGATTTTAAGAACTTCTTCAACAACAACTTAAGAGATTCTTATACTTCCTCTTATTCCAATTTGTTCTTGTGAAGCTGCAACTAGGAGGATGCAAATGGGAATAATATACAAACTTTCTATCCATAATCATTTCATACATCAGAAATGAATCCACTGTATTTTCATTGTAAAAATACATCAACATCAATACATGTGATAAGATATCTGGTCGAATACCCTATAAGTATTTTTTATTTTTATGGTAGTAATTGATTACAAGCTCTAGTGAAAAATGAACTAGATCATAAAAATGACTATTTGAAACCAACCACAAATTCTCTATCTTATATAAAGAATGTAACTATATAGTATTTTTTATCATCTATGTATCTAGACAAAACTATTTTAATAATAGAAACTTGAAATCCTTCTAGTCTGATGACACATACCTAGATTCCTCTACCATGTAATCTAACTATTTCATGTAGGGACCCTAGTGACTAAATTCTAAAAACATACCATTTATACTCTCATGTAAATCTAGTTTGGTGAATGTCTGATGAATTTTTTCAAGCGAGTCCCCTATCTCTTAAGATTCATCCATACCCATAATGGATGGTCTCCTCTCATGTATCAATCCCCTTGATTGATCTATGCCTCATAAATCTCTTCATTATACCTCAAGAACTACATTATAAACCTATGGTACAATATGATTGATAGGGAAAAATATAGAAAGATATAATATTTATTATTATGATACATATTAGGATATTCTTGAGGACCATCAGTTACACCCTGTTATGGAACTCATAGAATATTATTTAGAGTTTTAATACTACAAAAATAATAATAATATGACCATACAACTGATTAATATAAGATCAAACTAGAAAACCCAAAAGAAAAAAATATTGTGTTAAATAACTATAGATATGAGACAAATATCCCACTATTACAAGGTAACTTGAGTCTCATCATGTTATCATATGGCTAGGAACTCTCCAAAATCTTCCTCTCAAAACTAGAAAATCCTATCTACATTCTAAAAAATGTCCCAAGATAACAAATCTTGAGGATAAACCACCTTTGAAACCAAACTATGGTGAACCCGACCCTGCTCTCCCCTAAAATTGGTACCCAACAAAAATTTCCATATACCATAAGGGCGTTCTAGATCACTCTTGGATGGCATATAGAACCAAGGAAAAAAGGTAGAGTGGATCTTTTAATCCAACCTATAGATGATAAAATTACACGTATATTAATATAGAAAGATACACGAGAAGATAAACTATATGTATATATAATAACATAAAAAGAATAATGAATGTTATAAAACATTAAAGTTTGAAAAATAATATCCATAATACAAGTCCATCCTCAAAGTATTGAAGAACCATATAGCAACTCTAATAATCTGTATGTGATTTCTTGGCCAATCCGCCACCATCTCACCATCCTGCTACCCAATCCTTACTGACCTAGAACTTCACAGCCTCAAAATTTTTCCTCACCATTCCTTGAGTTGAAAATCATAACATGATATAATCACTTATAATGTGGTATATAGGGTGTGGGCTAATTGGATTAGTGGAGTCTCAACTTTGTGTTCCATATCATGTCTCCAAACAAAAATTCAAACAATCACTAATTCTAATATAACATATAATTATAATAGATCAATTGTTCTACATATCAAAATAATTGGTATAAATTATCATCTCCTTTTAACAATTTACAAATAAACCACGTATGTTTATTTAAAAGAAGTTAATATACATATATTTAAAAAATATATCAAAATAGACCAAAGAATTCATCACATATCATATAGAATCCATGGAAGTACAATAAAAATAGAACTAACTAAAAAAACCGAAATCGGCCAAAAGAATAGTTAATATCACACTAAGGATCACACTGGGTAAAATTTTCTTTTAAAATTTTACCTAAATATAGAAAACCAAGAACACATCAATCCTTTATAAATATTCATAGAGTTTGGAGAGTAGAAGAACAACCCAAAAAGTGAACCACCCAATATGTGTAACAAATCCTTAGGGAGTAAGGGAAAATCTCATTAAAAAACCCTGATAGTGGAAAAATCAAATTAATAAACCTTCCACATATTAACCTAAGGAATACTAGGTGTTATATTTTTTAAACCATTTCATCACATAATTATTTGAAAAAAAATTCAAAAAAAATTCATAGTGAATTTAAAAACATTTTCCATATACCAAAAACTAGGGAAACCCCATATTTTATAAAAATACTATTTCAAAAATAACAAATCAAAATAGTAAATCATGCTATTTTATTTTAAAAAAATTCTAAAAAAATGGGGAAAATCAGTTCACCAACCTAGTCTAGAAATGGAAGTAGCATCCTCAAAACTCATGTCACGAATGCCCCCAAAGGGGTCCACCAAAAAGGAAGAGCACATAATGAAAATTGTGATCCTAGAACTAATATTGACAACATAGAAATACTTAAAATTATGAGAATATAAAATGAGAATAGGAAAAATCAGAACATACCTCAAGAATGCACACACACCACACTACAACCATCAAACAACTAGCCCCAAAAATGATATTCAAATGAAACTAGAAATGTATAATAGATAATAACCACTACAGATCAATAGATATAATAACAAAATGCATCATAACTATCGTGATCAATGTTAATAAAGAATAAAATATATTTACATTCGGAGAGAAATGAACCACAACATTAACTATGATCAATCACCAAATGAAATTATCAGGAAGGGGTGGGGGTCTCTAAAATCAAAATAGATGAGAGATCCAAATCATGATCATGGAGATATGTGGAAGAATGAATGAAATATAATCTGTGCAGTTCCCCAAAATCATATATCTTACTATTCACATTTCATTCAAACCCGTTGCATGAAGTGTAACCCATGTGGTCTATATATAATGAAAAAAAGTAAACATTTAAAAAACCCTATTTTCAACATTACAAAGTGTGTAATCCTTAGAAGGTGTGAAATTTTTTACACCTTGTATTTATCTCACATCAAGTTTCTAGTGAATATTACACATTGTGTACTCCTATTACACAATGTGTAAATTCTTAGCAGGCTAAAAAATTAATTGAAAATTCTTACAAAAAAACCCAAACCACATTGGGAATTTATTAAAATCAAAGAGAACCCCAAAAATCAATTTCATGATTATACTCATATTCCAATAATTAAAATAAAAATATATCCATGATCATTATGTCATTTTTAAATAAAATTCCCTCTATCCCCATGTGTCCCATGATGAACCCAGTTAAATCGTAAAACATATAATGAGGTGTGAATTACCTAAAAGCTGGTAATTTAATTTTACACATTGTGTGAATGATATTATAGTTCTCTTTTATTACATGTATACCAAGTATATATTTAATATTTTATGAAATATGAGAATTGAGGTATGCAATTTATATTTCAATGCTATTTAAACTAGTATTGTTTATAATTTTTTTCTATTGATTAAATTATATAATAAATATCTAATAAAGTCCTTTCAATTTTTTCTCCTCTATATACTTTTGAAATGTACATATTGTCCCCTCATTTTCCTCACACTATATTCTCTTGAGATTAAATGATTTTTTAAGTAAATATAAATTTATCACTCTCTTTTATCTATAATTATTATTCTTCTTCCATGTCTATGTTTTATAAAAAAAAGTTTTCAAAAAATATTTTTATATTCTGAAATAATTTTTTAATTTCTATTTTATCCATTAATTTAATTTTAAAAAAATATAAGGAATATCTTGTCTTTTTCTACATAAAATACATTATGAAATTATTAAAAAAATGTGAAAGTAATATTTTATTATAAATTATATAGAATGAATTAAATTTATTAATGTCTTCACCTCACAATGATAGGAATATCATATTAAATGTTTCAATGAAATTATTTTCCCTAATTTTTTAGAAATTTTTATATTTTAAATATGGTATTTAAAAATTAAAAAGATATTTTACTCAAGATACATTTTGGGGATTTTTAAAGAAATCCTCAGCAATGGTAACATCCTTTAATGTTAATTAATTTTTATTGGGGTTATGATCAAACGATACCATCCTTATAATTTATTTGTAAGGATTATGATTATGGTAATTTGATGTCTAAGAAATCCATTAATTTTCCATGGGTTATGATATTATGAAATTACAAAATGTTTATGCAACCTGTTTTCATTAACTGTTCTATGAAATGATGATATGAGGAATGATTTATGATCTTCTGAAATAAATATATTTGGAATTTTTTAATGATATGAGTTTCCCAGTAATTGTATTTTCATACAATTTATTAGGTAATTTTCTATATTTCATGAGATTACTATGGGGAAAATGTTGATGTAGAAGATTACCAATCAGAAATAAGTTGGTTTTATTGATTGACCATGGAAAAAATGTTTATGTTTGCGATCCACTAGGCTATGACGGGGTTGATGCATGATATGTTATGATTATATAGTATCTATAGTTATCCTTGAAAATTAATACTTCTTCGTTACAAAGTATTTCATGACAATTTTATAAAATGAACTTATGATTCATTATTTATTATTGATTATTTATCACTCTTAAGATACAAGAATTTTTAAATGATAATTATTTATACCATGAATCATTTTTACCATCCATGAAAGATTATTTGTGAACTATTATGTTATATTCCTGATCTCATACTGCTATTATTATCATCTTCTCTTATTTGATTATCGATTGATATATCTCATGATCACCCTTATTTGGAATCTATGCTCACCCATTCTATTATTTCCTTTCCCCTTTTTTGAATAATGGATTATGTAGGGTGTTTCTATGTATAATACAAAATATTACGATTTTTGTGTGTGATGTTCATGATCATTCATGGTAAAAATGATTGTCTATATAGTCTCAATAGACAGTAAACCATTATGTTCCTTAAGAATTTATTTGAATAATGCATTGAATATTCATAAAAAATATGGAATATATATATATGAAAAAAATAAATCTCCTAGTCAGTTTTATTGGATATGTTTAGTCAATAATTAGATATTACCATTAGAAATCACTACTACAAACCTCATGAAAAATTTTATGTATAGGATAACATCCTCATTTTTAATAGAGATGATGTTATATATATTTCATAGAATTAAATTACTATCTAGATTATACAATTGAACATGGGGTCAGAATAGATGCATCTAAGTGTTACAACCTTGAAATGGTTTTCCTAAGAAAATCTCATCCATCAATATGGGGCACTGCTACAAAACAGACCTTTAACAATGTTTCCCCTTATTAGTGCTAGCAAAAAGAGAAGATAAAGTATGTCATTATTATATATTTATTTTCAGCACCGATAAAGGGAAGTCATTATTAGTGATGTTATAGTAATGATAAAGGTCATGGATAAAGTGAGAAAAAGAAACAAATAAAAATTAAAAATGACTAAATTAAAAAAATTGAAAATTTATTAATTAAATAATTATCGATAAAATGAATAAAATGAATAAATTTAATATATACATATATATACAATTTTTTTATAATAATAAAAATTATAAATTGAAAATAGAGACATATAACGAAAATTAAATTTATTAATTAAAAAAATTATAATTACAATTTAGTAAATTAAGAAAAATATTAAACATTTTATCAATTAAATTAATATTGATAAAAATGAATAAATTTGATAAAAATATTTCATAATTATACATATTAAAAAATAGTATATTTTTTCATAGAATGATAAAATCGTAATCATTTAAGAAAAAATGATTAAATTTGATTAATTAAACAAAAATTTGAAAAGATGGCCATATTATTGAAGAATTTGTTGATGAAATATTTATTAATAAAAATCATTAAGTTTAATAAATATAATAATTAAAATATTAATAAATAATATATATTAAATATAAATATAGAAAATTAAAAAAATTTATTAATTAATCAAATATTTTTGTCTTATTCATTTTCAATGGTTTTATACAAAATGGGCCATTAATGCATTTAATATAGAAAAATGTTCATATATATTTCATTATATATATATATATATATGAATTTTAACGATTCCTAATGTAGAATTTGATATTAAAAAAAATAGTTACATGTACATATTATATAAATTATATTTATTTAATAATAGTATATAATTAAAAATTAATAATAATTAAAAATACCGACTAATTGCAATGAGAAATAGACATAATTTAATGTCATTTGTTTTTTTTAATTAATCATATATTACTATTTTCTAAAATTATTTCACTTATATATACCTGTAACACATTTTTATATTTAACACACACACACACAAACAGTTTCAAAATTAAAGAAATATTATATACATATTGAAACACATACCCCAAATAGTTATGTTAATTCTTCAAGTTTTAGTATTCATTTTATATTTTCATCAAGAAATGATACATTTAATATATTGTCTTTTGAATTGAAAATTTTATTTACCTTTTTAAATACAATTATAGAAATTTATTAATTCATTTTTAATATTTTTTAATTTTTTTGTTAATTTATTTATTTTCTTTTAATAATGTATATATATATATATTATGTATTAATATTTTCAATATTTATTCATATTTATTAATATATAATTTTTTTTAAAAATCTATATTTAATTAAAAAAAATTATCCATTTATTCAAAATTTATTAAGTGTATTAATTTTTAATTATTAAATTTTATCTTATTTTTTACATGCACCCATTTAACATTATATATTCCATAATAATGTTAAAAATATATTTTGAAATAAATATTTATAATTAAATATGTTTATAAATGACTATTTATTGTAATTATAAATTTATAAATTTATAATTATAAATAAATAAATAATTTTTTAAAAAACGTATTTATGTAATTATGAATATATATATATATATATAATTAAAAAATATATATTAAAATGATTAATATATTTACTATATATATATATATTTCTTATTATAAACATTTATTAAATATATGTATATGAATATATAAATATATAAATATGTTTTTGAAAAATGTAATTATATAATTATATAATAATAATTATATATTTAAATTATTATAAAATTCAATTAAATATATTTAAATAATGAATATATTTACTATATATGTATATAAATATATATTTATTAAATATATATATATAAATATATATATTTGTACATTTAGATGAATATATTTTTAAATTATAAAATTATGAAAAATATAATTAAATAATTAAAATATTTTCATTATATATATTTTTAATATATATGTAATTATATAAATATATATAATGATATAAATAAAAATTTTATAATAACTAATTATAAATATATTTATAAATATATATTTAATATATATATTAATTAATTTATTTATAATTATAATTGAAAATATATTTTTGTTAGAAAGTATTAATATAATTATAAATATATAATTATATATTTAAATAATTATAAAAGTGTTATTATATAATACATAATTAAATAATTATACTTAAAAAATAAATTTTTTATAGTTTTATTGGCTTTTATCAGCGGTACCTTAGAACTGGTAAACATAGATCATAATCAATGCTAAATAAGTTCTCATAATAGAAATATTTGTTAGTGTTAATGTTTTAGCGATGATAAAGATCTATTTTATAAGTACTTATTTAGTGATAATAAAGATATATTTTATCATCCCTTATTATTTTAGAGATAATAAAAGATTTCTTTATCAATGATATTTTGGAAGATTTAGTAGCAGTATCCCGATATATTAATAGAACCCAATTTGTGACTATTTCTGTCATGATGTCTAAAAAAATTTGCAGTAGTCGCCTACTAGCGGCGCTCCCCATCCTCGAATCTATGAATGAACCATGGCCCAAATCAAGTCTCGAATGCATCTGATTATCGAATCCAAGGATAAAACGAATCGTGTATCAAACAAGTCCAATTATCAAGTTTATCTGTGTTTTATCATGTAATATATCTACATTAATTTGGAGGAATCAAATCATGATTCGAAAGTAAGTTATATTCTAATGCTCCTAACTCCTTGATTGATTTCATGGGTTCCTCGTAAGGTTGTTTTTTATTAGGTGGATGTCTTTTTTGAGTGGTCTTCAGATTTTTGGGCGTATCAAAGTTCTATTGATATCACTAAATGGTTGTGTCTATTTTAGCTTTATAAATATATATATATCTTGTAGTTTTTGAGTTTATAACCATATATGGTTCCCCAAGATATGTTTAGATGATGGTGTCTAATCATGAACACCATCCTTTTAGCACATAGAGAGTTAGGAATCTGCTGCCATGGTATTTATAAATCCCATGAAATCCCCATAAATAGAAGGATATATGATGGTTTCATCCTTCATCCAATGATAAGGATGATATAATAAAATTAATACCCTATCGAGGGACCTACAATTCCAAGTATAAATAAAATTATAAATTCTCCTCCGTCAACATTCAACAATTCTACTTGGGGAATTTTTAAATTTCATAGTGATTTATTCTCAGGTTATTTTTAATCATATTTAAATTCAAAATACTTTTTGTTTTTAATGATGTTAATGTTTCTCATGATATTATTGATAACAAGCAGAGGTTCATTACCATGATTTTGGTCATGGTTTCTTTGTTGTGTTACTACCTGGTGGGTTTACAAAAGTTCTTCCTAGGGAAATTAATTATGGAAGTATTTATAATTCATTTATAATTATGTATATTACTATTTTAATAGCAATATATGGGAACAATTTATTGATGATCTATTTTTTATGCTTACTTGGATTGGAAAAAATGACACCCATATGGTGAACTTAATAAAATAAGTGGGTGGTAATAAAATTATCTAGAAATGTTTTATATGTGTTTTAGTGAGTAATGTGATATGTAGGATTACATAATTTGGGAAAATATACCACAACAAGTTCTAAAATGAGTTTATGATCATGTTTTATAATGGGTAACTATGATTTGGAATAAAAATTTAATTCCATTTATACTTTGTGAGATTATTGCAGTCTCACTCAGTGGTTTCTTCATTTTATGATCCTCTGGTTGGTTAGTTAGAAAAGTAATAAGGTATATTAAAATATTGAAATTTAGTGTATGAACCTAGGATATTCGTGTATGATTGTGTTAGTGAGTATTTTTAGAGATGATTGTGTGATTGATGGTTGTAAATGGATTCCATGTGGTGCATGGTTCATGAAGAAAGTGATATATGGACTTAGTAAAAATGATATGACCATGGAATTCAATGTCTAGAATTATATAAATTAGATTATAAGAGGACTAGTGAGCATAACAATGCTTAATTTATGTATTCCATAAGTGTAGAAAAGTGTATTAATTTTCTTATGAATGATTTTATAATGGAAGAGATGTGCTTAGATGGGTTATATTGAAACCTTAGTTTTGATTAGACATGTTCTATAAAATCGATTATAGTCCCTTGAAACCTAGTGGTATAACATATAATGTCTAGGATGGATTTTTTGATCATATATCATACATTATCTTGTTATTTTAGGTATGTGAGTGATGAATTATGGCCTATAGACTATTAGATTATCTAAGAAGTTAATTTTGGGGAATATTATGAATTCCTAAGCTATCTTATCATTGATTATCGTATATTATAATATAAAGGTTATTATGTCAAGGATTGGTATGATCTATATAAAGTTCTTTGAGGATACTAGTAAACTAATATTTAATATATAAAAAATAATCTATAATTTATAGGAAAATAAATCCAATATACATAAGAATAATAATAATAAAAGTGGAAATTATACATATGATTTTTTAATTGAATAATATTTTGGGAAATACAAAATTTATTGTAATTATATCATTCCTTTTTTATATATTAATTTTATTCCCATTGAAATGTATATACATGAGAGTTAAAATATCAATATAACAAAAAAAATCACTATAAAAATCCAAAATATTTTAAACCAATGACGTAGTATATATTATATGTGAGTTATTATCAATGTGTCCTTTTCTATAATATCCATCATAAATTGAAATATTGAAGATAATTATATTTAAATAATTAAAAAAATATATGTTAATTATTGAATGAAGTGATAATATACATTTTTATTTAATATAATTTATTGTTGTTTGTATGATTTTTTATTTAACAAAAGTGGTAATATACATTGATTTAATTTAAATATAATAAAATTAAAGGAAGAAAGATTCATATACGTAGTCAAATAAAATAAGAAATAAATGAAATAGACATGATCATAAAATAATAATAATGTAATAAATGGAATGTATGATTAATAAAATGTGTGGATGGAATATTGTTGGATTATTATATTAAAAGATAATGGTAAATAGACATTTTCATGATTACATAACACACACTTTTCCATTATTGGATTTCAGGTGCAATATAAAAAAACAATTATCATTGGTCATTAATATAATATGTTAGTTTTAGAATTAAAACATTCACACCCAAAAAGAATCACCAATCCATTTCTTTCTATGGCCTCACTTGATAAACATGTATTAATAGATCACCATGACCATTTTTATTGGCGTAGGGGATTCTAAAACACCAAAACTATCATATAAAAAAATCAACCTCATCAAATGAAGCTAACTTTGTTCTACATCGATATTTTATTCCACTGTAAAATAGATTAATTCGAGTGTCTCTTTTATCACCTCCACCTGACCTCATTATATGATAGGATGATAGAAGGGGATAATAAAAGATCTTATTCTATATTTATATATCATCCATCAATTTAATGGAGTACCAGTCGATATTAAACTAGTTGAAAATTATTTTAATATCTATAATAGAAAAATAAATATATTTTTGTACTGAAATACATAATATAAAATAAGTATTTTTTTAAATAAAAAACCATATTGATGTCAAAAAATTTTAGTGGATTCATTTTAAACAACTATGTACTAGAAATATAGTAATAGATTGTGAATAGTTTTCCAAAAAATTCAGTGGATTCATATAATGTCTTAGGAGTTCATGGGGAGTTACTGATGAAATTACTTATATAAATGAAAAAATTATATAGAAATAGTTGTACAAAAGAATGTAATAGGATCCTATAAATAGCACAAAAGGGGATGACAAGAATTAATAGGATTCAATAAAGTGAACAAATGGGGGTGGCATGTAGTAATATACACAATTATAGTTTCAAAAATACCACCCCAGACACCTGTATACACGTAAATATAGACAACTATGTTCACATGTTTTCATATCATTTTTTAACAATGTGATAGTTTACAGAATATATTCATATAGGTGTATACATGAGAGTGTTTTTTAAACAATGTGAATATATTTTTAAAGTTAAAAAATTGTATAATGTGTGTCTATACAGGTGTGAAATAAAAAAAAGTATGTATATGATATGAATACTAAATTTAATTAATTATTATATAAGTGGTATTAGTGGAATACTAAAATTTATAGATAATGTATGCATAATTTTATTATGTAAAATATGACTCTTGGAGAGGAATTAAAGTATGTAATTGTATGCGGTATACAATGTACTGTATGTGTATATTTTTTGTATACTTTCAAACAATTTAGGTACACAGTATGCATATGGGTGTCTGTAATTTGAATATATATACATATATAGGAATACCATACACACATTGCATCAACCAGTACACATATTTTATATAATATATCCATATTTTAACCTAATATATTATGAATATGAAAGAGGTAATTGAGGAATATATAATTGTAAAAAATATTTCCATTTTATAATAGAACAATTATAAAAAATATTATGATAATATATTTGTAATTATTTTTTAGGGAAAGGAATATAAAATGATAGTACCATAATTGAGTATGTAATAAAAAGATTTATAATCTAATACAGAACACTCATGTGTATTTTTGAATTAACTAAAAATAATGATATAATGATGAAGTCAATTAAACTTGATTTTCATCATTAAAAACATCCTATATTGAAATGAAGGGTAAATAGGGAAAAAATGATTTTCAGAATTACTTTATTAATACCTTCCACACCATATTCAAAATTAAAGACTTGACTACTCATGTCGACAATGTATTTTATAAATAATAATGTTACCAACCCCGAGGAAGAACAGACTGTTGATGTTGAAACTGCATAATTATTAGGTGATCAACAACATGATGACGAAAAAATATGAAGGATATAGAATCACTGAGTCAAATAAAATTATCATGGTAATAATGAAGGGTATAATATTTTAGGTTCATTGGAATGGGAACAACCAACCTATTGACCAAACAAGTAAATAGTCATTAGTTATTTTGGGGTCACAATGAGGATGAATATGCATATTGATGTTGATTCATCACACCACATCTATCATCTAATTAATGGAACCCTTTGGAATGATATAATAACTATGTTATAATAAACATTCCCTATTTTACTGAAAAATTATATAATAAAATATTGATTTAATTTTCCTTATTCCTTGCATTTTTTGATTATTTTATATTCTTTTAGTATGAAATTTGTGTTAATTGTTGTTGGAAAATCCTCTATAGTTTTTAATCTCCTATTATCAAGTTACATCTAAGGGATGATGAAAGGAATATAAATCCCCACCAATAAGTTAGTTATAATCACCTTATAATGTAGTAAACATGGAATGCTTTCACCATTCACTTTGATGATAAATCATTTCAAGTGTACCTCGTATGGCATACATTGTCAGGGATCAATTTAAATTTCACATCATATTACTATATTGTTTCATATTTATCAATAATTTATTTATTATAGTATTACTAAAATAAGAATTTATTTCTTATATAGGTTGATTCATTTTTTCATGTTGGGGTGCTTTGTTCTAAGATTCTCATGAACGTGAGATATTGTACTTTAAAGATATAACTGGGATAACAAAAACAATGAAATGGGTAAAATTATATTAATCCAATATGAAAATGTTACCTCATACTTATTATTTATTTAATTTTTTCATAAAATTTTTCAACAATTTTTATTTTATTTTCTTTATCATTTTTATCAAATAATTACATATTTTCAATTCTCTTTTAGAGGCCATATTATTCGATCAGTAAACTATAAAAATATTTAAAAATGAGAACATTTTTATTTGGGACAAGGTATTTTAAGATTCATGGGATTTATTCTCCATCCACATAGAATATTTCAATCTTTTATATCTTGGTTTTGATTCTTAAAAAAATAACTTATTACAAAATCAATCAACCGGAACATAATCTGATGCATAGATGATTAGTATGAATCGAGTTGTATGTTTTTAGTTTATAATTTAATTTTTAGTTCAAAACCCACATAACATACTTAGAAATGTGAAAAAAATTAATATTGTTTTAATATATTAGGAAAACAATACATAAATAGATTTATATTTTTGTAAATTAACTGCCCCTCAATCTATTTCATGGTGTGCCTGATATATCTCAATGTTCTCATTATCAGTTTAATATTGACATTCTTGTTCATAAATTTTCACTCAATAAAAAATAATCAAACATGATAGGATTATCCTAATAAATTATTTAAATCATTTAGATTTCATTTTATATGTCTTTGAATTTGTCACATGTCAAAGAGACACATGATGTTACCGGTTTGACACAATATGAATATTTCAATTTTTAAAATATTTATTTTTGAAAAAACAAAAGAAACATACTCTAAATTAAAAATACGACTTCATATTGTTTTCATTCTATTAAAAATGGTACATTTGTATATTTGGATATGTATCAATCATTCTGACCTCAATCAAATTCATAGTATGGCTGGTACAACTCCTAGTGGGTATTTTTATTTAAAATCAACTTCAATTTTAGTAGAAAAGAAAAATGAGCTTCTAAAAACTAAGAAAATGAATTAATATTTTTTTTACATGCTAAGAAAATAAAACCTAATATATTTTTTAGGGGTATGAATCATCATCACTATAATTTGATTTATAGTGTTATCGATATTTGTAAAAGTTCCTATTATTAGTTGAAAAAAGACTTTTTATTTCAAGCAGTTTCACTCACTAAAAAAAGATATAACTCACTAAAATTTTCTTGATAATTTAATAAATTGATTCAAAATTAATTTTAAAATTATAGGATTTGGTGGCCCATTAAACTGACACACAATGTGATTGGTATGACTCAATGTGCATGTTTCTAGTTTAAAATGGTATTTTAGTAAAACAACAAAAGTGAAATACTAAAAACCAAGAAAAAAATGTTAGGAATATATTGACACTTCAGTAAAACAACACATAAGTAATTTGTGACTTTTTTGTAATTATATTAACCTCAATTTGACACATGGTCTAGCATGTATTATTCCAATTGTGTCTTTCAATTCAAATGGTAATTAATTTAAGTAAAAAAGAAAACTCACAAACTCAAAAATGATAAAATGTCATCGTATTGTTTTTATATTTGAAGAAAATTTCCAGAAATTTTTTTGATGATTATTATTCATCAAAACCTTAATCAAACACACTTTGTTCCCTATTCGACTCAATGATTCCGTTATAAGTTTAAAATTGACATTTTTGTTCAAAAATTTCCAGTCAATGAAATTTTTGGAAACGTGATAAAATTTTATTGAAAATTTAAGAAATTATTATAAATACATTTTCTAAATATAGTAATAATTCTGACATAACAATGGCATACAATTTGAGCAGTATGACTTAATTTGTGTATTTCTAGTTTAAAATGACATTTTAGTAAAAAATGAAATTGACATACTCAAAAATAATAAAACACATTATTAAATTTTTGATGAATTAGGAAAATGACCAGTATCACAAATGGGATATTTAGGAATTAGAAACACCTCAATCCAGCACTTGGTGTGATCAGTATGTCACCTTGTGTGTGTTTTTATTTAAAATTGACATATAATTTAGTAAAAAAAGAAAATCGAAATACTAAAAACAAAAAAAAAACATTTTGATTATTTTGAAACGTTATGGAAAAAATCCATAATTTATTTATACTGTATCAGAATTATCTACACCTCAATTAGATACACAATGTGACCAGTATGACTTATAGAGTCTATCAACGCTTTTAAAATTTACATTTTAGTTCAAAAAGTTTCAATCCCTGAAAATAAAGAAAATGTACAAGGAATGTTTGATAATTTAAAATAAACAATTTAAATTTATTTTTGATCTACATGAATTATTTTAACAAAAAAAAACACATGATGTTACCGGTGTGATTCATAGTGCATGTTTCCAATCTAAAAAGAAATTTTAGTAAAAAACACAAGTGACGAACTCATAACCAATCAAACACATTTATAATATTTTTATACATTATTATAGTGATCCATTTTTTATTTTTATTGTGTATATATCAACATCACCAAAAATTGTTTCATGGAATCACTGGTATGACTCCAAATACATTTATTTTTTTAAAATGGAAAATAATTTTACTTAAAATCAAATGTGAAATAATCTAAACCAAGAAAATTAATTTTAATTTTATTGATACAATAGAAAAATTATCCATAAGTAAATTTTTAGGTGTATTAATCACTTGAAACTCATTATAATGAATTGTGTAACAAATATGTCTCAAAGTTCATGTTATCAGTTTCAAATTGATTTTATTTTAACAAAAATTCATTCACTAAAACCGAGTAAAAATGCATGTATTTCCTATAAATTTATGTAAATGATTCAAAATTCTTTTATCATATGCAGTAATAAGTCTAAAGTAAAATAAAAAATGTTACAGGAATGACTCAAAGTTCATGTTTCAAGTTTAAAATAGAAATTTATTGAAAACACACAAGTGACATAACCAAAATCATGATAAAGCCTTCATATTGTCATGAGAATATAATAAACCAATAAATAATTTTTTTGGGATTTGTAGAATCAAATAAACCTCAATATGATGTATAGTGTGACCATTATGACTGCATGCGTGTCTTTTTTATATAAAATTGTAATTAATTTTTGTTAAAAAGAAAACGGAGATACTCCAAATCTAGAAAATGAGTGTGGATTGTTTTAAAATTTTAGTGAAACAATCAATAATAAGTTCTTTATGTGTAGGAATAAGCCTCACCTGAGTCTAATACACTATGTTCTCAGTATTACCCAAGGTTTCTATTATCAATTTAAAATTAATAATTTAGTTCAAAAAGTAGCATTTAATGAAAACTAGGAAAATGTGATCAAATCTTCTGGATAATTTATGAAAATGATTCATAAGTCATTTATGTTTTTTATTAATCAGTATAATGTCAACCCAAAAATTTATGTGACTGGTATGACTCATTGTGCATGATTCCGATTAAAAATGACATTATAGTAAAAAAACACGAGTGATGTAAGATCCCAGAATTTTTATTGGTATCTAGTTGTTTATATTTTCATTTAAATGTCTTTATTTTGGTCAATGGAATGTTTATTTGGTGTGCGAGGATGATTTGGATATTCTAGGGTTTCCGTACATGATAGAAAGAAGTTTTGGGCTATCTTGTTCATGTTTTTCTATTGGAGCATAGTTAGAGTATACCCTACACATTCGAAAGAAAAACCTTGTGACCAGGAGTAGAGGACTTTCATACATTTTACGTATGGTTTGTCAAACTATTTAGAATCCCCAGGTAATATTTATTATTGGACCCATCTTGGAAAGTGGCATGACCACATTTGGCACACGGTTTTAAAAACCTAGTGGCCAAATCTTATGGCCCATTAAAAAGTAAAATGTTACCATATATCCCCTGTATGATTTTATGTTCATCAATACATATTCACCCATTTTCATCACCTTCCATCCTTATTGTTGAACCCAACTCCACCAATCATTTAAAGGGTCAATCTCCACCAATTTTAGACTACTTGGAGTGTCTAAGGTTTGACCTCAAAGCCTCCGGTAATTCTAACTCTCAACATTGTTGTCTTTTCTGGATTAGGGATTTTGATTCATTATTATTCTTCTAAATACCTAAAAACCACTTTTTATGATGTATCATAGTTTTGTGGATTTAAACATTTCTTGAATCCATATATACTGATAAGGATATGGGTGCGTTATTATTTGGATTCTCGATAACTGGTATACAAGTAATATCTCAAATTTTTATTGTTGATTTTTTCATGTGTAGATGTGTTATTAATTATCTCTTATTTTTCATTTGATTTAATCGATAGAGTCTTTTGAAATGGTCATATAACTGATAACATTAACCCCTCGTGACCCCCTTATGATTTTTTGATGCTGATGTTGATGGATTTAGGGCCACCCATGGGGTATTCCAATATTCTCCAACATGGAAAAATGTAATGTTATGTATGATATTGACTTCCGTCAAAGTATATAAAAAACATGATATTGATATGTTAGATTAAATCTTATATAAGATTAAATAGTAGTTGTGTATAGTTTCCGGAAATGGAATAAGGGATTATTCGCAATAATGTCGAAATGGTTTAAATTTTGTAATATGAATGTGTGAAAGGGATTATGGACATGTAACGGAAATTCATTAAATGATTTTGGCATATAAAATGATAAATGTTTTAAATGGGCTAATGTATGGAAATTTTTGAATATATATAATGGGTTAATTCATGAGAAATCTAAATGGGTTAAATGGGATATGTAATGTAATTTTTAAATGTGCTAATTATTTAAGGATTGTTGTTAAATTCACATGTTGAATAATTATGAGATGTCAAATTTAAGTTTCTAGATTGTGTACGTTTAGTGATATGGTATATGTTGTACATGGATATATTATAATTTTCACATTCCTTGGTAATTTTTAAGTATTGGACTTATGGATATACTCCCAAGACCTAGGTTGTACTGAGACGCTAAACCCCACCGCATAATGCATGGGTTAGGGAAGGGGATCATGGCTCTATGACCTGAATAGATGCATTTGAGGAGGCCATCTAGACTGTGACTCCTAGGTAATTGTGATTTAAATTTTTATGATATTTTTATACCAAGAGAGTTATGGTACTTGATTTATTCCATTATTCATATTAATTGGCCGGATTAATACATTTTCCAAATGATGTAAATGCCTAACCCTTAAAAAATGTGACGAAAATTGTCTAAGTGATAATAATGGATAAAGTGAACATTGTTATCTAATCACACCCATGTTGTTTTTACCTTTTAATTAATTTATTTATTTCCTGTTCTATTTAAATAGACATGATATTTTATAGAAATCATTGGTGGTGACCTACTTAGTGGTAATAACACACTACTCGTGTTTCCTTTGGGTACTCGAGTAGATTTTATAGTTGTAGGATAATAAAAGGGTAAACAACCTATGCTAGGGAGTTGATTTGGGCATGGGTTTTTCATGGTTGAATATCCAGACATGGAGTCAAGACCTATTTTGGGGATTCATGTTTCACCCTTTATTTTACGTTTTCATTCACATTTTTCACTTTTATCATGACATCACATATGTATTGATTAGTTTTGGTTGCACCATATTTGAAAATTGGAAGGTAATGCATGTTTCTAGATTATTGTTTATTGTTCTTTATTTATTATATTTTCTACAATGGATTACTATGGTAAATCGTATATTGTATCCATAGATGATCTATTAGACCAACACTACTAGTGAGAAACCTCTGACATATAGGAATGAATGACTTAGGTCATGGGGCGACCCAACTCAGAGCACTTATTTAATTGATTTTATTTTGTGGACATTACAGATGACAAAATAAAAACAAATAAAATGAAATAATATTATTTTCAGACTATATAAAAAACTTCCATCTGTCATTTGGAATGTGTAAGATTCATGGTCGCCTTAATATAACTCATGGTGTGTCCTGTATGACTCTATCTGTGACTTTTTGTTTAAAATTGACATTAAATTTAATAAAAAATATAATTGACATACTCAAAACAAGGAAAAATCATTCTAATTGTTTTTATACATTAGTAAAATGATAAATAAGTCATTTGAGACTTTTGGGAATTGTAAACAACTTGATCTGTTACATGATGTTCTTATTAGGACACAAAAGGGCTATTATAAGTTAAAAATTGACATTTTAAATTAAAAAACACCACTCAATGGAAATAAAGAAGACATGCTCAAATTGTCCTTATAATTTTGGAAAATGGTATATAACTCATTATTATTGTGAAATAATAAGTCTCACATAAGAATGGAACAAAATGTTACTGGTATGACTGAATTTTTGTGTTTCTAGTATAAAATGGAATTTTAGAATAAAACACATGTGGTGTACTCAAAACCAATAAAACATATTTTATTTTTTCAAAAATTATAAAAATGATCCACACATATTTTTAGATGTGTATGAATTATTGATACCTCAAACTGATGCATAGTGTGACTCGTATGACTCCATTTTAATATTTTCAATATATAATTGTCATTTTAGTATAAATCAAGCATCACATCACCGAAACTGAGAATATGAGCCTAGATTTTTTTCCCTTCATTCTATCAGTTATTACATAATTTTTATTTTGTCATTTTTATCTCATACTTATTTAGATGATTTTCACAATGATAATGATTGAATACGAATAAGAAATTGTATGATGTGACATAATATACCGCAACTAAATCAGATACATATTTTTCCTACAATGACACAAATTTTAGTTTAAAATAACATGTTGTGTTTAATTAATTTATTTATATTACCCATAACATAATAATTTTTTTCTTATATAGGTTCGGTTTATATCTTGAGAAGGGGTTCATTTTTATTTTTTATAGGTGAGTTATTTTTGCTTATAGTATATTATTTTTTCATGTAGATTTTGTAAGTTGTATTTTATTGGAATTCTATATATGTCCCTGATTTCTGTAATTTTTATTGTTGTTTCTAGTGCTTCAGTGTGCTAGTGCAGCACACTATAGTATTCCCCATTATCAGTTCTAGTAAATGTGTTGATAATGTATTCCATTATATGTGCTCTAAATACAACCAACAAAGGTCCCCTTTTTAGTTAATGAAAAGTGCTGATAAAGGGACCCTTTATCAACATTGGTAAATGGGGTCTTGTATTATAGCGCTTAGAACCACTGATTAATGGATTCTTTTATCATCTCTTGTAGAAGAAATAATAAAATTCTGTGGATTTTAATCCCTCTCTAGTAGCCCAGGCTTATTTATCACTGATAAAGGCCAATTGTAGTTATGTTAAGTGATTGATATTTAGTAGTGTTTATTGTGAGTGTTCCCTTACAACACACCATATTTGACCATTTTTTGGGATATTGTTGGGTTCATTGCGATTTTTTCCTACCAATTATGAATGATTTGAATAAAAGATAAACACGGATGACTAGTACTTATACAAAGAAGACCTTTAATAGTTTTGGCCTCTATCTGCGCTAGAAAATGTAAGAAATAATGGTCTCGAATACAAGGGAAAAAAATAAATAAAAATAAAAATAAAAATTCTTAAATAAAAAATAACAATTTTAACAAATAATATTTATTGATAAAATTTGAAAAAATAAATTCATATATATATAAATTATAAATATTAATAACTAGTTTATATTAAATTTATTGATATCTAAAATTATTAAAATGAAAAAAATAAAAAAAATAAATATTAAAATTGGGTAAATTAAGAAAACTATTAAAATTTTTTTTAACTAAATTGGTATTAATAAAAATGAATAAATTTAATATACATACATATATACATAAATATATATTTATATTATAAATATTAATAAATAATATAAATTTATATAAAATTAATAAACTGTAATAATTCTGGAAAAAAATTAAAAATGAATAAAGTGTATTAATGAAACCAAATACTATGAATTTATTAAAAAATTAATAAAAATTTATCAATGAAACAATTTTTAATTAAAATGAATATGTATAATATATATATATATATATTAATTTGAAAAATTAATTACTAAAATATTTTAAATATTGATATAGAAAATTAATTAAATGTAACAATTAAGAAAATATTACTATATTATTAATTTTTATTACTTTATATACATAATTATTCATTGAAAAATTTAATAAAGAAATATATTCTTATATATATATATATGAGTGTATAATATTTCCTAAAAAATATGATTTTATATATTGGAAAATAATGATGATTACATATTTAATGAGTTGTATTTATGAATAATGATTTATAATTTATAATTAATATTAATTAATTTTTTTGACTAATTGCATAGTGAAAATGACTTAATTTATTGTTTTTATTTTTTATTTAAACATATATCAAAATATGTTAAATTGAGTCTATATTCATATACATGTATTTTATTTTTAAATATAACACACAAACACATAAATATTTACATTATATATTAACAAATAAACCTAATATTTATGTAACTTATTAAACATTTAGTATTCTTTTTAAAATTTCTTTAAAACATGAATAATTTATTATATTATTTTTAAAATAGGTAATTTTTTGATTATTTATTTTTAATATTAGTATATTTACATAATAATTCATTTTTAATTTTTTTTTATTTTTTCGGAAATATTATCATTTTCTATTATTAATTTTAGTATATTTATTTACTATGTTTTTATATTTTCAAAATATATTCATCTTTATTTCAATTTAGATCCTTGTCTTTTTAATAATCTTTATTTAATTAACAAAACATATACATTTTTTTCTATATTTTTTTAGGGAATTCAGTTTAAATTATTCAATTTCACTCATTTTTATCGTGAATGCAATTATGATTTCATAATAATTAACAATGTTAAATATATATTGGTAAATATATATTTATAAACAAATATATTTATAAATTTCTTCTTACTATATTGGTAAATTTATATATTTATAATTATAATTACATAAATAATATATTTTAAAAAGTTATTTATATAATTGTATACGGTTATATAAATAATTATAAAAATATAATAAATTCATTTAAATAATAAATATATGCACTATATTCATTTTTATATATTCAAATGGTTTAGGAGACAGGAAATTCTACTCCTAAAATTTATTATTATAATAAAAACTACAAATCCTTGGAAAAATATAGGATAAGGTCAAATATTTCTTATTCTCTCATCTAAAGAAAGGAAGACTAAATTCCAATACAAGTATTATACACATAATCACGAACAGATGTATCAGTGCCATCATCAGATTCCCACTCAGACTATGAGGTCTTCTGGTTGAGGATTATAGAATATTTCTCCCAAATCACTTTTTTCCATGGGTGAGGTGACGTCCTCATTCAGCAGCCCATTCACTAAGACCTCATCCTCATCCATGACTTTTTGGGTGAAATCCACTTTTCCAAGTCTTCAGTTGTTTCAAAATCTGATCCAGCTATTCCTCAGGGACTATCTTAAGAGAATTCTATTAGATATTAAACTATGAATGAATATTTCTATAATTCACCACTTTCTCATGTTTTTATGTATGGGGAAACCCCATACTTCCCATTGGTGTTTCACATACCTCAAAAATATTTGATGTTGAAAATGTATCATCCTGTATATTGGATGGATGAGTTCTGGTCTTATATGCTACCCATTTAAAACAAGTATCATCCATTAATTCTATGAGAGGGGTTGATGAAACCAACATAGTTGAGACTAATACCAGCTGCACCATAGGTTGTGTAGAAGTAGCAACCATATTTCCTTTATTCATATTCCTATAATTGGGATCATGTGCTAGTTCAAGATCATCCACTATTTTAGCAATAACGTTAGCACAAACTCTGCATTGGCATCATCAAAAGTAGCACTAACAACCTGAAAAGTTGTAGTAGTCCACTCCCTGTAAAACAACTCCTTGCAGTTCAAAGACACCTCACCTCATTTGGGACAAGCCAACATCCACAACCTACCCAGTATGACCTGCATCATTAGCCATCACCTATTTCTCAGCACCATTATGAACAGTCGGACCTATGTCAGTCTTACCATCAACCTATCTGGACAATGATTTAGATGAAATGTCATTTTCAGGAACTGATTGATAATGGGATATTTGACAATCACCCTCTCCCACATCCAACTAAAAACAATTACAGAATATCTTCCAAAAGAGGGGGTGTATGTGACATCAATACCTCTATGAGGTAATATTTGGACAACACCAATGTCATTTGGATTTCTCCTATTTTTCAATCACATGTACTCATGGGGTCCTCAAAGAGAACAAGACTTTTAAATAATTGACCTACTACAGGATGAATAATCGTGGCCTTGAACCTTACAAATATAGAAAAATTTGGGAATTCAATCAAATTTAACCCTCAAATCCATCTCATCCTCATAAATAGATAGAAAAACCTTCTTAACCAAAGTAGTGCCTAAATCAACATCTACTAAAAACCATGAAAAGTTCTCAAATCTAATTGTCTAAGTATCTCGATCTACTTTTAGGGCACCCCAATTGCTATAGAAATATCTAATAGGTTCTTGAGGTGCTATAGGAACTAATTTTAACCATAAATCTTGACCCGTACCTACATTGAAGATTTTCCAACCACCTAATCATTGAATATCTTATCCAAATCCCAAATATGAATAAATTCATGCTTAAACAAGAGAGATCCAAATCCCCAAGCATGCATTTTCAACTACTCTATTTGGAAAAGAAAATGAAAATATCCATGCCCTAAAGAGACGCAGTTTCAGTTGGCGAAACCCCACTCCTCAGACAACCGAGAAACCAAATCTCCTAATTTCAATTGGGGTGGAGCTCTTCTGTAGGAGAATCTGAGTTACAATATAAAAATCAACACTATTGAGATGCTCTGAGACTCCAATCAGGTTAACCCTGACATTGGAGACATTCCCTTTTCTACAAATTCTATAATTTGAACCCTTGTAGATAGATAAGGCACTCATGTGATCATTTGAGATGTTTATCGCAGGACCTCCCTGAACCACAATACTGCTCACAAAAGCTTTACCCACATACTGGTAGGACTCAATTCTACCTTTTATGAAGAAATCAGTAGTTGACAGGACTGAAATCAAAGACGCCATTGCTAGCAACCCTAATCACCAAAGAAACGTAGAGAGAGGAGCTTTGACCACAAACCCATCCTTTATATATATATATATATATGTAATTATATATATATATATATAACTATATAACAATGTAAATATTATTTTCTCTAAATGTATTTATATAATTATAAATAAATAAATATATATTTAAATAACATTAATATTAAAATAAATATATTAAAATAAAGAATATATTTAGTTTTTATATATTTAAATATGTTTATTACACATATAAATAATTATATAATTAAATACGATGATATCAATATATTTATAATTAGAAAATTATAATAAATATATTTAAATATTGAATATAATTTGTGTATTTACACTTATATATATTTATTAAGTATATATAATTATATAAATATAGATAATGACATAAATAAATTTATAATCATTAATAAATAATTATATAATTTTATTTATAAAATTATATAATTTTATGTATACATACACATACAAATTAAAAAAAAACTAATTATATAATTTAAAATAAAAAAATTCATATTTAAATAATTATGAATGTTTAATAAATAAATAAATAAATAATTATAATTACCAGTCTCTAATTATAGTTTTATCAGCTTTTATCAGTGATTTTTCATCAATGATAAATGGTATATTTATGAGAGATTTTTTTGAGTTGCTGATAAAAGTCTCCATATTTGTTTAATGAAACCTAACCATGACTTTTTCTTTTATGATATCTAAATTTTTCAGTGGAATCCACCGATTATCGGTGCTCCACCTTCTCGAATAAAGGCCCAAATCAAGACCCGGATGAAGTCTGAAATAAATCAAGACTCGAATCCAAAGTGTCAATGAATTTAGTCTGAAATGAATCCACATATCAATTGTATGCTTCATATATGTAAATTCTACCATACGAATCAAAGAATGAATCCATGGTATGTAATTTTATACTAAAAATCATTGATTTTTTGGTCGGGTTACATGAATTATGTTCTTCACTTAGGTGGTGGTCTTTTTTAACGATCCTATGATTTTTGGGGAATTAATGTTGTTTTGATTTCACTTGAAAGTTACTGGTATTTTACAATTATGAGGATGTATGGATCTTCATTCTTTTGAGTTACCAACCATCTACGATCCTTATAAATATGTTTTTTAGGTTTCAATTTAGGTATAATGACCTTTATTTTAGTAATTAGTGAGTTATGAATCAGATCCTATGAAATTTATAAACTGGACAAAATCCCCATAACAGTAAGGTTGTATAATGGATTTATTCCTTCATCCAATGTTATGTGAGATACTCGAACACCACTCCCATTATGAGAGACATACTATTCAATATAGATATAATACTAATAATTTTTCTCCATATTTAGTCAATTATTTTATTTGGGGAACTGGTAAATGACCCAATGAGTTATTTTTTGGATTTTCTCCTTTTTTCATTAAATTGAAAATAATTTAGGATTTTAAATTTGGTAATTATTCTCATATAATTATTGAAAAAATCTGTGTATTCTTTACAATGATATTTTTTTGGTTTTGATATTGTGTCATGCGATGTTGTGTTTTTTATATTCTTCCTAGGTAAATTATTTTTTGAAATTAATTATAATTAATTTTTAATTACATATTTTAACAATTTATTAATGATATATAGGCTCATGTGATTGAGTATCTACATAACATACTTTCTGGGAATGAGAAATGTGATTCCCATTTTATTTACATCATAAAATAGGTGGATGGTACCAAAAATTATCATTCAATGTTGTATATAAGTTTTATTGTGAAATTTGTTATGTAGGAAAAGATTACAAGAGAATAGAGACCATAGTGAGTACTGAAATGTGTATTGGGTCATGATGTATAATAGTTAACAATTATTTGGAATAAAATAGTCATTATATACTCTTTTAGAAGATTATTGCATCAAACTGTGGTTTATTTTCCTTATAATTCTCAGGTTGTTCAGTTTGGAAAATGTTAAGGGATACTAAAATATAAAATGAAGGACAAAAACCAAGCTTATTATTATTTTATTGGGTGGGACGGACCTATCAGAGTTGATTTTGTGGTTGATGGTTGTAAATGGATTCCTTATGGGCTATGATTAATAATGAAATTGAGTCATTGACTTAAGAAATTGTATACCACCATGGAAGATGATATCTATTTGTATATAGGTTATATTATGAGAGGCTCATTTAGGATAATTGTGGAAAATTGATGTAGCTCATTAGGGTAGAACAATGTATGAATTTTCATATGATTGATTTTCATTGGTTTTTGATGTTCTAAGAGGGATTATATGATCACCTTATTAGTGATTTCATGTGTACTATAAAACAATTTATATTCCCATGAAACCAAGTCAGATATCCTATAAATGGTATCATAGAATAGTTGATCATGTATCTTACATTTTATTGAGATTTTATGTGTGTGAGTGATGAATGTTTCCCTATAGGGTATCATATTATCTAATGAGTGACTTATGAGAAAGATGATCAATTCCAAAGATTTCTGACTCTTTAGTATCATATATTATAAAATTATTGGTATTAAGTGAGGTCCAGATGCAGTAAATATAATGTGAATTTAGAATTACAAGAAGATAATATGTACCATATAATAAAAAATATTAAAATTATAAGAATATAAATTCAAATAAAATATTTCATAATAATTATATAAGTGAAAATGACACATATGATGCTTTCATATGATAATTATATTTTGAAATATGAAAAATATATATTGTACTTATTCCATTTTAATTATTCAATATTCATTTTATTCATATTATAATTGTAATATATGATATTTTCGAATGGTAATTTATCCACAAATTTCAGAGTAAAATTCCATAATATTTTAAACCAATGATGTAATATATGTTACTAATGAGTTATTGTATCACCCCGAGATTTTATGAAAAATATTCTTTTAATTTCATTAATGTCTTATGTTGTAGGATACACCAAGATTACCTTGCTGTATACGTAACACCGTATTAGCTTGTAGTATATGCAACACTATTCTTGGATCATGTTACACACAATTTTGATAATATTTATTCTACGCAACATTGAGTATATATATATATATATATTCAATGTATAAATGTAATATGGTTGGATTCTGTTATACGAAACAACAAATTATTCTTTCACAATACGCAACCCTGACTTGGCTTGCATTACACACAATCGCGACCTTCCTCGATAGAGTGTGTTGTACGCAATACCGGGTTTTACTAAACAATGATATATTATTATAATATTATTATGAACTAGCCGTTATGAATAGTATTAACTAAATTTTGAATTTTATAACATTATTATTAATCTTACACATTTTCTATAACATGGTATAAGAACAAAATAAAATTTTCGGGTAAAATAAGTATTTTTCAAAAAATGCAATTTTGCCGCCTTTTGATGGCGTACCCACTTTAAATCTAGTTTTTGACATGTTTATAAGTTCAATTTGACAAAATAAAATTCTTCTTTGTAATCAAGAAATAAAAATTTACTTTGGATAAATTTTTCGTATTATTCTGGTAACTTTCATATTTTGATGAATAGTAAAAACACACTATATTTTAATGAAAACAACTTTTTTCATCGTAATAATTTATATGGTTAAATTATAATATTGAATGGTTATAAAGTATAAATAGAATATATTTTTACCATTTAATATAATTTATGTCATTATCATTGATTTTACATTGAATTCGTAGGTTAAATCAATTCAATCTTTTGCAATGTTTTAAACAAAAACCCGTTTTCATTCGACAATGGGATTAATTTTAATTTAATTTCTGAAACTTCTGTGTATTGAATTTGAAAAAATTAATTCCATATTTGGAATCAGTGGGTCCAAATTATGTTAATAGGCTACTTTTTATTTTTGGGAATTATGAATAGTAACTACGGTAAATTTTATTTACCATAGTAAAAGGTAAATCGGGTAATTAAGGGTAAATATAATATTATAAAATTACCCTAACACATGCCAAAATTCTATTGGATGGATAAAAGTAAACCCATATCAACTAAGGGTTGGATTAAATTCATTTTATGGACTTTTGACCGTGAAAATAATTTAATTATTATTAAAACCAAAGAAAGTGACAACATGTCACTCTTTTAAATGATATAAGTATAATAATTTTAATTTAGTTATAAAAATCATACAACTTAGAACATGAATAGTATCCAGAAATCTAATAAAATTATCTACATCATGATAATTTATTTATAATTTTTAGGGCTTAAATAATTGTCATTAATGGTGATACATTAATGATACAGAAATTATTTATTAAGTGGAAAATAAGTAATATAGTTTTTATTGAAATAATAATACCCATTAAAAGGCCCAAAAACCTGAAAAATACTTATTGGTAGTGTATATATAGACCTTAATCATCCAATTACCTAATATATAATCGGTTGGATCTTTATAAAAGTGATTATGACACTTATATTATTTTATTTTAAATGATGCCAAAGTTGTCACCTTCATAATTTAATAAATATAACAATTTAAATATTGTGATTTTAAGATGATAAATTCAAGTAAAAGTATTATTGTGAAATTTAATATATTTATATTCATCATAGGATTTTATTTTAAATTTTTATCCAACATATCAGTATATTAAATAATTATACAAAAATGTTGTAGTAATTATTTTATTAAGAGATAAACCAAATAAATGGTTTTAAAAATAATAAAATAAATATTATATGAACTATTTAATGTGATACACTAATTTTATATATATATATGACCTTTTATGAATCTATTAAATCTTTTAGTTCGAACATATCTTCTGTATATATTTTATTTAAATTCAAATAAATGAATAGTGTCAAAATTGACACTATTGTTATTTTATAAAAATAACATATTATAAAATTGTTAAAAATCACAAAAATATTTAAAAATTATAAATTTCAATTTATATGGTCTATAATGTTATAAATTAAACAATTATGGAAAATTGACAACAAATAAGTAATTATTTGTTATAATTTAAAATTTAGAATTTTATTACCACAAATAAACTTAAATAGATTAAATAAGGATAAATCAAAATGATAAGGTTTAAAATAAGATCCAAACATGTCTAAATTTTATTGGTTGATGAGATTACAACCCTATCTCATATAAGCTTCGAATATGAGTCATTTTTGGTGGTTTTTAAGTGGGTTTAGATTTATTATAAATTAATATTTTTAAGAATTCCAAAGGTGCCCCTCCCCTCCCTTATAAAAGGGCACCTCCTCCCTCTCCTACTCACACCAATTTGAGCCTTAAAACTCAGAAAACCCCTGACAAATTAACTTCTCCACTTACCTATAAACATCATAGATGTTCTGGTCTACTTTAAAGACCAATCTTAGTGCCCTAAGAGGAGGTTTCAAAGAGGCGTATCGAAGAAGAGGTAATTTCTTCTCCCGATTCATTCAAGATTCTTTCTTCTTCAACTTCTTCTTCTTTAGTTGTTTCATTATAAAGTAATAACATCAGTATAACTAATATACTGATTTGTTATTATAAATATGAAACAACCCCATTTCACCTTATATCCATCCTACGGAAAACAAAATCACCGCACGTGCGTACGTACAGAATACCGTCTCCACGCCGTGGTGTAATCTGTTTTTCCAACAACACCTTACATGAATGGGTATAATGGTGTAAATAATAACTATACATAGTTATTATAACATCATACTGGTTCTGATATGTTGTATCATCCACTCCAATTCAATTCAATAATTATGGAAACGATATCATCGCTCGTGCGTACGTACGGACTACCGTCTCCACGACGCGATGAGATTCATTCTCCATGTTAACCATTTAAGAATGATTATAAGGTATATATAAGAAATAATAATGAAATATATGACATCATAAAGCTATGGGAGTTATGTATATATGTATTTCATCTACTTAATTCCATTCAACTCAATAAGGAAACGAAAACAGCGTTCATGCGTACGTACGGCCTACCGTCTCCATGAACGGTGTATTTATTTCCATTTATCGATCTATTATATATATGTATATTCTGAATATATATTATATATAAATAATGTTTTATATTCTGGAATTTTTTAATCGTGATCTAAGTAATCATATGAATAATTACAAGTCAAAACGCGGACGGCAAATGAAAGGATTTTACCCAAAACACTCTTTAACATGGAATTTACAAAAGAACGGGTAATATAAAGTCATAAGTAAACCATATGTGATATCATAACAATGAATATGATTCTATAATAATTCAATGACATTATTTAAATCATTATATAGGAGGTTCAGATACATACAAAGAATATCAGACATAAGGTAAGGGATAATTTTTCAAATCTCATTTTTATCCGAGATTGCTTATTCGTAAGTATTTACTGGGGTTATTTATATCATCCATGTCCATGTTTTATAAAAGTGTTTTCATGTATGTTTAAAGTCATTTTTACCCATTTTTGACTTTTACTACATGGTATGTAAGGAATCCTTCTTTTGTTTACCATACTAAGTACTTTTTGACTTTTCCGACAAAAGTATGAGGAGAATGTTATTTTTAACTTATACGGCGTGAACGGATTTTTACGGTTTCATAATTCCTCATTTTCATGAAGATTAATCTAAAAGATTTTATGACTATTTTCATCAAAATACTTTTCTTTTAAAATTTCATGGAATTTTGTGAAAAGAAAATGATTTTTAAGAAGAACGAATATTTTCCTCATGAATTCATTTCAAGTGTTCTATAAAAATAATTTTCCATATAAGATGGAATTATTTCATATGTGTATGTTTCAAGTATAATGTCTCCATGATTTACTTGGTTTCACTTTTCTTATGATGAAATATCCATTTGTTTTATATGGATTATGTGATGATTGGATGATGTTTATAAAACCCATTTTATTCTTTGGGTTATGATGAATGATTGATGTTTATTTTGTGGCACAAGTAAGAATGATTTCAATATGAGATGGGTGAGACCTATATCTCCCTCCAATGCATTGGGTAAAGATTTTATATCTCATGAGATAGACATGGCTGGAACGGTAAGTTAATCTGGTTCAGTGTTACAAGACTGAAATGAGGAGTGAACTCGATTCAGAATGGGACTTTGTCCACTAAGATGGTCTTGGCAGCAATGCCTTGGCTACTATGGAAATCATTAAATGTGCTTAATGGATGCCACAATTACATGTTTTATTCCCATGGTATTTTATCATGGTTTATGTTCCATTATGATCTATTCCTTATGTACATCCATGTTTTATGTCGTTGCTCAAGATTTTTATGTTTAAACATTATGTTCATATTTTTAAGTTCAAATGTATATGGTATGTTTTATTTTATCCATGCTTACCTTTACTGAGCATTTGAGATCACCCTTTTTATGTTTTATTTTCCCCCAGGATAAAAAGAAAGGTTTTAGTTAAGGAAACAAAAAGTGGAAGATCTTTATGGGAGATGTTGAAGATCTTTCACCACGATTAGAAGATTACGTTCCAAGTTTCCAATGACACTAAACTATTACGGTCCTTGTGTGTCTGTTTTTGTTATGTATTAAGTATTCCGCTAAAGTAATGTAATGTCCATGTACGTCAAGCTTTGGGTCTCTACAGTTGGTAACAGAGGAAAGGTTTAGTCAACCTTTGGAAACTAGGATGCGAAAACGTTAGTGAGATCCCTAGAGATATTTCTAAGGTATGTATAGGGATGTCCCTAAGGATAATTATACGTATAGGATATAGTCCTAAAACTATGGTAACGATCTTAGAATTTAACCTAAGATGTTAGATATTGAGGGTACTCCCCCTTTACTATGTTGTTTTCTCTAGCATGATTTTTTCCTCTCACAGAATTCTTTTTGTGTTTTAGTTAATGGAAGGAACCAGAAGGAATTCGGTTAACATTGAATCCAATGGACAAATTGGTGACTATGAGCAACAAAATTGTGTAATGCCTAGAGAGAAGGATATTGTGATTATGCCGAATCAGGCATCGCGATATATGATTAACAAGGTGAAATTTAGTGGTATGCCTAATTCATCAAATAAGAGGAAGATCGACTTTTATACATGTTCGCATGTGGAGGAGCATAAAGAAAGGAAGATTGATATTTCTAAAGAATGGAAGAAGAACCTTGAGTAATACCTCAAATGGAGGGACATATGTTATCTGTGTGGAGAAAAGGGTCATAGAGTGACAGACTGTTATGGAGTTCAATGTCTTATTTGTGGAGAACATGGGAATTACCCAACTCAATGCCCTGACCTAAAAAGTTACTTCTAAATCAAGGAAGGAATTATTCCAGGACAATCAATGAAGAGGATGGATTGAAGTTTTTATGTATTGGTATTCAAGAATAATGTTGTTGAGGTACTTTTATGGCTTATTAGAATATTTTTGTATTAGTCTATTGTGGTTTTCAATAATTTTATGGTACCGTTAACCATGGAAAGTGATTGAGATATTTTTGGAAAAAAGATGATATGCGCATAATGAAGGGATAAGGAAAAAAAATGAAATGTTTGACAGTATTCATGAGCTCATTATTGATATAAGGACTAAGTGATATCATGGTTTGAGTATATAGAATTTTGAGGATTTTGGTATGTGGAAAGTGTTAACTTTTAACTGCATTCATGTTTTCACTAAGGTTCAATGGGTATCCATTTTTCAAGATAATACATGATTTAGGCCATCGAATGTTTGGAATGTGACCAACAAGACATATCTTATGATATATGGGGATAAATGATGGTATTAAATCTCTAGTAATCATTTTCACTATATTATGAGAGTGGACTGCAGTATTATGGTTAAGCCTAAAGATTGTAATGGATTGTGTTGGACATAAGTTAGTATTGTTTAATGATAGAAGTTTTTTCGATATTATTGATTGGATGTTATAGTAATATAGTTTTAGAAAAATGACAACCTGCAGGACGGGCAACAACCCATTGCGTTAGACAAGGCTGTAGGAATCGAACCCCCAACTGAAGTGTGACTGGCCTTTATCGCCTACCACTGGCCTACAGGAAGTCCCTGGTTAATAGAAACTAGTTTTATTTTATTAAGCGGTATGATATATGAAGTATAAGTTCATTTTTGGAACCATATACGATTAATCTAACCATAAGATGGACTTATAACTTTTGCTAACCTTTTTTTTGAAAGAGATGGAATGACCCATCATTCTATCACATGATCTGCTAACACATCACGAATAACAAATTCAACTTCATTTCTTTAAGGGATGAAGTGGAAATTGTTCAATTCACGAACAATAGTAATATTGTACCAAAATCATGCAAGTATTTCTTTTAATTCATCAACTTTAGGGAAATGATCTTGAAAACCAAAAATGTTGTCCTAGTTCCCTTATATCCAATGAATCAGATGGTACCTTAGATCATCACAAATCAATAGCTTTGTGATTGTTGGATTTTTCATAGCCATGTTCTCTACCACTCTCCATCAGAAATTGATGGTTAGATTTTTCTTCCATATCCATATTTTCACCTATGTCCCCCTACGTGGAAACCCAGTGATGAGTTAATTTGGGTAACCGTTACATTTCATACTTTAGTTTTTAAAGCCATGTTTTGGTATTCCTTTTTACGATGTGGGTTTCTATTAAACATACTTTCGAGTAGTAAACCATTTATAACCCCGATGAATTTCGAGGGCGAAATTCATTTTAAGGGGGGTAGAATGTAACACCCCGAGATTTTCTGAAAAATATTCTTTTAATTTCATTAATGTCTTGTGTTGTATGCTAAACCAATATTACCTTTCTCTATACGCAACACCGTATTAGCTTGCAGTATATGCAACACTATTCTTGGATCGTGTTACACACAATTTTGATAATAGTTATTCTATGAAACATTGAGTATATATATATATATATATTCAATGTATAAATAAAATATGGTTTTATTCTGTTATACGAAACAACGAAGGATTCTTTCACAACATGCAACCCTGACTTGTCTTGCATTACACGCAATCACGACCTTCCTCGATAGCGTGTGTTGTACGCAATACCGGGTTTTACTAAACAACGATATATTATTATAATATTATTATGAACTATCCGTTATGAATAGTATTAACTAAATATTGAATTTTATAACATTATTATTCATCTTACACATTTTCTAGAACATGGTATATGAACAAAATAAATTTTTCGGGTAAAATAAGTATTTTTCAAAAAATGCAGTTTTGCCGCCTTTTGATGGCGCACCCACTTTAAATCTAGTTTTTGACATGTTTATAAGTTAAATTTGACAAAATAAATTCTTATTTGGAATAAATAAATAAAAATTTACTTTGGATAAATTTTTCGTATTATTCTGGTAACTTTCATATTTTGATGAATAGTAAAAACACACTATATTTTAATGAAAAACAACTTTTTTCATAGTAATAATTTATATGGTTAAATTATAATATTGAATGGTTGTAAAGTATAAATAGAATATATTTTTACCATTTAATATAATTTATGTCATTAGCATTGATTTTACATTGAATTCATAGGTTAAATCAATTCAATCTTTTGCAATGTTTTAAACAAAAACCCGTTTTCATTCGACAACAGGATTAATTTTAATTTAATTTCTGAAACTTCTGTGTATTGAATTTGAAAAAATTAATTCCATATTTGGAATCAGTGGGTACAAATTATGTTAATAAGCTACTTTTTAGTTTTGGGAATTATGAATAGTAACTACGGTAAATTTTATTTACCATAGTTAAAGGTAAATCGGGTAATTAAGGGTAAATATAATATTATAAAATTACCCTAACACATGCCAAAATTCTACTGTATGGATAAAAGTAAACCCATATCAACTAAGGGTTGGATTAAATTCATTTTATGGACTTTTGACCATGAAAATAATTAAATTTTTATTAAAACCAAAGAAAGTGACAACATGTCACTCTCTTAAAGCTTATAAGTATAATAATTTTAATTTAGTTATAAACATCATAAAACTTCGAACATGAATAGTATCCAGATATCTAATAAAATTATCTACATAATTATAATTTATTTAGAATTTTTAGGGATTAAAAAATTGTCATTAATGGTGATACATTAATGATACAGAAATTATTTATTAAGTGGAAAATAAGTAACATAGTTTTTATTCAAATAAGAATACCCATTAAAAGGCCCACAAACCTGACCAAAACTTATTGGTAGTGTATATATACACCTTAATCATCCTATTAACTAATATATAATCGTTTGGATCCTTATAAAAGTTATTATGACACTTATATTATTTTATTTTAAATGATGCCAAAGTGGTAACCTTCCAAATTTAATAAATATATCAATTTAAATATTGTGATTTTAAGATGATAAATTCAAGTAAAAGTATTATTATGAAAGTTAATAGATTTATATTTATCATAGGAGTTTATTTTAAATTTTTATGCAACAAATCAGTATATTAAATAATTATACAAAAATGTTGTAGTTATTATTTTATTAAGAGATAAACCAAATAAATGGTTTTAAAAATAAAAAAATAAATATTATATGAACTATTTAATGTGATAAACTAATTTTATAGATACTTATGACCATTTTTGAATCAATTAAATCTTTTATTTCGAACATATCTTCTGTATATATTTTAGTTAAATTCAAATAAATGAATAGTGTCAAAATTGACACTATTGTTATTTTATAAAAATAACATACTATAAAATTGTTTAAAAATCACAAAAATATTTAAAAATTAAAAATAAAAATTTATATGGTCTATAATGTTATAAAGTAAACAATTATGTAAAATTCACAACAAATAAGTAATTATTTGTTATAATTTAAAATTTAGAAATTTATTACCACAAATAAACTTAAATAGATTAAATAAGGATAAATCAAAATGATATGGTTTAAAATAAGATCCAAACATGTCTAAATTTGATTGGTTGATGATATTAAAACAATATATCATCTAATCTTAGAATATGAGTAATTTTTGGAGGTTTTTAAGTGGGGTTAGATTTATTATAAATTAATATTTTTAAGAATTCCAAAGGTGCCCCTCCCCCCCTTATAAAAGGGCACCTCCTCCCTCTCCTCCTCACACCAATTTGAGCCTTCAAACTCGGAAAAACCATACCATATTATCTTCTACACTTCCCTAGAAACATCCTAGAGGTTCTGGTCTACTTTAAATACCAATCTTAGTGCCCTAAGAGGAGGTTTCAAAGAGGCGTATCGAAGAAGAGGTAATTTCTTCTCCCGATTCTTTCAAGATTATTTCTTCTTCAACTTCTTCTTCTTTAGTTGTTTCATTATAACGTAATAACATCAGTATAAATAATATACTGATTTGTTATTATAAATATGAAACAACCCCATTTCACCTTCTATCCATCCTACGGAAAACAAAATCACCGCGCATGCATACGCTCGCAATACCGTCTCCACGCCGTGTTGTAATCTGTTTTTCCACCAACACCTTACATGAATGGGTATAATGGTGTAAAGAATAACTATACATAGTTATTATAACACCATACTGATTCTGATATATTTTATCATCCACTCCAATTCAATTCAATAATTATGGAAATGATATCATCGCTCGTGCGTACGTACGGACTACCGTCTCCACGACGCGATGAGATTCATTCTCCATGTTAACCATTTAAGAATGATTATAAGGTACATATAAGAAATAATAATGAAATATATGAAATTATAAAGCTACTGGATTTATGTATATATGTATTTCATCTAATTAATTCCATTCAACTCAATAAGGAAACGAAAAGAGCGTTCATGCGTACGTACGGCCTACCGTCTCCATGAACGGTGTATTTCTTTCCATTTATGGATCTATTATATATTTGTATATTATGAATATATATTATAAATAAATCATGTTTTATATTCTGAAATTTTTTAATCGTGATCTAAGTAATCATATGAATAATTACATGTCAAAACACGAACGACAAATGAAACGATTTTACCCAAAACACTCTTTAACATGGAATTTACAAAAGAACGGGTAATATAAAGTCATAAGTAAACCATATGTGATATCATAACAATGAATATGATTATGTAATAAGTCAATGACATTATTTAAATCATTATACAGGAGGTTCAGATACATACGAAGCATATCGGACATAAGGTAAGGGATAATTTTGCAAATCTCATTTTTATCCGAGATTTCTTATTCGTAAGTATTTACTGGGGTTATTTCTATCATCCATGTCCATGTTTTATAAAAGTGTTTTCATGTATTTTTAAAGTACTCTTTACCCATTTTTGACTTTTAATACATGGTATGTAAGGAATCTTTCTTTTGTTTACCATACGAGGTACTTTTTGACTTTTCCGACAAAAGTACGAGGATAATGTTATTTTTAACTTATACGGCGTGAATGGATTTTTACGGTTTCATAATGCCTCATTTTCATTAAGATTAATCTACAAGATTTTATGACTATTTTCATCAAAATACTTTTCTTTTAAAATTGCATGGAATTTTGTGAAAAGTAAATGATTTTTAAGAAGAACGAATATTTTCCTGAAAAATTAATTTCAAGTGTTTTATAAAAATAATTTTCCATATAAGATGGAATTATTTCATATGTGTATGTTTCAAGAATAATGTATCCATGATTTACGTGGGTTCACTTTTCTTATGATGAAATGTCCATTTGTTTTATATGGATTATGTGATGATTGGATGATGTTTATAAAACCCATTTTATTCTTTGGTTTATGATGAATGATTGATGTTTATTTTGTGGAACAAGTAAGAATGCTTTCAATATGAGATAGGTGGGACCTATATCTCTCTCCAATGCATTGGGTAAAGATTTTATATCTCATGATATAGACATGGCTGGAATGGTAAGTTAATCCGGTTCAGTGTTACAGGACTGAAACGAGGAGTGAACTCGATTTAGAATGGGACTTTGTCCACTAAGATGGTCTTGGCAGCAATGCCTTGGCTACTATGGAAATCATTAAATGTGCTTAATGGATGCCAAAATTAAATGTTTTAATCCCATGCTATTTTATCATGGTTTATGTTCCATTATGATCTATGCCTTATTTACTTCCATGTTTTATGTCTTTGCTCAAGATTTTGATGTTTAAACATTATGTTCATATTTTTAAGTTCAAATGTATATGGTATGTTTTATTTTATCCATGCTTACCCTTACTGAGCATTTGAGCTCAACCTTTTTATGTTTTATTTTCCCCCAGGATCAAAAGAAAGGTTTTAGGTAAGGAAACAAAAAGTGGAAGATCTTTATGGGAGATGTTGAAGATCTTTCACCACGATTAGAAGATTACGTTCCAAGTTTCCAAAGACACTAAACTATTACGGTCCTTGTGTGTCTGTTTTTGTTATGTATTAAGTATTCCGCTAAAGTAATGTAATGTCCATGTACGTCAAGGTTTGGGTCTCTACAGTTATTACCATTGATAATTATTCCATAATATCAATCATAACATAATAATATTAAAGAAAAATAAATTTAAATGATTAAAGATAAATATGTTAATAAATTATTGAATGTTTAATATACATATTCATATAATATAATTTATTAACTTTTGTCTAATTATTTTTGTACAAAAATTTGTAATAGACACGGAATTAATTTAATAAAAAAAATTAATTAACAAAATATGAACTTAAACTTTCCAATGAAATAATCTAATAATCTAAATATAAATGCTCATAGAGTTAAAAAATGAATCAATTAGAGTATATGATTAAAATAGTACACAGATGGAATATTATTTAACTGTTATAGTATAAAAATGTTAAGAAGACATTTTCATTATTACATAACAAATCTGTCTCATCCATTATAGGATGTATTGTGAAATCTAAAAAAAAGAATTTATCAAAAATCACAAATATGATGTCTATGTAGATGCATTGAATCATCAACACCTAAAATTATTCACTAGTATGGTTCTTTTTATGGCCTCCCTTGATGAAGATGGATGGATTGGTCACTATTAACCATATTGATGGAATCATAGGAGTCTTCAACACCGAAATGATAATATTAAAAAACCTATAAGCCCCACAAATGAATCTACCTTGTTTATGAATTGTCCTTTTACCCTCCATAAAATTGATAAATTCTAGTTTCACTGTGATAACCACAACATGATTTAATTAAATTATATGATGTTTAAAGGGGATGAAAAAGGTTCTTGTAGATGATTTCTAGAGCATACATTACTTTATTGAAGTATGGGTTCGATATCAGCCTTGTAAAAAATTTGTGTAGAGTCTAGAATAGAAAATAACCTCCAATTTTATTGAAATACAAAACATTTAATAATGAGTTATTCCAAAAAAATTAACCAGATAGATTTCCAAAAAATTTAGTGGATCCATTTTAAAAAACCATGTATTGGAAATGTAGTAAAATAAGTTGTACATCTTTATGAACAATTTAGTGGATTCATAAATTTTTTTGAGTGCTTAGGGAGTTATTATTGAAATTAAATATATTAATGAAAATATATATGTGATTTTATATAAAATCCATCAATATGATCCTGTAAACATCTTCCAAGGAAGTGACAATATGTAATATTATTCAATAAAAATATCTTATGGGGGTCAAATGTAGTAAACTATAGTAATTTGATTTCAAAAATACCTCCCTATACACCAATATACATATTTTATCACCCCAGGTCTTTACCAAACATTCATTTTAAAATAAATTTAACTTTATCGATAGCTTTTCAATACACAGAACACCCAATTTCAACAAAACACTATTTAGTCATGTTTTTTATTTTAAACTAAATTAAAAATGTTTATAAAGTTTATATATTAAATTTTTATACTATATATCCATCTAAATAATTTTACAATTATCCAATAAATTGGAAATGAATAGGACAAATACCCAATTCTATGTGTAAGATGCTATGTTTTATAAAGGAAATTTACCACCTTTTAATAGAGAACCATTTTTAATTCTAGATTTGGGAACTTTTATATATTTTATATTTTAAAAATACCTATTTTAAAAAGGGTAATAAATTTATAGGGGTGAATTATTTGTATTTATCTGTGAAGATACATTATTGATGAATAGGGAGAAATAATGAATTTTATCTAATATTTATATCTTATTTAATTAAATTATACGTTTTAATTATATATAAAAATAGTTTTAATGTTTATTTACATAAATTTATTATTAACTAACCCATTTTAGTTCATAGAAATCAACTAATATTTGAAATTTGATATATTTTTTTTTAATCTTTTTAATGTTTGTACTTTAAAACCCCACATTTTCATCTCATATGAGGGATAAATTTTAAATTGATTCCACCCACTTATATTATTTGAATTTTGAAAATGTATTCTATATGTTGAATAATAAAATTTTAGAATTTTTAATAGTGTCAACTTAGTGATTTATAATAAATCTTGTAGAATGAGATTAAAATTAATTAAAACGATTAAGAGAATAATTAGATTATTGAGGGACTAAAACATAATCATAAGGTCCAAAATAACTGAGAAACATATCAGAATTCCATTTTATAGACATATTTATTCCCTACCCTCCCTTTTATCTTACTTGAAACATTATTTGATCCACATTCAATGGATCAAACGAGGTTTGAATTCCCTTTCCAAAAAATTATTAGAGTGTCACTCCTCCTCCAAAATAAAATGCCTCCTCTCCTCCAACTTCCTCACCCCTTTCAATACACATTGGATAAAAAATGATCCACCCATAAATCTCATAAAAATTGATCCCATAATTTTATCATGATCACCTTTGGATGAAATATATCCATGAAATCCTTTTAGTGCAAACCAAAAATAGTTTCCCAAAGAAGAGGTAACATATTTCCTCAAGATCATTAGTTTTAATTTCATTCTCCACCACCTAGAATATTCTTATTCTTGGAATAAAAAAAATATATCAGTATCCTAAATCTTCTTGGATATTTTAATGTTTATGGTTCTACCAGCACTGACACACACATCTATCTAATGGGTAATGAACATACTGTTCATGTACAACAAACTAGCACCTCATGAAAAAATGAATTTTCATTTTTTCCTTTACCAAATTTCATGGTAGAGAATTATGATTAAAAATATGTTCATATATGGTAAATAAAATATTTATTATGTATTTATTCATCTTTAATTATTTTATAAACATAACTTTATAAATTAATTTTTTTGTGAATAATAATATTGTTCATGTATATGTGGACAAACACCTCCTCTAAGTGACGTGATTTATTCACTATTGGATAAAATCACTCAAGGTATCGTTGAATTTTTTTTGGTTGATTGTGTTTGTAATAAAATAGGTTTGAATTGGTCGGTTGTGGTGTTCCAGGGATATTTTTGACATCCAATACCGACAAAGAACCTAAAAAAAATTAATAGATGGTTTGGATGTGGTATCAAAAGATCGTATACATGGTGGTGTCATTTAATTTTGTTTTATAATTTTTTCCCTAAAAAAAATAGATAAAATTTTTCTTGGTAAAGGATTTTGGGTGCATGATTGAAGGTGAGTTGAAAAAATTCCTAAAAGGAATGCTTTGGGATCAGAGCATCGAAAAATTGAAAAGTCATATTGTGTGCAAATGATTTGGAAATGTGAGGGAATGATGAGTATGTGTAAAGAATCTTTCATGCCTAATGAGATGTCAAATTGGATGTTTCTTGATCAGAGGGTATATTTTTTAACACGTCGAATCCTCCATGATGGGTTTAGTGATTCTTAAAAATAAGAGGTGACCCTACTCATTTCATATACTCAATACTTTATGGAAATTGATGATAGGAAGTTCATAATATTTTAATGTAATGAAAGTTTTGTGGAATAATTGAAGTTTCACACAAGCTAAGGAAGCTATGTGTCATATTTGAGTTGCGATCAAGATTTATGTTGGGCACAAAAGGTGTTTCATGACAAAAGATAAATCTTGCACGCAAGGCATTAAAGTTGCGCGCAATTCCCAATAAGGGTTTAACAAAATATTTTTGTTTCTCAGTAATATTGTGGTTATGAGTTATTAATCTATGGATGAATGTGGAACTTCAATAGAGAATCTATCAACATTTGAGGATGTGGAGTTAATTAAAGATAATAAAGGGTCCTAAAATATATGAATTATGAGTAGATCACTTCCAAGAGTAGTGAGTATTGGAAGAGGAAGACAACGATCCTTTTCAAAGGCACATAGCCATAGGAAAGACATTTGTAGTTAGATTTTGGAATGTAGTGATAAGACCCTAAACATTGTAAAGGTAGTGATCTTGGGCATAGAAGTAATCTAGCCCAAACCATCATTATTAGTAGTGAGATATAGTGAATTATGTTCAATCCGAAAATCGTCGTTGTATTCTCCTTGTATGTATCCCAGTGAAGTTGAACCATGTAAAAATTGATGCATCCCTAATCTTTATTTCATGAATTACATTCAAATAATCATAAGTATAAAAAAGATGAAATAATAGGATCCACATTTATAGTTAACTTCAAACAAACTGACCCTCATAATAACGAGAGAATGATCTAGAGGGTAATGATTCATTTTCAAATGAATATTTATACCATGATTCCCCCTAGAATATATAGCCCCTTTTGGACCTAGAAATTGGTATCAGAGGGAATGTTTATATTATTAGATTATTTGGTTCTGAACTTGTTTAGTTTATTGTTGATGTCAAATAATTAGTATGCTCTTATCCGGCTATGCAATGGAAAAGGGGGAAACTTTCATTAATAGGTAGAAGTTGGTTGGTATTCCTTAGTGTGTATGTGTCTACAAAAAATCTGTGATTCAATTTAAGTAACAAAACAGTTTACATAAATATGTTTTGGGTGAATTGTATAGGGAAAATATAGAGTCAATAAATGATGTTGTTTGAATCAGTTAAGAACATTATATTCAATGTGATGTGGAAACAACTAATAGTGAAGAAACTCCAATAAGGCCAAAGGTTTATTCTTTCCATAAAACAAAGTAATTGGATCCGAAATTGGTTAAAGAGATTAAAAATAAAGATATCCAAATCCAATGAAATGTAGTTGAGGTCTATAGGATAATTGGTTTAAATTAATGGATTATTGTTGTGGTTACTTATCTGAAGGAGAAGATTAATTACCAAGAAGAAGAACTGAAAAATATATCTACAAATATATAAAAAACAAAAGATGATGTAAAGGGAATTAATGTGAACTTATGTAACATTAATAATATGATATCCTAAAATAATGATCTTTCTACACATCTACCTATATTATTTCAAGAGAATAGAAGGATACAAGAAGGGAATGCATGTTGTACTAATATTATTGACCCAATGAAATCTATGTTTAAGGATAATTAAGACATGATGAATTAAATCCCCCAAGAATTGGAATATGAGATGAGTAGAGGGCACAACCAAAATGGATAACTTAATTATAATCATGAATCAAGGGATACGATGATTCAATTATTGACATAATAGATAAAATTAGTTAATAGAGAAGTGGATAAATCCAATGCCGAAGGAAAGCCTAAAATGAAGGATTTCATACCCTTACTATCTGATTATCCTTCAATTGGTGATGATTCATTGAAATGAGTGTAATCTATTTCTCATGAGAAACATGAAAGGATTGTCTCATCCTAAATAAAATGCAATGTGGAAAAATCTAGAATTAGTTATGATGCACCCTATCTAATGCATGATACTAAAAAGAGTTGTGAATAGTTCTAGAAATAGGAAAAGTCAAGTATGTGATGAAAAAATACCTAAAAAATACTTCTACGGGAATTGATGAAATCATGTTCAATTTCTATAGGATCCATTTTTATAATTCATGTTTTGGTTTAGATGCCTCAGACTATATTTCAAATTGTGTAAGAAGAAATATTCCCAAATCTGAGAATAAAAATATGCTTCTTCAGAAATATAAAAGGAATGCCTCTTAGAAGAAAGAATCCATTTGATGTTATTATTGTAGAGGAATGTGACAAAACATGAGATTGTATCAAGAATCCCATCGCCTAAATGTCATAAGAAAATGTAAAACTATTTAAATATCTCAACTAGGAAATTATGACACGATGTATGATTTTAACAAGAGAGGTTTTATATGTAATAATCAGGGTAATTCAGCAAAATGTTGCATCATAAAGAATGTAGGGTTGGATAAGGAAATCTAATTGAGATCCTTGAATATATTGGGGTATGACAATAAAGTCTGTAGTAGAAGACAAAATGATAAATTGAAAAATTTCTTTAAATCCTCCAGAGAAACATAAGGAGCTCAATAAATGGTGTATTGAGCACCTCCTATATTACGCTCACAACATATATTTCATAATTAATGTGAACGAAACTAGAATAAGAAGGTAAAACCACTCCATTTGTGGGTAAGAATAATATATTTTTAGAGAACGACAGACCACCATCATAAAATAGTGTGGTGACTTGGGCAATTGATAAAATAAAAATGAAAATTTAATGTCTAAAAAAACATAGATGTCATTCTACTAGGCTACACGTAAAGGGATGGGAATGTTCCCTCCAATGGAAGAATAATCAACAATCGAAGATTTGTGGAAATATTCATTATTAGATAAACTATCTAGAAAATGGAATATTAGTTTGGCACTGAAAATTGAAATTTCTTCTAGTGGGTATAAACCCAATATATTTGTCACGACCTGTCCTCGGGGCCCATGCCGTGACTACCCCAAGCCCGCCTTCCATAGGCCAGGGGCTGGAGACTAGCACCAAAGGCGTAAATCCCGATAACTTGGAAGGCATTGCCTTTATAAAAGTAACAAAACACCACAGAGTACAAGTGGAAGTAAACACTAAGTAAACTGAGTACAACAAAAGTGATGAAAGTAAAAGGGGCCGGAAATACAACCCCAACTGTAAAGTACAAGAAAAAGACAAAACAACAAGAAGGTGTCAAGCTGCTCCTGGATCGTCCTCTGGAGTCCCTACCTGAAGGGTAGGTATAGATGGCCACCTCAGCTCCGGGTACCGTCTCGTCGTAACGTCCACCTCTGGGTACCGTCTCGTCGTCACGTCCACCTCCGGGTATCATCTCGTCGTGAGGTCCACCTCCGGGTACCGTCTCGCTCAGCAAGCCTCAGCCTCGACCAGCGCTATCCGTCGTCTGCAACCAACACAACGAAGTGCGGGCATAGCCCGTGCAGGGGTGAGTATAAGCTACTCAGTAGGGACCCCGAGACCCCCAAAGGTCTCCCAAAATCCACAAAGGATCAACCACAGATGAATGATGCAATCACGTAGTAACATCTGACATGGCTTAGGTATATGCCCATACATATACCTAAGTCATCCATTCCCGTTCGGCTCCAATGTCCGAGCCCAAGCACAACCCAGTCCACATAGGAAAGCAAACGTATACCAACACAGGATAGCACAACAAAATCCACAAAGGAGAGTAAACAGTAAATCCACACAGGATAGTTCAACACAATCCACGAAGGAGAGTAAACAGTAAATCCAAACAGGATAGTTCAACACAATCCACGAAGGAGAGTAAACAGTAAATCCACACAGGATAGTTCAACACAATCCACGAAGGAGAGTAAACAGTAAATCCACACAGGAAAACTCAACAGATAACTCTCATAGGTATATGCCCATACATATACTGAAATTATCAGTCAACCCATTCCAATCAAGAGGAAACACAAGGATCAATGAATCAGCTCAAACCAGGATTTTCATTATCAAAACCGTAACTGCTGAAAAGCCCCATCTCTGAAGTGTACAGTGGTCCAATCACGACTCCGAGGTACTGCTCACTAACCTAAGACTGCTGAGGTACTCCTCCTGTCGAGTACCGCGGGTCTGCTGCCAACTACCAGGCGCTCCGTCCACTGAGGGTCAGCTGCCAAATACCGGGCGCTCACCCAAATAGCCTACAGAGGTACTCCTCCAGTCGAGTACTGCGGGTCTGCTGCCAACTACCAGGCGCTCCGTCCGCCGTGGGTCTGCCGCCGAATACCGGGCGCTCCGTCCACTGGGCTAGTCGACTCACTCCAAGTCGAGTCGGTCAAGCAGTCGTCAGGTCACAGCCAGTTACACGGTCTCCGCACTCCGTACACTCGACTCTAGCATCGCGGGTCTGCCGCTACAACCAAGAACTCCACTTCCAAGGATCTGCTTCTATAACCAAGCACACCATCTCTATCAATCACCGCGGGTCTGCCGCTACAAACAAGCGCCCCACTGCCAAGGATATGCTGCTACTCCGCTAGCTCGTCACTGGGAGGGTCCGCTCCACGAGCTACAGGTCGATACTCCAAGTATCACGAAGTCCCACGAATAAGTATCACCAAGGACCGCCTCGTCATAGGGGTCTCAACGCAACAGACGGCGCGTCAATTGGACGCCCGGTCTGTGAGTGATTAGCCTTTTCATCCCAGGGGCCCGGTTGGTTTCGTGAGCGAACCAATCCCGGCCATATCTCAACTGTACCCCGAACTCTCCTAGGGTACACCCATAGGGACCGTTTCTCAACGAGATCACCAACGCCGCTGACTGTTCGTCAAACGGACGTCCTGTCTGAAAGGTATCATCTTTTCCGTTCCAGGGGTCCGATTGGATTTCGGTACGATCTAACCCGGCCAAAATCCAACTGCGTCCAAAACTTGCGCGGAGTATGCCAAAAGTTCCGTATCGTCAAGAGGAACTCAACGCAACAGACGGCGCGTCAATCGGACGCATGGTCTGGAAGTTATTGGCTTTTTCGTCCTAGGGGCCCGGTTGGTTTTTAAGGCAAAACCTACCCGACCGTACTCCACCTGCGTCCAAACCTCGGGCGGAGTATTCTAAAAGATCCGTCTCACGAAGAGGAATTCAACAAAGCTGATGGCACGTCAATCGGACGTCCGTAGCTCAAGATATGAGCGTTTCCGCTCCGAGGGCCCGGTTGGTTTCGTGTACGAACCAACCCGGCCGAACTCAAAGTATCCCGAAACCTTGAGTGCGATAAACCGAAACGACCGTCTTGATCAAAGGATCGCGTTGCTGCTGACGGTGGGTCGTTTGGAGCCCCGTAGCTCAAGATACGGCCATTTGAACGAAAACCGTCCGAAGACGGGGGGTCCGGGCCCGGGCCGACCTGGTCGGACCGGTCTGGCTCGGCCAGGGCCGGTCCAGCTCGGGTTGGCCGAGCGGCCGAGCGGCCCGATGCGGGGGGAGTCGCCGCCCCGCGTGACACCCCCCGCGGCACCTGCGGGGCGTCGGCCAGACAACCGGACGCGCCGCGTGACAACCCCGCAGCACCCGCGGGGTACCGCCCTGGACACCCGGGGGGCGCCGCGTGACAACCCCGCGGCACCCGCGGGGTGCCGCCCTGGACACCCGGGGGGCGCCGCGTGACAACCCCGCGGCACCCGCGGGGTGCCGCCCTGGACACCCGGGGTTGTCGCGTGACAACCCCGCGCCACCCGCGGGGTGCCGCCCTGGACACCCGGGGGGGTGCCGCGTGACAAACCCGCGGCACCCGCGGGGTGCCGCCCTGGACACCCGGGGTTGTCACACGACAACCCCGCGGCACCCGCGGGGTGCCGCCCTGGACACCCGGGGGGGGTGTCGCGTGACAACCCCGCGGCACCCGCGGGGTGCCGCCCTGGACACCCGGGGTTGTCGCGTGACAACCCCGCGGCACCCGCGGGGTGCCGCCCTGGACACCCAGGTTTGTCGCGTGACAACCCCGCGGCACCCGTGGGGTGCCGCCCTGGACACCCGGGGTTGTCGCGTGACAACCCCGCGGCACCCGCGGGGTGCCGCCCTGGACACCCGGGGGGGCGCCACCGCCGGCTTCCGTGGGCCGCCGGAGTCGCTCCGGTGGCCCGTTTTCCTTCCCGTCTGCGCCGTTGCTCCTCCCGGGACTCGTCCTTCACTGCAGAAACATCAAACATCCGTTGCGGCACATTCCATCATCGCCCGTCAAATCCGCACAAAACGAAGAACAGCGGAGGGTCCTCGGGCCGTGTTCGTTTGGCCCGCACACTCCGCGTTAGAGATAATCAACGGGAGAAAAATAAAATGTTCAACACATGAACCAACAATTTTAATAAAATAAAATTGTTTCTTTGATTCCTGTTCTTTAATTTTTTAAAGAATGTTCACGGGAATATAAGGAGGGGTATTTCCAAAAAAATAAAATCCCTACAAAGCGGGTAGGATATTTCTGGATAGCATCCTATCCGGTTCAACTCAGTTCAAGCCGCCTTCAAGTGGATTCCAAGTGGCTTTCAAGTGGCTTAAGTGAAATAAAATAAAGGTTTCGAAAAATTATTTTATTTCTTAACTTTAAGCCCGAAAATTAAAAACCACACCCGAGCAAACGCAACTCCGGAAGAGGTGTTTCTAAGCGAATACCGGCGCTGATATTTCATCGGTGCCCTCAGAATTCGAGTCCGGGAACCGGTTCAAATGTTAGAAAAACTCGCTCGTCCGTTCACTGAACGTACCCGAGCCAAACTTCGGAAAATGATTCCGGGCACACCGAGCCTCGGAATCAGGCGCCGTCAGAAACTGCATTCTTGTAAAATTCCATAGAAAATCAAGAAAAAAAAATTTCCTGGAAATTTACGGGTCTTTACATTACTCCCACCACAGGGCTTTACGTCCCCGTAAAGTTTCAACACAAACTAGGGATACAAAGGCGGTACTGAGCACGTATCTGAGCCTCCCGCTCCCAAGTTCTCTCCTTGAGGTTCCCGTACTACCATCTGAAGCGCACTAAAGGAATCGATCGTCCACGTAGGACATGCTCCTGTCGATCCTCAATCTCCACTGGGACCTCCGAAAACGTCGCCCCATCATCAACGTCTAGCTCCCAATAGTAAAAGGTTTGCGTCGGGTCGTGCACGTATCTCCTCTGCTGAGATACGTGGAAGACGTCGTGCACCCGGTGCAACTGAGGTGGCAAAGCCAGGAGATAAGCCACCTCGCCAATCCTACTGAGGACCTAGAAAGGCCCGATGAAGCGTGGAGAAAACTTGCCGCCCAACCAAATCTCCGTAAACCACGTCGATGTGAGACCCGCAAGAAGATGTGGTCGCCATCCTCGAACTCTAGTGGACTCCGCCTCCTGTCAGCATATGACTTATGCCGGCTCTGAGCTGTACTCATCCACCCCTAGATGACCTGGACCATCTCAGGTCCCACAAGAGCTGCAAGATTTCTTCTTTGCCGATAAGAGAAATCTGGTCCCATCCCCTGGATGAACCACATTCTTTTGCCTAATATAGTCAATCCCGACATGGATGGTACTAATCCATACCAAGGATGACGTCTTAAGGCCTCGACGCTACTACCAAGATATCCAACCGTTACTCCCGCCTCAAGGGTTGAGTCACACTGTCGGCATCAGTGTGTGGTAACTGGGTCTCCTCCAGTAGATGTCCCACAAGTGAGGGTCAAGTCAACAGTCTAAACCGGAACCTCTTAGTAACGACGCAAAAGAGGACAGGAAGGAAAACATCACAAAGGTAAGCGTCTTTTATTATTCCAGCTCATATTACAAGGACGCTAGGCAACAACAACAAGGAACTAGAAGTACAAAAGACGTATCCATTAGTTCCGCTCCTGTCCAACTGCTCCTAGAGCTCCACGATCGAAGGCCTCAGCTGCCTGAAGCTGAGCTCTCCCATGTCCACCAACTCCCTTTGGTCGGGGTGGACCTCCTGGTGGTGGTGGTGGAAACTCCCCGAAGCGTCGTCCACCTCTAGCTACACGGCCAACTCCTCTACCATGGCCGCCTTCTCCTTGCTGTCCGTCCTGATCGAACCTCTGCCTTTTCCTGGGAGGTTCTTCACTTAACTGCTGATCATCAGCATGGAGGGTCGTACAGTCACGAGCCATGTGACCAATCCCTCCACAGGAGTAACACTGCCCACTCTCGGCACGCCTGGCTCTGACTCCACCCCGGATCCCCCGCACAACTGAGCCTGAGTCATGCAGTCGGCCACCGGTAGGTCTGGCCCTCTTGGACCTCTACGTCATCTGTCTACTGCCTGCTGCAGAAGACTCTGCCGCATGCTGGCTAGTAGTGGGTCCTGCTGCTGGAGACTGCTCAGCAAGGAAACTTTCCACTAAGAGGGCTCGCTCCAGCACCCCTGTTTGCGTCGGAATGCTGAGTGGAACTATAGAAGCTCTAATCTCTCTCCTGAGTCCCTGCTCGAAGGTTCGGGCCCTGAAGAACGGATCCCGTACCATATCTGTAGAGTAGCGCGAGAGGTCCGCAAATCTCGCCGAGTACTAGGCCACTGTCATGCTGCCCTGCCGCAGCTGGAGTAGCTCCTGTATACGCACCGCTCGAAGGGTGGCTGGCACAAACTCTGCCCATAGAAGTGATGCCTCGTCGTGCACCTGGAGCATCAAGCTCCACCATTGGCCTGCTGCTGCATATAGTAGGCTCGCTGCGAGGATTACCATGAGGTCTGCTGGTATCCTCACTAGCCTGAAAACTCCCACCACAGCCTCCAGCCAATCCTCAGCCGCCTGCGGGTCCGTCTCCCCCCAGAACCTGGGTGGCCTCTGGCGCTGGAACTCGTGCAGTGCGCTCAAGCGGCGTGCACCGTCAGCGGCTAGGGCTGGTAGCATCGGTGGCTCGGCGGGTAAAGGTATCGCCGGTGCCTCTGCTGACAAGGAGCCCTGCACCGAGGCCTCGTCGCTCGGTGGGTTGTCGCCATGCTCAAACCTCAGAACCCTAGCTGGTCGTCCACGGGGAGGCATCCTGAAAGAAACAAAGTGATACGGTCAAACGATAAGAACCTGGTGAGATGACCTGGTTTGAGATGACTTTTAAAAACTGCTGGAAACACACACTCAATCAGTGTCTTCGTGCATTAAGTCGGAAATCGGAAGTCAGGGTCCTGGTGTACGGATACGTCGGCCTCCGCACCAAAACTGGACTCCCTGGACCGATAACCACACTCAATACGCTAAACATTGTTGCTTCACATAGAATAAAGATCAGTGTTTGCAGTAGAACCGACCACCTCTGATACCAATCTGTCACGACCCGTCCTCAGGGCTCGTGCCGTGACTACCCCAAACCCACCTTCCATAGGCAAGGGGCTGGCGACTAGCACAAAAGGCGTAAATCCCGATAACTGGGAAGGCATTGCCTTTATAAAAGTAACAAAACACCACAGAGTACAAGCGGAAGTAAACACTAAGTAAACTGAGTACAACAGAAGTGCTGAAAGTAAAAGGGGACGAAAATACAAGCCCAACTGTAAAGTACAAGAAAAAGACAAAACGGCAAGAAGGTGTCAAGCTGCTCCTGGATCGTCCTATGGAGTCCCTACCTGAAGGGTAGGTACAGATGGCCACCTCAGCTCCGGGTACTGTCTCATCGTAACGTCCACCTCCGGGTACCATCTCGTCGTCACGTCCACCTCCGGGTATCATCTCGTCGTGAGGTCCACCTCCGGGTACCGTCTCGCTCAGCAAGCCTCAGCCTCGACCAGCGCTGTCCGTCGTCTGCAACCAACACAACGAAGTGCGGGCATAGCCTGTGCAGGGGTGAGTATAAGCTACTCAGTAGGGACCCCGAGACCCCCAAAGGTCTCCCGAAATCCAAAATGGATCAACCACAGATGAATGATGCAATCACGTAGTAACATCTGACACGGCTTAGGTATATTCCCATACATATACCTAAGTCATCCATTCCCGTTCGGCTCCAACGTCTGAGCCCAAGCACAACCCAGTCCACACAGGAAAGCAAATGTATACCAACACAGGATAGCACAACACAATCCACAAAGGAGAGTAAACAGTAAATCCACACAGGATAGTTCAACACAATCCACGAAGGAGAGTAAACAGTAAATCCACACAGGATAGTTCAACACAATCCACGAAGGAGAGTAAACAGTAAATCCAAACAGGAAAACTCAACAGATAACTCTCATAGGTATATGCCCATACATATACCGAAATTATCAGTCAACCAATCTCAATCAAGAGGAAACACAAGGATCAATGACTCACCTCAAACCAGGATTTTCATTATCGAAACCATAACTGCTGAAGAGCCCCGTCTCTGAAGTGTACAGTGGTCCTGTCACGACTCCGAGGTACTGCTCACTAACCTAAGACTGCTGAGCTACTCCTCCTGTCGAGTACCGCGGGTCTGCTGCCAACTACCGGGCGCTCCGTTCGCTGAGGGTATGCTGCCAAATACCGGGCGCTCACCCAAATAGCCTACAGAGGAACTCCTCCAGTCGAGTACCGCGGGTCTTCTGCCAACTACCAGGCGCTCTGTCCGCCGTGGGTCTGCCGCCGAATACCGGGTGCTCCGTCCACTGGTCTAGTCGACTCACTCCAAGTCGAGTCGGTCAAGCAGTCGTCAGGTCCCAGCCAGTTACACGGTCTCCGCACTCCGTACACTTGACTCCAGCATCGCGGGTCTGCCGCTACAACCAAGCGCTCCACTGATAAGGATCTGCTGCTACAACCAAGCTCACCATCTCTATCAATCACCGCGGGTCTTCCGCTACAACCAAGCGCTCCACTGCCAAGGATATGCTGCTACTCCGCTAGCTCGTCATTGGGAGGGTCCGCTCCATGAGCTACAGGTCATTACTCCAAGTATCACGAAGTCCCACGAAGAAGTATCACCAAGGACCGCCTCGTCATAGGGGTCTCAACGCAACAGACGACACGTCAATTGGACGCCCGGTCTGTGAGTGATTAGCCTTTTCATCCCAGGGGTCCGGTTGGTTTCGTGAGCGAACCAATCCCGGCCATATCTCAACTGTGCCCCGAACTCTCCTAGGGTACACCCATAGGGACCATTTCTCAACGAGATCACCAACGCCGCCGACGGTTCGTCAAACGGACGTCCTGTCTGAAAGGTATCATCTTTTCCGTTCCAGGGGCCCGGTTGGATTTCGGTACGATCTAACCCGGCCAAAATCCAACTGCGTCCAAAACTCGGGCGGAGTATGCCAAAAGTTCCGTATTGTCAAAAGAAACTCAACGCAACAGACGGCGCGTCAATCAGACGCCTGGTCTGGAAGTTATTGGCTTTTTCGTCCCAGGGGCCCGGTTGGTTTTTAAGGTAAAACCAACCCGACCGTACTCCACCTACGTCCAAACCTCGGGCGGAGTATGCCAAAAGATCCGTCTCACGAAGAGGAATTCAACAAAGCTGACGGCACGTCAATCGGACGTCCGTAGCTCAAGATATGAGCGTTTCCGCTCCGAGGGCCCGGTTGGTTTCGTGTACGAACCAACCCGGCCGAACTCAAAGTATCCCGAAACGTTGAGTGTGATAAACCGAAACGACCTTCTTGATCAAAGAATCGCGTTGTCGCTAACGGCGTGTCGTTTGGAGCCCCGTAGCTCAAGATACGACCATTTGAACGAAAACCGTCCGAAGACGGGGGGTCCGGGCCCGGGCTGACCTGGTCCGACCCGGTCCGACCTGGTCGGACCGGTCTGGCTCGACCAGGGCCGGTCCAGCTCGGCTTGGCCAAGCGGCCGAGCGGCCCGACGCGGGGGGAGCCGCCGCCCCGCGTGACACCCCCACGGCACCCGCGGGGCGTCGGCCAGACAACCGGACGCGCCGCGTGACAACCCCGCGGCACCCGCGGGGTGCCACCCTGGACACCCGGGGTTGTCGCGTGACAACCCCGCGACACCCGCGGGGTGCCGCCTTGGACACCCGGGGGGGTGCCGCGTGAAAACCCCGCGGCACCCGCGGGGTGCCGCCCTGGACACCCGGGGGGGTGCCGCGTGACAACCCCACGCCACCCGCGGGGTGCCGCCCTGGACATCCGGGGTTGTTGCGTGACAACCCTGCGGCACCCGCGGGGTGCCGCTCTGGACACCCGGGGTTGTCGCGTGAGAACCCCGCGGCACCCGCGGGGTGCCGCCCTGGACACCCAGGGTTGTCGCGTGACAACCCTGCGGCACTCGCGGGGTGCCGCCCTGGACACCCGGGGGGGCGCCGCCGCCTCCGGCCGCCGGCGCCGCCGCTGGCTTCCGCGGGCCGCCGGAGTCGCTCCGGTGGCCCGTTTTCCTTCCCGTTTGTGCTGTTGCTCCTCCTGGGACTCGTCCTTCACTGCGGAAACAGCAAACATCCGTTACAGCACGTTCCGTCGTTTCCCGTCAAATCCGCACAAAACGAAGAACGACGGAGGGTCGTCGGGCCGTGTTCGTTTGGCCCGCACCCTCCGCGTTAGAGATAATCAACGGGAGAAAAATAAAATGTTCAACACATGAACCAACAATTTTAATAATATAAAATTGTTTCTTTGATTCTGGTTCCTTAATTTTTTAAAGATTGTTCACGGGAATATAAGGAGGGGTATTTCCAAAAAAATAAAATCCCTACAAAGGGGGTTGGATATTTCTGGATAGCATCCTATCCGGTTCAACTCAGTTCAAGCCGCCTTCAAGTGGCTTCCAAGTGGCTTCCAAGTGGCTTAAGTGAAATAAAATATAGTTGTCGAAAAATTATTTTATTTCTTAACTTTAAGCCCGAAAATTAAAAACCACACCCGAGCAAACGCAACTCCGGAAGAGGCGTTTCTAAGAGAATACCGGCGTTGTGATTTCATTGGTTCCCTCAGAATTTGATTCCGGGCACCGGTTCAAAAGTTAGAAAAACTCGCTCGTCCGTTCACTGAACGTACCCGAGCCAAACTTCAGAAAATGATTCCGGGCACACCGAGCCTCGGAATCAGGCGCCGTCAGAAACTGCGTTCTTGTAAAATTACAAAAAAATTAAGAAAAACAAATTTCCTTAAAATTTACGGGTCTTTACAATATTGAAAACTTATAAACCCACCAAACCCAAATATTAGGGGAAGACATAGAATGTGGGTAAAGAAGGTTTAATTATATGGCCAGAATAGTTCAAATTGGATGGGCAGTTGGCATGAGTATAGATAGAGTACAATGATTTTAATGAAATATCAAAGGGTTGATTCATTAGGATAAACCAAAATCTTCTTATTGAGGATACAAGGGAAACCCCTCTTCCTATGTGTATAAATGATTTTAACTGATGTTCAAGTGTTTTAGGTACATACGGAGATACGATCCAAGGGGAAGTAGAATCAAAAAAATCTAAATGGTGATGTGTTGTTCTCCATAATATCAACTAATTCAAATTAGTCAAATGATATGAAGAATTAATATTGGAGAATTCCATAAAAGGATTTAATGTCATATGGCCTCCTAAAATGTATGGAATTAACTGAGTGAAATAGAGAGTGATTGTGTTATTAACATTATCTCTGGATTACTGAACTAAATTCTAACTTATTAGGCCTAAAAGTTTTGTTTTAGACTCATTACAAAGTGCCACATGACATTAAATAATGAAAGATAAGTATAATAACTGCAGATGAAAGCATTGGTCCCAACAATTGGAAGAGTTTCACCTCATAGGGGGAGAATTTTATCTCCTAACCAGATTTATGATCTTAATGGTATAGAAATGATGATAGTATTTGTTAATGAAGAATGATAAGGGGAAAGTGGCAACATTATTGTATGTACAGATTATCTATTTTTCTCTAAAAATATAGTATCATATTACTATTTTTAGGATACCAATAAGATGTGATAGAATGTCAATAATCATTAAATATGAGGCTGAAAAAGAAGAGGAAACCAATGATGTTAATTTAGTAGAGAATTAATAGAATCTTTAATAGAAGAGTGAATAGATTTCTTATGGATGAAATGATGAGGAAATCCTAGTTTAAGCATGATGAATGAATTCATTACAACATGCATCCTTCCCATCATAGGTAGATTCTAAATTTTTTTATTAAACTTATAGAAACAATAATTGGGATCAGGCAATGAAGGAAGAAATTAATCAAATTGAGAAGAAACATAAATGGGGGATAATTTCGAGGCCAGCAAATAAGAATGTCATCAAGACTAAATGGGTCTTTTACAGCATGATGAATGAAGATATTGAAATGATTCGAAACAAAGAAGGACTAGTGTGAAAATTATAACCCCATATAGAGGGTATCAATGTTGATGATACCATTTTACCAGTAGCGCAGTTAGAAACTATCATATTATTCTGATCCATATCAATGAAAATAAGGCACATTGTTTTTACGAAGGACATCAAATCAGTATTTCAAAATGACGTACTGGAAGAAAAATTATGTATTGAGAAACCAAATGGTTTTTCTCATTCATGTATATTATAATAGAGTGTTTATTATAAAGAAGTAAATGTATGGGTTTAATTAAGAACCATGAGCATGGAATTCAAGGCATGATTGGTTTTTGAAGAAGCACGGTTTTTGGCATGGTGGGGTTGATTACTATCTGTATGATAATAATGACTATAAAAAAGGATGATGTTGTGGGATTATGTTAATGACATAAAATTTAGTGGATTAGATGAAAGAAAAGGTAGAATTTTATTACTAATTCATGAAAATTGAGTTCAAAATGTCAATTATTGGTGAGGTGACATTTTTCTTTGGTTTATATGTGACACAATGAAGGAATATAACATTCATTCCTCAATACAATTATGTGAAGGAGGTTATTATAAGATTTGGAATGGGAAATTCCACAGAGATAAAAATTATGATTGATACCCCAAAGAAACTATAAAATTATGACAACAAAAAGGAAATTAGTATCACATAATATAAGTCAATCATTAGAAATTTACTATACTTGATGGTGAAAAGTTCTGACATTTTATTTCCACATGCCAAGCAGTGGGATATCAAAACAATACCAAGGAAAGCAACATTCTTGTAGTGAAAATAGTACTTCAGTATATCAGGGGAACTGTGGAATTTAGTTTAATGTAAAATGAAAAATATCAACCTGAGCTATTGGGATATACATATGTAGATTGTAATAGTTTAGCAGATGATAATAAATCAATATCATAAGGTTCTTTATTTGATGGTAGATTTTTTATTTCTTTGATAAGAAATAAAATTTATTTAATTTCACTGATCAATATAATATTTTAGTATATTTCATACAATCAATCATGCATACATTTATTATGGATGATGCGGTAACTTTAATAGATGGGATTTGATGTGAATTCATTGATTAAAATCCATTGTGAAAATTCAAGTGTTATCAATCATAGAAAAAATCAATTCCATCCCTTATAGACAAAGCACATTGAAAAAATATCATTTTATCAAGTATAAGGTGGAGGATGGGATCATCAAGTTTGAGTATGTTCCTAAAGAATTACATGTTGAATACATTCTCACATAGGCCATAACCAAATAAGTGTTTGAGAGGCATAGACTAGCATTGGGTGTTTAGTCGACTCCAAGAACCTAAAAAGCTATGTGTGTGGGACCCCTCTCTCCCTGAGGCATGGTTTGATTTTTTTCTAATGTGATGGTATTTGCTATTCACCTTGTTTCAGAACAAAAAGATTAATCTATGCATTCATTGAAAAATTGGGAGAAATTGTGGACTTGAAAAGGGTAAAAATGTCTTTTACAAGACATGGGGAGAAGCTGAAAGGTGGAGTAATGAAATAGGGGGAGTAGTGATATATGGGATTCTTGAATCTGAAAATGCAAGACATGATCAATCAATGGTTATATAGTGTGATATCTAAGGTTTGTGATGAAAGAGTATGAGTTTTTTATGATGGAAAAAAGTGATTCATTGATGAACTTGGTATTATACTCTTATTTTATAGGATGATCATTGCTCATGTGGGATTAAAGTATATGTTGATTTGTTCGGTATCAGAATTACATGAAGCAAATATTGATAGGATATGGAAGATGATTCAATGAGGCATAAAAATATGATATAGTTTTCAATAAGCCCAAAGAGGAGGTTGTTGGAAAAAATCCCTCAAGTTAATAAGGAATCATTTATGGGTTTATTGTGTATGTTAAAAAATAGGGTTTCCATGGTCTGTTTTTGTAACACTCCAAGCTTCCACGATATGATTCTCTTTGAATAATACAGTAGCGTGTGTTGTACGCAACTTCGAGATTCTAACACACCGCAACCAATCAAAGTAGCTGTTAAGAATTGTAATACCCAATTTTTTTAAATTTTATAAATTTTATCTCTCAAAAGAGACTTCATTTTTGGATTCGGAATATCAAAATTATCCTAGGGTAAAATTTTGGAACTTTTCGGATAACTTTTATATTTTGATATATAGTGAAAATTACTAAATTTTAATTAAAAACAAATTTTTTAATCAAAATATTTAATAGTGATAAATTATGAATTTGAGTGGTTTTAAAGTATATTTAGAATATATTTTTACCATTTAATACAATTTTGGTCATTGGACATAATTTTACATTTAAACCGGACATAAACAAGTGTCAATCTTTTGATAGTTATCATCTCTTAAAAACACGCTTTTTGTTTCAACAACAGAAATTTATTTTAAATTAATTTCTGCCACTTCTATGTTTTTAATTTAGAAAAATGGATTCCATATTTATAATCAGGAGGTCCAAATTGTGTAAATAGGTAACTTTTATTTTTAGACATTTTGAATAATTACTTCGGTAAATATTTTATTTACCATGGTTAAAGGGTAAATATGGTAAATAAGGGTAAAAAATAATATTATAATAATAATAAATTATCCTAAAACATGTCCTAACCTTATTTGTTGATACATTTCTGACCATGGGAATCTTTGGGTTGATTTTTTGACCCCATGGAGCCACTTGTAGGTGATAAGGACACTTTATATTAATTAAGTTAAAGTAAATACAAAAATGACATAAGCATATATATTTTAGAAATTTTTTTTTACATAGGGTTATATATGTTATATTTTCGAAAATAAATATTAATTATAAAGATAAAAATATTTCCTACATAATGATATTTTATTTATAATTTGTAGACATTTAATATGTAAATTTATTTATGACACAATAATGATGCAGTATTTTCCTTATTAATGAAAGAATCAAATAATTGGTATTATAAAAGTTAAAATAAATATAATTTGATTGTTTTGATGCCATACAAGAATTTTATTGGTTAATATGAAATTTTAGGATTTCTTAAATGATTTTTTTTTCGAATTAATAAAGTTTTAAAGACTTTAACAAAAATAAATTATTAAATATTGTCAAAATTGACATAAATGAGTTTTGAAAACAAGTATTATATTATTAATTGATATTCTATTCCTAAAAATCTAAGGTTCGGCCAAAGGACTTATATCTTGATATGTGTATCAATAATGTACCACTTGGGGGTCTCTTGGATTTATATAGTATGTTTATTAACTATATAATATAAAAATTCAAAGTGAAATGGTAAATGTCAAACTAATTAACTAAGAGTTAAAACTAAACGATAAGTTTAATATAATGAACCAAACCTGTCAAAAATATATTGGTTGAAATTATTTCGACCCATAACCACCTTATACTTTGAATAATTTACTTTGGATCCATTAGAAACCAAATATTAATTTATTATAAATTAATACTTTAAGTTTTTTTAAAGATCCCCTCCTCCCCTTATAAAAGGACACAACTTTTAACCAATTATTTATACATTCAAAGCTTTTTGGATCGGCAAAAATATGCCCAAATACCCTATCAAATATCCTCCTTTAATCCTATAGGCCTTCTTTTAGTCAGAAATCCATCCTAAGGAGCCCTTTTGACCAAATCAAAAGGAAGAACCTGAAGAAGAGGTAATGTTTTCACCACCCTTTTTCAAGTTCCTTTCTTCTTCAACTTCTTCTTCCTTTGTTATTTACCTTCTAAAATAATAACTACATTATATTTTATATACTTTGATGTTATTATAAATATGGTACAACCATATTCAGTATTCTATCCATCCTTTGAATGACATGTCACCATACGTGCGTACGTATGGCTTACCGTATCCACGTCGTGGTGTAATTATTATTAAAAAAATTATTATTCCGGATGGGTATGATAATGATGTGTAATTGATGTAAATAATAAATATAACATGATAATTATTCTGTATATATGATATAAAATCCAATTATATTTTATTTTGATATCAAAATAATGATATTGTTGCTCGTGCGTATGTACGGACTATCGTCTCCACGAACGCGATGAGATTCATTCCCCATCGTATCCATGAAATTATAATTGTCATTTGATGATTAAAAACAATGTTTAAGGACTTTATATAATTATGGATATGAATAATATACAAAATATCCATAAAAAACATGGTTTATGTAACAAAATATATAAAATAAAATGAGTAAGTTAACACCCAAAATGACGATAATACTAACAAAGAAATGTTAAAAGATCATATATGATATCATATTAATGTATATTATTATTGTATAATTTAATAACAATTATATCACCATTATATAAGAGGTTAACCTACCATCAACCAAGTAAAATTACAAGGTAAGGGTTTATTTCACAATCTATTCATTATCCGAGGTTGTTTATACGTAATTATCTACTAGGACCTCTTTATCACCCACATCCATGTTTCTTAAAAATGTATTTCAAAATATTCTTAATATTTTATATACTATGGGTTAAAGTCATTTATACCTTTGCTTACTTTTTATAAGATTTTTATAAAGGAATCTTTCCGTCATTTTCCAAACAATGTCCTTTTTAACCTTTTCGAAAAAATTAAGGTAAGAATGTCTTTTTTAACTTATACGGCGGGTGCGGCTATTTTCTACCATTATAAACAAGTCAAAGCTTCCCTTACAATCTTATAAGAATATTTTCAAAGTAAATGTTTATTTTATAATTATGTGACTCTTAAATTATTTCAAAATAGAAAGAGACATTTCTCTAAAAAGAGTTTTGATTTCATCTATGTCAACATCCTTTGATGGAATTTAAGTTTATTTGGAGTTGATTTATTATGATACAAAACTTCCATATTTTATTGAATGTTTTGTGATATGTTTGATTGTGGATGTGCTATTTTTATACCATTCATGATTTATAGTTAAAGTATTGACATTTCTTATGCTAGTTTTAATACAAATGTTTATGATATGTTTAAACCTTTTCATATGAGGAATGTATTAGACTTAATAAGTGACGGGTGGAGCCCGCTATAGCTCCTTGATGCATCAGTAGGTCACATGAGACAACTAGATGGGGAATTGGCTGAGGCCCTTTCCCAAATTGATTTATGGTTTTGGCCTAGGCCTTAATCATTTTTAGACGTCTTGGCCGAGGCCTTGAAAAAATGTTTCAGAATGTATGACATTATACATTACCTCATTATGGAAATAATATTGATGATTCATGTGGTCATTCGACTAGTAGGATACCCACGATTATTTTTTATTATGGAATTATTTACTCAACTCATATTCTTTCCATAAAAGTATTCATGTTTATTATTGGTAAAGGCTTGTGGTTTAAATTATTTAACATGCTTAATATTTATGTCATTTTACGCTATATTACTTACCCTTATTGAGCATTTGTTCTCACCCCTTTTCTTATGTTTCATTTTCCCAGGATATGAAGAATTTAGTTATGTGTGAACTGCAAGAATAATCTAGGAGGCTTGGATGTTTCTAATGAAATATATTTGTGTACTATTTCTCTTCAAGCTATAATGTTGAACTTATGTATGAATCTTGTTTCCAATAATACTAAACTGATCAGTATTTTGAGACATGATTTCCTTGTGATCATACCAATGTTATGTAATAATGCACTGAATCTGGGTAACTAGGGTCATGGAATTACAGTTGTGGTGTTCCAATGATAATTTTGACAACGTATGTTGAAAAATAACAATAAAAAAGGAATTGATGATCTAGAGGAAGGGGAAAAAAATATTGTATACAAGATGGTGCTGTTACCTAGTGTTTGAAAATCTTTAGGGCCACGAAATGAAGAAAATTGTGAATCATGTTTTTGGTAAAGGAAGTTGCCTACATTATTGAAGGTGATTCAGAATACCTTGTGCAAGGAATGTTTCATTATTAGAATGTTGAAAAATTTCTATTAAATTTTGTGGGTAAAATATTTGGAATTGTTTCTGAAATATGAGTATGTTTGGAAGAAACTTGCGCGCTCAATGAAAAATCAAATTTGGTTTTACGTGCTCTGATGGGATCATGTTTGACGCATCGAATCATCTACAAAGATTCCAATGATGAATATAAATAATAGGTGACCTCCCCCTCTCATTTTATAAGCTAAATAATTATAGGATGTTAGATCTCTGAAGTGCATATTATTTTAATGCAAAGGGAGTTGCGTAAGGGAATTGGGTATGTGCGCAACTAAAGAAAGATTCACATAATATTTGAGTTTCACACAAGATTTAAGATGCATGAAAAAGGTTTTTCCTGAAGAAAGATAAATCTTACGCACAAGTCATTAAAGATACATTCATGTGTTTTTTAAGGTTGTGATAAATATTGGTGTTGCCAAGTCATACTACCATAAAGAGGTATTCATCTTTTGATAAAAGTGGAACTTCTACAAATCATCTATCTATAGATGAGGATGCGACATTCATTAGAGATAATGAAGGGACCTACAAGTCCATAAACTGTGATTGGGTCCCTTCCGAGTGTAGCGACCGAAGGAAGAGAAAGACTGTGATACTTCCCACCCATAATGAGGCAGAGGAAGTGACATAGGGGGTGATCCTTATGAAATTAGTGAGCATACCCAAAACATTGCATGTTCCTTTGATGAAGCTCAGTGAGGGTGAACCAAATAAAAATTTATGTGCTCTTTCACATTCATTCATGCATTAAATTAAAAGCATCATTCTTAGATAATGATGTAAATAATAGGATCAACATTAATATTTATGTTCAAACAAAGTGACCCTTCTAATAAATGTGTCAATATCTAGTGGGGCATGAAGAATATTTAAAACAATATCCTTAAACTGATTCACCCCACTCCCCCTCTCAGTGTATCTAGGCCCCTATTGGACCAAACAATAACCCTATATATGGAACACATTAAAGATGATTTTAAAAACATTTTTGTGAAATATAGGACCTTAATATTATACTATATTTATAACATAAATATTTATCATTTATATATAACTCATTTAACGTGATAAAAATATTAATGTATATCTTAAGCATGTAGGTTCTAAACAAGGTGTAATCGTGCAATGGGTAGTTTCTAATGTTTATTATTTCATCATCAATGATCAATAAAATATCTAAATGATAAGGAAAGTCAATATCTATGGAATTTAATAAAAACATACAAAGGAAATCATTCCATAACATGATGGAGGATCGTTACATTTAATTTATAATTAATTTAATTTAATAAATAATTACCTTCAAGTAAATTATTCTTTGTTGATGAATCCAGTGATGGATCTGTTGTCCACCATCATTTTTTTGTAGAAACCAAGTGTAAATTTTATATAGCGGTTATCCACACATGTTCTGTGAATCTCTAGATGTTTCTGAGTGAATCTTTGGGTGGGAGAATGGCATATCCTTGTGCTAGCATTATCTTCCTTTGATAAATTCAAGAACAACTTACAAATTATTCTCTTCACTCTGGTGACGGAGGATTGCTCTCCGTTCTTTGGAGCATTCATGGATAAGGGATCTCTCTAGGAATGAGAGGTTTCTCCATATAAATTGTTCACAAAAAATACAAATGAATTGGACTAATAATAAAATATCATATCTAGGTTTATATATCACTAGTGTTAAAATAAAATAATTTTATAAATTCACTTAATTAGTTACATAATCCTACCAAAACCCCATGTTATATAATAACAATAATATAATTGTTTGTCAAAATTCCCTAAAATAGGTATTATAATTAAATTTTATTTAATTAAAAAAAATATTTTTTCTAACTGAACCTACAAAATCGGTCCTCTATTCCCCCACCATATTTATCGGTCCTTGAAGAGTGACTATTTATTTATTAAATGAATATCACTACATTATTCAAAAATAAATTAAAAAATATTATATTTACTAAATAGAAAATAGATATTTATATGTGAATAAGAATACATAAATAATATTTAAACCATGTGTGGGAAAAATATTGTTCAAATTGTTAAATAATAAATAATTTTGTATTATTTAACTGAGATTCTGGATACAAAATGTCTGTAACCATGTGGGCCTTTTTCTCAGTTAGAATCTGTAAAGCAGTCTAAAGTTCAAGTTATCATCTAGAAACATGATAAGGCATCCATAGAAAACGAAGTTAATGGTGTAATGACATGTCAACTCACATGGACACTTACATTGTAATATAATCCCACTATCTCGATATCTCAAATCATGTAGGTTTCATGCTACCGACATAAACTCATGTGCTCAACCTCTCTTTCTTTGGATTCCCAGAAAATGAACATTTTCATATAAAACAATGGCCAAGGATTAATTTAGGCTATATCATTTCTATCAAATGTCCTGAGATATTAAATTCTTTTAATAAATAGATTGGACGAATCCTTTCTCACATTATTCATTAATTAAATATTACCCATTACTCACCCAACATATCCTACTTATCCTAGAACATATGTCTCCATGGTTTTCATCAACACTTATAAGTGCGCGAATCATAATAATCCCTAATAATAATAATTAACTTTAGGTCCAATACACACATATTCATATATGAACATCCAATGACACAGATAAATGTTTATTTTTTACTAGCAAGCCTCATTCAAAAAATATCCTGTTGGATACTACCATGGGTATACAACAATAGAACGTGACTCAACGTCCAATGATTCTACACCCCTGATAGATTTTATCATTAGTGTCTATAAAATGATATCACATTGATATAAAATATATATTGAAGAATAATGTTGTAGCACTTATGAGTTATCATCGTTGTTGGGAACTGTTATGACCTTTTAGTGTGAAAGTTACTATTAAGACATTATCGCATACTATGTAATTTTGAAGAATATTCATGATGTGATTAGTAGTTTATTAATATTAAAAACGATGAATTAAAGGTTATCATAATGGACACAGATGTTTGTTCAAGGGCACCAACTCAAATAAACTCCCACATGCAGTAGAGTCAACTAATAAGAACCTTCAGTCCACTAGCTATCACATGAAAATAATACTTATGATGGGATTGACTTTAGTCAATGGGTCTTCTAGGTTCTCTTCTATGGGTAATATTATCTCTAAAACATTATCCATATGATATAAATTCATTAATATGTGATACTTTTAGAGTATATGAATTGTTTATTGGTGTCACCATGACACTATTAAGAGAGGTGTTGTTGTAGTATTATCACAATACAACGTGATAGGGTCTTTACTACTATGTACCACATCATGCTCCAGAAAAGAGTTATGAATTAAAATTGGTTATTTAGCTATATCAAAATCCACTATACACTCAGACTATGCAGTATAATTAGCGATGCTTGACTACTTAGATCTCTTCCAACTCATAGCTCTCCATTGAGACACAAAACAATTCTAGATTGGTACTTCAGTTTATTATGATTTGTATAAAAAGATGCTATATTATATCCTATAACGACTAGCTCCTCATCTCATCCATACAATAATAATATATCTTTAGTTCAAATAAGATACTTTAGGACATCATTAATAGTAGTCTAATTCTATTCTCATGGATCTTCGTGATATCTGCCTACCATACTTAGTGCATAGAAAACATAAAGTATATTATATAACATGAAATACATTATTGATCATATCTCCAAAATGTATGGGATCTTACTCATTCTCTATTTCTCATGTTGTGTCTTAGGAACCATTTTCATTGAAATATATAAATCATGTGACCCTGGAACAAATACTATATATGATTTTTTCATTAAAAAAATCTCCTTAATATATGGTCAACATATGTACTTTGACTTAGTCCATGAAACCTCTTGGATCTATCATGAATGAAATTAATTCATAGAATATAGGATGATTATCCTAAGTATTTAATGGAGAATGACTTGTTTTTCTAGTCCTAAACTGAATATAAGACTATTATTTATTTTCGAATAAGTAATATGTAAAAAAATATACAAATAGAATAATCCATTCATTCCAACTAATCCTCTTGTAAACACACGACTGGTGTATATTTTATATTCAACAAAAATATTTTATGGATTCATTTAATTAATGTTACACAATCTAGATTTTTACCTATATCCATAAAGGGGTCTCTATAACTACAATATTTTATTGGCGTCAGACAAAGTCAAAAACCCTTATAGTTTTGTTATATAGACTTATTCCTAATAGTTATAAATTAGGAATGCAGTTTAAAAAACCACATGAGAAATCTCATAATCATGGTAAGAGGCTAAAACAAGTATAATTATAATGGATTTAAACCTAGAAAATGGAAAAAAAGGATTAATTGTAATCAATTTATTGATATTTTCTAGACCCTTTATCCACTACTCTTTTAGTACAAGTATCTACATTACCTTCCATGTATAATTCTATCATGAATTCCTATTTTCATCCACCATGAATTAAATGAAATGGTGTATTTAATAGAACCCCAAAATAGTTCAGATATTTGGAATCCATTTCAAAATTTATGGATTATTTCTATAATGCAGCTTCTAAGCCTTCTACTACCTCTTTTTAGGATAGATGATCATTATTGTCAACCAATAATGAGTCACTATCCTTAGTGACTGGAAAATCATATATTTCTTTTTCTCTTACCTCTCTCACATTCCTATATAGTGCTTGTGTTTTAGGAACTATATCTCCCATGGGGACTTGTGGAAAATTTTCATATTCCAACTCATATGTATCTTGAGAATCAACTTCATAGAACTCAATCATGCTAAAACAATTCCCTTTTAGTATTTTCTCCCTCTCATGAAGTATGAATTTTCTGGAAACATTTACTTTCTTATCTGAGGGGTTGTATAGGTAGTATACCCTTATTTCATTATGATACCCTATAATGAAACACTTTTTCCCCAAGGTTCAAGATTGTTGCTGATAGGGCCTTAAACTACCTATCAACCCCTTACACATGTATGTGACAACATTGGTTTCTTGTCTCTTTATAGCTCAAAGGGAATTCTATTTTTCGATGTAGTTGGATCTTAGTTTAAAGTGTTTGACACAATTTTTAATACATATAACCAAAAAGATAATGTAGTATCTATATGACTCATCATCAAACGTACCATATCAAAAAATTTATTGTCCCTCCTTTCACTAATACTATTCAAATGTGCTGTGTAAGGTGGAGTGAGTTGAGATGAAATCCCAAAATACCATAAAAATTAGATGAATTCTTGTTTAATATATTCACCACATAAATTTTAGTGGAGAATCATTATATTCTTACCATATTGATTCTATAATAAATTCATGAATTACATGAATTTCTCAAAGGACTTAGACTTTTACCTCATCAGGTCGATATATCCATATATACTCATGCCATCAGTAAAAGATACCATGTAATAATATCCATATTTATCTTTTATTAGAAATGGTCCACACAGATCAGTGTATAACAATCCTAGAATATATATAGCCCTATCACCTTATCAACCAAATGGTGGTTTGTTCATTTTTCATGAAAAAAAGAATGTTATAAATCTAGTAGTTTTATCTCAAAAGAGTATGAATATCCATCTTTATGGAGAATTGTCAAATGTTTCCCTAATTCATGACCAAGATGGTGATGTGAGAGTTAGAATTTTTATGAGTCATCTGAACATTATTTATATTCAATTTACAACACTTGGTTTTCTTAATTTGGTTGATAAATATTGTTATTTAAATGTGATGTACCAAATCATATGTTTTCATTATAAAATAAATTACTTATACTTATAAATTTAAAAATATAACAATATCATTCATCGAATTATAAAAAATTATGTTTCTGGTAACTATAGGTACATAATAACAATATTTCAAAACTAAAACCATTCTTGCTGGTAATGAGGGGTGGTATCCACCAATGGATAGAGTAGGCATGCTTGTACTATTAGAAAATCTCAGATCCACCTCTCCTCTGGAAATATTTCAGAATCTACCTGGTTTATATATCTAGATACATATGTGAGCACCATAAGTCAATCTAATACCCCATGTTTAGATATGGAATGAGTGCAGTCGATAATGAATGCACTTTAGCTTCCCCTTTGTTTTAGTTGAAACTCCTCTACCAGTGGCCTAGCTAACCACATTAAAAACATATTACCTCCTTTTACTTAACCTACCTATGGATCTTTTTCTTCATGGATGGAAATTTCTCAGGATCTTTAGTCTATTAGTAATTCTTGGGCCCCTTTCCCTTGTTCTTACTTTTTTTATTCCATATAAGGATCACAGTATTATCTTGCCCCATGTCCTTATCCACTTAGATAATTAAAGTAAGATGTTATAGTAGACTTGTCTCATTGTTTATCATATTTTAATTAACAACAAAAATGGGGAAGGTATAGGTAAGTGATGAAATTACGAGATATATACATAGATCATCTATGAATTTATTCCCAATTATGTGCATGCATTCAATATAGCTAATAATCCTGACCACATAAGGCCCAGATACTGCAGACTATCTATAATTTGTTTTAAACAAAGCATTAAAGATCTCATAACTCCCTTATCTCATCTTATATTGATAGATATCTTGAAAGTGATTCATCATGTTTTAGGCATCCATATCCTCATGTTAATTCAAATGTTTTTTTGGACAAGGTTGATTCCATGAAGCAATTACCATCTGTAGCATCATTAATATGTTTCTCATAGAGAAATATCTCTTCATTACATTCCTCATTACCCAGTGTGACATGAGAAGGTTCTTCCAAAACAAATAATTTCCTGTCATAGTGATGGATGACCTATAGGCACATTTTCTATTCATGGAAATCTATTCTAGTGAGATGGTTTTTAATCTCATGTATGGATCAAAATGATATGTTTTAAGCCATTTTATTATTGTTTCAACAAAATAATATAATCATAATTTTAGTACTTTATCTTATAAAATTTAGACCAATAAATAAATAATAAATTTATAGTCACCCACTATTTTATAAAAACCGAGTTTCCTTAACCACTAGCATTGATATATCATGTTTCTTGGACATTAAAGTGTAAATGATTCATATTCCACTTCACATTGTGAATAATTTTTTTTGTTCACGCATCTTGAATTGGTTTAGGTAGGCATGAAAAATGCTTAATGCATAAATGCACAGTTCCTGGATTTGATTAGTGGACTCCCTACTCCTTAAATCATTAAATTGGATTTCCTCAACCTTTCCCTCTTAGTTCCACCAAGTCCTATAAAGGAATTAAACCCTTCTTGTGAACATTATAAGTCATCCAATGACCTCCACATAAAATTCTCCAATAATTAAAATCACCTCTAAATTGGTTGGTTAATCCATTTTAGCTATGGTGCAATTTTAACAGATGTAATGGAGGGTAATACTGAAAAAATATATTTGGAGATCTTATCCTTTTATGAATAAATTTCAAATTATTATCTTTATCACATTATTTTTCATATTTAGTGGATTTACTTAAGTTATTAACCCTTACTTTGATAATATTTACACATAAACCAATTTATTTTAGTTCTATCTTGTATGCTCATTAATTTCATTAGTTATTTGATCATGAAAAAATATCCATAATGAAATAACCATGAAACTTTATTGAAATACAATAATAAATGGTATGATCACATGCCTTTACTAGAGGTTAGTTCATGTAGCGGTGGATAAAATAACAGTTGTCTTATGGGAAATGTAAAATGAACCAATTAAGGTTCATTTTGTAACTTTCCACCTTTCCACCAATGTGTCTCCTTGGATTAGGTTCATCTCCACTCCGAATTGAAATAGACTCTGCTATCTTGGGAGATCCATACATTACATTTTTATTCTAACATGTAGGTTAGATGGAAAAGGTTTATAAAATGAAACCATGGGAACACATGCCTAAAATAATGAATAGAGATAAGGCTCATAGGCCAAAAATTTAATCTAATAATTAATTAAATGAATCCAATCACATACAAAGGACTAGTATAGCTCATGATCTTCCAAATGCATGCAATGAATTAAGCATTTAATAAAACTGGAATTAAATTCATAATCATTATTATTTTAGAAAAAAATACTCAAATCAATTAAATATCATGTCTAATTAATAAATCCTTTATCTTAATTCTAAATCAAATTTCGTTGATATTTTTATCTATTACAATTTTAAACAAAATAAATAATTTCATTGAAAATTATTTTTTATAAAAATTTGCATTTGAGTAAATATGTTGAATACCCATATTATTAAACCCCATATGTATTATACTCATATATTATTTTACTCTTAAAACATATGGAATAAATTACTTATCACGTACTTTTAAAATGTGTACTTCATGGACTGTTATATGAATTTCATGATTTTCATCATTTGTAAAGATTAAATGAATGTAGATTGAAAACATGTAATACATATCATACATTATATGTAGATATGAACATTACATAGATATTAATTAAAATTTTATATTTTTTATGTATATAAAAACCAATCACATGGCGTATCCTATCTTTACGACCCCTTGCAAGTACATTTCTCAAGGTTTAGATAATAAAATAAGTATATTTTAAATCGATTTTACATTGTATAAGATCATGGAATATAGATCTAATCTACATGGAATATACATATCTTGCCATATATCTAAGACACATACCTAGGTACTCGGTATGAAATCTACACCTAGGAAAATTTGGAGTACAAAGTGTGTCTAATCAGCCACACATCGTGTGATCTTCGAGTTACAAATTCTCTAGTTATGTAGGTTTTATATGAAATACACGACCTATTTGTAGCTCAATGAGACTACATACTATGTACGTGGGAAACATAGTGTGTAGTCCTACTGACTATACGACATTACACTTTGGTTAATACATAGTTTATTAGGTGTATAATTAATGCAATAATCAATGTATAATCTTGAATTCATTTCTGAATCAATTTGGATGCTTTGAATGTGACTAAACGACATGTATCCCTGTTACACAATGTTTAGTCAAGTGTTTTCTAGCTATAATCCTTGGAACATCAAGATAAGTTCCTCATTTTTATTTTAATAATAAAATTAATGGTATTGATTGTATATATGAGAAATGAAAGAGGAAGAAGAATATATCATGATCCAGGTTAAAGGAAAGATCAAACTTGAATTAAAAAAGTAAATTAAAACTGTGTTAATCACAAGTGATCTATAAATAATTTTAAATAACTATGTGATCTATTGTATACCTGTGTTCTGGTCATATAGAAATCACGCGATAGGGTGTTCCCATCATTTATTTTGTCAGGATCGATTATCATTTCAAAATTTAAACAACGATAAATGATGAGATATATAGAATTGAATTAAAGAAATCTGACAAGATAAATCACAGATATACTAGAGGCAGGGTAATAAAATATTATTTATAATTAATTTAATTAGATAATGATTTACCTAATAAGACTTCATTATTAGTTGATAAAACATGTTAAATATTTGTATTCCACCATTATTTCATTGAATAAACCATGTGTATATTTCCTCTAGCGGTGATCCACACTAGTTCTACAAATCTATAAACATTGCCAATTGAATACTTGGGTGCAATCAAGAAAGATCATTATGCTTTCATCATCCAAATTTGATTGGATTGAGAACCACATCTAATTCATTCTCTATAGTCTGATGGAGGTGTATTGCTCTCTATTCGTGGTAGTGTTATTGGAGAGGTGAGCTGTCTAGTCTTGAGAGGTTTCTACAAATATGATGTGTACAACAAAGATAAATGAATTAGCATAATGAGAAGATAACATAAATGGGTTTATTTATCATTAGGGTTTAAATAAAATAATTTCACAAGTTCCCTTATTTATTTATTTAATCTCTGTGAAACACTATGTAAAATAATTATGTTAATATCATTATTTAATGAAATTTTCATAACATTAAAATTAAAATTAATTATTATTTAATCAATTAATATTCAATATTTATTATTTATCACTAGACTAAAAAACTCAATCTTCCATTCTTACATAACATTTATCATACCACGAATAATTACTATTTATTTATTAAATAAATATCACGACGTTATTTTCTAATAAATAAATAAATATCATAATTACTTAATAGAAAATTATTATTTATATGTGATCAACCATACATGAATAATTGTTTAACAATAAGTAGGTATAATATTTATTTAACTTTTTAAATAAGAAATAATAATAAATTATTTAAAATATATTATGGATACACTTAGTGTATAACCCTCTAGGAATATTTCTTAGTGGAATTTTTCCAAGAGGACTAATGTCAATAGTTATAATCTAGAAACATAACATGGAACCAAAAGAGAAATAATTAAATGTCACAACAACATGACAACTCATACATATTCTTATATTGTAATATAATCTATTTATAACTATATCTCTAGTCTATATGGTTCCATTCTTGTGTCATCAATCATTGTGATCGATGTCCTTTTTAATGACATATCATAAAATTATATTCCACTAAAAACACAATGGACATAGGTTTATATAACCTATATCATTTTCATCAGTGGGCCTAAAATATCAACATTAATCAATATACATAAGGTACAAATACTTTCTTGCAAAATTCCTTAATGAAATATTAATCGTGATGCACCAAACATATACTACTTGACAGTGATCATTTGTTGTCATAGTTTTCATCAATACATATAATTGTTTGAGTCATAATACTCATTAATAATAATATCAATGTCTACATACAAACACACACACCTACATATGTTAACATCCTAGGAGATATATAAATGTGGATTTCCTACTGGTGGGTCTCATTATTATAATATCCTATGAGATATTACCAAGGGATTACAACATGAGAAGGTGCCTCAATTTCCTATGAGTATATACCCATGATATCATGTATCATTTGTGTCCCTAAAATAGTATCATTTATATATAGAACATATATTCAAGAAATGTTTCATAGCACTTTTGGGTTCTCATTGTAGATGGGAACTACTATATCCTTTTAGTGAACCATATACTCTTAGGATATTATCACATAATATGTTATGAAGAAGAACAATGATGCTGTGATAATTAGTTTATTAATATTATTATCCATGAATACAATCTTATCATAATAAATAAATAAGTTGGTTCTAGCACACCAACTCTTTGAATGCGTAGGTACGACTTATCGTCTCCATGAACGGTACATTTCATTTTTATCCCAAAATATCATGGATTATTCTAAATTAATATGTAATAAATATATACATTAATTTAATCATGTTTTAAATTATGGAGATGATGAAATAATGATCTATTTAATATGAAAAATAAATAAAAAGTCCAAATTACTTGAGAAACGCGGAAATTAACACCAAATGTATTGAAAATAATGAAATAATGTTAACAAACAAGTAAAAGATATTATAAATTGATCATATATGACATCATAAATATTAATTTGGTTCTATAATAAGTTTTTTAAAACTCTTAAAACCATTATAAATCATTTTAATGAATGAAAAACTAAAAGAAAATGCAAGGTATAGAAGTTTATCTCAATTTATATTCCATAGAGACTTATTTGTTGTTATGGACTTATTCACATATATATGATGTATATACATACTTTTTACATGAAACAATATTAATATCATAATTCTGATGATATTATATGATTCATTTAGTTTTACCACTTGATGGATATTGTGATTTTAATGTTGGAATGTGGTATGAGACACTATTAAATATTTAATGATTATTATCCTTACAAAAGTTTTTAATGATTATCATTGAAATCTCACATTATTTGTTATCATTAACTTTATCTTGAAACAATAACCATAATGTAACCATTAATATATCCAAAATATTTGGTGATGGATATTATTATTTCCTAAACTGTATACAATTTTTATATACATTTTTCATATTGAGAGTTATTTGATTTACTATTGAATTATACAAAAATATTTATCTTTTATTCAATATGAATAATTGATAATAGATATTTTGAATTTATTATATTGTTTTTTAGTTGAGGGATTCTTTTTACATTCAATGATGGGTGGGTACTGAACTTTATATAGACCTTTGATGCATTGTTAGGTTCTCGTGAGACAAATGAGTTGGTGAAATTAAATAGATGTATTTCTTTGGTCTTAAATAGTCTCGAGGAGGGATCTTGATAGTATAAGATTTTAGGTTATTTTGACATGTATCTAATAATTATTAATTTCATTACAAGATATTTCAACTTTCATTATTATAATTTATGATGATTTTATATTTTTAAATCTATGGATGCATTTCATTCTCACATTTTTGACTAAATGGGATGTGTTTTTTGATTTTTACCTTTCTATATTGATTATGCATTATCTAGTTATTTGAATGGATTGTGTTATCAGTTCATTACCTTTCCATTTTAATTTATTCAAATTGATTCATTATTCCTCTCAATATTAATTACCTTTACTCTGAAATTGATATCACCCTTATTATCCTTCCTTTCCCTGGGGTTTGAAGAGGATTCCATTGAATGACTTTTAGTAATTTTGTTAATTTAAATTTGTTATGTATCGCGTTTTAATATTTTATTTACTAATTTATTATAGGTATCATTTATGTAATCTAGATTTCAAAAACTGCTAAACTAATAGGTGAATTGAGATTTAATTCCTTGAAATCCTGTCAACTTAACAAAATAATGCACTAGATCTAGCCGTATGGGGTCAAGACGTTACTATTGGTATAGATGGAAGATTAATAAGAATAATGTATAATAGATTTCTAAATCATAGATTAATGAACATATCCATAAGATAGACATTGAGGAAAATTATAGTAGAAAATCCTATAATTTTGGTGAGGTATATATTTGTATTTTATTCCTAGAAATATATCCATGTAATAATATTACAATCTAAAATTATTTTGGAATCAATGTAACTAGGAGTAAAAACAAAAAAAAGTGTTTCCATATTTACAATGAATAACCAAGTAAATGAAAATTATTCTTACTATGCACTTGGGTTGACACTAAAGGGTGATATGATTAGGATAATTGACATTTACTTAACAAAATTTTATAAAGGATTTAGAAGAGATGATGTCCTCAAAGAAACCAATCTTAATGATTCTATGATTTACCATGTATAATCTTATGACAGTTTCATTAACATATTTAGAATTATAAATTAGGATTTTATATGCTAATTTAGTGTATGTAATTGTTTAGAAATTCAATCTTGAAGGATTAATGGAATTAAATCTCAAGGAAAATGCAGAAATTACCCTACTAATGAAATTTATATAACTAGTACTTTAATGGAGAAAATGATGGAAATTCTAGGGAAACACAACCAAGATATTAAAAATAACCTTGTTTGAATAGAGAAACCTATTTCATAGACAAAACACCGTATACTATATTAATTTATGGGATAGAATCCCTAATCATTTAGTAGGAAAACTTATCCAATTATATCCTAGTAAAGGATTATATCTATAGAGAAGATATTTATCACCATGGGATGTAGTTAAATAGAAACTTATAAAATTTTGGTTTACTGTCTCTATAGTGATATAGATCAATTTTGGTCCTTGATCGAGGATATAGTGGTGGAAGAAAAAATTGAACTTATTAAATTAAAAATATTCAAGGATTCATTATTTATTAAATAATTCCCCCATTTTATCCAAATTTTGAAGAAGAGAAAGGTTCTTGGCTTAATGAAAAGAGAATAATAGAGCGTTGAAAATTATGAAGTTATATTAAAAATTTTATCAAGATATTCTACCAATTAGATCTTCAACATGGATTGAGATATTGAAAAATTATTTAAATTTTTTGATAATAACATATTGTGTCCACTAGTATCTTAGAATTTATCATCACACAATGAAATAGATCTATGTTCAATAAAAATGGAGAATGAATTTTTGAGAGTTAATATATTCATGGGAATCCTAGACAAGAAGAGGTGATCTGAGAATCCTACAAAATGGTATGTGTCTAGGAAGAATAGGAAAACTCAACATTTTCCATCTTTTGAAAATAGTTAAAAATGAACCTTAGGAAATATTTGAAGGGGATGTGATTATTTTATAAGTGTGGGGATATGGTTCACATGGCCAGGAGTGAAAATAGAATACGGAAAACACTACATTACAATGCTTCAACTATATAGAGATGGTTCACTATGAAAATGAATTTCTAAGGTGTCAAGGTAATCCACCGTAGAAGCGGGCAATGGGAGATGACCATGATTAGGGAATCAATATATTGGATGTAGAAGTTATAATGATATAGTTGTTGGCATAGCAATAGTATTTTAAAAATTTTCGACTATATTATTTGATTTTAGAGAATCTCACACTTTTATATCTTCCCTATTGACATGAAAAGAGAACAATTTTATTTCTATTTAATAAGATATTTTTTAGAAAAAACATATTTGAAATGTATAATTACAAAAAATATTTTTCATGTCGAGCCAATTATGACACAGAAAATTTCTTTACTTTCCTGATTTTTTAGCAAACCAATGATTGACATCGATATAACACATGTTATGGACTAGCACTCAAAATATGATGAAAATATTTACTAAAAAGGGAAATTACAATTTTGAGGGTGTTATAGAATCTCTCATCTTTATATAATTTGTTTAATTACCCAAATATTATCCAGATCAACCCACAATATCTTCACTGATGAAATTCATGGGGAAGAATAAAAAATAGCACCAAGTGAAGAATAAGGTAATATTAAAATTGTGGTTGGACCTGTTATACCTTAATAAATTAATATACATCCTGAGGAATTAATTGAAAATTCCAGTGAGCATGAAGTTGAATTTTATATTGATTTGATTCCTGATACAAGGCCAATATAAAATACTACCTATAGAATATACACTATTGAATTGGTATAGTTGAAGTAACAAATAGAGAATTTGGGTTATAATGGATTCATTCTCCCTAGTGTTTGACCATGGGGGTGATCATGTTCTCTTCATTAACATGAATGATGGATTATTTTGGTTATACATTTATTATAGGGAATTCAGTTAAATTAAAATAATAAACAATTATCATCTACCAAGCAATGATTATTTGTTTGATAATCATTATAGAGACAAATATTTTTCAATGATTGATCTTCTTAATGTGTATCATCAATTTTGGGTGAATAAGGAATACATTCTAAATATATATTTTCATGTGGGGTAGTTATCTTACAATTTTAATGTAATTCCACTTTGAAGGACCAACTCAACCTAAATTTTTAATGACTTAATGAAAAAAGTATTCAAGTAATATATAAATATTTTTTTGGGGAATTAATTAATTATATAATGGTGTATTTGAAAATATTTGAGTAACATTATAATAACACAAGGATCATTTTTAAGAATGTGAATAATTATATGGTAAATTTAGCAAGTTAGATCTCTAGCTTCATAAAGTTTTTTTTATTGGCCATATTGTCTCTAATGATGGAATCTTATTTGATATTTCAATGACAATGGGAACATGATAGTGGCCTACACCAACAATTATAAGCTAGGTTCATAGTTTTATTAGTTTGGTAGATTAAAATTGTCTATTTGTTCAAAAAAATTCCCGATTAGCCAGTCAATAACCAAGATCACATATAATGTGGTTATGTTTTCCTTTAATAATTAACGTGATTAATTATTTTTTAATGTAGAGAAAAAATTATTTAATGCTTGAATTTGTCTCTACCATGTGGAAGTAAAATTTTATCCATATATAGTGATGCTTTAAAGAATGTGTTCGATTGTGTCCTAATGAAAAATTATAATGTCTTCGCATATGCATCATGGTAATTGAAAACTGAATAACAGAACTATCCAAACCATGATCTGGAGTTATCAACTTTAATGTTAAATTTGAAAATAATGATACATTATCCCTATGGATTATTATGTGAAATTTTCATGGATCATAAGAGCCTAAAATAAATCATCTCACATAATGTTATCAATATAAGACAATGGTGATGGCTCAAGCTACTGAAATATTGTGAATTCTTAATACACTACCACGTAGGGAAATCAAATAAGGAAGAATATTTTTTTATGAATGATCATGGTGTTCTAACCCAAATGAGTATTGAGAAGGACCCTTTGTTCATGGATCTATAAAATACGTATATGCTAATTTCAAATGAAGTGGATTCAAATTTTTTTTAAAGGATTTAAAAACTTTTTTTTATTTAATAGGATAAATAATTCTTAATCTGATAATGATGAATACTAGATAAAAATTAAAGATATGAATTATGGAAAATGGAAAAATTTTGTTTTTAAAGATGGTTTTCCAAAATTTGGAAAGAGGCTACATATTCCATCTATACCTGATTTAAATTGGTAGTTGTTTGATTATTATAATATCTCAAATTTCTCTATATACACTAGGATCAAAAAGATGTATAAACACTTGAAGGAATATTTTTGTTGGGATATCATGAAGTAGGAAATTACCAATTATATGTCCATATGGTTTGTTTTTTTATCAAGTGAGAGCTGTGATGTAGTGTCCATAAGGAGTACTGAAACCACTTCCTATTCCTATGTAGAAATGGGTTGAAATTACACTAGACTTTTCCACATGAATACCAAATACTTCAAGAAGGAATGAAACAATATAGTGTTTTATAGCCACCTAAACAAATGCTCTTATTTCAATACCATAAGAGAATACAAACCATATTAGACCCACGTAAGGATCTATATTAATTAAATTTTAAAACTTTATGGTGCACCTCAATCAATTTTTTTTCGAAATCCACAGTTTACATCGAAATCCAATAAAAATATTCTGAAGGATCTCGACACTGAGCATCTTTTGAGAACATCCAACCATCATCAAAGATATGAATATTTTATAAGGAATATTTAAATAATTTAAGACATATTGAGATCTTTCCCACTCAAAATTTAGCATATGTTGGATCTGTAAAAACTTTTGGTAGTGTTTTATGATAAGAATAGTTTCTATTATAGTACACCAATGGAGTTGTAGGAAGAATTATACGGAAAGAGATGTCATACTCCAACTTGTTGGGTTGAAGTTTTTGAATGGAAACTCATATGACCAATACATGTTGAATATGTGAAATAAAATGTAAAGGGTATTTAATGTCATATTAAATCATCTCAATGTGGGAAACAGATGTATGCCAGAATTTGGATGAAATTTTTAGAGTTCCAAGTGGGAGATCATGTTTTCATTAATTAATCTCAGTGGAATTGTGTTATAATGTTTGGTAATAAATGGAAACCGAGTCCTATATACATCGAACCATTCTAAATTCATGAAATTGATGGAGTTATTGGATATCAATTTGGAAATTCCTCCAAAAATATCAAAGGTACATGATGTCTTTTATATATCAATTATAAGGAAGTACAATCCCAGACCAATGAATTTTCTCAACACTGATGATATAGAGTTGGAACCTAAACAACCATATTTTGAGTAACACATCCATATTATTTGCACTAGAGAGAAATTATTGAGGAACCAGATGACTTGTATTTTAACTGTTCTACGTAGAAATAAAAAAATTGAAGATGTTGCATGGGGACCAGAGGATTATATGATGGAGAACTAACCATGTATTTATTAAATAAATATAGATAATACTTCAAGGATGAATCATCCTAATAAGATAATAATGCACACCTAATGAATTTAAAAGATTTTTGTTTTAGATTATATTTATATTTGCTGATAGCATTGCAATTTACACAACACTATATTAAAACAAAATACTATTTATTCACATTTTATATAATGAAGTTAATTATAAAAAATTTAGAAGTATTATATATAAACACTTTATTCCAAAAAAATATTTGGACACTCTTTTAATATATTTTATATGAATAATATAAAAAGAAACCCAATTTTTTTTATGATATTAAATTTTTTGTAATGGAAATTATACCTTCTTTTAATGGAGATCCTATTCTAATTATAAATATTGTAACTATTATATTATTTATATGTCAATGTAAATATAATATTTTATTTATAAACATAGAAACCATCTTAGGGTGAATTTATTTATATTTTCTCAGAGGTTTTATTTATTACTAAATTATGAAAAATAATGAATTTTAATTAAAAAAATAATTTACATCTAATTTATATACAAGTATATGTTATAGTTATAAATTATTTTTAAGAAAAATAATGCCAATTTGTTCTTAACTAATATAATTTTGGTAATTGTAATCATTTTCCCACTGTAATTAGATATATAAACATAAAAAACTATATACTATTTTTCATTGAAAACATTCATTGTTGTCCCTTCTGTGGGATTAGTATAAAATTAATATATGCCACCTCTATGATTATAATCATTAAAAATAGATTCCATATTTAAAAAAAATAAGAATTTATAATTTATAGTAATCATAATTTATCATTTTATGAAATTAATTAAGGAAAGTGGTTAAAAATAATTACAATGAGTAGGACAAAATTTGCCTTAACAAGGGACTAAACCTTATTCAAAATGGATCAAATGAACTAGAAACTTTACAAAGGCCATTTCCATTCCATATATTGACCGTATAATCCATTATATTTAATTTATACCATTAATTATCCAATATTAATGGAAAACAGTTGGTCATATTCCATTTCGAAAAAAAATTACAAGAGAACCACTCCTCCTCCACTATAAAAGCTCTCATCTCCTCACACTTCCTCAAACCTATAATGACAGATTTGATAAACTAACATCTAAATAAATATCCCCTCAAAAAGATTTACCTCATCATACAATACTCTAATTGTTCATAAATATATTAATGAATCCCTTTGGTGATAAAAAAATGGAGTTACACAAAGAAGAGGTTACATCCTCCATCAACCTCTTTAGATTTAATTTCATTCTCTAACCCCCATACAGAACTATTATTCCATGCTTATATAATAAAAAACATATCCAAATTAATCTATTATGATATAATGTTAATGGTTTGAGGATTAATTACACAAAAGTCCATCTAATGTGTAATGAACATGTTGTTCGTGTTGGAGAACTATTGCCTCACAAAATTATGATTGTTCATTTTTTTCTATACCACATTTCATGGTTGTGAATTGTGATGGACATGAAGTATATATATTATATATATGTTAATTATTATATATTTCTTCTTATAAAATTATTTTATACCATACACCATTATAATTCTATTTTCTATAAATATGATAACATCATTTTTGGATGTGTGGACTATCACCTCCTCCAAGCGATTTAATTTGTTCATGCTATAGATAGATCATATTAATATAAATTTCAATAAAAATTTGGGATATATAAGACATTAAAATAATATTGGTGTTATAATATATATATTTATTATTTTTATCACTCTTTTATTAATAAATAAAAATGAAAGTAGGGTTCATTCAAATATATGGCCTATCGTCTCCATGATAGGTGCATTTCATTTCATATCTCCAAATATTTTATATTATTATAATGAAATATGTTCTGAATATTTATATGATAAATTAATAATTTTTTAAATTATATAGAAGATGAAATAATGATCTATGAAATAGAAACAACAGATAATAATTCAAAACATGCTTGAGCAACTTTATAATTAATACCATAAATAGTAAAAATAATCAATGAATGCGTTAGAATATATAATAAGATATTATAATATAATCATATATGATATCCTAAATACTAATATGGTTCTATAATAATATATTATCACTCCTTAAACCATTATACATGAGGTTAATTGATGATTATCTAACCAAAAATATAAGGTAATGGATTTCGTCTTAATTTACATTCTGTTGAGACTTACTTGTTATTATGCACCATTTCACTTTTATATGGTGAATATACATCCCTTTGAAAATAATTATAGTTAATATACTTATTTTTATGATATTATAAGTTTAATTTAATGTTATTATTGAATATATATTATGAATAAAATGTTTCAATGTGGTATGGGATACTATGGAATGTTTAATGATTATTCCCCTCAAGAACATTTTAAGGATTATCTTTTCAATCTCTCTTTCTTTGTTATTGTAATAATTATATTGAAAAATTTCCTCATTTTAATAATTTAAATATAAAAACCATCAGGTGATGTATAAAATAATTTCTTAAATGGTATATCATTTATACATATGGTGCTCACTTTGACAGTTATTTGATTAATTGTGGAATTATTGAGAAATATGTATCTTTTATTAAAAATGTATATTTGATCTGTAATATTTTCTATTTATTAAATAAATTACTTAATATGAGTATTGATTTGGGAATTCAATGATGGGTTGGGTCCAGACTTTATATTACCCCTTGATGCATCGACAGGTTCTAATGGGACAAATAAAATGGCCAAATTAAACAAGTTTTTACCTGTAGTTTTTAACTATATAGAGGGTGGATATTTAGAGTATAGTTTTTCATTTTCCTATATCAGGACCTCCATTAATTACGCATCTCATTAATAGATATTTAATTAATTATTTTTATTAATCTTGTGTTTTTCATATAACAAAATCTATATTTGAATTTCTTATTAAGTTTATTGATTAAATGTAATGTGTTCTTAGTTTCTTACCTTACCAAGTTGACTATGGCTTACCTATTTATTTGAATGTCACTTTTTATCATTTATTTACATTTACATATTAATTTATTATAATTTATTCATTATATATTCCTTATTACTTACCCTTAATGAGCATTTTAACTCTCCCTTATTATGTATGATTTCACTAAGTTATGAGGAGGAATCCATTGAATGAGTTTTAAGGATACTATTTATTTCATTTTATTATATATTATGTTTATATTTTCAATTTCCCTATTTATTATGGGTATCATATATGTAATATGGATTTCCAAAAAATTTAAACTGAATGGTCATTCGATATTTGGTTCCTTGTAATCATTCCAATTAAATCAAATAATCTAGAAAATCTATGCATATAGGGTTAGGGCTTAAGACACAAAAATATAGAAAAATATGTGTAAATGTATATATATATTTGTTTCATTAAATTTTTTTTAATGTTTTCTTAATATATGCATATTGGTGTATTCCTCACTGAGTTATTTAAACAATGTAATTTTACATTTAGAGTTCAAAAAATGTATAAAGTGTACGTATAGATGTATTTATTTTTAGAAAATGTATGTATACAATAGGCATATGGTATGTAATTAATTAATATAGAATATGAATAAGAGGAATAATAATCATAATACATAAGGTATACATACTATAATTATTTATACTATGACTCTTAGAGAGTTATGGGGTTATGTAATTTCATGCTACATACAATATATAATATGATTATATTTTTTTGTACTTTCAAACAATGTATGATCATAGTATGAACATATGTGAATGTATTTAAATAAAATGCATGCCTATAAATCACATATTTCATACACTAGTGCACATACAATATAAAATGTATTCATATTTTTATTACAAAAAGTACGAATTAGAAATAGGTGAAGGAGATATATATAATTTTAAACAATTCTTCTTTTTTATAAGAGAATAAAATATAATAAATACATCGATGAAATATTTGAAAACATTTTTTATGGGAATGGAATATTAAAATACCAAACTATAATTTTTTAGATTATATAATGATTACTAATGAAATAGGGAACACATATGTGTACCAGTGAATATACTATAAACAATGATATAGTGATGAAGTAAATTAACCTGAATTTTCAATTGTAAAAAAAACATATGTTGAAGTGAAGGGGAAATAGTGAAAAAAATATTTCATGATTTACATTATTTATACCTTTTACACCATATTCAAAATTAAATTCTTGTAAAGTCATGTAGATAATTTCTTCTACACATGATGATGTTTCAAATCCCAAGGAATAAAATACTACTGATGATTAAAATAAAAAATTATTATTGTATCAATAGCATATTGATGAAAAAATATGAATGAAAAATTGTTCCTCATATGTATAAATGTACTTTAATTCTATTTAAAATTTATATTTTAGTTCAAGAAGTATCACTCCATGAAAACATACAAAAATTACCATAGATTGTCCTTATTATTTAGGAAAATGATTCATAATTCATTTTTGTTTTCAATGAATATGTCACACATCAAACCAACACATGATGTACCCTGTATGAATCTAATTTAATGTTTCTAGTTTAAAATGGAATTTTAGAAAAAATGACAAGTGACATACAAAAAACTATTTATATGCTTTAAAACTATTTTAATACTCTTAGAAAATGGTTGATAAGTCTTTTGAGACTTCAATGAATCATATGAACCACAATAAAATTCACTTCTTAATAGGTATGAGTCTCTGTGACTTTTTTTATTTAAAATCGATAGTACTTTTAGGAAAAGATAACTCACATATCAAAACTAAACAAATTAATTCCAAATTCTTTTAAACATTATAAAAAATATCGATAAATCATCTGGGATGTTTATAAATTATCCTATTTTAATATTATACATGATCTTCCAAGAATGAAACAATTTTTTCAATTATCATTTTAAAATTAACAATTTAGATAAAAAACTTACTCATTGGAAATTTATAAAACACGTTTAAATTATCTTCACAATTAAAGAAATTATTCAAAATTAGTTTTTTGAACATGGTAATCATTATCACAACATAACAATCATGATCTAGGATATGTGACTCAAACTGTGTGTTTCCTATTTAAAATTTCATTTTGGTAAAAACACAATTGAAATTCTCAAAACCAACAAAAAAAATTCATATTGTTTTGATAATTTTGAAAAAATATTCATATGGAATTTGGGATGTGAATGAATTAGAAACACCTCAAACCAATTTATAGTGTGATAAGTATGTCTCTAACTACATCTTTTTATTAAAAATTGATATTAATTTTAGTAAAAAAGACCCGTAGAAAACTCAAAACCAAGAATTGTTTTTTCATTATTTTGATACCTTATAAAAACAATAATGAAGTTATTTTGTAAGTGTATTAATTATGAGAACATCAATATGATACACAATGTGACAAGAATTAATCAAAGTGTCTATTATCAATCAAAAATTGACATTGTTGTTCAATAACTTTCACTCACTGAAAACAATGAAAATCCTATATGAATGTGTTGATAATTTAGGAAAAAAATTGAAAATTAATTTCTAATGAGTATGATTTGGTTTCACATAAAAATAAAAAATGATGTGACTAGTATGTATCGAAGTGTGTTTCCAGTCAAAAATGACATTTTAGTAACAAAAAAAAGTGAAGAACTCAAAACCAATAAAATGAATTCAGTGTATTTTGAATCATTTGGTTTGCGATCAATATATCATATGGAATTTTTATGAATTAGTTGCACCTCAATTAGATGCACGGTGTGACAGGTATGACTCCAGTGTCTATACTTATTTAAAATTATAATTAATTTTTTTTAAAAAGTTTTGTTACATACTCAAAAAAAGATAATTTTTTTGTACTATTTTGATGCATTAGTAAAACTACCATAGGACATTTCTGATGTGTAGGAGTCATGAAAAACTAATTCTGAAACATGGTGTTAAAGGTATGACTCAAAGTATCCATTCATAGTTTCAATTTTATTTTTAGTCTTAAAATTAACAATTGCTAAAATCCAAGAAAAAACTGGTCATATTTATTAGATAATTTAGGGAAAAAATGATAATACATTTTTGATGTGTTGAAATATATTTCATGTCAATCTGACATGTGATGGTACTAGTATGACTCAATGGTCATATTTATAGTATAAAATTTCATTTTATAAATAAAAGTAACACAATAAAAACATAGAAAATTCATTAATATTGTAATGATACTCTAGTGAAAAAATAATTATGTCTATTGGGAGGTGTAGTAATCAACTACACCTCAATGTAATGCATGATGTGACTGATTTGACTTCAATTGTGTATTTTTTATTAAAAGTTGTCATTAATTTTAGTCAAAATGACAATAGACATACTCAAAAATGATAAAATTCAATAGGATTGTTTTGATACTTTTGGAAAATAATTTATATGTCATTTTGATGTGTATGAATAACTCTCACCTCAATCTGATAAATTTTGTGCTCGTTATGAATCAATTTGTCTATTATCAGTTAAACACAAACTTTTTAGATCAAAAAGTGTCACTCTTGGAAAATTGACCAACTTCACACATATTTTCATGATAATTTATAAAAATTATTCATAAGAAATTTTTTATTTGTAGGAATTAGTATCATTTAAAACTGTAACATGATGTTACCAATATGACATGAAGTGTTTGCTTCTAATTTAAAATGAAATTTTAGTAAAAAAAATACAAGTGAAATAATAGAACTGAGAAATATAATTTGTATTGTTTTGATAAAATATAAAAAATATTCAAATGTAATTTTGTATTCATACGAATCATGCACCACTCAATCTGATTCATGTCCTGACTGTTATGACTGCAGAAGCATCTTTATATATAAAATTGACATTAATTTCAGTAAAATGGACATCTGAATTAATAATACCATATAAAACCATAGGATTATTTTGATACATAAGGAACATGATCAAAAATTTATTTATGAAGTGTATGAATTGGATGCACCTCCATCTGACATATGATTTTTTCAGTATGACTCAAAGTGGCTATTAATAGTTTAAAATTGATATTCTAGGTCAAAACGTCACCCCCTAAAAACTGAAAAAAAACATGTAGAGATTGTCTTTATAATTTTTTACAAAGATTCATAAAACATTTATAATATGTAGAAATCAGTATCACATTAAACCATCACATGATGTAACTGGTATGACTCAATGTATAAGGTTCTAATTTATAATAACATTTTTGTATAAAACACAAGTGAAGTAATCAGAATCGATGAAACACTTTCAGAATGTTTTGATACCTTTTGAAAATGACCCATACATAAATTTAGATGTGTATAAATCATCAAAACCTCAATGTGAGGAATTTTTATAATATTATTACTTTAAATGATCCTGTTCTACATATTAGTCTCATTTTAGTTCAGAACATGAATCACATTATAAAATCCTAGAAAATGAGCCCATATTTTTTTCTCTTCATCCTATGGCCTATTACATAATTATTTTTTATCTCATTAATAGATTATACCAATTTAATTAATATTCAATAATATGATCCTTAAAGACAAAAAAAATAAATCATATGATGGAATATAATAAACTAAAACTGAATCAGAGATACATTGTTCTAGGTTTAACTCAATGTTTAGTTTAAAGTTATCAATTTCAATTAAATTTATTTCTTTATATTATTACTAATATAATAATTTTATTCTTATACAAGTGTGGGTTTTTACAATAATGGGTGGGTTCTTTTATAAAGGTGAGTTTTTTCTCTATAATATTTTGTTCCATTTCTTGTTTTTTTTATAAATTTTATTTCATTTGAATTCTGTGTTTGTAACTGAATTTTCTAATTTCTAGTGGCGCTTCTAGTCTTGCAGTGCTTTGTTATACAACACTTCAGTATTCCCCTTTATCATCACTACTAAATTAATCGATAAAGGATTCTTTTTTTGTGAATTTAGTATCATAAATAAAGTAATCCTTTATAAGTTCATGAAAAGTGAGGATAACATTTATAAATGGGGTGGTTTATCCGGGATTTTAAAAATACTCAACAAATGGGGTCTTTTATTTTCTCTTGTAGAAGAGCTAATAAAATCTTGGTGCTTTAAATCCCTCTCCAGTAGTAATAAATTTTTTAGCATTGATAAAGGCCAATTATAGAACTATTAATGACTTGATTGATAATAGTTTTCATCGTTTATGTTCCCTTATTGAATAACGAGTTTGACATTACTAGTGACATTCTTGTGTTAATTCCCATTTTTTCTAACCCATTTTGAAGGAATTGAATAAATGATTACCATGGATGAATTAAAGTAAGACATAACAAACCATTAACAATGTAAGCCCTAATCAGCACTTGGAAATGATGATAATAAAGGTCCCAAATAGAATAAAAAAATCTATCAAATGAAAATTAAAAACAAGAAAATAAACCAATTCATAATTTTTTTTGATAAAAATATATTAATTTAGGATATATATATATATTATAAATATTAATAAATATTATTTATATTAAATAAATAAATATATATAATGAATAAAATAATATTATTAAAAAAACTAAATTAAAAATTGTGTAAATTATGAAAAATATTAAACATTATATTTATGAAATAATTATTGATAAAAAAGAATAAATTTAATATACTTATATATATTGATTAAAAATATTAACAAATAGTTTATGTTAATATAAAAGGAACAAATTTTGAGAATAAAAAAAATTAAAAATGAATAAATTGTAATAATTTAAAAAAATTATAAAACATTTATTAGCAAAAAAATTATTACACCATTCAATAAGACTAATGTATATATATATATATTAATTATAAATAGTAATAAATATTATAAATTAACTAAATATATATAAAATGGATAAAATGTGATAATTAAAAAAATATTATTATCTTATTAATTTTTAATATTTTTATATAAAATTATTCTTTAAACTTTTAATATAAAGATATATTCTTGTATACTTATATATGTGTATATGGATTTTCAATATTTCCAAAAATATGATTTAATATTGTAAAAAATATTTATTATTACTTATTAAATAAGTTATATTTAGTGATGAGAGGTTTAAGACTAAAAAATATTATTAACTAAAAATACTGACTAATTACATCGAGCTGTGAACATAATTGAATGTTTTTTATTTTAAATTAAAAATAGGTCAATGTGTGTTACATTTGTTTCCCAAATATATACATGTAATGCATTCTTAAATATGAAACACACACACAAATATTTATATAATTAATAATGTTATATATATTTATAGAAACCCATACACATAATATTTATGCAATTTATTCATATTTTAGTATTCATTTTAAAATTTAATTAAAACATGATACATATAATATGTTATGTTTATAATAAGTAAATTTTATTTATTAATTTCTAATATGATTATTGTTATGTATTAATTCATTTTTAATTTTTCTTATCTTTTATTTTTTATTTTTTGTGGAATTTACCTATCTTCAATTAATTATTTATATATATATATACAATGTTTTAATATTTTAAAAATTTATTCATTAATATTTAAAAAAAATCAATGTAGTTTTAATAATTTATATTTAATTAGTTAATCATATCTATTTTTAATTATTTTTAAAGTGTATTTAATTTTAATTATTCAATTTCAACCATTTTTAACATGCAAGAATTTTATACATTATAATCATTAATAATGTTAAAATTAAATTTGTAGAAAAATATTTGTAAACAAAATAATTAATAAATGTGTTTTTACTATATTTTGAAATATATATTTATTTATTTATAACTATATAAATTATATTTTTTAGAAAATAATTTATAGAATACAAATTAATATATATTTTCTTAAATAAATTTAACATTATAATAAATTTACTTAAATAATGAATATTATGTATATATATTAAATATATATATATAATTAAGTGAATATGGTAACGACACGAATACAGAGCCCCTCCACTGGTGCCCCATACCTGGTTCACCACATGACCTCAAGCGCGTTTCCCCAAATGCTAGAGGCTGCCGACTAGCAGCGAGGGCCTTGTCGAGTCGGTGGGGGAAACTATGCCCTCATTCGGTAAAGTATACAGCGAAAGAACAACTAGACACAATAGCGGAAACAATAAACAACATACAACAACTGTACTGAACAACAAAAGCAATGTATAAAAAAATAATGATGAAACATTATACATATGTTCATGGAAAGCGGTAAACAAACCAACGTGCTGAAATACAACTGAACGCAAGTACTAAAGCAACATCAAAAGAAAAACAGATGAGCAACTCCTAAACATCACGAGCCTCGGCTCGGTCCCATGCTCTCAAGCTCCCAGCAAGTTAAACACTTGAGGTAGAATGGAGCTTGCCCTTATCTAGACCTGAAACAACATAGTCTGCTTGGGCCCAAAGCATGTCCCAAACAGAATTTGAGATACAATCCCAGTAGGAAATCACCCAAAGATTTGTGCCTAACAGTCAATAAATACAAGGCCAGTAAGAGTGCAGGAAGTAGTAAACAGAAAAGCACACTACAACTACAATCCACAGTTCTAACATATAAAGTACACAAGTAAACAACCAGCAACAAGAAGAAAATAGGTAACCCTCTGGGTAGCTCTCACATCCTAACCCCTATGATTCAACCTATAAGTACTAGAAACCCACTAGGAGGCACACATAGTCTCACCGCTCTGGTTTAGTTAAGAATAGACTCTCTGAGGAAGCACTCATCGTCAATTCCTCTTATAGTCTCGTATCATTCTAAAGGCTCTCTGGGGAAGCACTCAACATCTCATTCCCCCTGTGGCCCAAGTCGAGGAACTACATACTCTCTGAGGAAGCACTCATCGTCAATTCCCCTTGTGGTCTCACATCTTATTAAAAGACACTCCGGATAAGCCCTTACGTCCAATCTCCCTATGGTCTACTAAACTAGGTTCTCACAGTCTTGTGTGGAAATAAACATGCTCTGCACGCGTATCATCCCAAGTAAACCTCATGAACTACTTGGCTATCTTTTTAAGGCACAACTGCATAATAGTATAACAGTTCCACTGTGCTAAAACTAGGAATGGCAACTGGCAACTCCTAATATGAAAAACATGCACAGAAAAGCACATGAACACAGTATAACATATAAAAAATTTACAAGCATTTACCTCTACTCAAGAAATCAAGCATAGCAGGAAAAAACAGGGGCAAAACAAGATGCACCAATACCCCGTTCAAGGGAATTAGTGGAAATTGCACATAAAATTCAAATACTTATTACAAAAAGGCAGAAACAAACTACCTTGATCCTAGGAGATCGATATACTTGAACCACGACGACTGATTCTCCCTAAAACATCGTAGATCTGAGAAAATGTACAAAACGTTCAACCATAGATAACTTGATTAGGGAAAATAATTGGAAAACATGGCTCAAGAAGAATGGAGAACTCACCACTGCACCTCCAACGCAATCGACAGAGCTCGAATCAGAGAACGGATGGAAGAACAGTGGCTCGGAGAAGATCCGCGGCCGTACGGTCACTCTCGGAAAAATAAGTTAGAGAAGAAGATGTTTCCCTCAATTAGGTGTGACCCCGGTCTGTATAATGGAAAAGAAAAGAAAAGTAAATGGCGTGTACTAGGTTTTTCCGTACTCCACCTAAATCATCCCCCATGTCACCCCTACAAACCGTGTGTGTGGCCCGGATGTGGCCAACACACGGATTCGAGCAGGAAAAGAGTACACGGCATGTACTCAGAAAGTACACGACGTGTACTTCAATAATTTCCAGAAACTCCATTTTCTCAAAAACTCCAGAAAAAGGAAGGCATACCTGAAAAGAAGATCCAGGTTCTTACAAAATTCCCACCTTAAAGAAATTCATCCCCAAATTTCCCTAGTGAGGCAGAGAAGGAGAAACCCCAAAAAGCTCCAGCCACTCTATTCGTACATCGTCCTCCCTCTCCCTGGTCTCATCCTGTACTCGCCCGTGTTACTATAGCACCCATACCAGAGGAACAGACTGCCCATGGAGAACCTTTGTACTACGATCGACAATCCAAATAGGATTCTCCTCAAACGATGCATCTGCTTCGAGCTCAACTTCCTCAGGCTGGAAGACATGAGATGGGTCTGAAAAGTAACATCAGAGCTGAGAGACGTGGAAGATGTCGTTCATGGCTCGGTACCTCTATGGTAGCTGCAACCGATAGGAGACTGACCCCACTCTCTACAAAACCTCAAACGGCCCGACGTACCGTGGTGAAAGCTTACCCTGCCTCTGAATCCTCTTGTATCCCAACCTCGATGCAACACGCAGGAAAACATGATCCCCAACCTCGAACTCCAGAGGTCGTCTCTGCTGATCATCATAAGACTTCTATCAAGACTGTGCTATATCCATCCTCTTCCTAATCAACTCTATCTGCTCCGAAGTCTCCTAAACAAGACGAGGTCCCAGCAAAGCTGCCTCTCCTTCCTCCAGCCAATATAAGGGTGATCGGCATGACCTACCGTACAAAGCCTCGTATGGTGCCATATGAATGGTCTCCTGGAAACTGTTGTTGTAGGAGAACTCCACAAGAGGGATATGCTTCTCCCAAGAACCACCAAAATCTATGATGCAAGCCCGGAGCATATCCTCAAGCACCTGGATTGTGCGCTCAGACTGGCCATCAGTCTGAGGATGGTTTGCTGTACTCAAAAGTACCTGTGTACCCAAGGCCTTCTAAAGTCCCTGCCAGAACCGAGAGGTAAAGCGCGCATCCCTATCTGAAACAATTGAGTGTGGAACTCCATGTAGATGAACGATCTCTCTGATGTAAAGTCATCCCAGATCACCGACACTGAACGTCTCCTTGATCGGCAGGAAGTGAGCAACCTTCGTGATCCTGTCAATGACAACCCAAACAACATCGTTCCCTCGAGGCGACCTCGGCAACCCAGTCACGAAGTCCATTACAGCATCGTTCCACTTCCACTCCGAAATGGTTAACTGCTGTAAAATCCCCGCTGGTCACTGATGCTCAACTTTCACCTGCTGACAAGTAGAACATCTCATGACAAAACCGACAATATCTTTCTTTATACCTGGCCACCAGTACTGGCGATGAAGATACCGATACATCTTGGTGACGCCAGGATGAACTGCCCAAACTAAGGAATGAAAATCCCGCATCAGCTCCTCGCGTATGTCTGCTGGCACCTATACGCGTCCCTAGAAACGCAAGATCTCATCCTTTCCCACTGTCTATCCAGGAAGAGGGTCCTCTCATAACACACTCTCCCGAAGAACTAAGACTTCTGAGTCTGACAGCTTCCTCATCCGTACCTGATCAAGTAGTGTAGAGGTAACAGCTACAGAAGACAGGAAGGTCTATCCCTGTTTGTCATGCACCTCCAGATACATCTCAGAGAACTTAGCCATAAGCTGCCACTCACTAATGGCCTCCTGAATTGCCAGAATCTGATCTCTCCTGCTCAAAACATCTGCCACTGTGTTGCCCTTTCCCGGCGTATAGGCAAGCTCAAAATCAAAATACTGAAGATACTCGACCCACCTGCGCTGCCTTAGATTCAGATCATGCTGAATGAAGATATACTTGAGACTCTTGTGGTCAGTGAAGACCACAAAGAACTCTCCCAGAAGATAGTGTCTCCAATAGCTTAAGGCATGAACAATAGCTGCCAACTCCAGATCGTGCATCGGGTAGTTCCTCTCATGTGGCCTCAACTGCCGATACCCGTACACAACAACTCCATCTCCCTACATAAGCACAACTCCCAACTCAATACCTAAAGCATCAAAATAAACTGTATAGCTCTTGCCTGGATCCGGATAGACTAGTATCGGTGCCGACGTCAACCTTCCCTTCAGCTCCTAAAAGGTTGAATCACAAGAATCTGACCATAAGAACTTCTCCCCCTTCTTGGTCAGACCTGTCAAAGGTGTTGCTAGGCGTGAAAATTACTGAATCAAGTGTTTGTAGAATCCAGCCATCCCTAGGAAACTCTGTACATCAAAAACATTCTTTGGATGCTCCCAGGAGACTACAGATCTCACTTTCTCTGGGTCCATAGATACTCCTACCTATGAGATGATGTGACCTAAGAAGTGAATTTGTTCCATCCAAAAGTGGCAGTTTGAAAGTTTAGTATAAAGCTGATGCTCTCTCAGTGTACTCAGAACAATCTCAAGATGTGTGGCATGGTCGTCTCGAGTGTGAGAGTACACCAAGATATCATCCACAAAGACCACAATGAAGGAGTCGAAGTAAGGATGGAAAACTTGGTTCGTCAATACCATGAAAACTGCAGGTGTGTTTGTGAGACCTAATGGAATGACTGTATACTTGTATAGAACATACCTGCACCTGAAGGCTTTCAGAGGTATATATGATGGTCTAACGCGCAACTGATGATAACCGGACCTCAAGTCAATCTTCGAGAACACTCGAGCTCCTCAAATCTGATCAAAGAGGTCATCAATCCTCGGCTAGGGATATTAGTTCTTGACCGTCAACTGGTTCAGCTTTCGATAATCCACACAAAGCCGAAGGGTACCGTCTTCCATCTTCGCAAATGAGACATGAGAACCCCAAGGAGAAGTACTGGGTTGGATGAAACCCTTTTCCTACAACTCCTCCAACTGCTTCTTGAGCTCCTACAACTTAGGTGTGGCCATCCTATAAGGAGGAATAGACACCGGTGCTACTCCTGGCATGAGCTCAATAGAAAATTCTACCTCACGCTCCGGAGGTAAACTCGAAAATTCCTCTAGAATGATGTCCCTGAAACTATCCACCACTTGAGGAAAGTCCAACTGCGAAGTCCCCTGATAATCCAGATAAAGACTAGCGATCTGGGCTGTCACCATTCATAGCCCATGATGCTCGAGTCCTGCTCGACTTGCCTGAACATCCCATTCGCCTCTATGAAGAAAAGACTCGCCCTCTAGTGAAATGAAACTCACTCAGCAGCGATAACAGTCGATGAATTCCTGGAAGGGAACCAACCAGTCCATCTCGAGAATGACATCATAGCCTGTCATCTCTAGGAAGTAGAGATCCCATAATAAACGATACCCTACAACCTTGAGAGGGCACTCTCTACACTGACGTAAACCAGATGTCCTTGTCCCCAAGGGTGTGTCTAGTGTCAATGAGTCGGCAGAAGAATATTTGCATAGCCCGAGGCTCTCCACGATAGCAACAGAGATAAAGCTATGTGTAGAACCAGTATCGAAAAGGACTGAAGATAAAACTGAGACTACAAAAATCGTACCTCGAAATGTAGAAGGGCCGAGATCCTTCTTATGATAGGTCTTCTCCACGGAGAAAGACTGGCTTGCACCGCGACCTCGTGCCCCTAGCTGACCACTCTGAGCTGATCCACCTTGCTGGTACTGAGGGACTGGTGGCTGACCGCCATGTCCTCGACCTCCACCTTGGCCCGAACGGCTGAAATAACTACAGTTCCCTGACTGGTGAGAAAATGGTGGTGCTGCTCCAGAACGAGGAGTCATGGAAGAACCCCGGTCACCAGCTGCTGGGGAGAAAACCTGGTAGAAACACTGAAGGTGACCCATCCTGCCGCAATTTCGGCACTCCACGGGGTCTCTCTGGCACTGTGGCCTCGTGTTCCCTGACCAGCCACACTGGTAGCATATCACCTGGCTGCCTGACAATGCATCTCGCTTCCTCGGATCACCACACGTAGACTCTCTACGACACTTCTTGCTGTCATATGGAAGAAAACTAGATCTGGAAGTAGAACCGACCTAGAAAATAGCTCCAGAGTCTCTAAGATTGCGCTCTGCAATCAGCACCTGGTTGACGATGGAAGTGATGGAAGTCAACAGGATGAGATTCACCTGCAAGCAGATCTCCCACCTGAGACCATTCTCAAACATCCTTGCTAAGAAAACCCCACTCCCATCCCGAAGGGGTGTGAAACGCTGCAGATCGGTGAAATGAGAGGAATAATCCATGACAGAAAGAGTACCCTACTCTAAGCTCATGAACTCCATGGTTCGATCGGCCCTCAGGGTCTCCGAGAAGATGTAGTCGTAGAACACGCGCTGGAAATCCTCCCAAGCCATAACCTGATGATGACCCGCCTGTGAGATCACATCCCACCACCTCTTGGCAGAGTCTCGGAGCATGTAAGTAGCGGGATTGACCCGCCTCTCTAGAGGTGTCCCCAGATGTTCGAAGATAGCTAGCATGGCTTCCATCCATGACTCTGCATCCTTATGTCCTCCTTCCCCCGAGAAAGTGGGAGGATGCTGCTGCTGAAAACCCCACGTCAAGTCTGCCATAGTCGAGTCAGGAGGCGGTGTTCCCTGAAAGGTCTACATAATCCTCACAAAACCTTCCCTAAACTGCGCATTAGCGCCTGCAACTGGTATGACAGCCGGTGCCAAGGCTGGCCCGACTGGAGGATTAGCAGGAAGTCCCTGCTCAGCCAAATCTGGCGTCTGATTACTGCCTAACAACAGATGTACAACCAGAGGACGTCTCAGTGGAATATCACTAAAAGATCAAAAGTACACCTTAGATCAGAAAAACAAGGACAAAGAACACAAGAGTACAAAATGGGAACATGGGAAGGAAACCACACCAGTTTACAAAACATGACTACATGGCGTGTATAAAAACTACATGGTGTGTCTTCTTAAGCCACTGACATGGGCGTGTACTCCTGACCTAAAAGTTGTGTAACACCTCAAACTACATGACGTGTTGACCCAACACACGGCATGTACTTGAAAACTATCCCCCGGCCCGAGTCTCTTTACACGACTAACCCATACGGTCCGACTTAACCCGATACTACACAACGTGTTCTAAACAAGCAAGGCGTGTAATAGATAGGGCTTTGACGACCCGTGTTGTTAAACACACGGCCGTCTGCATGGCTGAACCTTACATGGTGTGTTCCGAACAAACACGGTGTGTATAGGTGAAGGTGACACCATCCCGTGTTGTTCGTGACATGGTAGGGTACCTGAACAAGACTACACGACATGCTCTGAAAACAAAACGACGTGTCAAAGAGAAGGTAACGCCGACCCATGTTGTTCGTGACATGGTCGGGTACCTGGATAGGACCACACATCGTGTTCCTTTAGAACACGGCGTGTTCGACCCGAGCTTCCCCGACCCGTGTTGTTAGTGACACGGCCGAGTACACGGCTCCGAACTACACAGCGTGTACCTACCGTACACGGCATGTTCCTAAAGTTATTTCTACAACTGCGTTTCCCTACTCACACGGTCAGTGAAACAGTCTAAAAACTACACGGAGTGTAGTCAAAAAGTACACGTCGTGTATTCTGGGGTTTTCTGGGCAGTAGCTCAGAAACTGCACAGAATCCCCGAAAACATAGAAAACAAGGCAGGGGGGTGCCAATTTTCAATTCGTGAGGGCCCATACTCCCTGCGAATCAAATCTAGGCATCTCCTACAGTCATGGACAAGAGAAAACAGGATCATGATCCACCAATTTCCGATTCGAGAGGGCCCATAACACCTTAAGAATCAAAATTTGGAATTCATTTAAGCAAAGTAGGAAAAAAACAATCCCCTAACAAGGAAGCATAGATTCTATCAAACATCTATCAAAACATCATGCATAATCTACACAAAGTCTATCACAACAGTATGCAATCACTAATGCACCCTAGATGGCATGACAAGAATGAATGGAATGTGATTTCTACAAGTGCCTATATGATGCATGAGATGGAATTACCTCATCTCATCAGTTTGCGACAGAAATAGAACCGCAATCATCAGGAAAATAACAACACAAAGCATGTGAATCACTCTAAGTGAAATCATATTAACCGTAAAATCTCAAAACTAGCAAACTGCAATTAATGAGGTAGTATGTCTTTTCCCTGTACACGGGTTAGCTACTCCCGAGCACATCTTAATACCAAGTACCAAATCCATCCTATCTCAGGATAAAGTCTCCAAATAGTAAGTCAAGAGAAAAGAACTCCTCTAATACCACTTTGTAACGACCCGAATCCGGAGCCCCTCCACTGGTGCCCCATACCCGGTTCTCTACATGACCTTAACCCCCTTTCCCCAAATGCCATAGGCTTCCAACTAGAAGCGAGGGCCTTGGTGAGTTAGTGGGGAAACTATGCCCTCATTCGGTAAAGTATATAGTGAAAGAACAACCAGACACAACAGCAGAAACAATAAACATCATACAACAACTGTACTGAACAACGGAAGCAATGTATAAAATAATAATGATGCAACATGGAACATATGTCAATGGAAAGTAGTAAACAAACCAATGTGCTAAAATACAACTGAATGCAAGTACTAAAGAAATATCAAAAGAAAAATAGGTGAGCAAATCCTTAGCATCGCGAGCCTCAGCTCGGTCCCATGCTCTCCAGCTCCCGGAAAGTCAAACACTTGAGGTAGAAGGGTGCTTTCCCTTATCTAAACCTGCAACAACATAGTCTTCTTGGGCCCAAAGCATGGACCAAACAGGGTGTGAGATACAATCCCAGTAGGCAATAACCCAAATATTTGTGCCTAACAGTCAATGAATACAAGGCAAGTAAGAGTGCAGGAAGCAGCAAATAGAAAATCACACAATAACTACAATCCACAGTTCTAACATATAAAGTACACAAGTAAACAACCAGAAACAAGAAGAAAATAGTTAACCCTCTAGGTAGCTCTCACAGCCTAACCCCTATGGTTCAACCTACAAGTACTAGAAACCCTCTAGGAGGAACACACAGTCTCAGCCCTCTGGTTCAGCTAAGAATAGACTCTCTGAGGAAGCACTCACCGTAAATTCCCCCTATAGTCTCATATCGTGCTAAAGGATCTCTGGGGAAGCACCCAACGTCTCATTCCCCCTGTGGCCCGCATTTAGGAACTATAGACTCTCTGAAGAAGCACTCATCATCAATTCCCCATGTGGTCTCGCATCGTATTAAAAGAAACTCTAGAGAAGCCCTTGCGTCCATTCTCCCTATGGTCTACTACACTAGGTTCTCATAGTCCTGTGTGGAAATTAAAATGATCAACGCATGTATCATCCCAAGTAAACCTCATGAACTACTTGGATATATTTCTAAGGAACGACAACATAACAGTATAACAGTTACACTATCCTACAACTAGGCATGGAAACTGGAAACGTCTAATAAGGAAAACATGCAAGGCAAAGAACATGAACATAGTACAACATATCCAAAATTTACAAGCATTTACCTCTACTCAAGCAATCAATCATAACAAGAAAAAATAGGGGAAAAACAGGAAACACCCAATACCCTGTTCAATGGAATTAGTGGAAATTGCACATAATATTCAACAACTTCCTACAGAAAGGCACAAACCACCTACCTCGATCCTAGGAGATCAATATACTTGAACCACGATGACTGATTCTCCCTATAATGTCATAGATCTGAGGAAACACACAAAATTTTCAACCTTAGATAACTTGATAAGGGAAAATAATTGGAAAACAAGGAACAAGCAGAACCGAGAACTCACCGCTGCGCTTCCAACGCAATCAATAGAGCTCGATTCGGAGAACGGATGAAGGAACGGTGGCTCAGAAAGATCCATGGCCGTACGGTCGCTCTCGGATGAAGAAGCTGGAGAAGAAGACGTTTCCCTCGATTAGGCGCGACCCCGGTCCGTTTAATGAAAAAAAAAAAGAAAAGTACACGACGTGTACTAGGTTTTTCCGTACTCCTCCAAAATCGGTCTCCACGTCAGCCCTACGCACCATGTGTATGGCCCGAACATGGCCATCACACGGCTTCGAGCGGGAAAAGAGTACATGGCGTGTACTCAAAAAGTACACGACATGTACTTCAAAAATTTCCAGAAACTCCATTTTTTAAAAAACTCCAGAAAAAGAAAGGCATGCCTGAAAAGAAGATCCGGGTTCTTACAAATATATATATAATTATGTAAATATATAGATATATTTTTCGAAAAATTATTTATATAATTTTAAATATATAATTATATATTTAAATTATTATAAAATTAAAATTAACATACTTAAATAATGATGAAATTTACTATATTTATGCTAATATTTAAATATGTATATATAATCAATATATATATATATATATATGTAATTATATATATATATGTATATATAATGATATAAATATAATTGTAACTATAAATTGTAATAAATTTTTTTAAATAATAAATAATGTGACCGGTATGACTCCAAGTGTGTCTTTTTATTTAAAATTTACATTAATTTTAGTGAAAAATAAAACTTTTATACTCAAAACTGAGTAAACAGATTCATGTTGTTTTCATACAGTAGGATAATGTTCTATATTCCATTTTTTAGAATGAAACTCACTTCTATCTAGTACACAATGTGCCCAGTAAGACACAACATCTCCATTACCGGTCGGAAATGTACAATTTATTTCAAAAGCTTTCAATCACTCAATACTATGAAAATGTGTCCAGATTTTGTTGATAATTTAATAAAACTATTAACATGTTTTTTTATGTGTATGAATAATTTTCACATCAATACAACACATAATGTGTCTAGTATGACTCATAGTGAAAGTTTCCAATTTAAAATGTCATTTTAGTAAAAAACAAATAAAATGTACTCAAAATAAATTAAATATGTTTAGATTATTTTGATACATTAGTAAAATGAGCCATAATCAATTTTTTTATGTTTATGAATCATACTCTCCTCAATAAAAGAGATGGGGTGACCAGTGTGAGTGTATGTTCTTTTTTTAAATCCAATTCATATTAGTTATAATAAAAAAGGAAACTCATATATTCCAAACTGATAAAATTCATTAATTTTATATAGATATTTTCAAAAAATGATTCATAATTCATTTATGAAATTTATGAATTATATACACATAAGTCTAATATGAAATGTTCCTAGTATTAATAAATGTGTTTGATTTCAGTTTAAACTTTTTATTTCATTTCAAAAAGATTCACTCGCTAAAAACTAAGAAAACATGCTCCAATTGTATTTATAATTTAGTAAAATTATTTATAATTAATTTATGATGTATATAAATCCTTACCATAGCATATTGACACATGATATGACTCATTTGAATAAATTTTTATGATTTCATTTTAAAATGACGCATTTAAAAAAGTTACATACACCAATCTTTGAAATCAAATTAAGATTGTTTTAATAATTTTTTTATAGGAATCATTATGACATTTGGGACAAGTAGGAATCATTTTATCCTCAATATGATTCACTATGTGGAAATATGATTCATAGTGCCCCATTTTAAATATATATTTATCATTTTAAATTCAAACACACTTCAAATTTCCAAAACATAGAAAATAAGTCTAGGTTTTTTATCATCATTCTATCTATGATTAATTAATTAATTTTCATATAATTTTCATATTATAAGTATTTAGGTAAATTCCAAAGATATAATTCTGGAAGATGAACAAGAAATTGTCTGATGTGTATGAATCAACTACAACTCTATCTGAGACACATTCTTCTAGGAATGAATCAATGTTTAGTTTAAAATTTACACTTTCCATTTTATTTATTTCATTTTATTATTACTAACATAATAATATTTTCATTATATTGATGCATTTTGTTCTTGAGTAGGGGTTTTTTATTATAAAAACATGATCTTTTTCTATGAAATATTTTGTTTTTCTTTTATCTATGTTGTAAATTTTATATCATTGAAAATATCTATTTTTTAATTTTTATAATTTTTGTAGTGGTTTCTAGTTATGTTGTGTTATATTATAACACACTATAATATTCCACTTTATCATCACTTGCTTAAGCACTGATAAATGATTCCCTTATCACACATTCTAATACTTATGATAAAGTGATTGTTTATCAGCATGTCTAAAAGGGATTGGAAAGGTCCCTCAATAAACACTAAATAAAATAATTCTTAAATGTGGTTTTCTATAAGAGATTTTCTAGAAATGATAAAATGATAGGTAATTTAATCATGTTATGGAAGCCATCAATTCTTTATCAATGAAAAATGAAAATTCTTTCATAGTTAATGGCATGTTTTTAATAATTTTAGGTTAATATTATGGCATCATATGATAAAAATAATGATTTATGAATTAGAAATCCAATAAATTATTTTTTTTGGAAAATTTTGTTTTCAATAATGATTAAATTTTATCATAAATTTCTTCTTTTTTAGGAAATGGTGGGAACTAGATTCAATCATGATAAGAACGAATGTCATAAACTATAAAATTATTCACCACTAGAGAAAATATATGATGTATGATCAAGAATATATAATCTTATTCGGATTACCATTAAAATTTCTCAAAAAAAGAATCATTATTTTCTTATAAAAGAGTAATGGGGGGATAAAATTTTTTGATAGTCTTTTATGATGCAACACACACTAGATTTATGCGGGTTTATTGATGAACAAGATGTTGAGTAATGAATTAGTTCGATTGAAAACATATTTTTCGATTTTCAATGTTCAGAGAATGAAATATTTATTTTCAATTTATATAATTTAGAAGGAGAAGTAGAGAAATGGTGTAATCCTATCAATAATATGAGGAAATGAGATTCAATTAACTCAAAATATTGGTTTTGGTATGAAAAATTATTTTTCATTAATTATATTACTCATATTCCTCATATGAAAATGGAGGAAGAATTACTTGAGCTGAAGTAGTGGGATTATAAATCTATTACTACATATGAGAAATATTTTACAAGACTTGGGGGGGGGGGGACATTTACAGTATCATTATACAAAATAAATGTATATTAAATCTATTCCATAGTTTCTAGAAACCAAATATTTTAAGTGTGTTATACTTATGATACATCAGTTTCCATGATTAAATCATTTGATGTTTTATCAAGGTGAAAATAAAATTGCAGTTTCCCTCTACTCCTATGGATTTTATAAGAATATGATGATTGATTCTTATGAAATATCGAATAAATTATTTGATGTGAATAAATTCTATTAATATATATGATATAAATGAATAAATATACATTTATTAGATTACATGAAGGGAAATGGGAGATTCATCATATTTGTAAAGGTTTTTCATAATGATCATGAATGTCTAATGGGGATGAATAAGCTAGGTAATGTCATAGATTATATAAATATACCATCTAATTCACCACCCAAGATCCAATTATTCAAATTTGAGGAATATGGTTATTATTTCAACAATTTCATGAATCTTAATGTTTATAAGGATGATTTACATTATAATCCTCCTAATATCATTGGGAAAGTGAAATATTATACGATGATGAATATATATGTGGGTTATAATAATTGTGTGGTGATAGTTAAAATTTTCATCCAATCTAGGGATTCTTATGCCTTATTTTATTCTAGATCCACAAGCTCTTTTTTATATAAATAATTTGAAAATTGTATCAAATCACCTGTACAATTATTAAATATGGATATATGAAAACTCTAATATCCCATGTAAATAAAGAATATAAGCTTTTTATATTTATTAAAATTTGTGAATTAAATTTTAATTTTACCTTAAAGGTTATGATATGTACGATGGCATACCTGATACGTAACAACAGGTTTTAATGAGAACTTATGTTGCACACAACGCTGAATTATACTAAAAAATATTAATATAATATTATTATTTTAAATGGTTGTTAACACCTAGTCGTTGTATTAGTGGGAATGAACAAAAATAACCATATTATGATTAAATATGTTTCATAATTTTTTTTACATTTATCCAATAAATTTTAGAGGGTTAAAATAAAAAGGATCTTGATTTTAAGCACAAATACTCTAATATTCATTAAAAGGTCGATTTACCACCTTTTGATTGGAAACCATCTTTAAATATAGTTTTGATCACTTTTATATGTTCTATTTTACAAAATTAAATTCTTATTTAGTGTCAAGATATCAAAATTTACTTTGAGTAAATTTTTGGTATTTTTCTGATAAAATTCATTTCTTAATGAATAGTGAAAAAATACAGTATTTTAATTAAAAACTACATTTTAATATAATATATTTATATGGATATATTATCTTTTTAATTGGTTTTAATGTGTAATTATATTATGTTATTACCATTAAATCCAATTTTGGTCATTGGAAGTAACTTCACTTTGAAATTGGATATAAATAAGTGTCAATCTTTTGATAGGGATTATTTCTTAAAAACACGGTATTGTTTTGACATCAGGAATTAATTTTAAATTAATTTATGCCACTTCTGTGTTTTTAATTTGTAAAAATGGATTCCATATTTGGAATTAGGAGTTCAAAAATTTATAAATATGTATCTTTTATTTTTAGAAAATATGGATATTTACTTGTGTAAAAATTTTATTTACCATGGTTATAAGGTAAATCACGTGAATAAGGGTAAAAAAATATTATTATAATAATATAAAATTACCATAAAATGTGTATTAGTCCTATTTTTTAATACATTTCCGACCATGGGCATCTTTCTGTCGATTTGTGGACCTCATGGATCTACATAAGCATGATAATAACACTTTATATTAATTAATTTAATGTAAAGACAAAAAATTACATAAACATATATCTTTTAGTAAATAAATTTTTTCATTGGGTTACATAAGTTATATATTCGACTATAAATATTAATTTGAAATCTATTTCTATTTTATACATAAAATTATTATTTTTTATAATTTTTAGACATCAAATAAATAAAATTATTTATGACACAATAATAATGAAGTGTTTACCTCATTAATGAATGATTTAAATAGATAAGATTATATTGATTAAAAAAATATCCAAAACCTGTCCAATTATTATTAAATTATTTTATTTTAAAAATGATTCATCTTATCTTTCACATTAATATGTTTTGGACATTTATAAGATGAAACTCATTATATAATAAAATATTATTTTTGTAACCTTCCTAAAGAGACCCTCCTCCCCATTTTAAAAAGTCCTCACTTATAACCCATTCCTCACACTTCTCAAGACCCTTGGCTCATATAAAATTAGAACAATTAACATATATATGTCCCTATACTCCTCCTAGAATCATTACCCTAGGCAGAAATAAATTCAAGTAAACCTTTTGGTACAAACCATAGGGAGATACCTGATTGAAAGGTAACGTCTTCTCTTATGTTCTTTTGTTTTATTTTACATGTCCAACCACATTAACACTTTTTATTCATTTATTTTATGAAAAAAAAGTATAATAAATATACTAAGATTTTTTAATGAGATTTATTCGAACTAAACATACACACACCACCATCTAATGGGTAAAGATCATACTGTTTCTATGGATGATGAACTATTACCTCACGAAATGATGATTGTTCAATCGTATCCTTCCACCTCTCATGGTGGACATTATTATGTCACTATATTTATATATGATATATATTATGTTTATGTTTTCACTATGCTTATGTAATTTTTATTTACAAACATACCTTTATGCATTCCAATTTGTGTAAATAGGATAATTTTATTTGAGAAAGTGCGGACTACCACCCCCTCAAGGTGATATGATTCATTCATGACATACATGGAACATATAAGGGATGGAGTTAATGAAATTATGTAACAAATATATCATATGATATTATAATGGAATTATAATATACCTATGTATAATTAATTTTTCATTCCATTAAATATGAAATAGAAATGAAAGTATCGTTCATGCGTACATACAACTTATCGTCTCCATGAACGATGCATTTCATTGCTTATCTCCAAATGATATGTAATATTGTAAATACATACATTTAATATATATATATATGATATATATGATATCTAAATCATGAATATAATTCTGTATATAAATGAATTTTGACCACATGAACAACTTGTAATTATAAGAGGTTCATTTTTGACTCAAGTACCAAATACCGACAAAACAACAATTATTGATTTAAATGATTGCATAATGTTTATAATGTGGAAAAAAGTGATATAAAAGAAATAATAAACTTTTAAAATGTTCTAAATCAAGTATAAATTAAATTTATATTTTTATTTAGGAGATTAATGAACAAACAGGTCAAGTCGGACGTGAGGTATGGGGTTTCTTATCTCACTTTCAATTCTGTGAGATTTCCATTGGTCGCCACATATTTCATGAATGTGGTGTATTTATTACTAACATTTAATATATATTATCTTGATTATATTTATATTCATGGTATTTTGTGATTAATTTTGTGTTTATTAAATTTTGGTCATACAACTCTATTGATTAAACGTGGAAAGCGGTTTTCATCTCACTTTTTATTCCTTTGAGATTCATGTTATATTTAACACTATTTCCATTTGTGTGGAATATGTACTGCCCATGATTGTATTATTTGTGTAATATACTTCAATTTATGGGTATTTAAATCTTAATTGTATTATCCTTCTTTCATGGGATGTATGTTTTGTAAGTTACCAAATCGGTAAGGGAACCTTTCAGCCTCCACTTTAAAAAAGATTATTTTTTGTTATGTCTTTTAATTTACATCTTCTTATGTTGGGATATGTTCTTCTATATCCTTATTGCTGAAAATTTTATGTCCATGGTTTGAAAAACCCTTTAATCTCTCATAAAATATTTTTTTTAATTTTAATGTGATGTCGTTAGGCTGTCGAATTTCTATAAGGGAACCTTTTAACCCAATTTCAATTCTTTGAGTTAAACAAGTACTAGTTGATTATCTCATGATATTAATATGTGTTAATGACCTCTGATTGTTTTAAACTTAATATAAAATCATATTGAGTGTATTTATATTTTTCACACATAATTATATAATAGATTTATCCTTAATCAATGGATGGCGTCTTTATAATGGATTTAATTTCAATTTACACTTCACTGAGAATTCATTGTTTTTATGTGCCAATTCACATTTATATGGTGTATATAATTCCCATTGACATATTATATTGTGAATTTAATTATTCTCATGATATTATAATCATTTCCTAATTTCATCCTATAATAATATTTATTCTTTTATTTTCTAAAGTGGTAAAGGAGTCTTTAACTAAAACATTGTTTTAAATGTTTCAACAATTTATTCTAAAAAATATTTCTCCTTAGTGATCATGATTTAAAAAAGTTTTTAAAGATTTATTTATATGGTCATTAATGTTCAAAAATTTTAATTCCTTTAAAAGTTTCAAAGGGGTATGAGACACTTTGATTCAAAAATATCTTTATTAAATGTATTAATTTTTTTTGAAAATGGTTTGATAAAGCATTGATTATGTCAATATCTTGAAATGATATATTATTATTACAATGTGGAAATGTTATCTTTCTTTTATTATGGTTTTATGTGTTATGAATATGTTATGGTTATTTGTCATTGTTTAAGTATACTGGTGTTTCAATGATAAACCTTTGGTGGGTGAGCCCGAGATAGCTATCCAATACATTGGGTAACGTGACAAAGGTAAACATTAATGTTTCTACTAATAGATTTAGGGAATATACTATAATAGGTATTCCGACGTGACTCCATACATAATCATGATAGCTATAATGTAAGTTTGATATGGTTTCCACAAGTTACCTTTATGATTTTTGATTTTTATTTGTTATTCATAAATATTATTATTTCCTGAAGTATGTTATGATCAAAAAGTATGGTTTCATTGTTTTTTTTGTTGATTGGTTCATGTTTCCTTTCCTTATTTTGTAACCCTTACTTTGGTTTTAATGCTCATCCCAAGTTTTTGAAATGTTTTCCACATGAATTAAAGATGAATTTGGTCAAGGATGGGATCAAGGAAAACCTATGCTGTCTAAAACTTGTGACTAGACATGTTTCTTTTAAAGAGTTATTATTTTATGAAAACAATGGACACTGAGTGGTAGTTCCGTTATGTAATTTTCAATTTGATATGTAATTTTTATGGCCTAATTATCTACAATACTAAACCTGAAAATATACTCAATGTAAATTATTCATTTAATTCAAGATTATATAATGTTTTAAGGCTGTATTCTTATACTTGGTATCAGAGGTAGGTTTAGATAACTTTAGAGGTTTGGGTGTTATTTAAGCATAAGTGACTTAACCATAATGGTTAGAATATTAAAAATAGCGATAGTTATTTTAGATAAATTGAATGAGTTTAAGATAATATGAATATTCTATCTTAGTATTTACCATCATCATAAGATATTATATGATGATTTTACTGATATACTCACACTAACATTTTTGGTTTTAGTAAATGGATGAATCTAGCAGGCACCAAAGTAACAGTGGATGTGATGAAATATGCAACAGTTTTCTTAATGGGACACTAAATAAAATGGGAGCTTCAATAAGAACTCTTGTGGTTATTCTCAACCAACTATTTGGAGTCATGATTGACCACCTAAAACATGGTGATATTTATATGGCATCGTATATGTGAGAAACAATTCCCTATAGAAGTTCAGGTAATAATCATAAAGGTAAATATGTTAAAAAACCTATGTGTAAATGACGTGGAAAAATTAACTTAGGAAAATACTTCAAAGGTATGAGAAGATTCTATAGATGTTGGAATGAAGGTCATAAAGCAAGAACCTTCCATGGAAAAAGGAATCATCCAATTGACTCTAGGAAAGAGAAATAAGTTCTTTATTAGGGATCAATTGAAAGTTTTAAATGTGGCATGCATGGACATTAAACAAACAGATGTCATATGATGAAGTTTTAGGAATGGAATCACCAGGATCGTACAAATATATGTTTACCAATACCTAATTCCATTATGATTGAGGATGAAGAAATTGAAAATAACCAATGAATGGTATAGATTATTTCTTAACATATGTTATGATGTTATTGAATCTTAGGATATGATTCATGATTTTATTTGTAGGAATGAAATATTTCAGAATTAGTTGGTAAGGAATAGTTAATGGATCATGAATTATATTGAATAAGTAAGAAGTAAACATATAAGGGATTCAAGAGTTATGGTAGATTTTAAGATGATGAAATGCTAAAAAGTATTAAGTCTCTTTGGAGGATGGGATTAAATTATAATACGTTTTATAGTAGGTGTAACCAGGATGTTTGATATATGAAAATGTTATTCATGGAATAATTATCTTTTATTTTGATGAGTAGTGGTGGAATTTTATTTTGGAAGAACACATGTTTTTATTATGGACATTTCGTGATTTGGGTAATTTATGGAAATTATTGAACTATCATAGAGAATATGTGATCTGGTTAATTGCACTATAGTATGATACTGTTAGAGTAGTCAATTTTATTTTGAGATAAATGTTAATATTTACTGTGGAAGACTATATGATTAAATATTTCTGAGTTTTGGGTTACAATAATATTTTGGGTTACATTGAAGAATTTTAAGGACATTTGTTTATTGAATGGTCTTTGCCAAACTTTGGGTATTTTTTGTCGAATTTTGGGGATTAAGAGTAGTATTTATTTTTATAAAGCATTATCATTTCTTGGGTATTATCTAGTCTTATACTACAAGTTTTGTTTTTGGTTGATTTATAAAGATAGGGGAACTATAAAATTAATCTTTAATGGATTATATGATAATCTAGATGTGGATTCTAGGGATTTTAATGTGATTAAGTCTGTTTGAATACTCATCGTTTGGAGAAAATTTGAGTTTGTGGTAGAAATTAAGTAAAGGATTAGATTCTCCAAATAAGTAAGTATGATTACTTATGTTTTTATTTAATCTCATATATAAATTACTCAACTTTAGGAAAAGTAACATAAAATAAAAACATTGTCCATTAAATTTTCCTACCGGGGAATCAAATACCGTTTAACCTATCACATGTTTGGGATTTTCTTATGGTTAACTTTCTCCAAAACATGTTTTATACCACTCTCCATAAAACCTTGATGGTTTTTTTCTCTTCCATATCTATGTTTTTCTACATGGAATCCAAGTATGCGCTATCTCAGGCTAACATGGTATTTCTATTTCTTTATTTTAATGTGATATTTTTATTGACTCTTTCTAATGTGGAACTTTCAATGAAGTTTCCAAGACCAATTATAAAATTGCAAGGACACATTTCCCAATAGGGGGAATGATGTAACATCCCAGGTAAATAAAGAATATTAGTTTATTATATTTATTAAAAAATTTGAATTAAATATTAATTTTACCTTATAGTGGATGCAATTTTTAATGGCATACTTGATACGCAACAATGGGTTTCATTGAAAACTTTTGTTACACACAACATTGGGTTATACTGAAAAATATTAATATAATATTATTATTTTATATGGTAGTTATCACATAGTCATTGTATTGGTGGGAATGAACCAAACTAACCATATTATGATTAAAAATATTTCATAAATGTTTTTACATTTATCGAATAAATTTTAGAGGCATAAAATAAGAAAGAATATGATTTTAACCATAAATAATCTAGTATTCATTAAAAGGTTGATTTACCACCTTTTGGTGGAGAACCCTATTTAAATATATTTTTGGTCACTTTTATAAGTTCTATTTGAAAAAATAAAATTCTTTTTTAGAATTGGGACATCAAAATTTACTTTGGGTAAATTTCTGGTATTTTTTAAATAAAATTCATTTTTAATGAATAGTGAAAAAACACGGTATTTTAATTCAAAACTACCTTTTAATATAATATATTTATAAGGTTATATTATATTTTTAATTGATTTTAAAGTGTAATTATATTATGTTTTTACCATTTAATCCAATTTTTTCATTTGAAGTAATTTTACTTTGAAATTGGACAAAAATAAGTGTCAATCTTTTAATAGTTATTATTTCTATAAAACATGATTTTGTTTTGACAGCAGAAATTAATTTTAAATTAAATTATAACACTTATGTGTTTTGAATTTGTAAAAATGGATTCTATATTAGGAATAATGAGGTCAAAATTGTGTAAATAGGTTGATTTTATTCTTAGACAATATGAATATTTACTTCAGTAAAAATTTATTTATCATGTTTAAAGGGTAAATCTGGTAAATAAGGGTAAACAATTATTATTATAATAATATTAAATTACCCTAACATGTGTCCTAATCATATTGAATAATAAATTTCCGACCATGGGTATCTTTGGGTCTATTTTGGGACCCCATAGAGCCACTTAAGAGTGATAATGACACTTTATATTAATTAATTTAAAGTAAAGACAAAAATGACATAATCATATATGTTTTAGTATATCAATTTTTACATTGGGTTATATAAGTTTTCACTTCCAATATAAATATTAATTTTAAATATAAAAATATTTTCTATATCATGGTATTTGTTTTATAATTTTTAGACATCAAATAAATAAAATTATTAATCACACAATAATGATGTATTGTTTACCTCAATAATGAATGATTTAAATAAATAAGATTATACTGATTTTAAAAATATCAAAAACCTGTAAAATTCTTATTAGATGATTTTATTTATAACATGAGTGATATTATCTTTAACATTAATATGTTTTGGACCTTTAGAATCTGAAAATAATTATATAATAAAATAATATTTTTAAAAATTACTAAAGAGCTCATCCGCCCCCATATAAAAAGCCCACACTTTTAACCCATTCCTCACAATTCTAAAGCCTTTTGGATTGTCCAAACTCTACCCAATTAACCTACCTACATCTCTATCCTCCTTATATAAGCCTTACCCTATGAATAAGGCAATTAATGTAAACCTTTTGGTTCAAACCAAATGGAGACACCAAATTTAAAGGTAACGTCTTCTCTTAAGTTATTTTATTTTATTTTACTTCTCCTACCCCATAACTATTTTTATTCATTAATTTTATAAAATAAATAGTATACTAAATATAATAGGTTTTTATGATATTTATTCTATCTACACTTACACACACCTCCATCTAATGGATAAAGAACATATTGTTTTTGTGGACTGTGAACTACTGCCTCACAAAACGATGTTTGTTCAATCTTCTCCTACCACCTCTCATGGTGACCATTATGATAGTACTATATTTATATATGATATATATTATATTTATGTTTTATCTATGCATTTATAATTTTTATTTACAATCATACCTTTATGCGTTCTCATATGTGTAAATACAGTAATTTCATTTGAGGAAGTGCAGACTACCGCCCCCTCAAGGTGATAGTATTCATTCATGACATACATAGAACGTATAAAGGATGGAGTTAATGAAATTATGTAACATATATATCATATTATATAATAATTTCATTATAATATACCTATGTATCATTATGTTTTCATTCTATTAAATATGAAATAGAAATGAAAGTAGCGTTAATACGTACGTATAGCTTACTGTCTCCATGAATGGTGCATTTCATTTCTAATCTCCAAATGTTATGTAATATTATAAAAACATAAATATACTGGATATATATATGATATATATGATATCTAAATCATGAATAAAATTCTGGAGAAAATTTACTTTTGACCACATGACCAACTTGTAATTAAAGAAGTTCATTTTTGACTCAAGTACCAAATATCGACAAAACAACCATTATTAACTTAAATGATATTATAATCTTTATAACGTGGTATTAATTCATATAAAAGGAATAATAAACATTAAAAGGGTTCTTAATAAAGTATAAATTAACTTTATCTTATTATTTAGGTGATTAAAGAAAGAACGGGTCATGTCGGACATGAGTTAAGGGGTTTCTTATCTCACATTTAATTTCGTGAGATTTTCATTGTTTGCCACTTATTTAATGCATGTGGTGTATTTTTTACTACCATTTGATATATATTATCATGATTATCTTTATATTTATAGTATTCTAGGATTCATGTTTTAGTTATTGACTTTTGGTGATATTACTCGATTAATTAAACATGGTAAGGGGTTTTCATCTCACTTTTTATTCCTATGAGATTCATATTATATTTGCCACAATTTCAGTTTGTGTAGTGTATGAACTGACCATTATTGTAATATTTTTGTAATATACTTCCATTTATTGGTATCTAAAACTTCATTTTAAGATACTTCTTTCATGGGGTGTATGTTTCGTAAGTTACCATATCGGTAAGCGAACCTTTCACAATCCCCTTTTAAAAATACTTCTTTTTGTTATGTCATATAATTTACATCTTCTTATATTGGTATATTTTATTCTATATCCATTTTGATGAAAATTTTATTTAAAAGTGATGAGATACCCTTTACCCTCTCATCAAATATTTTCCAGAATTTTAATGTGTCGTCGTTAGGCAGACAAATTTCTGTAAGGTAACTTTTTAACCCCATTTCAATTTTTTGGGTTAAACTTATACTTGTTGATTATGTCATGATATAAATATGTGTGAATGAACTCTTAGTGTTTTAGACTGAATATAAAATCATATTTAGTGTATTTACATTTATCACACATAATTATATAATTTTTTTATCCTTAATCTATGGATACCGTCTTTATAAGGGATTTTATCTCAATTTACACTCCATTGAAACATAAATGTTATTATGTGCCAATTAAAATTAATATGGTGTATATAATTCCCTTTGAAATACTATATCTTGAATTTAATTATTCTCATGATATTATAAGCATTATCTAATTTCATCCTGTAATTATTTTTATTCATGTGTTTTCTAAAGTAGTAAGAGACTCTTTAATTAAAACATTATTTTAAATGTTTTAAAGAATTATAATAAAAAATATATCCCATTAATGAACATTTTTTAAAAATTATTTTAAAGATTTATTTATATGGTCATTAATTTTAAAAAATGTGAATTCCTTTAAAAGTTTAAAAGTGGAATGGGACACTTTGATTCAAAAATCACGTTATTAAATGTTTTAAATAGTTTTGGAAATGGTTTGATAAAGCATCGATTATGTCAACATATTGAAATGATATACTGTGATTTCCATGTGGAAATGTTGCCTTTAATTTATGCTTCTTTTATGTGTTATGAATATGTTATGGTTATTGGGCATTGTTAATGTATATGGGCGATTCCATGATAAACCTAGGGTGGGTGGGCCTGAGATAGCGCTCTAATGCATTAGGTAACGTGACAAAGGTAAACGTTAATGTATCTCCTAAGAGATTTAGGGAATATATTGTGATGGGTATTCCAATATAACTCCCTACAAAGCTGTGATAGATACAAAGTATGTATGATATGGATGCCACAAGTTACCTTTATGATTTATGATTTCTATGTGTTATCCATAAATCTTGTGATTTCATGAGGTATGTTGTGATCATAAAGTATGGTTTCATTGATTTGTATTTATTGGTGGGTTCATGTTTCCTTTCCTTATTTTGTAAACCTTACTGAGCTATTTATGCTCAACCCATGTTTTTTAAATGTTTTCCATAGGACTTAAAGATGAATAGCGTTAAAGATGGGATCAAGGAAAATTCATGTTGTCTAAAACTTGGAACTAGATATATTTCATTTTAAGAGTTTTTATTTTATGAAAAAAATGGATACTGAGTAGTAGTGTCTACATGTAATTTTCAAGTTGAAATGTTATATTTATGTCCTAATACTCTAAAACTCTATTCCTGAAAAGATCCTCAATTTGAATTATTCATTTAATTCAAGACTATGTAATTTTTTGTAGTCAGATTCTTATAAAAACTCATAATTGAATAATGGTTTGATCTCAAGTCAATAGTTAATCTCTTATTTATGTCTAAGTGAATATTCTTCAATAAAATCATTTTATTCTACCTTTATTTGAATTTTGTGTTATTAACTGCATGAAATGGATTATTTATAAATGTCCATATCAATTTATGATGAAGGTAACTCAAAATTGATATTCTAAATAATGATATAATAATTTATTAGTGCTAGGGTGAATTCAAACATCCAATAGAAATTATTTATATATTTTGGGTCATAACTGATATCCATGAATGTTACTTATCACATTAAGTTTGAGAGACACATACCATCTATGATATACTAATTTTTCAGAGTTTTTTATGCCTTTCATGAAAGATTTTCTAATGTTTCTTGGAAAAATAATTTGTTTTATTTGAATTTATACATAGAGAAACACTAATTTTAAAGTATCCATATTTAATAGTCCCAATTTAGAGGTATGAATTTAAGAATAATCTAAAGGTGATTATTGTTAAGGGATTTATTCAGGCATGTGTGTCACCATAGGGTGCACAAGTTCATTTTTTAACAGGAAAGATAAAGAAGTGTGTATCATCCTTTATTATGGAGAACATAAGAAAATCACAATCAAGAACATGTATATTATACTCTGTATAGATGGTGTATTTGATAAATTAGGAGGAGTTCAATACTTTTACAAAAAATAATAATAACGGTAATAGTAGTTGAAGGAAAAATGTTGATCCATACAAAATAAATCATTCCTTATGAGGTGTGGACACTATCATAAAAAATTTATTCTATTTTTTCATAAAACTGACCATGTTATCTTCGTGGATTTATTAAATATATTCCTTATAGATTACCATGATATAGTTTTTTAGTCTTTATAGATGATACTCTTATATATTAAATGTTATAGGAAGAGTATAAGTATCAATTTAAAATTATACTAAATAACCTAAGGAAAAATAATTTATATTCAAATTCATTATGTGTGAATTTTGGATTTTAAAAGTATCATTCATAGGTTATTTAGTATCATGTGTGGGTAATTTTATGGATCCTTTAATGATCAAAGTTATTAAGAAATGGTGAAAAACAACTACAATTACTAATATCTATATTTTTCTTTGTTTTAGAGGATATTATTAATTTCATGTATGGAATTTATCATTTTCATTCAAGTCCACTCAATAATATAACTCAGTAAGGTAACCATGTTCTTTTGAACTGATGGATGTGAGGAAAATTTCGTTGAATGGAAGAAAAACTTATTTTGTCAACATATTCATATAATACCATATAATAGACAAGGATTTATAATCTTTATGTATTCATCAAATAAGGTAAAATGATTTTGTTCCCATGTAATAGGATATTTTTATATGTTTTTAATCATAACAATTGAATGTTCGTGATCAAAAGTTTCCAACTCATGATTTGGAGTTAACTGTGGTGATTTTTCCACTAAAAATATAGAAAAATTGTAATTATGGAGAATAATGAAATATATACATATATTTATATTGATAATAAAATATAAAATAATATATTCACTAAAAATTATTAATATGTTATATAGAATGTGGTTGGAGGTAATTGAATAGTATTATTTCATAGTACAAAACAACTATATGAATGAAGCTAAGGTTGAATATTATCTATGATAACAGGTTCATTATCTCTCATATTTGATGAGAATAAATAAAGATCCCATATTTCATAAATTTAAATGACTAGATATAGAAATATTTTACAAAAGGGGGGATATTTTTCTCCAATGAATGTTCAACCATATATCCTTGTTATGATTAAAGAGAGAAAGTAGAAATATGTTCAGATGAAAAAGGTGAGAAATTTCATTTATTTTAATCATTATATTGATCGAATGATGAGAATTATAAATCATTTCATTCTTCCATAAATTATATATTTTAATAATGAGATTATGGATGATCTCTCAAGTTCATCAATCTGTATTCATCCCATAATTTTAAAGATGTAAACCAATTTGACATATTATTTCTGGAGTGATACATGAAAAAGGATATTCATAAATATATATAATGGTGCTTTGTATGTCAAAAAAATTTTCGGATAAAAAAGGTCTAATGGAGTGTTACATCCATGACCCATAATAGAATGGAAATAGAAAAACATCACCATGGATTTTATTATAAAAGCCCTGAAACATCTAATGGCCAAAATCCTATTTGAGTTATAGTCGATCACCATAAAAATATAGTGAAATTAATTTCTATAATAGATGATTAGTATGTTTATTATATTTCAATAATATACATTAATGAAGTGGTTAGGATTTATGTGGTATCACTCTCTATTCTCTCTGATCGATATATGAGGTTTAACTCAATGTTCCAAAAATTTACATATAAATTTTCAAATACAATGTTTAGTTACCAGTTATAATTCACATGAAGATAATTATTCTAATAAAACCCTTCAAACACCAGAGGATATGTTGAGATCTATATCTATGAAATTCAATGGGGGTTATGATAAAAACCTTCCTCATGTAATGTTTTATTACAAAAAATAAATTTCACTGGATTATTCACATGGATAGTTATGGGTAACTCTCTAGTAGTATGTGTACAAATCCAATTTGATGGGATGATGTTAGTGAAAAATATATTGGGGACTATTATTGTTGAATAAATGGTTGGTATTGTTAGATAAATTAGGAACCACATTAGAGTATCTCAGAGTCGATGGAAATGGTAACCTAAAAGTAATTGTTGAAATTTAGAGTTTAATGTTTATGAAAAGATATAAATAAAGATTTATTCTTAGTATTAGTTTATTGGAATCTAAAATAAACGAAGTTTAATCACATGGTGTGTCACTACCTATTATATTCTTCATCGATTAAGGATAAAAATGTTTAATTTGGTTCTTCCATAGAGCCTATATCTTGTCAATGATGTGTTTCATATATATCCCTTGAGGATGTTCATATCTAATCCATCACATGAACTAACATTAAATTTTATATAACTAGATAATTAAATTTCATATGAATAATAAAATTTTGATATCATTAATAATAGATTTAATATTTTATAGAACAACACTGCTCACATGGTTAAAGTCCTATATAAGAATTTAGATTTCAAAGAAGCTACAGGGGAACATGAGAATGTAATTAAATACTTGTATCCTTATTTTATTTATTTGAATAAATTTTTTTGATGGAATAATTTATTTTATGGGTGGTAGAGGGTATCCCCATAATATTACATGAAATAATTTTTTCAAATAGATTTAATTTTGTCGATATATTTTCTTAAAAGTAACACGAGGTTTAGAACAATACCATATAATATTTCCCTACTATAAATTAATGTGATGGTTATTTCATATTCATTGGATTTTTTGTTAAAAAATAAAAAAATAAAAAATTTAAATATATGGTTTCACAAGTATAAATGAATTAATTTTTTATCAATTATTTAGAAATTAAAATAACAACCAATTGAAAATAATGTAGTTGTTTTTTAGATTTATATTTTTATGATTGAAATGTGTTTTTAATAATAAAATAACTTGATTCAAATTAGTGAATAATTTTAATGACATTTATATACTATATATTCGATCATATATATTAAATTATGTATGTTATATTATCTAGTGATGGGATATGAATAAATCCATTGTTATTCTTAAAAACATATACGTTTAAAAATAATTTTCAATCTATTTTTTCCCACATATTTAATATTTATATATGAAACATAAATAAATTGAATATATAAAACTTATTAAAAAAGTTTAATTTGAAGGATCAAATATTTTTAATAAGACCCATTTATTGTTGGTTAAAATGAATTTAAGTGATTGTAAATTTTTTTCAACATGGCAAGGGTAGAAAAGGTAAATAGGGTTAAATTTTTTTATTAGGATTTAATTTTTTATAAAATATTCTCTTATCCTATTAGATGATTACAGTTCATAAATTTCCATCCTATTATCATATATATAGACACTTTGTTATATAATTTATTTAATATGATGTTTATATTAATTTTTAGAATGGGAAAACACAAAAAGACTCAATTTTTTTAAATATGTATTATGTGTTCACATAGAAAAAAACTAATGTAGTGAAAAATATTATAATTTATTTAGTTCATAATTAAATTATTTTCATTAAGGTAATTTATTTATAATTCTAGTTATTTAAAAAAATTTCTTAAATTTGAGAACAACACATACCAAATGTTTATTCAATTAAAAATAAGAAAACAAATTATTTTAACAATATTTACAGCAATATAAAATTAGTGATTTATTGTGTTTATTTAATTATATAGGAATATATTACATATTAGGTATGGGTGGAAATATTATATTCTCAGTTCTATATTCTTTTTGTGTTATTAAATTAAATTTAATTGAATATTTCAAAAATTCACCTTAATGATATATTATAATAAATATTATTTTAATTATTGAATTAAAAATTTAAAAAAATATTATCTTTATCCAAGTGGATGGAATATAGGAGATCATGTCAGCCCTAGTTCTTTTGTGATAAATTTTCTATTTATGGTAAAATTCATAAGTATTTACCGTTGAAATAGTTGTAACAATAGTTAAGGTAAAAAAATTATGTTTGGGTGTAATCTGAAAAATATGATAGAAAATGACAACAAAATAAATCTAAATTTCATTCTATAATGTTAGCTATAAAATATCATATTTTTAATTTAATTTAATTAAATTTGTAAGCATTTTTCCTTAGAAATAATTTATAATATTTTATCCTTTAAGAAATTCTACTTGCATCCTCTCCATCCATTATAAATGGAAACCCATCATTTATCTTCACTAAACCACTTTGGTTTAACTAAACTAACCAAAACCAGTGAAAATTTCTTCCCAAATTCCCTATCGAGGTTATATTGGTTATATTATCCCCGAAATACCAACCCAAGGGTCCATGTTAGGGGATCAAAGTGAGTTCTTTCAAAGAAGATGGAATAACCTTAAAGGATCACCTTATTTTTATTTCTTATTTTACCACTCTCAATCCATGGAATTAATACCAAACTAGAAAATAGAATCCAAAATATAGTAAAATGTTTTTATTATTATTAAAACACAATTATCAACATTATATCACATTAAATGTGAAGTGAAATTATCACTTCTGTGTATGTACAACTTGTCATCTACATTTATTGATAAAATATATTTTTCATCACAATAATTTATGAATGGATATTTTGAGGGTTATAATTTTTTATATTTTATATTTATGTCATGATTATACTACTATTATTATAATATCACATCAACGTTTAATCATTCCATCATATTGTAAAATTATAACATCATTCATGCTTATCTATGGAATACCACTTCCACAATGTGATGTGATATTTTATATCAATTTCACATGGATTATAATAATAATATATTCTTTTAATATATATGATATATTTGTTGTAATATTTATTTTGGATGGGTGAAATGTCATTTAACTTTTTCTATATTATTAATCAAAAATCATTAAAAATGTTAATGCATACGTTTGGCCAACCGCCTCAATGGACCGTTAAATTGATTTATATATATACAAATTTTATTGATAAATCTTAATATATATGTTGAAAATAAAACCATAGGAACCTAATGCTAGTATGTTACTAAAATATTGTTGAATAAGATACAATAAAGTTTATCCATAAGGAATGAATAATTTAGTTGTCTCGATAAACAATATGCATACATGGTTCTAAAATTATATTGGATTACACAAATTTAAAAATAATTTTTTTAGAATAGAATTATTCCATATACCATATCCATGGTTATATTCCATAGTAAACATAATGTAATCTTGGTAATGGAAAGAAAATAAGGGGGGTCTCACAAATCTCAGTAAGGTTTAATGTCGCAACCAAGTCCAGAATTCCATCAAACCCAATATCCATCCCGAACCAAGAAAAGAACTAAAGGCATTCTTGATTCCCATGAACTTAAATATAATTTCAGGAGTTAATTTTATAACAAAGGGGAATTATTTTTTTCCAAAGTATAACCATGATAAAATATATAAATTGAACAAGAGGAATAACCCCCAATTACTGAATCTCTATAAATACAAAAACTTATCGCAATACAAAAATTTAAATAAAAATAGAATATAAATAAAAATTTGAGATCTAACCACACTACATGTTCTCCACATGACCACTCAATCATCACCAATCTGAAGACCAAACTACCCCAAAGGTGAGCAACAGAACTAGAGACCTTCAAATGTAAAATATCTTAGGTCTATAGAAAAAAAGTTATAGGTAGGGTTAATTCTTTAATAGAAATGTAGGTAATCACAAAAGGGTCCATGCATTTTCTATCCCAAAAATTTCCACAAACTTAGTTTGGATTTTCTATAAAAAATAGGGGTTTTCGTTTTTTAATAAAAAATGCATCATTCCTTTTTTTTAAAACAATACACACAAAATCTACATTTTCAAACATGGATTATGATTTTAAAACCAAATCCCAAACCAAAATCCAAACAAATAAATAACAAGATATTATGTAAATTACTAAGAATTATAAGAAAACCAATTACATTTAAAAAAATAAGAACATAAAGATAAAAAATGTGGTCGTATCCTAAACATCCCTATAATGATCCCTTGATGTAATTACGTCGGACACTACCACCAAAATATTATGCAACTCTATAGTCTGTAACCCACCTATCATTCTAACTAACAATACAGTGGCATAATCATAACTGGCCTATGAAGATCCAAGGTCTACCAACCCGTATAATAGTGGTTTATAAGAAACCATCACTAAAACCTATAAAATATTCCCTAGAACCCTGTGGAAATAGTACATCGTTAATTGAGGAGGTCTTCACATGAATAAATCGCCTTACCTAATACCACCACAAATTCATACCCCAAACACTGACACTCTCCATGAAATAACCCACTATTGGGAAATACTCGATAGGGGTTCTATTCTGGTGAAATACCCTTCTAAAATGCCAACTATTTCATTACATCACATTATTCTTTAAACAATTTCTCAAAATATGATATAATTCTTATCGGGCATTTGTACATTCAAAAACCACAAATCATTTCAAATGAATTATAAAATACCAACCCATCCTTAAATAATTCAAATTTCAATAAATTAACAAAACTATTCAAAACTATTCTCAAAAAAGAAATATTTAACACACCATAAATTAAATATTGTCCAAATAGGCCCCTATACCATTTAGTTTCGAAATAACATTTCAATGTAAAAAATGGGAAAAAGTTATAAGAAAACTGTTTAAAATACCATTAAATTTTCTCAAGTAACCAACACATCATTTATAAATCAGTTAACTATTTTGGGACTTCTAATGGTGAAGAAATGGGAAACCTTTTGTTAAAAATTAATGTTAATAGAAACCGTCATTTTCATATTCCATCATCATTTGAGTTCCCATCCATGTGTGTACCATGGGAACCCATGGTTGTGCCATCATCTAATATAATAGAGAATTTTTCCATCAATCATTTTATAAAAAAATTTAAAAACAAAATTTTCCATTATACAATACATCTAGTCACACAGTGTCAAAAAAATCAATAAGAATTAAAAATCAGGATAATCCTTCCAAAACATTTTCCAACATATCATTATATCATAAAGAGTATTATAAACTACACACAATACCCAAATCATGGTTTCAACCAATATATCATAACATAATAATGTCCAATTAACAACACATGTGCTCAAATTCACATTAAAACTAAATTGTAATTTTAACAAACACTTTGTGTGCCTAAAAATTCATTCATTGTAAATGAAACACATTGTTAAGTAGGTACCATTTAATTTTTTTTATTATTTTGAATAGTAACCAAAATAAATTTTTGTCACCATCATTAGGGTAAAGGATGTAATTAAGCAATAAAATAATATGTTAAGGAAACATATCACCATAAAACATATTCTTATTACATTTGATGAGTTTCTTACATCACATTCCATAAAATTTTAAATAATATGGTTTCTTAGTGGAATACATCATTAATTTTAACTCTTATAAAAATTATGTATAATAAATATTCAATAATAACAATTTAATTCTTTTAATTCTATACTATTTTATGACACGAATAAAGATAATTTAATATAAATTATACATAATTATTTTAATAATAAATTTATTTTTTTTATCATGTTAATTGTTTTTAATTGTTATAGAATAAATATTTAACCTAAATTACTATCCAATAGTGACATAACATTTATTTAGTTAATAGAAAAATAAAATAAATGATTTTGAAAATATTAAAAGAAAAATACATTGAATGAATTATTGTGTCCAATGAATTTTGTTGGAATGAATAAAATAGTTTTGTGGTCTAAAGTTATTATAATTGAATTAAATTATTTTCATACTGATTTTAATGTCAAATTTAATATGTATTTTAGAAAGGGAATAAATTTTATTTTATAATTAATAATATTTTATTAAATAATTAAAAACTCTTAAAAATAAAATATTCATGAAGTTGGATTTTTTATGTTTACCAATTTCAAAAATGTTCTATTTATTGAAAAAATTTCATTTTATAGAATCTATATTGACTCTTAATATTTAAAAGATTCATTATCATTTTAATTATAAAAAAGGTTAAAGATAGTTGAAATAATCAGATAAATGAAAAAAAATATAAAAATTTCAAACATGTATTGGATGAAATTATTTACACCCATACAGATGATATATAAAAAATAAATGAAATTGGATCCTTTTTTATAAGAACATTCATTTATATGAATTTATAATTTCAAGTCATTTCAAGAGATTTCATCCCCTTAGGTGTAATGGGGTACCACATATTGTCTTTTATTCACACATAAAAAAATTTAAAATTTAAGTTCCCTTAGAAAATCCCTCCATATCTTCTCTTTCCATGATCTAGTGTACTTATTTTAGTAATAATTAAAATTGGATATTGTTTAATGTGTGATGTAATACATGTTTTTTGATGAAGAAGAATAGTCTACAATGGAATTTTGAATTCTTATTTCTTCTTATACATCCATAAAATATTATAAAAATTTATTAAATAATAAAAACTATCTTCTATACTATTTTTTATTATTATTTTCATTAAATCACAAACATTCATCTCCTCTTCCATCAAACGAGAAAAAAATCACAATTAATTTATATAAAAAACCACTCCCTCATGAACTGATGTAATTCATATTACTTTACCTCCTCTCAAGGACGTTTATAATGGTATATTTAATGAATATTTATTTAGTTTATAATATTATTTTTCTTATATAAATTTTAATTATTATTTTAACTCATTTACACCATTCATCTAAAATGAAATCAATTTTCTTTTGTACTTATAATTGACCATCTCTATTAGTGGTATAATTAAATTTTAATATCTACAATTCATGAATGAATCTAATTATATATATACATATTTTATGAATATAAGTTATATTAATATGATGTTAAAATTTATAGATATTATCAATCCAAGATTAATGAATACATATTGAGACTTCTAAACCTAATCATTCATAAAAAACATTATTTTTATCAAAAGGAACATTGATTTTAATAATGATTTTTTCACAAAAATGTATAAATATGTTATAAGAAAATCATGTCTGGTTATGTATATATAATGTAAATTTAATAAATTTATAACAAATCAGTATTTATAACAAATATTTTGTAATTTTTATGATGAAATATGAGACTTAATGAAAGTGATCTCCCTAAACCACCCATTTTTCGTGTTATGAATATTCTCACTCTAAATAAAATTTCTCTAATTTGATATAACATATTTCTTTTAATTTTATTATATATGTCTAATAAATATATTTCCATCTCATTATCTCAACCATTTATGGAGTCATGCTTTACTTAAATTTATTTCTTAAATATCACTTAAAAATAAAACTACATCAAGTGGAACTTTTCTTTGAATTAGTCAATTTATATAACAAACATTTAAAATTTTGATTCCCAAATTAAATCCTTATTTTAAGGACAATGATTATCTACTCATATATGAAAATCCACAATAATTAATTCATTCCTTTCATTGAAATCATCATAAATATTTCATTGATTATGATACGAGGAATGATTACATAACCCATTTAATTACATTAGTATTTCTTAGGATTATGAATTATGATTGATTTCATTTTTGTTGAACACATAATCATAAAAATGTTATGATATTTAAACCCTGATAGATATATATAGAATATATATATATATATATATATATATATATATATATTAATGTTGGGTAGTTTCTATCACACATGTCATCCTCTCCATAGTTATCTTAAATATACCATCTCAACCTGAAAATATTACCCCACATTTATCATATCTTACTCATGATTTACCTCTCCCAATCCCAGGTTTTACACTAAAAATATATTTTTCAATCTTTTCTTTTGGTTTCTACATAATATTTGGAAACCTATTAATCCTCCCTCTACAAACAATGTCAGGTTAGTAGTGAAAATATATTCTGACATCCTCACCTTTGACTATTGCTTTATCTTCAACCACCATTTCCTAATATGTATACCACCACTCTCAGGTTATATGTGAAAAGTTCTTCATCCATCCTCTCTTATGACAATTGATAATTATTTATCCTTTTTCGTATCATTAATCCACCAACTCTATTGAGAACATTGATTCCTTTATGATCATCTTTGATAGTTTCTTCATCTTCGACCACCTTCACCACTTCTATATACCACCGTATTTGGGTTACCTCTTAAAACATACTGCTCCATAATCACCTTTAATTACATCTAAATAGTATACCACCTTAACCTCCTCTTTCTACCCCCACTATATTTCTCTCAAATCCATACTCTTCTAACTAACGTGTTGCCTCTCTTTCTCTTTTGGTTACCCCCTCGCAATACTTTCTATTTTCTGTTACACCATCTACCGCCATCAATGACACCGACCAACCTATTCTCAAACCCCTTTACCATCACTAACACCTCATTCAAAGATAATACAAATGCATATCTCCTCAAGTGGTATGTTCTCATAATGTTTTTGAAATTTTCTCAATTATTTCCATCATGATTTATTTGAAGTTAAAAATGATTTAATAAAATGATCATACTATACATATCCTACTATGATACACAAACTATCCATAACCTACTCTTCTAAACCTTTGTTTCATGAAAAAATCATTTTTATTAGTTTTTATAGTGATTTTATCATTGAATCAAATTCTTCTGTATCATTAGAATATGTAAATGATTCTATAAAAAATAAAATTATTCCATTGTAATTCATTTAGATTTAATATATATTTCATTAATATGAGTATAATTGAAAAATATTACATTCAGAATAGACTAATTATTCTAGTTTACAAGATATATTATGTATACTCTGATCATATTAGTGCATAACATGATTATGTTGAACTCCATGACAATTAAATAAAAATTTAAACAATGCAAACAAGTAAATATTATTGAGTTCACTTGAAACTCACAAAGAATACTACTTAATAACAATGGTACACAAGTTTTATTATTTTTATTGAGTTCACTTGAAACTCTTCTATTATTTATTATTCAAATAGTATATATATATTTATTATATTTTCACTTTTACAGGATCAATATCTATTGAAAATATTAATGAAATTAAACCTCTAACACCAACAGGAAGCACACAAAGAGAAACATCAATTCCATTTTCACCTATACCCACTGATTGTAAGTTCAATTCAAAATGGCTGTTATATTTTTTTCTCTATCATTATTAACATCATAATATCATAAATTGGAAAAACTATCCATTTTCTTTGAGAATGTATATATTTTTTCTATAATATTACTATTACACGATCAAGCAAAATTGCAAATTGTTCTACACTTGAACCACTCATACAAACTAATATCTGACATAGATGAACATAGATTCCATTATCCCATATATCCACAAATAGATAATTCCTTCTAATATTGACATAAAAATTAGTTTATTTCATAGTGACAAAATAACCATATATTGGTATAATTAACATCTCTCTATTTGGTAGTCCATCAACAATGTTCTAATTTTTCAACCTTATATACTAGATCAATCAGGGGAAGAAAAAAAAAGATACCCTTATAGAAAAATTCATTTATTATGTGAGTATGTTTTCGTTGTACGATCGTTAACTATATGATTATCATCATATCCTTATATTAAAAAAAATCATTTTTATTTAATCATTCATGGAATGGATAAAAATGATGGTAATTTTACTGAGTCATCCCATGATCCCTCATAACATTAAGCAAAAAAAATCTAGTACACATTTTTTTCTCTCATTTCAATATTAATTCTTATGCAATTAAATTCTAAAATCAATATTTCACCAAATACTACATTTAGAAACTAAAATACCATTTAAACTAAGGGTATATTATTAACTTATTCTAAAATATCATAGATTACTTGAATATATATATACACAGTATAATAATTAATGAAATTATAAATAGTTTTGTTACATAGTATTGTGGGCCCTATTATCAGTAATGAGAGCCCTATTTTCATGTTCCCATGGACTCCCTTCAATTCCACTATTTTTTTTGTTCACATTCGCTTAGTCTATTACTGCACTTATCTAGTCATGTTTTTTATTCACCTATTAATTTTTTATGATTTATTATTCATTGTTCCAATACACTATAATTAATAACAATACATGTTACTCAAACCAAAATTATTGACTACCTCCTATATATAAACTATTTAATTACATTCTTCTTCAATAACACCATAACCACTTGCATTGTAGGTAAACCTTACTAGCATTAATGACTAATTCTGGTATACTTACTGTTTTCTTATTTTAGTCTATTCATTTAGTCTTAAAATGGATATCCATAAAATTTTACCAACATTGACCTATTTATTTTTTCTTTTTATTGTATGAGAACATGATTTTTCCCGAAATGCATTTCCAGTATCTATTTCTTGTTTAACATAAAAAAAATTTAGAAAGGAAAAAATTATTTTTTTTATTTCATCTCAATAAGAAAAACTACATCAATTGGGGGTTGTGTATGAAGAACAATATTCCCTTCAAATTGTGAATTCTAATTTTCATTTTAGTGTAATTTATTTGTTTAACTTTTTTTTTCAAATTTAACATCTTTATTCATTCTTTAGATAGAATGTTTCTGAAATATATATTTCAACGTATTCACGTTATAATAAATATGGAGGTCAACTATCTTTTTCACTACACTATATGAGTTAATTTCTATATTTTGTTTATTTTATTTATTTTTAATCTTCTCATTCCATTTTGTATAAATATTCTAATTTATGTATTTTGTTAATTTTACAAATTTCCAATAGTTTAATTCTATTCTATTAATTTATTTTTTCATACACTACAATGAATTGACTCTTAAAGATTTTTCAATTCTTATAAACTAATTACATTCCAAAATAATTATTTTTTTCTAATTCATGTTTCCTTTCATCCCCTCTCATAAAATTTCTCATATGAGTTTCATAGTATTTCATAATGTAATAAATCTATTATATACTATAATGAAATGTATTTTTAGTGTTGGAAAACATAATTTATTAAAACCACATTCAATCAGAATGTAATTTTTAGTATGTTCTCAAATAATTAATTTTTTTTGTAGTTTTTTTCTCAGACATGTATTTTGATTCAGTAATACTATGAGTGTTTGAATTTATCATCTATTAAAACATTATTGGTTTTCATTATACTCTTTGTTAATCATAATATATTATATGAAATGTGAAAACATGTTATTATATTTTTATTATAATCATCTATATAACATGTCAATCCTTCTTCACCCATCATTTAATTTTTATTTTATTTTATGACTTTTATTTTTCAAATTTTTATTCTTTTCATTTTAATTTATATTCTACATGAGTGAATGTCCTAAATGTCAATGTGATATTATTATGTGACTTTTTCTGCTTCAAATTAGATCTTTTGAATTTATTTCTATTCATCCATGATGTATTTTCACCCAATATGTTTTTTTGTATCTATTTTTCTATTAAAAGGATTTTTATTGTGTATATTGCTTATATTTTAATATCACTAATAATATCTATATTTAATTACAGTATCCATGTAATATAAAGTTAAACACTATGATCTGATATTTTACAACTCTTATTTATTAATAATTGATTATTCAATGTGGATAATATTATTAAGAAATATCTTATCATATGGAAAAAAATATTGTAGAAGCACATTCCAGAAATAAAATAATCCTAAATAAGAGTAGGATACAATGATTATTATTCTGATCTATAGGTTTGGAAATTTTTAATTTATTATTTTTTTCCTCACTTTCATATCTACATAATATGTTTTTTTAATTACTGACCCAATGTATAGTTTTATATATTATATCACTACTTTACATTCTTTTTTAATAAAATTCACTTCAAATAGTACAAGTCTACCATATTCAAATAGAAATGAATAATTTTGCAACCTTTATCAAGTACCAAGGTTGTTTTATTAATGTACTTCTTTCATGTAATTTTAAACTAAAATAATGAGTCAAAATTTCTATATTAATTTTCCTGGTTATAATATAATCTAATGTATTCAAATTGTTTTAACATTTGATAATGAATGATTCAATGTGTTCATATAAATGTTTGGAATGATTGAAAAAACGAATGAAATGTTTTCAAGAAAACCTCTCACATCACATAAGGAACTAAATAATGTTTCTATGCTATAATTTTGACTATACCATTTCTATAACACTTTTTATTTGAATATTAGTGTTTAGTAGATTACATAAATTATATTTTTGGTTAATCAGTGTATTTCTTTGCATCCAATAAATTAAATGTTACTAATAAAGTATTTTGAGTAAAAAATAACAATGACCATTACATGGTCCTAGGTTCATTTCGACACCTCATTTTTATTTAAAAAATACAATATTTTTTTCAATGTTAAATATATTATTTTGTAATAAAATATATATGATCCAATTATATTAGTTGAAATCATATGATTTGGCTGTTCATATTTCTATATATATATCATTATCAATTTTCAATGATCACTCGCTTCTATCAGTTATAGTGATCACTCTTATCACAAACATTCACTGTTATTATTAGTGTGTTTTTGTTATAATTAATATGATGTGTCATATAAACTATCTATATGATTTTTTCATGATAAATGATTGATAAAATATTAATTTTTATTTTTATATTGTCTTTAAATTATCTTATCATACTATTCATCATTGCATTTAACTTTAAATACTACTTAGTTTCTGATATACATTAATCAATTCTGTAAAAACACTTGATCATGATCCCTCTTTTTTTAAAAACTTTTACCATTAATTTAATGTAAATATATCAAGAATCATATTACATTTCACTTCATGGTGTGATAGATTCATTGCATTATTATAGAGCATTAAAAAAACAAAGGACCAATACCACGGAGAGATAATCATAGAGTGATGGGGTTAAGTGGTTTTTGAAGATTAATTATTGTTTTGTACTGAATGTTTAATAAGGATTAGTCAAAAATTATTTCTCTTTTATATCATCTTTTATTTATTTACTCATATCTTGGAAATTTTTTCAAATGAAGCATTAATCATCTCAACCAATGATGGTTTGTTTTCTATGGCTCAGTTGAATATATTTAAAATTTTTACTAAGAGGATATTGGAGCCCTTAGAGAACAATCACACTTCTGTATCCCTTGAAATTCACTTGTATAAAACCTTCAGTTGCCTTCTGTTTCAATAGATCCACTTGCAAACCAAGTATCCCATGTTGGGTGAAACGACCACCCAAACATTAAGAATCGTTGATAAATGTGGTTCATGAAGTTACTTGAACAATAAATTAGTCTTCATGTGAGTTTATTCCACTTTAGAGGAGATCAATTGAGTGTTAGTGTTTCAGCCATTGGGATTGGGATGAATGCATTTAATGCAAGGTGCTTGACTAATGGTCAAGGTGATGTTAGGCCCCTTACCGATATTTACACAATCCACATTGGGCCTGCGTATCCAGCCCTTTTATTTCTTTATTTTTTTTATAGGTCTTTCATTACAATAGTAAATAATATAGGGATCATAATTTGAATTATCCAATTGAATCTTTACATCATTCGTGAAATTGATTTTTCCATCATGAAGCCCATATATAAATTTTTATACATTATTAATTCAATTGAATATTTTCTACTATGATTGTGATTTCTAAACACTTCCTCTAATTTATATTCCATTATTATGAACCAATCATTTCTGTTTTAAATATATTTAGTATTAATATGAACTATTTTGTTTCCAAAATGTTATTTTATTATTGAAAATACGAATTGTTTTATAGCACCATGTGAATGCACATGTGATGAATTTTTGTGGTAAATTTTCATTCTCTTGAGGTATTTTGTATGGGATTTTGGAGTAAAAAAATACAATATGGGACTATATCCACCACATGATATTGTTTCGATTGTTATACTTTTGTTATTCTTGTATCATGTTTTGTGGTAATTCTACATTTTCTTTTTTAAATGAATATATTATAATTGTTTCTTTATATTATAATCCCATGTATTTTTCATTATTATTATATTTTATGAATCCATGATATATCTTTGACTCATAATTAATGATTTTTTATAATTTTTATTCGATTAATTGGATTTTAGCTCAGTAATTTTGAATATATATTGCACATGATATGTCATGTTGTTTTTAGAGATCAATGGGATTTAAAAGTTCCTTATAGTTATTAATATAAAGATTAATTTTTTATTTTTTTATTATATATTCCTAGTTTTAGGCCCAAACAAGGATTATATACCCTAAGAGGGGGGTGAATCATGTTATGGATATTTTATTGAAAAATTTTCCTTCCTCACTAGATCTTTAACTCTTTTTTAAAACGGTCACTTCATTTTCACATTATTACTTATTTCAATATTATACTTTCTCCAATTAATAGATTTGGATTCATATAATGTAGTGAAATAAATAAATCCTAAGGAAACAATTATTTTTAATTATTTCACATCCACTATGTTGTTTCTAAGGTGCATACAATTAAAATGTAATGAATCCACTAATTCTAAATGAAAATCGTGGTTTTGAAAAGATTAGTTCTGTTAACAAGCTCACCACTATAAAAGATTTAGGTATCGATCACAAAATTAAAATAGTCACTCAATCGATCATTCCACTGATTATTTTCTCCCCAATAAATTAACTTTTTCTCACTAATACTATATAACAATCTACTTTTGATCACATGAATAAATATGTTTTATGCCTTATTTTAAGAATCAGAAGTTAAAATTACATTCACTATATGAATACAATGTTTCCATTGATTTAATGGGAAATACCTTTTCAACAATTTCTTTATTCCAACTTCATTCATGATTCTAACACCTATCAAGAAGGTTACATAGCCTCCAAGAATAATCCTCCTAATTTGATGATCACATAGCCTACATGAATCAACTTCCTTTCAAAATTATCATATAGAATTTAAAACAAAAAATCTTTTGAGAATATAAAATTTCCTTCATGAATCAACTTCCATTTTTAACATTCACATAGAAATCATGTTGTAATTAACTTCATGCTGCTTAATCATTTTGAAAGATTATCTATCCTTTGTAAATAGACCTTTGTAGAAATAACATTCAAGAAAAACCACAGTTTATTAACTTCAAGAATATAGATCCTTTGCGTTTTTATTATGGGTTTCTCTCATCTCTTATCATGGGGATCAAGAACAATTTATTGGTGTTTCCACCTGTTTGAAAAGTTGAATTTATTTCCATCATATTTTTGTAAACCTCTATATTTTTGTTCGTGAACCACCATGTCTTCATAAAAAACTATGGAAATTTTTTGTTCATGAATCTTATCTTAGTTTTATTGTTTCGAAGACTTTCAATCATGAAAACCTTTGTTCTTGAAGATTCATAACTTCCTGAACCCCCTTTCCTTCAGATACCACCAATTTTATTTTGAAAAATCAACCCCCCATGAAACTAATTCTTTTTCCATATTTTAATGATTTGGTCCTGGAAATACAACATCATGAATCTTTATCCCTATTCAAAATGGAACCACCATATACACATATGTTTCTGTAAACCCTCTAGAGAACAATTACCTTTTCTTTTATATTTTCAGCATATCTCACCAAATATCTCTCTATAAATAAAGAAATGACCATGTAAAACTTATTTTTCAACAAAAACAATCTTCCCAAAAACAAAAAAAATGTTACCTTGAGGATTTTTTTCCGAACATTCACCGCCTTTTCTTATTTGAAAAGTATTCATATTTATTTTCTTGATTAATGACTCATCCAATTTCTTCCAAATATATCTTCTTGTGATTTAGATATCAATAAATAAATCACTCAAAACCCAATGTAAATAAACATGTTTTAGGTATATCATGATAAACTATAGATGCATCCAATTTCCATCAATAAATCAATTCAATTCCAAACTGGTCAACATCATTAATCTTAATCCTAAAATTTTATTATATATATCATTTGATCAATATTTATTAGAATCATCAGATTTAAACACCCCCAATTCATTGACCCCACTATACAACTCCCCTATCACCTTCTCCCCAAATCATAATTAGAACATTTTCTATCCCCTTAAAACCCTAGAATTTCCCCCTTTTCAATAAACCTGAACATCACTCATCTATGGTCTAACCTATGATAAAAAACACAAAACACCACATTATGGAAAAACCACTTTCTTCTGCATGAGGGGATCCCACACCCAAGCACATTAAAATTTTGGGAGATAACTTAACTCGATGATCTAGTCGATGCCTCTCAATCAATTTTTTGGATAATGTCTTTTTCAGAATTTCGGCAGACTATATTTATCTTGGAACATACTCCATCTTCAAAATCCCATGCTCTACCTTATCCATGAAAAAAAGATACTTGATTTTAATTTTCTTCATCTATGAGATATGAAATGAATTATTTATAAAATTTAAAAAACATGAATTAATGTAATGGAATATGATCTAAGACTTCACTTCCTATACAATATCTTCAAGATTCGTAATCATTTACAATAATTGTTGGAAATATTGAGTTCCCAAAATATATCTAACTACTACAGTTCTCAATGAAATGAATTCCATTTTCTTACATATAAAATAAAAGAAATTTCCCAAATATTGAATGCACTACCTGATGTTGATTTTATATCTTCACAACATATGCCCCAATCTGCAAATGTGTGGCCCAATCACTCATTTTGATATTTTTCATTACACATAAAACTAAAATTCATCAATTCTATGATATAAAAATTTATTTTTTATTGTATATAAGTTACATTCTTTTGGATCACTTTAATATTTTTCTTCCAATAAGGTTCCAAAAACACTATATTGTATTAACATTGTTAAGTACAATACACTACCAACAATCTTCCAATATTTTTTGAGATTAACCAATTCTCCTTCTATATCTCGTTATTATTTGACCCATGAATCCACCAGAGTCATCATATCCCTCTAATTAGTCATTATAGATATTCTATAAAACTCTTTCTAATATTTATATTGGGAAATTAATGTGACATTAATTCCTTATGACACCAACTATTATTTCATTGACATACACCATCACCGTTATCCATTGATTAATTTCATTGTGGAAATAGATATTGTATTCAACTCCATCAGGTAAAAAATTGAGAATATAAAAAAAGAGGTTAATCCATGAATACCATTCTCTTAGAGGACCATAAAATAATATAGCACATTTAACATTAGGGAAAATATTTTCTTTTATTAATAAATTTATAAACCATTGGGATTACCAATATACACTACATCTTCCAGAACCCAATTGAGAAATATTGACTTGATGTCCATCTGGAACTCTATGAACATTGTTTATAGGAAAATGGAAAATAATTATATTATTACCTCTAGCCTCACAATACTTTAAAAGTGTTTCATGAACATTGATTATCTATATCTGGATTACTCTATGAAAACTCATCGTGCATTGTTTAAAATCATTTTACTATATTTGTTCAACATATTTGAATGAACCATTTGGCCCTGATTACATTGTTATATTTATTATTAAATCATTTTTCCATACATAGTTCTATCATATTTGATCAATTTTTTATTTCATTACTTGATCAAAAATATCTTATCTTGATGATTATTGAAAACACATTGGATAAACCCAAAATAAGAAAGATTCTTTTTTTTATAGTTTTCATCCTCTTTTTCCGCACTACCATCATCTAATTTATGATTATGTTATGACTATAAATTTCAGTTCAAATGTTTGTTTATTTTTTATATATAGATTTGTGTTTATACATTTAATTTTCTAAATCCTCTTAATAATCTTCCATATCATTTAGAACTCCCCTATGGTGCTTCTCCATTAATCAATATTTTCTCATTGGAAAAGAATAGTTTTGACAGTACCTTAGTTTTACATAATTCTCCTCATTTCATAATATACCACTTAAACATCATGCACCTTCACGATATTTAATTGAAAAAGGGTTTTTGTGTAACAACAATTTTTGAATCTAATACCATATGTGAATTTTGAGAGTTTAGATTCTAAATGTTCTATGTGTCTCTATATTATATTATTAAACCTTTCCTATTTAGAACTCACACTAAATAAATTGTACCTCGCCTTATTCCATCACCACATGAAATATTTTAGATAAATAAAATCATAGGGAGTAGGGTACCTTTATTATATAAAAGATGAGTATTTTCGTTGATCCTGATGGACCCACCCTTTAATGGTTTCTTGAAAAACATTGTACTATTTTTCTTTGTGTTTTAACTACACAGTCAACTTCCAGCGATCTGGTCTTATAACTAAACATCCATTACCCACATGATCAGTATTCTTATGATATATCAGTTTTGTAGGATTAAATTTTTTTCCCTATTTACGATTTAATCCCCCTTGTACAAATTTATCACTTTTAATATCCATTTATACACCATTTTTCACAATTATTTCTTCAAGGGATAATATTTACATATATTTTGTGTTAAATCTTATTCCTCTATTGTATGTTTCTTTTTTTCTTCATTAAAATTTACCCATGTGGAATGAGAAATAATTTTTTGAGGCATTATTTATTCATTTTTCTTTTATTTGTTATTCATTTTTAGTCACATTGATGTGATAGAAAAGTGTCTTTCACTAAACATACATTATTTTGACATTCAACTCGAGTAGTCCATTAGGATTCCTTCGATTATGTGAAACCAATTTTAAATATAATAGGTTTTTTATTCTATAGGATCTCTCATTATACATCACTATAATTAGGGATATCATTTTGAGTTCGTTTTCTTACCCTTCTTTCTTCTAATAGTAATATCATTCCAAATGATCAGGACTATAACCTATAAAAAATATCTCATTAAAAAACATACCTCATGTAATCATTTGGGATATATAGCTTATAATATAAGGATCAAAACATTATATTATTATGGATAACTCAATGTCTTACATAGTTCCCCCCCTCAATCGTAACCGTGAGGGATCACTTCACTCACAAATACTGTGTTTTCATTGTGACTTTATAAGAATCTAAATTTTATCAATTGAGTTAACATACATTACACCTTATTTTCTACATAATAATGATCCAAATTAATCAACATTATGAATACCAATTTACTAAATATTTACTATAAAATCCATTTCCAAAACTTTCATGAAGATAACTACATTTTCAAAACTCACACCTTTCATGAATATCGCATATACTTCATAAAGATTCCCCCACTCATGAGACACAAATATCATTCACAAATAACATTCCTCTTACGATGAAAACATAGACATTATGACTATACCTCCTTTTTCAATGCTCATATATCCTTCGTAAATCACCATCTATTCACGATGCTCACTTATCCTTTTTTATGCTGAATTTTTTCAAGTCTCTTAGAAATTGTGGTTAGCTAACATAGACTTCATAAATATCATGTCTTCTTGAATTTTTTTCCATGAAATCCTTCGTGAATCACCATCATGAATTTAGTGCCTTTGGATTTTCGTTAGGCATTTCTCTCCTCTTATATGATCTTTGTAAGGCCTATTTGTAGTTCTTTCATCCCTTTTGTGAAGCTTTCAAGATCCCCACCATAATTTGGAGAATCAACTGATTCTTTTTAGTGAAACGCAATATATTTTTTAAACCATAGGGTTATATTCCATTAGTGAATATTTTCATAGTCACATAATTCTAATTTCCTTCCAACATGAAAAACCTTCTTTTTTGAAGCTCCATTCCAACGTGAACTGTTGAACATTAATGAAGCATAGAACCATATAGAAAAAATAAAACATTAAGGAACCCATGAAATTTTAAAATTTCAATGTGGAAATATTTCAATCCAAATTTTCAAAATATTGAGTCCTTACCCAATATTCAAACCCCAAAAATATAGAAAACATTCAGAAATAGTTCCACCTTATATAAAACTAGTTCTATAACACCTCCATGGAATCCATACCATTGCCTTGGATCATTTTGAACACAGATTTCAGAAATATCCCAATAACTATACAACTAAACATGGAAAATGGATTTTTCAATACAGGCAATCAACCCAAAAACACTAGTATGATACCGTGAGGGATTTTTTCTCAAAACCTATTCATCCAAGAATAAATTTACAATCAATTATAGTATTGTATTTAAGGGATAATTATGTTAAATATAGTGTACTAAAATGTGTAAATGTCTTGGGCCACTATAGTTACAATTAGAGGATTGTGTTGTCTTTTTATAGTGATTATCAATATAATAATTTACTAATAACCCTACCAAAATCTATATGTATTAGAAAATTACATTGAATATTTCTAGTATAGAGTGACCATTATAAAATAAATTACATCTTTATCTGGATAAAAAAGTTAATATGGATCAAGAGAACAAGTACCAAGGGTTCATAATTATGAAAAGATATATTTGATATTAAATAAATTTTCAATGAGTCTATGAAAATAACTCCTTGGGGAACACCCATCTTACACTCATAGAATATATGATTTGAAAAATTCATGAACTAGTTATGAATCATTATGATTGACTTGGATTAATTGTTTATAAAGGAAATATAATAGTAAATTTACCATGGATAACATATAATGAAACCTAGAGACTCATATGTATGGATAAAATTTTCATTTTTAATTTATTCCATCAATATTTTTGTCTTTTTATCTTTTATGTTTATTAGTGAACATAATCTATTGTTGGATTTATTTTTTTAGTTTGTTTTGGGTAATAGATGAAACTCTTCCGAAAAATAAAATCATAGGAAATGTGATGAATACATTAAACATATACATAATATAATGGTAGTGGGAGCAAGGTATATAGTAGAATTACAGACTCTCATGAATCATGATCTGAAAATTTGAATAAATCATGTGTAATTATCTCACACTCTTAATAAATAGATGTTACAACTTATTATTATATGTAACAGAGGTCTATTACCATTAGGGGATCTTTATATCCCTATATCATAGAATAGTGAGTTTCCAACAATTAAAAGATATTGAAAACCCTCTAATTCTTTGAATAAGATAATTTTCTTATGGGTTTTTGTCGAAGTGGGGGAAGAAGATCATTTTTGAACATAGATAAAGAACAATAATTATTATGAAGATTTAATTCCCTGTAATATTAATAATTCATGATAATATATTTGAAAAAATATTTCCCCTAAACACTCTAGTTTAAAATGTATAGTATAATCCTTGGACTAATGAAAAACGAATAGGGATCAATTGTGATGTAGGTGGTAAAATTCACATGTTTGCCTTGATATTCCTCCATCTTCATAATCAATGAAAAATTTAAGGTAGAATGATTCTATAGAGAAACAATTCAATTCCAAAAATAGATATTTATAGTCACAAATTTTACTACTGTGAGTAGACTCTTCATTGTTCCCTCAAGACTGAGATGAGGATTGTATTATTTGAGTGGTCTTGTTGGATTAGATAAAAAAAGAAAAAACATTTGTTTATTTAGGAAGATCAAAATATAAATCTCATGGAGGATAGAAAAAAAATCCCATGTGTAAAATATTGGGGAAGAATCGTCTTAGATATTATTTAAAGGGAAAAAATATATGATTTAATTTTGGAAAAATAGATACTCAATACAATCCATGATGAAAAGAGATAAAGAAACTCACTAATTTAATGGATGAAAATAATTATCATATAAAATCATAGATTATGTTATAATGCTTCAACCACAATCAATATGGGAATTATTAAATCCAATGCCCTAAGAAAATGGATTATATGGAGAAAAAATAATAACCTCTATGGAATAAATTTAATGGAAGGGAATATGATATCACTACTACTATGATCAATTCTGAAAATGATTTGTTGATCAGTATTCAAGTGATTTATTCATTAATTGTGGATGTACATTTTGATTTTTGTTTTGTAAATTAATTCATATATGGAATTCATAGTAGATTAATTAAAACATTATTTGAAAATATGGGGTTTTTGAAATATATAGGAATAGGGAATATAGAAGTTTTTTCATCCCAAGTGTTTAGGTCTTCCCCAATAACTTTTTGTTAATTTAATGTTGGATAAAATATCATAAAAATTACTTTAGTGTATTTTTATTCTATATTGGTAATTGATTTACAATCATCATATAAAGAGGACGTCAATTATTGGACATGGAGATCACTCTTCACATAACAACTCATCCTCCAGCTCTATAAAAATTTAAATAGGCAGATAAATCTCCCCTGGAACATAATAATCAATAATTATTATCATTTTAAAATGAGAAATCATATCTTGGAAAAATTATTTAAATAATGGAGAGATTCATAAAAGATTACATGGACATTGTGATTGATTATAATGTTTTATTACTTGAAGAGTTTTCTATTCATCCCTATAATATAGAGGACGAGTTATCAACTAGACTTATACCTTGATCCCACCCCATATCTAAGACTCCTTAATAAATATCCATTCTAGAGTTGAAAGAACTGAAAATTTATTGAAAAGAGAATGTGGAAAAGGGTTATATAAAACCTATTTCATCACCATGGGTTGTCCCAGTCCTCTTCATCAAGAAGATATATGGTAAACATACCTATGTATTCATTTTTGTGAACCAAAAAAAATATAGAATAAGAATCCCCTTACATGGAAAGAATAAAAATTTGATCAACTACATGGGGCCACAAAACTGTCCAAAATGAGAATCTGGTCACAATATTACTAATTAATTGTGATGAAAGAAGACAGTCTGAAAACATACTATAAATTAATTAGTGGATAATATAAGTTCACATCTAGATACATTGGAATCTCTAATGTTTAGGAAATCATTCTGGACTTAATAAATAATTTCATTAGCTATACCTTGACAAAATTGTGATAATACTAATAGATGATATTTATATATAACCCAATTGTATATTTGAGCGTGAGAATCATTTGAATACTCTAATATAGAAACTTTATAATTAAAATATATATATAATTTATATTAAATGTGAGGTATGGATGAAAAATTATAATTATTAGGAGATGTTATCATTAGAAAAGGGATATATTTAGACCCTTATAGGATCAATATACCTTCCTAATAATTTGAGCCGCGGAATAGGTCGACTGAGTCATCCTCCTCCCGAGTCTTCCTCCTCCCGATAACCTAACTCATGCCGGTGGGATCTACTCCCCATCCCTGCTGGAGGGAGGAGGTTCGCGTTCTTTGTCCCATGGTAGGGAAGATCCCTCTCCACCCTTTCCTAAAATCTCCATCTCTTCAAAATTTCTGGTTCTCTTCTGAGAGGCGCCCCAGCTATCACTACTTCCAACAGAGTTAAATTATGTCGCGGATCTGTGCAAGTTTACTCTGGTGGCCTGTTTTCATCCACAGTGCCAGTCAGTGGAGGTGTTTGCTCAGGTCATCTCAAACTCTTGGGAACTACATGAGCGGATGGTTGTTGGGTTACTTGATCAAAGGCGTATTATGGTTTGGTTTGGATCAGAGGAAGACTTGATTATTTCTTAGTCCATGGATCCTAGAAGGTGCGGTGATTATTCCTACTATTTTTTCCGATGGGGATTTGAATTTCATATGTGGCGTGACCCCTCATCGATTGCCACATGGGTAAGTCTCCCTAGTCTTCCCCTTTCTTTTCAAAACCCTTCGATTCTTTGTGCAATTGGCAACATGATTCGATGCTTTCTTTGTTATGATCAACAGACTGAGTCGGTGTCTCAACCGATTTGTCCGCGCATATGTGTTGAGGTCGATGCTGCGAGACTCCTATGCGTTGTGTCTGGATTACTGATGAGAAGGAGTTTAGGTGGATGTATGAGGTTGTTTATGAGTCATGGATGAAGTTCTATGTGAAGTGTAGATGGTTTGGTCATTTAGAGGATGTTTGCCGTAGGGGAGGGTTGGACCGTAACTTGCAAGGGATGGATGGATATAATGGGAGTGTCTATGGGGGGCATGATGATGTGAGGTTGTCTCAGGCGGGTGTGAAGGATGGCCCTATGGATGTCATTGTCTATAGTAGTCCTGGAGGTGCTTCTGGGCCAAGTGATCGACTGAAATCTGCTTCCACTGAAGGCGATTTGGTTGGAATAAAAACTATTGGTCATACTGGGAGCGAGTTGTGGCATATTCCTCCTGATGTTGTGCCAGGATATGCATGCGGGCTGAAGATGGTGCATGCTTCTTTGAACCCATCAGTAATGAAAGTGTTTGATAGACTAAATATTGACCTTGGAATTAAGTCCAGGTCTTTGGTTGAGGGTAGTGATTTCCATTTGAAACCGGCTCTTTCTAAGGAACATTTGGTCATTGCAGTGGTTGATCAGGAGTCGATGATCCGGAGTCCTCCTACTACAGGTCGAATGTTGAGATGCAATCATGCTGAAAATATGGTTTATGAGGCCATGCCAATGGATATGGAGGGTTCTCTCTTGCGGGATGCGGTTATTGGAAATGCAGGTGCTGTGGAGGAAGGGGCAGAGAAGGTTCCCTCTTCTAAGAAGCAGGCTGCTGCTGGGAGTGGTGTGTAGGTGCATAGCTCAATTGGGTTACAGTCTTTGAAGTAGGTGGCCGGTATGGAGCGGAGTAACCAGGATTCTGGCATGGATATAGATGTCTTGGAGTTGGATTTGGACCGAGATGGAGTTGTGTTGTTGGATGGGAAAGTTCCAGAGGGCCCAGGTGCTGCAGACTCAAGAGGTGATAAGAAGGTGATGATCCAGAGTCCTCCTAATTCTAGTCAAAAGTTGAGTTGCAATCATGATGAAAATATGGTTCACGAGGACATGCCAATGGAGATGGATGGTGTTGTCTTGCAGGATTTGGTTATTGGCAATGCAGGTGCTGTGGAGGAAGGGGCAGAGAAGGTGCCCTCTACTAGGAAGTAGGCTGCTATTGGGAGTGGTGTGCATGTGCAGAACTCAACCGGGCTGCATTCTTTTAAGCAGGTGGCTGGTCTAGAGCTGAGTAACCGGTTTGCTGGCTTGGATATGGATGTCTTGGAGTTGGACCGAGATGGAGTTGTGTATTTGAATGGGAATGTTTCAGAGGGCCCAGGTGCTGTAGACTCAGGTGTTTATGGTGCATCATTGCAAGGACATGATGATGTCAATGAAGATGGCACTGCTTCTGAGGAGGTTCTTAATGAGGATGGTACTATGAAGACGGGGAAAATGCTGGTTGTGAGATCGGTCATTCACAGTGTCTTGGAATGCTTGATCAAAACAGTCAATCTCATCCAGAATGGGGTGTGAAGAAGGGTTACTGTGAAGTGTGAATTTCTGAGAAATGGGGAGATTGTCTTGACATTGACAAGGAAAATGGATGTGTCATGGTCCGTACATCCTACAATGATTTTTTCCAAGGTAGGAAAGAAAAGGTGCAAGGGACTGCGGAAGAGATGACTGCCCCGCCGCGAAGAAGGCCGAGGAGGGATTATTCTCATCTGCCAAAACAAATGGCCACCAGGTCTTCAGTTGGGAGGGAAGGCTGGGCTATTTAGTCTTCTAAGGAATTGCTCGCTTTAGAAAAGTTAATTCTTAGAAGGAAGTACACCAAGATTTTGAGGCATCACGACGGCTCAGAGTGGGAATCAGTGACTACAGAGGATGCGCTCTATTATGTTTCTGGTGATGGTTCTGACTACTATGATATGTAATTGTCCTTTCTTTTTGTTGTACTTGCTTGATGGATCTTTATTTTCTTTAACAAATGGTCAGAGGCTTGCCTCTTACTACGCTTTCTGGGTATTTAGACCCCTATAAGACAATGGATAATAAGGATTGGGAAATAAAACATCATTAAAAATAAAAGATATTTCTTGAGAGTATATTTATATTACTGATGATTTGGGAGAATCATCTCTCATTTTTTAATCCTAGATTACCTTCTTTTTAAAAATAGAGTATGGTTTTTAGACCATTGAATATAAATAAAACATTAAATAACTAACATAAGATCTTATCACTAAACCATTCATAATTATTCCCTCAAATGGATATCATTTCATTATATATAGTGAGATTTTAATGACGTCTTTTTTAATGTTTAAAATTAAAATTAATGAATTTATTGCCTATACCTCAATAAAATTCAATGTTCATGAGTATAAGTATCCAATATAGGATATGGACATAGATGTTGGGATATTTTCATTGTGAATATCGATTATAACCTATATGGGTTAAATTTAGAAATATATATATATATATATATGTATATATCATAGGAGTAAGAAATATATTTTTACATTTAAGGAATTAAATATTCACTAAAAAATGTTTAGATAGAATAACATTCTATGACAACTCAATATATAACAACCATGTGAAAAAAATCAAAGAGGTGGATTATCCATGTAGAAAGGATCCATAAAATTTATCAAAGATGATAATGAGGAAGAATATAATCTACATAGAAATGATGAGGATTGGAATGTGAATCATAACCGAAGGAAAATCATCATCCCTTTCCTAAATGATTTCTCAACCATTCCTTATAGTGATGTTAAAGAATGCTTAAAATTATGATAAGGAAATTCATTATAATTTTTAAGCTATAAGAAGATGGAAAACCTTTGAGTACAAAATTTATGCAGAAGAAAATGTATGATTATGGTCATTACTATGTGAACCATCAAATCAAAATACAATGATGGATCTGTTAAATTATGCACGTATCTTTACCTTTCCTATAAAACGAAGGAGAATGTAGATGTATTGAGATGTCTGAAAACACTATAGTTGCATAAATATCAAGAAGGATATTATAGAATACATATTAAAGTGTTTGGTAAGATATAATGATAATAATGTATGGAAAGTGAATAAGTGGATGATATAAAAATTCCCCATACCTTTATAGAAATGGGAGAACATAACTATAGATTTTTTCATAAGTATTCTAAGGATATGAAAATAAAATAAACTAATATGTTTTGTGGTGTAATATTATACAATAACTTATCGCATAATTTGAGTTTGAGAGGATATGTCACTTGAACAACATGCAAGGTAATACATTAGATAGGTAGTGAGGTATAAATAACAACATTACCAATTAAATTTGATTTAGATTGTATATTTAAATCCTAATTATCAATGATTAACAAAAATGCACTAAATTTTGATTTGAAATTCAATATGTGTTATCTCCCCCAAATTGATGGACATTCTAAGTGGACTATCAAAATTTTATAAGACATGTTGAGAGAATACTTGATGAAGTTAATTTGAGAAAATAATAACAACTTTCTCTTGTAGAGTTCTCATACAATAAAACATTTCACTAAAACATCAAAATGAATATTTATAAATACCATTATGGGAAGAAATATATAAAACCTATGTGGTGGGTTGATTTTGAGACCATAAGATTTTGGGACTTGAGATGGTCAAGGAATTATTAAAAATGGACAAGATTGTTCGGCATCACATCAGGGATGCTTAAAATTGATAGAAGATCTTTTTTGAATATTGTCGATGATACGTGATGACTATGGTTGGTGATAAAGTGATTATATAAATATCAATTTGGAAGATATTATTGATATTTCAGAATATTTGTAAACAATGTTCATCGTATATCATAGCCTATGATATTCTCAATGACATTTGACCATTGGACTTTCAAATAAAACTCTCACCAACCCTATCTCATGTATAAAACATATTCTAAAAATAAATAATTAAGTTGTACATACCAGATACCTCTTGTGAACTGAATTAATAGGTGTTACTACTGGAAAATTATTACTCTTATGAGTATTAGTTGGTTATGTTCTTAGATATTATGGATAATATTTTAAACAATAAACAACTGACCTTATCGAATTGCATTGGAGAAAAAATAAATATATTTTTTGGAAACATGGGAACTGTAGGAATACATGAAGAATAAATAAACAAAATTTTTTCAACTTATTGTGTACAAAAACTTTTTTATATTAATATTTCATACGGGTAGAAGAATGTGACACTCTGATATTTTAAAAATAAAACCATGTTTCATAGAATATGAAACATGTGACACTGAGCATAAATTAATAATGAAATGTTATTGTAGTAACATAGAGCTATTAATATTGGATGTCTAAATAAGATCAAGTACATTATTATATATATATATATATCAATTTTATAATAATATTTCTGACAACTATGGAGAAAAAACAGTCAATATTTAGTAATTTTTTTATTCTTCAAAAAATTATGTCTCCTTGAAAAATGATTTTACAACTCTTTATGTGGAATTATTATAATAAATTATCATACTTTATTAGATATGTATTTGATAAAATGAATATAATTTTGGAAATCTGGAAATTAATATTATTTTATTTAAGATTATTTTTATTTTTATGAAACATTTATTTTTTCAATTATAATTAAAAAAGAACTATATTTATTGAAAAATATATTTTATTTTATAGAATTTACATATCCAAATTATATATTGTGATATTTTTAAAATATTATTATTTAATGTATTGTAAGAATAAAAAAATTATGGTGGTTGTAATGAATGTTATACTTGAGTTTTCTGAAAAAGAAATTAAACATTATAGGCATTTCAAGAAAAACTATCTTTTTTTGGGATATTTGGTTTTATATTATAATTTATTTCAAATATATAAATCAATTAACAAAAAATTATTTACATATTTTCAATACATATTTTTAATTTTAGTAAACAAGTAACTTTTATTTTATTCTATTAGGAATAGTAACCATGGTAACTAAATTTAACCAAAATAAGGGTTCATGAGAAAATTAATGATAAAAATAATATGATAATGGTGATAAATGACCATACCTCTTCCCTTTATTCTATCGAATGAGTTTAGTTTGTCCATGAACTTCCAAATATGGATAATATCATATCATGATGATGTATTTAATTAATTTTGACATTTATAAATATTATGCCAAAGATAAATTGTAAACATTCACTTTTATGATTTTAATTTATTAATATATTGTGATAAGGAAAAAAACCTTATGTTCATTTTTAATCATTGCATTAAAAGGAAAATTATTTTTTATAATTGAAATTTATTTTTTTGTATTCTAGATGAAATAATTTTTTTATACTCTTACGCAACTTTGACAATGCATTTATTTAGTTTATCGAAGAATATATTTAATTTTAAATTGGTAAAATAAAAATATTTGAATGAAATATTATTTCCCATAAAAATATTTGATAGTAATTAAAAATTATAGAGTTTGTAATGGATTATATAAAAATTCCATCGTTTTCATGTTGTTTTCATTTTTAAATTAAATAACTATTTCAAAAAATGGTAATTATTTTATTAAAGAATAAAAAATATTTTATTAAATGATAAAAAATTTCTAAAGAATAATTATTTAGTTAAGTGTTTAATATGTGTTTAAAAATATATAATAACGTACATTTAGAGATGAATTTTCCATTTATAGTATCTTTGTTGACACATAATGTGTGAATATATGTGTATCAATGAAATTTTCAAGAACACTTGATGTGGGTTTGAATAGTGATATAATGATGACAACCTAGTATAATATTTATAAATTTTATTAGTAGATATAATTACAACCAAAATCATTGTAGATTTAAATTATATCAATTTTTAGAATTTTTTCCAAGAAATTAATTTATATTAATTCTATATTTTAATTAATTAGGAGAGTTCCCTTCTACTAACATATAAAAGGGAACTTTATATCTACTTTTTGTCACATAATAATTGAAATTTATATTAGATAATCCCTACCTGAATAACTTCTTAACATAACTCCATGGGTTCTACAGGTCATACTTTTTCATAATAGCAATCTTGGAAGAAAAAATGTGTGATGAAAAGGAAGATGTATGAATAAGAGGTATAACCTTTACCCAAGTTTTTATTATTTCATTATTCTTCTGCATCCTTAAATTACTCTTTATAAATGAATTAATAATAACTAAAATATCTTACATATAATTATATATTTTTAGGTTACTGTAATCATGTATATCCTTCTCATACCATGATATCCCTACACATTACTAGGTTTCTTTTTCTTTTTAGCATATCCCAAAAGGATAAAAAATAACTCAAAACATTTATAGGAAAACATATTAATATATACATACCATTATGTTCAGTTAAAATTTAGTCCCCTTAATAGATCAAGCTATAAGGAAATCACCCAACATGATTTCTTCTAATAAATTATTAGAATATATAATGTTTCATTAAATCATTTTCTAATATACCCATATCTACCATATATTAGAACCAAAATAAATCAATATAACACATCTGTATCATTGATACCAATAGTAAATCCATGTCACCAAATACACTAAATTATTCAACATCTTAAAATAAAATAAATTTCAGTAAATAACATATATGAAGAAAAACAACATGCTTTATAAAATAGGCAATCACACACAAGATGAAAAAAATACCAAAAAACATTAGCAAGATCATTTAGATTTCATTTAGAAACAAATACTAATAACTATAATTTATAATTTTCTAAATAGAATAAAATGCTATCATACTAAAAATATTCACATATCTATAATCACTTAACAACATTCTTTAGTAAACCCTATTTTAGGATTGAAATAAAATTTACAAACCCATTATTGAAATAAATAAATTATATTTCAAATTTCAATTCAATATAATATAAATATTAAAATGAACACTTTCGAAAATAAATAGAATTTTATTTTAAATCAAAATAACACAACCATTAAAACCACAATGAGGTTAACTAACACATGTTTGAAAAAATAGAAAAAAATAAAACCATTTAGTGTGCTATATATTCCTTTCTAACTAATAGAATGAGGTGATACCATCCCAATATTTTGTAAATATTGTATATGGCATGAATCATATTTAAATTATGTATATAAAATTAACAACTGAGAAAGATTCATACTAAATTCAAGACCACTAACCTCATCCAACAGTCGAAAAATCATTCACATACTCTTATCAACCACCACTAAGTCAATGAGCGATAGAGACACCAATGAACATTTAAAACTAAAATAAAAAAAACATTTTTAAAACTCATAGGGAAATATAATAGAACCAAAACTATAAAAATGAGGTATATCCAACTCCTGATATAGACCAAGGCCTAAGATATAATAAATCCAAAATTTAATTACCCTAATAAGTATCCAATTTCACCGAAATTCTAAAAGAAATCCTAATAATATTCATGGGAATACATGCCTATAATTCAAATTCTGAAAAATAGATTGAATACCACAACATGAAACCTATTTGAAAATCCATGGATTAAAGCCCCATAAAAATGGATTTTTTTAATAGTGTTCTGTTGAAATATTACTTTTAAATTTATAATTTGTGAGCCAAAATCATGCATATACAAAGGAGAAAAAATAAGGGATTGAGGGAAAACCACTACAAAAAATTATTCTGATAATCCTATCCAGAAGAATGTGGAATGAAAGAGAAAACAATAGGGGAAGGGGAAGGAAGAGAATATTGTCCTTCCTATAATGATCATAAATGGATGATCCAACACTAATAGAGTATGGGTGAATTAGTATTGGTAAATATTTTTCTAATATTTTGTTTTATAACTTGTTACCTCTTTATTTTTTCAATACATGTAATTATCTTTAGCCTTATCTCTTCATTGGTCGGGATGTATGCAGATAAAAATATAAAATAATCAAGAGAAGAACATCATGGTTAATTGATTATTCTAACATCCCCATAAATAACTAAATCTAGAGAACTTTAAATATTTTTCCCCATATGAACATATTCGATCATATTTTTAATGAATCAAATAGAAAAGTTATAAAATTAAACTTATGTTCCTATAACTAATAACACAAAAAGAAGAAATGAAATTTCAGTATTTAACTATATAGATTTGAGTATTTATCATGCCCCAATAGAATTAGATCACAAATTAAATGATAAAGTCCTCACTAGAAAAATAATATATGTCAACTTCTTTGGTTTCAAAAATATAATGGGCTACTACGAATTAAATAGAATTCAATTGAATATTATTTTTATTTTGTCTCCATGAATTTCATCCCATATGTGATCATTTGACGTATACCACCCACGATATCTTCCTATCTCTTCAAATTCATCAATGTATAGTAAGCTCTAATAGAATAATGTTGGAATCTTTCTATTCATAATAATAGATTTATCTTATTGGATTAATTATTAGAATAACCTATAAAATTATTTTATTATTCATATTTTATCATATATAAGTAGTGAATAAAGATGAATAATGTCACTAAAACATCCCAAATCAGGATCCACTTAACATGTGTCTAGATCTGGTGGCTCAGATGGCCTCATGCGTTCCTCTCCATCTGGTAGAGGATTCCGACTAGCAGTGATGTTGTAATGGTGGTATGGGGGGAAACTATACCCTCTAATCATAATAGGATGATAGATACAACAATAAACATACAATAGTATTGGAATAGTATATAAACAAATAGAATAAGTAAAAAAAATTGATGCTTAAATGAAAAAGTAAGTAATTAATTGTAACAAAATGAACTATTTATATGTCAATACATTAATGAATGGATTGATAATATAAAAAAGGAAAGAGGGAAACAAAAATATAATCTTTCTATACCAAAGTTAATAATATATCTTAATGATTCTCCACTAGAATCTCAATATTATGATTGATCCTCTGACCCTAATATTGAACTATAGGAAAGATTTCCAATAACACGTGGTTGGGAACATACCCTTATAGATACATAATGATAGATAATATTCTCAAGTACCAAAGGTCGACTAAGTAAGGTGTGAGATAAAAAAATCCAAGAAGGATGTCACCAGTGGTATCTACGTGTAATCCAAGTAGTGGTTGTAATTAAATTGTAACCAGGTATAAACAAAATATGATTTATTCGAAATAACTAACTATCCCTATGAAGTTCTTAATATACATGTGGCATTCTATCTATATCATCTCATGTATTTAATGGACGTTTTTTCAGTAACTATATATATTTATATATTAAAAAATATAGTTTAATTACATATTTTTCATCCACCAATATGAATAAATTACATTCATACACTAGTGGCAATATACCTAGAATACTATTATTGGTTGGATAGAGGCATAACAGAGATATGCATGACCAATTAAACATGGAGCATAATGGTGAACATCGAAATAGTGTCGATAGTGCGAGACTTAATGTCCAACAACATAAGTAACGGACCATGATACCATAATTCTCAATTGTTCCCTTATAATCATACTATAGCCTCTATCAAGGAATAATTGTATTCATTATATATTCAACAAGGTCGTACTTCTTATGAATTTAATAATCCATGTTTCATCACATACAAGGAAATAAATTTTATAAGGTGAATTTATATAACATTAAATAGATCATTCTATTTAATTTATTAATTTCCTTATAGGGAAATTATTCCACAATGTAATATCCATTTCATATAATCAATTTAAATTAAACCATTTTAATAATTTTATGAAAAGGGGAACTATCATGAATATGACATCCTTAATAAGACTGCCACATTTATGTCATTAAAAATTTAATTTTTGTTAATAATGATTAAGTATTTATTTAGACAGGTACCATGGTTAAATATGGTAGTTTCCCACATTTGGAAAATCCAAATATAGTTGGGGGAAACAACAAGAAGGAGAATTGTTCTCTTATTATAGTTACACACTAAGGAATGTTCAAAAATGAAATAAGAAATATTCTACGAAGTTAGTTTGTGAATTTACACAATTAACCATAATGAGAAATTTGACAATGAACACCCAATGGGTGTTTAGAAATGTAGTCTACTGAATTTAATTCACTAAAAATGGTCAAAACATGTATCAAGGTGAAGGAATTAGTTTCACATGAGGAATATAATATTAAAGGGACGCTAAGAAAAATATGGCATGTGGAACTATGACATAGATAAGAATCATAAAAACTCAATGGTAAACCAATGTCACCACCTACCTCAAGGCCATAGAAGAGTTCCCTCTTGATATGGTCCTTATATTTAGAGAATGTTGGAAGATATATGAGAAAGTGTCCAATGTGCCAAAAATAGTGAAAATGAGGATTCACCTAAATAACAGTATGGATCAAAAAAACAATGATATGAGGTAATTGACAGGGTGATATCACTGAGATGATCCCAATGCTTCCGACCGATTGATAAACATACCACAGATTTGGATGATAACTCAAATACTATCATGGAGGGTATTTTAATATTATGAGGGAAGAAAAATTAACCTAGTTACTGGAGGTATATTAACAGAAACTAAATTGTTTAAAATGTTAAATGAAGGAAATAAAATGGTAATTTCATGTCAAAATTAGTGGTTTCATGGTTTTCAAATCATCCACAAATTGTGCACAATTCACTACTACTTGGAAGAACACCACATTTTTAGGTACACATTTTTTCTAACCATGTGCATATCACGAAAAGGATTGCATCCCAAAATCTAGCATCACTACATGATCTGGTTCCTGAGGATACATGATTTTAGAAAAATTGTGCAGATTATAGGTTTCCTCCTTCTACAACCATGTAGTTTTAGACAAACCATGTTGGTTGGGCTGCACAGTATATCCAAACCTTATGTCCCTACATTTTTTCTATTTTTATGAAACACGAGGAACTAAACAATACATGGATGCACTAGGTACCATCGTTAGGACATGGTACACATTAACCATTAATAAACAAAATGTTGAAGTTGAAAAACTAATGATATGTACCTTCAAAAAATTATGGGGTGTTACAAACTCCCCTTGTTAATTAAATTCATTAAAAATATTTCCTCATGAGGGTAAATAGGAATATTAATCAAAAAAACCATCCAATATGCCATTAAATAATATTCTAATTCCAAGGACTCCACTTTTACTCTTTCATGCTACCATAGCACCTTTACTTGATCTATCTCGATGTATCTTCACGATCAGATCGATGATACGAATATGATTATCCTAAAAGTTAATATCTATATCCAATGAAACCTAATCAAGTTCAATGAAATGATATGGGTCTGGATAATATCACTGAAGATAAAATATTTGAAAGACATAATTAATCGATTGATATCTCGTAGCAAGTTCCAATTTCTAATCTATTATTATGATCTATTCTCCAATGTCAAATGGTCTAATGAACCTCATTTAGAGCTTCCCCTACTTCAAAATATGTCAATACCCCATCATGTGAAAGAATCGTATGGAACCTAGTCTCAAACAACGAACTTGACAGGTATCCAACATCCATTTAAATATTATTACACTCTAATAAGAGGTCTAATCACGTGATTCCTGATAAGTTGTAACTACTATGTTGTGTCCTTTACGATACGTTGTCCTAGTAGAGTGGCTTCCCCGACATCTAGCCATCATAAAGGCAAGAGGATGTGCCTACCATATAACGATTCATAAGGTCCAATATCAAATTATAACATTAATTATGTTACTTTAAATTAATTCCATCAGAGGAACTGTTTTATCCTAATAACGTCTAAATTTAAAGAAATTTTCACAGATCATGTCCTTTAGAACCGTAATCACAAATCCATTTTTCTATTGGTCTGTGAGTGATAATTTGTTATCAATTTCACCTGTATTCCTAAGGCCTTATTTAAACCCTACAATAACTATGACATAAAATTAGTGTCTCATTATAAAATTATAGAATGATGATCTCCATAAATATGTATAACCTTCTAGATGTACAAGCTTCGTGCATCATATACCAGGAATGTTTGTCGCATAAGTAATATGTGTGCGACCTTCATCATAAAATTAACTAAAACCCATATTGTGTCATTGAATCGAGGTGATATGGGTATACCAATCATTAAATTCATAGAATATATTCCCATTTCCACTAGGGAATGCAAAACTATAGTAAAATCCCTACTAAATGATGTTGTTCACTATTCTCCTATTGATAGCTAGAACATTGAGTAATGAAGCTAGAAATATGACATTTCATACCAGGACACCAATTCTGGTGTTGTAGATATCGATCTATTTTGGTCACACTGGGATTAACCACCTATGTTTAATTAGTGAATTCATGCATCATGTCCTCCCTAATTTATGCTCAGACCCATACACAGCCGTGTAATTTTAATGTATCTTCCCCATAAATGGTCCAACATTATGATGTTTTATCATCTACAACTCCTTCTCTTAGGACAATATATTCTGAATTATAAAATTTCCTCATTCATACATGTTCCAGAAGAGTAAGGGTCACTATTATGGATGAGAGGATAGTCTGAACATGGTCCTCCTTAACCTAAATGTGCATCTCTAAGAATAATTCCATAAGCTTCCATTCACCATTATATTTATAAACTACCTTATTTTTTTTCTGACTGAGAGTGTCAGCTACATAATTTCACTTCTCAGGCATGTAGGCCATCTCTATGTCAAATGTATATAGGTAATCAACCCACATACACTTCCTAATATTTATGTACAAATGTGTGATGATGTATTTTAATATTTCTTGATATTTGGGTAACAAAAAATTCTCTCCAGCCAGGTACTATCTCAAGAAACATAGTAAATGAAATATATTAGATAAATTGAGGTTATGGATCCGGTAATACATATCATGCGGCCTTAATTTATGGGACATGTTTTATACAACACACTCATCTTATATCATAAAAACAACAAGATTGACACTTGAAAAATCATAGTATACAACATATCTCCTTCCAGGCTCTGGAATAATCAACATTGATGTTGATTTCTAATGGACCTTTATCCTTGAAATGGATTATTCACAATATTATATCTATATAAATATCACAAAATTATTTTTCAATCTTTTATGTATCACTAAATGAAATTATAACTCTTGGAGGAAGTATTTGTAATATCCATCAAGCACCAAAAAACTATGAATGTCAAAAAACACTCTTGGGTTGCTCCGAGAAAACTACAATCGTCGTACTCTTGGGGTCTACTCAAACATTTGACTTCAAGATGATATAACATATTAAGTATACTTTGTCAATCCAAATGATACAATTTCTGAGCTTATCATATATATCATTCTCTCTCATTATATTCTAAACAATCTCATTATGGGTTTCAAGATATTTTCTAGAGCGCAAATACACTAAGATATCATCAAAAAATCATACCATAAATGAATCGAGATATGCGTAGAATACATTATTCATAAAGGTTGTGATGATTGTAGGTGCATTCATGAGTCAAAAAATCATAATGAGGTACATGTTTAAAAAAATCCGTCTCTTGAAATTTATGCTAGGTATATATGATATCCTAAAAGAAACATGATGATAGACTAACCACTATTATATCTCCTCAAAGATGATAAAAGAGGAATTTAGTTCTATGATTTGAATACCAATTCATGGTTTTGAGTTAGTTTAAAGGACGTTAATCAATACAGAGCTAGAGTGAACCATCCACCATCATGTAAAAATGGACAGGTGAACCCCATGGAGATGTGATTGGGCATATATATCCTTTATCCTTTAGATCCACTATCTTGTTCTCAGGATCTATAATATCCTTAGGTAACAACATGTTAGGATGATTGGTTCGTACTACTGGTCATGAAATAAGATCAATGGTAAACACTACCACTCACACACGAGGTGGACCAGAGAAGTCATTTGGTAAGACACCCCTAGAATGCTCCACATTTGGTGAAAAAATAGGGAGTAGTAAACGATGGTCATCTTGTAAGGACATGTGATCTGATTTATCTCAATACCCAACCTCTATTGTTCAGTTCATACACATGTTGTTGTGACATTTCATTCACCCTCATGCACACTCCTAACTCCCTAGGGTGATGTAAAAATCACCCTCTGATGATATCAGTAGATATCAGATCTGTAGGAAACTAATATATCTATCCCAATTATTATATCATTTATTGTCATGTCAAATATGAGGATATTCCATACAAAACATTAACCACCAATCTCAAGGGGTAAATCCTTAAAATGGACAATTCTATATAATAGGATACCTATTAGGGTATCAAGTGACATTACACCATTATAGTTTTCGATCTCACATCCCATTCATCCCATAATAGTCTTATATATAAAATTTTGAGATTTACCTGTGTCAAATAAATAATAATAATAGGTAGAGGATACAAGAATAATATCTCATACAATAGAACATCTAGGGCTTGACACTTCCAATGTATGATAGAATGATTGTAACTTTCCTACAATGAAACCATGAGGCACTGCCTCACTCTACCGAGAAAGCCTACAATAATGGAACATGGATTCATAAGTATTAGTACTAATACCTCAATCACCACTACATCATGATTGGATGGAGGAATTATAGATAGATTCCAAACATGATTCTAATGGTCCCACTCATGAATGTAGGGTAGGATTAGATCACTACTCACTAAGCATTGATCAAATCATTCTACAAAAACACTAGATATAACCCATTCATCCACAACATTTTCACTCTGCTAGATCAAGCAAGCACTAAGTTATTTTGGGTCATGGATTCCTACACTATAGACAGATCAAGAAACTGTCTGCAAAAAGAATTTGACTACTCCCACCTTCTTGAGTAACCTCAATGTGGATCTTTCTCATACAAGTAGAACCAATGGTTGATCTAGGATCCAAAATTCCGATACTCACAGAATAAATTTTCTTCATGTCCTCTATATAATAATAGATTGGTTGATAATTTCTAAATTGTAGTCAAACTAAACAAGTTGACCTATGATCGAATGGTATATACCAGCCAATCCACGAAACACCTAGTGGTCTTAATATCATCATCAACTATATTATGATAAAATCAATGCATCTTTATGAAATGAGTGGATTATTCCATAACTGAAATACACCCCTAATGTAGATTCATGAATTCTCTATCTCTATCATCCCTTATTGTATGGTGAAAGAATTATTCATAACTGATCATTTGGAAGTCTTACCAAACCATATACCCATGACTATATACATTGTTGATTACATCCAAGCATTGAATAAAAAAATTTCATAGCATATTCATATCATGTTTGACCCTCTGCTTTGAAAGAATCTCTATATGGTCGAATATAGAAAGGATTTATTAAATCCAAGACTCTTCCAAATGTGGTCCTCTATCCCCCAAAAATATTATAGGATGATGATGCTAACATTCATGAGTAAACTGTTCAATACTTGTGGAAAGTTTACCTACCCATTTCATTGACTAAAATAGACATAAAAAGCCATGTTGGAACTAGGAGTCAGTTCCCATATCTATACAGGATGAGGTTCCATAGGTGGCGATGCATGAGGAATCACTATAAATTTAGAGATCTCCACTAAATATCATTGTCTTCACCCCCTCCAAGGAGTGATATCGAAGGGCTTCATGGTAACATAATGCTATAATGCTAAACAAAGTCCCCAGATGAGATTTTTACAAATAATGATATCATAGATACAAATCAAGGACAAGAAATAAGTCATCATATTGAAATGATCACTCCTCTCATATGTCACAACATGTTAGGTATATGAGTAATAAAGAGACCACAACGCACAATAAGAGTGAACGAGACGTCTATATACCCATTAATAAGGCCAGGTTCATGTATAAGTATCAGTTTCATATGTATTGGATAGTCAATTTCACTTAAATAGTCATGTAAATTTTCTATTTGTCCTTTTAAAAATATATAAATCAATTTAATAAGGTTGAATTTTGTTTATTAAAATTTAAAATTCAAAAGGTCATATACACTCTATAAACCAAAATATGGAATCTTTATAATCAATACCACCACATGTTCCATCTCATTTGACTTATGGCCCCTTTCACAACATGCCATTAATGAATTCTTATGTTGTCTTATTTAATCTATTCAAGAAAATGATGTTATTATTAGGAATGAAATTTAAGTATAAATCATGTTTTCAAATTCCTAAAACTAGTTTTACTAAAATTTTATACATATTCACAGAACTATCAATGTGAAACACGAAAATGCTCACAAAAATTAGACATGAAATGAAAAAAAATCATGGGATATTTGTTATATTGTGTCTATAGTGATGAAAGGAATAAATTACACTCATTTAATTGGGACTGGGTAAAAGAAATAACCTTTTAATAATACTAATATAGATAAAATCAGAAAATAAGTTTTTCACCCAATGATAAAGTTGTATCGACCATAATAATAAATAATCATAATGATAATTACCCTATCCTAGAAAAGTTTGGTTTCCCCAATACATTTATAAGGTATTTCTAGGCCCATGGTTTATTCCAAATTCATTTTAATCATCATCTCTGGTATAATGAAGCATATAGTAATTCCAAAGAAAATAAATCTCTAATACCACATTTATCATCCCAACCCAAAATCCACATAACCCATGTCTTGAGTTGGTGGGTCAGATTGGATCAAGCATGTCTCCCCATTTTCCAATGGCTAACAAATAGTGGTGAGGGTGTAATGGTGGTATTTTGGGTAGATTGTACCCTCTTATCAGAGTGGTATAAGGAATACAAAAAATTGTAGAATAGTAACGGAAGAATATATAAACATATATAAAAATTAAATAGATGCATAAGGGTCAATAACGGGTAAACTAAATAAATAAAAAATGGCATAATAGCAATATCTATACCAGAATGTAGGGAATCCAAATATTTAGAAAAGGAATATAGAAATAAATTTACAATCAAGGTAGAGAAAATGAACAAAATGAAAAAAGATGATCCACTATAATCTTGAGTGTACACATAGTCCTCTTCAAATAACATTTAGTTATATGAAAGCATATCCCCAACCAATGTTAGGGTGATTACACATAGAAATACATGAAAATATATAATTTTATCCAACACCAAAAGACATCCCGAGTAGGGTGTGAGATAAAAATAACAATAAGACACCACCAGAGGTTTCCAATTGTATTTCAAGATTTGATTATAAATAATCATCATGCATGAAAAAATAGAATAGAAAATCAATGGTAAAAAAATTACCTAAATGCTTAGGTTTCTATATGACATCAGGTGGTTTACCTACTTTGTCTCATGGATGGAATGGATGTATGATCAGCCACCATATATATATATATATTAATTATATATTTTGTTATAGTTTAATATTTTATATTGAATCCACCTATATGAACCAAGCATGTACATACATAAGTATCCATATACCTGGAATAATAATGCTAGCTACACAAGCGTCTAACTCAGACATCCATGACCAGTCAAATGAGCCTAGAATCTCATGCAATGAGGTACATAACCTACATCCAATATGTTTTTGAGATTTCACACACAAAATATAGGATAGTGAGCGAACAATCCTTTCATAACTAGAATATTGAAATGTGGTATGTAAATACCAACACCCAACTAGGGTTAATGGAATGAGATGTCATCTGCCACAACCAATGTAATGGTATATGATACTATTATTCTCAAACTTTCCCTTACTATCATACCACATCCTCCTTCGAGGAATAATTTTATTAATAATATAATATATTAGGAAATAATTTTATTTCATTTCATAATCCATGATACATTATATATAAGAATATATTTTTCCATAGTGTATTTAATAGAAAATCTAATAGATAATTTCACTTCATTCATTAAATTCATTAGGGGGAAATAAACACACCATGTAATAGAAATTTCCTATATTATATTTCTCTTAAAAAATTTAATTCATTTATGAAAAAGTGAAAACATCATGAATAGTCCATCCTTTATAATACCATCTCATTTATGTCATTCAACAAGTAATTTCAATTAAAAAACCAAAGATATTATTTAGATATGTACCTTTGGTAAATATGGTAAATTATTACATGTTGAAATCTATATATAGGATGTGACACACACCTAGAATGAGATTTGGTCTCTTCAGAAAATTAAAAACATAGAAAAATTTAAGATTGAACCTAGATGAATGCTTGAAAGGTGGTTCATGCATTTACACAATAACCCATAAATAGAAATTTTACTTGGAACACTAAAGGGGTGTCTATAAATTTATTCTACCAAATTTAATTCATTAAAAAATTTCAATGGAGATGTATAATGCTTCACAAATTATTTTTACATGATGAACTTTATATAAGGGGGATGTTTACAAGAATTCAGTGTGTGGAACATTAAAATTGTTAAAAAATCATCAAAAATAGACTGGAAAAAAATGTGATCGTCAACCTCAAGGCCATATTAGACACCTCTGTCGATACCAGCCTATGATTTGGAGGATATTTGAAGAGATTTTGGAAACAGTCTAATGACTAACTATTGGAAAAATATGATTCCACCTAAATAATATGATGGATCTAGAAATAAAAATACATAGGAGGTAATAGCTTAGGGTAGCTTACCAAAATGTGTTGAATTCTTTTTTTGGAAGTAGAAATGGACACTGGATACAAATGTTATCTCCAATCCTATATTAGAAGATCTTTGAAGGCTATGGGTGGAGAAATATCAGCAAAGCTGATAGAGGAAAATGAAGTGAAATGGAATAAATGAATGAAATTTAAAATAATGGGGAAAATATAATTTAACATTGATATAAGGGGTAGCATGATTTAGGGGCATAGTTTAAAACCAATTCGTATATTGTGAACAAGTCATTACTACTTAGGGGAACAATGCATTTTTAAGTGCCTAATTTATCTAAAAGTTTACAAACTATGTAAAATATTTATTCCCCAAAACAAAGTAGAAATGAAAGGTTGTGCACCTCAGGTCTCACAATTTCATATAACCCATGCGGCATATAGGACTCACGGGTCTACAACCACTTGGTTTATCCAAACTATATGGCTCGGTATTTTTCCTCTTTTTCTAGAACATCGAGCTTTAAACAAACCATGGATGCTCCTATGACCTTCCATAGTCCGTAATACATGTTTACCATGATTAAAAAATATATTCAAATATTCAAATAAATTATCCACACCATCATGAAAGGACAAGTCATTACACTCACTACTAATCTTTCTTCCCAACAGAAGGTATCTAATTCTGTTTTTATATTAGGTTTTTCCTTCATAAATTTTATTCTTTGACATGATGATATATGCTTATATCAAAAGAATAGATGCAACAGTGTTAGGTAATTCTCATAATCAAATTATAAGGAAGCTTATCCAATCTAACTCTTTATTTGATCCTTTGTTCAGTTGAACCCTTCCTAAAAATTTGGAAATATATTCCAAAGTTTCATTTTTAATATTTCAAAATTTTCCATCCATTTTGTACCAATAGTTTAATATAAATAAATTTCATGAAATAAACATTAACTATTATCCTTTAAATGACATGGATGTATTGTTCAGTAATTTCAATTGTGAGTCCTTTATTTTTAATCAAATACTCTCCTGAAATATTATTTTCATTTTTTAATGTATCATGATTCACAAAAAAGGATTCCTATTTTTGTGTATAGATTCATTTTAATAACATCATATGAACAATGTTTTATTAAATTTTATCACTGACCTAGGTTAAAAATTCCATATAAAATTAAAATTATTATGGTCATTAATGATATATTCTCACCTTTGAGTTCATTTTTTTGGTTACTAATATATTGTCTGATTTATAAGAAACCATGATGTTTTATTATCTACCTTTAAATTCAAATGATCCTCATAAATTCATATAATTGATATAAAGTCTTACGGTAAAGAAATAAAATTCATAATGTCATGTAACGAAGATATGTAATTTTTATAAAGGGATTACACTATATGAATTTCCATTTTCATTCCACATCTCATTGTCAAACAAACAAAAATCATATAATTATGTAATAAAATGTAATGTTATAAAACATTATTCATCAAATTCATATGATCATGATTGTAAAATGTTCATTTAATGATATCTTTAGTCTCAAAAATTATTATTCTTCATGATCATATTTTTCCAGTCAATCAACCTAATTTCACAATCATCTCTGTTATGTTGTTTCATATCCATCAATGGGGTGAATCCTTAGTTGGTTTTTCTACATCAAACTAATATATCCTCAATATTCATTCCATAATAACATATTTCTTTTTTTGAATCATGGATGACTTAAAAAAGAATTGTGATATGTGAATAGAGTTTGATTAAATAGAATCGTTTGATTAGGTTTCCCATTTTTGTAGAAATATATGAATTCTGTAATTATAAAATGAATTACTAATTACTAAAATAAAACTTGTTTCATTATACAATGAAAATTATAATTATATATAATTTCCATTTGGAATAATGTGAAAATTTCAGATACCACACATGTTGATGGAATTACATTTAAATAATATTCTACAACATCAATGTCCCTTATATAGAGTTTAGTTTACTTTACACTATGCATAATTACATTTACATGAATTAGTGGGCTCATGGATTAACATGATGTGTTAGTGAAACACCCATCTTATAATGATGTTGGTATCAATATACCATTACAAAATCAGAATAGTTTCTTAATAATTTATATATATATATATATATATATATATCATATAATAATAATTTATAAACAAACATTTGAATGTTTACATTTATATACATATGACTTTATCCTATAATTGTTCACATATTTTTATTTTTAACATCACATAAATATCAATTTTGAGAATTACCTTGACATAGATTTTAGTTTACCTTTTCACAACATGGTATTTTTAATTTAACAATACATTTCTACCCAAAATTCATAAATTAAATAATAGTCTATTAAAATGTTCTTAGTTTTTATTTAAAACATGAAAAAACATTATCCTTGTGTTCTTGAAAACAAATAATATTAGACTCCATCAAAACAACACATTATATGATATCTATATCACTTAATCTATTTTACCACATTTATTTAATCAAATATATAACATTTTATATTTTACCATAACTATAAATCTATTCATCGATTGAGAAAATATCCTTCTTATTTTCTCAAAAAACATTAGAACTCCAACATTCTTCCATGAATTTCCTTTTCTTCACAATGATTTATTTATTGAAAAAAATACAACACACACAATATGGGTTTGTTAATCCCACATTTATATTTTACAAAATAAAAAATCACATTTTCTCCTTACTTCATCTAATTGATAATAATTAAAAATCATATGGGAAAGGATGTTACCACTTAATTCTTATGAAATATAAAAAAACATCTAACATTATTTATACATAAACCACAATAGGTTTTGAAAAAAATGTTTTCCATAAATAATAAATATTTCAATTTATCAAAAACATATGAACAATTATAATATTTATAAAATCATCTATTCAGGGGATGTTCAAATGTTCCCAGGCTATATCAAAGTGACATCAATTAACAAAGATTATTTATATTCAGAATGAAATTCTGAGATCCCATAGATTATTTAAAACATATTACAAAACAATTATGGCACATGTTGTAGGTTTTAGAATTTGTGAACATCCATAGAACTCCATAATATTGTTAAATTTTTATATAACAAAAAAAATTTAAATTAACCCCCATAAAATCATTATTGGATTGTGAGAATCTAATGATAATATTGTATAAAGATATACTTTTTCAATGAAATTTTGACAAGAACCTTCATGAAATCATTTCTTAATCAATTATATACTCTATAAACATATCATGGTCAAATACCCCTAAATTATTGATCTTTATATCCAAATTATAATGGTAGATCAAGAGATAGATTTTCATATATCATGAATTGTTATTCGATCTTAATTTACTTTTTTAGATCATAATGTGTGGACTAGAATCACATTCAACATCATATATAGTTTCCAAAGAACCATAATAAAAATGATATAGTTAATATGAACCTCAATTATCATCAATGTGTATAATTTAATAAATAATTTAATGGAAACCAATTTTCAATCATCAATTTATCTCTACATATAGATGGAATCTTTAAGCATAACCACTTTTTTTGACATATGATTTTTTTTCTTTGAGAAGCATGTGTTATTTTAATTTCATATTATATGGGTCCTTACAATTAAAATGATTCATGAATTTACTTTAATTTCCCAGTGAATCCTTCAGGTTCTCATTATTTATTCTTGGGGTATTATGAAAGTGATACAATCATTTTGATTCTATCCAACCGGATTTCAACACCAATATTTCTTCTCATTAAATAACATGATACATTTTTTGAAAACCTCTCAAAAAAAATTATTTAAACTTACTCATATGGAATCATTGATTTTCATATAACTCACTCCATCTATTATGCTTTCATTTATGATGGATTCTTCATACTATATAAAAATATTCTAGAAAACACTTTCATATTGTGATCGTACTTTCTATGTTTTCTATAAGGAGTCTCATATGTACTCTTCACAATCTCATTCCATTCATTTCTCCCTCCATATAATATTCTATTATGAATCATTTTGATTCTTTAAACTCTCACATCCATGGAATGTTTGAAAATTTCAATGATTTGTCTAATTTTTTCATAAAAGAAATTAATTTTACATTTTTTGATGACATCTTTATTTATATATTTTGGAGTACATGATTCTATTTTTTTAATTCTACATATTAGTGAAGGATAAATTTACATCATTATTGAGGAAAATATTGTGAATATTCTGTTTTTCAATTTTTAGATTATTTGGTCATATTATCGACATATCATGACTCTTGATCTTCTATATTCATTTTTTAGTTTCTTTTATGATTTATTTATACTTTAATTCCTCAAAACCATATCCACGACTATATAACATTTTATAGTGGACACCAATTTTTTAAAATATATTTTTTTGTCTCAAAATATTTTCCCATATTATATGAGTTTTCCTTTGGCTCCTATTTTATCCCCTTTATATAGGATCTAAATTTCTCCAAAAATTTTATATATTATAACAACAATCCAATGAATTATTCCAAAACCTGTTAAAACACCATGAAATAATTGAAAATATTATTTTATTCATTTAGATCTTAAATATGTACTTAATTAATATAATTCCACTAATGTTCTCATTGTTATATATTACTCCTTATATGGGCATGTTATATGAAAAAAACATCATTTACTTGTTTCCAACTATGTTGGATATGTTTTTGGGCTCACCTCTATTTATCATCAACCACATCCATAAATTTATTATTATTATACATCCACTATAAAATATAATATATTTAGAATAATAATAATTAGATATTGAAGATACCTTCCCCTTTGTGGATGTAATATATTCAACACTAGATGATCTCAGGATGATCTTACAACCATATAGTGGTATTTTAGTATAAGACAACCATATATTAGTTTCTATGGAATTATAATCCTTATCCATTTATTATGAAGACGAATCTTGAACTGATTATAGATTATTTAGTATAACTACATGATCCATGTATATAATACTAAGTAAGTCTATTTAATCATACAATAATTATATTTTTCCATTGATTATTGTGATAATTTTATCCTCATAATCATTCATTTTGTTCATCTCTTATAATAGATGGTTATCTTATACAACGTTGATGGATTTTATCTATAGTTTAACATCATTGAAAAGATTTAAAAATAATAATAATTTTTTATTCTCCACATTTCCTTTATTAGTTTATTCTATTTTTTGAATTTTATTGATCCACAAATTTTAATAATTGTTGCATATATTTTTTAGTTTCGTGATCATTTCACCTTTTGAGACTCGAACATATCAAAAATTGATATAAAATATTCATGGTGAATATTAATTAAATTTATGAAATACAGACCCGAGGATCATATTGGTAGAGTTATTTGGGAAACTTGGAAAGGAATATTCTTATTCAATGAAATATCATCAACATATCCCATGAAGATATTTCCAATTTTTATTCTTCACAAACTTACATGACATAAAACCATTATTCATTACATAAGAAAGAAAACATAAAAACCACTAAACATAGATTCACATTAATTGTAAGCCTGGGAAATACATGATCATAACATTTAAATAATGGGATGAGAACATGATCATAACATATGAAAACCATTCAATACATTTAAAAGTAAAAAAACCTAATTCATTAGACCATAACATTTGAATATTAAATAAATTTTTTCAATATAATTAATCATATAAAATTATTTCCATAGTGGTATTAGTTCAACTAAATTGCTATAATAGTAGAATGGGTTTACTCCCCAAACCGTCATAGTTATCAACGTCACTCCCAGGAATAATATAGTAGTAAAAATACCATAAAAACTGGGTTCACTCCATATTCTATCATGCTTATCTCAATGGATATTAATAATTAACCTATGTATTTATGAGAGATATCGGTTTATCCCATCCCATAATGAAAATCAAATATAAGTGTGGGATAATATCCTAAATTTTAAACCATATAAAAACCCATAAAAATAAATTGGTTTTTATATACATTTATTATAGTGTATACTATTTAAACTAAATATGTTTCATAATGAATTCATCATTCCATCAAAGAATAACGTGTTGAAAATAGCAGGTTTCATAAGAACCAAGGTAATATAAACATAGACCATCCAAAGAATTATCACGAACGATATCCTATTGTCATACCCCTAGTAATGAATACGTAAGATAGAAGTGTTTCATGTTATTTAGAAAAATATTTTAAATGAACTCTTTTAAGAATTATTTAAAAAATATCCTCTCCAACTTGAAAAAGTATTTTTTAATAAATAAATAAATAAATATCAAAATTATTTTCATTGAAAATAACATATTTAAAACTAACTTTTCATGAAACATTATGCAAATACTTTTCTATGAAAATAAACTTTGAAAAATATAATAGAGGACTCAAAAATAATTGGAAAATTTAATTGATAAAACTATGATTTCCACATTGAAAATAAATTTTAAAAAATATAAGTCCTTTTAAAAATCTATTTCTTTGAAAATAAAATTTGAAATCACATAAAAGAAGCATAAAACATAATAATGGTCATGATTTTTGAAATCAAATTCATGTTGTACTTGTTAAAATAAGGATTTAATTCACATTATTATTAAAAGTAAAAAGAACCTCAATAAGAAAACATAAAGAAGATTAAATTTAAATAGATCTCTAAAAATGATTAAATGTTTACACATTACAACAGTAAATCATAGAATATATATGAAAAAGTATTTTTTAATATTTTTTCTAGAATTGAGTTGTGATAAAAATAATTTTATTATGTGGAGAGAAATATAGATGATTTTATATTAATAATATTCCTTTGAAATATTTACAATATAAAAGAGAGAAAAAAGAAAAGAAAAACATAAATTTTATTGAAATTACAATTAAAGAAGTAAATTCATGAGTTTGATGAGAGGTGTATAATAACATATCGTCATTGGTATCATAAATATAAACAATTAATATAAATAATCGGATTCATTCATAAAACCCATTCCACTTTGGAAACATTGATTCATAAAAAATATGAAATTATAACATTAAATTAAAAAAATATCACCACAATAAATAAACTCATGTATTTTATGTAAATTTGTTTGTATATACAACACATAAAAAATATAGGTTTATATGATGAGATATGTATCAAATAAGGAAAACTGATACAAAACCCTCTTAAGAATTTAGAAACTATTTTATTTTGAACCCTATTAATTAGAGGTAATTGTATGGATATGTAAATACAAATAATTTTTAGTATAATAATAATAAAATACAAATATCAGTGGTATATACCACACATAGAAGACAAACATGGTTAATATTTAATTTCCCTTAAAAAATAGTGTGATGGAAGTCAGTAACCTTATGACCACCCTGCTCTTTATTTCATATTTAAACATGATTTATTACATAAAATTTCACTTTATAAAACTCTAAAGATTGAGAGGTCTAGTGTACTTGGGAAATTAGATACATTACATAACAACATAACACATGACCACAAAATTCCTTCATACATAACACTTTATGGGAGATCATGAGGACATACATAATAAATGGGTGGGATATAAATCCTAGTAATGTAATAAAGAAGGAAAAACACGAGGAATAAAATACAAGGTAGAAAATGGGCATATCAATAGAAATAAAAGTAACATGAATTATAATGGGTGATATACCGTAACAATAATAATAACATGGGAATTGTTTATAGAATAAAAAACATTATATTATCATGAGTCAAGGCTCATTTCATATAGAGGATCATGCGTCAAATCTCATTGGACATGGAGGATCATGAGTCAAAGAATATTTTAAAATAATGAAAATCAGTCAAGTTCAATGCAGATAGAGGGTCATGAGTCAAAGATTATTGGTAGTGGAAGATAATGTGTCAAATATCAATACACATGATGTATCCAAATACTAAACATTACCCAATGAATTGGATCACTATCAAGACACACCGTTCATAGTCATTTTATTTTCATTCTTTAGTGTTCCACATAGATCATACTACATGGATTCATTAATCATCTTAGTTTAGTAAAAGATCAAATAAATTTGTAATAAATACACATATATCCAAAATCAATAATTATATGTTCATAATGATGATTACCCTTGATATATAAATGGTTATGTTATTCACGACATAATTAATAAGGCAGGGAAAATCACTGTTCAATTTCGGCAGAAAAATATCGTCCTATAGAAATTAATAAAATAGGGTTGATGAAATAGAAATTGGTGTATCATCCTTGACACCTGAAATTTATAGTAATAGGTACTTGTAAGGACATTCCATAAAAAATGAATTTTGAAATAGTGTAACTTAATAATGATTCTAGAAGATTGGTGAGAAACCAAAGAATCCTTACAAAATTTCAGCATGGTAACAGGTGTGAATAAAGAATCATAGGGGGGATTAATGATAGTTAAAGGATGAGCTCATATTATATAATTAAAATGGATAGTAAGGGAATCATGGAACATTATATCCCAACATTTGAAAATGTAATTTATGAAGAAGTCCTTGAATGTAAATGATAATAGAGAAATCCCTTACATAATTTCTATATAGTAACGGCTTAGGTATGAGTCCAAATGAGGGATAATAAATGATCCCTTATAAAAAATGAAAAATAAAATTAAGTTAATTATTAAAATCTAATAGAAATCCATGAAATGGAAATTTATGAACTAATCTCAAAAAAAGTTCTTGAATTCAAAGATGGGGAGAGAAATCCCTTACATGGATGTGTGACTCTAAAGGATTTGGAGAGGATCTATTGGAGGTTGGGGAATATTGGGAGGATTTTATGGGGTATATATAAGATTATTAATTATATTCAAGGAGTTTTAGTGAAGGGAAACAATATTATTTTTAGTTTTATATTGGAAAGGATAGGGGTATCTATATTATTTTTGTAATTGACATTTCATAATAAAATATTCAAAATCACAAAAATAAACTTGGTTATTTCTCATGGTTTTTGAAAAAGGGGACTGTTTTACATTATTTTATATGGAAAAGGGATGAAATTATAAAAATATTTTCCTAGCTTATGGGGAGGTGATTCAAACTGTTATGGAAATGAATTTAAAAACATAAAATATATTATATGTTTCAGAGAATTTATAATGGATTTAAAAAATAAATAAAATAAACATAAAACCACGTTATTTTAAATAAAAAACATATATTTTTAAGAATACAAATTTGATTGTATTTATTACTTCATTATTAAGACATTTTAATGTCATAAAACACACATAATATATAAATTGCGTTTAATTTTTCCCCCAAAAAAATTGACTATATTAAAAAATTATGAAAAACTCACCATTGAATAATATTGACATCCTGATTTAAAAAATAATATTCATATTATGAAAAAATTTAAAAACATGTGAATTCTTAGTTTTAAAATAAAAACATACATTTATTGAAAATGATGGGGTTTTTTACAATAACTGTACTTGAACTGTAAAAAAATTTAATTTGACATCAAAAAAATTATATGATAATTTATATTTAATAAATATAGTTAAATAATAATATAATCTTAAAATATTATTTATTTCAATAATCCATTAAATCATTAAAATTTATTTCTTAAAATAATTTCAATACTAACAAAAAATACTAATTTTACTTTAAAATTCATTCACAATATAACCATAATAGGATGAAATTTTTTTCATTAATATATAAAAAATAAGGTATATAATATTATTTCTAGGATCTATATATATATACCTTTATTAAACTATCATAATCATTATGTGTAAGGTGCACAATTGTGGGTCTTTCATTGGTCTGTTTGGTGAACCTAGTTTTTCTTGTGATCTCAATGACCTTGAAATTCTCTCGTAACTAGTTTTTTTCATTCTCAACATATTGGATCTCATTATGTTCGTGGTCTGGAGAAAATTATAGAAATTATATCTCTTGAAAATGATGATATGTGAGATTAATAGGGTACAATCCAACTGGGTGAGGGCATCACTTCCACTGTCTCTACCAAAAGGATTTGTTTTAAACCCTATATTTATACTAGTCATTTGAGCACTGTTCAATGACTATATTATCAACAGAAATGATAATTAATGTCAATTTAAATCCAATTAGATAAAATAGAACAAAATATATTAATTTGGTTTATATATCCATTAAAATAAAAAAATTAATTTTATTCATAGCAGTTTGGGTCGTAAAATCCTTCCCACCATAAGAAATTTCACCCTCAAAATTTCATTTTCCCACACTAAAAAAATGTGATTATCACTTATACATCACCTCCTCTAGTTACCATGTGGATTATTCAATGATCTAGTATCCCCACAACTACTTGATGTGGTACATTGTCTTCTTTTATAGAACGTTTTCTCTGTTATTTATGATATTCATCGGATGCTCCTCATAGAAAAGGTAATTATACAATGGTACCACCTCTAGACTGAGAGCATGTGATTGGTATAGGATTTAATTCTTTAAGAGGGTACATGGAATACATCATATACTTGATACATTTTTTGGTGTGAGTTCTAGTCAATAATCCAAATCTTGAATGCGATAAAGGATATCAAAATGGCCAATGTACCATGGACTAAGATTTACCTTCTTCCCAAACCTCACAACTCTAATCCATAGGATATATAGAGGAATACCATTTCTAAATCATTTAAATATAGGTTGCATCAATTATTTTTATCATAACCCTTTTTTTACTCTGAATAGCTTTGATGTGTTCTTGGATGGTCTTAACCTTCTCCGCCATTTCTTCAACAGTTTCTAGAACGAGAAGTTTTTATTCCCGTATTCATCCAAATATGTTAGTGTTCTTCACCTATTTCCATAGATGGGTTAAAAATTGCACCTTCAGATGCTCGAATGTAACCTATTTTTGTATGCTAAATCCACCGAAGGAAGATGTTAGTCCCATACTCCTTAAAATTACATTAGAAAGATCTGATCAGGTCCTCATGTGTTTGGATAGTTCTCTCGGAATAGCCATCAGTTTGATGGTTATAAGTCCTACTGAAATTCATTTCATTATTACAGTAATCTGGAGACATTACCAAAACATATAAGTGAATCTAGGATCTTGATTAGACACTATTATAGTGGTACTCTATGAAACCTTACAAATTCTTTCATTTATATATGTTTCAGTTGATATAGTGAGAAATCCCATCAAATTACATTGAAGGGTACAATATTTGTAATATGATCCACGAAAACCCAGATAACAACATTTCTATTGTATGTCTTCAAGTTTCTGGTGAAAAAAATCTATAGGGATGTTTTCACATTCTAATATTGGTATGGGTAATGGTTTCAACATAACCTTATACTTCATTCATTAATCATTCACATGTTAATATACCAGGAAACTTAATGTATATTTAGCGATCTTATTCCTCATGTTATCCCACCAATAGTACTTTCGGAGATCTTGATACATCATTGTGTTTCCTGGGTGAAGTAATAATTTCATACAATGTGCATCATTTAGAAGTTCTATCTTTAATTCCATGTTTTATAGACCACATAGTCTTGACTCAAATATCACATTTCCTTCTTCATTAACATTGAACTATGAGGATTTACCTTTTCTGATTGTTTCCACATTCTCCAATATTCCCATATAATTTTTTTTATCAAACACTAACCATTACAAAAGAGATGGTTGAGCTATAATTTTTGAAAGTATTGATGACGTTCCATTCATTATTATTCCTAGTACATTTTCTTCATGTCTAATAAGATCGTATCCTTCTCAATTCTCATCAACGATATAATTTTTGGGTATTTTCTACATAGATCATCAATCAACATGTTTTATTTACTAGTATGGTAGTGGATTGAGTAGTCAGAATCCTCGATGATCTTTAACCATATTTTTTGTTGAATATTTCACTATTTCTGTTTGAATATATATCTGTGAATTTTTTTATCTATATATACTTCACACTTATCCCCAAGGAGATAATGCCACCATATTTTTTATGCAAAGATCATAACTACCAACAATTGATAATTTGTGGGATAGTATTGTTCATGGATTTTTATCTTCATTGTGGAATCAGGAAATACTTTTTCATTTTTCATCAACACACATCATTATCCCTTACTTGAAGCATCGTAGAAAATCACAAAAAGTTCCCCACTTGTGGGTAGTTTGAGTATTGGTCCTGGGACAAGATACCTTTTCAAATCCATGAATCCCGATTCAAATTCATTATTCCTAAAAAATTTGACTACCTTCTATTTTATATTGGTAAGAGGGTTTGAAAATCATGATAAATTTCTCAAAATTCTGTGATAATATCTAGTTGACCAAAGAAATCTATTGATATCTATCGTAGATATTGACAATTGAAATCCCTTAATATCTTTTTTTATCAGAAGGATCCACAAATATACCATTTTTTGTAGGGATATGACCCAAAAATGAGATTTATTTTAACTAGAAATCACAAATGTTGTATGTTGCAAAGAGCTTCTCCTTTACCATGGTAATAATCATAGTGCTTAGATGCTCCTCAGGCTCCTCCATGGGTCTGTATTATATTTATATATCATCTATAAATACTACCATGAATTTGTCAAGGTGATTTCTAAAGACTCTATTTATTAAGTCCACAATGATTTTGGAATCATTAGTGAGTCCTAAAGGAAACACTATAAACTCAAAGCACTTGTTACTTGTAAAAAAATAATCTCTAGAGGATATCCTACATATTCATGATTACATGGTAATATCCCGACCACAGATACACCTTGTATAGGTATTGTGCTCCACATATCTAATTGAACTGATTATAAATCTATGGAAAATGATATATGTTCTATATCGTGATCTTGTTATATCATACCTGCCATTTTAAAATCTTTTATTTTATTAATTTTCGGTGAATCTGGTTGTCTGGGTTGAATATCAACTTAAATTTTTTTCGGATTTTTTTAAAGACACATTTTGGCCATGATAGTGTTCAATGCCCCGTGGTCGAAGTCGAGCAACCTTGTTTGGGTCACCGCGTGAACTTGCTCGGCTCACCACATAGAATGCCCGATGTTTAAGTAAGATGAATAATATGTAATGAATAATAAAATTAGAATAAAATAATAATATGAAGGTTAATAACTATTTTAATGATGATAATAATAATAATATCATTTCAGAATACTATTATTATTTTTGACATCATTAATAATATTAATTTTATTAAGTTGTTAATTTTATAATAATAAATACTATATTAAGTTACTATCACTTTATTATTTTAATTGGAATTTAAAATATTCGGTTGAGGTGAGGGTAGAGTCATGGATGAACTTTGAGTATTATCACTTTATTATTTTATTTTATTTTATATTCCATTTTTCTGTTCTTTCTTTTATCCTTTATTTCTTTTTTTTCATACCTCTCTTTTCCTTCCACCTTTTCTCGTCAAATTCCTCCTTTGGAAAGTGCTCAAATCCTTAGTGAACCCCCCCTGCAAGAGTTTCTCCACCCTGGATGTAACTCCCTAACCCCAGTTACCTAGAGTCGGTGCATTATTTTAATACATTGGCGTGATTATAAGGAATCAAGTCTCAAAGGACCGATCAGTTTAACATTTTTGGAAAATAGATTACATATGTGAATGTTACATTACATTATAAAATAAAAAAAACAATAACGACATTTTCTCAGTTAACCACATTCATATCCCTTAGACTATCCCTATTGGTCAATCATAATATACATTTTCTCATCATGGGAAAAGTAAAACATAGAAAGGGGTGATCTCAGATGCTCAGTTAGGATACCAACACAGTAGAAACTTTCATAAATAATCCTACACATTTAATAAAGTGTATAAGGATAAAAAATATCCTTTTAAACTTAAACATCACATAATATGGAAACTATAAATCAAATAATGACATCTACTTATTCACATGGATATTTTTATAGTCGAATAATCACATGTAATATCAATATACAATTTCATAAAGATGGAATGCATAATGCGAGACATCATAACCACATAGTCAAGGCCTCATGCCAAGACTACAAATAAGATTTTGTCAAGGAATTGTTCCAAGACAATAGTTTTTCTCATGAGACCTACCGATGCATCGATGAGCTATAGTAGACTACACTCACCACTTACTAAGTCAAATGCATTCCACATATGAAAGGGTTTAGACATAATATAACATTCATATTAAAACTAGCATACAAAATGTAAATACTTTATCCATAAACCATGAATGGAACAAAAATAACACATTCACAGTCAAACATATCACCAAACCTTCAATACAATATGGATGATTTTTATCATAATAAATCAACCACAATCAAGAATAATATTCCGTGAAGGATGTTGACATAGATGAAAATAATCATTAATAATCATTGAGAAAAATATCCCTTTGAATGAAATATTATAAAAGTCATATAAAAGAATTATTTTAAAAGATATTTTTGAATCAAATTATCCTATACCACATTGAAAATTTTGAATGTAATTATCATATTAAAACATTCATGTCCATATAAATAACCCATAAAACCATTTTTAAAACATTGACATTAATGATAAATGTTCAGAAGAATAAATCATTAAAACATTTTAAATAATGTTTTAGTAAAAAGTATATTAAAAATAATCCCTTCGAAATATATTTTATGAAACATGGACATGGATAATAAATATTTCCCAGTAGATACTTATATAAAAACAACCTCTAATAATAAAGAGATTGTGAAATTAACCCTTACCTTGCACATTCCTTTAGTCGCGGGTATGTTTAACCTCTTGTATAATGAACATAGTATGCTATTTAATTATACTAGAACCATATTCATATTTATTATATCATACATGATTCATTTATGACTTTATACTACCCATTTAATAATTATTTCCATGTTAAATTCACATTTTGGGTAATAATCGCTTTCTTTATCGTACGTGTTTTGACTTGTTATTTTTGATCATATCATTTAGATCATGATTTAAATACTTCCAGAATATAAACCTTTGTTTATATATAATATATGTTTATAATATAAATATTTATAATAGATAGATATACGATATGGAAGGCACCGTTGATAGAGACCGTAGGTTGTACGTATGCATAAAAGCTGTTTCTGTTTTCATATCATATTGAACGGAAGTAAGTGAATAAGATATATGTAAGTACATATAAATATATATAGTAGCATTATTATGTCATAAATTAAAAACTTATTAATAATATATATATACTTTTTAATCATCATTGAATAGTGAACGTGGGAATGAAACTTATCACGTCATAGAGACAGTAATCTGTACGTACGCATGAGGGAAAATATCATTATTTTGATGGCGAAATAGTATGTAATTGGATGTTATATCATATATAGAGAATCATTAACAAGTTATATTTATTATTTACATCCGTTATACTAATTGTTATGCTCATCCAAATAATGAAGTGTTTGAATAACAAACTACCCCATGACGTGGAGACGGTAAGTCGTACGTACACACGTATGGTTACTTAATCATTTATAGGATGTATAGAATAAAGAATACGATTGTAAAATATTTATAATGAAATCAAAATATGTAGGAGGTAATGGAGTTATTATTTTTGGTTTGGAAATAGTAAATAAAGAGGAAGTGGAAGAAGAAAAGAACATGGAAGAGGGTGGTGAAATTATTACATCTTCTTCGGGTGTTTTCTTTTGAGTTGATCAAAAGGGCTCCATAGAATGGCTTTCTGATAAAAGTAAGGACTCTAGGATGATGTGAGGAAATTTTTAAGGTTATTTGGGTAGGTGTTTCCAGAGCTAAATGTCTTTGTAGGTGTGATTTTGAGAGAAGGGGAAGTCCCTTTTATAAGAGAGGTGAGGGCCACATTAGAAAAAGATTAAATTATTAAATTATTATACAATTATATTCGGTTTATAATGGATAAAAATTAATTTATTCCCATAATTAAGTGTTTATGGGTAGAACTACTCTAAACCAATAGGTTTTAGACTAGATTAGGTTACCATTTTAACATTATATTTTAGATTTAACTCATAGTTAAATAGTTTAACTTCTACCGTGTCTTCTTGTATTCATACACTATATTGTTAATAAACATACTCTAATCACCCAATAGAACCTAAATTGGTTCATTTGAGACTTATATAATATTATTTAATCCCTTTTGTAGGACCTTATATTTTTAGGAATATTATATCAACCAATAATACAATATTTGTTTTAAAAATTAATTTATGTCAATTTTAACACTATTTTGAATTTTGTTTTGGTGAAAGTCATAAAAACCTTATCACATCAAAAACAATTTATCTAATCAACCCTAAAAAGTAATATTAATATAGAAAATTAGTGGAATTCATCAGAAGTCTCAATTGACATTTATTTGGATATTTATAGTATCAATTATTTTAATATATCATTAATAAGGTAATTACTGCATCATTATTGTCTCATAAATAAATTAAATTAGTAAATGTGTAAATTTTTAAAATAAAATAACATTATGTAGGAAATCCTTTTATATTTCTAATGAGTTTTTATAGTCTAATTTTTCCTATGTGAAACCCTATATTAGAAATGTTTTAGTTTTTAAATATTGAATTTAACACTTTTAACTCTTTTTAAATAAAATAATAATAAATGTAATAATCTTTTCCATGTAGACCAAAGAGTATCATATTTTATTCCTAATGTTGTTTTTGGTCGAATTAAACTTATACGATAGAATTATAACATGTGTTATTGTAATTATAATATCATTTTTACCATTAATTACCCTATTTACTTTTAACCGTGGTAAATAAAAGTCAAAAGTTACTATTCACCAAAAATTATTTTCACCTTATTGAACCAAATTTTACATACTGATGTCAAAAATGACTCTCAGAATTTTAAAATTCAACTCAAAGAAGCGGTAAAATTTTGTTTTATGCAAATTTTCAAATGCTCCTAAAAGGTCGGTAAAAGACAGTAATAATGTTCAATAAAATTTTATATATCTAAACTTATTATAAAATGACTCTAATGAATTAAATTGAACATATATAAGAATTATATATCTATTTTTTCTTATAATAAATTTAAATGAAATAAATAATTATTCAAATAAAAAATCGGTTTTAAATAATAAAACGTAGTGTTTTTCACAATTCATAAAAAATTGAAAGTTTTCCGAAATATACAAAAAATTAACCTTAAGATAATTTTGATAATATGAATTCCAAAATGAAGTCTATTTTACCATATTCAAAAAATTGAAGTTTCATTTATTAATTTAAAATTAATTTCTATTGTCAAAACAAAAAAGCGGGTTTTTAAAATGTAAAAACTATCAAAAGATTGACATGTGTTTATGTCAAATTTAAAAGTGAAATTACTTATAATGACCTAAATTGTATTAAATAATAAAAATATATTAAAATTATACTAAAAATCCATTCAAAATTATAATTGAACACTATAAATTAACTTGATTAGAAAAGTTGTTTTCAATTAAAATTTAGTATTTTCACTATTCACAAAAATATGTAAGTTATCAGAAAACCCAAAAAAATTATCAAAACTAAATTTTTATGTCCCGATTCTAACGAATAAGTTTATTTCATAAAATTTAATTTTTAAAAGTTTCAAATATTTGATTTAAAAAGAGTTCTCCATTAAAGGCGGTAAAATTTCATTTTCGAAAAAATACTTCCTTTATTTGAAGAAAAAAATGAATTTGTTCTTATATTATGACCAAGAAACACATAATATTGATGTTAAAAATTATATGGAATATATAAAATTAAAAATGAAGATAATACTATTCATAACTGCTTTTGAACAGCAAGTTTGGTAAGTCATGGTGTGCTCGAACTCACTATTGCGTGTTGCTCAAGTTATTGAATTACTTTGAAGAAATAACATACTATGAAATCTTGGGGTGTCACATTCTCTCCAACATTAATAAATTTCTTCCTTTCAATTTGAAATTTTTCTTCAATAAAAAAAGGTTAAAAATAGGAAAATTCTTTTATGGAAATCCCACATTGGGAATTGGGTTAATAAAATTTAGTCTTAATAAGAGGGAATGCGAATGAAAAAGTCACGACCAAATTATGATCTCAATTAGAAAAACATTTGTGGAAATTAGAGACACATAATTGGAAGAAATATGTTAATATTTATAGGGAGTGATTGAGGTCATCAATCATAGAGAAGTGTAAAATTGAGGGCCTCAAAGCCATCAATCTATGATGATTTAAAATATCATTGGTTCAACAAAACATAAGGTATTTGGATAACACACATTTGGTTTTAATATCCCTTCCCTAAAGTTTAAGAATTAATTTAACCATCTATTAAGTGGAAAAAATAAAATTCACAAGTAGAGTTTCATCGTTCAACTAATTCCTACCAAAAACTCTTCTTTCACTCCAAAATATAATATAATTCAAAAATATTCTATTTATCATAATCATATAGGGTTCCAAAAATAATGAATTTATAATTCATTTTTAATACTATTTAAAAAAATCACATCATACAAACTAGGACATCACGTAGGCTAGTGGTAGGTGATCCACCCTTGTCACCCTTCGGTTGAGGGTTCAAGTCTCATGGCCTTGGCGGATGAGATGGGTTGTCACCCAACCTCCGAGTTGTCTTTTTCATAACAATCCCTAAATAATCATAAGAAATGTTTTAACCTTAAAAATAGTATTCAATTTCAATCTTAATCCATTCCAACCTTTAGTCTTATCTAAAATAATTCTGTCCAAACTCACTGTCCAAAATTTTTAAGGAAGGTAAACACAATGAAGATCTTTTTTCCATGTAATAACATGTGAATACCTTCTTCATGTATTATTTTAAAACACGGTAACACCATGAATTACCCTAAAAACATATTGAATACATTCATGCTCCCTTATTCTTTATAGAATACTTGATATACTCATTAAATCCAAAAATCTTGTAAACTCCAGCAATGATAGAATAAACAAACCATTAATCAGTTCAAAGGATGTCTATAATATCCAATATAATTTATCTAAATCAATCATCTGTTATTCCAAAATCACTAACTCAGTATTAGTACCATATTAAGGTTTATCATTCCTTAAATACTGTATTTTACAAAAGGTTTAACTTGCTATTGAGTCACTTTTCTTAGAACCATATAATCTTAAATCCTTAATGAAATAGTTCTACAATACAATCATTATGTACTCTATAATCCTTATAACATCTACATAATTAATACAATACTCAAATGAAACAATACTTTAATAACAACATAATAACTCTAATCATTCCTTTTCATCTTCGGTTGTATCATAAATTTATTATTATCCATTAGCAGCATTTGGTGTATACTCTGATGATTTGGACATTGGTTCGTGTAGTGTTCTAACTCCTTACAGATGAAGCATTGTAAATTTGAAACCTCTTTCTTAACCCTGCAATCATGTACTTGGTGTCCTGTTTCTCAACACTTATAACAAACTCACATTCCCTTCAAGAATTTACCATGGTGATTCCTTCGACAATTATCACCTATGGGAAAATACTTCTCTGTCCTCTTGCTTTTATCCATATTTCTCTCTTCTATCTTTTTCTTCTATTACTTCCCTTAAAATCCATGGGACTCAAATAATTCATTACTTATCTTATTACCACATGATACTATTTATTCATATGATGAGAATACATGGGAGACTATTTCCCTTTTAAATATTGATTTAATACCATGAATGATATGATCCTTCTTAATATTTTGATCATGTGTATTACTAGAATTCTCATTCATTCTACTAGGAATAATTTCTAAACAATGGAATACACTAGGGTAGTTTATGGATCACAATACATAATTCCAAACTTGTAAAATACCTAACATAAATTGAAAAGATTATGTATATAATATATAATCATAAAATGTTTTCTTTGAGGAAGTATTTACTCCTAAATCCTTCATAATGGCTTGTAATGAAAATGTGAATTTTCCTAAGAATATCCCTAGGGAGTGTTATAACCAACAGTGCAGCAAGGCCCATTATCGTGTACCAAGATACCCCAAGACAAGCCCGAAACTCCTTGTCAATGTTTTCACTCCTAGGTATATCTGTGCCAGAGTTGCCTCTAACTGCTTGTATCCAGAAATGAATGTATTGTTTGGAAAATACAAAAAATATCTATATTACCAAAATTTTAGGAAGTTATTATATACTAATCCTCAAATTATATCTTAGGATAATGTTCTCTAATCAGAGTTTATCTAAATCTATTTCCAAGGTTGTTGCTAAAATTTCTTTGATACCAAATGTAACGCCCTGAACCCAGTTACATAAAGTCGGTGCATTATTTTAATACATTGAAATGATTACAAGGAATAAAGTCCCAAAGAACCGATCAGTTTATTAGTCTTGGAACATAGATTACCTAAATTAATGTTACATTACATTATAAAATGAAAAAAAAAACAACATTGTCTACATTGACCACATTCATATCCCTTAGACTATCCCTACAGGTCAGTCATAATATACTTCTTCTCGTCATAGGAAATATAAAACATAGAAAGGGGTAAGCTCAGATTCTCAATAAGGATAACAATATAGCGGAAACTTTCATAAATTATCATAAACATTTATGACAGTGTATAAGACTAAAACAAAGGCCTTTTAAAATTAAAATTCAACATAATATTGCAAAGATATATCAAATAACTCAATTTAGATATTCACATGGGTATTCTACTAGTTGAATAATCACATGTAATATCGATATAAAATTTTGTAATGATGGAATGCATAATGTCAGACTTCATAACCACATAGTCAAGGCCTCATGCGAGGATTACAAATAAGATTTTTTCAAGGCCCTATTCCAAGACACTAGTTTATCTCATGAGACCTACCGACGCATCGAGGAGCTATGGAGGGCTCCACCTGCCACTTACTAAGTTCAATACATTCCTCATTTGAATAGGTTTAAACATAACAAAAACATTTGTATTAAAACTAGAATACAAAATGTCATTACTTTATACATAAACAATGAATGGTATAAAAATAACACATCTACATTAAAACCTATCACAAATCCTTCAATACATTATGGAAGATTTGTAACATAATAAGTCAACCTTGATCAAGAATAATATACTGTAAACGATGTTGACATAGTTGAAAATGATCAGTAAAAATCTTTCAGAGAAATATCTATTTTCATGAAATCATTTAAAAGTCATAAAAGTAAGTCATTTAAACAATAGTTTTGAATCAAAGATTCCCTCACAACTTTGAATCTTTTGAAAAGAATTAACATTTTAAAACATTCATTTCCATATAAATAAATCCTTAAAACCATTTTTAAAACATTGAAATTAATGAGAATGGTTTAAAAGAATAAATAATTAAAACATTTAAAATGATGATTTAGTAAAAAGTACATTAAAAATAATCCTTTTGAAAACTCTTTTATGAATCATGGAAATGGATAATAATTTTTTCCCAGTGGATACTTACGTAAAAACAACCTTGGATAATAAAGAGATTGTGTAATTCACCCTTACCTTGAACTTCCCTTTGGTCGATGGTATGTTTAACCTCTTGTATAATGACCACAGTATGTTATTAAATTATACCAGAAACATATTCATATTTATTATATCATAAATGATTCATTTATAACTTTATACTTCCCATTTAATAATTACTTCCTTGTTAATTAAAATTTTGGATAATAATCATTTTCTTTATCATACGTGTTTTAACTAGTTATTCATGATCTTATCATTTAGATCATTATTTAAATAATTACAGAATATATAACTGTATTTATATATTATATATATTTTGAATATAAGTATTTATAATAGATAGATATATGAAATGGAAGGCAATGATTATGGAGACGGTAGGCCGTACGTACGTGTAATCTCTGTTGCTATTTTCATATCGTATTGAACGGAAGTAAGTGAATAAAATATATGTAAGTAAATACACACACACACATATATATATATCTACAGTAGAATTATTATTTCATATATTACAAACTTATTAATAATATATATATTTTTATAATCATCATTTAATGGTGAACGTGGGAATGAATCTCCTCGCGTCATGGAGATGGTAATCCGTACGTACGCACGAGTGAAAATATCATTAAATTGATGGTGAATCATTTGTAATTGAATGGTATATCATATATAAAGAATCATTAACATGTTATATTTATTATTTACATTAGTTATACTCATTGTTAAACCAGTCCAAATAATGAAGTGTTTGAATAAAAAACTACACTACGACATGGAGACGGTAAGCCGTACGTACACATATATGGGGAGTTATAAATTTATAGGATGGATAGAATAATGAATATATATGTAACATATTTATAATAACATCATAGTATGTAGGAGGTAATAGATTTATTATTTTGGTATGGAAACAACAAAGAAAGAGGGAGTGGAAGAAGAAAAGAACTTGAAAGAGGGTGGTGAAATTATTACCTCTTATTCGATTTTTTCCTTTTGAGTTGATCAAAAGGGCTCATTAGGTTGGATTTATGATCAAAGTAAGGACTCTAGGTTGAAGTGAGGGAATTTGGGAGGATATTTTTCTCGGTTTTCTAAGACAAATTTCTATGAAGGTGAGATTTTGAGAGAAGGGGAAGTGCCCTTTTATAAGAGAGATGAGGGTCACTTTAGGAAAAAGATTTCAATATTAATTTTTTATACAATATTATTATGTTTATAATGGATCCAAATAAATGTATTTCAAGACATAGGTGGTTATTGTTCAAAAACATCTAAACCAATTGGTTTTAGACAAGTTTAGGTTACCACTGTAACCTTATATTTAGATTTAACTCTTAGTTATATAGTTTAACTTTTACCAGGTCTTCTTGTATTCTTACACTATATGGTTCATAAACATACACTAAACTTCCAAGAGAACCTAATGTGTTTCATTAATGACATATATAATATTATTTGATACCTTTGGACAAACCTTATAGTTTTAGTAATATTATATCAACCAATAATATAATATTTGTTTTAAAAATTAATTTATGACAATTTTGACACTATTGGGTATTTTGTTTTTGTGAAAGTCATAAAAACATTGTAACTTAGAAAAATTTTATCTAATCAACCTTAACATGTCATATTAACCTAGAAAATTAATGGAATTCATCCAAAGTCTTAATTTACATTTATTTGGATATTTATGATATCAATTATTTTTATATTTCATTAATAAGGTAATTACTGCATCATGATTGTGTCAAAAATAAATTAATTTATTAAATGTATAAAAAACATAAATAAAATACCATTATGTAGGAAATTATTTTATATTTCTAATGAAGATTTCGGATCAAATTAATATTATGTGTAACCTTATATTAAAAATGGCTTAGTTATTAAACATCGAATTTAAAACTTTTAACTCTTCTTTAAATAAAATAATAATAAATGTCCTAATCTAATTAAAGTAGACCGAAAAAGATAATATTTTATTAATAAATTTTTTTTGTTCTAATTACACGTATCCAATAGAATTAGAACATGTGTTAGCGTAATTATAATATCATTTTTACCCTTAATTACCATATTTATTTTTAACCGTGGTAAATAAAAGTCAAAAGTAACTATTTACCAAAACTAATTTGCAACTTATTGAACTAAATTTTACTTATTGATGTCAACCATGTCTCTCAGATTTTTGAAATTCAACTCACAAAAGCATTAAAATTTAATTATATGCAAATTTTCAAATGCTTTTAGAAGGTGGGTAAAAGACGGAAAAAAGTTCAATAAAATTTTATATATCTAAAAATATTATAAAAAGACTCCAATGAATTAAATTGAAAATTTATAGGTATTATATATCTATTTTTTCTTAAAATAAATTAAAATAAAATAAATAATTATTTAAATAAAAAGTCGGTTTTAAATAATAACGCAGTGTTTTTCACTATTCATCAAAAACTAAATGTTTTCAGAAAAATACCAAAAATTCCATCTAAGATAATTTTGATATTATGAATTCAAAAATGAATTCTATTTTACCAAATTAAAAACATATAAGTTTAATTTATTAATTTAAAATTAATTCCCATTGTCAAAACCAAAAACAGGTTTTTTAAAATTAAAAACTATCAAAAGATTGACATGTGTTTATGTGAAATTTAAATGTGAAATTACTTATATTGGAAAAAACTGTATTAAATGATAAAAATATAATCTAATTATACTTCCAAACCATTAAAATGTATAATTGAACACTATAAATTATTTTGATTAAAAAAGTTGTTTTCAATTAAAATTTGGTATTTTTCACTATTAATCACAATATAAAAGTTTTCAGAAAAACACCAAAACTTTATCGAAACTAAATTTTTATTTCCCAATTCTAAAGAATAAGTTTATTTTTTCAAATTGAATATATAAATGAATAAAATATTGGATTTAAAAAGGGATCTCCATTAAAGGCGGTAAAATTGCATTTTTTGAAAAATACTTCCCTTATCTGAAAAAATTGAATTTGTTCATATATTATGTCTATGATACAAATAATATGGATGTTAAAATTTATATGTAATAGATAAAATAAAAAATTAAGATAGTAATATTCATAACCACTTTTGAACTACTAGTTTGATAAGTCATGGTGCGCTTGAAATCGGTGTTGCGTGTAACGCAAGTTATTGATTTAATTTCAAGAAATAGCATACAATGAAATCATGTGGTGTTACACTATCACTTTATCCAATGGAACCCCCTAACTTCAGGCCCCTAGCTCCTGGACTAGCTCTCTCACCCTACCTCCCCCACTCGGGCTCACACCCTCCACATCGAGAGAGAGCTGCCCCTCTTTCTCCCTTAGTCAGCCTTCCATCCAACGGCACCAGCTCACGTCGCACCCCCCTACCCAACAGCTTCCTTCAATATATCCATGATCCTTCCATGTCCAAACACCTTTTATTCATTCTGTCTATCAATCCTCATGCCACCCCGACTAGAACCGCCACCCCATCATCTCACTAAGCCCGCCCATATAGCCGCCTTCCACCCAGCTAATGCTCTGCTCCCCTCCGGCTCCACTGTCCAGCCTCCGACCCACCTCCATCTAGTTAAAAACCCTCCATTAAAACTCCTTTTTGTCCAGTGAAAACCCTTCCAAGTGGTCCCCTCCCTCTATATCTGGCCTTTTTCAGAAACATGAACCTCCGACCCTTCGCTGGATCAACAAACCGTGGGCCTCCTCCGGCCCCTCACGCAACCCACTCCAGTTGAGTCTTCTCCTTATTCTTATTTTTTGTTCCTTATTGAGTTTTCCTTTTCTTTTCTTAGTGGGTATGAATTTTTTTTGTGGTGTCTTTTTTGAGCAATTGTAGCTGCACACAGAAAATTCAGTGGTTTATTCACCTATGGTAGATGGTTACATGTCTAATTATTATTTGATGAATTACATAAAAAGTTTAATTTTTTTAGAATATTATTTAATTAGTTTTTGAAGTTCAAAGTTGGTTTTATTGAAAGTTTTATTTTCATTTTAATCATTTAGTAGAATTTTTATTTTATTTTTTTCATTTTTACTAAGAACACATAATTAGTTACTTGTTAGTGATTTTTAAATTTTTCAGTTTTCTTATTAATCTGTGAAAGTGGTGAAATTTTTGTTTACATGGTTTCATGTGTGTTTGGTCGTAAAATAATGTTTTGTGTTGGTTTAGTAGGTAACGCGAAGTGATTTCTTTTAAGTTGTTTTATATGTTTTTATTTTTTTATTATTAAATTATGTGGTTTGTGAAATGGTGTTTGTCATGTGGTGTAAGGTTTTCCATCAAAAAATTTGTGTCGTACACATCACACGTTAAAATTGTATTTGACTGTGTGTGATGTGGAAATGTGTTTTGAATGTATAAATTTATACTTTAGTGTGTGTAAAGTTATGTGACGCTATTTTTTTTTATTTTTTATAAAATTTTCTTTTATTGTTTATTAATTTATGTCAATGGTGTGAAACATGTTTAAAGAATGTTTTAGTGTCCATATTATTCAAAATGGTATTTTTGTGTGTGAAAGATGTGGTTTTTTAATTATAAGTGTCTTTTTAAATAGTTTAGATGGTTTAATTGAGTATGTAACCTATACAGATTATGTTTTCAAAATATTTTTGGTGTGCGTATGATTTTAAAAGAGGGTTTGAGTGTGAAAATTCTGATTCTGTGTGTGTAAGAACCCTGTTTGTTTTTTTAATATGTGTAACGTGTGACATGAACTTGAAACATTTTTGATCCAAAAGAGTGAATCCCGAGTATCTAAGAGGGTGGACTAGACTAGTGGGTAGTAATCCCGGGGTGGCTTTGGCTCTATTTCACTTAGTTGGATTGACAAATAAAACACTAATTAATCCCATGAATGATTGATGGTCATGGTTTCAAATCCATGTTTGCTGTGGGTTGAGGTTTCTATGAAACGTTTTCTGAGGGTCGTGGTTTCTAATCTACACTTCACTGAGACACAATGATCTAAAGACTGAATCCAGATAACACCCATGAGGCCTCTCCAATATTTTTTGCTCATTGTTTAATTTACACTCATCGGTGTGAAACATTGGTTGTTTTAAAAGGTAAGTGTGTGTGTTTTAATTTATGTAGTTCCATTTGAAACTATTTTCTTTTATCATGTTTTCATTAAATCTGTTAAAGTGTTTACTTCTTTTCTTTAATTAAAATTTCAAATATATTTGTCATATAAAATCTATTCATGCAACCTTTTTATTGGGTGGTATCCTACTGGGCTTTAGGATCACACCCTAAATACACCATTGGGAGTGTGCAGACCATATTCCTTGTGTATCACAGGTTGAGGCATCGTGCTTAGCGATGGTGGTTCAGTTAGTTGATGGTCTTCTCAAGAAGGTTTGTGTTGGTAGCATGTGGATGTTTCACCTCCCTTGTTTCTTGGAGGATTGAATTAGAGTATTAGTTAATTTTTTTGTTTCTTTTTGGATTTCGGTCAATGTTTTAAACCATTAAATTTGATTTTAATTTAAGGGCTTGTTTGGTTGACAGTTTTCAATATTAGTTAATCTATCTTGTTCATTATTTGTGTTTACTATTTATGTTAAATCATTTCCTCGGACTATTATTGATACCTGAGCACTTGTGCCAGCTCATGGGGATTAGGAACGCACTAGGGCGTTGTCGCAGACCAAGTTGGATGACGACCAGGCCTGGTTCATGACATGTTGATCTCATGATAATCATTGTAAAGGCACATTGAAACATCCTTATTCTTGATAAAAAACATTGTTGTTCCCCATGGTTAAGCACATGGGTTTATAAACCCTTTATCTTTATTGTCCAATAGTTATTTATTTAGCTCCTCAAGTTCCAAAAAAATCATCATATAGGATATCTTGGATATTGGAAACACCCTAGTAAAAATCTTGATCTAAAATTGAACCTCTCATCTAGGGGGAAGAATATGCAATTCCTTGGGAAAGACATCAGTGTATTCTCTCACAATAGGCATGTCTTCTAGGATGGTTCATTCCTTATAGTCAATCATTTGATCTAGATACTCTTTCTCATATAGAAATAATATTCAATCAATAGATGGTGTTTCTAATTTTTTTTTATTATTTCCTTGTATTTGTATAGAATAGAGGATAATTTCTCCATTTTTAGAGTGATTTCCCTTTCTCGGAAATTTATTTTGGCCTTATGTAGAGAAAGAAAATCCATGCCCATAGTTGCATCAGATTCCACCAGGGGGACTATGAAATGGTTATTTGGAAAGATTGATCCACAAATTGTGACATATGAGGAGTTATATACATGGGATGCAATAATTTCTTTATTTTTCATTTTCAATGACTTCTCAAATTCCATATTTTTTGTGGTTTTTGAATTTATATACCAAAAATTCATTTTATAAAGGAATGCGTATAGATAAAACCAAAAAGTAAATTCACTATTATTGGATGTATAACTAGAGTACATATCACCAATTCATTTTAAGTATTTAAATTGATAGTAGTCATAGAAGAAAACTCATCCTTTCATCCTTGGATGTTGTTGGTTGCCTCTGAAAAACCATTTTTAGGTAACTAGTGTATAAATTTCCCTCGTTCTTGGTAGTTGTAGAAATAAAAAATGTGTTCAAGGTCTACCATATAATTCCTTTCCTTTGTCACAATGCTGGTTTTCTCATGTTGGAAATTAGTAGCTAGGTTCCCTTCTCTTCCACAACTAATGTGTTTCCTTTATCCCCTTTGGAAATTTCTGGGGTTCTTTTTTCTGAATCTTTGACAAGTGGGATATTTTAATTTCTTATCACCAATGGATTTATCCATCAGACCAATAGAATTAAATTCCAATTTCCAATTCTTATCCCTGTGACTCTGATGAGATTCTCATATTTGTATTTGAATTCACGCTCAAATTTACCCAAGAGATGAATATAGAACGGTCTCTGTAGTTTAGCTTGGGTTGTCGAATCCTCATAGACCTAAGAAGTTACCTACAAACACGTACATTTTATGAATTATTTTAGGATATGAAGTGGTGAACTTTAGTTTATTTAACATGATTTTAAATGAACATTAAGAGACTTAAGTGAATTCAATTTAAAATAGTGAGTTGATCCTAGGTTATTACTTGGGGTGGATTGAACATATTTCTTTTTCAATGATTTCAATCACTTATATTTGAGATGGGTTCATTTAAGAAGATAAAAAAACATAATCACTTACTGGTTTAATACCTACACCCTTTAATAATAATCACTTATGCACTTGAAGGATCAATGTTTTGAGCACCTCAAGGTAAAGGTTCGTATTAGCACTTGAAGTGTGTGGCCTTAAATTCAACATGAACAATGGAGTTTAAAAATCATAAAATAAAAATCTCAATTAAAGAAGTGATTAGACATTAATGGGGTGATAAATAACATCCAATCCATCCTCTTGATATTCCCTTGGATTAAACCATAAGTGGGTTAGCCCTCCAATGATGTTATGGTTTCAATGGAAGCGGGAAGTAGACTCATGAGGGAGGAATTGAAGAAGTAAAGAAACAATAAAAAGAAAAATGATCACTCCACCGTTGTGTGAAAAATTTCACAAGTTTAGGTGTGAATAAATTAACACCTTTAACCAATGGAATAAAAATGATTTTAAGAACAATAGAATAAGAGAAAAAGAATAACTTTTATTAAAAAACTAAAGTGAATTGAACAACTTACATGTGAAAGACAAACTTGAGACAACAAAATCATAGCATAACATTACAATTGAACAAAGCACCAAAGATCAAAAACTACTCTACCACCACTTCCATAAATAGGAATTTTAGAAGCCTTGGGTCAATCCTCAAATAGTACAAAGCATCCCTCTTTATTATAGATGTCCTAGGGTGGTGGAAAGCTTGTGGAACTTGGACTTTTCTACACATGACCCGAGGTGGCAGCCAACTTTCATCCACCGAACAGAAACAATTGGAAGACCATCTAGATATCAGAATCAGAGTGGGCCATATAGGAAGAAAATGGATCCCCAGATCTCTCCTAACTGGGTGTAAAATAAGGTCCCATTTGGAGTTTTTGATTCCGAGATATGATCATTTTTTGTAGGATTTTGTCTGGGCCGCAGAATCTAGCCCATAATTTTATCTCTAACTTGGGCCACCTAAATAACCACAATGGAGGCCTAATTAGTAGTGTCTCCTAAAGAATGATTTTTCCTATATATGTATTATAACATCCATTGAAATATGGTTTTAATTGGGCCAGTATGTTGGGCCCCAAATTCTTATCAGTGGTCTGGTGTCCAATCTGCCTTCTCCAAAATTATTTCCTTTTATCACAAAATATCCCCATCTAACTTTATCAATTCTCCATTGATACCTGAATTAAACAGTTTCATATTGAAGTATAGTAAATTTCCTAAAATATCAAATTAAAATGTGGATAATTACATTCCTTAAAATCAGATGAATCATTGGGTACTTCAAATGATGTTAAAAAATGTACCACATAATAGTGCATTTTAAAAAGGAATTACAATCCTAATGTGAAATGATGTTCAAAGTGTAAAATGAACTAAAATGGTGTTTATGAATAATAAAGCACATGAATGTTATATATATTAACAATGAATATTAGCCTCATTTTTTGGCTAATCAATTTATCCATTAGACTAATAGAATTAAATTACAATTTCCAATTTTTACCCCCATAACACCCATGAGATTCTCCTATTTCTATTTAGAATTGTAGGGAATGTCTGAAAATTGCCTCAGAGCTATCAAATTCACGTATTACGAAGGATTTTTTGTTTGGTAGTATTTATCCCACCAAAGAATCGATCAACCTTGCATTCAAAGGTAATGAAAAAACCAGTGGATTAACATGAATGCCATGGGATTTTTTTCTAATATGGACCAATATATTATTCATCCTTTTTCTTGAGTTAAGGGTAATATATTTCAATTTTCGGATGAAGTGTTCTAGAAAAATATTTATCAAAAAAAATTCTAGATTCAATCCACTCCATTACATCAATGTCTTCCTCAAGCTTCGTAATTTTGATCAATGTCTTCCCCTAATAAACTTCACCCTCCATAAGATAAAATATAGAATAACCATATATTTTTCGGAAAATTAATGTATAGATAATAGTTTTTCAATGGAATTGATCCATTTCTCCTTGATTAAGGGATCAGATGATCCACTAAATGTATAAGACCTTTTTCGCCTGAAGCTCTTGACTATAGGGATCCCTATCGTAGGGTGTGTTGGGAACTCCTCAGAGTCCAAGTTTCTATTCAAAACATGGGTTATCTGGGATATTATGATGAAAAAATGTATGATTATTTCTCACATTACGTTGGGAATCTAATTGGGGAAATCCTCACACTTCCCTTCGCATAGTTTGTTAGCATGATTCCTCCTATTTCTAACAATTGAATATAATAAATGGAAAAGTAGTGATGAGTATCTCAAATAGTTAAACACATAAAGGTTAATACAATGAAATTAAGAGGATAACTTATAAATAAAATTTTCCTCCATAACTTATGTGTTCCTAGGCTTTAGTCTATGTTATCCATGATTTACATCCAGACATATATTCATATGGTAAGTTTTCTTTTAATAATTTTTTTGGTATTGAGCATACGAATTTAATAATGAATATCCCCTAAGTGTTTCAAAGTTGGGGAGAAGTAATGCCTATATTAATATACTAGGTTACCCTGAGTTAAGTCTAGAACAAACATTCATCAAGGTTACCCATCGGTACATATATTCCAAAACAACTTCCATATGTAGTATCCAAACAAGGATGTATTTCCTTGATAAACTATTTACTCTATAATGAATGAAATTTAGGGATGTTTTCATATAGTTAGTCTTATCCCTAAGTGATTCCAATTGGGGTTTTCTAATCCTATTCCCAATATAACTAAACATATCCCCCAATTCCAACCATAACAACCATTATCTTTATTTCATTTATAATCATTACTTATTACATAAAATTACATATAATAAAAATCATAATATCACGATGTATGGCGTCTTTTTGAAATTAGGTACATTAAATAATATCTTAAAATATGTCCATAACATTACTTAGTAATTAAAAATTCATGGGATAACCTGAGGACATAAAAATGAAATGGGTGAGCTATAAATCCAAGTAAAACAATAAATAAGGCATAACATGTGGAATATAGTACATTTCATACAATAGGCAAATCAATGGATCATAAAAGGAACATGAATAATAAGGCATGATACAGCATCATAATCATAACATCAGAAATGTTGAAACAACATAAAACATGATATTATCATGAGTGATGGCTCATTGCACATAGAGTAGCATGAGTCGAAGATTATTTCACATGGAGGAGCTTGAGTCCATGATCATTGAACATAATGGAGAATGATTCGTGATCATTGCACATAAAGAATCATGAGTAAAATATCACTGCCCATGGATAATTATGAGAAAAATATCATTTCACATAAAATATCATGATTGTAAACATTACCCTATGCATTGGAGTGCTATCTGGGAACACCCTTCAAAATCATTTCGTTTACATGCTTAAGTGTGTCACATAAATCATACAACATGGATTCATTAATGATAATTGTTTATTCCTAGATCAGGTAAATGTAATATACTTAAATATTTATCCACAATCAATATGTATAGGTGAATAAAGGTTAATACACTTGATTAGATAAATGGGAATGGTATTCACTACATAATGATTTTGGTATGGAAAAATCACGGTTCAATTTGGGCAGCATAATGATGTCATATAGAAATTCATAAAATTGGTTGATGAGATTGAAATGTGTATATATTAATTTATATATGAAATAGAAATTAATATATACATAAAAGGAAATTACATAACATACATAATTGGAAATATAATACATAAGATACTAAATAGTCTTTAAGTAAGAGGATAAAAAAATAACCCTTACAAACATTCAGCATTGTAATGGGTGTACATAAAGGATCATAAGGGGGGATTACTGAGATTTAAAGAACAATATCATAATTTATATATCAAATTTATATTAATTTAATCATTTAACATAATATACCAACAATTGAAAATGAAATTTATGATGTATAATATAAATTAATTTCTAAAATGGAAATGAGATTAGAGAAATCCCTTGGGGAATTTATGTATTGTAACGGCTTAGGTAAGATTCCAAAAGATGGGGGATAAATGATCCCTAATATAAAATACATAAATTTGACAATATGGTAATGGATAAATATTATCTTCAATGTAATCATTTGAAATTAAGGAATTACTCTCAAAGAAGGTGCTTGAATTCAAAGGTGAGGTGGGAAATCCCTTTATTGTATGTGTGACTCCAAGGGCTTGGGAGATGCTTCTTAAGATCTTAGGGGATCCTTGGTAGGTATTAAGGAAAAATATATAATAGTATTAATGATAATAATAGAGTTTTAGTGGAGTGAAATGGAAGAATGGGAGGGTTTATACATGAAAGGAGTGGGATTTCATTATTGTTTTAATTTTGGACACATCAAAATAAAATATTCACAACTGAAAACCATATCATTACTTTCAACACGTATTCTGAAAATGGGGAGTATTTTACATTATATTATATTTCCTAGGTCCTAACTCATAAAAATAATTCCCATGATTATGTGGAGGTGAGTCACACTCTTCGAGAAAATAATTTAAAATCCCAAAAGATATTATATGTCTTGAAGGATTCAAAATACATGTATACAATAAATAAAAAAACTAAATTCAACACTATGTTAAATATAAAACCTATATTTTTCATAATATACCTTTTATGGTTTTTATTATATCATTATTGAACCATAATGATATCACAAGACACACCGTATATTTAGACGGTATTTAATTTTATCCCATAAATTAGACTATCTCAGAAAAATATGAAAAATTCAATGATAGATAATTTTGATGTCCTAATTTTAAATATAATATTAATTTTATCTAAATATTTTTTTAAATATATGAATTTTAACTTTGAAAATATAAAAGAACATTTTTTCAAAATGAAGTGTTTTTTGATGATAACAATTTTTTAAACATAATAAAAAATTCATTTGACTTCATAAAAATTTTATGATCATTTATATATAATAAATTTTATTTAATAATAAAATTTTCATAAATTTTTATTTAGTTCCAAAATCCAAAATTAATCAAAATACATTTATTAATTGATTTTCAATATTAACGAAAAATTATATTTGTGCTTTAAAAATCATTTACAATTTAACAATAATTAGAAGAATATAAATTCAGTAAACTATAAAAAATAATATATATATATATATATAAACTTATTTATATGTTCTCATTACATATCCCTTTATTCCACCAATATAATCCTTAAAAGTATGGTGTGAAATGGTGGGGATTTCTTAGTGATGTTCAATGAAAATGGTTTGGGTTGTGATCTCGACAAGATTGAAGTTCTATGATAAATAGTTTTGATCATGATTGAGTTGTCAGATTTCATCTTGGCCATGTTCATGAGAAATTTCAAGAAGTGTAGTCTCCTATAAAGTTCATTTAAATGGTCTTCATATGTTACAATCCTACTATATTAGTCCATCACTTCCTTTTCACATGTCAAAAGGGTTTGTTAAAACCCAATATTTATACTAGTCATGTGATCATTTTCCAATGACAATGTTGTCAATGGTAATGATACATACTAGTAATTTAAATACAACTCGATAAAATAAAATATAATAATCAAATGTTTTTTTCTATATTCATTAAATAAATGTGGAAAATTTAATCATAATTGTTTGGGTCATTATATTCGTCAAGTCTCAATATAAATCATACATGTTCTAACCACATTTATAAAAAATTATAGTTCATTATAAATATACTAAGGAACAATATATATATATATATATATCATACCATATATTATTTACATAAGTCCTTTTATTAACAGTTTATTAAAAACTCTTGGTTAAAATTACATTTTAGAAAAGAACTATTTACTTTTTTTTACATATGTTTCTGTATGGTATATTTTTTCCTATAACATTGATCATGATTATATCATCCCAATAATTTTTTCCATAATATAAATTTTATATATATTTATTTTAAATTTATTAATAGTGGTTCATAAATGTTAACAATAGAAAGTGAAATAAAATTTCCATGGAGGAGGTATGTCGTATATACACATGAATACAGTATCCATTTTATATATAAATGAAATGAAAGAAAGTAAAATAATATATTACGAAAAGTGAAATTTTTTATTCATTATATATCATATATATTCATTAAATTTACCCTAATTACCTCCCATGATAAGTAGTAGTAATCAATTAATCAGAATGCTTCACACGGCGGTTGTCTGCTATACATTCGAACGACATTATCAAATTCTTATGGAATGGAAATTAAGATATAATATATGATATAATGATTCCAACAACATAAAAATTTCATATATATAATATAAATATAATAAATACTCATTATATCAATCCATGAGATACGGTTATTGAAAAATAATGACATGGGTTCATGATGAAATTGTCCACCGTATAAATGATTAATGATTCTGTTTCCTATTTGATAGAGGTTTATATTTTTTTTAGTTTTTCCCTTAATAAAAAATATCATAATTTTAAATATACAACAGTTATAACATAATAATTATTTAAAAATAATTTATTTATTTGGAGGATGAAATAAAAATAAAACACATGGTTAGGGATGATACATCTTATTCATAGTACATGTTTTGGGTTTTCCCAAAATTATACATTGGTTAGATTTATTAATAAAAAAGATTTCTAGAATGAGAGTATGGAATTAAGGAAGTTATATATAAAATTATTCTACAATCCAATGTTTTTTTGATGTTTTTATAGGATTGGATAGGGGAGGCCTTTTATAAGTGTGGTGAGTGGCGCAGTGATAATTTTTTTAAAGGAAAAAGGTTTAAAAAAAGTTTCTAATATAAAAAGGATCAACAATGTTAAATTATATAAAACTATTTGTGACAAGGTCATTATATGGCCAGATAATTTGTAATGGATATGTTTCTATCAGTTTTATACCTTATCTATTTAACTTCACCCCCTAGAAAGCTCATTTTCACATCAACTTCTATAAATAAATCAATTTTCTTGTGTCGAAAATAATTGAAAATATATAAATTTTCATGTGTATAAAATCATTGAAAATAAATTGAACTAGTTTTAATTTACATACCATATTAAATCAATTTTCATGTGTATAAAATCATTGAAAATAAATTATATTTTAATTAAAAACGAGATGTTTTCTCAATTCATTGAAAAGTTTATCGTGTAATAAAATAGAAAAAAATAATCCTAAGAAAATTTCTAAAAATTTGGTTATAAAATGAATTTATTATTTCTATATACATATTATAAAAGATTAAAAACATAATTTTTCAATAATTTAGCAAAATGTGACATAAATACTTTAAAAAAAATACATTTTTATGGGTAAATAAGGATTTCTTCATATCTAGTACTTTTAAAACACATATGATGAATTGTAATTTTAATATATATATTATAAATTTCATTATTATCATTCAATAAATGTTTTTTTAAATTTATTGATATAAATCATATTTTGTGAACATAAAAATTGTTTTTCCAAAGAATGTTTTTTTATTTTAAAATGGTTTTATTTATGTTACAATTAATTGAAAAAAACATTCATTTATATAAATATGAAAGGCATTTATTTTCATCATATATATAATCATATTCCAACCCCACATTCCAATTGAAAAGTGATAAATATTATACTAAAAATAGTATTTTAATATAATGCATCATTTGGTTTAAACTCAATGTTGAATGTAACACAATCTACACATGAATATTGATGTGATAAATGTTAGAGAAAAACTTTAAATTATTGGAATGGATATATTTAATAAAATATGGGGTGTTAGAGAACATGTTTCAACCCGCGTCAACAGATTCACCACGACACAGAAGAAGAAAAATAGAACCAAAGAACTGATGATCCCACCGCCACCAGAAAAATCAACTGCATCCGGCACAAAAAAACCCTAGAGAACTCACCTAAGAGGAGGAATAACCCAACAAACCGCCGACGCATGAGCACGACCCTCCAACGCAAAAACACCCTAGGACAACAGTGAGCTGCCGAGATTAGATCCAGGAGCGCTCCGAAGAGTATGCCGTCAACAAGAACCAGACTTAGTCCCATGGATCTGAACTAGCAACCACAGAGGCCCGTAGAGCATCTCCACTGCCGGAGAGAAGACCACTAACTTTCCACTGCAGCGGAGATCCACCACCAACCCACCGAGCATGAGAAGGATGCGTCACGCCATCCGCAGCAAAGGAGCTTGTCACGGTGAGAGGAAACCCTAGGTCGAGAGCCCTTTATGGGTGCATTCTTCCTAGTAATCATACAGCTGGTTCCCACTATCATTACATTTTCATATGATATAATGATACACATTCCAAAGGATATAATAGTTTAGTAGTCTTGGAAAACTCTATATATACATCATTTTTACGTTAAATTTGAATACATAACATAGAAAATAAAATTTTAGGTGATATCCTTTTATATTTATAATAAACCTAAATATCATTCTTAGTAGGCATCATAGTTTTATGAGAATGGAAAAAAATAATGGTGAGATAAAATTATAAAAATTAGTTAAGTATAATGGAATCCATCATGAAAATTTAATTATAATCATTAGGGAAAGGTAAATAACATATGACTCTTCCCTTTAAATAAAATGAATATCAGGATAAGATAATTTTGTATCAATATGGGAAGGAAATTAACCTAATACACATTCCTTTTGAACAAATAATTTTATAATAAAATGAATCCATTTATTATAACATAGATAAAATATAATGGAAAAAAATATGAAACTAAATAATGGAAATTATTAATTATTGGATGTCAGGTTTCTAAAGAATATGATTTTTTCTTGTAAGGACCCATCCTCAAAAAAAATTAATAAATACTTCTAAAAAACATGCTTGATTTGTGTGAAGACATTTCACCAGTCGCAACTATCATGGTCTATCCTCCTGATTGTTTAAACTACATTGTTACAAAAGAGAAGCATTTGTTTCCAACAGATTTCACCCCATGATACTGTTGAAGTATCACAACTATTACTTTAAACATTCCTCTACCCATGTTGTGCATTTCCAAAAGTTTTCTCCTATATCAGATAATCGATTTAACCAATGAAATATTTTTTTTGTAGAATATCATTATTGAATAAAGGTTTTAAATTCATTAAAATTTTCCAAGTTAATATATTAATATCAATGTAAATACCATATGTAAAAATTGAATACAGTTAAATAAATAAATGTATCCATGATAAATAATAGTGATATTTAGTGGAAATTAAATTTCCATAGTAAATTTATATTTTCATGGTCAAGTTAAGGGAATAAAAATGGAATCATGGAAGTGAAAATAAATACTTTTATTGCTAATAGTATTCATAAAACATCATGAGGAGTATTAAGGATAATATCATTATTATATTCATCCATTGGTTTAGGAACATTGGGTTTTAATTTATTAATATAAATAACATAAAAATAATTAAAAAAATCATCTGTAAAATAGAATACTAATTGTTATTAATTTTTGATAATCTATTACAATAAAAAATCTTTCATAATATAAAATTTTTAAAAAATTATTAAAAAATATATTTTATAAAACAACCTTTAAAAATATAAATTTGTATTTAACAATTTTTTCTTCTCATGAATCATAAATATTATGTTCATGTTGAACAATATAAAACCAAATTTTCATAGAAATTTTTCCTAAAAGCTAATATGGGCACCATTATGAAAATGAAAAAAATAACCTGTGTTTTTTGTATAGAGTATAAGTGGGTGAAAATTAATTAAATAAATATTTTTTAAATGGTTTAAATAATTTAAGTCATTTTTCAAAAACATTTTTTGGGATAAATCATTTTTCCAAATGAGGAGAGAAATAATGTCAGAATTTATTAAAATAATTTAGAAAAAGTTCATTACGATAGTCTGGGAAAATAGTACTATTACATAAAAAATAACATAAATAACAATGGGGAATAAAATTAATAATATTTATACACAAATAAAAAGTAATTTAAATTAATTTAAATCCAGGAATAAATGTTCTCTATTATAATGAGATAGTGAAAAAATCGTTAAAATTATCCCAATGTTGAGGTGAGAATTAATATATTAATATATTATGTTTATCTATTTTAAATTATCTTAAAAAGTGGAAATACATCATTATCTAATAAAGAATTAATAAATAATTCATATTAGAATCAATGAATCAATGAAGAAGATAAATACCCAAATCAATTAAAATTGTATCATGAAATCCCATACATTATGCCCCCATTAAGTTGAATTCACTTTAAAATAATTATAATGGTTTCAATCATTCTATTTACTTTCAAAAAAACCAAAATAATATTTATAATATCAAATATGTTTATTTTATAATATATTATGACACTTTAATTAGAAATCACTCATTTTTTTTATTGTTTTTTTGAAAATTGATTTTTTTTTCTAGTTTTTTTTGTTAATGGTAAATGAAATGCGTCGTTCATGGAGATTGTAGGCCATATATATACATGAAAATTCTTTTAATTTTTTTATCAAAAAATGTAACGTAAATTATATATATATATATATTATCCTTCCATTATATATTTTATAGAACATATATATATAATATATTTATTAAAACTTTCCATAATTAATTTGTTGTATGTTGTGGATGAATCACATATCTTCATAAGGTGGTAGTCCATAATACACATGAGGGTGGATATTGTATTCCCAAAAAATGAAAGGGGTTAATGTATTTGTGATATAATATTTCCAGAATCATAATAAAATGATCAATATAATATATATCAAATATAAACTATAAATCCATACTTACTCCCAAACATGAAATGTGGTAATGGGAAAACAAATGACATTGGTTTTTGTGGTGGTAGTTCCCCATAATCATGATTGATGACCTTTTAATCTATTTGATGGAAGTATATAATGTTTTAAGTCATAAAAATAATATAATTAAATCCCAGTATAAGTAATATAATTTTTTTATCTAATCATGGAATAATATAAATTGAACGGGGGGAGAATGAAATAAAATAAAAATTCTTTTTGACGAATATTACCTCTTTTTCGGGTATCATACATTTTTTCCACTAAAACCATCCTAGGATAGATTTATTCCAAAAAAGTCTTCTATGATGATGGGAATGAATTTTTGGATTTCATTTAGTGACTTTTTACAAGAAAAATTCTAATATATTTATATATAAGGGGGGAGAGTGAGTATTCTTTTATAGATTAGGAATGCCCTTCTTAAAAACACAAAAACATATACACTATTGAGATTTCTCCCATAACTCACGTGCCACTAATATGACTAATTAATGGTGTGAAAGATGATATGGTCATGAAACTCCTCCAAAAAACACTATAAATCATTTTTTATAAATTTTGTTCAATAAGTAATATGTTTCCTTAATTTTAGATTTAGGTTATTTCATTATGTTCAATTGATTTCTAATCAAATTAATTTATACATTAACACTAAATTAGAGTTATTATAACTATATTTTTTGATAAAATGAATATAGATTTTATATCCAATTTATGTAGTAAATGTTATATGTGTTTTGGAAATTATGTTTAACACAAGTTCATGCAATCTACAAAAATGCTAAAATCATAACCCCACTAACCAAGTTTTTTAATAATTAATGGTTAATATATTTATTATAATTGAATAATTTTTCAATGAATGGTAAATATATGATATTTATATAAATTTAAAAATAACTTGTTAGAAGATAGTATTATTATTAATTTTAATTCAGTTAATAAAATAGCAGTTATTATAATATAGAATTAATATACATTTTTCCATTTTTTAATTTAATTTGACATTAAAAATATAAAGACAAAGATTTAATTAAAAAATATTTATTTAATGTATGATTAATATAAATTATTAGTCTAAATATAATAATTTATCATACGAATACATTCAATTTACATCACTTTAATATATTTAATATCATTTTTTATTTAATTTTGAACAAAATAATTACATTATTTGTGTTTCAAAGGAATTCTCATTAAATAGTTCAGAACTAAAAATTATAGATAAATTATTATTATGTGAAAAACTTATTTATATTCTAAAATAATTATTTTAAAATATCCTATGTAGTATTTCTCCACTTCCCAGATCATTATTAAAATGAAAATTATAAAAAATATTTTTTTTATTTTTTATCACAGAACATATTATATAGGAGACATTCAGTGAAAAGTGTCCAAAAGAAATAATTCTAAATATAAATGATTGAAGAGTCTAAATATGACAATCCAATAGGTTTTGGAAAAATTTTTCTTCATTTTTACGCCTCATATTATAAGTTCAATCACTAAGTGAACTGATTTTCTTGTTAATCATAGTAAAATATTTTCATTATTTTAGAAGACTATTTTGGTAAAATATTATCATGACCTATTTTTTGGAATTATATATTATTTTAATTTAATATATTGAATGAATTATTCAAAATTAAATTCATTGTATTGGAAGAAGTAAATTTGAAATTAATCATATAGGCAAGATGAGTAAGTAGGCTTTTAAAGTTAGATTTTTCAATAGATTAGTATATATTTATATCAAAATTCAAAATGAAAAAAATGAAATATTTTTAATTAATTAATGTAAAATTGACTTGCCTAAATGTTCTGAAGGCCTTCTTTTTTTATTTATTTTTGATAAACCCCCTTTCAAGGGATGAGGGGGAACATATACAAGGCCCATTGGCAAAGAGATTACACTTCCCATAGGATTGTAACCATTACAATTGACCTATTATATCATTATAAACAATTATAAATATTATATAACATTATAAACCTATATATTTCACTATTAATACAGAATATAATCCTTTCATACTTAACCAAGAAATAAAAATAAAATTTCATTTACATACCTCTTTTAAAAAATAATTTTATCTATTATTATTAATGTTTTGTAATTTTGAAAATTCTCTTCTAAAACACTTGCGCTATTAATAGGTTGAAAAAATACTTTAAAAATAATTATTTTTTTTTGTAAAATTGGATTTTTTATTATCTTATGACATCAAAATATATTGGAAGAATAGAAAATAATTTTATTGTATATATAATATATAAATTTCATTACGATCATTCACTAATGACGTATAATTATTATTTTTTGATAAAACTATTATGGGGTAATACAATGTAATTTTATAAAAACGTTTCCTTTATATTCAATTGGATTTTATATTAATTTATATTTAATTGTTAATCAATGAGGTCAACAATATATTATCAACATTTTGTTAAAACAATTTATATCCACCAATATATTGGATAGGAGATAATATTCATTATAAATAATGATATTAATAGTATTGGGTAAAACATGGTCTTTTGTGAAGCCTTAGTTAACTCAGTGTTTTGTGAACTAAAAGCTATAACATACATTGTATTAATTTAAAATTATAAATATCTTTTATGGTCATTGAAAATTATATTCATTTTTATTCTTGGTGGTAGATCGAATTCACACAATTAAATAAAATGTTATTATTTTAGAATATTTGGGGGTGTTACATCATTTTATGTATAAATATGGCCATAAACTTCATTTAAATTAATATAACGGGCTTATTTGAAATCATTGTACTTATTTTGTAGGATTTTTAGGTTGGATATCTCTAAACATAATCTTATTTTTGATCAGAAGAATTGTGAATCTAACACTATATTATCTAGTTTCTATATTCATCTTCAACTTAAAATATGATCTATCAAAAAAACTTGGTGATCTTCTTTTTCTCTCGTATACATGATAAATATTATTTATCAAAGTGTAAAAATACACTCTATGTTTCTGTTAAATTTATTCATTCATCTATCTTCTATGTAAAATATATGAAAAAATGACATATTATATTCCTTAGATATAAAATATCTACAATGGTGTTTTGGTAAAGTGTATTTAGTTATCACATTTCTTTCCTGGAACTATAGATATAATTTTTTTCTAGAGAATAGTTTTACTAGCATAAGTTATTCATCATTTTTTATGTCCCTGAAAACAAGTGCATTAAAACATTGTTGTTGGTCATCACATAAGTAAAAAAGTCTACAATAAATAAGACCAATGACTCAGAATTTTTCATCATGATATTTAAAAAGTACAACGTACATTCCTTTGGTTAATTTCCTCTACTAAAATTCCATGAAATTGCCATGAAATAATATATTTATAAATACAAAATTTTCTCATTGAATTATTATTAGTGGTCGAAGAGTCTTTTTGAGGAATCATTTCCTTTATTATTAACATGAATTAGAAAAAAAATCTCATGATTATTTATGTTTTTCTTTGTATAAAAAATGTTATTAGACACAGAAATTATAAGATGTTAATAATTATGTATTCTCTATATTTTTTGTACCATTATAAGCTAATCCAACTATAAATATGTTTCCCATTTTTCAAATTCATCTGGTTATAATTCATATGAAAAAATAACAAGACACATTTATGAATTATTATGATCTCCCTCTATATTTATACGAATATCAAGAAGATCTATAATTGTATCAAAGTATTATAGTAAAATTGTTTTATTCATGAATTCTTGCGATGAATACATTTTATCTCAATGAAAATTATATAGTATTATAATTTTCATTTAAATTACCGAAAAAAAAGTCATATGAGAAAAATTCATACAATCAATTCAGTCGATGTGAGGTTATACAATATTCTTCATCAAAATCTTACAATCTTGAAATTCATATATTCATCTCATGATCTCTTCATAATCACTCATTTTCATTATTCATATTTATATTCTTATTCACTATCAATGTCATTTCATGATAATTAAGTTATTTATGAATTCTAAACATCAGAGGAATCCCTCCTTAGGAAACTATATTGAGTTCAGATGATATAACATACATCTATATTTGTTAAGATTTAATTACATTTCATGAGTAATGGATAACTCATAAATGTATCATGATATTTGAATATTTTTGAATAATATTGAAATACCTAATTTGGGATCTCAATTCAAAGAAATATATGAATAATATAGTTCCAATACAAACACATCATTACCTTGATTTTCCTCTTAGTGCTTTAGAATGACCTTTACAAATAGTACTAATTAAATTTACACATAAAGTGAAAAAATATTTTTGGGCCTTATATAGATAGATAATACATTTAAAAATTAAATTTTATAGTGGTGATAATCCTTCACTACTTGTTTGGTTGCCATTACATAGTATATACAAATCATTACGAACCTGAATAATATCTGAGATTACAATGATACCCGAATGAAACACCCATTCTACAATGAAATAATTATCAACATACATTTATGAAAACTATGTACTCCTAGAATAACAATTAAATATTTCCTTGATGCTCATTTACCTTGATGTATCACTACAACATCCATTACATTGGTACTTAATTACCTTGACATTACTTACTAATATTCATGGAAGCCATTTTGTAGCTCATGGGTATTATCATTACAAATCATGAAACTCTAAATTAATTATATATAGATTCTAAAAATATTTAAATTAAATAAATGACTCTCCAAAAGATCTTAGAAATTCTATAAATCTTCTAAAACATCAATATTTTTTGTAAACACTGATAATAATAGCTTTCATGAACACCATTCCTTGGATTGTTTATCCTTTAATTTATGTATTCAATATCATTTATTTCATCAAATATAACAAATAGGATTTTATATCTTGTGAGTAAATATTCTATAAGTATTTGAAAAAACATTATTATTCATTTATATAAAGTCTTGGGAACTCCAATATAAATCAATAAATTTCCATTTCATTACAGATATTGATTCATAAAATAAAATACTACACAAATAAAGTGGATCGATAATTCCATTGCTTGTATGTCCACTAATATAAAATCCATCAGTTTTCATAATTTGGATACCGAGAAACACCATCATGATACTTTTAAAAACATATATTATTTTGGTTTGGGTGAACCCATGATGATCATTTCATGGATTTCCATTTCTAAACATAATTCACGGTGTGGCCCATGTTCATGACAATATTAACATCTAAATACATCGGAAATAAACCACCTTCCAAGGACCAACATTGTATGATCCTCCTTGTTCATGATGAGGGGAACAATTATATTGTCCCCCTTATAGGTTTTGGAATGATCACCCATAAAGAGAATGTTTTATCAGTTTTCCAAGAATCATTGAGGCGTGAACCCCTTAGGCCATAATGAAACCATACTCTAACTAAAATATTCTTCAAACAAAAGTAATTTTATCTCATTGAGTGTTCTAAAATTGAGCATACCATACTAAAATATGTCATTAATTATTAAAATCATGGTCATTTATCTTATTCCTTGATCTGAATCAAAAACATCAATTTCACCTGAAAAACAGTTACCCAAAAAAAATTCATGTTGTTACGAAAATATAATATAAATAAATTATTATATAACTTTAGAAACATTCATATGAAAATAATTTGTTATTAAAGGACATAATAGGTCTATAACACCTAGAAACATGCATCATAAATTAATTTCTGGTATCCACGTGGATCTTCTAATATGATGTTATTTCAACCAAATTAATAGATTATGAAATAGTTTTGATGGAAATTTATTTTTTGAGGTGGGATAAATCTTGCAGCATATGGATTCTCAACATTTATCTTACACCTAGAGTAATATACTAGTTTATCAAAAATAGAACTCATTTAATTCAAGTGGGTATCATTTCATGGTCTTCATATAAAATTATGTGACATATTGTTTCACCTCCTAAAATTACATAATCAATTATCATATATCTAATTTAGGTCCAAAAAACTCATCCTAATATGTCATAAAAATGTTTTCTACATAGATAATAATTAATTTATCAAAAAATAATCTTTTAAACATATCATAAAGGGAAAAAATTATATAATTACATCAATATTTATAAAATAATGTTGTATCAAGAAGGCTTCCACAAGAGGAATTTTTTATGGAATATTATAGTCTCATAATTGAATTCATAGAATAGTTAATTAATATATAGATAAAATTTAAGGGGATATAATAAAAATGATGATGATGTTATGGAAATTAACCCCTTTTATCGAAATTTAGTGATTTGGTTAGAATATATATTAAATAAAAATAATATTATATAATGTCAAAAAACATTAAAACAAATAGAATATGATTTTAAAGTTATGGTTTGTATAATACCATGGAATTATATATTTATTATATGAGTGGTAAATGAAAAATAAAAAGTGAATGAATGTTTTCTTTATATATTTTACAGGGTTTGACATAAAAGGTTCATTTTTTAGGAACTATAAAAGAATTAATATAAGATGATACAAAATTTAAAATTGAAATATAATTAATTATAAAAGGATTATTACTAACCAGGGAATGAACATATGTGAATATATAATATGTTAAATAGATATATAAAAAAATATAATCTATTCTGAAATGTGTTTTACTCAGTTTTCTAATATTGAACATTGTTCAACACATTATTTATTTATTTATTAAAATTTTTTAAAATAAAATTCATACATCATTTACAAATGATTATCCCAAAAATAAAATTTATTTTCTGAAAATAATTTTAAAAATTAAGAAATTTTTATATTTTAATATTTTTAAAAAAATTTGATTTTTTAGGCAATATTGTAAGATATATTTTTATGTAAATGACAAAATAATAATGTAAAATAAACATAGATTTTTTTTGATATTTCAGTTAATTTTTACTTATTTTTTTCATTATAAATATTATATCAAAGGTTACTTATCCAATATTTATTTTACTATTCTAATAGAATATTTAAAATTATAATGGATAAATTTCATATTAAAACACAAAAAATTATAATGGTCATATAGGAATTGTGATTCTTATATAAATTATTTAAATCATTTAATATTACTGTGTATTGTTTTCTCTCATAGAAACATATATTAATTTTATTCAATTCATATTTTTTAATGTTTTGTTTTATTTTTTAAATTTTCTTCATTTTTAGTTTTTTTAACAAGATCATGATCCATTATATATTTAAATTCAAGTCACAGTATATATATGAGTTTATTTCCCGTTTATTGTTTCTTTGTTGATGTGTAATCTATTGATATATCATTTTTTATTGTATGTTATAAAATAAAATGATTTTTATTTAGTTACGTAGCTTATATTAAATATAAAAATTTTCCTTGAAACCATTTAATTATATTAATATTCAAGTAATGGAATTTTATATTGATTTATTTTATATTAAATTTATCCCCATCCCAAAACTTAATTATATAAATATAACTTCAAATTTTTTAATGAAAAAGAAGAAATTAGTTTATTTTCCTTACATTAGTTTATTCTAATGTTTATTTATCATAATTTTTATTTCAATATAGATCATTGATAGTGTTATGCTTCATTTTTCATAGTTTATTATTTTTATGATCAAATATCATCATTGGTTTCTCATAATAAAAATTATGATACTCTAAATAAACTAACTCCACATTCAATACATAGTGGGGGAATGTTGTGCATTTCATTAAGAGGGACACATGGAACAAAATATGTGTTTGAGGAAATATTTCTTAGAGTTTCATTTGATAGGAAATACCAAATATGGTATCAAGAATCCAAAAAAGTATAATAAAACAAGGGAATAACCTGACCCATTTTGCATCCCTCATAAGTATCTTCCATTTTGATATTTTTATACATTGTCCTCATTATCAATTATATTGTCTGACCAATGATTATCCACAAAAATATTTAATCAAATGAGTTCTATTATATCATGTTTACTAATTAAATTGATTTATTATTAATTCCATCCACCAATTTTAGATCCAATAGCTTTTATTCTCCAAAAAAATCCAAACAAGTTGGACTTAGACATTTCTTCCCATAATGGGATATTTACAAGGCCTTTTGAATTCTTTTTTAGAATACATTATTAAAGGATATCAAAAAGATTATATAATATTAATACTTGCCTCCATTTAACTCATTATATAAATAATTGAATGTGTATTGTAATTAAAAAAACAATTTTGAAAGACCATCTATCATATTGTGATATGTCAGACATCATTTCAATTTTTTGTTTAATTCTAGTTGAAGACTCATCAATAACATTGAGGAAATCCTCATGAATCAATGATATTCAATAAATAGTGGTGTAAGATAAAGACTCAAAACATCATCAAAATACATAACAGAAATATAATTGAGTGACAAATTTTCAAGAATAGTTATAAATGGACCAGTCATTATAAAATCATCCACCACAAACCATATTTCATTAAGTTATTTAATTTTATTCAGAAGACATGGGAAAAAATTTTATTGTGATGTTCTCTCAATTCCTTGTAGGAGATTATATTTGTTTCAACATATCTTTATAATTCATTCATATATCCTTACCATATTGGCATACCAAGGATGTGTTTTTCATTCAGAGTATCCTTCTTCATATTTTCACACAAAAAGATCATAATATAAAGTATAAAAATATTAGTCATCTTTTATATATTAAAGAATAATTTGTAATTAATATCAACTAATATATCATTATATAATATTTAACTAATTTTATATATAATAATGTCCAAAATTCAAGAAATCCATATTAAGCAACGTTGAACATAAAGATTTCTTCTCCCTTATTATGCATAACTTCTTTTTGGTCTCCACATTCAAAATTTATTCAAACATAATGTTTTATATTATTATTGGTTAGGCTAAAATATATAGAAATGTTTGATTTCATAACGTCCCTTATAAATAATCTGGAAATAAATTATTTATCAAAAAATATATCCATTTCTATCTTTATCATCGATAATGTCATAATTTATTTTCTACATAGTGAATCATCCATGTTTTTCTTCATTCTTGTTTAGATATAATGTGACATCACAGGTAAATAAAGAATATGAAATTTTCATATTTATTAATATTCACGAATTAAAAATTAATATTACTTTAAAAGAGATTCTATGTTCGATGGCGTACCCAATACGCAAAAACGAATTTCTTTGAAATCATACGTTGGACACTAATAATACAATAATATTGTTCTAAATGATAGCCAACGCCTAGTCATTGTAATGGAGGGAATGAATAGAACTAAATAAAAAATGATTATATATGTTTGTTAAATATTATTACATTTATCAAATAAAAGTTATAGGCTTAAAATAAGAAAATAATTCGATTTTAAGCATAAATATTATAATGTTCTTTAAAAGGTCGTTTAGCCGCCTTTTGATGGAGAACCCTTTTTAAAACAAATTGTTTTCAATTTTATATGTTATATTTGACAAAATAAAATCGTTCTTTAGAATAGGGTCATCAAAATTTACTTTGTGTAAATTTTAGTTATTTTTCCGATAAAGTTCATTTTTTAATGAATATTGAAAATGTTGTATTTTAATTCAGAACCTCCTTTTAATCGAATTTATTTATATGGTTAGATTATCCTTTTAATTGGGTTTAAAGTGTAGTTAAAATATATTTTTACCATTTAATCCAATTGTGGTCATTGGAATTTATTTCACTTGGAAATTGGACTTAAATTAGTGTCACTCTTTTGATAGATATTCTTTCTTAAAAACACACTATTTGTTTTGACAACAGAAATTGTTTTTAAATTAATTACTGCAATTTTTGTGTTTGGAATTTGGTAAAATGGATTTCATTTTTTGAATAAGAAGGTCCAAATTTTTTAATTAATACTCTTTTGTTTTTGGACATTATGAATAGTAACGACGACAATTATCATTAAATATCGTGCTTAATTAGTAATCGGGTAGTTAAGGGTAATAAAATAATATCATAATAATACAAAATTAGCCATCCATGTGTCTTAATGTTATTTTTTGAGTCATGGCCGACCATGGGATGCCTTTTTCCAACTTTGGGACCCCATGGAATGACTTTAGTTTGATAGTGACCATTTATCATATTATTTTTAAAGAAAGGAAAATATAACCAAAGTATGTATCACCTATGTAAAACAATTTTAGTTTTTTTTATATAAATGATCTCTTAGACTATAAATATTAATTGGAGATATAAATTTTTTTATTAAATCATGGTATTTTTTTAATATTTAGACATTAAATAATTAAATTTATTTATGACACCATGACGATGCAGTGATTACCCCATTAATCAACGATTTAAATAAAATGAAACTATAAGGTAAAATATAAGACATAAACTTATCGAAAACCTATTGGATGGGTGGATTTATAACCCTTATCACCTTATCCTCAAATGATATTATTGTGGGACCTTCAAATTCTTAAAATCATTTCCTAATAAAGTAACATTTCAAGACCTTCCAAAAGTGACCCTCCTCCCTCTTATAAAAGGCCCCCACCTCTACCCCTTACCCACACCTCTCAAGGCTTTGGATCATCCGACCTCTCCTCATAGTATCTCTCCACATCCCTCTCTTACTCTGAGAATCCTCACTTTGCGAAGAAGTCTTTCTATGGAATCCTTGGTCTCAAATCAAAAAATAGTTACCCGATTTAAAGGGAATGTCTTCTCTTATGTTCTTTAGTTTTATTTTTCTTATCCAACCCTTTAAACTCTTTTTATTCATTTATTTTGTAACAAAAAAAGTATCTTAAATATAATAGGATGTTTTTATGAGATGTATTCTTGCTACACTTACCCACACCTCCATCTAATGGGTGAAGAACATACTATTTTTGTGGACAATAAACTACTGCCTCACGAAACGATGATTGTTCAATTATTTCCTACCAACTATCATGGTGGACATTAGGATGTTACTGTATTTATATATGATATATATTATGTTTATGTTTTCCTTATACCTCTGTAGTTTTCTTTTATCGCATACCTTTATGGTTTTCATGATAGGTAAACGTGATAATTTCATTTTAGGAAGTGCGGACTGCCACCCCCACAAAGTGATAGGACTCGTTCATGCCATATGTGGAATGTATAAAGGATAGAAATTATGAACTTATGTAACATATATAACATATATATTATATTCTAATTATAATATACCTATGTATCATAATTGTTTCGTTCCATTAAAGTATGAAATAGAAATGAAAGTAGCGCTCATTCGTACGTACGGCTTACCGTCTCCATGAACAGTGTATTTCATTTCTTATCTCCAAATGTTATGTACTATTATAAGTAAATATATATAATGTATATATATGATATATATTACATATAAATGATGAATATCATTATGTATTTAATGATCTTTGGACCACATGAACATCATGTAATTTTAAGAAGTCCATTTTTTGACTCATGTATCGAACATCGACAAAAACACCCGATATGAACTCAAACAATTAACAAATTATTATAAAATTATAATATGTTATATGAATTTAATAATTTACACTAAATTAGGTCCTTATGAAATTATAAATTGGCCAAATTTTATTATTCAAGAATATAAATAAACGAACAAGACAAGTCGGACTTGAGGTAATGGATCTTACCTCTCTCTTTCTTTTAAGTACTCTCTTTTATGTCACTTATTTTAAGCTCCTCTTTCATAGGTTGGGGCATGTTATCTTATATTACTCTTACTATAATTTTTATGTTCATATGATGAGATACCCTATTTGACCTCATCATTCAATTCTTGGAAGTTTTAAGTGGCGCTGTTAGGCTGCCGAATTTTCGTAAGGGATTTCTTATCTCGCTTTTAATTCCGTGAGATTTCCATTGTTCGCCACTTATTTATTTCATGTGGTGTATTGTGTACTACCATTTCATATATATTATCATGATTCTATTTATATTAATGGTATTATGTGATTAATTTTGTGTTTATTATCTTTTGGTCATACGACTCGATTGATTACAACGAGGTAAGGGGTTTTTATATCACTTTTTATTCCCGTGAGATTCAAGATACATTTTCCAATATTTCCTTTTGTGTGGTGTATGTAATGCAAATTATTATGTTATTTGTGTAACATAATTTAATTTATTGTTATTTACATCTTCATTGTATGACCCTTCTTTCATGGGGTGTACGTTTCAAAAGATACCCAAATCGGTAAGGGAACCTTTCACCCTCCTCTTTTTAAAAGACTTCTTTTTGTTAGGTATTTTTATTTACATATTCTTATTTTGGGATGTGTTATTATATATCCTTATTTCTGTAAATGTTATGCCCAAGTGATGAGATAACCTTTTTATCTCTGATCATCTCATTTTCTGAAGTTTAAAGTGACGTCGTTAGGCTATTGAATTTTTGCAATGGAACTTCTTAATCCAATTTCAATTGTTTGGGTAAAACATCTACTTCTTGATTATGTCGTTCTAAGAATATGTGTGGATGACATATGATTGTTTTACACTTAATATCCACTTATATTGGGTGTATTTACATCTGTCACACATAATTACGTAATTGATTTATCCTTAATCTAAGGATACCATCTTTGTAAGGGACTTCATCTCAATCTCCTTTCATTGAGGCATATTTTGTTTTAATACAAGACTTTATTTTATACACTGTATAAACACATTTGAATTTCCATTTCAAGGGAATCTTTTTCTATGAAGCGTTTTACTAAACGAAAAAAAGGAATGTTTTTTAACGTACGTGGTGATAACGACCTTTCCGCCGCCGCGAGTATTATTTTATCTTTGGCTTCCTCAATAAGTCGTAATGTTTTTAAAAGAAAATAAATACCATATACTCTATTATGTATTCTGGTATTGAAATGGTTTTTATAATGTATTTGTTATGTCAATATATTTAAGTTATATATTGTGATTGAAATGTGGAAATTTTTTCTTTCCTTTATATTTTTTTTTCTATATTAAGATTTTATAATGGTACTGGGACATTTGACAGGTGGATATGTGATAAAACAAATGACCGGTGGTGCCGTGAATACCAGGATGGGTGGTTACACTATTACCTCCAATGCATTGGGTATAGAAGTCAGCCGTATGGTTATTCCATTTAGTGACTTGTGTGGAACTCGAGTGTATGGTTATTCCATTTAAGTATGTTTATGTCCCTAGTTACCTTTATTTGTTATGTGTTCTTTATATAGGATTTATGGTGATATTTTGGTTTCAAAAGGGTAATCAATGATCTTTTATTCATTGAAGAGTATTTAATAATTCATAAAGGCAAAAACAATTACTTATGATAAAGCATTCATGATTTTCTTATTGTTTTGAAAAACTAACAGATTCCTTTCTTTGTGTATCTCTTACTGATCTTTTTATGCTCATCCCATGTTTTTGAAATGTTTTCCACATGACTTCAAGATGAATAGGGTCAAGGATGGGATCATGGAATGGCATGCTATCTAAAACATGGAACTAGACATGTTTCTTTTGAAGAGTTTTTATTTTATGAAAAAAATGGAAACTGAGTAGAAGTGTCTACTTTGTAATCTTTGAGATGTAATAGTTATTTCCTAATTCTCTAAAAATATAAACCTGAAAAGATCCTCAATGTGAAATTATTCTTTTAATTCATTATTATGTAATATTTTAAGGCTAGGTCCGTATATTTGGTATCAAATGTCGGTTTAGATAACTTTAGAGGTTAGAGTGTTGTTTAAGTATAAGTGACAAGTTGTGTATAACCATAGTGGTTAGTATATTAGATGGAGTCACTGTTATTTCTAAAAGTTGTAGTGAGTTCAAGATAACTTGGATAAGTATATCTTTGTGTCTATATTCCTCATTTTACATGATTATTTTACTGATATACTCACACTAACCATTTTGGTTTTTGTAAATGGCTGGATCTTATAGGCACCAATGTACCAATGGATGTGAAGAAAATTGTGACGGTTTTCTGAAGGAACAACTGAATGATATTGGAGTTGCAATGAAAACTCTTGTGGTTATTCTCGACTAGCTATCAGGAGTCATGATTAACCACTTGAACCTTGGTGACTTCTCTAATGCATCTTGTATGAGAGAACCAACTCGATGTGGAAGTTCAGGTAATAATTATAAAGGTAACCATTAGGGTTTATATGATCCTTACTTTTGAGGTAATTATGGGTTACTATATGTTATGATAGAAAATGAAAGGCATGAGATAAACATGAGGTTAAATTATGTTATGGTTATTTTTTAAGATTTTATCTCTTTTTGGGAATTATTTTAATAATTATATTGTTTTGGAAAAAAGACAACATGTAGACCATGTGACAAGCCGTCGCGTTGGATGAAGTTGCGGGAATCGAACCCACAACCAAAGAGCGACTGGTATTTATCACCTACCACTGAATTACATGAAGTCCCTAGTCAGTATGAATAATTATTTTTAGTTATATGATCTTATGAATTAGGAATAAGTTGATTTTGGGTTATCTTTGGAAATGATTAACCTATCATGGAGGATATGTGATTAGGTTAATTACTTTTCAGTATGTGACTTTAAGAGTAACTGATGTTATTTGGAGATAAATGTTAAGATTTACCTTGGAAGACTTTGTGATTAAATCCTTCATAGATTTGGGTTTAAATCTTAGTTTGGATTAAATTAAAGAATTATATGGACCGCTGTTTATTTAATGGTATTTCTTGAACCTTATGTTTTTTTGTTGAATTTTGGAGATTAAGAGGAGTAATTCTTTTTATAAAGGATTATCCTTTTTGGGATTATCTGATATTGTACTAAAAATTTTGGTTTTGGTTATGGTCTAAAGGCATGGGAAATATATAGTTCATATTTGGTGGATTAGGTGATTCTTAAGAAGTTGATTATAACATTCATAATGTGAACAAGTCATCCTAAATACTCATCTTTTGGAGAAAATATGAGTTTGTGTAAGAAATATAGTAAGAGATGAATGTCTACATGAAAAGTAAGTATGTTTCGTTATGATTTAGTTAAGCTCATAAATAAATTCCTCAATAAAAAGTATCTTAAACCAAAAACTTTCTCTGTTAACTTTTCCTACTGGGGAATCAAATACCGTTTAAACCATCACAAGTTTGTGATTTTATGGTGGTTAAATTTTCTCCTAATCATGTTTTCTATCACTCTGCATCAGAAAATGACCCTTTTTTCTATCCTCCATATCAATGTTTTCCTATACGGAATCCAAGTATGGGTTTACTCGGGTGACCTTTGTACTTCTCTTTCTTTCTTTCAAAGTGATAGTTTTACTGACTCTTTTTCTGATGTGGGACTTTCATTGAAGTTTCTAAGCCCAATTTTAAAATTGAGAGGACACAATTCCCAAAAGGGGGGAAGGATGTAACATCATATTTAAATAAAAAATATGACATTTTCATATTTATCAATATTCGTGAATTAAATATTAATATTAATTTAAAAAATATTCTATGTTCGATGACGTACCCAATACGCAACAATGAGTTTCTTTGAAATCTTACGTTGCACACTAATAATATAATAATATTATTTTAAATGGTAGTTAACGCCTAGCCGTTGTAATGGAGGGAATGAAAAGAAATAACTACAAAATGATTATATATGTTTGTTAAATATTTTTACATTTATCCAATAAAATTTAGAGGCTTAAAATAAGAAAAGAATTCGATTTTAAGCATAAATATTCTAATGTTCTTTAAAAGGATGATTAACCGCCTTTTGATGGAGAACCCTTTTTAAAACTACTTTTTGTCAATTTCATATGTCATATTTGACAAAATAAATTTCTTATTTAGAATCGGGACTTCAAAATTTACTTTGTGTAATTTTTTATTATTTTTCCGATAAAGTTCATTTTTTAATGAATAGTGAAAATGTTGTATTTTAATTCCAAACCTACTTTTAATATAATTTATTTATATGGTTAGATTATCTTTTTAATTGGTTTTAAAGTGTAGTTAAAATTTATTTTTACCATTAAATCCAATTGTGGTCATTGGAATTAATTTCACTTTGAAATTCAACATAAACAAGTGTCAATATTTTGATAGATATTGTTTCTTAAAAACACGATATTTGTTTTGAAAAAAGGAATTATTTTTAAATTAATTAATACAATTTCTGTGTTTCGAATTTGGTAAAATTGATTCCATATTTGGAATCATAAGGTCTAAATTATGTAATTTAGACTCTTGTGTTTTTTGACATTATGAATAGTAACAACGACAATTATCTTTAATTATCATGATTAATTAGTAATCGGGTAGTTAAGGGTAATAAAATAGTATCATAGTAATATAAAATTAACCATAAATGTGTCTTAATGCTATGTTTTTAGTCATGAACAACCATGTTATTCTTTTTTCCAACTTTGGGACCCCATGGAATCACTTTAGTGTGATAGTGACCTTTTATCATATTATTTTTAAAGAAAAGAAAATATAACCAATATATGTATCACCTAAGTAAAACAATCTTAGTTTTGTTTATATAAATGATATATTAGACTATAAATATTCATTGGAAATCTAACAATATTTCCTACATCATGGTATTTTTTTTATAATATTTAGAAATTAAATAAATAAATTTATTTATGACACCATGATGATGCAGTGATTAACCCATTAATGAACGATTTAAATAAAATGAAAAGATAAGGTAAAATATAAGACATAAAATTGTCAAAAACCTATTGTATTGGTGGATTTAGAACCCTTATCACCTTATCCTTGAAATATTTTATTGTGGGACCTTTAAATTCCGAAAATCATTTTATAATAAAGTAACATTTCAAGACCTTCCAAAAGTGACCATCCCCCCTCTTATAAAAGGTCCCCACATCTACCCCCTTACCCACACCTCCAACGCCTTTGAATCATCCAAACTCTTCTCATTTTAACTCTCCAGATCTCTCTATTACTCCTAAAATACTTACATTGGGCAGAAGTATTTCCAAGTAAGCCTTTGGATCAAATCAAAAAGAGTTACCTGATTTAAAGGTAATATCTTCTCTTTTGTTCTTTTGTTTTATTTTGCTTCTCCAACCCCCTAAAATCTTCTTATTACTTTATTTTGTAACAAAACCAGTATCTTAAATATAATAGGATGTTCTCATGATTATTATTCTAGCAACACTTACACACACCTCCATGTAATGGGTGAAGAACATATTGTTTCTGCGAACGACGAACTACTGCCTCACGAAACGATGATTGTTCAATTATCTCCTACCACCTCTCATGGTGGCCATTAAGATGTCACTGTATTTATATATGATATATATTATTTTTATGTTTTCTTTATGCCTCTATATTTTCCTTTTACGGAATACCTATATGGTTTCCATGATAGGTAAACGCGATAATTTCATTTTAGGAAGTACGGACTACCGCCCCCTCAAAATGATATGACTCGTTCATGCCATACATGGAACATATAAAGGATAGAATTTATGAACTTATGTAACATATATAACATATATATTATTATTTATTTATAATATACCTATGTATCATTATGTTTTCATTCCATTAAAGTATGAAATATAAATGAAGGTAGCGTTCATGCGTACGTACGACTTACCGTCTCCCTGAACGGTGAATTTCATTTCTTATCTCCAAATGTTATGTAATATTATAAGTAAATATATATAATTGATATATATGATATATATTACATATAAATTATTAATATAATTATGGATTTAATGAACTTTTTTCCACATGAACATCATGTAATTATAAGAAGTTAAATTTTTGTCTCATGTACCGAACATCGACAAAAACGTCTGATATAAACTGACATAATTAACAAATTATTATAACATTATAATATTTGATATGAATTGAATAATAAAATTTAAAGTTGGTACTTAATCAATTATAAATTGACAAAAGTTTATTATTCGGGAATATAATGAAACGAACAAGACAAGCCAGACTTGAGATAAGGGATCCCACCTCTCTCTTTATTTTAAGTACTCTCTTTTATGTCACTTCTTTTAAGCTCCTCTTTCTTATGTTGGAGGATTTTATCTTATATTTTTATTACTGTACTTATTATTTTCATATGATGAGAGACCCTATTTGATCTCATAAATCCATTTTTGGATGTTTTAAGTGGCGCTGTTAGGCTTCCGAATTTTCATAAGGGATTTCTTATCTCACTTTTAATTCCGTGAGATTTACATTGTTCACCACATAAATATTTCATGTGGTGTATTGTGTTCTTTAATTTCATATATATTATCAGGATTCTATTTATATTCAGGGTACAATGCGATTCATTTGGTTTTTATTATCTTTTGGTCATACTACTCGATTGATTACAACAAGGTAAGGGGTTTTTATCTCACTTTTTATTCCCTTGAGATTCATGCTACATTTTCCACTATTTCCTTTTGTGTAGTACATGTACTACCCATTATTGTATTATTTGTGTAATATAATTTAATTTATGGGTATTTACATCATCATTGTACGACCCTTCTTTCATGGGGTGTACGTTTCGAAAGTTACCCAAATCGGTAAGGGAACCTTTCACCCTCCTCTTTTTAAAAGACTTCTTTTTGTTAGGTCTTTTAATTTAAATCTTCTTATGTTGGGATATTTTTGTATAAATCCTTATTTCATTAAATTTTATGTCATGAGATACCATTTTTATCTCTCATCATCTCATTTTCTGAAGTATAAAGTGACGTCGTTAGGCTATCAAATTTTTGCAAGGGAACTTCTTAATACAATTTCAATTCTTTGGGTTAAACCACTAATTATTGATTATGTCATGCTAAGAATATGTGTGGATGACCTCTGATTGTTTTAAACTTAATATCCACTTATATTGGGTGTATTTATATTTTTCACACATAATTACATAATTTATTTATCCTTAATCTAAGGATGGAATATTCGTAAAGGACTTCGTCTCAATATCCTTTCATTGAGGCATATTTTGTTTTAATAAAAGACTTTATTTTATACGCTGTCTAAACACCTTTGACTTTTCATTTCAAGGGAATATTTTTCTATGAAGCATTTTACTAAACAACAAAAAGTAAGGTTTATTTTAATGCACATAGTGACAACGACCTTTCCACCACCACAAGTATTATTTGATATTTGGCTTCCTCAACAAGACATAATGTTTTTAAAAGAAAATAAATACCATATACTCTATTATTTATTTTGGTTTCAAAAATGGTTTTGATAGTGGATTTGTTATGTCAATATATTTAAGTGATATACTGTGATTGAAATATGGAAATGTTTTCTTTCCTTTATTTTTGTTTTCTCTCTTATGATTTTATAATGGTACTTGAACATTTGACTGGTGGTTATGTGATAAACCAAATGACATGTGGTGTCATGAATACTAGGATGGGTGGTTACGTTATAACCTCCAATGCATTGGGTTTGGAAGTCGGCCGTATGGCTATTCCATTTAGTGACTTGTGTGGAAGTCGACCGTATGGTTATTCCATTTAAGTATGTTTATATTCCATGTTACTTTTATATGTTATGTGTTATTTATATGGGTTTTATGGTGATATTTTTGTTAAAAAAGGGTAAGAAATTATCTTTTATTCAGTGAAGAGTATTTACTACTTCATAAAGGTGGGAAGTATTACTTACGATAAAGTATTCATGATTTACTTATTGTTTTGAAAAACTAACATATTCCCTTCTTTGTGTATCTCTTACTGAGCTTTTTATGCTCATACCATGTTTTTGAAATGTTTTCCACAGGACTAAAAGATGAAAAGGGTCAAGGATGGGATCATGGAAATACATTCTATCTAAAACAGGGAACATGAAATATTTCTTTTTAAGAGTTTTTATTATATGAAAAAAATGGAAACCGAGTAGAAGTGTCAACTTTGTAATCTTTGAGATGTAATAGTTATGTCCTAATTCTCTAAAACTCTAAACCTGAAAAGATCACCAATGTAAAATTATTTTTTAATTCATGATTATGTAATGTTTTATGGTCGGGTCCTTATATATAAATTTTTATGTTAGAATAATTTATTAGTAAAATCAATCACGTTTTGAACATGGTGGTTTATTTATATATGTTTATATATTTAATACATTAATTATTATCATTTCTTCCTTATGGTTCACTATAGTGATATTTCCACCATAACTTAAATTAAAATAATACTATTGTTTTCTTCAAATAATATATTGGGTAATATTGATCATGGATCATTAACTATTTTGAGGAATAATATATCAATTTACGAATTTTCATGAGGATATATCCTAATATATTCTTTAAAGAATCACTATATATATTTAAAAATACCTTCCCTATTAGTGTTTAGTGTGATTGTATGTGCATCGATTTACCACTTTATCCACTTCAAAATGCACCCATCAAATTCATCTATACAATTTTTTATTCTAATTTAACATCTTTATTAGGTCTGACAAACGTAAGTATTTACTTACAAAACATTATTTTTTCACAATAATTACAATGTCACTATATATCTCTATAATTGATTTTGGTTTCATTTATTATATAATCTTTTTTTATTTCTTATACCTATTTACATTCCCTTTGTTACAAGTATTTAACCAAAGAATATAACATACACCATCCAAAAGTAACATTTTCAATATATTGACTATAACATAAAGTTTCACAATACATAAACAAAATTCTAAATTTTACCAGACTTTCTTCATTAATTATATAATGTATTGTAACATAATATTAAAATTCACTTACATATTTATGGAGATAATCTGTAAAGACACTATTCTAATGTTATTGAAAATCTATTAAAAATTTGTGTGTCTGGATGGAATTAAAACGAATTCATTGTGTCCATATCATGTATGAATGACTATATTTAGATTTAGAAAATTCAAACCTTTAATTGAAAATATTGATATCAATGATTAACTTCTAAGAGTTATTAATTTCCATGATTTTGGTTGAATATGTCAGAAATCCATATAAGCCGATTCGTAATCATCATAATGAAGTTCCTATAATAACGATGAAAATGATGATACATACTGACCCATAATTCCATATAAAAAATGATTATTTTGAAGGCCATAGTGATTTAGTAGTTATTATAATACCTAAATAGAAATTCAATTACTGTAGATTATTATATCACTCTAATTTAAGTAGGATCATTTTATATTGAATATTTGATGTAGTCAATGTTCTGTGAATATGTTCAACTGATAACTCAATCTATTTACCAATATTAAGACTATAAAACCCTTCTAGGAATACAGTGGTAGATTGACTAAATATTGGAATGTCATCATGTAACACCCCGAGATTTTATGAGAAGTATTCCTTTTAATTTATTTGATGTCTTGTGGTGTACGCTACACCAAAATTAGCTTGCACTATACGAAACACCGTATTAGCTTGCAGTATACGCAACACTATTCTTGGCCCTTGTTACACACAATTTCAAGTTCATTTTGTGGAAATTATTTTACACAACATTAAGTATAGATTTTTTTATGTATAAATAAAATATGTTTTGATTATGTTATAAGAAACACCAAACGAAGCTTTCAATACACGCATCCCTAACTTGTCTTGCGTTACAAGCAATCAATACCTTCCTCGATAGCGTGTGTAGTACGCAAAACTGAGTTTCACTAAACAATATATTATTATAATATTATTATGAACAAGCTGCTGTGAATAGTAATACCCACTTTTTGAAATTTTATAAATTTTATTTTTCAAAATGGACTTCATTTTTGGATTCAAAATATCTAAATTAGCCTAGGGTGATTTTTTTGTATTTTTCTGAAAACATTCAATTTTTGATGAATAGTGAAAACACTGGGTTACTATTTAAAAACCGACTTTTTATATAAATAATTATTTATTTTATTTAAATTTATTTTAGGTCAAAATTGAATCACAATACCTATATAAGTTCAATGTAATTCGTTGGAGTCATTTTATAATAATTTTAGACATATAAAATTTTTATTGAACTTTTCACCGTCTTTAACCCACCTCCTAGAAGAGTATGCAAATTTACATAAAACATAATTTTACCATTTATGTGAGTGGAATTTTGAAAATCTGAGAGACATGGTTAATATCAAGGAGTAAAGTGTAGATCAATAAGATAAAAATAATTTTTGGTGAATAGTAACTTTTTACTTTTATTTACCACAGTTAAAAGTAAATAGGGTAATTAAGGGTAAAAGTGATATTATTATTACCCCAACGCATGTCCTAATGCTATTGGATAAGTTTAGTTCGACCATAAACAACCTTAGGGATAAAATATTACCCTTTAGGTCCACTTGGATTAGATTAGGACATTTATTATTATTTTATTTAAAGAAGAATTAAATTAGTTAAAATCTAAGTTTAATAACTAAAACATTTTTAATATAGGGTTATACATAAGATAAATTCGACTATAAATATTCATTAAAAATATAAAAATATTTCCTACATAATGTTATTTTATTTATAATTTATAGACAATAAATAATTTATTTTACTTATGACACAATGATGATGCAGTAATTACCTTATTAATGAAATATTACCATAGTTGATGTTATAAATACCAAAAAAAATGTAATTTTAGACTTTTTATGAATTCCAAAAATTTTATAGGTTAATATTGTTGTACCTCTCGTTCCCCTCGTTGTTTGATTTTCATGATCACAATCACCTTATTATTTGTCTAATTTTGTTTGAAGTGTTTTTGAATGATAGGCACAAGGTTGCCAAGAAGTTGGCCCAAGAATGGACAAGAAGTGGACTGAAATTCAGTCCACCGGCCAACCGGTGTGATAGCACCGGCCAGCCGGTGGACCTGGCAGAGGCATTTCCCACTGCCAGGTTCCACCGATCAGCCAGTGGCTCTGTCACCGGCCAGCCGGTGGCAACCTGATGCAACAGTGATGGCTACTGCCTCACCACCGGCCAGCCGGTGGCTCTGGCACCGGTCAGCCGGTGCTGCCTGGGCAGAAGGCCTTCTCAACATCCAAGGCACCGGCCAGCCGGTGGAGCTATACCGGCCAGCCGGTGGCCCAGTCAAACTAGCCGTTGGCTTTGACCAGTCAACCCTCTTTTGGCCTCCAACGGCTCTGAGGCCCTTTACAACGGCTCCGAAGGCTCCCCAAGGGTTCCATGCCTATAAATAAAGGCCAAGGAAGCCCCGGACAACTACCGGATCATATACAAAGCCACCGTACACATTTTCCATCTTTGGCGTACCTCCGGCGGACTTCCTCAAAGGAACCCACCTTGCTCCAACAACTTCCACATCCAAGGAGCTCCTTCAAAGAAGCTTGGAAGTGTCCTTCAACATCATCAATCAATCAAAGGCGCCCAAGGCTTCTCCCAATTACGGTTTTTAGTGTTTTATTTATTTTGAGCTTAAAATTGGGTTTGTGCCTACAAACCCCAACTCCTTTTCTCATCCTCTCTTTTTGGGTTTCACATCACCACTAAGGTGTGAAAAGGTTGTCAAGCTTTCCTTTAAATAGCTTGAAACATAGGTGAGCTATCCTTCACCTGTAAGAAGGATAGTGGGTTCTTGCTAAACCATTAAAAGCAAGTGGGTTCTTTCTAAACCACTAAAAGCAAGCTGTAATAGGTCCTAGTGCTACCTCAAAGCCTAGTGGGTTTCTTGCTAAAACCATTGAAATGCAAGCGGTAGAATCTCTCAACGGTTGAGTTGGGAGCGGAGATGTAGGCCGGGTTTTTGGCCGAACTCCGTTAACAATTTCTTGTGTGATTGCCTCTTTATTTCCGCTGCACCTTTAACTTTGATTTTAATTTGTTAATCATTTTTTAAGGCAATTCACCCCCCCTCTTTCCATCCTTCCCGTTTTTCTCCGACCCAACAATTGGTATCAGAGGGAGTATTTGAATAATTCCCTAACCGGTTTCAAATTAAAGATTTTTTTTGATGGCATCTACCTCTTTCGCCCCCAAGGGCTACTCATTGGGTCGGACTCCATTTTTTGATGGGACCGACTATAATTATTGGAAAACCCGCATGACTACCTTTCTTAGAAGCATAGGATATCCTATTTACAAAATTGTCATGCAAGGTTATTCTTTGTCTTCCCCCGACGAATCCAAATGGACCCCCGCCGATATTAAGAATTTTGAGCTTGATGGAAAAGCCATGAATGCTCTTCATTGCGGGTTAGATAGAAATGAATTTAATCGTGTTTCTACTTGCTCATCTTTACATGAAATTTGGAAGCTTTTAGAAGTGACCCATGAAGGCACTAATAAAGTCAAAGATACTAGATTAGACATGTATAGACAAGACTTTGAATCTTTTTCAATGCATCCAAATGAGTCTATTTCTGAAATGTTTACACGCTTCACTGACGTTTGCAATGGTAGAAAATCTCTTGGTGATGATGTTTCAGCTGAAGCAATGGTCAAGAAGATTCTATGGGTCCTTCCGAGCTCATGGGCACCTAAGGTGACGGCTATCCAAGAAGCTAAGGATGTAAAGAACATGCCGGTCGAGGAGCTCATTGGATCCCTAATGACCTACGAGATCACGATGAGGAGGCAAGCTCAAAAGGAGGTCACACCAATCAAGACACCAAAGAACATTGCCCTCAAGGTTCAAAAAGAAGTAAGCTCCTCATCATCATCCTCATCTTCCTCATCTACTTCATCTTCAAGCGGCGACTCGGAAATGGAGAATCTCGCCCGCCAAATGCACAAGTTTATGAAGAAGCACAAGAAGAAGAAATCCCGCAAGCACCGAAAGCAAGAACCCACCGAAAAATCCGAGCCCAAGGTGAAATGCTACGGGTGCGCCAAAAAGGGCATTACAAGCCCGATTGCCCACTCAACAAAAAACGGGACACGCAAAAGGAAAAAGGAAAGAAAAAGGTCCTCAAGGCGACATGGAGTGACACCTCATCATCCTCCTCCTCCTCCTCCTCAAGCGACCAAGGTACAAAATGCCTAATGGCAAAACATGGGGTATCATCATCCTCTTCCTCTTCTTCCTCCTGTAGTTCTTCAAATTCTTTCAATCATTTGTCTTATGAAGAACTCCAACATGCTAGAGACCAATTAGAAAATGGTTTTCATGAACTTTCTTCTAAATTTGTTTCTTTGAAAAAGAATTTCAAAAAACTTTCCTCCGAAAAAGAACAACTTCTCAAAGAGAAGGAGGAACTCTCCCTAAAAATCCAAAATTTCCCAAATGTTGATTCTTTGGAATCAACCATCAAGGACCTTAGAGAATCCTTAGCCAAGTTCACCCAAGGTGAACAAAATTTGTCCAAACTCTTAGGTTCTCAATGAGTATCTAGAACCACCAATGGACTTGGCTACACCAATATAGCTTCCTCCTCCCATGCACCCACTGTTTTTGTAAGGGGGAGCTCTAGTTATAAATTTTTCAATTATTGTAAAAAATCCGGGCACCTAATTTATGAATGCGATTGCAAAAATGCCCGTTATGGTATGCCTAAATCTATTTATTTTTCGGACGAATTTTATAGGAGAAGACCCGCCATGAAACAAATTTGGATTGAAAAATCCCTTTTGGCGAGTCTCTCCGGGCCAAAAATAGTTTCGTTTCCCCGGTGATTCATTGTTTTTATTTAGGGGGAGAACTTTCTAAATTTTTTTTAAACCTTGTCTCAAAACTCTTAATTTCAAAAATTTCATTTGGTTTCAAATTTCAAAATTCAATTGGTTTTTGATTCAAAACTTTCAATTCAAACTGTTATTCAAATTTTCATTTCAATTTCAAAAATCTCAATTGATTTTTCAATTCTCATATCTAGCTTTTCAAACCCTTTCCCTCAATTAAGTTTTATGCCCCATTCTATTTTGATAATCACAAAGGGGGAGAAATTCTTGATTGATTGGGGTAGAATCCTTTTGATCATGCTTAGCATTTACTTTCTTTATCCTTTAAGCATGTCTTTCTTTTATGTATTTTACATTGATTGTTTTGGTGATTGTGATCATCAAAATAGGGGGAGATTGTTGTACCTCTCGTTCCCCTCGTTGTTTGATTTTCATGATCACAATCACCTTATTATTTGTCTAATTTTGTTTGAAGTGTTTTTGAATGATAGGCACAAGGTTGCCAAGAAGTCGGCCCAAGAATGGACAAGAAGTGGACTGAAATTCAGTCCACCGGCCAACCGGTGTGATAGCACCGGCCAGCCGGTGGACCTGGCAGAGGCATTGCCCACTTCCAGGTTCCACCGGTCAGCCGGTGGCTCTGTCACTGGCCAGCCGATGGCAACCTGATGCAACAGTGATGGCTACTGCCTCACCACCGGCCAGCCGGTGGCTCTCGCACCGGTCAGCCGGTGCTGCCTGGGAAGAAGGTCTTCTCAACATCCAAGGCACCGGCCAGCCGGTGGAGCTGTACCGGCCAGCCGGTGGCCCAGTCAAACTAGCCGTTGGCTTTGACCAGTCAACCCTCTTTTGGCCTCCAACGGCTCCGAGGCCCTTTACAACGGCTCCGAAGGCTCCCCAAGGGTTCCATGCCTATAAATAAAGGCCAAGGAAGCCCCGGACAACTACCGGATCATATACAAAGCCACCGTACACATTTTCCATCTTTGGCGTACCTCCGGCGGACTTCCTCAAAGGAACCCACCTTGCTCCAACAACTTCCACATCCAAGGAGCTCCTTCAAAGAAGCTTGGAAGCGTCCTTCAACATCATCAATCAATCAAAGGCGCCCAAGGCTTCTCCCAATTACGGTTTTTAGTGTTTTATTTATTTTGAGCTTAAAATTGGGTTTGTGCCTACAAACCCCAACTCCTTTTCTCATCCTCTCTTTTTGGGTTTCACATCACCACTAAGGTGTGAAAAGGTTGTCAAGCTTTCCTTTAAATAGCTTGAAACATAGGTGAGCTATCCTTCACCTGTAAGAAGGATAGTGGGTTCTTTCTAAACCATTAAAAGCAAGTGGGTTCTTGCTAAACCACTAAAAGCAAGCTGTAATAGGTCCTAGTGCTACCTCAAAGCCTAGTGGGTTTATTGCTAAAACCATTGAAAAGCAAGCGGTAGAATCTCTCAACGGTTGAGTTGGGAGCGGAGACGTAGGCCGGGTTTTTGGCCGAACTCCGTTAACAATTTCTTGTGTGATTGCCTCTTTATTTCCGCTGCACCTTTAACTTTGATTTTAATTTGTTAATCATTTTTTTTAAAAGGCAATTCACCCCCCCTCTTGCCATCCTTCCCGTTTTTCTCCGACCCAACAAATATGAAATGTTAGTATTTATTTAATTAGCTTTTTTAGAAATAATCATAATGTTATAATTTTCCAAAAAATCAAGTACCAAATAGTGTCAAAATTGACATAAAATAGTTTTTTTTAAATATTATATTATTAATTGTTATTTTATTCCTAAAAATCTGAGGTTCGGAAAAATTACTTAGATAAGGATATATATATTAATAATGAACCACTTTGGGTTCGTTTGGCTAGTTATAGTAAGTTTATTAACCATATAGTGTAAGAAAACAAAAAGACATGGTAAAAGTTAAATTATTTAACTTAGAGTTAAATCTAAATGATAAGGATAAAATAGAAACTTAAACTTGCCTAAAATATATTGTTTGAGAGGATTGCGACCCATACCCACCTTATCTTCGAAATAAATTAATTTAGAGATATGAAAAACCGAATATGACTTTATTATAAAATAATATTTTAAGTTTTCCTAAGGTGCCCCTCTCCTCCCTTATAAAAAGGGCACCCATTCCCTCTTCTCTTCACACCATTTTGAGCCTTGAAGCTCATCCAACCCCTACCAATTACTCTTCCCAACCTCTCTAGTTATATCATAGAGGTTCTGGACTTCTCAAAAGACCAACTCTAGTGCCTTAAGAAGAAATTTAAAGGAGGTGCGTCGAAGAAGAGGTAATCTCCTCTACCGATTCTTTCAAGTTTTATTTCTTCTTCATCTTCTTATTATTTAGTTGTTTCATTATAAAGTAATTACATAAGTATATCTAATATACTGATATGTTATTATAAATATTAAACAACCCTATTTCACCTTCCATCCATCCTACAGAAAACGAAATCACCGCGCGTGCGTACGTACGGAATACCGTCTCCATGCCGTGGGGTAATCTGTTTTTCCACCACCACCTTACTTGGATGGGTATAATGGTGTAAAGAATAACTATATATTTTTATTATAACATCATACTAATTCTAAGATATTATATCATCCCCTCCAATTCCATTCAATAAATATGGGAACGATATCATCGCTCGTGCATACGTACGGATTACCGTCTCCACGATGCGATGAGATTCCTTTTCCATGTTAACAATTCAAGAATGATTATAAAGTATATATAATAAGTAATCATGAAATATATGATATAATAATTCTACTGGATTTATTTATATATATATATATATATATGTCATCTAATTAATTCCATTCAATTCAATAAGGAAACAAAAACCAGTGTTCATGCGTACGTACGGCCTACCATCTCCGTGAACGGTGTATTTAATTTCATTTATCTATCTATTATATATATATATATGTACTGAATACATATATGATATATAAATAATTATTTAAATTCTGGAAGTATGTAAATCAAGATATAAGTAATAATAATATCAAGAACAACAAGTCCAAACACGTACCATAAATAAAACTATTTTACCCAAAACACTGCTTTAACATGGAATTTACAAAAGAACGGGTAATATAAAGCCATAAGTGAACCATATATGATATCATAACAATGAATATGATTCTTTAATAAGTCAATTACATTATTAAAATCATTATACATGAGGTTCAGATATGTACGAAGAATATCAGACCTAAGGTAAGGGAAAACTATTCTAATCTCGTTCTTATCTGAGATTATTATTCGTAAGTATTTACAGGGGGTTATTGTTATCATCCATGCCCATGTTTTCTAAAAATGTTTTCATGTATTTATAAAGTCCTTTTTACCCATTTTGGAAATTTACAACATGTTATGAAAGGAATATTACTTTTTTTACCACACGAAGAACTGTTTGACTTTTATGATAAAAGTACGAGAAGAATGTTATTTTTAACTTATACAGCGTGAATGGATTTGTATGGTTTCATAACGCCTCATTTTTATGAAGCTTACTCTATAATATTTTATGGATATTTTCAACAAAATACTTTTCTTTTAAAATTTCATGGAATTTTGTGAAAAGAAAATGATTTTGAACAAGAAAGGATATTTTCCTCAAGAATTCATTTTAAGTGTTTTATCAAAACCATTTTCTATCTAAGATGACATTATTTAATATGTGTATGTTTCAAGTATAATGTCTCTATGATTTACATGGTTTCACTTTTCTTATGATGAAATGATATCCATTTGTTTTATATGGATTATTTTATGATGGGATGATGTTTATGAAACCCATTTTATTCTTTGGGTTATGATGAATGATTTATGTTTATTTTGTGGCACAAGTAAGAATGATTTCATTATGAGATGGGTGGGACCTATATATACCTCCAATGCATTGGGTAAATATTTATATCTCATGAGATAGACATGACTGGAATGGTAAGTTAATCTGGTTCAGTGATACCGGACTGGAACGAGGAGTGAACTCGATTCAGAAAGGGACTTTGTCCACTAAGATGCTCGGGGTAGTAATGCCTTGGATAATATAGAAATCATAACATGTGCTTAATGGTTTCCATAATTACATGTTTTCATCTCAGGCAATTTTATCATGATTGATGTTCCATTATAATATATTCCTTACGCACTTCCAAGATTTATGTCTTTGCTCAAGATTTTGATTTTTAGATTTTATGTTCAAGTTTTTTCATTCAAATGTTTATGGATTCTTTTATGTTCTCTATGTTTACCCTTACTGAGAATTTGAGCTCACCCATTTTATGTTATTTTCCCAAGGATTTACAGAAAGGTTTTAGGTAAGAAAACAAAAGGGGAATATCTTTATGGGAGATGTTGAAGAACTTTCACCACGATTAGAAGATTATGTTCTTAGTTTCCGAAGACACTAAACTATTACGGTCCTTGAATGTTGGTTTTAGTTATGTATTAAGTATTCCACAAAATTGATGTAATGTCCATGTACATCAAGCTTTGGGTCTCTACAGTTGGTATCAGAGGTTTGGTTTAGTCAACCTTTGGAAACTATGATGTGAGAAATTTAGTGAGATATCTAGAGATATTTCTAAGGTATGTCTAGGGATGTCCCTAAGGATAAGTATATAAATAGGTTAGAGTCCTAGAATGATGTTGACGATCAGGAATAACCTACGGTGAACTTAAGGTGTCATGGATTAAAGAAATTTTGATAAGTTAGACATCTCATAAGTGACTTTTCATGATTATGTGGTTCCTTATTATTTTAACTGTTTCTTACACTATGGTTTCTGGTCTTAGTCAATGGAGGGAATGAGAAGGAATTCAGTGAACATTGATTCCAATGGAAAAATTGGTGACTATGATCAATGAAATTTTTTAATTCCTGGATAGAAAGATATTTTGATTATGCCGAATCCGTCATCTCGATATATGATTAACAAGGTGAAATTTAGTTGTATTCTTAAGTCATCAAATAAGAGGAAGATAGAATTTTATGCATGTTTGCATGTTAAGGAGCATAGAGAAAGAAAGATTGTGATTTATAAAGAAGGGATGGAGAACCTTGAAGAATATCTTGAATGGAGGGGAAGATGTTATCTGTGTGGAGAAAAGGGTCATAGAGTAACAAACTGTTATGGAGTTCAATGTCTTATTTGTGGAGAACATGGGCATTAACCAACTCAATGCCCTTACCTAAGAGGTTACTTCTAAATAAAGGAAAGAATTATTCCATGAGAATCACTGAAGAGGATGGATTGAAGTTTTTATGTATTGGTATTCAAGAATAATGATGTTGAGGTACTTTTATGGTATATTAGAATATTTTTGTATTAGTCTATTGTAGTTTTCAATAATTTTATGGTATCAGAAACCATGAAATGTGATTCAAATATTTTGGAAAGCAGATGATATGCGCATAATGAATGGATAAGGAGAAAATAATATGTTTGATAGTATTCATGAGCTCATGATTGATATAAGGACTAAGTGATATCATGGTTTGAGTATATAGAATTTTGGGATTTTGGTATGTGGAAAGTGTTAACTTTTAACTACATTCTTGTTTTCACTATGGTTCAATGGGTATTCATTATTCAAGAGAATATATGATTAAGGACTTTGAATGTTTGGAATGTGACCAACAATAAATATCTTATGATATATGGGGATAAATGATCATATTAACATGCTTGTTATATGACCTATCTGGTAATATTTTTTACTATAACATGAGATTGGACAGTAGTATTTTGGATAAACCTAAAGATTGGAATTGATTATGTCGGACATAAGTTAGTATTGTTTAAGGCTAGAAATTTTTTCGATATTATTGATGGAATGTTATAATAATGTAGTTTTAGAAAAAGGATAACCTCTAGGATGGGCGAAAACCATCGCGTCGAACAAGGTTGTAGGAAAAGAACCCACAAATGAAGTACGACAGGCCTTTATCGCCTACCACTGACCTACAGAAAGTCCCTGGTTAGTAGAAACTAGTTTTATTTAGCGGTATGATATATGAAGTATAAGTCCATTCTTGGAGCCATATACGTTTAATATCACCATATATGGACTTATGTATATTGAATAACTTTTTCTAACCTTTTGTTTGAGACAAATGGAAAGAAACATCATTCTATCACATGATCTGATAACACTTCACAAATGACAAATGCAACTTCATTTCTTTAAGAGATGAAGTGGAAATTGTCCATGGAAGAACCAACGGTGAGATTGTACCAAAGTCAAGAAAGTATTTATTCTAATTACAATTTCTTCAACTTTAGGGAAATTATTTTAAAAACCACAAATGTTGGCCTGGTGCCCTTATATCTGACGAATTAGATGGTACCTTAGATCATCACAAATTTATGGATTTGTGATTGTTGGATTTTTCATAGCCATGTCCTCTACCACTCTTCATCAGAAGTTGATGGTTATATTTCTCTTCCATATCCATATTTTCACCTATGTTCTCCTATGTGGAAACCTAGTGATGAGTTTATTTGGGTAACTGTTATGTTTCATACATTAGTTTTTAAAATTAAGTTTTTTATTCCTTTTTACGATATGGGGTTCTATTAAAAATTTCGAGTAGTAAACCATTTATAACCCCGATGAATTTCGAGGGCGAAATTCATTTTAAGGGGAGTAGAATGTAACACCCCATGATTTTATGAGAAGTATTCCTTTTAATTTATTTGATGTCTTCTGTTGTACGCTACAAAAAAATTATCTTTTACTAGACGAAACGTCGTATTAGCTTGCAGTATACACAACACTATTCTTGGCTCTTGTTACACAAAATTTCAAGTTCGTTTTGTGGAAATTATTTTATGCAACATTAAGTATAGATTTTTTTTGATGTATAAATAAAATATGTTTTGATTATGTTATATGCAACACCAAATGGAGATTTTAGAACATGCATCCCTGACTTGGCTTGCATTACACGCAATCAATACATTCCTCGATAGCGTGTGTAGTACGCAATACCAAGTTTCACTAAATGATATATTATTATAATATTATTATGAACTAGCCGTTATGAATAGTAATACCCACTTTTTGAAATTTTATATATTTTATTTTTCAAAATGGACTTCATTTTTGGATTTGTAATATCGAAATTAGCCTAAGGTGAATTTTTGGTATTTTTCTGAAAAATTTCAATTTTTGATGAATACTGAAAACTCTAGATTACTATTTAAAAACCAAATTTTTATATAAGTAATTATTTATTTTATTTAAATTTATTTTAGGTCAAAATTGATATATAATATCTATATAAGTTCATTGTAATTCATTGGAGTCATTTTATAATAATTTTGGACATATAAAAATTTTATTGAACTTTTCACCGTCTTTTACCCACCTCCTAGGAGAGTTTGAAAATTTACATAAAACTTAATTTTACTGCTTCTTTAAGTGGAATTTTGAAAATCTAAGAGACACGGTTAATATCAATGAGTAAAATTTGGTTCAATAAGATAAAAATAATTTTTGGTGAATAGTAACTTTTTACTTTTATTTACCACAGTTAAAAGTAAATAGGGTAATTAAGGGTAAAAATGATATTATTATTACCCTAAAACATTTCCTAATTCTATTGGATAAGTTTATTTAGACCAAAAAAACCTTAGGGATAAAATATTACCCTTTAGGTCCACTTGGATTAGATTATGACATTTATTATTATTTTATTTAAAGAAGAATTAAAATAGTTAAAATCAAAGTTTAATAACTAAAACATTTTTAATATAGGGTTATACATAAGAAAAATTCGACTATAAATATTCATTAAAAATCTAAAACTATTTCCTACATAATGTTATTTTATTTATAGTTTTTAGACATTAAATAATGTAATTTATTTATGAAACAATGATGATGCAGTAATTACCTTAATAATGAAATATTAACATAATTGATGTTATAAATACCAAAATAAATGTAATTTTAGACTTTTAATGAATTAAACTAATTTTATTGTTTAATATTACATGTTATTATTGATTTAATTAACTTTTCTTGAACTAATAATTCTTTTCTAAGTTTCAAAAAAACCAAGTACCAAATAGTGTCAAAATAGACATAAAATAGTTTTTAAAACAAATATTATATTATTAATTGTTATTTTATTCCTAAAAATCTAAGGTTTGGCAAAATTACATAGATAAGGATATATATATTAATAATGAACCACTTGGGGTTCTTGTGTCTTGTTATAGTATGTTTATTAACCATATAATGTAAGAAAAAAAAGACATGGTAAAAGATAAATTATTTAACTTAGAGGTAAATCTAAATGATAAGGATAAAATAGTAACCTAAACTTGTATAAAATCTATTGGTTGAGAGTATTTCGACCAAAAACCACCTTATCTTCTAAATAAATCAATTTGGAGCTATTAAAAACAGAATATGACTTTATTATAAAATAATATTTTAAGTTTTCCTAAGGTGCCCCTCTCCTCCCTTATAAAAAGGGAACCCCTTCTCTCTTCCCTTCACACCCTTTTGAGCCTTGAAGCTCGGCCAACCCCTAACAATTCCTCTTCCCAAACTCTCTAGTTATATCATAGAGGTTCTTGTCTTCTCAAATGACTAACTCTAGTGCCTTAAGAAGAAGTTTAAAGGAGGTGCGTCAAAGAAGATGTAATCTCTTCTACCGATTCTTTCAAGTTTTCTTTCTTCTTCATCTTCTTCTTATTTAGTTGTTTCATTATAAAGTAATAACATAAGTATATATAATATACTTATATGTTATTATAAATATTAAAAAACCCTATTTTAGCTTCTATCCATCCTACGGAAAACGAAATCATCGCGCGTGCGGACGTACAGAATACCGTCTCCACGCTGTGGTGTAATATGTTTTTCCACCACCACCTTACTTGGATGGGTATAATTGTGTAAAAAATAAATATATTTGATTATTATAACATCATACTAATTCTAAGATATTATATCATCCCCTCAAATTCCATTCAATAATTATGGGAAAGATATCATCGCTCGTGTGTATATACGGATTGCCGTCTCCACGACGCGATGAGATTCGTTTTCTATGTTAACAATTCAAGAATGATTATAAAGTATATATAATAAGTAATCATGAAATATATGACATAATAATACTACTGGATTTATGTATATATATATGTATGTCATCTACTTAATTTCATTCAATTCAATAAGGAAATGAAAAATAGTGTTCATGCGTACGTACGGCCTACCGTCTCCATGAACGGTGTATTTCATTTCATTTATCTACCTATTATATATATATATATATATGTACTGAATATATATATATGATATATAAATCATGATTTACATTCTGGAAGTAATTAAATCAAGATATAAGTAATAATAATATCAATAACAACAAGTCCAAACACGTACGGTAAATAAAACGATTTTACCCAAAACATTGCTTTAACATGGAATTTACAAAATAACGGGTAATATAAATCATAAGTGAACCATATATGATATCCTAAAAATGAATATGATTCTTTAATAAGTCAATGAAATTATTTAAATCAGTATACAGGAGGTTCATATATGTATGAAGCATATTGAACCTAAGGTAAGGGACAACTATTCCAATCTCGTTCTTATTCGAGATTGTTATTCGTAAGTATTTACTGGGGTTATTGTTATCATCCATGCCCATGTTTTCTAAAAATGTTTTCATGTATTTTTAAAGTCATTTTTACCCATTTTTTAAATTTACTACATGTTATGAAAGGAATCTTACTTTTTTTACCAAATGGGGAACTTTTTGACTTTTCCGACAAAAGTACGAGAAGAATGTTATTTTTAACTTATACGGCGTGAATAGATTTTTATGGTTTCATAATGCCTCATTTTCATGAATCTTAAACTTCAATATTTTATGACTATTTTAAATAAAATACTTTTCTTTTAAAATTTCATAGAATTTTGTGAAAATAAAATGATTTTGAACAAGAAAGGATATTTTCCTCAAGAATTTATTTCATGTGTTTTATCAAAACCATTTCCCATATAAGGTGAAATTATTTCATATGTGTATGTTTCAAGTATAATGGATCTTTGTTTTACATGGTTTCACTTTTCTTATGATGAAATGATATTAATTTGTTTTATATGGATTATGTTATGATGGGATGCTGTTTATGAAACCCATTTTATTCTTTGGTTATGATGAATTATTTATGTTTATTTTTTGGAACAAGTAATAATGATTTTATTATGATATGTGTGGGACCTATATCTCCCTCCAATACATTGGGTGAAGATTTATATCTCATGAGATAGACATGGCTGGACGGGTAAGTTAATCTGGTTCAGTGATACCGGACTGGAACGAGGAGTGAACTCGATTCATAAAGGGACTTTGTCCACTAAGATGGTCTTGGAAGCAATGCCTTGGCTACTATGGAAATCATAACATGTGCTTAATGGTTGCCACAATTACATTTTTTTCTTCCCATGATATTTTATCAGGATTTATATTCCATTATGATATATTCCTTATGCACTTCCATGATTTATGTCTTTGCTCAAGATTTTGATGTTTATATTTTATGTTCATGTTTTTGCATTCAAATGTTTATGGATTATTTTATTTTCTCTATGTTTACCCTTCCTGAGCATTTGAGATCACCATTTTTATGTTTTTTCCCAAGTATTTAAAGAAAGGTTTTAGGTAAGAAAACAAAAGGGGAAGATCTTTATGGGAGATGTTGAATATCTTTCACCAAGATTAGAAGATTATGTTCCGAGTTTCCAAAGACACTAAACTATTATAGTCCTTGAGTGTTGGTTTTTTGTTATGTATTAAGTATTCTGAAAAAGTAATGTAATGTCCATATACATCAAGCTTTGGGTCTCTACACATCAAGGATGAACAATTTCCTTTTCCTAATCATTTTAGCAAGATTTATTTCTTAATAATTAAATAATATCAATACTTGTAAGTGATTTTCCAAACAATATTCCAAATTATAGTTGAATTATTTTTATTTTTTAGATGTGTAGGGATATATAATGAAACGTACCATTAAAAAAATTATTTTTAGATATTTATATATTAGGGAATAGAATACATGCTCGGTATAGCATTATATTCTACAAAATATTGTGTAACAATATTTCTTTTAATCTTTTTAAAAGAAACATGTAATGTGGTTGATTTATAAAATTTATATGTGATTATATGTCTATATATTTTTAACTAACAACATAAACACTATGGATTGAGTTGGTGTTTGAATATATCAACAGACCATGAATAATATGAATACATGCATAAAATCTAAATAAAAATAGGTAGTAATTATTCTACAATTATAAATTACTCACCTTTCACCAAAAAAATTTTATGATATACTAAAGGGTTTTGATATGTAATTATCTTCCTTGTTACATTGAAATTGTTTTTTTATGTATTTTAATACTGAAAACATCCATATGGAATGATGTATTGGTGTTTCATATTTCCATGACTATTAAATTTAAAACAGATGACCATTGATATAGCATTGAGTAAATGCTTCCTTTATTCTCTCTGGTTGATTGAACTGTTTATGTCCCTTTTAAATTCATAAAGATTATTCCCTCATTTTATTTATTTAAATTATTTTATTATTCCATTGAGGTTTTTCTCTGTGTACTTCATGCAACACATTTTATGTAATGAATGTTTAATTTTTAGAATTCGATTGGGATTATTTGTTTAACCTCATTGAAAGTATATCATTACACTCTTATCAAAAGTAATAGGATATAATTGAGAATCACTATTCCAAATATCAACATTAATGATATATCAAAATATTTAATCATAACTACAAAATTCCCAATTTTATAATGCTAATTGGAAGAAATATATTCATTTCAATAAATTAATAATCAGCCTTGTATCAAAGATTATTTATTAAGAAATAGTAATATATAAAAATCCATGAGTAGTTTTCATCTCAATACATTGTCGAATCATAATCCTTTTTCTATATTACATGAAATTAACTCCAATTTTAATCCATAGGCTATAAAGAATTTTTTGGTATAATTTATTTTTTTAATTCCTCATATCTTCTTATGTAAATGACATTCATGTGATATATGATCTTTATAAATATATTCTCTTAGTTATATTATCATTTTATGTGACAAATTTCAAATATTACATTCACTTTTATTAAAAATTTGTCTACAGAAAATATAATTTCAATGTAATATAAATAATCTATATTATTAATGGATTTTAATATCTATTCACTATTTGGGGTTGTTTCATTGAAATGACACTGCTACTACTTGTACCTTTAGGGTGGAAGAAAATATTTCCAAATAGTTCATGTTAATATTCATAATATGAGACAATTGTGTTAGTAATTAAAATATTTTTTCAACCCATACACCCATAATATTATACATTTCATTCTATAAATAATTATATTTACCCAAAAATTAAATATTCAAATTGTTCCAATAATTTGATCAATTTACTAAAATTATTATATGTCAGTAATTGAAATTCACTAATTATTATCCATAAAAATGGAAAACTACCTAGTTATAAATGAAAGTATATATTATATTCATTACTTTATATTTTTATTCCAACTTTAATATTATGATTTATATTTTTAATTTCATATTATGTTCATTATAGTTTTCCAAAAAAATAACTGAACTATCATCAGTTTGAAACTATAATGTTTCACAGATAAAATATATAATATTTTTTCATTTTCTAAAAAAATTAATATATCAAACAACTAAGTAAAATAATAGTAAAATTAAATAATTATATAAAAAAATAATACAACTTTCATAAATAGATATATAATAATTTATCCATGTCTTCATAGTAATCCCTTAGATCACATCACACTTTTATCACTGCCAAGAATTCCATTGGGAAGAATAAATAAGATAGGTTGAGATAAAATCCAAATAAGTAGATGTTAAAAATATAAATATGGGTGGGATATCATAAGAGCTAATAATAATGTCTTAGTAAATTAGAAAAAAATGATAAAAAATAATCAAATGGAAATAATTTCATAATAGAAATGATATCATGTGTAAATTGTGTTCATATGATTATGGAACAAAAATAAAACATTTCATTATTAAGAGTAGTATATGATATTTTTTAAGACATCAAAACATAATTTGAATGTATTACATCTCATGCAGCATACATAGTATCTCATTATAAATATGAATTATCAAATCCATTAGGAGTGTATATATTTATTATCCCACCCGTTGTATCATAAATTTTAATGAATATGTGTGGAACATAAAAAATAAATAACACATCAACCATAATACGGAAAATAAAAAACACAGTGTTATTATGATGGTCAGTAATAATTGAATAGAAAAATTGATTTTGAGCATCTATATTTTAATAAAGAATAATTCTTCATGAATATATAGATAATATTGATTAAATTTTAATAATAAATGATGATGAACATGTTATCAAAATGAAACACATATAATAAAATTTATTTATATGGTTAAACAATATTTTTAGTGAAATATATTCATATGAATTCCCAAAATAGGAAAAGAAGTTTATTTTCTTCTACAAAATACCATATTTAAAATCTAAGAATAATGTAGTCGTTGGAGGAGTGATATATGAAAAGGAAGAATTCATGAAAAAAAAGTATCTTATATAATTTATATGTATTGATTTAAAATAAAATATTGAATGGAAAATTGAATAAGATGAATATACAATGATATTTAAAAAAGAAAAATAATTTCCACAAATTTAGAAATATTTGATATTGATATATTTTTTGAATAAATGGTTAAAAGCGAGGTATATATCATAATATTTTATGATGATAGAATGTGAGAGATCTTAATTACATTGAGTCGCAACATACTTTGGATACTCAATTATCCTATAGAATATGGGAAATAAATATGGTAATTTAATATTAAATAACATTATAAGTGTTTACTTAAATTATAATCATCGAGATATTATAAGAAATTAATGATTTATTGGATAATTTTTTTCATTTCATTCATCTACTATTGACTGATCCATAGTTCTAATGAAACTTTTAAGTAAATGAAATAGTTAATTATTGTTTCTTAATTGATTCATATGCTTCAGAAATGATATGGTGTTATGGTAATCCATTTTCATAATTATAAATTTTTAAAAATAAAATATATACATTAAAATAGAAAAACATGAAAATTTGTTTCTTCGATAAGTAATTTTAAGATATTAAAATGAATATTTTATTTATTTTTAATATTTTTAATGAAATGATATTTTATCTATCTAAAATATTTTTATTTGACTATATTATACTAATATAGAGGAGAACTATCTTAATATACATCCTCAAAAAAATTAAAAAGAATTAGTTTTTTCAAACTGGAGTTTTTCTTTCGATAAAAGTCCATTTTTTTATTAGTAAATCATTTTTCCAACAAATTGTATCATGTCACAAAATTATTTCTAAAAAATCTATTGATTAATGTTATTATAAATGAAAATATATTTCTGTTCTAATTATAATAAAACCTATATCTAATATATATATTATACTATTTATATTAATAGATCTATTTGAAATATTTATAAGTTGAAAATTTCATAATGGTAATATTTCCAGTTTATATAATAAATATAAATATTTAAGATTTATTTTTAAATCATTTTAAAAAAAATTAATACTTCTTTCTTTTCTACTATTTGTTATGAATTTTTTTTATTATTTCTATTAATATAATCATAAAAATTAAAATTATTAAAATTATTATATAATAGTAAAAAATTATGTTATATGATGTTCTAATTGAAAAAAATACATTCAAAAATTCTATAAAAAACTAGTCAAAATTCAAATAAAATACCTTCATATATGGGAAACATGTTTCTAACATGTTCTTAATTGATAATTCATTACATGAATCTTTTTTAATATTCATCTTTAATATGATTCTCTAAAAAATCATCTACCACTACAATAGATCAACCATGTGAAGGAGTCCTCAAATTTAGTTAACCCACTCAGTCATGACATGGCCACAATGGTAATGATCACCTAGAGAAATTACATTGGAAGAATGATTTTGGTCATACCAAATTTAAAACATAGGTGTCTTATAAAATCATCCCCACTAATATAATCATGTCATATTTCTTTATTTTTGGTTAGAAGTAGCTCATCCCTAAACTGAAGACTATAAAAAAAATATCCCAATAATTGGAAATGGTTAAGAATTAAAAAACAACATCAAATTAAAACAATGAAAATATAATCACACATATTTAATTATTATATAAAACCTTAATATATTTGATATTTTTCTATATGAAATAATTATATAGTTGCTTCTTTTAATGAAAAAACATGTTTATGGTGAAATATTATTGTGTGAAAAAATATAATAATTCTATCAAAATATGAAAAATAAAAAATAATAAGATCTCGTTTTATATTATTATTGAAATTACATATCTATTGATAATTAAAATTTAATTTAATAAATATAATAGAGGAATTTTTAAAATTAAAGAAATTACATATAATTTTATGATCAAGTTATATAATAAATATATTTATAATAGTCCCACACTATAGGTGGATAAAATATTCATCCATGTTCTTAATGAAAACAACATCTCTGAGGTAATTTTTTATTTTATTTGTAAAAAAATTAATAAACATTGGGTTTGAAAAAGAACAATAGATTTGAGCATTTGGAAATAAATTGAATGGGAATGGATGGGATGAATAAAGTGACCTAAAAACTGCATTAAATAATCTATATAAAATCAATAACAATAACTCCAATAATATGAAAATTTAAAATCTATAATTCAAATTTATAAATGAATTAAAGAAAATAGTGCCTATAGTGGTAAGATACTATTATTTTCCACCAAACTAGAAAAATATTTTTAACATAATTTTCAATGAAATCTTACTACACTATAAATTATCAAACTAATATCCAAAGACACATCAATAAAATAAGCATTTTTATAAAAAACCAATACTATAATGGGTGTGTAGAATAATATTACATGTTATATTATAAAAATTACGTGAAATCACCCTCCTCAGTCATGTATTCTTAATTAACTCAAATAAAATGAATAATACCTATACACCTTTCCAATAAAATTCATAAAAAGATCTTGATAATCAAGGTAAACAATAGAGGAAACACAATTTTTTATCTTTTCAATCTTTATTAATTGAACATTGATGATCCCATAAAATGGAACATGAATATGAATTCCCACTAAAACACATATCTATATTTTTCACGGATATTATCAATGATGGTGATGAGAACATAAAAATTGGTTCTAGAATCAAGAGTAAATGGAATTAGAATGCTAAACTATATTCCAAATTTTAGATTTCACACATCGGTCTTCTATAAAATATATGTTGAATTTAGGAAGTGTGAAAAATCTATATAGAATACTATGTGTGATATATAGAAAGAATATTTGGTTATTTATTATAAATTTAATATTGGAAACACCCCATATTATATTTATACAAAATAATAATACACACAAATCTACACATATTCCCTTCATCCATACAACTCTAGTATAAATTATAATAAATATTTTCATATTTTAACAGTAAAAATTTCATTATTTTTATAGATCTCTACATAATGGTAAATAATTAATCAGGATAAAATTTGGTGAAAGTTCTAGTTTTCTAGGTCTTCTGTTACATTTATATTATATTAGAAAAATAAATGTCGATATCTATTTATACATCGAATAACTGACTATTTGTTGGTTCAACAATCATCTGCCTATTTGTAGCACATCAAGCTTCTTTTTAATCCCTAATACATCTCCTTAAAAAGTATGAATCATTGCATCATAAACCACAACATATAGTGTTTTCCATTTATTACTACTAATTCCAACAAATATTTATAATTTGATCAGTAGTAGTACTTTTCTAGGCTTTAGTCTTTCGATAGTGTCATACTCAGAATTTTTTTATAACTTTATTTTATTATTTTAAATTGATTTGAAATTTTCCATCAAGTTGTGGGTTGACCCTAATAGAAAATATTTCATTTTCTCTAATAAAAGAATATTTTTGCGTAGGCATCATCTAACACATGGTCAGGGTGTAGTGAAATCTACACAGCTTCAACAAGATCTTCTCATGCCATGCTCGATGTTTGAGTCAAATAAAAAAAATAAATGAGTAATAAAAAAAGGAGAAAGTAAATAAAAATTTAAATGAATTTTAATAAATTATTTTAATAATAATATCAATGTTAACTATTATTATTATTATTGTTAATTTTTAATGAAGTAATTATTATTAATATCATTAATATCATTATTATTATAAATATCAAAATTTAAGAATAATATTATTAATATTATATTTGTTAATATTTTAATTAATAATTATAATATTATAATAATTATTACTATTATTATTAAATAATTAATGTTATTAATATTATCACCATTTAAGATTATTAAAATTAGTATATTATTATTGTTATCATTATTATTAATTTACATTTATTTTTATTTTCATTTCAATAAGGGTTAAAAGAGGTGGGAAACACATACTAGCCCCCCCCCCCATAACCCTACCCTGGCAAAACCTCCCCACCCCTTCTCCTACAAGCATGTCACACCCTGCATCCCCGGCAAGCGGTGTTGCACACTAGGCTAGCTGGAATAGACCCCGTAACTATCATCCCTCCATGCTCTGGTGCCCTCATATATCCTAGCTAGCTAGCCCTATGTGCCACCCTCTCCCTTTCAAGGTAGACTCATTTAGTGAGAAACCCCTAGCTGATGTGACCCTGTTCTGGCATGACTCCTTTCTAGCAGCCCCCACCTCATACGATAACCTCCCAAAACCTCCTTTATACTCCACCACATACTTTTCTACAATTAAAAATAACCTAGGTAACCTTCCTTCCCACTCCTAATGGTTTCCATTTAGGGACTATTTTTTGGGGGTTTGATTTTCATGGTTTTTTTCCAATTTCATGATTTAGGGTCTATTTTTAGCTTTTTGTGGTGCAATTAGTGACAAATTTGGGTTTTGATTTCCAATTGGGGGTTTTCCTATACAGTGGTAGGTGATTCCATATATAACTATTTATTGATAAATTAATTTGTGTGGTTAATTAATTTATCATGTTTATATAATTGTTTTCATGTGACAAATCTAGTTTTAATTGTGATTTAATGCGAATTAGTTTTGTTAGTAGGAAATTTATGAAATTTGAATGAATATATCTATGAAAACCCCTGATTAATTATTTATTAGTGTTTGCTAAATTGTGTAGTTAGTTTATTAGAATGTGGAAGTGCTACAATTTGTATTTTTGGTGTGGTGTAAGTGTCTATTTGGTTATAAAATTTATTTTGAGTGATATTTAATATTTTTAGTCATGAATTTTTCTTGAAAACTATTTAATATATTTATAATCATTTTTTTAATAATGGAAATGGTGTTTGAACTGTGTAGTTAGTCTATTTGATTGTATATGTGATGTAGATTATGTTTTAAAAGGATTTAGTGGGTGTATAATTTCAAAATTGAATTTCTGTGTGTTCAAATGTGGTGTTGTGTTTAGGTAGTGCCTAATTTGCATTGTTTAATTGAATTTGACATGTGAAACAAACTTGGAACCTCTTGAGCACTAATTGGAATCTCGGGGACTAGGTGGGTGGACTAGGACTACTATTCTAGATATATTAAAGTGGCATTATCCCTGTTTCACTAAGATGGATTAAAAATTACAACACTAACTAATCATTGGGATGATGATTGGAAACCACTAGGTTATGGTCATGTTCCCTACTAGTGGTTCATGAATGATAACACATGTTGTTGGGGTTCTCAGCCCATTTTGACCGATACATGTTGTTTTAGGGTCCCACTTTTCCTTAGTACCTATAGGGACTCTCAAAAATATGGTTCTCCTTTTTTAATTTACGCTCACAGTCAATATATGGTGTAATATTTGGGTTATCTTAAAAGTGATTGAGTGTGTGTGTGTTTTAATTTTTGTTTTTTTCTTAAAATTGGATATCCTTAAAACTTTTTCCATTAATATTGTTTCAGCATATATTCCACATTTTTTTAAACATGAAACTATATTAGTAGTTTAATATTTATTCGTGCAATATTTTCTTGGTGTCATCCAATTGGTCAATAACTCAGACAATACTTACACTATTTGGTGTAATTATATTTTGTTAGGTCTGATGCAGGTAAGGGTATGGATTTTGGAGATGATGGTTCGGGTTGTTAGTTGTCCATGATGCGGCATTATGAAGATCGCTTAAGGGTGGTGTCCTATTTTCAAGTGATGGGTTTTTAGATAATTTTCAGTTTCCCTACCGAGTGGTATTTGTTGTTTCGGTTTTAGTTTAAATGTGCTACCAGATTATGTTGTTAGTTAAAGGCATGTTTGGTTGTAACTTCCAGTTTTGGTTTAGTTTATTTTTTATGTTTTTTGAAATTTTATATATTTTCAGGTAAATCAATCACGAATTTACCTTTTGTTACCCTAGAACTTGTGTCAGCCCGCGGGGATTGGGAACCCCCATCGGGCCTTGCTACAGACCGTATCGGGCATTGATTGGATGGAGACCCAACTTTGTTCATGACAAAATTGTACTTATTTCTAGGTTCACTCTTTTTGGATCATTTTTAGGAAAGTGTCTATGTAAAACTGATATAGGTCTGTAAAAATTGATGTTCCAGTTACTAGTAAGGTTCATAGCCATCACACCCTTTGGTGGTACTTGATTTACTATAGAACGACGGGTTCAATCTAATATTTTAATTCTTGTGGTTTCTCATTTTTTGGGAAATGAAATGGGAGTTGGATCAATACTTACCTTTACCTTAGAGCTCATGGAAAGCCCTATGGAGCTGGGGATATGGTCCTTGAACACTCTTTGTGATAGTCACATGACTTGTGTATGGACAACAACCATATGTTCGGATCACCCACCAGCACTAGTTTTCCTCTTTTGAGAAGAATCTTAGTTCTCATTGTTTTTTGAAAATTATTTTGAAAATACCTTATTTTGGAATCATGGATTCATGGTTTGAAAGTAAAAATTACTGGGTTTTATGAAATATGAATTATAGTGACATGATTTTCTAGTAAAATGAAAATGAGTTTATTTCTAAAAGGGTGGAAATGAAATTTCATAAATTTTTTGGAATTTATTTTTGAAAGCAGTGATTGTGTTGTTGTGTTTTTTAAAATTCTTTTCAAAATAATACATGTTAAATTGTTGCATGGTATTTTTAATGGGATGTAGTGTTTTTGAATTTATGTGTTGAGTTTGGAAATGGATTTTGATTTGGTAACTAGAGTGAATGTGAATTTTTTTATGAATCTTTGTAACCTTGAATTAAAGTGAGAAGAGTTAAATTATTATTTAAATGGGGAATGATGAAATGGAGTCTTTCATGAAATTGGATGTTCTTTGAAATGTGGTGTAATTTTTGGAAATTAATTTGTAAGACATGAAGGTGAATTTTTATGCGAATTTTTGGTGATTTTCTGAAATGTTTTTTATGATTTTAATTGGGATTTCATTTTGTGGTTTTCAGTTTTGATAAAGATAAAGTGTCGGTAGAATGTTTTGATTTGGAAAAGAGGAATGGTCCATTTTTGGTCTTTGGTATCCTCATGGGTGACCACATGGATGTGTTTCCATGAAAATATGAAGAGTTAGTGGAAATACCAGATGAGATCCAGGGTTGATATGATTAGGTTTTCCATTTTGGTTTGAAAACATTCATGTGTGAGGCCCATCAGATACCATCGGTGAATACTCTAACTACTGACACTATTTACATTCATTGAAATAATTAAATTTAATGAAAATTTGATGATTTGATAACTACTATTTGGGTGGTGTTTCTTATGTTTTTTTGGGAATTTGGTTATGGAATATTTTTTTTATAACCCTTATTGTTAGAGAGATGTTTTCTATTTTTGTTTCATTAGTATGTTGGGTTGAAGTGTGGGTTAATGGTATTTTACATGAAATTTTTTGGGAATCTGTGTAAGTGGTTCCCCTCATAGTTCAATTTTATTTATTGTTTTTTTCTAACCAATGGATCATTTGTTAGGCATTTGGGTATTCTTGATTAGCTAGGGTGCACCCCCCCAACCCAAAGGAGTTAATGCATGGTGTAAGTGCATCCACTGGTGATTCACTATTGGAAAATCCTCCAGTTGATCAATATATGGACTTTCTTCATGATCATTGGAGATTGATTCTACCCATCTTCTCTTCCCGTTAAGTAGATCCTCTTATAGCATGTGAGTGGTTGTGGGAATTTGTAATAAAACATAGGTTCTTATGTTGTCTATGTTGTCAAAGGTTAAATTTTACACCGTGGTGTATATAGGCTGTATCTAGAAGTGGTGAAGGGCATTCTAGTGAGGAAAGGATAACCAGTACAGAGATGACAGTATTAGAAGCAGTCTTTTACAGCCCTCGGGATCATTCATTTGTCTCTTCGAAGTAAGGGTTCATGTTAGGCCACTAGTGTGGAAAATCAGGTCATTCGAGAATGTTATGGATGATTACGGTAATCTCATGCTTCTTGGGGATTGGTTTAACTTCCAACTCATTATGATATATATATCAGTTATTGGGGTCAGGTTCACTAGCATCTTGAAATGTTGTGTTTTCTTTTAAGGGGAAAGGCAGATGTTGTGGAACTTTTTGTGGAAACCCTCTTAAATTAAAGTGTGTTTTCTTCTTAGGATTCCTCAAATTCTCTGTCTTAAATGAAAGTGTCTTCTTTATGGTATTTCTTTTGTTATTTCTTATTTTTTGTGATAGGGATAGTGAATAGGCATTTTGAGGCCCTTGTCTTGGTGATGGTGCTGTATTAGAGTAATGTGGCCTTTAGAGTATGTTATGGCCTGGTGGATTTGTGTAAGAGGTGATGTGGTTGCTTGTGGCACCTGAATGAGATGTTTTGATTTGTGGTTTTCAACACCGGAGTACGACGGTGGAGACCCTTCAATCATATAAGCTACAATTGTAGGTCTTATAGTGAAAATAGCGTGTAGTATGGAAACCCCAATTTATGTAAATTATCTTTGTTAAACTTATATCTCTAGTTAGAGAGGTGGGGATAATTTGTGGTGTCAATGAGGAAGTTTCATTTAAAGTTTTTTGGTGTGGTGGTAAGGGAAATGTGGACCCTATCCCTTAGGCTTGTAGTCTATATTGGTGGGAGATCCCACATTGGTTACAAGAATGCGGGGTGGTTATGCCTTTTTGAAACCCCATTACATGAACCCTTACGAGTAAGACTATTAGTATGGATGTTCATGTATGAAAAACCTTATAGGTATATTTTGATTTAGGATTTGGTTGGAGTCATCTGAGGATGGTAATACTTGTGGGAGTGTGGAGAAGCATAGTATCTTAGATGCATTGGAGTTATGTTAAATGATCCTCTTTTGTGGGTAGAATAAGTTTTTCGAGAAGCACCCATGTTATCCCATGTTTGGTTTTGTTGTCTATCAGTGTTGTTTGTTTATGATGGTTGGTCCTTATTTTGGGGAGACCCACTATGTATCACATGTATATTATTTTAGAATAAGTCTAATTTTAGTCTATCCCTTATGGTCGAGATTCTGTTTGGATCTCCATATATCAGTAATTCGGTTGTGTTCCTAGTGTTCTCTTGGTGGAAGGTAGTCTCATTCGGAGCTATCAAACCATCAAAATCTTTCATAGAAAAACAATATTTTAATGGAATGCAACCAATAGTATTGTTGATGTAAGGTTGTGATAACCTCATTCAAATTTGTCATTCAATTCAAGTGGTCTATTTGAGCTTCTCGAGAATGTCTATGTTTCTTGTCTTAGGATGTTGGTTTTTGTGTAGTGAGGGTATCCTTACTTTTTTTGTTCAACTGGTGGTGGTTCTCATATTGCGGGGCAGGTGAAACATAAAGTGGGGGGGGGGGTCCATCTTTTTCTAATAAGTTAGGTCATGTCCCTTTTCTCTAATTGGTGAATTTTCTTGTTTTTTCAACTACCATTAATTGGGAGTTTCCTTTTTCACATGGAAATAGAATTGGTTTTGTTTGTGTATCTGTCCTTTCCGTGGCTTTCCGAGGGAAGAATGTTTTATGGTGGGGAGAATTATCACACCTTGAATTTTTAAAAACATTACTATTTTATTTTATCTGTATTTGAAGTTTTTTGATGAGGTGTGATCTGATCCAGATTGAATGTTTTTTATTTGTGTTGATAAAGGAATACTATGTCCTTGGAATCATCCAAAATAGTGATAGGGTGTGGTCAAAATCACGTGACTTCTCAAAATTCTCATTGTGGCTTGCAAAATGTTTGTGTAAAATAAATAAAAATTATGTTAATACTAAAAAAAGGACAAACTAAAATAAAAAAATAAAGTTAATTTTAAGAAATTATTTTAATAAAAATAATTATGGTAATTACTATTATTATTGTTAATTTTTTAATTAGGTTATGACTATAAATACCATTAATACCATTTTTATTGATAATGTTTCAATTAATAAATGTTATTACTATTATTATATTGGTTATTATTTTAATTACAATTATTATTATTATTATTAAATTATTAATTTCATTAATATTATAATAATTTTATATTATTATAATTAGATTATTATTATTACTATTATTATTTCCATTATTATAAATTTACTATTATTCTTATCTTCTTATTAGTTAGTGTTTAAAATGGGGATACGATACACTTGGTGAGACCCCCATTACCCCATAACCCTACCCAAGCGTGACTTCCCCTATGCCATTCTCCTACCAGCCTGTCACACCCGGCTTCCCCTACTAGCCACATCGCCCAATTGAATAACTCAACTAGACCACATCACCGGTGTCCCATCCTATTATGGTGCCCTCACACCGCCTGGGCAGCCAGCCCTATGCACCGCCCTCTCCCTTCCAGCAAAGCCTCATCTAGAATGAATCCCCATAATGGCATGAACTTGTTCTGGAACAGATCCTTTCTAGTAGAACCCTCCTCACCCGACATCCTCACGGACCCCCCTTCTACTCCTACGCATCCTTCTCCACAAGTGAGAACCACCAGGGTAATCTTCCTTCCTCCTCTTTAGTTTTGTTGGTAAGGGTCTATTTTGTGTGGGGGTCAATTTTCATGATTTTTATTTTAATTATTGATTTAAGATATATATTGAATTTATTTTGGTGTGACTGGTTCGTAATTGGAGTTTCTATTTGAAATTTGGTGTTTTCTTATAGTGAGGTAGGTGATTCAATGTATGACTATTAATTAAAGAATTAATTTACGAGTTTAATATATTTATCATGTTTATTTATTAATTTTTGTATTTCTAATCTAGTTTTATGAGAGATTTAATGTGAATTATTTTTTTTAACATAAAATTTATGCAATGTAAATTATTTTATCTATGAAAACCCTTGTTGAAATATTTTTTAGTTTTTGATAAATTGTGTGGTCATTTTTCTAAAATGTGCAAGGGATGGGGTTTGTATTTGGTGAAGAATCATTTTGAATTTGGTTATAAAAGCTGTTTTGAGTGAGATTTGGTTTTTTGAGTCATGTGACATATTTTAAAAACTATTTAATAAATATTCTAGTGTCTTGACTAATTTTCAAAATGGTTTTTTTAATAGTGAAGTTGGTTTGTTTTATTTTCATAGTGATGCATATTATGTTTTAAAAGGTTTGGTGTGCGTATCATTTGAAAATGGATTATGTGTCTGTGTGAAAGTGTGGTAAAGGATATAGTTGGTGCCTCATTTGTTTTTTAATTGAATATGAAATTTGAAATGAACTTCGAACCTCTTGAGAACAAATGGGAAGGCCATGGAGTAGGTGGGTTGACTAGGACTAGTGTTCTAGTGATACAAAAGTGGAATTATTCTGGTTTCACTTTGCTGGATTGAATATTACTGCACTAAATAAAATTTTTGATGATGATTGGAGACCACTAGGTTAATTGAATATTCCCTAATAGATCCTGATACATTATAACACAAGTTTTTGTGATTCCGACACCACTTTTCACCGAGATGTGAAGATCTAGGGTCCCACATTTCATGGGTACTTATAGGGCCTCTCCCAAATTTGGGGCTCCGTGTTTTCATAACACTCCCCATTAGCATTATGTGTAACATTTGGTTTATCATAAATGGAAGTGTGTGTGTGTGTTTGTTTTAATTTAAGTTGTTTTCATTAAATTTATTATCCTTATAACTACTTTTATTAAAATTGTTTAAGAATTTATTTCTTTTCATTTGTTAAACATGCAACTGTATTTATCCTTTAATATTTATGCATGAAATATTTTCTCGGAGGAATCATGTTGGGTGTTAGCTCACACCATACTTATACACTTGGGTGTAACTATTTTTGGTTATGTATAATACATGTAAGGTTATGACATTTAGAGATGGTGGATCAGGTTGATAGTTATCCTTGGTATGACAATCTGGAGATGGCATGAGGGTGGTGTTGTAACGTCCCGGATCTGGGTTCCACTCCACGGGTGCCCCGAACCCGGTTGGTCACATGACATCAAGCGCATTTCCCCAAATGCCAAAGGTTTCCAACTAGCAGCGAGGGCCCAGGTCTGATAGTGGGGAAACTAAGCCCTAATTTTTCAAAGTGTAGTGTTGCGGAATAAAATAAAAATCATACAACAACAGTGGAAGAAATAAAACATACACTTTTAATATAAACAACTGTAGTAGAAGAAAACCAATCAGTTATATAGATATGATGCAAAATGTCTCAAGTTTTATGAAAAAAACCAGAACATGTTACATAGTAGTACAATACAGTACAATACAGAGTGCAGCAAAACAAAACAAAATGCTGGTAGCATCGCGAGCCTATGTCCGGTCTCATGCTTCCCTACTCCTTAGCAGCAATAAAGTACCTGTATAGGGACCCTTTCCCTTATCCACACCTACTAAAATATAGTCTTTTGGGCCGAAGACATAACCCAAACAGGGTGTGAGAAATAAATCCTAGTAAGCACCCACCAAAGGCACGTCCCCAACTGTGTGTAAACATGTAACAACAGTGTGAAAAAGTAAAATGCAATAAACTAAGCAGTAATAAAAAGTAACTAAATTACAAGTTATATTTCCATTTTATTATTCATTTAACCATTTATTATTAAGAAACCACCACAATGAATTTCTATGTAAATAGTCACTGTCCTTAGACACGCAACCCTTACCCTTAGGTAAACAGAAACGTAACCCGCAAGTAATTGCCCACAGGCATAACAGATATTTCCCACATGCGTACAAGTGTCACCCTCAGGCAAAGAGTCTATTTTCCATTGGCACGGAAGAAGTTTCCCTCAGGATGAAATAAATACTGCCCTCAGGCTAAGGAAACACTACCCTCAGGATAAACAAGTAACCGGGACATGCCGAATATATAACAATCATTAACATACTATTCCTCTCAATGAAATTTAATAAACATTATTGCAAAGGCATACCCTTGGGTATCCTGTCCAAACGGCTAAACAGAGGAACGCACCCTTGGGGTGGTCCTGGATCCAAGAAGCAATCCCACACAACAATTTATTATCACATTTAACTACCTATACAATTGTAAGTATAAAAAATAGCCAAGGCCTCAGCCACACGACACCCCAACATGGGTTCATGGAACAAAAAACACAAAACACTCAGCAGTTGGAAAATCTAACACCAAACCACCTACCTTAAATGCCCGTGATCAGTATACTCGAACGTCGCTTCTAGAAACCCCAAATAACGATGTAGATCTGACGTAGAATAAAACCCTTTAAAAATCAAATAACTTCCCTTAGAGGAAGAATTGGAAAGAACTACCCAAGGAGAAGGGAGGGCTTACCCGTGCGGCTCCAACGTGATCGATGTAAGCGGGATCAGATTCCCGATGCTCGATCAGTTGATCCACAAAGATTCATCCATCCTCTCGATCTCCCTTCCTTCGGTTCTAAGACTTCCCTAGGAACATGGGAGGATATTTCCCATTTAAGAGAAATAAAAAACTACACGGCATGTACTTTCCTCATTTAATTGTTCCTCTGGCGGCACCACCAAACTGTTCATACTTCGACCTGAGTGCACGGCTTGTATTCCTGATTACACGGTGTGTACTGTCACGCAGCTGGCAGCTACTTCCACTCCCTTACTCTTTGCCTTCCGACTAACTACACGACATGTAAATTCCACTACACAACGTGTAGTCGGTTTTTACACCCTTCTTCACCGACATGGCGACACACCCTGTGTACTCATCCCACATGGCCAAAATTAAACGACATGTGGAATAGTACATGGTGTGTAGTCCCAAATTTTAGGATTTTACCCAATTTTAATTTTTCCGCAAAAACACTTAAGGAAAAGAGAAAAGAAGAAACCCATACCCCAAAAAATAAGAACTGGGTTCGTACAAACTTCCCCCCTTAAAGAAATTTGTCCCCTAATTTCCCTTCCAAGGGTGGCGAAGATAAAGCTTAGAATAGCTCTAGCCACTGAGCACGTACGTCGGTCTCCCCCTCCCAGGTTTCGTCCTGCACTCGGCCATGCTGTTATAGCACCCGTACGAGAGGAACTGACAGGCCACGAAAAACCTTCTTGCCCCTATCAACGATACAAATCAGATGCTCCTCAAAGGACACATTGATTTTAAGCTCAAACTCCTCTGGATGAAAGATGTGAGATGGCTCTAAATGATAGCGGCACAACTGAGATACATGGAAGACATCGTTCATGGACTGGTACCTCTGTGGTAACTACAACATATAGGAAACCAGCCCATCTCTCTCCAAAATCTCAAATGGACCCACATACCTCTGTGAATGTTTATCCTGTCTCCTGATCCATCTGTGTACCAGCCTCGGTGAAACACGTAAGAAAACCTAATCCCCAACCACAGTCTTTAAAGTTCATCTGCGGCGATCAACATAAGATTTCTGATGAGACTGTGTGGTAGCCATCCACTTCTGAATCAACTGGATGTGCTCAGAAGTCTCCTGCACGAGACGTGGTCCCAGTAAAGCTTCCTCACTTTCCTCTTACCAGCACAAGGGTGATCGGTATGGCCTACCATATAAAGATTTGTAAGGTCCCATCTCAATAGTCACCTGAAAATTGTTGTTATAGGAAAACTAAACATGGGGTATGTGTTTCTCCCAATATCCCCCTAAGTCTAGGATGAAAGCACGCAACATGTCCTCAAGCACAGGTATCGTACGCTCTCACTGGCCATCGGTCTGAGGGTGGTAATCTTTTCTCAGAAGCACCTATGTACCCAGTGCCCTCTGGAAACTCTGCTAGAAACGAGACGTAAAACGTATGTCCCTATCTGAAATGATAGAACAAGGAACCCCATGAAGATGTATGATTTGTCAGATATACAACTTTCTGAGCTCATCCACACCAAATGTCTCCTTGAAAGGCAAAAAGTGAGCTACCTTCATGAGTTTGTCCATAATAACCCACACGACATCATTTCCTTGAGGTGAACTCAAAAACCCAGTCACGAAGTCCATCACGACATCATCCCATTTCCACTCTGGAATGGGTAACTGTTGTAACAGTCCGACTAGCCTCTGATGCTCTGCCTTCACCTACTGATAGGTGGAACACCTCCTAACAAAACCAGCTACATCTCTCTTCATACCCGGCCACCAGTACTGACGTCTCAATTCATGGTATATCTTGGTAACCCCGGGATGAACTGCCCAAGATGAAGCATGAAACTACTGCATTAGATCCTCACGTATATCCCCTAGAACCCACACTCGTCCATGGAAACACCGTATTTCATCATCGCCTATCGGTCAACCAGGAGGAGGGTCCTCACTTCCCACCGACTCCCGTAGAACTAAGCCATCTGAATCAGATAGCTGTCTCATCCTCACTCTATCCAGGAGGGTAGAAGTCATAGCTAAAGATGAAAGATAGGTCTGTACCTGACTGTCATGCACCTCCAAATGCATCTCAGAGAATAAAGCCATGAGCTTCCACTCACCAGTAGCCTCCTTCCCCGCTTGTATCTGAGTCTTCCTGCTCAGTGCATCAGCTACTGCATTACCATTACTAGGTGTATAGGCAAGCTCAAAATTGAAGGATTATTGGTATTCAACACACCTTCATTGCCTCAGGTTCAAGTCACGCTGAGTAAAGATATACTTGAGGGTTTTTTTTGTTGGTGAAAACCACAAAATGATCTCCCAAGAGATAATGTATCCACAACGCAACACATGCACAACTATATCCAATTCGAGATCATGCGTTGGGTAATTTTTCTCATGTGGCCTCAACTGCCAAGAACCGTATGCAAAAACTCGATCACCCCACATCAAAATAGCTCCCGGACCAACACCTGATTCATCACAGTACACTGTATAGCTCTTTCCCAGCTCTGGGAGTATCAGGATTGGTGGTGATGTAAAAACTATTTTCAGGTTCTGAAAGGTTTTCTCGCATGCTTCTGACCAAACGAAATTCACACCATTATTAGTCAAACCCATCAACGGTGATGCTAAGTAGGAGAAGTCCTATATAAAGCGTCTATAGTTACCAGACATCCCTATAAAACTTAATATTTCAAACACGTTTTTAGGCTGCTCCCAGGAAACTACTGCTGTCACCTTCTCTGGGTCTACGAAAACTCCTACCTCTGAGATGATATGATCCAGGAAGTGAACCTGGTCCAACCAAAAGTGGCACTTTGAGATCTTAGCATATATATTATGCTCCCTCAGTGTACTCAATAAGATCTCAAGATGGGTGGCATGGTCGTGTTGTGTGTGATAGTATACCAAGATATCGTCCACGAATACTACCAAAAAAGAATCTAGATAAGGATGAAACACATGATTTATCAGATCCATGAAAACCGCTGGCGTGTTCGTAAGTCCAAACGTCATAACCAAGTACTCGTACAGACCATATCTACTCCAAAAAGCTGTAAGTAGTATATCTGATGGTCTCATGCGTAGTTGATGATATCCTGACCTCAAGTCAATATTCGGGAACACTCGTGCTCCATGAAGTTGATCAAAAATATCATCAATCCTTGGTAAGGGGTATCGGTTCTTGACCATCAACTAGTTCAGGTTCAGATAATCCGCACAGAGTCTGAGTGTACCATCCTCCTTCTTCGCAAAGTGGACCGGCGAACCCCAAGGAGAAGTACTAGGTCAGATGAAACCTTTTTCCTGTAACTCCTCCAACTGCCTCTTGATCTCCTACAACTCTGGTGTAGCCATCCTATAAGAAGTAATGGACACTGGTGCTTCCCCTGGCACAATCTCAGTAGAGAAATCCAATTCACACTCTGGAGGTAGACTTGAAAAGTCGTCCGGGAAGACATCCCTGAAACGATCAACCACTGGGGGGAAATCCATCTAACAAGTCCCCTGATCATCCAGATATAAACTCACAATCTAGGCTGTTACTCTACCTCACCCACGATGCTCTGGTCCAGCTCGACTTGCCTGTACATCCCATTCACCCTTGTATAGAAACTCTCTGCCCTCTGCTGATGTAAAACTCACCCTACGACAGTAGCAATATACAAAGTCTCAGAAGGGAACCGACTAGTATATCCCTATAATAACATCATAATATGTCATCTCTAAGACATAGAGGTCCCAAATAAAGTGACACCCATCAACCTCAAGGGGGAACTCCTTGCACTGATGCACACATGTCGTTCTAGTTCCCAACGGAGTGTATAGCATCATAATAGCAGAAGAAGAAGAAACAAAGAGCCCAAGGATCTCCACAATGAGCACAGATATGAAACTATGTGTAGCAACTGTATCAAAAAATACGAAAAATAAAACAGAAGCTACTAGAATAGTACCTTTGAGAGTAGACGGTTTAAGATTCTTCTCCTGTTGGGTCTGCTGCACTACATATGCCTGTCCAGTGCCGTGGCCCTACAACATATGCTAGCTACCCTGAGCTGTCCCGCCCTGTTGCCTCTGAGATCTTGGTGTCTGGCTACCATGACCACGACAATCATCCCTGCCTGCATGCCATGTCGTATTCTAGTTTCCTGACTGGTAAGAAGCTGTTGGTCTTTCTCCCGCACGCGGAGTCTGCACAGAACCCCCATCACTAGCCACTAGTGGAAACGCCATGAAAAAGGGCTGCAGATGACCCATCTTGCTGCAAGCTCAGCACTCCACTGGATCATGTGGACACTACAGTCTCTTGTTCCCTTCTTTACCACATTGGTAGCACCTGACCTGACCACCTGAAAAATCCTTCTAGCTGGTACTCCCACCCTGATAGAAGTCCATCTGTCTCTTCCTCATGCCAGTAGAAATAGTACCAAAAACTGGTGCTGAACCTCCATGGACCACACCACTAGCTTCCCATAGGTTCCTCCCTGTAATCAACGCCTGGTTCACAATATCATGTACTGAAGGAAACCTGAAAACATTCACCAGTTCTTGGATTTTATATCGAAGACCATCCTAAAAGCGTCTGGCCCTCAACATCACATCACCCACTAGAACGGGTGCAAAATGCTGAAGCTCGATGAAACAAGAAGAATAATCCATCACTGACATACAGCCCTGTTGTAGGTTCATGAAATTTCAAGCTCTATCTTCCCTCAACGTCTCTGTAAAGAATAAGTCATAGATGAATATTGGAAAATCTTACCACGCCATGTCCCTGTGATTCTACGACTGGGTGGTAACATCCAACCACCTCTGGGCGGAATCATGTAGCATATACGTCGCGAGCTTTACCCACTGCCCTGGAGGAATCTCAAGATGCTCGAAAATAGTCTGCATGGACCCTAGCCAAGACTCTGCAGCCTGTGGTCCACCATCCCCTGAAAATGTGGGCGGATTCTGCTGCTAGAAGATATGAGTCAGCTCATCCATAGATGTGGTAGCTGGCGGTGCTCCCTGAAAGGTTTGCATGAACCGCATAAAGCCTTCACGGAACTGCGTCTCCGCACCTGTGTCCGGTATAACGGCTGGCGCCGCATCTGGATCTGTTGTAGGATCCACTAGTAGCCCATGGCCCAGCATCTCTAGAGTATATTTGTTTCCGCTCTCTTGGAGAACAACGCGTGGTCATCTTGGTGGCATGAATCTACAAGGTCAAACGCACACCTTAGATCCACATTTATCAAATACTGAAAACAAAGGGTCAAAAAAGGGAACAGGTGGATGAAGGCATTTCATGATTTGCAATACAAGACTACACGACGTGTGCCCGACTTCTCTTCCCCTGCCCGGGTCCTTCTCCATGGCTTAGCCACACGGATCCTGTTGAACAAAACTACACGACGTGTATATAATCCACACGGCGTGTATGGTGTAAATTTCCATCTGCTCGTGTCTCTTGTGACATGTCCAACTACTCGGCTTGATACTACTCGGCATGTTACACCCACACATGGCGTGCACACTACCCCATTTCCCTAGCTACACGGCTAACACCACACGGTCTGACCTCGGACAAGACTACACGGCGTGTCCCACAGGTATACAGCGTGTACTAGATGAGCTCCGCCGACCTGTGTTGTTAGTTACATGGCTGGATACACGGCTCAAACTACACGACTTTTTACATATACCTACGGTGTTTAAACGAAAGGATTACCTCGACCCGTGTTGTTAGTTACACGGCCGGGTCCGCAGGTCACACTACACAACATGTTCTTCATTGACACATCATGTTCAAGAAAAGATTACACCGGCCCATGTTTGTTAGTTACATAGCTGGGTCTTCGAGTCAACACTACACGACATGTACATTAGGTAAATGTCATGTTTCACCCCAGCCTTTCCCTAACTCGTGTCCCCGTCCACATAGTCCATGAAATGGTAGTAGACTACACGACGTGTACTTAAAAATTTTCTTTTCCTCCTAAACATAAGAATATACACATCGTGTTTAAAGAACTACATGACGTGAATACTGGGTTTTCCAGACAGTATGCCTCAGAAACTTTTCTGGATCCCAAAAAATTTTGAAAACAACACCTAAGTGCCAAATTCCGATCCGTGAGGGCCCACACACTACTACAAATATGGTTTTTATCAGCGCTAAAAACGGCCATTAACAGCGCTAGAAAAAGCGCTATTAATACCGGAGAAGATAGGGGGTCCCCTTTATCAGCTCTCCAAAAAGCGCTGATAAAGACCCCTTTTATCAGCGCTAAAAAAAGCGCTGATAAAAGGGGTCTTTTATCAGTGCTAAAACAAAGTTCTGATAAAAGGTTCTTTTATCAACGCTTTTTTTTAGCGCTGATAAAAATTAACAAAAATAAAAAAAATAAAAAAAAATACTGCCAATCTCGAGGGGGGGATTTTTACAGCGCTTGAGCCCCCCTTTATCAGCGCTTTCCTGCACCTCCAGTGCCCACCCGCACCGCCAACACCTGTTATCAGGGCTAGACCTTTAAATCACCCTTGCGCGCGCACCTGTGCCTCCACCAAGATTTGATCTCGAGACCTCCGCCCTACGCACCTAAAGCCTTTTCCACTAACCTATATTGATTTGTTCTCTTATTCATGATATATTTTTTTATTTATATATATATTTAGTTATATTTATTCATATAGTAATATATATTTATATTATTATATATAGTTATATTAATATATATAAAGTTATATTAATATATATATATATAGTTATATTAATATATATATAGTTATATTAATATATATATATAGTTATATTAATATATGTATAGTTATATTAATATATCGTAGTTATATAAATATTCATATATTGGTATTTTAAATAAAATGGATATTAGTTATTATTTAGATAAAGATAATATATTTTATATGTAAATATGTTTAATTATTTATTTAAAAAAATTAATTTTTAGGTGTGAATATATAAAAAATTTGTACATATAGTTATATATTTGATTATAAATAACAGTGAATTATATAAAAGGATGAAATTTCAAATACATAATAACAATATGAATGTAATACCTTGGAATAAATTTAGTCCCCACCAAAAAAAGCCAATAATACCCCCTTAAACGAGGCTGAAAATCCACAAAATGTTAAAAAATCTGGGTACCCTGACTAAAAACTCAATTTTGGAGGCCTTCTGGGCCTCTTTTGGCCTAAAAAATTCTTGACTAGGGTCTCCCCGGGTCATAGTGAAGAAGAGCTCATCACAAACATTGATTTGATATGTGGTAGAGCTCAAACGGACACCCGGATCAAAAGTTATGGCCGTTTGAAGTTCGAGTTGCGTTTTCAACATATTTTGGATCTTTTTTTAATTTTTTTATTTTTTGTCTTCAAATTGTTATTAAATGACTATTAATCCAAAATAATTTAAAAATTATTAATTAAAAATATATTTTTTTAATTTTTTTATAATCCATTATCACTAAATATCTTATATATTAAGAATAATAAGTGTAAATGTACATTTATACTTATCTAAAATATATTTAAAAATTATATATTATATTTATATCACTATAACTATATAAATATATTTATATATTAATATATTTGAAATTTTTTTAAGTCGACCCTTTATCAGTGCTACTAAACAAGCACTGATAAAGGGGGTCCCTTTATCAGGGCTAAAAAAAGCGCATATAAAGGGGGGGCCTTTATCAGCACTGATAAAGCCCCCCCCCCCCCCTTATCAGGTCTTTCTCGTTAACGCTGATAAATGGGTGGTACTGGACTTACCCAGTTTTGTGGTAGTGATACTCCCCGTGAATCAATGTTTGGAATCTTATCTGTGTTATAATAAAATAAAAATTCAATGATCCACCATATTCTGGTAAATGGGTTCCCATACTCCCCAAAAACCAATGTTTGGCGTCCATTCTATCAACAAGATTATAAAACAATACCCTATCGCATATCAGGTTTTTTTTTCAAGCAGCTATCACAACAGCATGCTTTTCTAGCATAACAACTGTCACAACAGCATGCAATTTCTAATGCACCTATATGGAATGGAAACTATGCATGGAATGTGATTCCTAGCATGATCCTAAATGATGCATGAGATGGCATACCCTTATCTCATTGGGTTGCAACTAAATAGAACCCATGGATAAAATATAACGGCACAATCACAAGTGCGTCACCCACCGGTGAATATCAAATCAACTGTAAAATTTGAAAAATCAGAAGAATTGAAAAAAAATGCGAGGTGGACTGGCTTTTCCCTATACAATGGTTAGCTACGCCCAGGCACAGCTTATTACCAACTACCATTCCCATCCTATCCCTGACTAAGGCTCCAAATAGTAAGTCAAAGAAAAGAAGATCCCTCTGATACCACTTTGTAACGTCCTGAATCCGGATGCCACTCCACGGGTGCCCCAAACCCGGTTGGTCAAATGATTTCAAGCGCATTTCCCCAAACACCAGAGGCTTCCGACTAGAAGTGAGGGCCCATGTCTGGTAGTGGGGAAACTATTCCCTCATTTTTCAAAGTGTAGTGCAGCGGAATAAAATAAAAAACATACAACAACAGCGGAAGCAATAAACCATACACTTTTAATATAAAAAACTACAGTAGAAGATAACCAATCAGTTATATAGATATGATGAAACATGTATCAAGTTCTATGAAAACAGCCAGAACATGTCACACAATAGTATAATATAGTACAATATAGAGTACAACAAGACAAAAAAATAGCTGGTAGCATCACGAGCCTAAGCCCGGTCCCATGCTTCCCTACTCCTTGACAACAATCAAGTACCTGTATAGAAACCCTTTCCCTTATCCACACCTGCAGTAACATAGTCTATTTGGGCCAAAGACATGACCCAAACAGGGTGTGATAAATAAATCCTAGTAGGCACCCACTAAAGTCCCATGCCCAACTGTGTGTAAACATGCAACAACAGTGTGCAAAAGTAAAATGAAATAAACTAAGAACTACTCAAAAGTAACTAACTTACCCGTTATATTTCCATTTTATTATTCATTTAACCATTTATTATTAAGAAACCACCACGGTGAATTTCTATGTAAATAGTCAGTGTCCTCAGACACGCAACCCTTACCCTCAGGTAATCAGAAACGTAACCCGCATGTAATTGCCCACATGCATAACAGATATTGTCCTTAGGCGTACAAGTGTCTCCCTCAGGCACAGAGTCTATTGCCCACAGGAATGGATGAAGTTTCCCTCAAGCCGAAAAAACTACTACCCTCAGGCTAAGGAAACACTAACCTCAGGATAAAAAATTAATTGGGCCATTCCCAACATATAACAAGAATTTACATACAATTCCTCTCATGGAAATTTAATAAACATTATTACAAAGGCATACCCTCGGGTATCCTGGCCAAACTGCTAAATAGAAGAATGCACCCTCAGGGTGGTCCTGGATCCAAGAAGTGATCCCATACAACAATTTATTATCACATTTAACTACCAATAAAATTCTAGGTATTAAAAATAGCCAAGGACTCAGACACACGACACCCCAACATGGGTTCGTGGCACAAAATACAAAAAACAGACAACAGTTGGAAAATCTAACACCAACAAACCTACCTTAAACGCCCCTGATCAGTATAATCGAAAGTCGATCCTAGAAACTCCCAAGAATGACATAGATCTGAAGTAGAACAAAACCCGTTTAAACTCAAATAACTTCCCTTAGAGGAAGAATTGGAAAGAACTACACAAGGAGAAAGAAGGGCTTACCCGTGCGGTTCCAACGTGGTCGACGGAAGAGGGATCAAATTCATGGTTCTCGATCGGTTGATCCACAAAGATTTGGCCATCCTCTCAAGATCCCTTCCTCTAGTTCTAAGCCTTCCTGTGAATAGGGGATGTTACTACCCATTTAAGTAAAAAAACTACACGACATGTACTTTTGACTACACGACATGTACTTCCCTCATTTAACTGTTCCTATGGCGGCACTACCAAACTATTCATCTTTCGACATGAGTACACTATGTGTATTGCTGATTACACGGTGTATAATGTCACGTAGCTGGTGGCTACTTCTAATGCCTTACAATTTGCCTACCGAATGATTACATGACGTGTAAATACCACTACACGGCGTGTAGTCGATTTTTACACCCTTCGTTGCCGACATGGCTACACACCCTGTGTACTCATCCCACATGGACAAAAGTACATGGTGTGTAGAATAGTACATGGCCTGTAGTCCCAAATTTTAGGATTTTCCCCCATTTTTTTTATTTTCACAAAAACACTTAAGGAAATGAAAAAAGGAAGAAACCCGTTCCTAAAAAATAAGAACCGGGTTCTTACAGGTGTCCTATTACTAGGTGGTTGTTTTTTAGTTAGTTTTGGTCAACCTACAAAGTGGTAGTTGTTGTTTGGGTTTTTGTTTAAAAATTTAAATCAGATTATGTTATTAATTAGTGGAATATTAGGTTGTAACATACAATTTTGGTTTAGTTTATTTTGAAGAGTGTTTTAAATTTTATATACATTCTAGAAAATTGTTCCCAAATTTTCCTTTTGATACCCAGGAATATGTGTCAGCCCATGGGGATAGGGAACGCTCTTTGGGCCTTTTTGTTGACCAGGTCGGGCATTGATTGGATGGTGAACCAACATGGTTCGTGACACCCATTATTCCATAACCTGGACCATGCTTCATTAACATTAGTACTAAGGGAGAGTGATAATATCCCATATTCAATAATATTTCTATTTATATTCATAAATTCCAAAAATATGAGGCTATAAATATAAATATGTTTTAATTGATATGAGGAAAATTAATATTTATGATTCATGAAAACATTATTAGGAATTTAATCATGATTTTTGTCATCTCGGGGGTTGATTATGGATATTGTTATCCCATAAAATCCATTCTTCATAGATATTTTTAATGAATCATTAGGTTTATATAAAAAATCCACAATATCAAACCTATAAGAATTATTTATTACCTAAAATAAACATAAAAATCATTAAATAAAATATATATTTAGTGATATGATGTTATTGTGGATTGAGAGATGCATATGAATTAAGAGTTCATTATGTCATTCAATAAATCCTAATGAAGTATTAAATAATAATGGTTACCACATAGAAAAACTAAATAATTATACAAAAATATGAATAATCATATAGGGTGAAACATATAGCAACACCTACCTGAGATGGTAGAAATCCCATAAGCATTGTAGATAATTATATAGAATGTTTAATGAAATTGATGAGAAACTAATAATTTAACATAGAACCATTAAGATACTATAATAATTCTATATCTATATATGAATAAATGGAATAAAAAATATAATTGATGTAAAAATAACAACCAATAAATGAAGAAGCAAAAAATGTAGAAAATAAAAAGTGTTACAAAACAATATAGAGTCCATTATCACATGAAAAATATCATCTGTGGCCTAGATGTATTCGACCAAATTGGATAAAAATTGGTAGTTATTAATGTACCTCACCTCCAAGTATATAGAGTTTATATTGCCTCATACCAGGTATATGGTTGGATTTTCCTACGATTTAATAAACTATATATATTTTACCATTGTTGATATATTTTTTCTTATCATTATCACATGACTATCACATATAAAACACTAATGATGTCTAAATAAAGGAATATAGATTATTAAGATATTAATCATAATCTATAATTAAAATTTCTTAATTAGCGAGACACAAAACAATAAGGGTTCTTGGTAATGAATATCACTCAATTAACCAAATGAGATTTCCAAAATTCTCTCAATGATTCCAATCCTTAAATTTTCATTTTTTAATAATATAATCTTATAAGGTTACATATAATCATGTTTTTAACTAGATAATAATATTAATCTTAAAAGAATATTTAATACAGATGTTAAAATAAAATACTACTATTGATGAAGCAATTATAGGGTCCGTTTAAAATAAATGCTAGAGTAACATGTCAAAAGAATCACTTGGATGCGAAATAAAATATAGAAAATTTTAGAAAAAAATCATAACATAAAAGAAATAAGAGAATTATTCAATGATGGAATTATCATAAAATTTAATAATTCAATAAAAATGATAAATCAATGATCTTATTTCATATCCTCAAAATGGTTGGAAACCAAAATCCATACAATTCTCTCAAAATAATACAAATGGAAATCATCAACGATATTATGTCATTAAGCTATACTATTTCAAAAAATATACTCATTGCATGAGTTTCCTTCACGTGTTAAATAGGTGTTTTAACCACATAGCAGGGTATTCCCTCCAGTGTCTAGACAATATATGATGCTAAATACCAAGAGATTTTTATTTCTTCCAATATTCTAGTGTATAAGACTATCCAAATTGAAGGATATTCCCTCTATTTTCTAGACTTTTATACACTGGTATCAATAAACATGCATATTTATAACAATTAGAGATATTTATTTCTTTCCATACATTAAGGATATATGGAGACATATATTTCCGATAATGAATTAATGATTATTAGAGGTGTTTATTCACACTAGAATCTCACTAGTAGTGTATTAATGGTGATTTTCATGGTGGGGATTAATTAATGGGTTGGGAGATCTTGTTTATACTATTTTCTTATAAGTATTATTATTTGATAATTATATCAAATGTCATTATTACATATATTGATAAGGATTTATCATGGATATTTATAATAATTATGTTGGGTAACATATGTATATCTATAAATTATTTTCTATCTATGCACTTAAAGAATACATATTTATTTTTTTGGTAAATTTTTAGGATGACCATACTATGTAATTTTATACTCAACCCATTATGAAAAAAATCACATAGATTTCCTTATTCCATTGAAAATAAACTATTAAGGATGATGGGTGTTCTTGTTTTCACAAGATTGATGGTTTATTCTTATTTCTAATGGACATATTATCTCATTATGGAGACTATACCCACGAAATTTTTCATCTAGGATTACATCTATATAAGACATGTGAGTTGTATCATTCTGTCAATTTGTATCATTCTTCATTTTCTTCTTGGGAATCTTAGTATATAAACAATTTTATAATTATCACTTTTATATTTCATTCATCTATGATGGATTTTAGAGAATGATAAATGATGGGAAATGGTTTTTAGAGTTTAAACCTAACATGATCATGTAGACACCTCAATGCTAGTTACCAATAAAAAAATAGTTGTGGAATGATTGGAAGGTCACATAATGGTATGTCAGAATTTGAAAATGAATTTTTTTAAAGACTATTACTCACATGATTTCTATATTAAATATAGGATATTTACAATCATTTGTCATCCCATTTATCATAAATTTATCATATAGAATTAATTAATCAAATTAAATTAATGTTATATTATGATATGAAACTATTTTTAACCTATTTATTTGATATGATATTCTATAATATTCTAATGAACGTATTCCACATAAAAGATTTCATCAAGAGAATAGTCACATTGTAAAATAGGAAGCTAAATTTATGACATAGAAATGGTCTTCTTGGTTCCTTCCACTATATTAGCATGAACCTATAATAAATATCTATTATTCAAATTTGATCATTCTATGAATTTATCTTAGAGACAGGTATTCTAACCATGAATTATATAATAATTTGACATGATATTAAATATTTTTATGTATTTATTATTTATTTAACACAATTTTAGGTTAATTAATATATTTTCATATGAAATGACTAAAAACACACATAAATTTCAATTAAAATTATGAGTTAAAATTTTCTGCATATCAAACCATGTAGAAAAAGTATAGAACCACCCATTATCATCTATAAATTTTTAAATACCATAATTATCATCAAACACTATTCTATGCATAAAATAACATATATATGATGAGGGGAATAAAGTTATTTCATTAATAAAATTAACCGAGTGATAAAAAAAGCATTGAATGAAATGAGAGTTAATTGATTCGTCATTAGAAGGGGTCCTGAATAATTCTATATAATTTTTTATTATTAATATAAAAAATTTATTAGCCCTCATATATTTCTATATATTTATAAATATAAAAATTCAATATTCATTATTTGGTTTGGGATTTTATTTATATTTTGTTTAAAATGGAATAGTTTGGTAGTAAAACGTTAATTGGTATGACAAATTATAAAGGAAATGGTGTGGGAATCTACAATGAAATATTTTTGGTAGGGGTGGAATTTTTTAATGATGAATTTCATACTTTTTTAATGTTTCTATAATACAGTAAACATGAATGCGACAAATAATATGTAGCATAATAAAAAATTCTTGTATATTACAATAAGAGACTCATGTATTTCATTTATATATAAGTGTAAAATATAGGATTGGGTTGGGATGGGACCCAATTTTTTAAAATTTCATCAAAGAATTTGAATGGTATAAAGTATAAATGTATAATTTTAGGAATGAAATGAATGATTCTAATTCTGGAATATATAATCAAGTAAATATATGAAATAATGAATTCATTAGTGTGTTATTATTTTATTTTAATGTGATCCATTTTATCATGTGTTAGTAGTTGAGAAATATTAGTGATTTTTTACTATTCATCATGTATTCATTATTAGAGAATATATCTTCAATTCGTAATAAGTTGAATTCTTCCCTTTGTGGGTATATTACAATGCTATTTTCATTATCACATTAACTCAAAGATAAATTAATTTTGATATTATTATGTCTATAATTTGGTTTTCAATTAGATGATGATTCATATAATGTAGATTCAATGTAACATGATTTTGGAATTTCTAAACACATTCCCTAGTTAAATATATATTGTGTGTCTGTTTTTTAGGGTGGATAATTTGGATGAATTACACCTAAATGATGGTCTAAGATATAAAGAAGTTACAGTTCTCAAGGATAGGGAATATATAGGTAAATTTCATTAAAGCATGTAAGTAAATTTTCAGTGGAAACAAGAAGTAACTTATTATCATGATAAATTTTATTAATGAAGCTAAAATAATCATGTCCAACTCTGATCAATTGTTGGATTAGGGGTTGGTGGATATAATATCCCTGAGGATGTTATTACTGATAGCAAATGTCATATTAAATATTAAATGGTTGTTTAATTGAAAAGATTTAGGTTTATTTAACATAAAATGTACTTTATCATTTCACTATGTTTAGGATAATTTGTATTTACAAAGTTGAAGGTGTAAGAATGAAGAATGGGACATTTGGGGTTTTAAAAATGGTTTTAAATGTGGATGGGGTTGGTAATTTCTAGTATAATAGTATTATACATTCTTACAAAAGTTCATATATTGTTAAATTTAAACACCCATGATGAAATTGATTGAGCGGTATATATGTATTTATGAGAAATAGAAATTGAAGAAAAAAATTAGCAAGATATGATAGTGTTTATTATTATACAAGAAAAAATATTTATTGAGATCACGATGTTTAAATATATATATATATATATATATATATTATGGATGAAGAAAAAAAGGTCCCAGTTGTAAAAATGATTTTAAATATATATATATTTATATATATATATGAAAATGAGTATGAATCTATTTTTGAAACATTATTCCAGAATTGACCTTCCCATGAGTTATTTCAAAATTTAAATTTACCTTATCATATCCACCTCACTCATATATTTTTATCCCACCACACATCCTTCTCTTACCTTTCCAATTAAAAATTCCTTAATAATGACTTTTACCATAATAAAATCCCTCTTTTACCAATATAATTTTAATCATTCCAACTCTAACTTCCTTCACATATCATTACATCACTATACTTTCATGTTCTCAAACCACATTATTCTGCTTATATTAGACCATCACCCTTATTCTCCCACACTACAAATGGCCACAACATATGTATCTACCAAATGCTACCTATATCACCCTCTAATTTCATCCTTTTTTCCACCACACACATGTCTTTACCACCATAACCATCCATCATCACCACTGGAGTTTTCCTACTATCACAATATATGTGCTTCCCTACAAGGGATTAGCCCACCTACATTTTCCTCCCAGTCATCACCATGATCAAGCTCTATCATAGAGAACAATTTAACCTCAACCATCATCCACTGGAATTGATTTAATAACTAATCCATCCATCTTAAATTTACTGTCACATGTGTATGATTTCCTCTTCCCCAAATATATTGAGGGAATTAGTAGAAACATGCTACGAATTGATCCATAGCTACATCAGGTGAATCAGAGAACCCTATTAAAATCTGATAGGGTTCATGTTAAAAGTCATGTGTGGGTAACTCCATACTCTATGCATGGTTACTATTCTAATTCAAGAGTGAAACACACATTCCCAAGATTAAAAATGCCTTTATATACCTCTATTCCCAATATGAAAAGTTTCTAAGATTGTGGGGACTCAATACTACACTAGTTCCCCAGATTAGTGAATTTTTATCATCATAATGCACAAATTGACTAACTATCTATATAAAAATTTGGGTATGAGTAAAGATTAAAAACTAGTGGAGGTCCCTAATCATGTCCATGGCTCAATGCATGTTGTGAATATTATCAATAGTATTAAATCTCACTATGGATAATATGAATAGTTAATGAGTTTTGGTAAGACTCAAGTCTATACCATTTCTACTGGGGAGCTAATTGGTATTAACCTAGTGTAAGACTCAAATAAAACATCAAAATATCACTAAAATATGATATAAAGGAATATTTTCATGTGAAAAATATGTCTCTAAAATTAGCAGAAATGATATATATATTTTAGGTATGAAAACCCTTAAAAATAAAATTAAGAATGAGAAACAATTCATGGGCCTTATTATCACATCATGGAGAAATAATTATAGTGTATTTTGATAACCTATAAACTAATATATACTAAAAATATCCATACATATAATAAATTACCCAATCATACGGTAACTTCGTTGGTGTATTTATGGTTTTTAAAAAATAAAAAAATGTACTATAATCTCTATGAAACTACACAATAGGTCTCTTTTAATTATAAATTTCATAAATTCACCACCAAAATTATTTTCCTTCATTAAAAAATTCCCAAAAATGTCACGAACCAGGCCGGATCGTCATCCGACCCGACACCCGACCCGGTCCGCGACATGGCCCGAAGGGCGTTCCCGATCCCCACGGGCTGGCAACTAGTGCCGGGCATCAAAACAAACTAGTTGGGAACGGTTTGGCCCATGAAAAGGATAGGAAAACATAAAATGAACAAGCATATAAGTAAGGGAAAACAAAATGAATGACGTGGAAACAGAAAAAGGAATAAACAAAGAAACGCGACATACCTCAGGTGACCCCGTGGATCACCACGGTACGACAACCACTCACTTCCAAAAGCGATCCAAGACTGAAACCTGCAACTGAAAAGTAATGTAGGCGTGAGCACCGAGATGCTCAGTAGGAAAGCCAAAAACAACAATGTCCTATGCCTCTGCCTTTATTAAGAAATCCACAATGCCAGTTTGGAAATAAGATATAATAAAATAGTGCTTCTCCTTTTCAAATTTAAGTAACGAGTTTTCATTTTCAGGTAAATCCTTTTACTTCCACTAAATTTTCAAAATAGGTTTCAAGCATGCATTTAACATTTCAAAATGAAAAGAAACCAGTTTGGATTAAAATATGGTTTTCACAAACAAGGCGTCAAGTATGAAACAACTGAAAAGAAAGTCACATCGTTAGCAGCATGACAAAAATTGAGCACCATGGGTAATCCCTATAGGCAGCTAGAACAAGTGGGAACCTAAATACCTCGTACCTCAGTGAAACGTGGCTTAGAAGACCACGACCCTCAGAAAACGTGGCTTAGAAGGCCACGACCATCATAAAACGTGGCGTAGAAGGCCACGACCCTCAGAAATTCATATGTTTAGTTAGTGTTATCGCGTCAATCCTGCTAGACAAACCGGGACGAACCCCTACCGTGTCATCTAGCGTACTAGTCCTGGTCACCCACCTAGATACCCGGGTTTTCCCATTGTGCTCTATTTCAAATGGTGGTGAGTTTTCTTTATCAAACAATCAAACAAGTACATTACACTTTCTTTATCCAAAATTCATTCAACCTTTCACCACCGCACTCCCTACTTAAGTGCATTCCCCCTCTTTACATCACACAATCACGCACAAGCCTTTACACTAGGCACATATATCACAAACCACTCATAAACACTTGCATCACATTTTATCTTCAAATTAAGGGGAACGACTAAAAAGGGGTTTTCTATTTTCGCAATTCAAATATCAAATTGTCAAATGGGCCTCAATAGAGGTTTTTTTTTCTTTTTCATAAAACATTATTAAAATTCCAAACATGCTTAACTACAAAAAAAAGGGAACACCCTTTTTCAATCAGCCGGAAAAAAGGCCAAAAACCTTTGGAAATACCTCTTACCAATTCAAAACCACTTAAGAAACCCATTTATCAAGAAAAGTCACTTAAGACCAACGGCTTTGAAAAACATTTCAATTTACGAATACAAGGCATAATAGTTTCTAGCAACCGCAATCAGATTCCATAGCATGTATATATATATATATAGCATAGTGTGAAACATATTCTTAAAACAGTCAAGAAATTATGAGTTTCAAATTAAAAGCTTAGGCATAGGGGACCTACCTCAACATGTCGCTGCTTGAAGACGAACATTCAAACTGATCCTTGGCACACACACGCACATGCATTTATACATATATATATATATACGCGCCACTAGTTGCATTTCACATATTCCCTGCGCCATGAGGGAATATGTACAAAGAGGGAACATATATATATATATATGTCTTACCCTATGCATGTACATGTAGGATGTCTCGACGCGCGCGGCCCAAAACCAACGAAGGAAAGCACAACGCACTACACATAAAATTTAATAAAATAAATAAACACATAAACAATCTATAAAACATTTCAGAAAGACACATCACATTAACGCACCAGATGAAACAAGATACGCTGCACCCCAAGAATCGTCATTTACACACATGGGTACCATTTTGAGACAATGCACACACCAAAAGAACTCCAAAACACAATCTGCACCTCCCTTACAACTTAACAAATCATTAAAACATTTTATGAAACGATTTTAAATAACAATATGAGACTTTTTTATCAAGAACGCACCCAAAAACAACTTCAACAACCAAGCGCACATTGAAACCATACCAAAACACTAACTGTAGTCTTTCCACACTTTGATAAACCAGCAATACATTTTATAAAATAGAGATAAAAAGCTTGACACAGGTTTTCAATTAAAACACATCATATCTCATATTAAGATACCACTTTCAAATCAATGTATAATAAATTGTCTTAAAACTATATTTTTTTTCTCAACATAAAAAATTTAAATAAATTAAAGAGACACTTACTAAAACATTTTCAAGGTGTGCTTCAATGTTTTGCCACAAAACTACACAAAAATATTTTTTGTTTGAAATCCAACGCACACAACTCCATATAAAAATACACTCTGCACCACCTGCACATATTGATAAACTAATTTCACAACTTACGAAATTTTAAATAACAAACTTCATGATTTATAAAATAACATCACATAACACAACATGAGTTTTCTTCAAAAACACACCCAATTAAACCCCAAATAGACCAAAATTATCAAGAAACAATAGTAGGTGACATTACCAAACTTTGAACACAAAAGCCCACTCAAGGACATCTTCTAAGGGAAAACGCACACCCATAACGGGGTAAAACAAAATTCGCAACCCTAGCGCGACACCATAAACCAACAACAAAATTTATAAAACACAGCACAAGGCTCAAAATGGATTTTCGCAAAATAAAAACATTCATATCAAATAACCATGCTACTAAACACATTGAAATCATATCAAACTTTAAGTAAAAATAAATTTTCACCATGTAAACAACTAAATGAGTATGCTAATTTTACTAAATAAGAGAATTAATTCGTCGATAACACTTATACGCGGGAACACTTACCTTCGGTGTTGAAACATCTGAATTTCAGTGCGAAAATTCAATTCCGCCATATTCGCACCAAGATGGAACGAGGATGAACCCTAAATCAAGAAATCAAACAAAAACAACAATAAAAAAAATGGAAATCACACCCCAAATGAAAAAGAACCCAAAATCGTAACTAAGAGGGGAAGAAAAACTTACCGGAGGGGGAGTCATGGAGGGAGGAGGACGCCGACGAGATTGCGGTCGCCGGAGGAGGGAGGTGCGCCGTGGAGAGGGGCGCTCGGCTGGAGGTCCAGGAGGAGAGGGGGTTCACGACGTGGTAAGGGAGAACGGCCGGAGGGAGGCCGGCGTGGGCGGCGGCCGGAGAGGGAGGAGCGCGGCGAGAGGGCGGCGACCGGAGAGGGGGGGAGGTGCGGAGACCAGGCGGGGAGAAGGGGGTGCGGCGTAGGGTGTGGCGCGGGGAAGAGGGGTAGAGCGACGGGGGGAAAAGGGGAGAGGTCCCGAGCGAGAGAGAGTGAGGGAGGAAGGAAAGGGAGAAAAAAAAGAAAAAAAACAAATAAAAACAAATAAATAAAATGAAATAGAAATAAAAATAAATAAATAAAATGAATAAAAACAAATAAATAAAATGAAATATAAATAAAAGTAAATAAATAAATGAAATCTGAAAATAATATTATATTATTTAGTAATGTTAGACACTACGCACGGTCACGCACACAGCCGCGCGCCATAGAACAACTCAAGTGTGTGTTTGTGTGTGTGTGTGTATATATATATATATATGAACCGGTTCAAACTGCAAATTTAATAACTAGCCCCAAAATAATTAAAATAAAGTTGCAGGAATTGCTAAGTCAAAACGCACATTTATCAGCAACGCAAAACTCAAGTCGATTCCATCACACACCTCGACATAACAAATTTAATTCCAAATAAAAATTATAGAACAAGAATAAAATTAAAATTCATTGCCATAGTGCGGAGTTCGGGTTTGACAATTCTCCCCACCACAAAAACTTTCTGCCCCCAGAAAGTCACCAAGCCAAACGAGGAAACAAACTCGAGTTTGAAACTAAATGTGGCCAACAAAATCACAACTCAGCGTGAATTTTCACTCCATCAGTCACACCCGACCAACTCTGAGGGGAACTGAAAAGAAAAGAACCATCAGGAAACGAGGAGGGTTCTCCCCACCACAAGAACCCGACTAACACAACCGACATTGAGGCTCTTAGCATGAACTAACTCTGGAATTTCTAACTTGATCCAAGAGGGAACCACCACACAGACCAAACCTCGAAAAAGGAACTTCAAGATTCATGGTGGGTCTCCCCACCATTTAAGAACTGACCATCTGAATCCAATTAGCACAGAATAATACAAGAAACCTAGCGCAAACCGACCCATGAACTCTTTGCATAAACCAGACCCCCACCACATGGGGTCATCGATGAAAGACCCCAAACCGAGTAGCAGACCAAACCCCTATTCATTATCTCCCAAGACGCATATGTCTCGAAAACGAGCGCATCCCAAAACAAGAACGGGTTACCAATAGAGCTAGCCACATGAGAGATACAAACTTCAAAACTCATATTTGAGGAGGCACAACCACTAGAATTACAAGAAAAAGAGATCATCATGCCTTATTACAACCAAGGTGGGGTATCCAAAGAACAAAGACTACAACGAGGAAAAGAGACCTTTATGACTTTTACAGCAAAATAGAACCTTCAATGATGGGAGAGATGAAACAAGGAAATTCAGACCGTCCCCATTTAATCATTGGAGACAAAAATTAGACCATGGTTCCCCACACCCAACGATTCCTGACTGCGTGAAGAGCTTCGCTCCGAGACCTGTGGTTGGAGCTCTGATGTCTTGAAGCATCTGCTGCCCCGCAGTCAGGAGCTGACATTCTCCTGTCGAGACTCCTCCTGACGAAGCCGCTAGCAGAACCTATCTAGGTTTCCCAAACAGCCACACTGACGACAAGTCTTAAATGGATGACGATAAGGAGACCTAAAGTTCCCAAACCGGCCACACAAGAATCGAACAAGAGAGTGGCCCGACTAATAGAATATGGAATTGATAAGAAAACTTGTCTGAGATGGGTTCCTCCGGTTCGCTCTCACAGAATGGGGAACCATCCCAAACACCAAAGGGGACCGGTCCTTGAACAATAGACGAAGACCCCACACAAGAGAAACATTAACTGATTCTGAGACATTATCTTTGGAGAAAAGGGAACCAACTTCTTGGGATGCCCAACGCAGGCCTTCACTATTCATTGGCATTGCTGGACACTCACGAGCCTTGTCGCTTCCATCACCTTCGCTTCCACAAATATAAACCATCTAATGAGAGTGGTCCTAAACACCTTCCAAGTCATATCATCTTGCAACGACACTAGGGTTATCTCCTCCACCAATCCAGAGTCGCACCTTCAAAAGAACCCAAACCAACACGGACTCTCATGGTTTTGGGAGTTTCCAATAACCTGGAAACACCAACGATTTCACCAAGCCAGTCCGCTACCTTCGATAGATCACTATCACTGCATATGCCGGACAATAACCGAAAATAATTCAATTCTACCACTCCGCTATGAGTCTGGGTAGAACCAACAACTAGAAGTGACCCACTAGAACTTTTGGGACTTTTCTGGGCAGCATACTCAAAACAAGAGGCATGAATCCGAATCAAAAGTCATCATAAATCAAAATTCCACACCACAATCACAAACAAAATCTCAAACTCAAATCACTATTCAAACCACAATTCAGTACGTCAAAACCAAGAACTCACAAAAAGGAATACCCAACACGAAAAGAGAACACTAAACAATTCCTCGCTCACTTTTCTAAACATTTGAAAAACCCCTTTTGAAAACCATTTTTCAGCAAACAAAACCACTTAAATATCCACCATTGATATCCCATGAAGTCTCACACATACATATCCATGTGCTAGCTCAAGCACCCATCCACTCACATCACCAACTTTCCCACTTGCCACGTGCGCACCTCAATGTATGTGATCACTCATAGGAATACCAAGGGTCAATGCAAGACACTTCTCATTTCCAAAACAGATCATTCAGTATAAAGCACAAATTCCCAACCAATTTGAAAAAGTAACTTATCACCAAAGCAATAAATTTCCAATTTCCAAAACATTTTCCAATTCACATTCCACAAAGTGTTACTGAGATTCCAAAACAACTTCCAAAACACCTCCCGTTTTCCCTTTTGGAACCACACATTTTTTAAAAGAAAAACAATTTCCATTTCAAAACCTCTTTTCCACTCTAACACCACATTCCCATTTGAAACCACCTTCACAAAAATCCATTTTCATTTTTAAGATCTACTCACACCAACCAACATGATGTTCAAACACAACTCACATCAAAATTTCCAGAAATAAGGGACTAGTGGCGATGCCAACCCGGTAACATGGCTTAGCATACCATGCTCTGAGTGGGTATCCACCGCAGGAAGTATCTCGAACCGTGCACTCGGGCTGTACATGGGTCGCTACTCCATGCAAGTCTGCCGCATAACACTGTCTCACTTCCTTGGTCATCCCTCATCCACACATACCAATCCAAAGAAGAAAATTCAAATCCTGGACTACCCCTGGAAACTCGAGTCTAGGGACGGGCAAGGGTTCATGACGTCCTTCCCACACCTACCTCTCGAGTCCCGACACACTTAATCACCAAGCTACTTGACACCCCAAATAACAAGGGAACCTCCCTCTGATACCATTTTGTCACGAACCAGGCCAGATCGTCATCCGACCTGACACCCGACCCGGTCCGCGACATGGCCCGAAGGGCGTTCCCGATCCCCACGGGCTGACAACTAGTGCCGGGAATCAAAACAAACTAGTTGGGAACGGTTTGGCCCATGAAAAGGATAGGCAAACATAAACTGAACAAGCATATAAGGAAGGGAAAACGAACTGAACGACATGGCAGCAGAAAAAGGAATAAAAAAAGAAACGCGACATACCTCAGGTGACCTCGTGGATCACCACGGTACGACAACCACTCACTTCCAAAAGCGATCCAAGACTGAAACCTGCAACTGAAAAGTAATGTATGCGTGAGCACCGAGATGCTCATTTGGAAAGCCAAAAACAACCACGTCATATGCCTCCGCCTTTATTAAGAAATACACAATGCCAGTTTGGAAATAAGATATAATAAAATAGTGTTTCTCCTTTTCAAATTTAAGTAACGAGTTTTCATTTTCAGGTAAATCCTTTTACTTCCACTACATTTTCAAAATAAGTTTCAAGCTTTCATTTAACATTTCAAAATGAAAAGAAACCAGTTTGGATTAAAATATGGTTTTCACAAACAAGGCATCAAGTATGAAACAACTGAAAAGAAAGTTACATCGTTAGCAGCATGAAAAAAAGTGAGCACCATGGGTAATCCCTATAGGCAGCTAGAACAAGTGGGAACCTAAAGACCTCGTACCTCAGTGAAACGTGGCTTAGAAGACCACGACCCTCAGAAAATGTGGCTTAGAAGGCCACGACCCTCAGAAAACGTGGCTTAGAAGGCCACGACCCTCAGAAATTCATATGTTTAGTTAGTGTTGCCGCGTCAATCCTGCTAGACAAACCGGGACGAACCCCTGCCGTGTCATCTAGCGTACTAGTCCTGGTCACCCACCTAGATACCCGGGTTTTCCCATTGTGCTCTATTTCAAATGGTGGTGAGTTTTCTTTATCAAACAATCAAACAAGTACATTACACTTTCTTTATCCAAAATTCATTCAACCTTTCACCACCGCACTCCCTACTTAAGTGCATTCCCCCTCTTTACATCACACAATCACGCATAAGGCTTTACACTAGGCACATATATCACAAACCACTCATAAAAACTTACATCACATTTTATTTTCAAATTAAGGGGAACGACTAAAAAGGGGTTTTCTATTTTTGCAATTCAAATCTCAAAGTGTCAAACGGGCCTCAATAGAGGTTTTTTTTCTTTTTCATAAAACATTATTAAAATGCCAAACATGCTTAACTACAAAAAAAGGGAACACCCTTTTTCAATCAGCTGGCCAAAAGCCCAAAAACCTTTGGAAATACCTCTTAACTATTCAAAACCACTTAAGAAACCCATTTATCAAGAAAAGTCACTTAAGACCAACGGCTTTGAAAAACATTTCAATTTACGAATACAAGGCATAATAGTTTCTAGCAACCGCAATCAGATTCTATAGCATGTATATATATATATAGCATAGTGTGAAACATATTCTTAAAACAGTCATGAAATTATGAGTTTCAAATTAAAAGATTAGGCATAGGGGACCTGCCTCAACATGTCGCTGCTTGAAGATGAACATTCAAACTGATCCTTGGCACACACACGCACATGCATTTATACATATATATATATATATACGCGCCACTAGCTGCATTGCACATATTCCCCGAACCATGAGGGAATATGTACAAAGAGGGAACATATATATATATATATATGTCTTACCCTATACATGTACATGTAGGATGTCTCGACACGCGCGGCCCAAAACCAACGAAGCAAAGCGCAACACACTACACATAAAATTTAATAAAACAAATAAACACATAAACAATCTATAAAACATTTCAGAAAGACACATCACATTAACGCACCAGATGAAACAAGATACACGGCACCCCAAGAATCGTCATTTACACACATGGGTACCATTTTGAGACAATGCACACACCAAAAGAACTCCAAAACACAATCTGCACCTCCCTTACAACTTAACAAATCATTAAAACATTTTATGAAACAATTTTAAATAACAATATGAGACTTTTTTATCAAGAACGCACCCAAAGACAACTTCAACAACCAATCGCACATTGAAACCAAACCAAAACACTAACTTCAGTCTTTCCACACTTTGATAAACTAGCAATACATTTTATAAAATAGAGATAAGAAGATTGACACGGGTTTTCAAATAAAACACATTGTATCTCATATTAAGATACCACTTTAAAATCAATGTATAATAAATTGTCTTAAAACTATATTTTTTTTCTCAACATAAACAATTTAAATAAATTAAAGAGACACTTACTAAAACATTTTCAAGGTGTGCTTCAATGTTTTGCCACAAAACTACACAAAAATATTTTTTGTTTGAAATCCAACGCACACGACTCCATATATAAATACACTCTCCACCACCTGCACATATTGATAAACTAATTGCACAACTTACAAAATTTTAAATAACAAACTTCATGATTTATAAAATAACATCACATAACACAACATGAGTTTTCTTCAAAAACACACCCAATTAAACCCCAAATAGACCAAAATTATCAAGAAACAATAGTAAGAGACATTACCAAACTTTGAACACAAAAGCCCACTCAAGGACATCTTCTAAGGGCAAACGCACACCCATAATGGGGTAAAACAAAATTCACATCCCTAGCGTGACACCATAAACCAACAACAAAATTTATAAAACACAGCACAAGGCTCAAAATGGGTTTTCGCAAAATAAAAACATTCATATCAAATAACCATGCTACTAAACACATTGAAATCATATCAGAAATTAAGTAAAACTAAATTTTCACCTTGTAAACAACTAAATGAGTATGCTATTTTTACTAAATAAGAGAATTAATTCATCGATAACACTTATACGCAGGAACACTTACCTTCGGTGTTGAAACATCTGAATTTCAGTGCGAAAATTCAATTCCGCCATATTCACACCAAGATGGAACGAGGATGAACCCTAAATCAAGAAATCAAACAAAAACAACAACAAAAAATGGAAATCACACCCCAAATGAAAAAGAACCCAAAATCCTAACTAAGAGGGGAAAAAAACTTACCGGAGGGGGAGTCATGGAGGGAGGAGGACACCGGCGAGATTGCGGTCGCCGGAGGAGGGAGGTGCTCCGTGGAGAGGGGTGCTCGGCCGAATATCCAGGAGGAGAGGGGGTTCGCGACGTGGTAAGGGAGAACGGCCGGAGGGAGGCCGGCGTGGGCAGCGGCCGGAGAGGGAGGAGCGCGGCGAGAGGGCGGCGGCCGGAGAGGGGGGGAGGCACGGCGACCAGGCGGGGAGAAGGGGGTGCAGCGTAGGGTTCGGCGCAGGGAAGAGGGGTAGCGCGACAGGGGGAAAAGGGGAGAGGTCCTGAGTGAGAGAGGGTGAGGGAGGAAGGAAAGGGAGAAAAAAAAAGAAAAGAAAAAAAACAAATAAAAACAAATAAATAAAATAAAATAGAAATAAAAATAAATAAATAAATAAAATGAATAAAAATAAATAAATAAAATGAAATAGAAATAAAAATAAATAAATAAAATGAATAAAAACAAATAAATAAAATGAAATAGAAATAAAATTAAATAAATAAATGAAATCTGAAAATAATATTATATTATTTAGTAATGTTAGACACTACGCACGGTCACGCACACAGCCGCGCGCCATAGAACAACCCAAGTGTGTGTGTGTGTGTGTATATATATATATATATATGAACCGGTTCAAACTGCAAATTTAAAAACTATCCCCAAAATAATTAAAATAAAGTAGCAGGCATTGCTAAGTCAAAACGCACATTTATCAGCAACGCAAAACTCAAGTCGAGTCCATCACGCACCTCGACATAACAAATTTAATTCCAAATAAAAATTATAGAACAAGAATAAAATTAAAAGTCATTGCCATAGTGCGGAGTTCGGGTGTGACAAAAAATATCCTCAATACTCTAATACTCTTCACAATTTTTTATCAACATTACAAAATATTGATGTTGTATTGGAAACAATAATATGTTTTCCCTATGTATCGATCATGTACTTGAATATCATAAAGGCATAAAATTTTATTATTTGTTAAAGAATGGTTTATAACTCCTATCTCAAGAGACAATCATATATTAATTTAATTTAGGATAACAATGATTTTTTTCCATTATTCATGTATTTTTATCCATGATCAATAAACTTCAATCAATTCATTCCTAATATTTCTTCTAATCATCAGTCATCCCCCATGAAATTTAAATAATGATGTATCAGTCCCTATGGATTTCCTTATTAAATTAAAAAGTATTTATATTCCATGATTTATTCATTTCACATAACTATTCTTATATATGATTCCATTTTTCGATTTCTGGCTAGAATGCATATGTCATTTTTACACCACCACAATCTAATTTTTTCATTTTTTTCAACATATTAATAAAATCTAATAAAATGTGTTTAAATTTATTCAAACTATATTAAAATAATTAAATAAAACCATAATAATATATTTTGAATTTAGTTTTACAGTAAAAACTAACTAAAATATGAAAAACATAGTATCAAATTTTAATGTAACTAAACTATTCCATAATTCATCTCCCTTAGATTATAAAATTTAATTTTTTCTATAAATCAATACATTTTTTGACATTAATATTCATAAAAAACTATATTTAATTATTAATGAATTCTTAGATTAATTATGTCAGGAAATTATGAGATTTATAAAACTCATAGTAAATAATATAATTTTACTCAACATAAACTACATACAATTATTTAATTAATTAGTAATATGGTTGATAATTTATGGAAAATTATTTTTAGTATTCTATATTTAATCATAAAAATTAAATATAAAATATTAATCATATTATTAAAGTTTTAAAATTCATTAAATTATAAATTGATATGAAATAATAACAAGTGTCCCAAAAAACAACATTTGTCAATAAATATAGTCTTTATTCATATTTTTATTCCAATTTTAAAAATAACTATATAAATTTTAGAATTTCAATTTTATAAATGAACATCATTTAAAAATTCATCATGATTAAATTATCTTAGATTTAATGCTTTAATATATTTTTAAAAGTATTATTTTTTAGAAAATATTTAAAATACGGATCATTTAAATATTATTTATTATATGAAATTGTCAATATTCAATAAATATTTGAATGTTTATGACATTTTTTCACATGAAAAATTTTCTAATTAATAGGAATATTTCACGTAAAATTTTCATTTTTTATTTATGAAACCCTTATTTATCCTTTTCAAAATTTAGGTAAAATATTGTTCTCAAAAAACATATTTTTGTCTAGATTTGTTTAAATATATTATTTACAATATATAATTCACATGTGTATTGTTTCTAAAAAACATAACCCGTATTTGGATTATATTAAGACAATTTATTTCAAATCAATGAAAACATTGATAATTTAATCTAAACCACAATATTTAATTATAAAAATAAACATTTCTAAAAAATAGTGTTTACATAATATTTTTCATATTATTAAAATTAATTATTATTATGTTGTGAAATTGTTTCTGAAAAATAGATATCTAAATCAGCTATAGGTAATATTATATGTGACGTTGTATTTATATACATTAATTATAAATAACTTAGGAGAATACTAGTTACCATTGTAAAAAAAATAGTCCAATTGAAAAATGTAGGACTACAATACATAATAAAATACTGAAACCATGATTTAAAATGTATTATATAGGATTTTTTGACTGATACCATCCTCTAATCAATATATTTTAATTATTAGACTTAGTTTTCCTTTAAATAGAGACATAAAATTTTATATTATTATAATATTTTCACTTCTATCCCTTATAAATAGTTTTATCAACACACAATATGTCTTTACATAACAACCCACACCGATTCATCCAAAATAATCAAAAATATCTCTCTAACACTTCTATCCACATCTTATTAGTATTCAAATTTTCAATAGATAAATACACAAATCATTAATCCAATTTAAAAAGTAGGTTTTCCAAGGGGTAATATTAAATTATTTTTTATTAAATTTTTATTTATTAATCTTCTATATACTCTATGTAAAATGTACCCACATTGGTTTAATTGAAATATAAAAAAAATGTATATTTAATTTTTTCTTGTCCTTGTGATAACCATTTTCTAACATCTGCCCTAAAATACAAAAAATAAAAACATAACTCTTATTCTGCTAGAACCACCACCACTATAAGAAATATGATAAATATTTCATAACAACATTATAAGGATTGTTTAAAGGGTTAATATTTTGAAAAAATTACATCTACATATTCATATTTTCGATTTTTATGTTTTTAACTCATATTTATGTGAGTGGAGGTGGTAAAATGATTATAGAAGGTTGGAATCCGACTGAGATATAGTCAGGAGAATTTTTATTGCATCATAAACAACAACAGTTCCATATGCCAGCCATTGGGGTGTCACTATCCCAAAGGTGGGGCTCTAGGGATGATATAATTATTCGTAATAGCCAATGACCTACTGGTCGACTCAACTATCTCATTGGTTGAATCATTCAGTTCCTAATAAGGTCTACCATAATATGATAAATTTTTTAATCTTTACTAATGTACCTTTTTCTCTCATTTTGTGTTTTTTCTTCGATTAACATTTACGAAAAAACAATCCCATGTGATTTTGGGGTCTTAACATTAATTACAACTCATATATTTGATTCTCAGACATCTAATGAATCATACGTTCATAATAAGTCCAGTTCCATCATAATCTAGAACGATTCCCCTCTCTTGTAAATTGTCAAAAACAAATATATTCCTTATATATTGATGAAATAAAAGGGTTTTGGAAGGATAATATATGGTATGAATTGATTGTTGATATAAATTTTACCTAAATTCATGGAATTTATGGTTTTTCAATGGTTGGATGAGGATCATTATCTGTAGGATATCATCACATGTATCTCTGTCCATGAACTAATTTAAAGGCGTGGGTTTTTTACAACCCTTTTACTATTATTGTATGTTATATTGATTCGTTTTTTATTTCTATGTTTCATTGGTGATTTCATTTATATGGAGAACAAATCTAAAAATAGATTTTGTAGATAAAGAAGGATGTCCAAGACAATATCACATGTTTGATATATGTTCCTATCATGATTTTTGGCATGCATGTGTATTAATGTGATGCATGTGTTTATTGATTGATCACATAATGTGTGAATGTGTATCCTCATAGAAATATATTTTAATATTTTCTTGTTTAAAGTTTTTTTGGGATATAATAATTTCTTATTATTAATTGATGTTTGATATATTATCCTAAGTATATTATTTCATGTTGTGTAATAAATATATTTTATAGATAATATAGTATGTTACATCTATAATATCCCACTAATAAATATGATTGAGTTATTGATCAACATGTATAAGGGTAACCACATCTAGTGGGGTATTTGAAAAAAAATTGAACAATTTAAATTGATGTTGGAGAGGTGTCATACATTAATAATTGAAATTCCTTCCAGAATGCTTCCAAATAAGTTATTGAGTGTCTTTAAGAGCCTAACAAATGTTTTGGTACTTGGGTAATATACATTCTACTTATATAATTTTTTTAATTTCATGTATTTAAACAATTTTTAAAATATAAAAATATATTAAGGATAATTGATGATATTTTTAATGATTCTTTTACTATCGTCATAAATGGGTATTTCAGTGCACTAATAGATTTCAGGACAAGAGATCTCGAGATGTTTATGGGCCTTATGGTTAACTATTGGGAAGTTTTAGTTTGACCATTTAAATGTCTATTAATGATGTTTGGGTTGTATTCATTCTACTACTTTTAGTTTCATGAAATTCCACACACATTTATCATTTTGTTTAGTTTAGTTTGTATATGACATGTCATGTCGATACATCATGGGATAGTTATATTTATGAATTTTTTACTCTAAATATTGATTATCAATTTGTTCATTTTTATTTATTATTATTTTTATTTAATTTTTATAATATCACGATAGCTGATAAAAGGCAATTGTATCTCCATGATCTTATGTATAATATTTACAATAGATGGAACCCTCTTTTATATGGTTATGTTCACATGTTGTCTTGTGGAGATATGACCCAAACATGGTCAGTAGAACTATTTCAGTGTTAAACCAGAACTGTGTTTTAAACCTCTGAGTTTAAATTAAATATGGATTTATCTTTTTATTATTTATCATTACCTTTGATTAAATGTACATGGTGTAATTCATAAGATGTGTTTTTACTGACTTATGGGATTTCATGTGCATTCAAACAACATTTTTAATCATCTGATATCAAAATCTATTTAACTATTTCATTCATTATATTGATAAAAACTTATTAATTATTAGTTGAAATTTTGATATGAAATTTTGGTGAATTATTTCTTTTATTCAAGTATTGTATCTATTATATTATATTCATGAGTATATATATATATATATATATATATTACTATTGTGAAGGAATTAGAGTCTGCTAATGGGTATTAGGGTAGTTCATAATTGGTTATTTGTAATTTTTATGGGTGGCCTATTATGTTGAACCATGTATTCAACCATTGTGTATGCATATAGTAATTATCAATTTATTTTTTATGCTATTTAAATTATCTATGGTTTTATTTAGAATTTTAGAAAAATAAAACGTCTTAGAATTATTTTGTTTATAATTCCACATCATGATTTATTGAATAATGTAGGTATGAATACTCCCATCATTTCTACAGTTCATTAATTTATTGAACCAATCCTGATGGTAACCATTATACTAGTGACTATTAAAGGTGGAGGAACCAATATGGGTGTACTGATAAAGGTTTATTACACTCAAAACATCTAACTATATCACCCACTTTCATTCCATGGAATAGTTGGCCCCTATAAAGTGTTGAGTTGGATATGGGTCAATGAAATAGAGTTTGGACATTAAGAGACCCCAAAGGATAATAAGGTTAATCTTTCAATATTTATTATTCAAGGAAGTAATTTAATATGGTGGGTAATGATGTTATATGATTATGGATGCAATTTTTTGGCTAAGGATAACATCAAGGATATATTCTTTAAGTGTTTATTTAAAGACTCACTAATGTTGGACCATGATTTGGAGTTCATAGAGCTCTACTATGGGACAACGATAATGTCAACATATTTATCACAATTTAAAGAGTTTATTTATATAAATCCACTACATTCATGGTTCATGGATTTCATAGAAAGGAATTTTGATATCCGTCGACACTAATAGATTCAATTATAGGTTAGGAACATCGATATGATGACCTATAAAATAATAGTTGGTTGGGAACTGGAGACCGAGAAGGGATCCTAGGAAAAAAGAGAAATGTATTTTCTCCATTCATTCATTGGATAATCTTGTAACTTCTAAAATTTATTAAACATTTGTTATTATAGGATAATGAAAATTAATTCAATTTATTGAAAACATGATTTAAGAAAAATATCAAAGTATAGTAGAGTTTCATTAACTTCATTAGTGGGGATTGACTCTAGTAGATGCAAAAATTATGAGAGTAAGGTACACATTATCATGTTCATTCCAATTTTACTCATGATGTTTCACTGGTTTGGAAATAATGTGTATTTCAAGTGGACACATTTTGAATCATTGAGGATGTGAACAGCAAGGTAAGAGACATGTCATTGTAGCTACTTCTTCCCCTAAAATGGTAGTTGAATCAAGCGACTCATTCTCCATTGGGGAATCATGGATTGGTGGCTAAAAATTCATATATGGTTGATCAGGCATTTGAATATTGTGGATAGATACAATCATCAATTGGAGGTTTGATTTTTATTCCATTGAATTTATATATGTATTCTTTTGATGTATTCATATTCAATTATTTTATATCTACAAAAGTGGTTGTAGGGTTGGATATAATAGTTAAATTATCTAATGAAATTTTATCTATCTATATACCCCTATAAATAAATATAGACCATCCTAATATCTATCTATACTATATGATCCTCATTTTAAAGGCCAATACATATCAGACATAGATATTAATACCTTTTTAAAGGAATAATCAATACATTTTAAAATTACATCCATGTAGACTATTTATTAGTATGGTATTTAGACAATAAACACAAAATATTCTTATAAATTATATGATATTTGAAATATATTAAAAATATATTCTCACATAGTAATCATCCTTGACATACCCTACATAAAATATTTCATTATAACACAGAGGAAGAAAAAATATTAAAGAGTGATCTCAGATGGTCAGTAAGGTTAATCAAGGGAGATATGAACATATCAGGAGTTTAAGGGTATGAGAAAATAATAGTAACAATTGAAAACCATAGACTACAGATCATCTCTCCTAAAAATAATTTATTTCAAAAATCCTGAAATTTCATTACAAATGAGTTGTAATGGAATTAAAGAACATGTTCCATGAGAAAAAAATTACACAAAACTTAGTTGAGTGGAATAAATATAAGTGTAGAAAATAAATTCATTAGTAGTAAGGGATCATTGAGAAAACAATCATAGAGGAATGGGTTCACTACCCAAACCATCATAGTAGTCAGGGTTCACTCTAATTGTGATATTAATAGACATAGGTTCTCACTGATCTATGTTCACCCCCATTCATGGCTAGTTTACCTCATTAAGAATCAATCATTAGACAATGAATTATATGGATATATATAGTTACCACACATCAGATAATTAAAATAATACATACATGTTCCACAAGGTCAAGAAATTTTATATAAAAACATGTGAAATGAAATGGGTTTCATAAACATTTCATCATAACATAACCAATGTAAATTAGTTTGTTTCCAATCATTTCATTAAAATATAAAACAATAAAAAATAAGTGGTATTCATAATAATTTTATCATAATATAAACCATGGATTAAAAAAAATTTATGAAAGTTTTTATTTTATAAACAAAAACCTTTTAGGGAAATAATAAGAACAGTTTCCTCAGATCAATTCATTAGTAAAACTTATATATCAAAAAAATTAATATTATATGGAAAATGAATTTTAAATATCACTTAATAAATTTCATGAGTAAATTACATATCAACATTGGAAATCCATTTTCAAAGACAAAAATCAATAAATCATTTTATAAATAAATTGTTCTGATACTATAATATGAATATTATAATGTATTATTTAAAAATAATTTAATAAACTTCTTCAGTGAAACATTATTTCATTGAAGAGAAATTTTTAAAAATTAATATTCATATAATATTTGGGAAACCATTTTTATTTTTAAAAAATTCATGAAATCTGTAATGTAATCTTTACAACATTTAGTGTTCATGAAGGCATAATATTATCTATATTCCATTCATGTTAAATTAATGATTCCTTTCACATATTGGGTAAATACTAAATGAATTATATATGTAAAATGATATAATGATTACCCAATAGACCATTAAAATGTAAATCTTAAGTAAAATTTGTTTGATATTAAATTTTTATAATTTTTAAAACATTTTTGAATTTTTTTTATGGATGTATGATTAATTTAGAAAAACAATTTTCAACTAAAGAGAGAAAAAATGATAGTTTTTATTATAATAAATATTTTATTATATTTATTTAAAAAGGAGAGGAATGAGATGAGAAAATATGTTTTATCATTACATAAAATGGGGTGAATAAACTTCGATATTTATTTTGAGATACAGTTCATATGATTCAATCATCAAAATTATAAACATAAAAATACGGATAAATGATGTGATTGTATCAAAGGAAAACCCCACCACCTTTGTAAAATTTTAACTTTAAACCCCATGAAAGAGAGATTGGAAAATATTTATGTAAATAAATTAAATTTTATGGAGTTGAATCATAAAATACATTCATGGGGAAAATATATAATAGATAAAATATATAGGTGGTGAATATAGTATGTTTCTTGTAGATGTAAAAAGTGAGAAATAAATTGCTTACCATAAATATAAACTTTGTTCATACACCAAAGAACCTACTTTATAATAAATATGAGTTTATTATTATAATTAAATTACAAAATAATACTCATATGTATCATACCATATATTTCACATGAGCCTCATCCTAGTTGGTGAGGACTCACCAAGTGCACCCACAAGACCTGGATTCGAATCTAGCCACATGCATATTTCCTGGTTATTGTCTTTTTACTAAATTAGGTATTGTTCGGTATTGTAGTAGTCTAAACTATTCACATTCTGGCCATCGGTTTAGGACTGGAGTCCTAAGGGATTTCGGTCAATTGATGGACATTAGGACAATTAAGGTTTTCGGGCAACCTGAAGGCCTTCAGGCCAACCCACTCAGATCATGTACTATAGATAAAACTAGACTAACCAAAGTAAATAGATCAAGATGAGGACTCAGATCATGAGATTTCACCAGAACAAAGCTATACACATATTGAAGAATAAGAAGGTATGAAAATTTCCATAGGGACCAAGAATGTGTGCCTATGCACAGGTTTTTCTATCCATAAAAGAAATGCAATGGTAGGAAGCTGAATTCATGTTCTAGATTCTAGAGAGGAGAATTTAAATGTTTTAATGTATGGGATGAATTACCCTAAGTCCTTTGAGTCATGTAATCCACTAATCCTACAGGCCTTGTATGGGATCCCCCTAATCCCTTGAAAGGTGGATTGTTAAAAATCAATAAAAAAGGACTTTTGGCTATTCAGGCATATTATACCATATATTATTTACACATATCTTTTCATTTCTTATTTATTAACAATTTCAAGTTAAAATTGTTTTTCAATTAATAACAGTATCGATTTTAATGTATTTTTTGTTTTTTAATTTTCAATGATTTTAAATTGATTCATGTTAAATAATTTATAGAATGATAACCATGATATAAATTTCATTTATATTAATTATATATGTATTTATAAAAATATATAAAATTTATCAATATGAAATGAAATAAACAATTCATGGAGACAATGGTCTCTACATACGCATGAAGGATGTCTATATTATCAATATGAAATAAATGAAATAAATATTTATAATATATTAACATTTAATTATAATATTTTGTCATATATATTAAATAATGTCATTAAATTTACCATAATTATATACAATGAAAATAATTAGTGAAAAATAATTCATAAATCATCATAAGATAGGAATCCCCCACCTACATAGACTATAATATCATATCTTCCATTGAATAAAAATTATGGAGGTATATGTTATATTTTAATTAAATAATTACAATTAGGTCATAAATATAATATATTTTTATTAACCAATGCATTTTACCATCCATGTAATATATAACTGAAAAACACTTCATATCGGATCATGTAGTGGTAATCGTCTAATTGCACGAATAATATTATTGTTTTCCAATGATTTTTTAGGTAAGGGATTATATATGGTATTATAAATAATTATTTGTAAAAATATCATAAATATCATATATTAACATTTAATCCATCATTTTACCCATCCATTAATGTCGGTGATGCAAAACGAATAACATTGGTTCACGAGGCGATAACACTCCATATATAAGAAAGATGATTTAGTATCTCATTTGATGGATGGGGGTATTTTTGTAGTTAATTTCCATATGAAAAAATAATATCATAATATATAATATAATTTTGTTTATATTCCATTATATTTTACCCTTTATTGAAGATGGTGGAGGATGTAATAAAATTAAATACTCATTTAAGAACATTCCCCCTTCTTCATACAACATCTTTTTTTTTCACCAAAACTCTTCCATGTTTGGATTTAAAACAAAAATTATTCTTTTATAATTATTTGAGGGAGTTAAGGATGCTATTTTTTCCAATATTGATTAAACCAATGGGTTTGTAAAGTGAAATGTGGGGAGGAGATGATGTGTCCTTTTATTAGTGGAGGAGATGACAAATTTGATATTTTCTAAATGAATAAAGTGAAACAAATTTTTATATGTTACAAAAATATCTAGAATACGTCATTATAAATAATTATAGTTGATACAGTAGAATTATTTCTATAATATATAGAGTTGTAATATTTTATATTCCATTTTATAACATATTTTTTCGATTAAGCATTGTGTTATCCCAATTTTACATTAACTCTTGTAATTAATTTTTATTGGTTTTGAAATTCATAATGCTAAAAGATTAATTTAAACTTATTAAAAATTATTTTTTAGTGAGGTTCCAAATTTTTAACACTTTTTTTGAATTTCAATTCACATTACTGGTCAAATTTAATTTAAAATTAATCTTTCAAATGTGATGAAAAGTGGTTTTCCAAAGAGAAATGTTGAAATGATTAAGAATAATTTATATCAAAAATTATAAAAAACTGGTATGAAATACATAAATTTTATTTTTATATATAATTTAATTAATTTTACTTTTAAAAACATATGAAAATAATAATTATCTTTTAAAATCATCCAATTAAAATTTAGTTATACATTAAAATCATTATTCTTTCATATTTATCAAAAAAAATAATATTTGTAGAAGAATACTGTAAATTAACCCCAAAATAATTTTAACATTTAGATTTGAATAATTGTGCTTAATTTTTAAAATATATTCATAAAAATTGGTACAAATGATTTCTATATTATGCTCACAAAAGAAGCCAAGATTGTTTTTTTTAAAATATAGTTTTTAAGCATAAAGTTTGATGTATTCTTATTTTTTTATGAAAAAAACAAATGATTAATGTTAAAATTTCAATTTAATTTATATATATATATATATTTCATTAAAATAATTCAATAAAAATTTATTTTTTTAATTTGTTGTGGTAAAATGTATTTTTTTTCATAAAAATATTTTTTTAGGAAAAGTTGTATTGTATATTAAAATAGATTTTATTTCATTTATAATTATATGGTCATAAAATAATTCATTTTACATAAATATTTAAAACATATAAATTCATAATTCATTAAAATTTATTCATACTTGTTGTTCCAATGGATAAGTGATAAATTTCATAATAAATGTTAATTTTATTAATAGTATGCCACTTATAGTTTAAAATAATTTTTTCATGTAATGGATACTAAAAAATGTGTTTTATGAATTTAAATATTAAATTTTTATTACATTAATGAATTCTAAAAATAGTTTTTTTTTCAATTAAAAATATAAAAAATTACATTTATTTAAAAAAATATTTCAAAAAACATGATGTGTTACATTCCACCTTCATTAAAATGAATTTAATCATTAAAATTTGTTTCATTGATACCAAAAATAGAGGATGATTCAACCAAATTAATTCTTAATGTTATGAAATGTCATCCATAATAAATTTGTTTCTAAAAAAATTAACAAGAGAGTGGTCTTATTACATATAAAATTATTTGTATGATTCAGAATTTCAGTCGATTGTTCCCCATAAGAACTACCTTTCTCTTTCATTATGGCTTAGAAATATTGTAAATTTGATGGATTAGGTATGTACAACCTAAGGATAAATAAATGTAACACATGATAATCCTATGTGTGGTTTAGGGAAAACTCCAAATAGAAATATATTATCTTGACATGATCATGTCTTTCAATGGGAACAGTATACCTATAGTTAAGTTTTCCTTCCACTATTCAATGGAGAAATATGTTGAAAACCCATCACAAAAAATTCAAATTATATGTAGATTTTTTATTATCAATATTACCATTATGTAAACCTTTTTATGTGTTTATGTATTTCTAAATAGCTCTAACCTTCTCATCTATTTAATCAACTAGCTTATGTCCCAATAGTATTAATTCTATGAATTTATTCAAATTAATAAAAGTTATTTCCTTTAATACTTGGAGGGATTAAAAAGGATCCATATGAATTATCTATTCGATGATATTGTTTTATTAATTTTTAACCAGAGGAAGGTATTGATCACAACCACCTTTTAAATACATACACAATATCATAGAATATCCTTTAAGGTAATAATTGTTCTCACAAAATTACCATTTGTATGGGGGTGATACATTGATAAAACATATATCTACAACTAGATCCCACTAAAGAATTATCTATAACATAGTGGTATCCCATGGATCCCAATCTGATACCATATAATATTTCACAACATTCAACCATAACATTTCCTTAATGTATATCATGAGAATATTATTAAAGGTAAAATTTTCTATCATTAATAGAATGTGTGTTTAATTAAAAAGGTGATCTAATACAACCCATTCATCATTATTGTGACACTACAAACTCATTTATTGATGGAGTAATAATCACTTCTTAATAATTAGTATTAGTATTATTTGGTTTTGTTTAATAATGGTGTCATCAAAAATAAATACTTGAATAATAAAAATAAGACATGTTTTATTCAATAGAAATGTTGAATCATTACATGGGCATAATGCCAAAAAACCCTCACTAACCTAGAATGCCTACTAAGAGACCTATTAGAATCACCAAGAGACCACCAAACACAAAAAAAGACCAAGAAAATAGTGAAATTCCTCAATGTCTATCATAAAGAAAAACATTACAGAATGAATGATGAAAATTGTGTTAAGAATCAGGAGGATGTAGAGAACCATCTTCAACTAATTGGTTTTTGAAGTTTTGAAGACTTTAAACAAGTATTTATAAGTTCGTGAAGTTAAATATGATTATTTTTTATCATCGAGGTATTTAAATGATGGGTGGTTTTTGTTACAGTCATAATATTTAATAACTATCAGGTATGTTAAGTATTTTGATTATTTTATGTATTGTAAGAATATAATTATTTTAAATATTCTATGTATTTAAATTAACTTTATTATTTTAAGTACCTTAATTACTTTAAGGGGTTTGAATGTTTGAATGTAATATTGTATTCAATAAATGTCTGTTTTTATGTAAATGTAATTTTTTGAATGAATACATCTCTATGTTTTAAAAGTGTATACTTATTTATATTTTAATTGAAATAAAATGTAATAATTATTTTAAAACAAAATATATATGTTTAAAATTTTTTAAAATGTTATAAATATTTTAATGTTATATACAAGGTTAAATAATAACATAGTTTTAATTAAAGATGTAATTTATTCTAAAAATATAATAACAATGATGTTTATTTTAAACTGAATATAAGTTTATAAAAGCAATGACATGATTTTTAATTGAGGTCATGTTTAGAATTTAAAATTGTAATGAAATAAAACCCCAAATAATGTATACAATCTTTGAAAACAATGGTATTTAGGGTTTTGGTGAACCATAAGAAAGAGTATTTTTTTTACCGTTATTATATAGATGTTCATACGTTTAATGATGTTTTGAAAAAATTTGGGTGAGTGCCCACCCAACTGAGGGTTGCCTTGAATCCCAAGCCCTCATGGTCAGGTATGAATCTATTGTGGAAACCTAAGGTCATATAAACCTTGGGAAGAGAGTGCATGGTACATACTGAGTCACACATAAGTTTTGCATGGTGGGGCTTAACCACGTGCACAGAAGTGTATAGGGTCGGGTCGAGCGTGCGCAGGGGGTGAGGCAGGTCACACACCAGCGCGACTATGGGTGGGCCAAGGCTCGCGGGGGCGGAGGACCCATTTGTATGGACCCCTTGGTGGGTGTTGTGTTATTAGAATATGGATGAGGGGTTGATATATATAAGGTGGTCCATTTTTTCTCTCTATTTCGATGTGGGATTCTTATTTTTATGGGAGATCTAATATGGATCTTTTAGTCTAACCACACAAGATCCTCAACGTCTGATCTGATCTCACCTTTAAAATCCACCTACCACTTCAATTTACCATGTTTTTTAATATCCATATGATTGAGACATGGATTATCTCATCCTTTTAACCATTTTTAAAAAATTGTGGTTTCCCTCAACCATTCGATCAAGCCATGATATAATCTCAATTATCCATCCATTTTTAAATGGAAGAACTCTCCTCAACCGTCTAATCAGCCTCATACGATCATGCTCATCTAATATTTTTCAACATCTTCCCACTTTCTTCTTCTTCTTACTTATGTTTCACTAGTAGTCTTCGCTCTCTCCACTACTCCTTCATCTCCCATGTGTCCCCCTATCCCTCTCATTGGCCCGGTTGTCCACTTTCTCCTTTCCAAATGTCTTTAAGGGTGGTTTATTTTAATACTGACCCAAAATGTATCGATGAAATATTTCCATTATATATATATATATATATATTAGACAACCGATCCATTTTAGATTTGGGTACATCATGGTTTTTTTAGAAATTTTAGATTTGGATTTCATTATGTTTCATTTTTTATATTTTTATAATCGAACCATTGTATATAAAATTATATACATTTATACAGTTTATATAAACTGAATATTTAAACCTTATTTTCCATTATAACCCTATTTTTTTATCCTTCCAAATCTTCTCCAACCACTACCCAACTCCATCTCACATGAAGATTGGTAAGAGTATTATTTATTTAGTTTTGTTTTTTATTAAACCAAATATACATTTATAGGTATATACGTTTCTTATTTAAAAAATGTATTATGTTTTATATTTTTTTCAAATGATGAATTTTTTGATTTCAAGGACATTATTTATTCATTTAATTTATCAAAGGGTAATATAACAAAAAAATTTATATGTAAAACACATATATAAAATTTTTGTATATATAGTTATATGTATATGTACATATAAATTTTAATTATAATCTGAATTATGTTTTCATAAAACTGATTTTTGTTATTAAATAATTATTTTGAATTGTATTAAACTTATAAGGATTTATCAATCCTTGTTTTGGTTATGAAAATACCATTTAGACAATTTGTATATATACAGTTTTTTATAATCTTTAAAAAAAATCTATTGTGTATTTTTCAAGTTATATTTATCAGTAATTAGCTAATGTTTTTATGAATTTATTACTTGTAAAAGGGTTCACTAAGAGTAGATTTGGGTTTCTAAGGAAATACATATATGTACAAGTATTTATAAATATGTTTAATGTATTTAATCCTAATCTGTTTAATATTCCTGTCATCTTAAGATAATAAATGATTCCTATCATTATAGATATTATTTTAGTTCTGATTTCAAAACTCACATGTATAAATAAGTACCAAAATTACATATATGCAGGTCTGAATGATCACAAATGAAAATTGATATTGGAAAACAATAAGAATTTTTTTTGTTATTATGTGCCTAAATATTTTAAAAGAATTCATCAATTTGTTATTTCAATTCATATTGCATGCATTGGAATTTATAATTTTAGAATAAATAATTGGAAGTATCGTTGTTTAATATTTTCACCCAAACATTCATAATTAAGAGTGTTTAAGTTTTTCTATGTCAATACCTCACATGAAATATTTTTTTATATTTTACTTATTATATTTCAATTCATGATGAATCTACCATAGTGAATTATTTTAGTTAATTAAGTTTATGATTTAATCTGATTGACACTTCCATTTATAAGTGTATGGTTTTAACATGAATGATAACTATCCTGAATTTAAAGACATGTATTTTAATATATTAAATGTTTACCTTCATAGAATAAATGATTTATGAGTTATTATTGTATGTTACAAACCAAGACAATATATTATTAATTTATCACTTATGATCACTTATGAATTAGGATTTTAATTTTTCAAAGTGGTATGGGTCTCTTTGGATAAGAGAAATAATTTAATTATTCAATTTGGTATGTGAGAATTTGAATAAAATTCATACTTAAATAAATCAATGTGTTATGGTACACATTGAATAAAATAAATTTAGACACATGAGGAATGAATTGGAATTATTATGGGAAGGGTGAGGCCCATTATAGCCTCTCGATGCATCAAAAGGTCTCACGAGACAAACTGGGTCATAACATGAGGTCGTGATGGAATGATTGTGTATGGTCCTAACATGAGGTCTCGACAAAATGTTTTAGAATTTATAGCATATACATTTTCCTCAATATTTGATTAATATTTAACCAACCATGTGATTATTTGACTAGTAGAATATCCTTGGTTAAGAATCTCTTATTTATAATAATGGTAATAAATTCACACGGCACCATAGATTATGTAATTCAAAAGTCATTTATAATGAACAGGTAGCATCTATTTTAAGAACTCCGATAAAAAATTTAATATTACATCTATCATATCATTAATTTAAATTAATGTGTTAGGTGAATAATTAATTTATTACTTGTGAAATTATAATAAAGAATTGTGACATGTGTTAAATTTTATTACTTTCACCCTTGTATGTCACCCATAAATTAGTTTGATCAACATCAGATTTATATACATTATTCCATGAATGTTTTACATGTATGTGTACTCTCATATGAGTTTTATCATTATCTTTTAAATAAATGTATAAATTCTTGAGTAAGATATTTCCTTAAAAATGATTTTATGTAACCTTTGAGAAATGATGATGAAATATTCAAAGAATTTATTTTTCCTTTTATTAAAATGTTTTGTAATTTTTTTAAAAGGATGTTTTAAAAGGAATCTCATGAATTAGTCTTAAACCCCTTACTATGCATTCTTGTTCTCACCCTACATTTTTAATTTATTTTTACTAGGTTGGAAGATATTTTAGCTTTGAGTTGTTCTAAGTGGTGGCTTCTTTATTAAGTTTATCACATTCATTATTGAAGAAAAGAATCAGTTTAATCTGGTTTTCAAGGACCTAGACTGGGAAGATTCTCTCTTATGGAATATGATGGGTAATTTTAACAACATGTTTTTATATAAAAAAAATTATATACCATGTTTTAGGCACCAACTCTTGGAATATGTGGTCGCATCCTCAAAGTTGGTATCAGAGTAATGGTTTTGAAAATTTTGGAAAATTAGAATAGAATAAATAAATTTTACAATGTTTTGTTGAGTAAAACTTTCTCTTAAAATTTTCAGATGGAAGGCGAGGGTTCACCAACCAAGATCTTATCTCTCCCTACTAAGGAACTAGAAACCATAATTGTAATGTCATATATGGATTAATTTGAGCCCTTTGGGAACCTTTTCTTGACTGGAAATCATCTTTACCACATATCCAACACTCCTTGTATACTTCACCTTCATCGAGGATCAGACATTATTTTTGTCCTCATGGTACAAGCTCAACACCCACTCTATGCATGTCGAGGAAATTCAATTGAGGACCTATTTAAATTATTCACCATAGTATATAGTTTTATGTTCTTGAGGGATTTCTCAGAAGCCTCAACAGAGGGTGATCTTCACACAACATATCTATGTCAAATCTTATCCTACGATTTATATGGTTGAGTTAGTGACTTTGAAATTACGGTGGTCAAGCCTTTTATTTTTTTTACAGACATCAAGTTCATTCTGATGTCTCCCAACATTAAACCCCACATGCCACAGTCTTGAGATAATATTGTTGTGTATATGAGTTTGACCCAAGTTACTCATGCTGTATCTGGACCCGAGAAATTGAGGAGTTTGAAACTATTCTGGCGATTCATTTAATTGGATGGAACTGGGAAAATTTCCAACACCAATGTAACTGGGGAAGGAATAAATAAAAATACTTATTTTTATATAAATTTTGTTATTTAACATTGATTAATTTTTTTTTCAGATACATCTAGGGTGATGTCTTTGGGTTGGTGGTGGGTAGCATAAGAGTACGATCGAATTACGAGGACACAATTCTATTAAGGGGTGAGTAATGTGACACCCCAAACATGTTTATTTTTTTAATAATTGAAGAACCTGGGTTTTTAGAGGGGTTAAAATCCCAACCCTTTTTGAATTTTTGACTTGTTTCTGGAAAAAAAATTGGGAAAATCTGAGAAGTTTTGGGAATTTATAGACTACAAGACATATAAACTAAAGTACACACTATGTATCGATTAGGAACATACCATCCATGTGCTCACCGAGTACATTCCATGTGATGTCCATGTAGAAATTTTCTATTACACGGCGTGTAGTGTTTCTCGATACGCCGTATACCCTTGACCGTGTGGAGGCGATACATTGCTTGTAGGCCTATTGGCTCGGTAGAATGTATTTAGCAAGTACATGCCATGTACAATTTTTATGTGCTGTGTAGAGGGGCTGTTTATGAGAATATACATGGTGTGTTAGGGATGTTATTCGGGTAGATATGTACACATTGTGTACCATAGGTTCACGTCTTGTAGTCAGTTGGAAAGTCATCGGCGAAATATCAGTCGTCTTATGAACAGTAAAATGATACACGACGTGTAGTCCTCAGTACATGATGTCTATTTTAGTTTTTCGTTAATATGGGAAATAGCCTCATTTTGAGGTAGGGGTAGTGGGTTTCGTCTGGGAGATGTGAATAGCCGACCGATATTTCAATTCCTTCTCATTCCTTCATCCGAAGTCAGATTCAAAATCTGTTTGATACATTGGAACCCCTTCGATAAGGCATTGATACCTCTTGAGTTGTTCTTCTCAATTTCTATTTTGAGATGATTTATAGGGGTTGGAGTAGTTTTGATTCTTTTATTGATATACCGTGTTTTAGGACTAATTGGATTCTGTTATCAGAGGAGTATTATCATACTAGTATGAGGTTGGTGGTGCATACCTCATTTTGTGTTTTCGCAGAATTTTGGGGGGCACGAACTTTGGTTCTTTTTTGGGTATTTTGAGTATGACCATGTTTTACCTGTTATTGCTAGTTTAACTGTTGTTTGACATATGGATGCCTTTGGGTATGCCCCGTTACCTTTTTTTCTTGAGCAGGGTCGGGAAAGTGGTGGTTTCTCATCGGGGCATTATGACCAGGGAATTCCCAGATGGTTATAATTATTTTTTTGTTAAAACTTTTGAGTTTAGTTTATTAAAACTTGATATGACTTGTTAAAGGCTTTCATGTTCTTAGTTTTGGTATGGGAAAACACATGGCTAGTGTAATTCAACAGTTTAGTTTGTCCTGCATGTTTAAGTATTTTATTTGATTATATGTGTGATATGTGTCATTATATATGATGGAACCATTTGGTTTGGGTTGGGAATGGCTCAGATATTTTTTGAGTGACGTTGATCATAGGTCGGTTTTAACATGGGTTACACTAGGTTGTTCTGACCACGGGTTTGGGCGTCATGGACGACAGCTTGAGGCAGGGTGACTGTCAGGTTGGGAATGGCCTGGGTTACTTGGATAGCGAAGCCATTAGACTTTAGCGTCATGGTCGCAGGGACACGAGGTGTCATATGTGTTGTGGATTGGGTACTATTTTAGTGATTACCACTCACCTAGAACTTTGAGTAGTGTGCACACTGAGAGATTCTGTGATGAGGTGGTTTTGAACACTCATGTGGGTATAAGTCCCCGTTAGTTGTAGTTAGGGTACTATTGGTTGGAGTTCTTGTCGTAGGAAGCCACGTGGAAGGAGAGGAGACTTTAGGGGATAGTGTTGAGACTAACAGGTGGGGGTAGAGGCTCGCCATTATTTGAGGACAGACATCAATGTCCCTCCAATTACTTTATTTGAGGGAAGACATCATTGTTCCTCTGGTTTCTTATTTGAGGACATGAATCATTGTTCATCTAGGTTACTATTTATTGGGAGTGCCTTTGAGATGTCGGTACTTGAGACACACGGTGTCAGGGGGAACATGGTGTCGGGTTACATGACAGAGATTCTGGTGTTGGCAGAATAATGTGACACTCCATGGTGGCTGATGAGCACCAATAGAGTTTCTGTTTGGTTGTGTGAATCATATTGTTTACTGTTTTCCTTCTAAATGCATGCCTACTTAAACACTTATTTTAGGTATGCACTATTGGGTGGTATCCTACTGAGATTCATCTCATAGCCTGCACGGGCCCTTTAGGACATGGGATGACTTTATGGATTTATGTGCAAAACAAAAGGTCAGCTTCAGGAGTTGGACTGCATTAGCTATTGCATGGAGATGGTATAGACCTTGAGTTCTTGCCTAGCTAGAGTTTATATTGTCTTTCATTCTTTCCTATATCAGCATGATTACTTGTTTTGTAGCTACAATTTTTTATCCATTGGCACCATTATATATGGATATGTATGGCCTGTTTTGGATGTATGTGTTTTGTTCAGTAGTAGTTACAAGTGATCAACATGTTTTTGTGTTTATTTTCCGCTGCTATTTTTTATATTGATTACTTCCATTGTTTATTGATATTGAATGTGCTTCCACTATGTGGTTCTGGTTTGAGTCTGCCGAGTTGTTTATTCCACTGCATCTTTATTTTTATACTTGGATGAGTACCATTATTATCCACCAAGAATTTTAAACCTCCCCAATATACCAATAAGACCCTCACTGCTAGTCAGTAGCCTTTGGTGTTCGAGTAGGTGCACGTAAGGTAGTAACACCTGACCCATTTATCACTATTTGACTGGATTTTCAGGTCCAGGTCATTACAAAGGTTTATAAAAGGGGTTCTTGTTGGGGATTTAGTAGCGACGTTTTTCTGGATACTAATGTGATTGAGTCTTCTCTTCGATTTCTACTGGTTTTACTATTTTGGATATTGTATAATGGAGATAGATTGTTACTATTACTGGGTTTCAATCTTGTTCTTGGGGTCCTATATCCCCAGGTATGAGGTATGGACCAAGTTAAAATGGGTGGGAATTACTGTTTTATTTATTCTTAGATTATAGTTTATATGATTTCCACCTCAGTGGCTCACATGGTGTGTGATATTATTGATTGTGATATGTGACCATTGACCTTGTGCGGTAAGGGAATATTTGACCTTGTCTCGGTATGGAAAGGCTGTTAGATTGGATTTTAATAGGCACATTTTTAGGGTATTTCATTTTCATAACTGCATGCATGCTTTATTAAGTGATAATTCCATGTGAATAATATCAAATTGACATGCTTTTTATTCTTTGAAATGTGAAAAGGTGAAGTTATAGATTGAATTTCTTGTTGATTTCAATTGGTTATTACATGCTTTATATATTTTTTTAATTGCATGCAGCAGGGTATTTGGGCCTGGCTCTTGTATGATCAGGCAGGTACAATGGTTGAGGTGAATTTGATCACGAGGATTGCAAAGTTTTGTCATTGGATTGAGTGAATCTTGTTTGTCGGTACGGGCATGGCCCAAGGTAATTTTGATAATTGACTCTATTGAGGGTGGCTAAGGAAGCCATGAGGTCAGGATTCCATGGGCATGGGCTGCGATAAGGGAGAGTAAGGGTAGTTGTTTTATGCTGCCTCTCTACTGCTTTCTTTATCTACATTGAATATATATTGTTATATATATATATGGGTTGTCTGAAAATTTATAGTACTCAAAGGGTTCCTATTAGTTTATTCAGATGGAGAGTCAGTGTAACACCCCCATCTTCCACAGTACGCTTCTCTTTGAATAATATAGTAGCGTGTGTTGTACGCATCTTCGAGCTCTAACACACACCACAACCAAATCAAACTAGTCGTTATGAATAGTAATACCCACTTTGTGAAATTTTATAAATTTTATCTTTCAAAATGGATTTCATATTTGGGTTCGTAATATCGAAAATATCTTAGGGTGAATTTTTGGAATTTTTCTAAAAACATCCAGTTTTTAATGAATAGTGAAAATTACTAAATTTTAATTAAAAACAACATTTTTAATCGAAATAATTAGTAGTGATAAATTATGAATTTGAATGGTTTGGAAGTATAATTATATTATATTTTTGTCATTTAAAAAAATGTAGGTCATTATAAGTAATTTCACATATAAATTTAACATAAACAAGTGTTAATCTTTTGATAGTTATTATTTCAAAAAAACAGGATTTTTATTTTGACAATGGGAATTAATTTTAAATTAATTTCTAACAATTCTATATTTTGAATTTATAAAAATGGACTCAATATTTGGAATCAAGTGGTCCTAATTGTGTAAATAGGTAACTTTTATTTTTAGACATTTTGAATAATTACTTTGGTAAATATTTTTTTACCATGGTTAAAGGGTAAATCAAGTAAATAAGGGTAAAAAAATAATATTATAATAATATTAAATTACCCTATAATGTGTCCTAACACTATTGTTTGATACATTTCCGACCATGGGCATCTTTGGGTCGATTTTGGGACCCCATGGAGCCATTTGTAAGTGATACATACACTTTATATTAATTAAGTTAAAGTAAATACAAAAATGACATAAGCATATATCATTTAAAAAAACAATTTTTATATAGGGTAATATATGTTAATTTTTAGACTATAAATAATAATTATAAATTTAAAAATATTTCCTACATAATGGGATTTTATTTATAATTTTCAGACATTTAGTAATTGAATTTATTTATGACACAGTAATGATGCTGTATTTTCCTTATTAATGAAAGAATCAAATAATTGGTATTATAAATGTTAAAATAAATACAATTTAAAAGTTTTGAGGATATCCAAGAATTTATTGGATAATAAGACATGTTATTATTGATTAAATTAATTTGGTTCATATTAATAAATATTTTAATACTTTAACAAAAATCAATTATTAAATAGTGTCAAAATTGTCATAAAGGTGTTTTTAAAACAAATATTATATTATAAATTAATATTCTATTCCTAAAAATCTAAGGCTAGGCCAAGAGACTTATATAATGATAGTTGTATCATTAATGAACCACTTGAGGTTCTCTTCAAATTTTATTTTAAGTTTATTAACCATATAATATAAAAATACAAAGAGACATGGTAAATGTAAAACTAATTAACTAAGAGTTAAAAATAAATGATAAGGTTAATAAAGTAACCCAAACCTATATAAAACCTATTGGTTCATTTTTTAATATCCATCCCCTCCTTATCTTTGAAATAAATCTGTTTGGATCCATTATAAACCAAATATTAATTTATTATAAAATAATATTTCTATCTTTTCCTAACGTGACCCTCACCCCTCTTATAAAAGGGAACTCCACCTTCTCTCTAATTCACACCTTCAAATCCATTTGGATCGACTAAACCCTGCCCAAATATTCTTTCAACTTCCCTAACTTCAATCTAGAGGCCTTAGTTTGATCATAAATCCAACCTAAGGAACTCTTTTGATTAAATAAAAAGGAAGAACCTGAAGAAGAGATAATGGTTTCACCACCCTCTTTCAAGTTTCTTTCTTCTTCCACTTCTCCTTTCATTGTTATTTCCATTCTAAAATAATAACTCCAGTATCTTATATATATTTTTATGTTATTATAAATATGATAAAACCATATTCAGTATTCTATCCATCCTTTGAATGACATGTCACCATACGTCCGTACGTATGGCTTACCGTCTCCACGTCGTGGTGTAATTGTTATTCAATACATTATTATTTGTATGGGTATAATAATGATGTGTAATTCATGTAAATAATAAATATAACATGATAATGATTTTTTATATATGATACACCATCCAATTATACATTATTTTAATATCATAAGAATGATATTTTCGCCCGTGCCTACGTACGGACTACCGTCTCCACGAACACGATAAGATTCATACCTCACCATATCCATTCAAAAATAATTTTCATTTGATGATTAAAAATAATGTTTAATGACTTGATATCATTATTTATATGAATAATATACAACCTATGGATAACAAAAATGTCTTATATAACAAAACATATAAAAGAAAATGAGTAAGTGAACACCCGAAATGACGATAATACCAAAATATTATTAACAATGAAATATTAAAAGATAATATATGATATCATATTTATGTATATGATTCTTGTATAATTTAATAACAATTATTTAACTACTATACAGTAGGTTAACCTACCCTCGAGCAAGGAAAAGTACAAGGTAAGGGTTAATTTACCAATCTCTTCATTATCCGAGGTTGTTTATACGTAATTATCTACCGGGACCTCTTTATCATCCACATCCATGTTTCTTAAAAATTTATTCCAAAAAATTTTTACTATTTTTTAGACTATGGGTTAAATTCATTTATAACCTTGTTTGAATTTTTATAAAATGCTTTGAAAGGAATCTTTCCATCGTTTTCCAAACAAAGTCCTTTTAACCTTTTCGACAAAATTAAGGTAAGAATGTATTTTTTAACTTATACGAAGGGTGTGGCTATTTTCCACCGTTATAAAATCGTTGAAATATCCCTTACAAGATTATAAGAATATTTTCAATGTAAATGTTTTAATTATGTGGCTTTTAAATGATTTTAGAAAAGAGATATTTTCCTCAAATAGTTTTGATTTCATCTATGTCAACATCCTTTGATGGATTTTAAGCATATTTAAAGTTGATTTATTATGATACAAATATTCTTTTTGTATTGAATGTTTTGTGATATGTTTGACTGTGGATGTGTTATTTTTATATTCATGGTTTATGGAAAAAGTATTGAAACTTTGTATGCTAGTTTTAATACGAATGTTTATGTTATATTTAAACCTGTTCATATGAGGAATGAATTAGACTTAATAAGTGATGGGTGGAGCCCACTATAGCTCCTAGATGTGTTGGTAGGTCTCATGAGACAAAATATTGTCTTGGCACAAGGCCTTGACAAAATCTTATTTTTAGTCTTCGCACAAGGCCTTGACTATGTGGTTATGATAGTCTGGTATTATGCATTCTATCATTATGAAAGTGGTTATTGATATTTCATGTGATTATTCGATTAGTTGAATATCCATGTGAATAAGTAAATGGAATTATTTCATTTTATTTCTTCCATATTATGCTTAAGTTCAAGTTTAAAAGGCTTTTGTTTTAGTTATACATTGCCTTAAATGTTTGTGCTTATTTACGAAAGTTTCCGCTATATTGTTATCCTTAATGGGCATCTGATCTCACCCCTTTCTATGTTTTATTTTTCCCAGGATGTGAAGAAGTATTTTATGAATGACTTGCTGGGATAGTATGAGGGGATATGAGTGTGGTATATTGAGATAAGATGTTGTTGTGGTTTTTCACTTTATGATGTAATGTAAACTTTATGAATGTATCTAGTGATTCCAAGGATACTAAACTAATTAGTCTTTCGAGACCTGACCTTCTGTGATCATGCCAATGTTATATAATAATGCACCAACTCTGGGTAACTAGGGTTGGGGTGTTACAGTTGGTATCAGAGGAAGTTTAGTACAAAGCTTGGATGCTAGATTTAGATAAAATCTAATTATAGCACATATCCCTATTATAGACTTTGATGATTAGTTTAGAAGAACCTCCTAGAATTTTGGTATTGTAGAGATTTTGTGAGTTTTTTGAGCAATACATCCCTGTCTGGATATGAGCAGGTGGAGGCCTCTTTAGCATAGATGTATCTAGGGGTAAAACCCGAAAACACATCTTTGAGCTAGACTCGAACGAGAACTGGTGCACGACAACGGGCCTTGATGCACTCTTGGTTTCGACACTCCCGAGGGATATGCTTAAGATAATTCTCATTTTCCTTAAAAAAAATTATGAAGGGTTTATGAGTATATTATTCCTCAAATAAAACATTTTTTTTATGATTATGGATTATATCCATAAACTATAGAATTTATGTTAAGTGTTTTACAATTTTGGATTTATGTATTGCAATTTATAAACTAATCTAGTGTATGACATTGTTTAGAAATGGCGCCTAGTGGAAGAAATGAAAATTGTATAAATGCACACACTCCACGTAGGGATTTCCCTCCTTATCAAGATAATTATAGTGGAGCTGGTGATGAAACTGGTGCTGATCAGCTAATCACCATACTGGGACAACTCTCTCAGGTTATGAATAAAAACCTAACCCATATGGAGCACCCAGATCCGAAGCGTGGAGGATCAATGTTAGATTTCTTCATGAGGAAACAACCACCAACATTCAATGGGGATACAAATCCACTAGTAGCTGAGCAATGGATAAACTCCTTAGAGAAAATATTTCATGCCTTGGGGAGTAGTGAAAGGGGAAAGTTATCATGGCAGTTTATCGCCTCACTGGATATACTTATCAATGGTTGTCATTGATTCAAAAAGCGAAGGAAGATGATGAAGTATCAAATATGGAATGGATGGAGTTTAAAGATATTTTCATAGAAAAATACTTTCCTCGTGACCATCTAGTAGATATGGAAAGTCAATTTCTGAATTTGAGGAAAAAGGAGGATGAGAATGTCACAAAGTGTGAGGCTAACTTTACATGGTTAGAGTGGCATGCTATAGATTATATACGTAACCAAAGAAGTAAGATCTATCATTTCTTTGATGGGTTAAAACTGTTTCGCCATCGAGTATTAGTCTCACAATCCTTCTGGTCGTACGAAGATATTGTCTCATGTGCTATCAAGACAAAAAAATAATTCTATAAGTCTTACAACTTTAAAAAGCATGAGAATAAGAGATCTGCTGATCACTCTAGAAATAGAAATAAGGGGAATAAGTTAAAGGTTGATTATCTATCATGCAGTAAATGTGGGAAGAAACACCCCGATACTTGCATTAAATGAATGAGAGTCTGTTACAAGTGTGGTGAAAAGTCCACCAAGCTTGTGATTGTAAGGGGAAGAAAGAAGCTATCGATGTTCAATGCTACAATTGCAGGGAGATTGGATATTATGCAAATGAATTTCCTAAGAGTCATGAGAACTTACCTCAGAAAAGGCCAAGGAATCAAGGCCAAGATTATGCTATCACTACTGTTGAGGTAAATGCTCCGAAAGACGTGGTGGTAGGTAATTTAATGGTTTCCTCAAGTTTAGAAAATGATTTATTTGATTCTGGATCATCGCGTTGTTTCATATCTTCCCTTTTTTCTAAAAAAATTAGATATTTCAAATTTGATTTAACAAGGGAGTTGTCAGTTAAAACTCATAAGGGATATATCATGAAAACATAGTTTTTTGAATCCATTCCATTAGAGTATATAAATGTTCTTTATCTACTGATCTCATCCTCATACTTGTGATTAAATTTGATATACTCCTCAGTATGGATTGGCTTTCGGACCATGATGTGAAGATATATTGTAAGAATACGGAGGTTACAATTTTTGATGATGATGAGAATGAACACCTTATCTTTAGGGCAGAATCATCACCACCTAATTATTATCTAGATCCATCCCCAATAGCTCAACTAAATTCAATTATTAGGGAGGAAGAGAATGAAATAATTGTGGGTGAGGAAAGGAATGTTCCAATAGAGGATATACCTATTGTGAAAGAATATGTTGATGTGTTTCCAGAGGATTTACCTGGACATCCTCCAGAATGAAAAATTGAGTTTTCCATTGATTTAATTCCTGGATCAAGGCCCATATCTAAGACCCCTTATAGAATGGAAACTGTGTAATAATTGGAACTAAAGAAACAACTAGAGGAATTGAGTAATAAGGGATTTATTTGCCCAAATGTTTCTCCATGGGGAGCCCCAGTTCTTTTTTCTAAAGGAAGGATGGATCTATGAGGTTGTGCATTGACTACAGGGAGATCAATGCTATAACCATAAAGAACATGTATCCCCTACCTCGCATTGATGATTTATTCGACCAACTACATGAAGCAAAATACTTCACAAAGATTGATCTTCGATATGGATATCATCAATTGTGTGTGAAGAAGGAAGACATTCTAAAGATAGCATTTCGAACCAGGTATGTGCATTACGAGTTTACAGTAATGCCTTTTGGACTGACTAATGCACCCTTTGATTTAATGGATCTAATGAATAGAGTTTTCAAGGAATATCTTGATGATATTGTAGTGGTATTTATTGATGATATCTTGGTATAATCTAAAAGCTACGAGGATCATGAAAATAACTTGTGCATTATTCTAAAAACTCTTAGAAGACCTGAATTATATTGGAAGTTTAGCAAGTGTGAATTCTAGCTTCAGAAGATTTATTTTCTTGGCCATATTGTCTCTGGGGATAGAATATCCATTGATCATTATATGACAAAGGCAATCCAAGAATTTCCATCACTAACGAGTATAACCGAGGTACGCAATTTTATTTGTTTAGTAGTTTATTATCGGCGTTTCATCCAAAATTTTGCTCGATTGGCTGACCCATTAACAAAGCCCACATGTAAAGGGGTTAAATTTGTTTGGACAAAAGAGTGTGGAGAATGTTTTGAAGAACTGAAGAGAAGATTAGTCAATGCTCCCATATTGACTCTACCATCGGGGAATGGTGGGTTTGTTATTTATAGTGATGTTTCAAAGAAAGGACTTGGTTGTACCTTTATGCAGAATGATAGGGTTATTGCCTATGCATTGCGACAGCTAAAAATTCATGAGAAAAACTATCATGCTCATGATCTTGAGTTATCTATTGTAATATTTACTTTGAATATATGGAGACATTAACTCTATGGTGAAAAATGTGAGATATATTCTGATAAAAAGAGATTCAAGTATATTTTGTCACAGAAAGAACTCAACCTGAGGCCAAGGCGATGGCTTGAACTACTCAAGGATTATGATTGCATGATACACTATCACATGGAGAAGGAAAATAATGTGGATAATGCTTTGAGCTGAAAGGATCATGGAGTTTTGAACAAAATGAGAGTTGAAAGGGATCCAATTTTCATGGGTCTATTAAAGTTGGATATGGGAATAACCATGGAAGGTGAAAAATCGATACTTTTTCAAATGGTTTCCAACCCATCTTTACCAGAAAGAATTAAGATTTCTTAGACCAATGATGAAGAATTTCAAAAGAAGATTAAAACTATGAATGATGGGAGATTGAGTGACTTTGTGTATGAAGATGGAATTTTGAAATTTGGGAAGAGACTTTTTGTTCCCGATATACCGAATCTAAAAAGAGAATTTTTGGAAGATTCTCATAGTTCAAATTTCTCTATACACCCTGGGAGCACCAAAATGTATAGAGATTTGAAGGAACATTTTTGGTGGGACAACATGAAGACGGATATTTCTGATTTCGTGTCAAGATGTATGGTTTTTCAACTAGTTAAAGCTGGAAGGAAACAACCTGGAGGAGTCATGCAACCTCTTCCCATACCTGATTGAAAATTAGATAATATTACGATGGAATTTTTCATGGGGCTACCAAAGACTCCTAGAAGGAATGATGCAATATGGGTCATTGTTGATCATCTTACCAATTCAGAACATTTTCTTTCTATAAGAGAAGATCTACCACTTGACCATCTAGAAAGACTATATTTTAATGAAGTTTTGAGACTTCATGGAGCACCCCTATGGATTGTTTCTTATCGTGATCCACATTTTACATCAATATTCTGGAAAATTCTTCTGAAATACCTGGATACTAAACTTTATTTGAGCACTTCCCACCACCCTCAAAACAGATGGAAAATCAGAACGGACTATTCAAACCTTAGAAGACATGTTGAGATCTTTCTCACTTGAATTTCAGGGTATGTGGGATCAATATTTACCTCTGGTAGAATTTTCCTATAACAATAGCTTCAATTCGAGTATTCAGATGGAACCATATGAAGCGTTATACAGAAAGAGATGTCGCACACCAACCTGTTGGGATGATGTTGGTGAAAGAATACTTGTAGGCCCAAAACATGTGGAGGAAATGTTTTAAAAGATGAAGGTAATCCAAAACCACATCAAATCAGCTCAAAGTAGGCAGAAGAGCTATGCTGACAACCAAAGGAAAGATTTGGGATTTCAGGTAGGAGATCATGTTTTCTTGAAGGTATCTCCATGGAAGGGAGTTATACGTTTTAGTAAGAAATGTAAATTGAGTCCCATGAACATAGGAACTTTTGAAATTCTAGAACGAATTGGGGTTGTAGCTTACCGTTTGGTAATAACACCAAGTCTCTACAAAGTTCACGATGTGTTCCACGTATCATTATTGAGGAAATACATTCCTGACCCAATGCATGTACTCAATTATGAGGAAGTAGAACTGGAACCCGATCTATCTTATTGTGAAGAGCCCATCAGGATTATTGATATGAGAGAACATGTGTTGATAAACTAGACGACTCGTCTGGTAAATGTTCTATGGAGAAACCATAAGATGGAAGAGGCAATGTGGGAACTCGAGGAACTTATGATGAAGAACCACCCGAGTCTTTTTATGAAGTAATATTCTAGAAATTTCAATGACAAAATTATTTGAAGTAGTGGAGAATATAACACCCCAATCTTCCATGGTACGCTTCTCTTTGAATAATATAGTATCGTGTGTTGTACGCAACTTTGAGTTCTAACACACACCGTAACAAAATAAAACTAGCCGTTATGAATAGTAATACCCTCTATTTAAAATTGTATACATTTTATATTTCAAAATGGACTTCATTTTTGGATTTGGAATATCGAAATTAACTTGGGGGGAATTCTTTGTATTTTTCTAAAAACATTTTGTTTTTGATGAATAGTGAAAATTACAAAAATTTCATTAAAAACAACTTTTTTAATAGAAATAATTAATAGTGATAAATTATTCTTTTGAATTGTTTGGAAGTATAATTATATTATATTTCTATTATTTAATACAATGAATTTCATTATAAGTAATTTCACATTTAAATTTGACATAAACAAGTGTCAATCTTTTGATGGTTATTATTTCATAAAAACACGCTTTTTGTTTTGACAACGGGAATTAATTTTAAATTAATTTCTGCCACTTCTGTGTTTTTAATTTAGAAAAATGTATTCCATATTTGGAATCTAGAGGTCCAAATTGTGTAAATAGGAAACTTTTATTTTTAGATACTTTGAATAATTATTTCGGTAAATATTTTTTTACCATGGTTAAAGGCTAAATCCGATTAATAAGGGTAAAAAATAATATTATAATAGTATTAAATTACCCTATAACGTGTCCTAACCCTATTTTATGATACATGTCCGACCATGGTCATATTTTGGTCGATTTTGGGACCCAATGCAGCCGGTTGTAAGTGATAATGACACTTTATATTAATTAAGTTAAAGAAAATACAAAAATGACATAGGCATATATCTTTTAGAAAAAAAAAATTACATAGTGTTATATATGTTATAGTTTCGACTATAAATATTCATTAGAAATTTAAAAATATTTCCTACATAATGGGATTTTATTTATAATTTTTTGATATTGAATAATTAAATTTATTCATGACAAAATAATGATGCAATATTTTCTTTATTAATGAATGAATCAAATAATTGGTATTATAAATGTTAAAATAAATATAATTTAAAAGTGTTGATGACATCCAAGTATTTTATTGGTTAATATAACATGTTATGACTTATTTAATGATTTTTTTTAATTAATAAAGTTGTTGAGACTTTAAGGAAAGCCAATTATTAAATAGTTTCAAAATTGGCATAAAGGAATTTATGAAACAAATATTATATTATAAATTGATATTCTATTCCTAAAAATATAAGGCTTGGTCCAGAGACTTATATAATGATAGTTTTATCATTAATGAACCACTTTGGGTTATATTGTATGTTTTTAGTAAGATTATTAACCATATAATATAAAAACACAAAGAGACATGGTAAATGTCAAACTAATTAACTAAGAGTTAAAACTAAAAGATAAGGTCAATAAAGTGACAAAAACCTGTATAAAACCTATTTATTGAGTTTTTTTAGACCCATACCCACCTTATCCTTGAAATAAATCAGTTTCGAGCCATTAGAAACCGAACATTAATTTATTATAAAATAATATTTCTATCTTTTCCTAAGGTGCCCCTCACCCCTCTTATAAAAGGGCACTCCCCCTTCTTTCTAATTAAACCCTTAATATCCATTTGGATCGGATAAAACATAGGAAAATATTCTCTCAAATTTCCTCAATTCACCCTAGAGTCCTTAGTTTGATCATAAAGCCAACCTAACGATCCCTTTTGATCAAATGAAAAGGAAGAACCCGAAGAAGAGGTAATGATTTCACCACCCACTTTCATGTTCCTTTCTTCTTCCACTTCATCTTTCTTTTCTATTTCCATTATAAAATAATAAATCCATTATCTTATATATACTATGATGTTATTATTAATATGGTAAAACAATATTCAGTATTATATCCATCCTTTGAATGACATGTCACCATACGTGCGTTCGTACGGCTTACCGTTTCCACGTCATGGTGTAATTGTTATTCACTACATTTTTATTTTGATGGGTATAATAATGATGTGTAATTCATATAAATAATAAATATAACATGAAAATGATTTTGTATATATGATACAAATCCAATTATATATTATTTTAATATCAAAAGAATGATATTTTCTCCCGTGTGTACGTACAGACTACCTTCTCCACGAACGCTATAAGATTCATTCCCCATCATATCCATTCAAGACTGATTTTCGTTTGATGATTAAAATTATTTTTTAATGAATTTATATCATTCTGAATATGAATAAGATACAACCTATGTATAACAAACACGGCTTATGTAACAAAATAGATAAAATAAAACGAGTAAGTGAACACCCGAAATGACGATAATAGTAAAATATTATTAACAATGCAATATAAAAAGATCATATATGATATCATATTTATGTATATGATTCTTTTATAATTTAATAAAAATTATTTAACTATTATACAGGAGGATAACCTACCCTCGACCAAGGAAAATTACAAGGTAAGGGTTAATTTCACAATCTCTTCATTATCTGAGGTTGTTTATACGTAATTATATACTAGGAAATCTTTATCATCCACATCCTTGTTTCTTAAAAATGTATTCCAATTTATTTACTATTTAGTAGATTATGGGTTAATTTCATTTATACCCTTGTTTGACTTTTTATAAAACTGTTTTAAAGGAATCTTTCCATCATTTTTAAAACAAGGTCCTTTTTAACGTTTTCGACTAAATTAAGGTAAGGGTTTATTTATTAACTTATAGAGCTGGTGCGGCTATTTTTCGCGATTATGACATTGTTGAAGCTTCCCTTACAAACTTATAAGAATATTTTCATAGTAAATGTTTTAATTATGTGGCTTTTAAATGATTTCAAAAAAGAGTTATTTATCTCAAATAGTTTTGATTTCATCCATGTCTACATCCTTTGATGGATTTTAATCTTATTTGAAGTTGGTTTATTATGATACAAAACTGCCATATAGTATTGAATGTTTTGTGATATGTTTGACTGTGGATGTGTTATTTTTATCTTCATGGTTTATGGAGAAACAATTGACATTCTTTTTTCTAGTTTTTATACGAATGTTTATGTTATGTTTAAACCTATTCATAGGAGGAATGCATTGGACTTAATAAGTGATCTGTGGAGCCTATTATATCTCCTCGATGCATCGGTAGTTCTCATGAGACAAACTAGTGTCTTGGAAAAAGGCATTGACAAAATCTTATTTGTAGTCTTGGCACAAGGCCTTGACTATGTGGTTATGATAGTCTGTCATTATGCATTCCCTGATTATGAAAGTGGTTATTGATATTGAATCTGATTATTCTATTAGTAGAATATCCATGTGAATAAGTAAATGGAATTATTTCATTTTATTTCTACCATATTATGTTGCAGTTCATGTTTAAAAGGGTTTTGTTTTAGTTATACATTTCCTTAAATGTTTATGTTTATTTATGAAAGTTTCCCCTATATTTTTTTCTTTACTGGGCATCTGAGCTCACCCCTTTCTATGTTTTATTTTTCCCAGGATGTGAAGAAGTATTTTATCAATGACCTGCAAGGATAGTATGAGGGGATATGAGTGTGGTCTATAGAGACAAGATGTTGTAGTAGTTTTTCACTTTATGATTTAATGTAAACATTATGAATGTATCTAGTGATTCCGAGGCTACTAGACTAATCGATCTTTCGAGACATGATCTTTTGTAATCATTCCAATGTTATGTAATAATGCACCGACTCTGGGTAACTGGGGTCGGGGTGTTACAGTCAGGCGGGAGATGGTACAGTGAATCCAGAGTATGATCTGGTTCTGGATCTTGTGCATGCAGAGAATGATTCGCAGGTACATGATCAAGGACATGAACATGTCCAGGATCAAGTGCCAGCAATACAATAGTAGGGTTTTGTAGCATTTGGACCATAGATCAATGAGAAGCTCTGAGCTAGCCTATTATATGTCTTGCAGGGGATTGATAGAGGTGTGTAGGGTACCGATCCATTTATGTAATATCTGATAAATGAGTTTCAATCACAGCACCCACCATTTCTCAGGGTGATGGTGGTATACAGGCGGTTGGGAACTGGATAGAGAGCATACATATGATCTTTGAGCATCTCGAGACACGTCCAGGATGTAGGGTCAAGCTGGCGACGTACATGCTATGAGGACCCGCAAAGTGCTTGTGGGATGTACAGGTCCAGGATCACATGCATGAGGGACTAGAATGGATAGACTTTGAGGAGAAGTTATTAGATCCCTTTTACCAAGAGAAACTGAGGGGTGAGAGAGCTCAAGAGTTCTTGAGCCTTCAGCATAGAGACATGTACATCAAGTAATATGTAGATAGTTTCACTAAGTTTTATCACTTTGCTCCTAGTATGGTAAGCGATGATGTGGAAAGGGTAAGACGCTTTGAGGATATCTTACGACATGCATTTGGATCTAGGTGTACATCTTCAGGCTATGTTATTTTTTAGAGTGAGTGAATCATACACTCGTAGCAGAGTTAAACTATAGGGATATACCCTAGGTTGGTCAGTTTATGGATTTAGGTGATGGTTCAGACAGCAGGAAGCGAGGACAGGATGAGTTCTAGTAGGGTAGCCAGGCCAAGGACTCATGTAGACCACCTCGTAGCAGTTCTTCTGTGATTGGATTTCAGTGTTGTTAGCCAAGACATGATTGGAAAAAATGGTATAGGTCTGCAAAGAAGTGTCAAGAATGTGGATAGGTTGGTCATCTTGAGTGGTTTTGCAAGAAACCTTCTCAGATAGCTGATAGGCAAGGACCATGACAGATTGTGTTATCTAGAGTTGGTTTAGGTTCGGTACTAGGAGAGGGTAGTCGAGTTTCAGCTACACACGGAGGACGTGACAGAGATAGTGGGACCCTGCTGAGGGTCAATGGCCAGTGACTAGAGCAGCACCATAGGAAGGTCAGGCATTAGGCAGTCATACATTATCCTTGGTGCACACAATTCAGCTGCCAGGGGCTGAGCAGGCTGGTGAGCTGACAATGGTTATAGGTACACCACGAGTGTGGCTGTGAATTTTTTGTTTTATTTTGGAATGACCTGTTGATGAATATCTATTTTGAGTCCATGAGGTGCCTAGGATTTAGGTAGCCTAACTAGATGCTTTTCAGTGGGATTGGCTCCATAACGGGTGCTTGAAATATTTATTTCTATGTATGGAATGCATGGAATTGGGGAAACAGGGATGCATGTTACATGATGTGTCATGGGAATCAGGGCATCGAGGATGTAGGTTCATTGGGGATTTAGGCACTAGGATTGTTTTGAGCATCCAGGGGATGTAAGACCTCATGGATGTGGACACCGATGTGGTGTGGGATACATTGGGTGTTGGAAACGACACATGAGTACCAATGAGGAGAAAGAGTGATGATGCGTCACGAGAGGACCATGAGTCTTGAAAAGGGTTAGTTAAGCATTGGTTTGTTGAGTTTTGTAGGGTTGAGAATGATTTAGGCAATTACTAAGGTGGGGAGCCATTTAGGAATTTTGCGAGAACCACTGAGATCGGGAGAGACTGGGTTACTTTTATTGGGGTGGTATGTTCGGTTCCATCTCTTGGTTTCATTTGATAGCTCAGGGATGGGATATGTTAAGGTTGGGAGATTGAAAGAACCTAGGTTTTTAGAACATGTCAAAATCCCGAACCTGTTTGAATTTTTGACATGTTTTTGGGAAAAAAATGGAAAATATGGGAAGTTCTGGAAATTTCCAGACTACATATCATGTACACTAAAGTACACATAGTATATCTATTAGGCGCGTACCCGCCATGTGCTCGCCGAGTACATGTCGTGTGATGACCGTGTAAGAATTTCCAACTACAAGGTGTGCAGTGTTACTCAACATGTCGTGTACCCTTGACCATGAGGAGGCTATACATGGCATGTAGGCTTGTTGGCTTGGTACAATGTTTTTAGCAAATACACACTATGTACTATTTGTACAAGATATGTAGAGGGTCATGTATGGGGATATACATGGCATGTTAGGAATGTTGGTCGGGTAGAGAATTAAACACAGTGTGCTATAGGTGCACGTCGTGTAGTCAGTCAGCAAGTCATCGGTCAAATATCAGTCATCTTATGAAATGTAAAATGATACACAACGTATTGTCCTAAGTACACGTCGTGTATTTTCAATTTTCATTAAAACAAGAAATAGCCTCGTTTTAAGGCAGGGGGTAGTGGGTTTTGTCCAGTAGACCTGAATAGCCGGTCAAGAATTCAATTCTCTCATTTTCATTCATCTGAAGCCAGATTAAAACACCATTTGATCCATTGGAACCCCCTTGATAATGCCATCATTCCTCATGAGTCGTTCTTCTAGATTTCCATTCTAATATGAGTTATCGGGTTGAGCAGTTTTGATTCTTTTGTATATCTACCACATTTTAGGCCTAATTGGAGGTTGTTTTCAATGGAGTATCATCTTACTAGTATGAGTTTGGTGGTGCATACCACTTTTTTAGTTTTTTGTGGACTTTTGTGTGGTGCGGCCTTTGTCGTGTATTAGGGTATTTTGAGTGTGACCCTGTTTTACCTGCTATTTCATGTTTAATTGTAATTTGAACTATGGGATGTCTTTGGGTATTCCCTGTTACTTTTTTTGGCTCGACGGGTCGAATGATTTATCCTTGCTCATCGGGGAATTTTGGTTGGGGAATTCCAAAATGGTTATAATTGATTTGTATTGGTTTAAACTGTAGAGTTTAGTTTGTTAATCCTTGATATGACTTGTTAAAGGATTTCAAGATATTAATGCTGGTATGGGAAAACACATGGCTAGTGCAATTACACTATTTAGTTTTTCTTTCTTGGTTAAGTATTTAATTTGATTATATATGTGATACATATTATTGCATATGCTGGAACCCTTTGGGTTGTGGTGGGAATGGATTGGATATTTGTTGAGTGATGCTAACAACAGGTGGGGTTTGACCCAGGTTACATTGGGACGTTCTGACCACGGGATTGGGTGTCATGGATATCGGATTGAGGCTGGGTGACTGTGAGGTTGGGCATGGTCTGGGTAACATGGATGGAAAGGCAATCATACTTGAGTGGCATGGTCACAAGGAAAGAAGGTGTCAGAGGTGTTGTGGAATGGCTAATATTTAGGTGATTACCGCTCACTTGAAACTTTGAGTAGTGTGCACACAGAGAGACTCCATGATAAGGTTCTTTTGACCACTCATGTGGGTAGATACCATAGTTAGTTGTGGTTAGGGTACTATTGGTAGGGGGTTCTTACCGTATAAAGCCACGTGGAAGGTAACGAGACTTTATAGGATAGCATTGAGACTATAGGGTTGGGGGTAGAGGCTCGACGTTATTTGAGGGTAGACATCGTTGTCCCTCTGATTAATTTATTTGAGGGCCAACATCGCTGTCCCTCGAGTTTCATATTTGAGGACAGGCATCGATGTTCCTCCGGGTTACTATTTCTGGGGTGTGTCTTCAGGACATCAGTAATTGAGTCATGCGGTCATAAGGGCAACATGGTGCCGGGTTACATGATAGATATTTCAGCGTTGGCCGAAGTAGGTGACACTCAATGGGGGATACTGATCACCAGTGGAGTTTGTGTTTGGTTGTGTACACCGTAATTTTTACTATTTTCCATATAAATTCATTTCTGATTAAACACATATATTAGGTACGCATCATTGGGTGGTATCCTACTGAGATTCGTCTCACACCGTACGTGGGCCCTTCTGAACACGTGCAGACTTTATGGATTTACATACAGGAAAGAGGTAAACATCAAGAGCTAGAATACATTAGATATTTCATGGATATGATATGGACCTTGAGGTCTTGCCCAGCTAGAGTTTACATTGTTTTTCTTTATTTCTAGTGTCATCAAGATTACATGCTTTTTAGCTACTGTTGGTTAGCCATTAGCGCCTTTATATATCAATATGTATGACCTATTTTGGATGTACGTTTGTTGTTCGGTAGTTTTTACAAGTTATCAGCAGGTTGTTGTGTTTAATTTCCGCTGATGCTGTTTATATTTATTGTTTCCACTTTTTATTGATATTGAATGTGCTTGTTCTCTGTGGTTCTGGTTCGAGTCTGCTAAGTCATTTATTCTACTACATCTTTATTTTTATACTTTTAATAATACCATTATTATCCTCTAAGAGGGTATAGCCTCCCCAATATACATATAAGACCCACGCTGCTAGTCGGCAGCCTTTGACATTTGGGGAAGTGCCCCAAAGGTAGTAACACTCAACCGGTTTAGCACTGTTCGGGTGGCCGTTTGGGTCCAAGTCATTAAAATAATAATATTTAATTAATTATTAGTATTAATAATATTTTTTTTGTTTAATAATGGTTTAATCCAAAATAAATCCTTTTATATTAATAATAATACATGTTTTATTCAACAGAAATGATGAAGCCTTACATTTTCATAAGGCCAAAAGACCCTCACTAACCAAGAATACCAACAAGGAGACCTATCAGAATCACCAAGAGACTGAAAACCACTACAAAGCCACCAAGAATATTGTAAAAATTGTTCGGGTCTCTCACGATGAAAAAAAATTATGGAAAGAACAATGGAAACCATAATGAGAATCAAGGGGATGTACAACACCATATTCAATTAATTGGTTTTTGATATTAGGAACACTCTAAATAAGTATTTATAAGGCCTAAAAATTAATTATAACCAGTTTTGGATTTTGTGGTGTTTAGATAACCATTTTTTTATGGTCATAATATTTTATAATCATTAGGTATTCTAAGTATTTTTATTATTTTAGTTATTCTTATAATATAAGTGTTTTTAATTTTCTATGTGTTCAAAGTAACTAAATTATTTTAAGTACCTTAAGAACATTATGGGTTTTGAATGTTTGAAAGTAATATTTTAGTTAAAAAATGTATGTTTTTATTTAAATGCAATTTTTTAAAAGAATAACTCTCTATGTATTACAAGTGTATACTTATTTAGATTTTAATATAAATAAAATATAAACAATTTTATTATAAATAAATATATGTATTTCAAATGTTTTAAATATTTTAAAGTTATATCCTTGGTTAAATAATAACATATTTTTAATCAAATATGTACTTTATTTTTAAAATATAAGAACCCTGAAGTTTATTTTAAAGTGAATTTATGTTTGTAAAAGTAAAAATAAGGTTTTTAGTTGGGTTTTTTATAATTATTTAACTTATAATTCTTTAAAATCCAAAATATGTATATAACCTATGAATGTAATGGTATTTAGGGTTTTGTTTAACCATAAGAAAGAATATATATTATATTTTTAAAAAAATATATTATATATATTTTCTTATGCTTATTGACGTTTTGACAAAATTTGGGTGAGTACCTACCCAACCAAGGGAAGCCATGAAGGCCAAGCCCTCAAGGTTTTGTGGGCATCTCAAATGGAACCCTGAGGTTAGGGAATCCTCAGGAAGGGAATCCATGGTTCATGTCGAGACATGCATATGCCTTGCATGGTGAGTCCTAATCACGGGCATAGACCCGTTACATGGCATGGTCTGGTACATGCAGGGGTGGGGTAGGTCGCACACCAGTGTGAGTATGGGTGGGACAAGGCCCATGGTGGTCGGGGTCCCATAGGTAAGGACCCCATAGTTTTTGATGTGTTATTAAATATGGATGAGGGGTTAACATATATAAGGTGGTCCAGGTTCTCTCTTTTTTGTTGTGGGGTGTGTATTTTTACGGCATATCTAATCGGGTCCATTCAATCTCTCCATGCGAGATCCTCCCCATCTGATCCGATCTCACCTTCTAACTCCACCAACCACTTCATTTTTTTGTGATTTTCTTCTGCCATCTGGTCAAGGCGCAACTGATCTCATCCATTCAACCCTTTTAAAAAGAACATTTTTCCCACAACCTTCTGATCATGCCATGATATAATCTCTATCGTCCAAACTTATTTAAAACCACGAAACTATCCTCACTTAACCGATTAGCCTCAGTCAATAATGGTCATCTCTTTATTTTCTACATTTTCTCCCTTTCTTCCTCATCTTCCTCATGCCACACCAGTAGTCATCGCTCTCTCAATTTATTTTTCCTCTCCCGTGATTCCCCCTATTCCTCCCCATGGCCTAGTTGTCCACTTGGTCATTTCGAAATGTTTTCAAGGGTGGAATATTTTAATTCCCACCCAAACAGTTTCTATGCAATATGTTCAATATATATATATATATTAGACAACCGATCCATTTGAGATTTGGGTTAATCACGATTTTTGTTTTTTCTAAAATGTCTGAGTTGGATTTCATTATGTTTCATTGTTTACATTTATCTAATTTAATCGTTTTATATAAAATTATACACATATATACAGTTTATATAAACCAATTATGTAAACCTTCATTTGTATCATAACCCTATGAGTTTTTTCTCATTTCTCCTCTTCTCAAAACACTTCCAAACTTGATATCACTTGATAATAGGTATGGTTTTTATGTTTTTTAGTTTTGTGTTTTACAAAATTAAATGTACATATATAAGTATATAATTTTATTATATAAAAAACCTATTATGTTTTATATTTTTTTGAATGATGAATGTTTTTATTTAAATGATGATATTTTTTATTGTAATTTATGAAAGGGTAATCTAACATTAATTTTGATATGTAAAACCCATATATAAAATTCCTATATATATGATTATATGTGTATGAACAAAATAATTTTAATTATAATCAAATTTAGGTATTCATAAAACTGATTTTATTGATTAGATAATGATTTTGATGTATATGACACTTATATGGAATTATAGAACCTTATTTTGGATAATAAAATCCCATATATATACTTTTAATATATACAGTTTTTTATAATGATAAAAAAATAATTTATTTTTGATTTTTCAAGTGATATTTATCAGTAATTAGCTTATGTTTTTATGCATGTATTACTAGTAAAAGGGTTTACTAAGAGTATTTTTGGGTTGCTAAACAAATACATGTATGTATAATTATATATACATATTTATAATGTATTTAATACTACTCTATTTAAGCTTCATTTATTCTTATTATAAACAACGATTTGTATCCATATACATATTATTTTAATTCGGATTTTGAAACTCACATTTAAAAATAAGTACCAAAATTACATATATTCATGTTTGAATGATCAGAAATCCAATTTGATATTGTCATTCAAAAACTAAACTTTCTTTTCTTGTTGTGTGCATAAATATTTTAAATAAAGTCATTACTTTGTTACTTCAATTGATATTACATGAATTTCAACTTATAATTTTAGGATAAATAGTTTTAAGTACCTTTGTTTCATATTTACAGAAAAAAATGAATAGTGAAGAGTGTTTGAGTGTTTATGCATCAATACATCACATGAAATAATTATTTTAAATTTATACATCTTATATTTCAATTCTTGATGAGTCATCCACAATGAATTCTTTTAGCTATTTAACTTTATTATTTAAACTATTTAACACTTCTATTTATCACTGCTTGGGTTGAACATGAATGGTATCTATCTTGAAATTTAAAACGCATATTTTAATACATTAAATGTGTACTTACATGGAACATGGGTTTTAAAAGTTATTATTTTATGAGAAAAAACCTAGACAATCTATTATCAATTTATCACTTATGATAACTTATGAATTATGTTTTTAATTATTCAAAGTGGTATGGGACACTTTGGATAAGAGACACAATTTAATCATTCAAATTGGTATGGGACACTTTTAATAAGAGTCATTATTTAATAAATCAATGTGTTATGGGACGAATTGACTCAAATACATTTTGAAATAAGAGGAATTCATTTGAAATATTATTTGATAGGTGATTCCCTCTATAGCATCTTGATGCATCAGAAGGTCCCATGAGACAAAATAGGTCATTTCATAAGGCCTTCATGGAATGATTATGTAAGGACATAGCATGAGGCCTCGAAAGAATGTTTTAGAATTCCCGACATATAATTTCCCCCCAATATGTGATTAATATTTAGTTGACCATGTGACTATTCATCTAGTAGAATATCCTTGGATAATAATATCTTACTTATGATAATCGTAACAAATGCACATGGCATAGTCGAGTATGTAATTTGAAATCCATTTATAAAGAAAGGGTTTCATATATTTCAGGGAATATAATACAGAAGGTAATATTACATATGTCATATCATGAATTCCAATTTATGTGATATGTGAATAATGATTTTTCATCTTTTGAAATTCTAAGAAATAGTTATTAAATGTGCTAAATTTTGTACCTTCACCCTTGAATGTCACCCTTAAATTAGTTTGATAAAATCATGATTTATATGTAGAATTCTAAGAATTTTTTTAATAGAATGTGTACTCTGATATATGTTTTATTTGTAGATTTTAAATAAATGTATATATTTTTATTTAAGAGATTTACCTAAAAATTATTTTATGTAAAATTTGAAAAATGATGTTGAAATATTTCAAGAATATCTATTTCCTTTTAAGAAAATGTTTTGTAATTATTTTAAAAGAATTTTTTAAAAGGAATCCCATGAATTAGTTTTAAACCCCATTACTGGTAATTCTTGTGCTCACCCTATATTTGTAATTTTTATAGGATAAGTATATTTTTTTAACTTTGAGTTGTTCTATGTGGTATCTTCTTTATGAAGCATATCCTGTTTAGTTTTGATGAAAAGAATCAGTTGTTTCTAATTTTCTAAAAACCAGATTGGGAAGATTCTATATGATGGAATATGATGTGTAATTTTTTCAGAATTTTGTTATAAAAATATTACACACTATGTTTTAGGCACCGACTCTGGGCTTCTGCAGCCAGGTCCTCACAATTACTCCCTTTAAATATTTTCGTGTGTATGATCAAAACCCATGGTTATGTTGTCTTATTTCCTTTCATGTATGGATGATGGTCATGAATTCCTTTTAGACATGTGTCTCACATCATTGAAATGATAACATACTAACCATCATGTTAAATACTTAGCAATATATCCGTTTACGTTTTCCCAACTTATAAAACATTTCTTTTAAGCCAGTGGAACACATTGTTCCCTTATATCACTTCGGTTGTGGGTTCAAGACCCATGACCTTGTTAGATATAATAGGTTGTCCCCCACCGTACATGATATCATTTTTTTCATGAATATATATAATAAAAATATTCATAAATTGAAATAATTGATAGTTACATTATCATCAATGATAAGATAATCCATAATGGTTAAAAATTCCTGTCACTGTATTTCCATAATAATTATTTAAATTAATAAATAACATTTTCATGAAAACGTATACAAAACCCAAGGGTTTTATTTTTATAAATATCCCTCAAAATATATTTAATATTTTTAAAATCCAATAATATAAAACCTCAAAAGATGTTTCTATGACATTTAACCTATGAAAAAAATTAAAATCGTAATCCTTTGATGGTATCCATAATTTATAAGTGAATGATAAATTTATACATATATTCTTTCAAAATTAACACTATCCTTTGATTTTTATTATTCTTATTACCAAAATACCATTTCATAAATACATTTACTACAAAATTCAAGAATCCAAATACATACGTACATTATTCCATTCGATTAATCCATAAGAATAGTATATTTAATTCCATCCTCTAGGGGAAAAACATTAGTTTAGGTAATTGACATTGATATTTACCAATTTCCCACAAATGTAAGACATTAAATTCAAGGGAAACTCATTTCTCTATTACCTTTGTTACCAAATTTAAAACAAATTATCCTCTATTTTATATATTCTTTTTGGTTTTTATTCCACCCCAGGATATGTATAAAATTTGAATAAAATTTCTTATATGTTTTTTACCAAAAACATTCATAAATGTTTATTTTACTCACATTGGACCTATTAGAAAACTCATCAAATATCACATTGTTAAAAATATGTCGCTATTAATTATCAGGAATAAACACATTTTCTTTATCCATTGTCATCATCCTATTTAGTTTCTCATAATCAGGGAATTGTAAATCACATTAAATTTTAACATGATTCATCCTAGTTTTATTCATTTACTAAAATGATAAAACATATTATGAGAAATATTAATCACTGTGGGAATCCACATGTCCATGAATAAATATTTATATTATGTCTAAATTGTGAATCATTTTTATTAAATCTATCAAACCTTGGGATTATCCTAGATTATTCATGGAAATTATTCAAATACAACACGATTCATAATAAAGTGATTTTGAATTTCTGAAAAAATATCCCCCACGTGTTTCAAATTACATTTTTAGAAAGTCATGTCATCCTGCACTAGGTGAAGAACCATCCTTGCTCAATATTCATTTTTTGTTTTTTTACCATGAGGCATCTCTGTGGCATAGCTACATCTACATATATTGTCTATAAAATTATATAATTTCACTAAACCCACATTATCTCTACATTATAAAAATTCCATGAGATTTTCTAATACTTTTACTCATCCTTAGTAATATTAATAGAAATATCCCTTGACATATAATTATTAATATCCCTATGGATATCACTAATTTTTTCTCATAATAATTTTTGATGGAAAACTATTCTGTTTTTATGATACCAATTTTATATAGCCAAACATCTCATACATGGATTATACATCTTTTTAGATTAATATTCATTACATTTCACAAATAGATCCATGTGTACTATATAGTGTTTGTGTATTTGAAATTTGAAAACACAATCATCTTATTTCAAAAAATATCTACAACGTTTCCCATAAAGTTTGGATGATGTAGTACTCTTCATAAACATACTATACATTAATACTTTTTCTCATTACTAGGGGAAAGGAAAAATAGAAATGGGTGAGCTCAGATGCTTTGTAAGTGTTCAAGAGGGGGATATCAAAAAAATCATGAGCATTATGGTATGAGAAATTTATAATTATATTTGGAAACAATACCCTAAATATCATAGTTCATAGACATGAGTCATGGTATAATTATTGGTTGTTAAAAATACTTGAATCATAGTGTAATCAACGAATATGTTCCACAAGAATATAAAATTTTCATATGTTATAGATTTTTTGAATACACATATTTATAGAAAATCATTTCATTGATATTCAAGACTCATTGGAAAAACTATCATAGTGTAATGGGTTTGTAAAGACCCGTAAATTCCAAGGAAATTTTTTTCTTACTTTTCTTTGGAATTTTTCAAGATCGCAGTTTCTGACGGCGCCTAATTCCGAGGCCCGGTGTGCCCGGAATCAATTTCCGAAGTTTGGCTCGGGTACGTTCAGTGAACGGACGAGCAGGTTTTTCTAACTTTTGAACCGGTGCATGGAATCAAATTCTGAGGGCACCGATGAAATCGCAGTGCTGGTATTCGCTTAGAAATGCCTATTCCGGAGTTGCGTTTTCTCGAGTGTGGTTTTTAAATTTTCGAGAATAAGGTTAAGAAATAAAATAATTTTTCGACAACTTTATTTTATTTTACTTAAGCCACTTGGAAGACACTTGAAGCCACTTAAAAGAGGGTTAAACTGAGTTGAACCGGATAGGGTACTATCCAGAAATATCCTACCCTCTTGGTAGGATATTTGTGAGGTGGGGCCCGCACGAGCCCCGCCGTTTCTTTCTGCTAAGTAACGCACCCGCAAAAACCCGTCATTATGAAAGTCAACTGACGCGTTTTCTTAAATTCTTAACAGACCATTTAATTGGGCGGTTTATTTCGTAAATTAAATGAGTTGTTTCTTACGTTGAATTAATTCTACAAATTAATGGTTCGTTTCTTATCTTTTGAATTTCAAATGTTTAGTTGTGTAAATAAAATAAGGCTTAAGCTTATTTTATTTTGGGTTGGTCTCCTTTGCCGCCTTGAGAGATTTTGAGAAGCTCTCTCTATCTTCTTCAACCCTGACGAAGAACACGAAGAACACTTAAGCTCTGACGAAGAACGCCGCTTCTCTTCTTCGTAGCCGGTGTTTTTCCGAAGATCGACGACGCCGCTTCTTCGATCTTCTTCCCGTGTCAACGAAAGGAGACGTCATTTCTTCCTCGGACTATCTCCATCAGCTTACGAAGCTTCTCCAGCAACGTACCTCTTCGGACGCACCTCGACGTCAACGGAAACGACGTTCGATTTCCGTGACGCCCGACCTCCGCGACGCTAGTCTTCCGCGGCTTGATTGGCATGCTCCGCTCTTGAAACCGAGGTAGGGGATTGTTGATATTTTATTTATTTATTTTCCATTCTTGATTCTAGAATGTTGAACTTCAAGGATAAGGGATTAAATGTAATTGTTTAACGAGATGGGGGCTCGGACCGCACCAACACGGCCGAACCCCCCTCCTATGTTCATAATTGTTTCCATGCGGATGGAACGGGATGGCGTGGTGCCGTCGCACCACGCGGGAATCGCACGACAATTATTGCGCGGCGCCGTCGCGCCGCGCCGTGGAAAGAAATTCAAGAACGCGACGCCGTCGCGCCACGTCAAAAGAAATCAAAGGCGCCGCGGCCGGAGTGGGGCCACGACGGAGGGGCGCGGTGACGTCGCACTGCGCCGGATGACAAGGGCCGCGGCCGGTTCCGGGCCGTGGCGGAGCTTGGTGACCGGCGGCCAGCCGGGCCGCCGGTGTCGGAGCCGGAAAGGGACCGGCCACTGTCGGTCTCGTTGAGGAGGAGCCGGCCGGCCAGGTCGGGCCGGCCGGAAGGAGGAAAAACCTGGGGAATTTAATTCCCCCGGCCAGCCAAAATGGCCCCCCATAATGGGGGGGGGGGGCGTGGTTCACAAAGCGGGGGGCTTTGCCCCTGCGCGCGGCGCGCATGCGGCGCCCAGGCCGCGCCGCCGCGCCGGGCCGGATTTTCCGAGCCGGGCCAGGTCGTCGGGCCGGGTCGCCGCTTGGGCCGGGTCGACCCGGTTCAGCCGACCCAGGGGGGGTCGCCCCGGGTCGGCCCGGGCCCAGACCCCCAGTTTCGGACCACTTTCGGTCCAATGCACGTATCTTGGGCTACGGGCCTCCAAACGACTCGCTGTTAGCGGCAACACGATCCTTGGATTGAGATGATCGTTTCGGTATACTATACTCAAGGTGCACCTTCCTTTTCGGGAGCCTACGTGGTTAAAACTCCATAGTTAAGCGTGCTTGGCCTAGTGTAGTGATTAGGATGGGTGACCTCCTGGGAAGTTTCCCAGGGTGGGTGTGAGACGGAAAGGCCAATAACTAACAGACCGGGCGTCCGATTGACGCGCCGTCTGTTTCGTTGAGTTCCTCTAAGTGAGACGGATCTTTTGGCTTACTCCGCTCGAGGTTTGGATGCCGACGGAGCGCGGTAGGGTTGGTTCGCTCACAAAATCAACCGGGCCCCTGGAACGAAAACGCCAATAACTCTCAGACCGGGCGTCCGATTGGCGCGCCGTCTTTTGCGTTGAGTTCCTGTTGACGATACGGAACTTTTGGAATCCTCCGCCCGAGTTTTGGATGCAGATGGATAGTGGCCGGGTTGGATCGCACCGAAATCGAACCGGGCCCCTGGAACGGAAAAGCTGGTATCTTTCAGACAGGACGTCCGTTTGACGAACCGTCAGCGACGTTGGTGATCTCGTCGAGAAACGGTCCCTATGAGTATACCCTATAAGTGTTCGGGGTACAGTTGAGATACGGCCGGGTTTGGTTCGCTCACGAAACCAACCGGGCCCCTGGGACGAAAAGGCTAATAACTCACAGACCGGGCGTCCGATTGACGCGCCGTCTGTTGCGTTGAGACCCCTAGGACGAGGCGGTCCTTTGAGATACTTCTTCATGGGACTTTGAGAGATACTTGGAGTATCGACTTGTGGCTCGTGGAGCGGACCCTCCTAGAGATGAGCATACGGAGTACGGAGACCGTGTAGCCGGCCGAGACCTGAAGACTGCTTGTCCGATTCGATTCGGAGCGACTTACGTAGCCCAGTGGGGAGCACTACTTTCTGAGGTGGCAGACCCATACCGGAGGAGCACTACTATGTGAGGTGGCAGACCCGCGGTACTCGACAGGAGGAGTACCTCTGTAGGCTATGAGGGGGGAGCACTACTGTGTTGGGTGGCAGACCCCGGCGGGAAGCACTACTGTGTGAGGTGGAAGGCCCGCGGTACTCAACAGGAGAAGTACCTCAGCAGTCTTAGGTTAGTGAGCAGTACTTCGGAGTCGTGACAGGACCACTGTACACTCCAGAGACGGAGCTCTTCAGCAGTTATGGTTTCGATAATGAAAATCCTGGTTTGATCTGAGAATTTTGACCTTTGTGTTTCCTCATGGTTGAGATGGGTCACTTGATAAATTAGGTATATGTATGGGAATATACCAGGGTAGTGGTTATCTGTTGATTTCACAATCCTTGTGTTTCCTCATGATTGAGATGGGTTACTTGATAACTTAGGTATATGTATGGGCATATATCTAAGTAGAGGTTATCTGTTGAGAACTTCTTGTGGCCATCCTTGTTGGTTTTAGTGAGACCTTGAGGGTCTCGGGGTCCCTACTGAGTATCATTATACTCACCCCTGCACGGGCTATGCCCGCACTACATTGTGTTGGTTTTAGACGACGGACAGCGTTGATCGTGGTTGAGGCTTGCAGAGCAGGACGGTACCTGGAGGTGGACCACTGGGCGGGACGTGCTAGAAGCGGACGGCGGGACCCGAGGAGCAGTGGAGCTATCTGTACCCACCCTTCAGGTGGGATTTCCAGTGGACAGCTCGGTGTAGCAGCTTTTACTTTATAGTTGCTATTTTCCCTTTCGAGTTGTACTTTACTTCCAGTTTGGGTTTGTATACTGGTCCATTTACTTTTATGCACTTCAGTTGTACTCTGTTTTTACTTAGTGTTTACTTTTCTGCTTGCTTACTCTGTGGTTCTTGTTTACTTTACAAAGGCAATGCCTTCCCTTTTTACCGGGATTTACGCCTTGGTGCTAGTCGCCAGCCCCTGGCCTATGGAAGGCGGGCTTGGGGTAGTCACGGCACGGGCCCTGAGGACGGGTCGTCACAAATTAGTATCAAAGGAGTTCAGTTCTACCGCAGAACTTATAACTCTGATGTTTCTTTCTGTGAAGCAATAGTTTTAAGAGTATCGAGTGTGGTTTTCAGTTTAGGGAGTCCAGTGTTGGTCCGGGCGGCCGACGTATCCATACACCAGGATCCTGACAACTGATTTCCGACTTTGTGCACGAAAACACTGATTGCATGTGTGTTTTCAGAGGTTTCCCCTTAAAACAGCTCAAACCAGGTCAGCTCACCAGGTATAATCTTTTGACCATGTTACGTTGTTTCTTTTAGGATGCCTTTTCATGAACGACCAGCTAGAGCCCAGAGGGATATGTGTACTGACATCATGTCGAGCGATGAGGCTTCGGTACAGGGCCCTCTTGCAGTTGAGGCACCAGCGGAGGCACCAGCGATACTACCATACGTTGGGCCACCGATGCCACCAGCCCCAGCAGTAGGCGATGCACGCCACTTGAGTGTGCTGCACGAGTTCCAGCGCCAGAGGCCACTCAGGTTCCGGGGAGAGACGGACCCGCAGGCGGCTGAGGATTGGCTGGAGGCTATGGTGGGAGTTTTCAGGCTAGTGGGGACGCCGACAGATTTCATGGTGATCTTTGCTGCCATCCTTCTTCTGGCAGCAGTAGGCAGGTGGTGGAGCCACTTGTTCCAGTTTTTTTATGGGATGGCCTTCACATGGGAAGACTTCGAGACCTTCTTCAGGGTGGAGTTTGTGCCAGTAGCTCTACACCCCGAGCGTGTACAGGAGCTTCTTCCCTTACCGCAGGGTTTTCGATCAGTTGTCGAGTCATCTGTGGGCAGTAGACAGATGATGCAGAGGTCCAGGAGGACCAGACTAGCAGTTGGACGATCTCAGGTTTTAGGATCAGTGGTGCGGGGCACCCGGGGTGGGGTCAGAGCCAGGCGTGCCAGAAACAGACAGTGTTTCTCCTGCAGCAGGAAGGGTCACCAGGCACGTGACTGTACGACCCCCCGCACGGTTGATCAGCGGGTGTTGGAGGAGCCACCGAGACAGAAGCAGCGGCGGGTGCTTGAGAAACAGCCGAGCAGTGGACAAGGTAGTAGAGCTCCGGGAGCAGGTGGACAGGAGAGGAACTAGTAGATACGTCCTTTGTACTTCTAGTTTCATGTTTCTTTTGTATTCGTGTCTTTGTATTATGAGCTCTAATAATAAAAAGACACTTTTCTTTTGATGTTTTCTTTCCTGTCCTTTTTGTTTGGTTGATACTGAGTGGTCCCGGTTAAACTATTGACTTGACCCTCACTTTCGAGATTTCTACTGGAGGAGACCCGGTGAACTCACACTAATGCCGACAGTGTGACTCGACCCTTGGAGGCGAGAGTGACAGTTGGATCTCTTTGTAGTTACGTCGAGGCCTTATGACGTCATCCATGGCATGAATGCATCATTTATGTCAGGATTGATTGTATTAGGCAACGAATGTGGTTCATCCAGGGGATGAGACCGGATTTCTCTTTTCGGCAAAGAAGAAATCATAGAATCTCTTGTGAGACTAAAGGAGGCCCAGGACATCCAAGAGAGGATAAAGACTTCACAGTGCAGTAAGAAATAGGAAACCGGTGCCAGTCTTAGAGACTCGGGCGTGTTAAATGTTCCAAGAAGAGGAAGATTAAAGGAGAGATGAGTCTACGAAGCAGCAGAAGTGGAGGCAGAGCTAGGAGAGCATCATGAGGTGGTGTACATCATAACATGGTACAACCACCCGCCTTAGTTATTCCCTCCAGGCTCAGGGATATGGAGGGAGGAGGAAGAGTGCGGCTGCATGCGGTCAAGGAGTGTGAGCCAATGGCTCTAGAAATGATTCAAGGGACAGTCTGTGTCCACTACTAGCCGCTGTAGTAACGGACGTCGATATGAATCATTCCTTGCTTTCACAAATCTTGTTCCAGACCTAGAGTTTCCGGTAAGCCGTGGACTTGACCCTCACGTCTGGAGATACCTTGGGAGGAGACTCGATAATCACACTTATGCCGACGGTGTGGTCAGACCCTCAAGGCAAGAGTTCTGGTTGGAATCTCTTGGTGGAAGCGTCGAGGCCTTACGACGTTAGTTTGAGTATGGAATGGTCAATAACTGTTCATACTCAAATTGACGGTTTTAGGCAAACGTCGGGATGGGTTTTCCTTGGTCGGCGGAAAAGGAAACCCCAGGCAGCGCAGGGTAACTCTTGCACAGGAGGGTGTGACCGATCACTCTTGAGTCGGTCAACCTTACCCATGTAGCAGCTGTCGTTTTGAGTTCCAGTTCTAACAGAAATGGAGACCTCTGGAGTTCGAGGATGACGACCACGTCTTCTTACGGGTCTCACCTCGACGAGGTTTACAGAGATGTGGCCAGGGAGGAAAGTTATCTCCGAGGTTCAACGGACCTTTCTAGGTCCTCAGCTGGGTAGGCGAGGTGGTTTACCACTTGGCCCATCCACTTCAGTTTCACTAGGTGCACAACGTTTTCCACGTATCCCAACTGAGGAGATACGTGCTCGACCCCTTCGCATATCATCGACCATGAGGAGCTGGACGGTGGCGATGAGGTGACTTCTACGGAGGTTCCTGTGGGGATCGAGGATTGACAGGAGCGGATCCTAGGAGGATGGTCAATTCCTCTTGTGCACTTTCTTTGGAAGCGCGGGAACCTCCAGGTGAGCACATGAGAGTGGAAGTTTCAGATGCGTACTCAGTACCACTTTGTTTCCCTAAGTTTGTGGTGAAGCTTTACGGGGACGTAAAGACCTGTGATGGGAGTAATGTAAAGACCCGTAAATTCCAAGGAGATTTTTTTATTAATTTTCTTTGGAATTTTACAAGAACGCAATTTCTGACGGCGCCTGATTCCGAGGCCCGGTGTGCCCGGAATCAATTTCCGAAGTTTGGCTCGAGTACGTTCAGTGAACGGACGAGCGGGTTTTTCTAACTTTTGAACCGGTGCCCGGAATCGAATTCTGAGGGCACCGATGAAATCGCAGCGCCGGTATTCTCTTAGAAACGCCTCTTCCGGAGTTGCGTTTTCTCGGGTGTGGTTTTTAAATTTTCGGGCTTAAGGTTAAGAAATAGAATAATTTTTCGACAACTTTATTTTATTTCACTTAAGCCACTAGGAAGCCACTTGAAGCCACTTAAAAGCGGCTTAAACTGAGTTGAACCGGATAGGGTACTATCCAGAAATATCCTACCCTTTTGGTAGGATATTTGTGAGGTGGGGCCCGCACGAGCCCCGTCGTTTCTTTCCGCTAAGTAACGCACCCGTGAAAACCCATCATTATGAAACTCAACTAACAAGTTTTCTTAAATTCTTAACAGACCATTTAATTGGGCGGTTTATTTCGTAAATTAAATGAGCTGTTTCTTACGTTGAATTAATTCTACGAATTAATGGTTCGTTTTTTATCTTTTGAATTTCAAATGTTTAGTTGTGAAAATAAAATAAGGCTTAAGCTTATTTTATTTTGGGTTGGTCTCCTTTGTCACCTTGAGAGATTTTGAGAAGCTCTCTCCATCTTCTTCAACCCTGACGAAGAACACGAAGAACACTTAAGCTCTGACGAAGAACGCCGCTTCTCTTCTTCGTAGCCGGTGTTTTTCCGAAGATCGACGACGCCGCTTCTTCGATCTTCTTCCCGTGTCAACAAAAGGAGACGTCGTTTCTTCCTCGGACTATCTCCGTCAGCTTACGAAGCTTCTCCAGCAACGTACCTCTTCGGACGCACCTCGACGTCAACGGAAATGACGTTTGATTTCCGCGACGCCCGACCTCTGCGACGCTAGTCTTCCGCGGCTTGATTGGCATGATCCGCTCTTGAAACCGAGGTAGGGGATTGTTGATATTTTATTTATTTATTTTCCATTCTTGATTCTAGAATGTTGAACTTCGAGGATAAGGGATTAAATGTAATTGTTTAACGAGAGGGGGGCCTGGACCGCACCAACACGGCCGAACCCCCCTCCTATGTTCATAATTGTTTCCTTGCGGATGGAACGAGATGGTGTGGTGCCGTCGCACCACAGGGGAATCGCACGACAATTATTGCGCGGCGCCGTCGCGCCGCGCCGTGGAAAGAAATTCAAGTCGCGCCACGTCAAAAGAAATCAAAGGAGCCGCGGCCGGAGCGGGGCCACGATGGAGGGGTGCGGTGCCGTCGCACTGCGCCGGACGACAAGGGCTGCGGCCGGTTCCTGGCCGCGTCAGAGCTTGGTGACCAGCAGCCAGGCGGGCCACCGGTGTCAGAGCCGAAAAGGGACCGGCCACTGCCGGTCCCGTTGAGGAGGAGCCTGCCGGCCAGGTCGTCGGGCCGGGTCGCCGCCTGGGTCGGGTCGACCCGGTTCGGCCGACCAAGGGGGGGGGGGGGTCGGCCCGGGTCGGCCCGGGCCCAGACCCCCAGTTTCGGACCACTTTCGGTCAAATGCCTGTATCTTGGGCTACGGGCCTCCAAACGACTCGCCGTTAGCGGCAACACGATCCTTGGATCGAGACGGTCGTTTCGATATACTATACTCAAGGTGCACCTTCCTTTTCGGGAGCCTACGTGGTTAAAACTCCATAGTTAAGCGTGCTTGGCCTAGAGTAGTGATCAGGATGAGTGACCTCCTGGGAAGTTTCCCAGGGTGGGTGTGAGACGGAAAGGCCAATAACTAACAGACCGGGCGTCCTATTGACGCAACGTCTGTTTCGTTGAGTTCCTCTATGTGAGACGTATCTTTTGGATTACTCCGCTCGAGGTTTGGATGCCGACGGAGTGCGGTCGGGTTGGTTCGCTCACAAAATCAACCGAGCCCCTGGAACGAAAAAGCCAATAACTCTCAGACCGGGCGTCCCATTGGCGCGTCGTCTGTTGCGTTGAGTTCCTCTTGACGATACGGAACTTTTGGCATCCTCTGCCCGAGTTTTGGATGCAGATGGATAGTGGCCGGGTTGGATCGCACCGAAATCCAACTGGGCCCCTGGAACGGAAAAGATGGTATCTTTCAGACAGGACGTCCATTTGACGAACCGTCAGTGACGTTGGTGATCTCGTTGAGAAACAGTCCCTATGAGTATACCCTATGAGAGTTTGGGGTACAGTTGAGATACAGCCGAGTTTGGTTCGCTCACGAAACCAACCGGGCCCCTGGGACGAAAAGGCTAATAACTCCCAGACTGGGCGTCTGATTGACGCGCCGTCTGTTGCGTTGAGACCCCTATGACGAGGCGGTCCTTTGAGATACTTCTTCGTGGGACTTTGAGATACTCAGAGTATCAACTTGTGGCTCGTGGAGCGGACCCTCCTAGAGACGAGCGTACGGAGTACGGAGACCGTGTAGCCGGCCGAGACCTGAAGACTGCTTATCCGATTCGATTCGGAGTGACTTACGTAGCCCAGTGGGGAGCACTACTTTGTGAGGTGGCATACCCATAGCGGAGGAGCACTACTATGTGAGGTGGCAGACCCGTGGTACTCGACAGGAGGAGTACCTCTGTAGGCTATGAGGGGGGAGCACTACTGTGTTGGGTGGAAGACCCCGGCGGGAAGCACTACTGTGTGAGGTGGCAGGCCCGCGGTTGTCACGACCCGACCCAACGGGGCTCGAGCCGCGACTCCCCAAGCCTACCTCCAATAGGCCAGGGGCTGGCGACCAGCGCCGAGTAGGCTATCACACACATGGGAGGCATTAGCCTAAGGTACCTGTACACACGCACCCACATACACCTCCATGCAACAGTGCAGAGATATAGAAACTGAGAAGTAAATGCATGCATACAATCTATCCCAAACCAGAGTGCAACAGCAAAAGTACAAGGGAAAAACAGGGTCCACCAAAAGAAAACTACAAAGCGCGTCCAACCTGCTCTGAAGAAGGGAAACGCTGCCACAGACACCCGCCGGAAAGCTCCCTCGGCACAGCTCCGGTAAACACCCCGGTCTACTCGCTCACTAAGCTCCGCCTGCTCCGGGTCCTCCCGGGACTCCGACAAAAGGCCTGTGGTCTGCACAAGACACAAACTTGTGCGGGCAAAACCCGTGCAGGGGTGAGTATAAACATACTCAGTAGGCACCCCAAAACCCAAAACCCAAGGGAGCAACTGAAAGGCAACAGTCCGCTCAACCCAGCCAGAGGGAACCCAGACGAGAGAGAAACTCCATCTCGTGACCATCCTTGGCTAAAAACAACTAGTCAGCTCAGCTCAGCTCAGGTGTATGCCCATACATACACCTTGAACAATCCAGATATACACAGCTCACGCCACAAAGCCACAAGAGGTACCGACCTCATCACCAGCAACTGTCCACAACCAGGAGAGTACACCACGAACCCTGTCATACCAGATGACACTCATCCGAGAGATACACTCCATCGGAATACTCGCAAACATCACAGACGCTCACCCGAGAGACCACGCTCATCGGATATCATCACTGAGGAAACATCGTTGAAACAACATAACCACCAAACTCCTCGGAGAGGGGATCGCCGCTAGGGTCCGCTAGGGGGATACCAAGACCCACTCCGGTATACGTAGCTCTCCGATAGGGGATCACTCCCAGGGTCCGCTGGGGGATACCACAACCCGATCTGGCATACGTAGTTCTCACAGATAGGGGATCACACCCAGGATCCGCTGGGGGATACCACAACCCGATCTGGCACTCGACAGAAGCTCCACACTCAGATAGAGGATCATCGTTCATATAAAGATGGTCACGACGATACCGGAACCCTATCTGGTATAACTCGCGATGTAGGGGATCGAACCGACAATGCCGCAACCCTACCGAAACCTCGCGCTGAGTAGGGGATCGCATAACCAACGATACCGCAACCCTACCGACACCAAGCGCTGAGTAGGGGATCGTATAACCAACGATACCGCAACCCTACTATAAACATCATGCTGAGTAGGGGATCGTAAACCCGACAATGCCACAACCCTACTGTGCACGACCCACCGCGTAGGGGATCATATTACTGATGATGCCACAAACCCTACGGGGTTAACCTGCTAGATAGTGGATCGCCACCTGTAAATAAGCGGTCACAGCGATACCAAGAACCTGATCTAGGGTAAAGATGCTAGAGGATCCACTCCGGGCCCTCCGGAGGGATACCACAACTCTAACAGTTTAAACATCCCATCGAGAGGATCACAAACCCATACGAAGGTTGCGATACCACACGAACCCTCGTAGGAACGAACCAAGGGAGAACCCTCAACCACTGCTGGTCCAAACGTCGCTAACCCGAGCGACTCGCCCCAAAGCCACACTGCGCACCTCCGAAGTCAAAACTGAGGCCATCATCGCGTTCCACGTGGAAAAACACGCAGGATAGGTTGTTTACTCGCCAGAAACGGAGCACCGGTGAAAACGACACTATTCACCGTAGCTAGCTCGTGCGGGGCCCACACAATGATCCCGAAACCCATCGGGCGGATCACACCACGGCGATCCCCTCAGAAAAACAAGCGGAATCGACTACTCGCTCGCCCAAAACGGACACCCGGTGAAAAAGGTACTATTCACCGAAGGCCGGCTCGGGTGGGGCCCACGCCTGGATTCCGAATCTCAACGAACGGATTGCACCATTGCGATCCTCTCGGAAAAACACACAGGATCGACTAATCATCCGTCAAAATCGGACTCCTGGTGCAAAAGCTGTGTTTCCCCGCAAACGCCAAAACCCGGCCTCGTGGGGCCCGCACCCCGTTCGCAGTCCCAACACCCGGAAACCATCTCAAAAATTCTGTCATACCATCAGGGTCCCAATGCCACTGACGACACGTCAATCGGACGCTCTGGGTAGAAGTTACAACGGCTGGAAGTCGTAAAATAATAAAATAATATTATTTTATACGACGTTTCTAGCTCCCGGGCCACAATCCCGAACCTTTAAACCCTCAAAGTAAGTTCAAAAGGTCCGTCTCGACACAAGGAGCGCGTCGCCGCAAACGGCTCGCAAATCGGAGTTACGGTTTGCGAGTTACGGGGGTTTAAAGAACCCCAGGAAAATCCTGGCCGGACCACCGCCTGCCTCGCCGGAAACCACCGCGCCGCCGCCGGATTCCGCCGCGCCGCCGCCGCCGTCGCCGGAAACCGCCGCGCCACCGCCACCCTGCCTCGCCGGATTCCGCCATGGCCGCCGCGGGTCTCGCCGGAAAACTGGTTTTTTCGCCGGAAAACTTCCGGGAGCCACCGGGAGCACCCCGGTGCTCCAAATTCAGATCCGAAACATGTTTTGGAAACCTCAGGACCCAAACTATACAAATCTTATGAAAATTTGAAAGAAAACAACACAAAAACGGGATCCGGGATTGTAAAACTCAAACCGCCTACCTCGCGGGCGAAACGCCGACGTTCTGCCTCAGATCTTTGCTCCCGAGCTTCCGCTGCGTGCTCCTGGAACGTCTGTCGTCGAATTCTGAGCTCGTGGGTGCTCCGTTTGCTCGATTTGGCGGAGTGGCGGCGAAGAACGACGAAGAACGGCGAAGAACGATAAAAGGGGGGGGCGCTGATATTTATATCAGCCGCCCATCTGCGCCAAACCAGCCTCGGACCCGACGCCCGATGCGAACAAAAGTAAGGTCACCCCTAGGGTAAACACGCCGTTCTGAACGCAACGGCGGTCTCAGATTTTCCTTCCGAGACTCCGTTCATAAGTTATTCGAGCCGACGCTCGCACACCAACTTGTCACATATTTACGGAAATGCCCCTGGTGGCGTTTCTCACCGCAGGCCCGCACCCGCAAAGATTACACCCCGCCTAGGGTAAACGGCACGTTCCGGACGCAACCGTGCCCTCAGATTCCCGTTCTGAGCTACCGTTTAGGAGATATCACACCCCCTCTACGTGCATAGTATAAAAAACGTAATATTTTTATAAAATTAATTCCAGGCACACCGGGCCTCGGAATCGCACGCCGTCTTCGCGCCTAGATCTGTAATTATGCGTAGAAAAATTCCAAAGTCTGATAGGGCCAAAAAAACCCGAGTCGCTACATCCTCCCCCCCTTAGAACTTTTCGTCCCCGAAAAGCCCTAAGCACAAGGAAAGCGAATGGACTCTCAACTGGGTCTCACACACCCGCGAGCTCACCAACAACAACCACTCAGGGTCTTACCAACGCCCTGAACAAAACTCGAGCAAGCAACAAAAGGAAAGAGTACCGCTAAACAGTGTCTAACAAACTACTGCAGTAAGTAGAAAAGACACAAGGCGTACCTCTATCCATCTGTGGTGCCTCTGGGTTGACTGCCTCCAGGGCATGCAACTGTCCTCTCCCTCGACCACTAGCTCCCTGAGCTTGGCGTGGACCACCTGGGGGTGGGGGTGGTGGCAACTGGTACTGTCTACCACTGCCTCCCGCTGCACCAGCTCTGACGCCACGTCCGACGCCCTGCGGACCTCCTTGCTCGAGACGCTGCCTCTGCCAAGGCGGTCCATCGACCGGATCCCTCTCAGAAGCACGTCGGGTCAGACAATCTCTAGCTAGATGTCCCTGACCATCGCAAGTGTAACACCGCCTCTCCTGCGGCTGACCAAAACTGGCCTGCGAGCCCTGTGAGCTCCGAGGCTCAGATCCCCCATCCTGGGGTCGCCTCCTGAAACGTCGGCCACGTCCAGACCCCTGAGTCTGACGTCGGCTACCAGATGTCGATCCGACCGACGAAGTCTCAGCTCTCGAGTGCCCAGCACTAACAGGGGGAAACTGCTCAGCCAGAAAACTCTCCACCACCAACACTCTCTCCAGCACTCCAGCATAGGTGGGCAGACACAAGGAAACCACACCTTCTCGGATATCCCGGCGTAATCCCTGCTCGAAGGTCCGAGCCCTAAAGAACGGGTCTCGAACCATATCCAGGGAGTAGCGCGACAGGTCTGTAAACCTCGCTGAGTACTCCGACACAGTCAGGCTCTCCTGTCGAAGCTGTAGAAGCTCTTGGATCCGCACTGACCTCAGCGTCACCGGATAGAACTCCTCCCTGAAGAGCTGCTCAAACTCTGCCCACGTGAGCGTCTCCTCGTCATGGGACTGCGTCACCAAACTCCACCATCGCCCGGCAGAACCATGCAGAAGGCTCGCCGCTAGGACTACCATCTGATCTGGAGGTGTCCTCACTAGGCGGAAAACTCGGGTGACTGCCTCAAGCCAGTCATCAGCTGCCTCGGGGTCTGGATCACCCCGAAACCTCAGAGGTCGCTGCCTCTGGACTCGTGCAACGCACTCAACCTGTGTGCAACCTCGTCCTGCACCGCCGGCACAACCAGCTGCTCGACAGGTGGTGGCTCAACTGGCAGACCACCTGGAGGTGCAACCTCAGAACCTGCGCCCTGCTCCACAGCCACTACACGGGGCGGGTCATCAGCACAATCCTGCTGTGGAACCCTCGCTGGCTGTCGTCGTGGAGGCATCCTGAAATACATTCAAGACACACCACAGTCAAAGAGTATATCTGGAGAGCTGACTCAAGAAGGACAAGGAAAACCCAAAACCCAGTCCTATATGATGCATGTACCATTATGTCCCCGCGACCAGTGTACGAATGTCCCGAGTCAAAAGGCAGGTTATCAGAGTCCTGGTGTATGGATACGTCGGCCGCCGCACCAACACTGGAGTTCCTGGCCTGAAAGTCGAACTCGAAACATCCTAACACTACCGCTATGCAACCCAAAACAAGCTCACAGCTAGACCAGCTACGCTCAGAGATCCCAAAGGTGGAACCTCCTCTGATACCACTCTGTCACGACCCGACCCAACGGGGCTCGATCCGCGACTCCCCAAGCCCGCCTCCAATAGGCCAGGGGCTGGCGACCAGCGCCGAGTAGGCTATCACACACATGGGAGGCATTAGCCTAAGGTACCTGTACACACGCACCCACATACACCTCCATGCAACAGTACAGAGATATAGAAACTGAGAAGTAAATGCATGCATACAATCTATCCCAAACCAGAGTGCAACAGCAAAAGTACAAGGGAAAAACAGGGTCCACCAAAAGAAAACTACAAAGCGCGTCCAACCTGCTCTAAAGAAGGGAAATGCTGCCACAGACACCCGCCGGAAAGCTCCCTCGGCACAGCTCCGGTAAACACCCCGGTCAACTCGCTCACTAAGCTCCGCCTGCTCCGGGTCCTCCCGGGACTCCGACAAAAGGCCTGTGGTCTGCACAAGACACAAACTTGTGCGGGCAAAACCCGTGCAGGGGTAAGTATAAACATACTCAGTAGGCACCCCAAAAACCCAAAACCCAAGGGAGCAACAGAAAGGCAACAGTCCGCTCAACCCAGCCAGAGGGAGCCCAGACGAGAGAGAAACTCCATCTCGTGACCATCCTTGGCTAAACACAACTAGTCAGCTCAGCTCAGCTCAGGTGTATGCCCATACATACACCTTGAACAATCCATATATACACATCTCACGCCACAAAGCCACAAGAGGTACCGACCTCATCACCAGCAACTGCCCACAACCAGGAGAGTACACCACGAACCCTGTCATACCAGATGACACTCATGCGAGAGATACACTCCATCGGAATACTCGCAAACATCACAGATGCTCACCCGAGAGACCACGCTCATCGGATAGCATCACTGAGGAAACATCACTGAAACAACATAACCACCAAACTCCTCGGAGAGGGGATCGCCGCTAGGGTCCGCTAGGGGGATACCAAGACCCACTCTGGTATACGTAGCTCTCCGATAGGGGATCACTCCCAGGGTCCGCTGGGGGATACCACAACCCGATCTGGCATACGTAGTTCTCACAGATAGGGGATCACACCTAGGATCCGCTGGGGGATACCACAACCCGATCTGGCACTCGACAGAAGCTCCACACTCAGATAGAGGATCATCGTCCATATAAAGATGGTCACGACGATACCGGAACCCTATCTGGTATAACTCGCGATGTAGGGGATCGAACCGACGATGCCGCAACCCTACCGAAACCTCACGCTGAGTAGGGGATCGCATAACCAACGATACCGCAACCCTACCGACACCAAGCGCTGAGTAGGGGATCGTATAACCAACGATACCACAACCCTACTATAAACATCATGCTGAGTAGGGGATCGTAAACCCGACAATGCCACAACCCTACTGTGCACGACCCACCGCGTAGGGGATCATATTCCTGATGATGCCACAAACCCTACGGGGTTAACCTGCTAGATAGGGGATCGCCAACTGTAAATAAGCGGTCACAGCGATACCAAGAACCCGATCTAGGGTAAAGATGCCAGAGGATCCACTCCGGGCCCTCCGGAGGGATACCACAACTCTAACAGTTTAAACATCCCATCGAGAGGATCACAAACCCATACGAAGGTTGTGATACCACACGAACCCTCGTAGGAACGAACCAAGGGAGAACCCTCAACCACTGCTGGTCCAAACGTCGCTAACCCGAGCGACTCGCCCCAAAGCCACACTGCGCACCTCCGAAGCCAAAACCGAGGCCATCATCACGTTCCACGCGGAAAAACACGCAGGATAGGCTGTTTACTCGCCCGAAAAGGAGCACCGGTGAAAACGACACTATTCACCGTAGCTAGCTCGTGCGGGGCCCACACAATGATCCCGAAACCCATCGGGCGGATCACACCACGGCGATCCCCTCGGAAAAACAAGCGGAATCGACTACTCGCTCGCCCAAAACGGACACCCGGTGAAAAAGGTACTATTCACCGAAGGCCGGCTCGGGTGGGGCCCACGCCTGGATTCCGAATCTCAACGAACGGATTGCACCATTGCGATCCTCTCGGAAAATCACACAGGATCGACTAATCATCCGTCAAAATCGGACTCCTGGTGCAAAAGCTGCGTTTCCCCGCAAACGCCAAAACCCGGCCTCGTGGGGCCCGCACCCCGTTCGCAGTCCCAACACCCGGAAACCATCTCAAAAAGTCTGTCATACCATCAGGGTCCCAACGCCACTGACAGCACGTCAATCGGACGCTCTGGGTAGAAGTTACAACGGCCCGAAGTCGTAAAATAATAAAATAATATTATTTTATACGACGTTTCTAGCTCCCGGGCCACAATCCCGAACCTTTAAACCCTCAAAGTAAGTTCAAAAGGTCCATCTCGACGCAAGGAGCGCGTCGCCGCAAACGGCTCGCAAATCGGAGTTACGGTTTGCGAGTTACGGGGGTTTAAAGAACCCCCGGAAAATCCTGGCCGGACCACCGCCTGCCTCGCCGGAAACCACCGTGCCGCCGCCGGATTCCTCCGCGCCGCCGCCGCCGTCGCCGGAAACCGCCGCGCTGCCGCCGCGCCGCCGCCCTGCCTCGCCGGATTCCGCCATGGCCGCCGCGGGTCACGCCGGAAAACCGGTTTTTTCGCCGGAAAACTTCCGGGAGCCACCGTGAGCACCCCGGTGCTCCAAATTCAGATCCGAAACATGTTTCGGAAACCTCAGGACCCAAACTATACAAATCTTATGAAAATTTGAAAGAAAACAACACAAAAACGGGATCCAGGATTGTAAAACTCAAACCGCCTACCTCACGGGCGAAACGCCGACGTTCTGTCTCAGATCCGCGCTCCCGAGCTTCCGCTGCGTGCTCCTGGAACGTCCGTCGTCGAATTCTGAGCTCGTGGGCGCTCCGTTTGCTCGATTTGGCGGAGTGGCGGTGAAGAACGACGAAAAACGGCGAAGAACGGCGAAGAACGATAAAAGGGGGGGGGGGGGGGGGCGCTGATATTTATATCAGCCGCCCGTCGGCGCCAAACCAGTCTCAGACCCGACGCCCGATGCGAACAAAAGTAAGGTCACCCCTAGGGTAAACGCGCCGTTCGGAACGCAACGGCGGTCTCAGATTTTCCTTCCGAGACTCCGTTCATAAGTTATTCGAGCCGACGCTCGCACACCAACTTGTCACATATTTACGGAAATGCCCCTGGTGGCGTTTCTCACCGCAGGCCCGCGCCCGCAAAGATTACACCCCGCCTAGGGTAAACGGCACGTTCCGGACGCAACCGTGCCCTCAGATTCCCGTTCTGAGCTACCGTTTAGGAGATATCACACCCCCGCTACGTGCATAGTATAAAAAAACATAATATTTTTATAAAATTAATTCCAGGCACACCGGGCCTCGGAATCGCACGCCGTCTTCGCGCCTAGCTCTATAATTATGCGTAGAAAAATTCCAAAGTCTGACAGGGCCAAAAAAACCCGAGTCTCTACAGCGGTACTCAACAGGAGGAGTACCTCAACAGTTTTAGGTTAGTAAGCAGTACCTCGGAGTCGTGACAGGACCATTGTACACTCCAGAGACGAAGCTCTTCAGCAGTTACGGTTTCGATAATGAAAATCCTGATTTGAGATGAGACTTTTGACCTTTGTGTTTCCTCATGGTTGAGATGGGTCACTTGATAACTTAGGCATATGTATGGGCATATACCTGGGTAGTGGTTATCTGTTGATTTCACAATCCTTGTGTTTCCACATGATTGAGATGAGTTACTTGATAACTTAGGTATATGTATGAGCATATATCTAAGTAGAGGTTATCTATTGAGATCTTCTTTTGGTTATCCTTGTTGGTTTTAGTGAGACCTTGAGGGTCTCGGGGTCCCTACTGAGTATCGTTATACTCACCCCTGCATGGGCTATGCCTGCACTACGTTGTGTTGGTTGCAGACGACGGACAACGTTGATCGTGGTTGAGGCTTGCAGAGCAGGACGGTACCTGGAGGTGGACCACTGGGCGGGACGTTCTCGGAGCGTACGGCGGGACCTGAGGAGCAGTGGAGCTATCTGTACCCACCCTTCAGGTGGGATTTCCAGTGGACAGCTCAGTGTAGCGGCTTTTACTTTACAGTTGCTATTTTCCCTTTCGATTTGTACTTTACTTCCAGTTTGGGTTTATATACTGGCCCATTTACTTTTCCGCACTTCAGTTGTACTCTGTTTTTACTTAGTGTTTACTTTTCCTCTTTCTTACTCTGTGGTGCTTGTTTACTTTACAAAGGCAATGCCTTCCCTTTTTACCGGGATTTATGCCTTGGTGCTAGTCGCCAGCCCTTGGCCTATGGAAGGCGGGCTTGGGGTAGTCACGGCACGGGCCCCGAGGACGGGTCGTGATAGGGTTCACCCCCCACACCATCATAATAGTAATGGTTCACTCCCAAGACTATCATACTGTTCATGGTCCCCTACTAAATATTGTTCACTCCCCATTACTGTTCTGTTATCTAATGAGATATCAATCATTATCCAATGAATTTAACGGATATATATGTCCCTACATAAAATAATAAAAATCATACATATGAGTTCCATAATATCACAAAACCTTCATGATATTAGAACCCATGAAATTGAAATGGTTTCGTAAATATTTTATTATAACATAACCCTTATAAAAAACCATGTTTCATTATAATTTCAATATTTTGTAAAATAATAACCATTTCAAATATAAGTGTGTCTATAATAATCTTATCATGGTATAACCCTCTAAAAATAAACTGAATTCATAAAGAAGTTTTAATCATAATCATAAACCACCTAAAGAAGGAATATGAAGGAAAATGTTAGAGAAATTTCTATATAGATCATTAGAAATATCAGAGGGTGACATCTTAAGTATAAAATGTTCTTGAAATATCGTTATATATTTTATTGATCAAATTTATATTTCTCTATGAAAATATATTTTCAAAATGAAAAAGTCATTAATAAGTTTTTTAATCATTTTTTAATAATCATTGAACCATATAAAAAAATATTTAATAATTATTTATAACAAATCATATGAAAAATATCTATTCTTTAAAACCAAATTTTCGAAACAAAAAAATCAGAAAACATATTTGAAATTAACTTCTGTGAAAACAACAATGAAATTTTTCTTATATTATTTAATACAATGTATGAAAATGACATTGGTATTTATATTTTTTGTCATACTTATTAAATCAAGCATTTCATTCATATGTTTTGTAAAATAAAAGTGGGAGTTGATTTGAAAGTGAACCTAAGATTCCATTATATTTTTTTTCTAAATATACAAAAATGTTAAAATATAACTTTAGTAAAACATTTGGATAACTTTAAAAACATTAAAAAAGAAATTTCCAAATTTAATTTTGGAAGAAAAATAGCGTTCATTCGAAGAGAGAAACAAAGTCAGTTTTCATTAAAAACAACCTTATAAACTACTGAGAACATAAAGAGAAGAAAATTATGGTCAAAAAATATTATCATTAAATTTATAAAATATAAAAAAATATATGAGAATTTTCAGAGATGAGTCATAATATTTCACCATCAAAAGCATAATAAAAAACAATACAAGTAAATTATGAGATTGCATCATAAAACCTTTACAAAATTTGTGTCTTTTGAACCATAATCCCATTGAAAGATAGATAATTAAATTGAAATGTAAATATCAATAATTTTCATTGTAGTTATAATAAAATACATTCATGGGTAGTATATATTCGATGTAATGAATAGTTGGGGAATACGTAATGTGTCTCAAAGAAGTAAAAGGGATGAAAGATATCAATTACTATAAGTTTTGACATAATCATTTAATGTTATAAAATCCTAGATAATAAAAACAATTTTATTATAAATAAATTATAAAAACATAATCATATTTATCATACCATTTATGATTTACTTTTGACATTCCATGACTCATTTATGAAAAGTCATAGTAAAACATATGTTTCGGGTAATATCTACTTCATTTTCACATATGTTTTTTGGTATTTTTATTCAATTTTAATTTCTACCAGTTATATAATTTTAAACTTTTAACCATGATATAATAATAAATAATATTATTTATATATTTAATTATATTAATCCATTAAACATAGTGATAAAAACTGAAATACACTATTCATAGAGACTGTAGGATGTACTTGCACTAGAATGTTGTTTCAATTTTGTGTATGTATAAAATTAAGGACTTGAAAATAATATAATAAAATTATAAAATCACTTATAATTCATATATATATAATATTAATTCATCAATTATTTCGTAATTTCATTAAAATATTTGGTGAAAAATCGATCAGACTTCTTCATGAGGTTATTGTCTGTCATATACATGAATGGAGTTACTGTATATTCCACAAAATATTATAAAAGAAGGAATATGTGATATAAAAATAAAAAATAAATAAAATTATGTTAAAAATATCATATATATTAATTTAATATATTTGTATTACCATTCATGTAAATTATAAATGAAAAATCATAACATTGATTCATGAGGCGGTAGTTCGTCGTACCCATGAGCGATGTTTTTTCATTTTCCAAAGGGTTAGGGGGAAAGAATATAAATTGTCTGTTAAATTGAAGATCTATAATAATTTCATAAATTTCATTTATATAAAATAAATATTTCTTTTTATCAATGGGTGATAGGTGGTGATAGAAACCGAATAACACCAGTTCATAAAATGATCGTCCACCATACACACGAATAAAAATTTTGTATCCCAAATGAGGGAAGTTCATATCATTTTTCCATCATGAGAAGAAAATAATAACATATCAATATATGGATGAATCTATTTTTATTAAATCATAATTTTTTAATAATAATTTATGTAGGTGTATGTATAATTTTGAAGTAATACTTGGTTATGGGAATTCCTTATTCTCTCAACACATTGTTTATCTTTTCAAAAGAATCCTTACAAAGATCATTTTTTGACCAAAATAATGATTCTAGGATGATAAGAGATATAAGTTAAGTGACTTTCAAGGGACATGGTTAAACTAATGGGTTTTGAATGTGTCAATAGTATATGATTGGGGGTGTCCTTTTATAAGTGGGTGAGAGAACAGAGATTGTACTTTTAGAAAGAAAAAAGTTAACTAACATTTTATCACATTCCAAAAGGGTATGAAAAGGTTTATTCTCAAACTTTAGTATTTATAATGTTTATATATGTCGATATAATATTGTTTTAAAAAATATATAATTCATTTTAACAATTTTAATTTTAGTTTAACCATACATAAATCTTTTTTCATGTTGACCATGGTCAATGATTTTTATTGACCTTACTAACCATAATTGTTAAAAATTAAGTTAAAATTATTATATAAAATTAATTATTTATATTCAAAATGTAAAATCAGTTTTTTTAAATTAAATTTAGTGATGTGAAAAAATTTAATATAAAATCAATAATGTAGAGGGACAAGAATTTAGGTTTCCAAGGGGAAATGTTTAAAAAACAAAAAAGTTTTTATATAATAACTCAATATGAAATTGATTCAAATTCCTTAAATTGGGTTAATATATATAAAAATGATCCAATTATACATTTATAAAATTATTTTAAATTATATGTATTTTGCAAAATATTTGAATGAAAATGAAATTTTCAATAAAAACCCATATTTTTCTATATTTATGAAAAAATTAATTATTTCCAAAAATCCAAATATATTCACTAGAAATTATGTTTAAGATTTATATTTCAAAAAAGATGTTCATTTTTTGAAAATTATTTTCCTTAATTTATAATAATAAAGGATAAAATAATATTTAAAAGGCTTAAATACTTGTTTTTAGAAAAATAAACTTTTTAAACATCAAATTAGATTTATTCTTAACTCTTATCAAGATAAAATATAAGTTTAAAGGTCATAATTTTATAGAATTTGTAATATATTAGTGTAATGAAAAAAAACTTGATTGGGTTAATTTATTTAGGTAAATTTGTGTTTTTCTATATAAAAATATATTTTTGGAATATGAATTAATTTATTTACATATAATTTTTTTTCTTTAATAATTAATTTATTGAAAATGAATTAACATTATATACATGTATAACCATATATTTTAGTATTTTGGATAATTTAATTCCAAACCACAATTCTAGTGGCTATAAAATAAATATAATATTAAATAATAAATTTTTATAGCTTACCATGTTTTGTTAAACTCAGTGTTAGAGGTTAAACAAGATGAACATGGTGTGTAATGTAATTAAAGATAAATTTTTTTTGATTCTAAGTCTTCGAAAACATGGTTAGACATGTCATGAAAAATATTGAAAAAATTTCTTTTATTATAAAAAATATTTCACCAAATCTTTCTATGTTACATGGTTGCTAGCTTTAGATGTGTTTATTGATTCAGAATTTTGGAGATAAAAGTTATCAATATTATCCTTCCACATAGTCACTAACTAGCTACAATTCACACATCTATTTTTTTAATACTAACTTTTTCATCACATAAGAGGGAATTTTTTTGGTGAATGGTACATTGAGGCAGATAAATTGAGACTATAACCACATAAAATATAAGTTATTTCAGCACAGGTGGCTGGAATATTCCTTAATGTGGATCAAATGGTAACTCCCTCTTATTTTCCTCTAGTGGTATACCTATAATGAGATGTATTTCTAGATTATTTCTATAGTTTGTCTCCACACTGTGGAGTAAATTTCAATACTTATGTGAAAAACTATATCATCTCCACACTATCAAATTGCACCAACTAAGTTGAAAGATATCAAGGTTTATCTTCATTATATCGGGGATAAAGGATTTATAATATCAATAACTTCCACTTTGGAAGATTTTATAATTTCCATAAAAAAAGATGATTGTGTTCTTTGAATTTTTTAAGATTATTGAATGTAAAATCAGATCTCTATAAAGAATAACATCATAATTCCATGAATATATAACTTTATATAAATTTAGTGGATCATAAAGATTTTTAAATATTGATAATTGTTTTTACTAACATTAGCTTCAGTTTAGATAATATAATATTTATAAAATATAAATTAGAAGTATGTATTGGTTATATGAGTATATCATTATTTCAGTGAGACTGAATAATGATATTGTAGTGTTCATGGACATCATAAATAATATTGTTCACCCATTCATGGATCACTTCATCATTTTGATCATTGATGACATCCTATTAAATTCCAAGATATTATAATTTCATTCTAGGAAACTATAGATCCTATCAAGAACCCTTAAAGCACTTCATTATTATTCCATGTTTTCAAATTGTCACTTTTGGATAGTTGAGGTACAATTGCATCACTATGTAGTCACTAAAGTATGAATATATTTTGATCCAAATAATCATGATGAAGTTATGACTTCTTCAAGTCTAAAAAAAGAGTCTGATGTATAGTTTTTTCTCATGTTGGTTGTGTATAATTCAAGGTGCATTTTGTATTTTTCTAACCAATAATAACCAATGACAAAACTAACTATGAAATAACTTGTTTTTGAAAGGAAATAATAGAGTAATTTTTTTTGTATCTCATGAAAGAATATATATTGGATTAGATTCAGATTCATTACATACTAGGTGTATCATTTTTGTGTATTTCAAGGAACATGAAATTTTATTGGGAGTAGTTATAATATAGGTAGATATATTATTTTCTTATGGGAATAATCATAGAAGACCACATGAGTGGAACAACAATAATCATTTTTTTTAGTTATGTTTCATACATTTAAATTATGGTGAAACTATCTATTAGATGAAATATTTTTCATGTTTACAAACCACTAGAGTATATTTTATGTCATTTTATAGTGTGACAAGAATCATTTCTAGAGTCAATGGTAAGATTATATACATACATTATACAAGGAGACGTAGTATTATCCTAGAAAATTTAATGTTGCTATAGGTGTGTTGAGAATTATGTAAAATATGTGGGAGAAAGAAAATAAGAATGATGGAGGAAGCTCATTGTTATTTTTTTTACCTTACTGCTATGAATAGCTACGAATAAAATGGATTTGGTTTGTTTTCCCTAGTGACAATGTCCACATTGGTTGAATAATTTAGGGTAACTGAATAAATTGATCTAGAGTGAGTCGCGATATGTGAGTGGTTGGTTTTGGGTGGTTCAATTATAGGTATGTATTTTTAAAAACATAGAGTTCTTATAGTTCGTGGTAGGGTGATGGTTCCATTATTAATTAGAGTGGAGTTAACGAAGACTCTATTTCATTAAAATTTATAGTTAATATATGGTTAACCTATGTGTATCAATATTTTAAAAGGAATTTTCTAGTGTACTTCCATAAAAAGACATAATATCTTTTGTTTCATATATTTTGAGTTGTTATAAATTCTTGGATTAGAATCTAAGGCCTGATGGGTCTCTCTAGTCACTTCCAGAGCCTAAATAGAAGTGATATTATTTAAAAAAACCTATTCGAATCATTTCTGAGTACCTCATGATGTCTAGAGACAATTGTTTTTGGTATTTTATTGTTTGACTAAGGTGTATCACTTCATACCAATACATGTGATGTAATCAATGAATTAGCTATGTGAAATTTTTGTTAGATATATCATGTGTTATTTTGGAATACCAAAAACCATGGTATCTAGTAGAGATTTGATATTACCTGATCATTTTGGAAATTATTAGATTATTCAGTAGGTAGTCAATTGAATAGATCATGACCTATCATACTTATACCAGTGTGACTTTATCATAAATGACCAATACATTAGGAGATTTATAGCATATATAATTGAAATTTGAGGAGTTCGGGATGTTTGATTAGCTAGATTGGAGTTTTCCTATAAAAAATATTCAAACCCTTGATTATATATGTGTATCTTAAAGGATTTGTATGGGTGTCCATATCATTTAAATATCTACTAGAATGATTTAGGTGAATCAGTAAGATTTATGGAAAAGTTGGTACATGTGGACATGGAGGAGGTAAGGTTACATTAAAAGTAGCGATATGTAGATCAAATTAGGCATAAGTATAATGGTGTCTAACGGAGGAAGCCATTGGAGTTCACTATGGTAAATAATTTATTATTATGGGTTTATTATTCATTGCATCATTACCATTTATGGTGTGTGGTAATGATTGCAACATGGTATGATGGTTAATTAGAGTTCTTTGAACGCATCCAGTTAATGGATGATCAGATGGACCATTCTATACAATATCATGTTATGTACAATATGTTTAATGTGTCTTATCTTTAGAAGTATATCCATAATCCTACATATGTACATCACTAGATGTTTATTGAGTTTGTTATTGTTGCATATTATTTAGGGTGTACTATTTGATTATTTATCCAGAGAAAAAATGTGTTATAAATAATGAACATTCCTCTTAATGTGGATTCATGGTGGTATGATCCTTTTTTGGATGAGATGTGGGAGAGGGAAATAGTTATTTGGGAATGGTGGAACTTTTTATTCAAGAATGCATCCAAGGATGCATCTCAGTGGTGAGTAGTCATAATATGGGGGGAATAGTTACACATATACTTTTATATATTCTCCTTCCCAATTTCAATATATCTTTAGAAGTTAGTTTAATATTTATAGAGGTAGGGTATAGGAATTTAGTTTGTCAGAATCATATTGAGGTAGGCCTAGGGATCCTGTAATAGAATTTTTCACTTCAAAAGTCCCATATATCATTCTATGGATTTTAGGTAGTTCTAATTAAACCTAGTAACTACCACTTATCTGGTGGGGCTCATAGGTAGACAGGGAATTCCTAACAGCCATCAGCCTACTAGTAGAGCACACATAATTCTATTACCATCATTCATGGCTTAATAAGGGCCACTGAATTATGTGGGATTTTTTATAACCCAATACTGAAGAATTTTATATCACATTATATTACTCACTTGATTCATATGTACCTAGGATACCCCTCTCATGAATTTTTCTCCTTCTGAACTATTCTAATTCCAATGTTCATTGTAGGGACATCTAATTGGTCTTATGTTCTTTATTTGGTGTGTTCCTTATTAATCAAGATCAAATTTCCACTCCTATTAATTATTGAACCTGACTAGATTTCGATTTTCATGATTAAATCTATGAGTTTAGGATTGGTCTAATAACGGAATCATTTAATGATGATAGAATCAGAACCCAGATTCAAGGAAATGGAATCAATGAAATGTTTAGTCTATGGTCATTGTCAAAAGAAGATATTCTTAGTTATGTTTGACCATGAATAGCCGTATGGATGGTCCTCCATCTCATTATTGGTCTAGGGATTCTAAATCATGTTGAATTGATTTTAGTTCTAGGTTTTAGTAGTTTAATTTTTGATTTAATGGTGACCATACCCATAAATCAATGGTTTACAGAATGATGAAATCAATTAACCTTATTAATTGTTTTATATGACTTATTATAATGATTTTGGAAATTCATGTGTATCCATGTTAGAACTATATTGATGATTTTTCACATGATGTGTGTGTGTGGCCTTATAAAAACCTTTTTTTGATGTTTTACAGTATATTTTTTGTAATGACTGTGAATCGTTTTTATTATGAAATCATGTATTTTCTATCCTCCTCTATAAATGTTTCATGTGTTTTACTCTATATATTTCTTAGTCATTATATTTTATCCCCCCCATGAGCGGGATTATTGAGATATCAATTTGTGAAACCATAGGATATCCAATTCATAAGGTTGTATAAAACATATTTTTTTGAAAAATCTTATTTTTTTAGGGAATGGGTCCTATATTTTCGGTTTATATCCCTTTTTTCATTATGGGGAAATAGGTAGATCTAGTCTTTTAGGAACATAAATATATATTTTTCTATTGTGACAAACATTATACTGATATATATTCTATTTAATATCATGTAATTCAAAATTATATATATTATGATCATATAATAAGGGTTGTTTGTTGTCTCCTACATGTTCTTTTACTCACAACTTTCTTAGGTATTTCATGTGTTGTAAGATTTCATGATCTGGACTTGGTGTATGGAAAGATCCATGTAGTGGATATTTGAGTGGGTTTAGGTATAGTAAGCTGATATTCTATGATACAATTTAGTGTAAATATCTGATACTACTTTTAATTATATGATTTACATAATAATTATATATTTTAATTTTGTTTTGGAATATGTATCTATGATGTTAGGTTGATAATACATGGGATACATATATATATATAAATATGTATGTTTCTACATTAATTATTTATTATTTATTTATTAATAATTATTTCTTATTTTTTATATCTTCCATTGTTTCACTAGGATTTAGCAAGTACCGAAGCCATAGTCTCACCATTATTTTACATAGAACCACATCGATAGTAGGAAATCATTTGTGTGTGGATATTCATGCATAATTTCTTATGGAAATCAATCATTGACTTATTTTTTTGGGTAATGGTGTTACAAATATAATAAAAAAATTATATTTTTAAATTATTACAATTTTGGGATTATAAATTATTCCATTTCTTCCCACTATTTTATGTTGAAAAATGTGTCACTCTGTATACGTGAAAACTCACACCTACAAAAAGGGATGTATTTTTTTCATATAGTATTTTATTCATTATCAGAATATATTAAAATTTTATTCCTGAATTTAATTCCATGTAAATAATATCATAAATCTTTTTAAATAAGGAAATTATTCTAAAATATACTTTTTTTAACCATACTCACTAATAGATTATATATTATTCTTATTTGGGTTGCATTATCAACCTACTTGAACAATGGTATGAATTTCATGCAACTATGAACATTGAATTTCAAATACTGGTGTTGTTATACAATAATTATTAAATAATATTTGTTTTATTGTTTTTTAAAAGGCTTTATGAATACAATTTATAATATTGGTGTAAAACATATTTATTCCTTACTATTTACTGAAATAATCTCATCACAAACATCATCATCTTGAATAATAAGAAAAATACTTATGAAATGAAATTATGGATTCATAAATAATTATAAAATATATATTATAGTACATATAATTATCTATAAATGATGAAATGAGAATCTATGATCAATAATCAACCTAGCCATTATAAAACAAATGGTAATCAAAAAATCAAAACAAATATCATCTAATAATGAAAATAAAATATTACCATCTAATATATTTTTATTAAATGGGTATAAATAAAGGTAATAAAGTATTATAGGTATGATGAATTTTATAAAATAGGTGATTGAAATAGTTATTTTTTTTAGATGTAGTTAGAGAACATAGGAATAATAATTGTTAAAATAAAGGGTTTTTTGAAAAAAAAATGTATTCAATGAGTTGTGATTGTTCTTCGTGATCATCAATCATATATGATTGGATTATTCCATTTCATAGTATTATGATATATTTTGTAAATTATAATTTGTGATCAAAATTCTCCACTTTTAATGTCCATTTAATATTATTATTACATCAGCAATATGAATATTTTTTAGGGTTTTTCCCATGATTTTATTTCATCAATTCTTGTTTTCATATTTTAACCCAATTTTACATGTATATAGAAGATATAATACTCAAAAACATCTATTTAATTTTTAATTATTCGTTCATAGGTAATAAATGTATATTCTTTAATCCCATATGATATCATTTTTATTCAATATTTACTAAATTTAAAATGGGTTTTTAGGAATCATCTTATTTTCTTGATTCATAATTATTCCCCTCCAATATGGTTCTACTAGATGTTTTTCACCTTTTCTATGGTTATTTAATAATATTTTTTTATGGAATTTTATTGATTGATCAATTTTACTAATAAAAATTAATTATGGTAAATGTAATACAGACCAAATCCAAATGACATTATTTTATTCTGTATCTATATTTACCCTTACTGTTAATGCCCTCCTTTATAAATTTAAAATATTTTTTTTACATTTTGGGGAGTTTCAAAATTCATATTGAAACTTTTTCTAAAGGATTGTTTATCACGATGTTATCTATGTGGGTTTCAATAAATTTATTTTCAGAATATAAAAAATGGTTTCCCTTCCCCTGTTAATTATTTAATAATCAACTCCATATTTCATATGGAAAGCCTTTACATATTTTCAGGGGTCCATAATAAGGATTTAATTCAATGATGTTTTCAAATATTATTTCATGGTACCTTATTGAAATTAAATTTGGATGTGATTCCTAATTTCAGATTCTTATTACAATATTATGAAATGTTTTCTAAAATTTATATTCATGGAATCACTTTGATTTTATTAACTAATGGATTTAACTCAAATGGGGTTATGCTTTATGAGAAATCCTAAAAATTTCAGTTTTAATTAATCCTTTTGGTGGATTGAATTCATGTATCAATAAATATAATCATTAATGTAGGTTTATGTGGCACCATTTGAAAATGATATATATCCCTTTTAATTTCAATGGTTTTTGATGATTTGAAAAAAAAATTATATCTTATAGAATATACATACATGAATGCTGATATAATTGGTTCTATATCATGCTAAAATGAATTAGTTAACGTTTTACAAATCACGTTCTCTTAATATATTGTTGATTTAATAATGCATAATCCATATTCAATTGTAGGTTTATAAAACCTATGTTTTTAATAGACCATTGGTTTTTGAAACCTACATCACTAACTTCCCATTAGTTTATAAAACCTAAGTCATTAATTGACCATATGATTTAAAACCCTTTATATCTAAAGGATAAAATGTTAGAAAATTATAAATCACTTTTGGGATGCATGTTTTTTAAACCGTAGTCACTAATATATAGTAGTTTAGAATAAAATATATCAATTTTAGAGTATATGTTTATCATACCTATGTCAATAATTGTCTATAGGCTTGTGATTCATAATATGTCATGTAATAAATCCCTATGGTAATAGTTTTTCTATTTTTTATTATTATGAAATTTTTATATGTAGTTATATATCATTATAATTATAATTATGTTACATGAATTATGTTTACTCACTCATACATCCGCACTCTTATTCCATGGTTTTTGTTTTATCATTTAAGATTACCTATATTTTAATAAAGGCTTATAGACAAATGTTATTCTTCCAAGTTATATATAATATAATATTTATCAAATGTTCATTTTTCCTTGTATAATTTTCATATTAAAGTAGATGAAATGTTTCGGAGTTTTTCAATTACTGGGTGATTAGGATCACCATATTCTTATATTTTTGTTTCCTAGCTTATGAAGACGCATATAACATATATAAACTCAATGTGGGTAGATTATAGAGAAATCCTTGCATGTTTTATAAAATATTGTTCTTATATAATTAGTTCTCAATGATTATAAATCTCTAGTCCATGGGATGGAGAATTTATTTTTGATATATAATTTTTAGCTTATGTAAATGACATAAAATAATGATAGGTTGGTCTCACATTATTCCAGATTCAACGATTATTGAATGTGTTCTTAGAATAAAATATTATAGTGTAGTTATAAACTTCCTTAGTTAGATTAAGCACATGTATTAGATATTTTTTAGGATAATTCTATGGATTTTGATGGAAAAAAATTAATAAAAATCCTTGGGATAAGTCTATGAATAGGATCACACCACACAGTATTAGTAAATTATTGATCATGTGGTTTCATATAAATAAGATCACTACCAAGATATAATCAAGTGGATGCACGATCTTCAACAAAGAAATATAGTATGGGAATCCATGAGAGGGCTATATTGGGTAATAACATAATCAAAACTCATTTTTCAGGAAATATGTCTAAGTGTACAACAAGAAGGAAACTCCAAGAGTTAATAAATTAAATAATTCACATTTCAATTTGGAACCATTATGAAGAATTTTTTTATGTTATGGAATTGTATTATTAATAAAAAATGAATCCATCCTGGAAAAATAAATTCAAAATTGACTGTGATTTAGATTGAACTGTTTGATACTTAGATGGTTTCAAAGAGTAATTCTCTTTTAATATGAAATAGTCAGTAGATTTTATATGATTAAATTATTATGTTTTTATTTCTTCATCACTCTTATAAACAAATTTTTGGTTTCAAAGATGAATTTATCTATGAGGAACCAAGTTAATAAAAAATGTGATGGGAGAAGAAAAGATTTTCCCAATAAACTACTGATAAATATAACCGTTTTTTTAATAAGTTGGGTTATTCCTAACATTCTATCATTATTTAGGATTAAAAACATGGTATTTTTTTAAATTTTTATTTACCAAAATAAAATATGGATGGAGTTTCATAGGAGATCAAGTTATAAAGAAGAAAATGTAATAGATAGTCAATTTCATTTATAACTAAAACCCAATAATAGTAACCTGGGTGAATATCCAAAAGGAACTATAACATGTTTAATATATGGTAAAGGTGGGAAATATGAATCAGGTTTATATGAACAAAGAGAGAGTTTTTTTAAAATGATAGAGAAAAATATTATTCATCTAAAATATCCAATAATGATTTGATGTTTTTGATGGTAATAATTTCGGCATTATCAAAACTACTTCATGAATCCAAGGCATTATGTTAGAAATCAACACTATGAGACTCTTATAACATGGTGTCCTAGAAATTTATATGAATTGAATTCTATGGATTTGTATAATGATAAATACTTGTTTCAAGGATCACTTATTCTTAGTTATATGTTTTCATATGTCTTTTTTCATGTATGTTTTCACCAACTATTACCTAATGAATGATAAATTATAACACATGTGGCTATAATTATTTAATCTACTGTACATGAATCTCCTTCATGAATTGAGGGATTATGTTTCATAAAAGTCTTTGTGTCCTTACATTAAATGTTTTTTATTTTCTATTGGGAATGTATTAGTAACATCTTCATAGAATTCATTATAATTATCAAATAAGGTACTAAAATTACATATTTTCAAAAAATATATTATCATATATTTTTTCAAGTATGATTTTTGACCTCTTAGAGAAATATAATTCTATTATATTATTAATGAAATTTAATTATGAGATAATATTTTCTTAAATAATTATAGAAAAATCAACATTATGATGTACATATTTTTATTAAAAAATAGATACTCCCTTAGCTTTTAAGGTTGGTATCTCTCTAAATTATAGGTTTACTTATTTCTTTCTTTAATATATTTTTAGTTATTTAAACAAGTAAATGATAACAAGATTTATAAAGATACTATTTATTTAACAGGCAGAATGTATCAACTCATGCTATCAGTATATATCATTAATAAAGATGAATAATATGTTTGATAGATTTATAGACACAAAACAAAAATATAAAAAGATAATTTAAATATTTGAGGATTATTATTATGAAAATTATAGTAATAATATAACATATAGTAAATAAATAGTTTATACTTAGCTTAACATGGGTATATTTAGAGGAAAAAATAATAATATGATTGTTCCATCTCAGATAGAAATATTTTTAAAAAATTAAATATTATCCTAAGGAGTAACATTAATCTACTTTATAATCATATTTAAATATTAAAATTATTTCAATTATAAATTAATATAAATTAATATTTTGAAAATTTTACAATTCATTTTTAAATAAAATAAAATATTCTTTATACTTTTTTCTATAATTAAGAATGTTATTATTGAATTTTAGAAATTATATATATTAAAATGAAAATAATTTTTGAAATCACAATTTCCACAGTATTGTAGGATGATTTGTTGATATTTTTCTAAAAAAGATGAATTTTAATTTAAATAGTGAAAAAACTATTTCTACAACGACTATCCTTTTTATGAAATTAAAAAATCACCAGAATGACTTGATTATTAATTAAAAAAAATATTTCTTATAAATTATAATTAATGCCTTTAAATATGAAATTGAATTTATAAAACCCATTTATTAAATTTTATAAATATAAAAAAATGTTACCTTATTAAAACTAATTTTAGATATATCCCTTCTAATTATTTATCCACATGGTATAATTTTGTTTTGGATTGTTTTAAATTAAAAATAATTCTTATATAAATTATATTAATCTAATTAATGTAATTTAAATCAAAAAAAATAAAATTTTTATCTTAATAACAATTTTTAAGCATAGAAATACAAATTTCCAAAAAATGGTATTTACATGTTATGTATAATAATATCAATATTATTATTTCTTGCCCATATAATTTTTTTTGAAATTAAATTATTATATATAATAAATAATTAGGTATAAATTATTTAATAATTTCTATTTTACATTAGTAGATAATAAGAAAATTAATTTGGAAAAATTTAATTTCCATGGTAAAAAATTGGTTAAAGTGGAAAATCTAAGAGTAAAATACAAAAAAAATGTAAAAAAAAATGTTTTAAATTTTATAATTGAGGTTTCATCATCCTTAACCATAACTTATCTATTATTATCCATTATTAGATTGATTAGAAAATTGAATAGGTATATTACCTTATATATTGTCCTAAAAACCATGCATCTCTGTAACAAAATATTCCATCAACCCCACCCACTTATCTCCCCCCATGCCACAAATATTTAACTCAAATATTCCTAACTAACACCTCAATGTTACTACTAAAATATATATGGTTATATTATTCGTTAGAGTCCATCTTTGAAATCCTTAATCAAATTTGAAAGGATATATTCTAATGAGTATGGTTAAATTTGAAATTAATCAAGTCTTATTTCAAATCATTTCATTCATTTTCATCCTCCTCAAAAAAATATAAACATATTAAAATAATTAAATCCATATTATATGTATAATAGTATTATATAATTCTTATTAGATAGTTATTTTCTATAAATCTCTCTGAAATTCGAAAAATAAAAATTCTATTTGTTATATGTGCATACTACCGCCTCTATAAGTGACATAATTATGATTTCATATCAACTATGCATGGATTATTAATATAGTATATATAATGAAAATGTATTATATTTTAAACATTATAAATATTATTAACTTTCAATCCATTCCCTCTCAAAAAAATATTCTATGTTAAAAAATATTTGTCTTATGCGTAAGTGAGTTCTACCACCTCTATGAATGTTAGTTATTTCATTTACATATATTATTAAATTTTTGACAAATAAAAAACGTGAAATCACAATAAGAAATTTATTAAAATATAAATAATATCTTTATTCTTTAATAAAATCATTTTATTCCAATTTAATCACTTTATCATCCATACATACCCATTGGTTATAGATTATTATTGTTTTGGTTAGATTAATCTCATATTTGATCAATACTAAAAATTTCTATCATGGATGAATATTAATACATAACTATTGGGACTATTATAAACTAATAGGAAAATGGTTTTTCGTTTATGATCCCAAAAGTTTTATAATAATATTAAATTATCAAATATTTTACCAACTTTTAGTTCATTTTAAATTATTGAAATCACTCATCACCAAATTCCCCATCACAAATCAGTTCCCAAAAAATTATAAATTAAAAATATAACATTATAAATTAGTATAAATAATCTAAAAAAGTAAAAATAATATCATATAATTATGACATTTGAATCTATAGAAAAATATCGACCTTGACATTGAGAAACTAAAAGTAAACAAATAATTGAAACTAATTATATACCAAAATGAAAATCAAATATTACTAACTAATATGTTGTTAATATATATTTATAAATGAATTATATTATTTTTTATTGGTATTAATAGGGTTTTAAAAGTGTTTATTAATATAGTTAATTTTTATTTAAGAGGTCATAGAATGTTCATCTATAAGGGATTAATGGAACGGGTTTTCATAAAATCAGTTTCCATTCATTGAGTTATTATTGTTCATCTAGATATATATATATATATATATATATATATATATATATATATCTGTGTGTGTGTGTTGGTTATGTCATATCCTAAAATTCTAATTATATTTTATTCAATATATTTTCTGTTCAATTTATTTTTTATTATACAAAATCAGATTAAAATAAATCTTACTTCCGAAATATGATATTTATAAGGTATTACATTTATATTTGACTTAATCAAGGATTTTTTTCCTATTAGACATATATTCCTTTTTAAATTGTATTATTTCTAACAAATTTATTCTCTTATCATTTTTATGAGTATTTCAGTATATTTACATGTATTTTCATTATTACATTTTTCGAGTCCTTCTGATTCAATTATTACCAAATTGAAAATGGATTATACAGACTTAGTATCTTTTATTGATTCGTAATGCGTAATAATTTAATGTGGTTTTTAAAAGTGGATTATCCTATTCTATGATGTTAGTATAATGAATTTCATTCATAATTTTTAGGCAATTACATTGATGGATCTCATTAAATATAATATTTAATGTTGTGAAGAATAACCATAATCCTATCTAAATTTGATATTTTGTTCAATATCAATATTTATTCTTTCCATTAGTGTTCTATGTTATTATTATAAAACCCAAATATGTTATATTTCAACTAATATTAATTTTTGATATTACCAATTTATAAAAGGTTTATTTAGCACTCTATTGATGTTGTTAGTTTTTATAAGTTTTTATCAAACTATCAAAATAGATTTACTTTTTTATGTTTTAATTTTTATCATGAACTCCACTTTTCCTATGGAATATTTAATATAATTTTGAGGATCCATTGACTGGATATCTTTCAATGTGGGGTTTCCAATGTTTTTCTTATTACCATCCATAAAATGATTATTATATTTTATATAGAATTTATTCACTTTATGAAAATTTTATGACATGTTTTCTATAATCTCATTCATTGTTTTAATTTCAATTTCCTTATTAATGTATTTTACTCCAACAGAGTTATGTTTTATAAATGAACCTCTAATATAATATTTGACATATTAGTTTTGGATTATTGAGTTTAGTTCTCAATTGATCAAATCATGAAGGATTGTTTATGTGATACGACTTGAAAGTGATATAAAATCCATTTTCCTTATATGATTTTTTACAAAACAATGAAAGATTATTTTCTAATGGAAAAAAAATATATGGATGATGAGGGGTGGGGTCTTATATCACCTAGTAATAATTCATTTGATGTTTTACATCTCATGACATTGTAATGGACAGTAGTTTAAAAATACACATATACATAATGGACCATTTTTTATGAATATTTTGTCAATAATGGGAAATATATCGTAGATTCATATGTCACCAACAAGCTATATGGTTGTGAGTCCTGTTTCATTCCATTATTCAATTACCACCTCTCACAATTAGGTATGATGATATATAAAAATTATATATATATAATATTTATAAATTTATATAACCTTTAAGTAATTATATCATATATAACATTTTATATGTCATCCCATAGGGGATAAAATAACATCGATTGTGTGTATGACAAAATACCACCTCATTAAGTGATAAAATTAGTTTTCAGTAACAGTTAACATGGAAGATAAAAAGGATAAATTTTTCATATTTATATGTATACATGACATAATTGTTAAATTAATGACATATTTATAATTATGAATATAAAATATATAATTTTCATTCATACATTTAATGTTACTGAAGGACAGTAATGTTGGTCATGTATGTGTAGACAACCACCTTCATGAAGTGATAAGGCTCCTTTTTCAAGTCCATAATAATTGGATGTCATGTATAATTACATTTAAAAATTTAATATCGTATTTATGATATTATTTTCATTTGGTAATTATAATCTATAACTTACCTCATTTCTATAATGATCATAAATAAATTGAAACTCTACTCAAGTGTACGTATGGACTACCATCTTCATGAATGGGACATAATTAATCCCTCAAAAAATTCAATGATTGGAATTAAAAGAAAAATTTATTTATAGAACTAATAATTATTTCATTATTATTATAATTTTTATTATAAAATTATTATTAAAGTAAGAGGACAAAAAATAAAAAATCAAAAGATACATGAAAATGAAATATTTTGTTACCTGAAATGAAAATTTAACATAGAATTGTTAATAAATTAGAAGTAAAAGGACATAAGTAAATAAAATATGATATATATATATATATATACCAGTTTCTAATATATTTATTTGAAAATTATATTTTTTGTAAAGGCTATTTGAATAAGTATTAAATAATTCAAGGCTTCCGGTAAGATATTTTTTCTAACCTATTACTTATATAAGAAACAATACATAATAAAAAACTATTAATTTTATACAGTATTTTTGTTTCTCATTAATGTATTTTATGATTATTCTATTAAAAATTATTTTTATTTACATATCCATTTTGGGATATCTCAGTTTCAGCTGGTCCTTTATTCTACCTAGTTACTGCACTGGTTTGGTTCATAATGATAGAATTGGTGTTTTGCACACAAGGTTATGTAATGATCCCCTTTTGAGTTATTTTTTAATGTATAAACCTTTTTATTTAAATTTTTTTAGGATCAGGTCCCCACCTATCTCTGGGACTTTTTGGATAGAAATGGATGCTTTTCTCAATTTCCCTTAATTAAGAAATATGTTATGCATAACCTTTTGACATTTGTATATAAAATCTTTTTGAAATGTAATATCATGGAATTATTTATCCTAAATATATTATAAGATTTATTTTATATTGTTCTTTCATGGCTCTTATTATTTAATGTTACCAAATTGGTCGTGATTATAGGTAGTAATATCATTATTTAATAGGATTTTTAAGGATTATGTTTCTAATGATAAAATATTATGATCCATATCTCAAGATACTTAATAATTTCCTTATCCTCTATATTTTCAAGATATTTTCATGTAACATTTGTTTAAAAAATATAAATGATTCTTCATGTTATTTTCTAAACAATAACCATTTATATTTTTCCAAAAATATGAAATGAATCATTATTTTAGCATGCACGACTTGAAGAGTATTTCTTACTATTGTGACTATACACTGATTTTGAGATTCCATTATATATTTTCAATGTTTTTTTTGATGAATAATTTTTTCATTTTTATTTATGGAGTTTTTACAATTTAAATAAATGATTTCAAAATAGAAATGAATATTTTGAATTTTTGTAAACATTATTTACAAAGTGGAGGGGTTGTTTTCACAATAAAATGTCTTAAATTATTTTTAGAGATTTCATTATAAGTTTAAAATTATATATTAACTAAATATGTTTTTCAAAATTTATTATGAAATTATTGTTTTAAAATGTGATTTTCAAATAAAAGTATCTTCCTTAAGAAACATTCAAAGTGATTTATAATTCAATATTATTAACTATATAAGCTGAAATATTATATGTAAATAAGTATTTTATGGGGATATGTACTAAGGAGTCCAATAATATTATTTCTCTTAATGTTTTATAGATATGATAAATAGATATCTCTAAATACCATTTCCCTTCCACGGTTTATACCAAAATAAAATGTTTATACACCCCACTTTTTTTAAGGGTCGTATTATGATGAAATATTAAAATGATTATGAAACCTATCACTCTTCCACAGGTGAATATATGATGGATTTTTTATTAAATCCATTTCATTTATTTGTTGATGATATTGGTCAATGTTTTTTGTTATTGTAGAATACATATTGTTTATTTTCATTATGTGATGGCAGTAATTCTATAACCAAGGAAGATTATAACATTATAACCACTGACTTGTGGGAAATATATTATACAAAAATGCATTAGGTAATGATTTATATCTCATGATATAGATATGAATAGTATATGTATTGATCCCAGATCAGTAAAGGATATTGTCCTCTACAATGGTATTGAGAGTGAACCTTGGCTAATATGATGGTTTGGAGAGTGAACACATTCCACTATGAGGACAGAGATGCATAATAGATGGTGGTTTGTCCCACCAAAGATGTGTATTTTATGAAGGGGAACCTTGATATGTTCATGAAATGAGCATTAACTACTAAGAAATTGATTTTATTGCTTATGTGTATTCCAATATTCTATGTCTTGTTACAATGTAATGCTCTCATGACTCATGTTCACTTGATTTTTTTATCAATTATTATCTTTTGAAAATCCAATTTCATTTAAATGACTCATTATAATGAACATTTATAGGTAGGGTATGGTTTTCATATGTTATTATAATGTTCACATACCCTTATTTATAATTATATTTTTTTTATTTTCCCAATTTAACTTAAATGGTCATACGAGATTACGCTTTCTTATGTTTCCTTTCCCCATGTTATAAGGAATGGTTTTATGCATGTAATTTTTTTAAGGATTACAATTTGGTAAGATATTTTTTTGGAAAAGAATAAGATATTTTTAAATATTAGAATATTTTTTTCTTTGATTACGAGCAAACTAAACTAATATGGTCTACATGCATGTTATTTTGTCATGCAATGAATATTCGTATAAAAATATGGTATGTCCATGTATGAGAATATTGGGTCACTAGGACTCCCCACCATATGAATTTCCTCATTCCTCTTCTCAAGTGTAACATCTAAAGTTCTAACTATACCAATTACTACTTTTCTTACAAGCCATGTTTGATGTATCCATTAATCTTAAGAACCACATTTTTTGTTAGATTAGTGCATCTATTTAACCACACTATTATCCCTACATTGTTTAATCAATCACTTTATGGAAACCAAAAAAACATTTTCAATTCCCTAGTCCTCCAATCCACTTTGGATTTTATAAAATCCATGTCACCCCATTCCAATAAAAACATATCGACTGAGACTAAACATATCCCCATTACTATATCCCCAAAAACCTTGAACAACGCGCATAATATATCTACCATAACAAAATTTCCTAATATTCCCCAATATATTAGTGATTCTCAATGAAATAAATATTTTATTTCATAATGATCAAAAACCAAATTTTCTCCAAACACATGAAGTGTGAATCACCATGATCTCACCAAAAAGTGATGGTTTCTTTATAATGATCCAACATATTCTCTATCCCAAAAACATAACATATATCTATCATATAAATGAAACATTGATCTCATTAAAACTCAGGGGGAACATGTTTCATTTTGACCATTCACCAAACCCAACATAAAATCGAATGGGTCATTCATGAAAGAAACTAAAACCAAGAACACACAAAATCTTGTGACCACGCCTTATATCCCATGACTCCCATCAATATAAAGGCTTTCCTGATTATTTAATCGAACAGGACTAATGGGTTACATAGTTATGTTCTTACCAAAAAACCAACCATCAATCCAAACACCATTATAAGACTAGAAGCATCTAACCATAACCAATTAAACTGAGACCAGTCTACCTAGGTCAAAATTGATTAACGCTTCAAGATATTATAAGATAAACAGTTATATATATATGAATAAACATTCCTTTCAAAAGGGTTTTTAAATAAGAAACATAAGAAATCAGGGTGGTTCCCTTGAAAAGAATAATTGAATGACCATGTATTTAACAAATGTGTCGATAAAACCATTCACATATCAATCCCCCATATTGAATCCTCTTTTATAGCCTCACATAGCCAAAACAACCATGATACGAGAAAAATATTCTCGATATTTTCATAGAACAAAAAATATCCCCAACCAGATTCTAATCAAATATATGGTCTAAGGGTTATAATTCTCACACCTATCCACTTTGTTCATGTCTCACATATGATTCTATCTCACAGTGGAACTTTTTCCCTATCTATAAAAATCATTGATTCTACTGTACAAAGGAAAATTTCACACTCTAATTTCCACACACACACACCAAAATAGAAATACTTAAATATATAGCCATTATAGTATCATTCCAATATCAGTAAAGGTCGTATCCAATAAGGGTCATAAGAAACCTTGATATAAGGTGAAATATCATAATATCCATGTTACAGATGAACTATAGACATGCCATCCGACCTCCCTCTATTAAATATAGAAATTCATAATGTTCTGACAATTAAGACTCTATATAGGGAAAATCACCCATAGGCATGGTCATTAAATACATGTAAATGATACTCATCACTGCGGACCATATAAGTCTCATCAATTCCAAAATAAGTTTATTTAAATTCCAACTATTTAAAACCTCAAGGCCGATATTTTAAGTCATTTCACTCCCTTCAATTTGTTATTTTACATAAATTCTAGATTTTCCATTATTATGGTGGCCAAATATTATTCAATTAAAAATTTATAATAAAAAATAACATATAATTATCTTACTAAAAATTTAATTAAAAAAAGAACCATCTTATAACTCATGTATAACTTCATAACAATTGGATTTCACATGATAATTTTATACAATATAACTTAACAAAAAGCATTAATGTAAACTATATAAATCACTTTGGAAAAATTGAATACCATACACTATCAGTAACTCGGAACCATATGAATATATATATTATCAGAAGACATAATATATAGAAAATAAATAAAATGTTAGTACAGGTTAATCGTAGAAATATGACAATCACATTCAACATATTGAAGTAATTTAAATCCTATGTACCATTCATTATTCATGGATATATGCTTGATATTCCCCTACTGGTCAATAGTAGAATACACTTAAATCATTAACATCAAAAGAAAGTTGTCATATTAATGTGCATATCAATAAAATGTAATAGTGAAAATCAAGAACATCAAGTCCCATCCATATAAACAAGATTTTACACATATGTTGGGTTTTTTACCCTAGGAACAGGCTCATAACATGCTCTAATAATATCTTAGTCTAACATATACCATCTGTGAATAATAAGTAAAAGGTAGTAAAAGCATTGATACAACTTTTTAGTAACCCAAATCAGATTCCACTCAACTGGTGCCCTAATCTGTTGTGCTACAAGACCTCAGGCATAACACCCCATATGATAAAGCCTAATTACTAGTATAATGGTCCATTTATTGCATCATGGGTTGACTATAATCATATATTAGAGTATTAATAGAAAGAAATGTAAAATAATTCGATACATATCGATGTAAAAATTCCAATCAAGGAAACAAGAAGTTGATTAACACAACCATTTTATATGTAAATAAATAAATTAAACATAAAAATTGGATCCCTCATGGATATATAATATGAAAACAGTAAAAATGGAAAAAAATTAAATGATACAACATCATATGTCTATCTATCCTCAGGAATCCTTCATCTCATCGTCCAAATCAAATATAGATAGGTAAATGAAAACCATCAAGACCTTCCTGAAAAAATGTACCAATGAATAATTACTACATCTTATTGAGTATCTATTTCCCATGTATGAATGATATGGGTCTATATATAACACAGTATTCCACTAGAAATGGAATCCATAAAATTAACATTTGGATAAGTAGTACATATACAAGTTTAATTAATAAATGGTTTAATAGTTTTATTATAACCACATGGAACTAAAATGAGAAAATCTAATCGAGGGGTGGTGTGAGTAGGTTATGAGAATCTTTCACATTTCCCCACATATATGTTAATATCTTATTTTCCTAACTAATCGTGACCTTATTTATTAGTATGTTCACTAATGTGTTCAAATTTTATGAGATGATACAATTAAGAAGTACACATATCCTATCCCAATTCATATAAGACCAATAATCGCTCAATCCACATGTAGTATTTTTCATCCCGTAAAATATATATCAATAAATAACATAAGTGGCATGAATATAGCTTGTTTTATAACACCCTATATTTTTATGAATTATTTTTTTCAAATAAATTAAAATATATCATTGGCTTAAATTTAATGCTACCCATGTTAATTTTGGTTTAAAAAATAGTGAGATTAGATTACTCTAAACATAACACTTATATTTGAATTCATTAAACAAAAATACAAGGTTTTTGTTAAGTTACACACAATGTAATGTTCCTTTAATAGGTTGTGTCACATACCCGACCTAGATTTTACAGAACTATAATATTATTATTATAATATTACTATAGTCATCACCTCCCTATTATAATACCATATTTGAATATTTTTAACTTAATTATAATATTATGGGTCACACATTTCTATTAAATTAATTATTTTGATATAAATCAATTATAAATGAATATAAGAAGAAATTTAATATAAATAATGTGTTTTTATAAATATAATTTACCTCCAAAAGAGTTTTATATTAATAAATAAAATTAATCATTGTTAGTTAGAGATATAAATGATATTTATATACTATAAATTAAAAAATAGTTATACAATCATCCAATATGGTTGATATTTATAAATTAAAATCAAATCCAATTTTAGGCCAAAAGGTTGTATTATTCCAAAAGGGAGTTTTACCAACTTTAAATTGAAGAATTGTTTCAAAAATAAATTACAAAACTTTTTAAAATTTTAATTTAAAAATAATATTTATTTTCAAGGTGGAATATTTTTATTTTTATTTGGGTGAATTTTTGGTATTTTTATAAGAAGATTAATTTTTTAATAAATAGTAAAAAAAGGAATTTTAATTCCAAATTGCATTTTGATGAAAATTATTTATATTTTTAAATAATAGTTAAAGTTATTTTTAAATTTTATTTACAGTAATTATACTTATATTTATATAGTTTATTTTATTTGAATAATTTTGAATTTCATATAGGATAAAAAATTCAAATTTTGATCATTTTCACATTAAGAACATGTTATTGTTTCCATTTAGTAGGATTATTTTTAAATTAATGTCTTCAAATTACGTGCTTTGAATATAGAAAAATTAATTCCATATGTGTTACCATAATTTGATTAATTTTATATGAATTTAAACATAATTTTTTACCCATAAGATTAGTTTAAGCGGTTAAAATGTTTTATAGCCATTAATAGATAAATGAATTTACTAGGGTCCAAAACATTATCCTAAGGGGAAAAATGACCTAGAAACATGTTTAAAACACATTTTATGTCCATATATAAAAAATTTACTAATTTTATCAAAATATTTTCATTATTGTTATCACATTATTATAGGGATACCTACAAATATTGTTTACTTTTTTAGTATTTTCAAGAATACCACTCCTCCTAAAAAATAAATTGAAATCACCCCCTTAATTATTCTAACATATACAAAACATTTTCATAGAAATATACATACAAAATAATATCTTATAATTTCCCCTCTCATTCTATAATCCTCAAATTTGGAATAATGAACACGAAGGTGGTCCTTTGGTGTAAACCAAATGTAATTACACGAAGAAGATATAACATTTATCAGTGAGAACTTTTGATTTATTTATTTCTCCACCCATTTAATTATTATTATATCCAGATTACATAATAAATTAAATATTTAAAATAAATTTTTTTTATTAACATTATAACCTAAATGTTCCAATATTTCCATGAAATTGGATACACAATCATCATTCGTGTGTATGTCAAACCTCCTCCTCACAAAATGATGTCATTAGTTCTTCCATTAAAACATATGAAGGTTGATAATAAATATTTAAACGATATTTTTATATGATATTTATGGTATTTTGATGTTTATATCTTGAGTAATTATTATATATGTCATAACATCATACATTCCATTTTTTGGAAAACAATAAAATCGTTTGTGAACGTATGGACTACCATCTCTTCAAATGGATGTGATTTATTCACACATTATGTGGAATTTGTTATTGATGGGTTTACTATAAATATTTTACTTATATAAAATAAAAATTATAATAGAACAATATATATATATAATTTACTTTTAATTTATTGAAAATACAACATGAAAGTGTAAATAACATTAATGTGTACATACAGTGTACCATCTCTATGAATGATGTATTTTATTAAATATTTCTACATTTAATAGAATCTTAAAATTTAATATATAATAAAAAAATTATGATTTTTTATGAAATTTTAAATTCTTAAATAATTAAACCATGATCTATACACTACATTAATGAATAAATAATCAAAAAAATAAAAAATAAAAAAATTATTTATTGCCTGAAGCATAACATTAACATTAAATTATTAATAAACTGGTAATATAATCAAATTAAAAAATAATTTATGGTATGATATATAAGAAAATATGTTTATGTGGTAGATTTTGAATATAATTATATTTATCATAATTTTTTTTTTATTTATAAATAAATTCAATACTTCAGGTAACGTAATGTCATATCACATTTTATAACTAAGAGATTAATTCCATATTCTCCTCTAATTTATTTTATATGGCTTATATAAATTCCTATTAAATGATATATAATTAGTTTTATTTATTTTATTATATTAAATGATTAAATAGTTGTTATTATTTCATGGGGATAATGATTCAAAAATTACTCAAGTAATAAGGGGATTTCTAGTCTTACTTGGACTTTAATGTAACTCATGACATATTCATAACTCAATTAGTTTTTGTGATTTATAAAACTAACATTAGTAAATTATATTAATATTATACATAAATTTATGTATATTTACATATCAATTTTATGATATCTCTTTCACGGTCTTTATGATTCAAAAGATAAAAAATCAGAAATGTAGTTTTGTTTCAATGTTCTTTCATTGAGGCGGGCGATATGTTTCAAACCTACATTCATTTATGAGGTGTATATAGTTCCTATTGAAATGTTATATCATGAATCACATTATTTTCATGATATTTTTATCTTCATTTATTCTTATTATTTCATGGGTATTAAGAATCAAATTTACTGTAGTGGAAATGTATATTTCTATGATCTCATCATTTTAGGAATATTTTTGATTATGCTTCCAATGATGAAATACTATGATCCATATTTAAAGAATTATCATGAATTGTCACCTCCTCTAGTTATTCATGTTATATCCACGTATTTTAACCATTTTTACAATCATTGGTACTTCAGATAATTAATAAATAGTTTTATGAAAATTAGAAATTATTTTTATTTTTAGTCATAAATATTTATTGCTTCAATACAATGTTTTTTAAGAAAAATTCAAAAAGTATATAATATTATCATTTTATTTTATTTTTGAAATTTATAACGATGTTTTATATTTTTTAAAAATATTTATAAATTAATTTTTTTTGTTTTTCGATCATGGAACTTTTCAAAAAAAACTTATTGTATAAAATGGGATGTTTGACATGTACATATTTATCCTCTACAATGGTGATAATTTTGTTTATATTTACATTAAATGATATAAATATTTATTAATAATGAAAATGATTTTATTAATATTTTGGATATTCATTGTTGTTAAATTAGTATTCAAATAAAAATTTTACCATAAATGTTTTATTTTTAAGATTTATTTTTAATGATTTTCAACGCTTCCATTATATGTATTCAAATAAATTTCTAAATTGAAATATTGGAATGTTTTTTGAAGATACCATTATATGTTTCCAATGATTAATTTAAAATAAAATATATAAATTATTTTACAGGCTTCTATTATATGTTTTCAAATGTTCTTTTTAATGAAAATGATATAAATTATTTTCAATGATTAATTTATATATTTTCAAACATACATTTAAGGAAATGTATTAAATTGACATTAAATAATTTCATTATATATTTTAAATATTTTTTTCTATGAAAATTATTTCAATTACTCAAATTCTTTATTGAAAATTATTTAAATTTATTTTAAAATAATATTTTTTTTCAAAAATATGTTGTAAAAATTTTTAATGAAGTTTTATTTTCCTTAAGAAACTTACAATGTGATAATTCAAAATAATTTCCCATCTAAGATAAAATTATTTGATATAAATTATTATTTACTAGGGATATGATGTATGAACACTATTCTTATTCTTTATTTGAGTTGTTTGGGTTTAATATGAATTGTTTTTTTATGAAACCCATTTCTCATCCATGTGTTATACCATGATAAAACACTTATCAAAATTGTTTCATTTCGTGGGTTATTTTATTATTAAATAGTTAAGAAACATGTCTCTTTAAAATAGGCTATTATATGATTTTTATGATAAGCATTTCATTTATTGGGGTTTGATACGAAATTTTTGAAACCCATCACTTTTTATGGGTGATGATATTGTAAATATTTTAGTATATTGGGACAAACGTATGTATGATTTCATTATGTGTTGGGTGGGACCTATATCGTTATGTAATGAATTATTTAAATATTTATATTTCATGATATATAAATATATTAATGGTGAGTGAACATGGTTCAGTAAGATATTTTTTTTGAAAATATGTTCTTAGAAGTGAATCATAACTACTAAGGCGGTGTTGGTAATGAACATTGGCTACTAAGATAGTATTGGGAGTACAAAATTCCTTCCAATATGGTTTGGTGAGAGAACACATTCAACCATAAGGAATGTGATTCCATTTTGGAAGGTGCTTTTTCTAATCCAGTATGTTCCACCATCATAAAGATCCTTGATATGTGTTGGGTATGAATCATAAATTATTGGGAATGATTATTTATGGTTATGTGTATGACACATGTCAATGTCGTATGAAAATGATATTCTCTCATGAATAATATTTAGTTATTTCTTTTTTATTCCAATCATTTGAGAGTCCAATATTCATTCCATGATTCTTTTCTATATTCATGATATTCTATGTATTATTTTATAATGTCACGATCATGTTCTCATACCCTAAAGCTTATGTTATACTTAGATATTTACATTATTTACCCTTAATGAGTATTTAATATTACAACTTATTTTATTTCATTACCTATGTAATGAAGAATTGTTCTATGTATGAATAAAAATTTTCAGGATAATTGTGTGAAACCTTCAAGATCATTCACCAATTTAGTATAATGTGTTCCATGTTTCCCAAGGCAACAAACTATTATTTTCATCAGGCAAGTAATTTTGAAATGTGGTGAATATTCATATAAATTCATTTAATATAAATTTATGTTAAGAATGTGATTATATTAATTGTGTAAAAGGAATGGTTTGTAATAATTTGGAAACTATGAGGATAAAAATTTATAGAGACCACAAGGTATTTTTTTAAAGATTTTTCTTGGGATGTGTCTAAGGACAATAATAAGTATGAGTCATAATATAAGAAAATGTAATGGAATTTCAGTAAAGGATAGATAATTTATTCCCCAGAAATACATCCTTTTCCCTAATAAAATAGTGGATGTGGTTTTGGAATAGATATGCATAGGTTTAACAATGCCAAAAAAATATTGAGCTACACTCGATCGAGAACTAGTGTGTGTTAATGAGCTTTGTTGCCCACCTAGTTTGAAAATCCTAGAAGATATGCCATGGAAATTCACAAACATGTTAAAAATGGTCATCAATGATTTAAATATAAGATTAATATGATGAAATAAGGTGACATATATTGAATAAAGTATCATAATTTAGATAGAATATAAGTTAATTATCTTGAATTAGTGGTTTTAAATAGTGATAAGTGTAACTCATAATATTATTTTGAGTTTTTTTCAATGGAAGGAAGTCAATGGAATTTAGATCATGTTGAATGTGATGAATTGTTTTTAAGAGTTTTTGAATGGAATTATTAATGGAGTGATGGATGATGTAATGATTCCTAATAAGTTTTCATGGAACATGATTTACAATTGGTAATATAATCAAATATCAAACCCACTAAGGAATAGAAATAAAGACCTTACTATGATTTTATGAAATGGATACCATAGAGGATAGAAGATTATGAATACTTTTTGTTGAGAATGTAGGGAGAATCACCATTGTGAATGTTTTAGAGTAATGAAAAGATGTTTTGATTATGGGAAATATGGTCAGAATTCAAGTAACTAAAAATGGAAAATGAGAAGTTTGGTTAATAAAATGAATGGGAATAATGGCCTCCCTAAGATGTTATCGATTGTAGAATTTTTCATCTGTGAAATGAATTAGAAATATATAAATTCAATTCCTAAGTGTATGTTGAGTGAATAAGGTTTTCCTTATGAATTTTCCATTCCTTCAAGTTTAGAGAAATTGTTGAGTCAATAAGGATTCCTTATGACTTTTCTATTCCTTCTTGTTTTGAAAATCAGAAACACCTTATCTCAAATAGAATTTTATTTTACCATGTTTTTTACCTTCATAAGGAAAACATTCCTTCCCCACGGAAATTTATCCTAACCATATTTTTCATTGTTCATTATCTTATCTAAGTGTAAAATTCTGTTTCATATCTAAAACCACTGAATCATATAATAATTAGATAAAAAGAATTCTATTTTCAGGATACGAATTCAGACTACGAGTTCTCTAAATTCAGACTCCGAACTCTTTTGAGTTCTGACTTCGAGTTCTCTGAATTCAGACTATGAACTCTTCTGAGTTCTGAATCTGAGTTCATTGAATTCGGAATCCGAACTCTTTTGAGTACGAAATCCGAGTTCTCTGAATTTAGACTCCAAACTCTAATGAGTTCTTACTCTGAATTCTCATGAATTCTGACTCCGAACTTTATAATATCTGACTCTAAATTCACATTAACTCTGACATCAAACATTGTACATTCAGGTTCCGAATTCTTGTGAATCCAGATTCTGAATTTCCATGAAATTCAGACTTCATAATTCTATAGAGTTCAGGTTCTGAATTCCCTCAAAAATAGTATCCAAATATCCTTGTATTATAGACGCCAAATGTATTTTGGGTTAGACTCCGAACTTTTATTTTCTTACATTACAAATACTCGATTTTGGTTATGTAACCATATTTTTGCGTACACTTGTTTTGGTTACAAAACGATGTCGTGCATTCAGTTAATAAATAACTGTTGTTTGAGTGACACATGTACATGCCCCTCTAAAATTCAAGGAAAAATATGATCATTGGAGGAGGGAGCTGACCATTGAAGTCGTCCCTATAAATAGGATCTCATTTGAAAGAACTCACATCATTTAGAACTATTCTAGGACTATAGAGATTACATGTTGTTGAAGTGATTTCTAGAGAGAGAATCTCATGCTTGGTGCATACTGAACACCTTGTTCATATTTTCTTCATGCGGCTTTGAATGTTTCTAAGTACATTCGAGGGCTGCCCCAGATAGGATGACAGAGGTGCTGGCTACCTAGAAGTCAAGGGCTTCCTTGTTGAGGAAGATAGAAGTTCTCAATGCCTTAAATTTGAGGGCTTGCGGGGATAGCAAGACAGACTCCTATATTCTTATCAAGGGCTTACCCTAGTGTGGGTAAGACAAACCTTCTTGAAAGTATAAATCAACGCACCTTTATCCAAGGTTGTTGGATACCCTTCTCTTTGGGTTAAAATATTTATTACTTATTACTTGTTTGTTTCAATTTTTCAACTGTATTTCAATTTATAAAGGAAAGTATAACTATCTTATACTTCCTCATACTTGTACATTGATTTAGTAAGATTCTATACGCTTTAAGGTAGAATCTTTATCTTTGTAATCTTTCATTAAGTTTCATTTTCCAAAACCATCTTTCCGGAGTTGATTTATCGAAAACACATTTCAGAATTCTAGGAAGTGTATAGAACTGTAGGTTTTGTGAATTACCTTGTTTAACCTTGTTAAAAAAATTATCATTAAAAGTTCCAAAGGAATTTTTTAAAGTATAAAATTCACCCCCCTATTGTATTTTGAGCATCATACGATACTACAACTAGTATCTTCATTCAATATTTCAATCCAACAATTGGTATTAGAGGAGGTATTTGAAATACATATAGTCACATGTATGTTTTCCTTGCTCAGGAATATTTTTCGTGTTTACTTAACCTTAATACTAATAAGTTTGTGTGGAAGGAAATTTTCTTTAATATGGCAGGAATCAATTTCAGCTCCATTGATAACCTAAATCCAACAAGACCACCTATTTTTTTATGGGAATGGTTACGAATATTGAACAGATCACATGAAGACATTCATTATCAATACTGGAGTATAAAATTTTGTTATGCTTACTAGAGGATATGAAATCCTTGACAAGGAAGTTAGTACCTTCACAAATCAAGAAAATCATGAATATCAACTAAATTATAAGGTACACAATACATTGATTTTTTCCATGACTAGAAATATTTATAGCCAAATTTCATCTTGTGAAGCAGTGAATTTTATTTAGAATAAACTTGAAGTTACACAATTTGGAACTTCTGAAGTTATCGAAACTAAAAGAGCCAAGTTCAAAGTTGAATATCAGGGTTTTTTCTTTCCTTATAGGGAACCCATATGTAAGGTGAAATAAAGATTCATGACTATTGTTAATATTTTACAATATATGGGTGAGAAAGGATTATACGATGATGCTCTTGTTGATAAGATCGTAGACATCAGGCCCAATGAGTGGGAATCCAAGAGGACTATTATGGATGAGAACAGAAAGATTAATCAGACTTCTCTTGATGAACTTTTTGGAACTCTTCTTCAACATGAGAATAGAATGAGGAGAGATACTGATAATGTAAAGAAGAAGAATGGGAATGGCAGTGTTTGTTTTACTATAACTTCAAATCGTATGAAATCCAAGACTCCTGAGAGAGTTACAATATCCAAATCTAAGAAGGTTGTTATACAATTCGAATCTAGTGTAAGTGAATCTTCAGAAAATGAACTGGCCCATCTTGCTCGAAGGATGAAAAAGATTATTGGATAGAAGAACTTTCGATCTAGATATAAGAACAAAGAAAGGAAAGATAAGAAAGATTTAGAAGTTACATGTTATTAATGCAAGAAAGATGGATATATAAGGATTTATTTTCCTATGCTTAAAAGAAAAGAAAGAAAGGAAAAGCATTTTGTGAGAAACATAAATAAGTAATACAAATCTAAATCTAATAAACTCTTAAAAGCTAATGACACCTTGAGTGCTAGTGGTGGAGACTCGTCAGATGATTCATCATATTACAAATATTCTGGATAGAAAAATTGTTGTCTAATAGCCATACTACCTATTTAAAATCATCGTTTGATGGATAAGGTACACAATGTTGAATCAATGACCAATGATTCTTTGAATGAAAATTATATTAATGATAAATACTATGAATCTTCAGATGAAGAATCTTTTTCTAATGAAGATGATACTTTACCTTCCTTTGAAGAGTTTCTAGGTTTTCTAAGATTATTTAGAATGAAAATTCTAAAGTCACCAAGAATATTGATATGGAAAATTCTAGGATTTATGTACTTACTAAGGAAATATCAAATCTTTCAAATGATATTTATAATAAAACCCTTGATTTTGAAAGTATTTCAAAAAACCTTTTTGGAAGTAAATTATAAGAAGGATAAACATTCTAAGGATCTCGAAAATGTAATTTCTATGAAAAATGTTTTCAAGCCTAACTGTAGTTCTAAAGATAATGTTTTTGAAGTCAAAAACTTAGTTATCAGACTGAAATCTTAAAATTGTTCATTGAGGAAGTGTTTTTCAAACTTTACCTTTGGTAAAGAAATTTTTCATAAGATGTATTCTCAAATCTGTCCTCTAAGAAATAATTCTAGATTTGGTTATACTAGTTCTAAACCGATTTTTAGTAACAATTATTTTGTTCCGGAAAGTGCTCCTTTCTGCACTAAGTGTCAGTGTGGGGGACACTGGGAAAAAAATTGTTCCCTAAACAAAACTCATTCTTTTGGATTTCATAAATCCTATTTTTCTATGAAAATGTGGGTGCATAAAGTTTTTCTTTATGAAATTTCCAGATCCAAGAATTTTTGGGTTCCGAAAGTCTAACTCTTTTGTTTTCAAGAAAATAGAGGAAGTACCAACAACAATACATGGTACATGGATAGTGGATGTTCTCTGCATATGAATGGTTACACAAACTACTTTGAAAATACTATCAAGACGAAAGGAGGAAAAGTAACTTTCGGAGATAATGCTAAGGGAGAAATTATTGGTATAGGTAACATAGTTATTCTTGGAAAAACATTTATTTCAATTGTTTAATTTTTGAAGGGTCTTAAGCACAAATTCATTAGCATAAGTCAATTATGTGATGAATTTTACATTGTGAATTTCAGGAATGACAAGTTTTTAGTACAAAATTCCAAAGAAGTGTTTATTCTTTCTGCCCATAGGCAAGAGAATGTATACACACTAAACTTAAAAACACCTTAGGAGCCAAGACCTACCTTTCCTTAGTGTAATGGAAGATCATTCTTGGTTGGGGAATATAAGGTTAGGACACTTTAACCTTATAAACCTATGAAAACTCTCAAAGAAAATACTAGTTAATGATCTACCGGAACATAGATTTGATTCTTCAAAAGTTTTTGATCCTTATCAATATGGAAAGAAATATAAATCAAGTTTTAAATCATTCGGTGAAGTCTCAACCACTGATGCATTAGAGCTGGTGCATATGGATATTTTTGGTCTAACACAAACTGGAATCATTGGAGGAAAGTATTATGTATTTGTCCTAGTTGATGATTACACTAGATTTCCATGGGTCAGTTTTCTCGAAAATAAATCTAATGCTTTTGCTTATTTCAAAAGTTTTAGAGCCCAATTTAAAAATGACAAAAACCATCCTTTGATAGCTATTCATAGTTATCATAGAAGAGAATTTCAAAATTATGACTTTGAATTTTTTGGTAGTAGAAAAGGTATTACTCATAAATTCATAGCACCGAGAACACCTCAATAAAATGGAGTTGTTGAAAGAAGAAATATAGTTCCTCAAGAAATAACTAGAACCATGTTGAGTGAGTATTCTATAACCAAACATTTTAGGGTTGAGGCTATAAGTACTGTTTGTTATACTATAAATCGAATTTTGATTAGACCTTTTCTTAATAAAACCCCATATGAGTTATGGAATGGTAGAAAACCTAGACTTTCCTACTTCATGGTTTTTGGTTGCAAGGTATTCATTTTGAATAGTAAAGATAATTTACACAAATTCGAACCAAAATATGATGAAGGAATTTTATTAGGTTACTCCACAACATCCAAGGCATATAGAGTTTTCAAAAAAAAACACTTACACCGTTGAGGAAATAGTACATATCAAATTTGATTAAACTAATTCTTTTGTTTTAAAACAACCCCAACCTACATATTTGGATGTGTTTTCAAAAACTGATTATCAAACTTTGTTAGAAGATCCTTCTGATAACGAAGATGCATAAGAAAATGTTTCTGAAGCATTTACCCCAGAATATTTCCTACCCTATGTTGATGAATAGGTTTTACAAAACCCAAATCAGTTGTTTCTCAAAAATCATCCAAGTGATAGTATCATTGGTGATGTAAATCAACTTGTATGGACTAGAAGTTCCTTAAGGAATGAAATATAACATCTTGCATTCCTTTCCCAATTAAAACCAAAAATCACTGATTACGCTTTAGGTGATGATGATTGGATAAAAGCTATGCAAGATTAGATAAATGAATTCAAGAGGAATATAGTATGGACCTTGGTTAAAAGACCTAAGGAAACTTCTGTTATTGGTGTAAAATTGGTCTTCAGAAATAAATGTGATGAAAATAAAATCATAGTATGAAATTAAGATAGATTGGTTTCTAAAGGTTATAATCAACAAGAAGTATTAGACTATAAAGAAACCTATGCTACAATAGCTAGACTTGAATCTATTCATATTTTACATGCCTTTGCAGCATTCCTCAATTTTAATACTTTTCAAATGGATGTGAAATGTGATTTCCTTAATGGTTATGTTCAAGATGAAGTTTTTTTGAACAACCTCTTAGTTTTGAAGACAAAAAATATCATGAACATGTTTTTAAACTTACCAAAGCTTGGTATTGACTTAAGCAAGCCCCTTGAGCTTGGTATGACAGACTTATATGATTTTTTCTTCAAAATAATTATGATATGGGAAATGAAGATCCAACCCTTTTTATAAATAAATATAAGAAAAATGTTTTGATTGTTCAAATCTATGTTGATAACATTTTATTTGATTCAACTCAGCAATCTTTAACTGATTCCTTTGCAGATCTAATGAAATATGAGTTTGAAATGAGTTTGATGGGCGAGTTAACATTTTTCCTTGGTTTTCAAATTTCTCAAAACCAGAAGGAATCTATATTTCCCAACATAACTATATTAATGATTTTCTTTAAAGTTATGGATATGAAAATAATAAAAGTATAAGTACTCCCATTGGTACCTCAAATACACTTGATCTTGATGAAGCTGGGAAACTAGTAGATCAAACATCTTTTAGAGGTATGATAGGATGTCGACCTTACTCGATAGTTAGTCATCCGGACTTAATGTTTTCAGTATTCTTATGTGCTATATATCTATCCAATCATAATTAATTTCATTTATAGGTAGTGAAAAAAATTCTCTACTTAAAGGGAACCATGGATTTAAGACTCTTTTATACTTCTGTAAATGATTTAGTTCTAAAAAGTTTTTCAGATTCTGACATTCATGGATGTAGAATGGATAGAAAAAGTACATCTAGAACTTTTCATTTCTTAGGAGATTCATTATTTTCATGGTCATTCAAGAAGAAAAACTCTGTACTAATTTACACTTCTAAATCTAAATATGTAGCAGCTAGAAGTTGTTGTTCTCAAGTGTTATAGATGCAACACACACTCACAGACTATGGTATGAGTTAACCCAAAACACAATTTTTGTGTGATAACACTAGTTCCATTACCTTAAGTGAAAACCCCGCATATCAATCTCGTAAAAAACACATATATATTAGGCATCACTTTCTTAGGGATCACACACTAAAAGGGCATATCATTCTTCAATTTATGGGAACACAAGACCAACTTGCTGATATCTTCACAAAGTCATTACCCTCTCATAGATTTGAATACACTAAAAAGAAGTTAGGAATGATAACCATAAGGTAACCTTCCTTGTTAATTTTATGTTGAAACCAATCTCCTTACAGTAATAAACTCATTTCCAGAGGGGAGTACATTTTTTTGTTTTATTTCAAAAAAAAATTGTAATGATGTTTTCAAAAAATTTCTTAATGTAGTTTTTAAAATTTATCGTAATGAAGTTTTCTACATTTTTCGTAATGTAGTTTTCCAAATTTCTTGTAATGATGTTTTTCAAATTTTTCATAATGTAGTTTTCATAATTTTTCGTAATGAATGTTTCAAAAAATTTTGTAATGAATTTTTCATAATATTTCGTAATGAAGTTTTCAAAAAATTTCATAATGAATTTTTTAAAAAAATTTGTAATGAAGTTTTCAAAATTTTTCATAATTAAGTTTTCAAAATTTTTCATAATAAAGTTTGTAAAATTTTTCTTAATGATTATTTTTTTCATAGTCAGTTTTTCAAAATTTTCCGTAATCAAATTTTCGGAATCTCAAGTTCTTCAAGAAGAATTTTCCTCACTACGAATAATTTTCCCAGCAATCCGAAAGGAATGATTTTTTCTTAAATTTTTTTAGTCATCATTTACTTGTGGGTATTTTCATTTGTTTTTAAAATATTCCGAATTCTCTTTTCCTTAAATACAAATATTAAAAACCACAAAATATCATATTCAATCATGTTTTCCTTGGGGCTATCATATCAACCATCAGATCTGATGTGAAGAATTTTCAGCCATTGGATTCGGTTTGGAAGATGAACCGTCGCGTAAAAAGCCAATATAAAGGACCCCCGATGCTTGTCCCACATATATCTCAATCTCTCATGTGTTGATGTTCTTACCCTCTACTTAATCTCGTTCCAAACTTTTCAAAGTTTTCCCAATTCTGAATTTCTATAGAAGAATCATCTCAGAAGGATATTTCTACTATCAAGACAATTCTAGAGTGGAAGGTGTATAGAAAAAGTTTGGTGCATCTAAACTTCTTTTCTAAGTATGATTCAATCATTTCTGAGAACATATAATTGAATGGATGGGAGAGTGTTTGCATATCGAAGCCAGGGGATCACGATTTGGTGTTTACAGATTTTCTTGTTCAGTTTTATGAATCTGTCAGTTTTTTTAAGGAAGAAGGTATAGATAAGTTTTACTTCAAAAGCTATGGAAAAAACTATGCTCTTTCATATACAGAGGCAGCCAGCTTAGTTCGTATTCCATACGAAGGTGAAGCTGAATTCTGCTCCCACAAATTGTCGGATGTCAAATGAAGCTTTTTAAAGGTGAAAGATATGGATTTCCTCAGTCAAACTGATGTCAAGACTCCGAAAATTGCTCACCTCTCTGCAAATAATCGGATCCTTGAATTATCGGTTCAAGGATTTATCATTCCGAGAAAAGGTGACAAGGACACATTGAATAAGAGTGATATGTACATCCAAGATTATTTGGTAAACTTGAGGAAGGTTAATTTGGTTAAGCATATTCTGATTACGATTAGAAATATCAAGAATTGAAATCTGAATGCTCATATTATCATGTACTCGACCTTTATTTTAAGTTGATTGTTCGGTGTTTAGAATTTTTCAAAATACCTTGCAGATCAAAACCTAGAAATTGAAAAGTCATGGTAGTTAGTGATGATACTTTGAAGATTATGAACATTAGATTTTCTAAAGACTTCAGATAATTTTATGACCTACCAGCGGAAGAAACTGAAGATGTTCTGAAAAATCATGAATTAGATGAACCATCGAAACAAGTTGGAATGAAGAGGAAGTTGAAGGTAGTAAAATGGGAAGGAAAAAATCCAAAAGCTAAGGGAGATAAATCTTCACCTCCTAATCCTAAGAAGAAAAAATCATATCTGGATGAGGTTTTAGAAAAATCGAGGGAAGATAAGAAAAATTGGAATGAATGAGAGACAAATATTGGTTTCGATACTACAGAAGCATAGGATTTTAAAGAGAAGACTTCTGATGAACTTGAAAAGGAAGATAAAGAAAAAAAGTTAAAGAAGAAGATGTTTGAGACTGATATTGTTCAATCCCTTATGAGGGATACAGAAAAAGCTTCCAATGAAATCCAATTACCAAAATCTTTCATGGTAGTAGCTTTACCTGATACCCTGGGAAAGAAATATATAACTCAAGAAAATTTTAAAGAAAAAGAAGTAGAAGAAGTAAAATAAGAAGGGAAAGAAGAAGGTAGTGGTGACACCACGGATTTGATTAAGAAAGTTGAGGATTTCTATGAGAAAGAAAGACCAATCGAGAAATTGTCAATCCGAACCTCAGAAGCAGAATAATCAAAGTTTGCTACCCCTGGGAAAGATTAGAAAGAAGAGTATGAGAAATCTAAAGATGAAGTGAACAAGATTTATTAGGAAGAAAGTTTTAATCATAATTTTATTCATCTTGAAGATGCTGAAGCAGGATTTGAGAATGAGAAGACATATGAAGATAAAATTGTTCAGATGCCTGACAGTGAACATGAATCTCCAGATGAGGAATCCGTTCTGAGAAGTGATAAGGGGAAATATTTGGTTGTTGATACACTAACTAAAGTCGTTTTAAATAAAATGAAGCTAGTGGATCTTCGAAGAGGAAAGTTGCAGATCTAGAGAAAAATCCTTCACCTAGAAAATTCTCTGATTCAGAATCATCATCTCTAGGACATGATTTCTTTGTACAGTCTTTGAAGAAGCTTGTTGGCACCATTACGATTTCCCCAAGTATAGACTCTAAATTCCAGATGCTTTAACACACACTAAATTAGAAATTAGATTTAGTGTCCATGATGATGGACAAGTGTGTCAAGCTTGAGGCTAATTTCAAGAATTTATTCATTAACTATGATGCCCAAAAAAGATCTTGTAAGAAAATGGTTAGCTCGTCAATGAAAATAGTTGAAGATTTTAGAGAACTTGAAGAGTTAAAATATGGTGTTAAGGAGGATTTTTACATAGAAGATGGTAGGATCAAGGATCTTACAACCATTTTTGAAGAAAAGCTAACTCTTGGGCAGAATACTCATATTCAAGAAGTGAAGGATCTAAATAGGAAATTATATTATATTTTCCAAATCTAGAAGGGAGAAAGAGATCTTTGTATTGAGATAGAAGAAAAGATTGTCAAGTAGGAAGAAGTCCTGAAGGCTCAGGTAGAGGCTCTTAAGTCTTAGGAAGAAAGAATCAAGGCTTTATAGAAGAAAGCTGAGGATCAGGATCATCTTCTTAAGAGAGCATAGGAAGATCATAATGAGCTCAGAAATCTGAATACTATAGTCATTAAGTTGATGTCGAAGGAAATGGAAGGATAACTTTGTTGCAATCTGATCTTTTGTTGCAATTTTTTCCTTTAAAAAATTCTTTCTAATCATTATGAAATTTTTGGTTTCTTGTCTTTTGGATGCATTGTACTAATCATTCAGGTACCATATTTTTTCCATTCCATCTAATTCTTTTTGAAAATCACAAATCGGGAGATAGGAAAAAGGAATACTAAGTAAAGAAGAAATATCCCTAATTAAGGGGGAGTTTATCTAAGGGGGAATTTTCATTAGAGAGATTTTCGTACTCATGATAATAAAAAATCTCATTATGGAAATCTACAATACGATCCTTAGTGTTCCAAAGACTAATGGAGAGTTAGTCGTATTCATATTTTCCCATATAATAAGGGAGATAAGTTTTATTTTCAAAGTCTAGAAAAATATTTTCTAAGTCCTTATTTTCTTTTTCGTAATAATGTTTGTTCTTTCCAAAAAGAGGGAGATTGGTGAGTCAATAAGGTTTTCCTTATGAATTTTTGATTCCTTCATGTTTAGGGAGATTATTAAGTAAATAAGGTTTCCTTATGACTTTACCATTCCTTCTTGTTTTGAAAATCACAAACACCTTATCTCAAGGTGAATTTAATTTTACCCTATGTTTTACCTTCATAAGGAAAAATTTCCTTCCCCAAGGAAATTTATCCTTACCATATTTTTCATTGTTAATTATCTTGTCTAAGGGTAAAATTAGGTTTCATATCTAAAACCTCAGAATCATATAATACTTAGGTAAAAATCATTTTCTTTTTAGGATACGAATTCAGACTCTGAGTTCTCTGAATTCAGACTCCGAACTCTTCTGAGTTCTAACTCCGAGTTCTTTGAATTCAGACTTCGAAATCTTCCGAGTTCTGACTCTAATTTCTCTAAATTCAGACTCCAAACTCGTTTGAGTTCTGAATCTGAGTTCTTTGAATTCATACTCTGAACTCTTATGAGTTCTGACTCAGAATTGTCATGAATTATTACTCCGAACTTTGTAAGATCTGACTCTGAATTCTCATGAACTCTAACTCCAATCTTTTTAAGTCCAGGTTCTGAATTCTTGTGAATCCAGATTCCGAATTTCCTTGAAATTCAGATTCCGGAATTCTATAGAGTTCAGGTTCTGAATTCCATAGAAAATAGAATCCGAATATCCTTGTATTATAGAAACCGAATGGGTTTTTGGTTAGACTCCAAACTTTTATTTTCTTACATTTTGAATATTTGATTTTGGTTATGTAACCATATTTTTTCCTACAATTGTTTTTTTTAAAATGATTTCATGCATTCAGTTACTAACTAACCATTTTTTGAGTGACACGTGTACAGGTACCTCCGAAATTCAATTAAAAATATGACCATTAGAGTAGGGAGCAAACCATTGAAGCCATGCCTATAAATATGATCTCATTCGAAAGAGATCACAACTTTTCAAACTATTCTATGACTCTAGAGATTACATGCTGTTGAATTTACTTCTAGAGAGACTCTCATTCATAGTGTGTACTGAACACCTTGTTCATATTTGCTTCATGTGACTTCGAATGTTGCTTAGTACATTCGAGGGCTTCCGTAGATAGGAAGACAGAGGTGCCGACTACCTTGATGTTGATGGATTCCTTACTGAGGAAGACAGAGGTGCTGACTACCTTAAAGTTAAGGGCTTAAGGGGATATAAAGATAGACTTCGATCTTTATATCGAGGGCTTACCCTGGTGCGGTTAAGACAAAATTTCTTGAATGTGTAAATCAAGGGACCTTTATCCAAGGTTATTGGATACCCTTCTCTTTGGTTTAAAATATTTATTACTTATTTGTTTCATGTTTTCCGCTGCATTTTTTTTGTAAAGGAAAGTATAACTATCTTATACTTCCTTATACTTGTACTCTGATTTAGTAAGATTCTATACGCTTTAAGGTAGAATCTTTATCTTTGTAAACTTTCATTAAGTTTCATTTTCCCGAACTATCTTCCCGGAGTTGATTTCTCGGAATCACTTTTTCAGATTCTAGCTAGTGTGTAGAACTAGAGGTTTTGTGAATTACATTGTTTATCCTTGTTAAACATAATCATCTTTAAAAGTTCCTTAGGAAATTTTTAAAGTATAAAATTCACCCCCCCTATTGTATTTTTAGCATCAAATGATACTACAATTAGTATCTTTATTCATTATTTCGATCCAGCAGTGTAAAGATCATGAAGGGAATCAGAAAGGTGGTATGAGTGATGGTTATATTACTGATGGTGATGATATAATATGATAAATGTAACTAGAATGAGGTATTTATGTAATATGATAAGGTATTCCTGATAATAGATTAATGATAACTTGTAGAAATATATGGTTTTATGTTTTTTAACATAGGAGTTTTTTTATATAGATTTTAAATTTTATAAGAATTGTTCAGTTTAAAGATTTACATGAATTTGTGGAATTATTCTAATGGAATAGAAAATTGATTTAATGGAAAGGATATATTCATGGGAAACACAATATTTGACAAAAGATAACCCATAAAATGTTTTTGTTTTTTATATAATTAAATTTTTCTCGAAAAATATATTTTATATGAATTTGTAAATCGTAGAGTACTTATTACCTTAGAACTGATTGAGGATTTTTTGAGAAAGTTTTTTATTATATTATTGATTAAGTTTATATCATTTTTTTATTTAAATAATATATCCAATAATCGATGTTTTATATATGGAATAAAGTTTTATATATTTTTTAATTTGGTTTTACAGTATATCATGTTATTACTATTTATCGAGGGAATACATGATTAAGGTGTTAACATGTTTGGTATGTGACAACCCAGAGATACTTTATAATATATATGGGTGAATGTTAAGCTAATTTTGTAAAATGTAATTGCCTAATATTAAATGATTTTAACATTAATCATTTATATGGGTTATATGGATAACCATTTACAAAGTTGTGGACATTATCATTGGATGAGGTTTAGGACATTTACATAATAATTCTCCATATGATGATTTATGCATATTGGATAACCTATTATAACAAGTTTTTTTTAAATGATCAAATATTTAATTAATTTTCTTTATATTTAAGGATATAATGATATGTTCATACATTTGGAATAATCAATTCATCTTAATTTCTTGTATTAAGAGGTATAGTAGAAAATTATCAATGTACAAATAATGGGTGATATTTTTTTAGAAAATTGAGAGTAGAGGCTCTTATATTAAAAAGAAAAGAGGCTACACCTATTTTAAGGTGGAAACCATGGATTTTTTTCCTTGTAAATCAGTGGAAATAGATCATTAGGAATGAGTTTAGAATAAATAAAAACTTTATCATTCACCCCCTTAATATATAGCTCATACATGAATAAAGGGTCAGATTGTGTATATAAAATAGAATGAAATCATGTATATCTCCCTTGGAAAAAAATCATCCACAATAAGAAGATGTTCTTGAAATAAAATTTAGTCTAGAAATTATCATCTTTGATTATGTTAAGGAATATTTTCATTCCTCTTTGGTTGATAGATTTGTAATAATTAAATTTAATCATGTTTTGTTCTCTATCAATCTTCATCAGAACCTTATAGTTGGGTTTCTCATCCATGTCCTCTTTTAATTGGCTACCTATATTCTTGTATGTGTAAACCTAGTTTTGAGTTACGTTGGTTAAACATTATTATTCAAGAAAACCAATTTCAAAGTATGTTTTATTATTCATTTTACAATGTTTCTTTCTCTTAATTGAACTTTTAAGTATTAAACCGTTTATAATAAATAAAAAATTCAAGGTTTAATTCATTTTAAGGGGGGTAAAATGTAACTCCCCTAGTATTTATATATATTTTTCAAATAAATTAATAATATTTGATATCTTAAATTGAATATTACACCATATTAATATTTCTTTATTCAAAATACCAAGACTATATTGAGCTAAATAAAACATTTAGATTATCTTTATTTGAATGTAACACTAATTTTTTCTTATATTACACACAATGTCAAGTTCCTTGTATATTGTCGATTATAGGAGTAGAAAAATGTTAACAAAAAAAGTATTAATATTAAAATATATTTATAGTTAATATATAACACCCAATGATATTGTCAATACATTTTTGAATAAATTTAATCATTTCAATGTTTTTCATTTCACACAAAATGGAATACATATAATGCTATATGAAATAAAAAAATTATTATTACATTACACAAAACACCATTTCAAGGTTGTTCTAGAAGGAAACATTTTTTCATTACACACAACACTATGTTTTTTGTGTGATATAAACTAATTTCGAGTTCACTAGATAGCTTATTCTACACATATGATAATGTTTTACCAAACAATAACATACTATTAATATTATTATTGAAATATTTTTATATTAACCACCAACCATTTGGAATGGAAATTAAAAATAATATTAACTAAATTATGAAAATGTTCATTAAACATTAATATAGTATTAATTCGTTGGTCCTCAATTAACTAAAAATTAATTTAAAAACTATTTGGAAATAATGAAATTTTATTTCTATGAAAAAAAAAATTCTATTCTCAAAGACCATTTTATCTCAAATAAAAAAAATTAGTATTATTTAATATCACTAATATATATATGTGTGTATATTAAATAGTCAAGAAAATAGTTTTTATACTCTTACAAAATATTTTACTATCATAAGACAATACTAAATCCGATTGTATGAATCAAGTGATTCATTTCATAAAAGGGAAATTTTTCTGTAATTTAATAAAGAACCCATTTTAAATTTAATTATTGAACTTTTTTGATTTTTAATTTGAAACAATCATATTATTTTATGGTGTTTTATAAATATTTACTATGGTATAACTTTTGGTATTTTTTATTATAAGTTTCATGTTTTGATGAATATTTAAAAATACTGAACTTTTTATCAAAAATAGATTTTTCATCTACATAAATTATATTGTAAAATTAAATTATTCATTGGTGTAAAAGTATAATTTAAAAAATTTATTAAAATGTTATATAATATCATTAATTTGAATTAGTTTTATATTATATATTTATATAAAGAACTGTTCAATATTTTGAAAATTTTAAATTAAAAATCATGATTTCTCATTCATTGAACGATATTTATTTTGAATTAATTTATTCAAATTATGCCTATTGAATTCAGAAAAATTGATTAAATATTTTTAATCATATTTTCAAAATTTATAAAATAAGACCCTTTTATTTTTGGAAAATATTAATAGTAACAATGGAAATTTTTATTACCATGGTTAAGGGTATACTCTGTAATGAATTGTAAAAATAATACTATAAATATTTCAAAGATACCATAAAAATAGAAAAAATGTTATTAGATTAATATTATTAATCCAATATAACATAAGTATCTAAATTGAAAAAATTTAGGGACACTTTTCGATGAAAATGACTTAAATACTATTAAACTCAAATGGTGTGAAGAAATGTCACACACTTCCTTTTAGTAAGTATAATACTTTAAATAAAGGGTTAAATTGAAGATATGTTCGACTATATAAATTATTATGTAGTATAAAATCAATATCTATATAATAGAAATTTATTTTTATTTCTTAGTACGAAATAATTATCATAAGTAAATACAAAATTTTTGTGCAGTAATTACACAATTAATGAAACATTCAATTAAATAATATTAGAATCATTAAATGAAATATAATTTCGTCAAATTAAGGTGGCCCCAAAATTTTATAGGTTAATATAACATATTATGTGTATATTAAATAAATTCCATTAATTGATATTTCTTGATGGATTTTTTTTAAATTCAATGTTATGAATAGTGTAAATATTAACCCATATGTTATTTTATAAAAATACAGTTTTATTAAATTATTAAAAAATCATAAAAGTATTAAATAGGGATAAAGGGATTATATATGTTCTAAAATATCATAACTTTTCCATTTATCTTCCACTTTAGACTTTATATTTAAATATTAAATCCCTATATTGTTGAAAGCATTGTTATCATGATTATAATTAAAATGGATGAAATGAGGGTTAATTAAAATGATAATGTTTGAAATTACCATAATACTTGTCTAAAATATATTTTTTTATGAGATTAAAACCATTTAATATTTTATCTCCTAATAATTATAAATTTAGTGGTTTTCGTATTTATATTTAATTTATTATAATTTAATCTTTTGAGAAACTCTTAAATTGCCACTCTTATCTCATATAAAATAGAAAATATTCTTATAATTTGTTCACAAATAAGAACCTACATTGATCAAAAAATATATATACTTATATATTTAAAACATATTCCCAATTATTTTATAACCCTTTATTTTATCATAAATCCTCCCAATAATATCCTTTTGGGAAAATCAAAAGAAGAGGTTATATTCCTCAACCAAAATTTTCTTTTTATTTATTACTTAAATCCCCTAAATTATTATTTTCTATGACTATATAATACCCTATGTATACTTAATATACTTATATGATGTTATTCTATCTATTCTATCTAATTATACAAAAACATCAATCTAATGGTGAAAAAACTTATTGTTCTAGTGTTATGAGAACTATGACCTCACGAAACAATATAGTTCCTTTTTTCCTTTAACCCTCCCTTGGTTGGGAATTATGATGGACATTCATTTTTAATATTATATATATTATATATAAAATTTATTTGTTCTTATATAATTATTATATAAAAATACCTTCATGCATTATATTTTGTGTAAATATGATAACATTGTGTGTGGGCGTGTGGACTACCACCTCCTCAAAGAAATGTAATTAGGTCAAAATTTACATAGAATTAATTAAGGATGGGTTTGGATAAATTATATTATATATATAAAATAATAATTATACTACTATTATATTATATAATTATATATATATATATTTTTCTTTCAATACGAAAAAAATACTCAGTGTTCATGCGTACGTACAGTCTACCGTCTCCATGATTGATGTATTTCATTTTTTATATATATGTTATATATATAACCATAAATACATATATTATGAATATATATATATGATTTTTATATGATTTTTATAAATATATATATAACTAAATAATTATTTTTATATAAGGACCAATAATAAAAAGTCGAAGCATGTACGAGAAACAAATCTGTTATTACCCGAAACATAGCCTAAATGTGGAATTTTTAATATATATGTAATATAATGTTATAAGTAAATAATATATTTAATTATATATATATGAATATTTATCTATTATATATATATATATATAATGAACTTATATTTATAAAACATGGGGTTTTCTATACCATGACAAGAGTCAAGATAAATGGTGAGGGATTTCTATCTAACTTTTATTTTCTATGAGATATCAGGCATGTTCACCACCTATTTAATGTTTGTAGTATATATACTACACTTGACTATATTCTATGATCCTAATCCTCAAATTTATGGTTATTTAAATATCCAATTTATGATCATTATTTTATGGGGTTTAGTTTCCAATATTAAGAATTCGGTAAGGTAATTTCCCCCCAATTTTACATATTTGGAAAACTTGTCATGTTATGACCCTATATTCTTTCACAAGGTGTATAAACATCCCATTGAATTTTTTATCATAAATATCATTATTTTCAAGTTATTTTAATCTTCATGTTAGGATATTCTATCTTCTTTCAGACAACTATGTTCTTTCCAAAAAAAGTCTACTAAAAATGTTTTACAAGTGTTTTAATTGAAATTTTTATAATTTTTATGAAAAAATGATTTTAATTATGTTTGAAATTGTTTTATATATTCTATTATATTTGTAAATTATATATTCAATGAAAAAAAATTTATCAACATTTTATGATTTAAAAATTGTTTTTAAAATGATAAAGATATTTTCCGAAGGAATTAATTCAGGTGATCTTTCAAATTCATTTTCCATATAAGACATCGTTATTTTATGTTACATATATTTTCATTGGATATAACTGATGTATAAAATTATAATTCTATATCTAGAATATTTATGTTTATAATTTATTGATCATTAAGATTTATATTTATCTTCTATGAGTTACGTTATGATGAAATGTTTGTGAAAGCTTCTTTTTAGGGGTTCTAATATGATATTTGTTCTTGTGGAATATATAAGTATTATTTTTGATATTTTATATGTGGGAATTATATAACCCTCTATTTCATTGGTTAATGATATATATCTCCTAATATAATAATGGATAAATTTTGATGGGACTGATAAACTCTAGGATGATGGAGAAAATTGATCCAGTATAGAAAGATGGGAAAACCTGATCCCTTACATGGAAAGGATTGATACTTGGGATGGTGGTATAACCCACCCATTAGTTTAACTCTCCTTGAAGTTCCTTGTAATTTATTTCAAATATAAATGGATTTATATGGAATTATATAACATTTCTATATGTCTGCATCATATTCTATTTGTTATTATTATATTATGCTCACATGGATTATTCCTTTGATTACCAAATGATTCTTGTCTTATGAACAACAATTATTCATTCCATGACTCATGAATATGATATTGTATATGTATTTTATGAATTTATAATATTAATATCATGATTTCATATCCTTATAATAATGATTTTATAAATATATCTCCTTTTAACACTTATGGAGCATGATAGTCCACCCTTTCTTATATTTCATTTCCCTGTATGAGAAAAAATGTATTAATTTTGATATGTAAAAATTTATTCTAGTTATATAGAATTAAGCAGTAGATTTTTTATACGCATTATGAACCGGATTTTATGTTTTTAAATTTATAAATATATTAAAATAAAATTTTATATAGGTGACTGTTTGTGTAATGTATGAAATGGTCTACAAAAAAAAATATGTATCATCCATGCATTAAAATCTTGGATCATTATAGATGGTATCAGAGAAAAGGATTAGTCATCCTTTGGAAACTAGGATGATAAAAAATTAGTGTGACCCCTATATATTTTTCTAAGGGTTTTCTAGGTATGTCTTAGAGGATATGTCTATGTATAGGTTAAAATCATATAAATTTGGTAATAATCCTGAAAATCCTACAATTAAAAGTAATATGTTATAGATAGAAATTAATCTCCCTTGATTATGTTTTTCCCAATATTAATAGTGTCATTAATTTTATACTATTGTTTTAGTAGATGCATGTAACTGAATGGATTAATGTTAATGATGAATGAAATATGAAATAATATGATTGTCTTACTAAGGAACCAAATGTTATGGGAGTTTGAATGAAAAATATTATCAATATACTAATGCAAGATATGAATCATTATGGACTTCCAAATTATTAGTTGAGGTTAAAAAAATTATTTAGTCCTTAATAAGGAAACTTCTACCTTCACTCAGTGGGTCTTATAATCCACATATTGTTGAACATTTTATTGGTACCACTGGAAATTTATTTTACATCCTTTAGTGTTCGGAACAAGAAAATACCTTTTTGTTTTTTATCATTTATAATGTGAAGCGGACCAGTGGTGGATGGTTATGAAGGGAAAAAATGAATCCTGGTGAAATTCAATGCATGGATTGGGATGAGTCAAAGAACTTACTCTTCAATAAGTAATTCCCCTGTGTTATTTTTATGATGATAGAGAAAAGTTATTTATGTAGAAACAAAGGGATAATGAATATGTTAGTACCTATAATGGTAATTTTACAAGACATGTGAGTTACACTTCTGGTGTTATCATCCAAACCGAATGTAATGTTGATAGGTTCTTCAGTCTCGTACATTCAAGTCTGGTAATGGTTTTGTCCATAATAGACTTTAGTACCTAAAAATATATTTTTCATTGTGCAATAATAGATCAAGTGGAGGTTTGAGTAATGTATCAATCTCATTGTTTTCCAAAGAATAAGAAGATATAGATTAAATGAAAATATAAAAAATAAGTAGAAAATAAGATTATTTTTCATTTATGTGCATTGTGTGGGAATAATCATGGTGGAGACTTTATTAATGGGATTGGTAAATGTTTTATGTATGGAAAGGAATGTAATATTGAAAATGAATGTAGATGTAATGTGTAAAAGTTAAGTAATGATGAGAATAGAGTTAAAAATACACAAAATGACCCCCACAAATTTTAATACACAATGATTTAGGTAAAATGAGTATTATTAGAGTATATTCCATAATACCAGGGTTTAGGACAATGATCTATGTGTGAATCCTATTAAATCCATAGAAAAATGGAAATATAATGAGATCATTATTATAGATGTGGGGTATGACAATAAAGCGATGGAATGACTGGGTATTAATATAATGTAATTAATGAATAATGTTATAGAAGTAAATTTATGTTATTATGGAATAAAAAATCATATATTTTTTGATCCACTATAGTTTTACCATAAGGATTTTTGAGCATATGATGAATGATATTGGTTACCATGAAAAATGATTGAGGTGGTAGGGTGATATTTCTAAGAAACACAATATTAAGGGAAGGGTAACCCTTAATATTTGGATTATGTTGTGATATTGATTTTTTGATAAAGACATGTTGGATATGAATAAGTAAATTGGTTGGTACTTATTACCTTGGAACTAATTATGGATTTTTTTGACAGAGAGGTTTATGATATCTTATATTTAGTTGGAAATATATGTGAAAATAATAAATATAAAAAATAGTCATTGGAATAAGAAAGAATGTATGTTGTTAATAAGGATATATGGTAATTAAAATGTATCAAAAGAATAGATGATGTAGGTATTCATATGTTCAGTATATGAAAAACAAGATATACATTATGATATGTCATGGATTAATGATATGTTGTCATAAGGGAATTTAGTAACCTTATTTATAATGTTTTTTAGTTTATCTTTTTGGATTCATTATAAGGGTAACCATTTCTGGAATGGTTAATGCTAAAAATCAGATAAGGTTGTTGAGATTAATGTATTGACCAACCATATCAGTTTTTATGTATACTAAATAACTTGAACAAACCCTTTTTTTTATAAATACATATGGAATTACCAATCATTCTCTTTTTAAATTAAAAGATTTGGGAAAAAATTAGGAATGATAAATTGAACATCATTTCATGGAATAAGTTATGAAATGGAAATTGATAGTCACTATAGAGGTTAGGGATATCCTAAATTAAAATAAATATATCATCTCAAGAAACTTATTCATCATTTGGAAGAAGTGTCTTGAAATAAAGTGTTTTCGTGTTATCTTATTTATTTATGATATCAATGACCTTTTTCCAGTCTCAATGGGTTATAGATTTGTGATTTATAGCATTATCCAAACCATATTTTCTCTCTCTACCCATTGGATCACGATAGTTTGTTTTAACTTATATGTCCATGATTTCACTTAAAACATATTTTCTCCAATTTGCGAACATTGTTATTAGTTACTTTGGGTAACTATTATGATTCTAACTTTCTGTTTTAAATGGAATTTTCATATTCATTTTTATATGGAATGCTTATATGAACAAAAAAATCTTGCATAAAACCATTAATAACCCATATAAATTATGATTGTGAAATTCATTTAAAGGGATGTATAATGTTACACTCTAAGATTTTGTGGTCTTTTTTTTCAATAAATTTAATCTTTTTAATATTTTTCATTTTACACAACGCCGAATAATTTTTTTTATGAATGGAAAAAGTATTTATTTATATATATGCAACATCATATTGATGATGTGATACATAAAAATTAGATTTCAGTTTATGGAACACTCAGTTTTTATTATGATACACACATTTCTTTGTACTTTTGGTATCTTACATTACACACAAGACCCTATTTTAAAAAAATGAAAATATACTGTTAATATTGTTATTAAATAAGACTATAATTTCAAAATAACTTTTTGATACAAATTAAATTAAATATTATCTAAATAATGAAATTATGATTTATACATGTATATAAAATGAATCCTTTTCATCAATTATCTATAAATTAATGTATAATATATATGGAAATAAAGAAATTATTTTTCTATGAAAGCTATTTTCATTGTAAAAACACCATTTAACTTAATTAATTAAAGAAACAACTATTGGTGGATGTTACTAAAAAATAAATATATTCAATTTTCAAAATTGAATATTTTTTTGATACTAATCCCATATATTTGATATTAAGAATATATGAATAAATCCAATTTTATGATTAAAATTCTGTATTTTTCAAAAAAGTTGTTTTCCCACATTTTAATGAAGAATCCATTTCAAAAATAATTTTTTAAAATTTTAAAATTTTAATATTAAAAATAAAACTTATTATGTGATCCTGGGATGTAAAAAATTAAATTGGTTGAACTTTTGGTATTTTTTAGAAAAAATTAATGTTTCCATGTATACTGAAAAATACCGAATTTTTAATTAAAAAGAGGATTTTCTTCAAAAATAAATATAGTGTTAAATAAATTTGATAATTTTTTTAAAGTATAATTATATTTTTTTTCATCATTTAATCAAATATAATTCATTGGAATATATTTTAGATTTTTTTTTGGTATAAAAACATTTCAATCAATTGAATGTTTTGACATTAAAAACATATATTCTTATTCCATCAATGAGATTAATTTACAATTAATTTCAGAAAATTATGTGTTTTAAATTATGAAAAATTTATTATATATTTGAAATCATAATTTAAAAACTTATTAAAGTGGTATCATTTATTTTTGGACAATGTGAATAGTTACTTTAGGAATTTATATTACATCGGTTCAGGGTAAATCATGTAATTAATATAAAAAATAATAATATAAATATATTTAATCTAACATAAAATATGAAAAATGTTATTTAATGAATTTAATTATACCCTTAACACATATTTATAGATATTTAATAATTTAATGCATGTTTCATGTAAACCATTAAATACTATTAAACTCAAAATGAGTAACAGAATGTCATACTGTTACTTTTAATATGTATAATATTTTTAATATCAGATTAAATTGAAGGTATTATCCACTATAAAAATTAGTATAGATTTTTATGTTTTTAGATACATCATAGAAATTTATTTTCATTTTTTAGTGTAGAAATATTTGTCATTAATATTTATAAAATTATGATGGTAAAATTACACATTTAATGAAAAAATCTGTTAAATGATATTATAAATATTAAAAGAATTATAATATGACTTAATTAAGGTGATAAAAGAATATTATAGGAAAATATTACATATTGGGGGTCTATTAAATTAAAATTTTTAATGTGATAATTATGGATTGATTTTATTAATGTCAATGTTATGAATATTTTCATAATTAAATCATACGATATTTTATGAAAATAATATTTTATTAAATTATTTAAAAATAATAGAAATATTAAATAATGAGAATGGTATGATGAATTCTGTAAAATATCTTATATTTCCCATTTATTTTCTAGTTTAAATTCTATATTTCAAAATTTCATACACTTCATATAGAGAACATTATTACCATCGTTGAACTTAAAAAAGAATAACTAGGGGTTAATTAAATTTTTATGGTTTAAAATAAAATCAAGTTAATTTATGTAATGTATTGGATGATGATATTACAACGTTAAAATATCATATATTTGAATCAATATTCTTTTGGATCTATTTTTTTGATACTGGATTTATTATAAACTAGAGTTTTGATAAATTCAAAAAGTTATCCTCCCCTCTCCTATAAAATGGAAAATATTCTTCTATTTTATCTTAGGACATAATAATTAATTTTGTTTAGAAAAAATATATCAAAATAACCACATAAAATCTATATAGTCATCCTAGAATCCTTATATTGGGAAAAAATCCAACCAAAGAATTACTTTTGTGAAAATCTAAAGAAGATACCCAAAGAAGGGGTAACGATCCTCAATGAATGTTTTCATTTTATTTCATCCTTGAAACCCATATGTATTTCCTTTTAAATTAATATATAATAACATTATTATCTTTAATATACTGATTTTTTTATTCTAAGGGATTTACCTATTGTTACACACACATCCAAATAATAGGTAATAAACAAACTATTGTTGGGTATTACAAACTACTGCCTAATCAAATGATGCTGTTCATTTTTAAAATACCAATATTCATGGTTGTGATATATTATATAAAATAAATTTTAATTTGATATATATTATTTTTACAATTTCTATGATTATTTAATTATTTTATAAAACATATCTTCATGCTTTCTTTTTCATGTAATTATGATAACTTCCTTTGTAGACATGTAGAATACTCTATCCAAAAAGCGATGTGATTCATTCAAAATATTAATGGAATGTATTAAGGATGGTTTTAGTGAAATATTATGATATAAAATAAATAATAATTCTAATTTAATATGTATGTATATATATATATATTTTAATTTAAATATTTGTTTCAATAATCGATAAAATGGAAACAATGTTTCTGAGTACATACCACCTACCATCTCCTTGAACGATGTATTTCATTATATATTTATGTATTTTATTTATAAACATAAATAAATATAAAATATATATATATATATATATATCCTTATAATATAATTAATTCATCATCATAGTTTGAGGTCTAATAATAAAAAGTCGAAACATGTGTGAGAAACAAACTAGTTATTACACAAAACTTAACATAATCTTAGAATTGTAAAAAATGGGTAATGCAATGTTATAATTAAATAAAATATGGTGTGAAATATAATAATATTTCTATTTTTTATATTTATAATAAAATTATATTTAATATATATGATGTTTTCATGATTATGATGACAGCAAATATATAATGCCATGGATTTCCATGCCACTTATATTTTTCCTGAGATATAAGCCATTTTTACTAACTACTTACTTCTTTTAGTGTATATAAATCCCATGAATTTATTTGATGACAATTATCCCAAAATTTATGGGTATTAAAAATCAATTTTTTGGTCATTATTCCATGGGGTTTATGGTTCAAAATTTAACAATTCGATAATGTAATTTTGTCTAATTTTAATCATTTTATAAAAATGTTATATTATACCTCTATATTACTTTAGGATGTGTATATAATTCCCTTGTAAAAGGTTTATCATGAATATAGTTCTTTAAATAATAGTTTAAGCTTCATGTAAAGTTATTTTGTCTTCACTCATAATACTTTGTTCTTTTCAAAATATTATTTACTAAAAATGTATTAAAATTATTTTAAATGATCATATATGAATTTTTAAGAAACATATATTCTAATGAATTTTAAAAGAGTTTTCTAATCAATTTTTATATGGGTACATTGTTATTTTCAATGTAAAATATTCTATATTATTTTATTTAAAATGTAATTTTCAAAACTTAAAATATATTTTCTACAAGAATTATTTCATATGTCCTTTAAAATTAATTTTCTATATTGGAAAATGTTATTTGATGAAAATTATTTTTTACTAGAGACATGAACCAATGATACCATTCAAATTAATTCTATAAATGGTTTTTGTTTATGATATATTAATATTAAAAAATTATCATCCATGAGTTATGTAATAAATAAATGTATATGAAACCTCTTTTTTAAGGGTTAAAATATGATTTATGTTCTTCTAGAACAAATATGTGTGATTTTAATTATGTTATGTCTGAGAAATATAACTCCCTCCAATTAATTAGGTAATGATTTTTTGTCATCATATAATGATGGAAAAAAGACAATGGTCTTAATCTAAATTGGAAATTTGGGGAAACCCAGTCCACTATGAAATTATAGGGAAACTTAATCCCCTACAAGGAAATGACTACAATTGGGGATGGTGTTGTGTCCCAACTAGTTTGTGTAGTCCCCATGAATTTCCCTATTAAATTCTATGAATGATCATAGACTTATATGTAATGAAATAACATGTGTATATTTCACTTAAAAATACTATGTTTTATTCAGATGTTATTTTCTTAGGGATTATGCTCTTGATTTCATCATGATTCAAATCTTATGGAATGTTATTACTTATTCCATGAGTCATATATATTATATTTGATATGTAGGGTATGATTTTATTATTTCAACATCATGTATGTATACCCATACGTTTATGATTTGGCATACATTTATCCATTTTTTACCCTTACTAATATTCTGACTCAACATTTCTTATGTTTTTTTCAATTAGATGTGAAAAAATATATTATGTTGGATATTTAAAATGGTTATAGTTATTTTAGAATAACCGGTAGAATAATTATATGTGTTATAAACAAGAATATTGTGTTTCCTTATTTCCAAAGGCAATAAACTAATACTGTCATTGGGTATCAGTTCATGGAATGAATGTAATGTTCTACAGGAAAGTCGTAATATCCATGTATAAAAATCCTTGGTAATTATATATCACCTATAAATTTTAATTGTAGATATGAATAAGCTTAAAATATTTGTGAAATTATAGTTCACACAAGTTTGTATTATGATTTCATTCATTATCAAATAATTAAAAATTAAAATAAAAAACAAATTGATATTAAGGATGTGTTTTTATGAAAAAAAATATTTTTATGCCCAAACAAGAGTTTTATCTCAATATATTAAATTAATATCAATTATTGAGATATATTATTGAAATTTATATATTTTAAATTCAAAAAAAATGTTTTTAAATAAATCAAAAATATGAATATGAATAATGTAATTAAAAATCCAGTTTATGTATCAAAAATTTTCATTATTCTAAAATGTAGTATTATTTAATTTTAATGGAAAACATGTTTGAAACTATTTTTTAAAAAATTTATAATTTTTATTTTATAAAATAATATTTATTTTTTATATTTTAATATCAAAATAAACATTGTGTTTAGGTTTTAGTTTCTATATGATGTTTTTTATGAATAGAAATAATCAATGATTTTTTATTGAAATATGTGTTTTTCTTAATTTATATCTTTGGTATTATTAATTTTTATTTTCATTAAGAAGATTAATTAAATAGGTTTTAGAACTATTAATTCAATTTATTAAATTGGATGAAAATTAAAAATGAAATTGTAAATTCATTTTTTAGATGTTTGATCATTTTTAATTTAAAACATGTAGTTTCATCATGTTAGTGGGATTATTTTTAAATTCATTAATAAGAATTCTATGAATGGAATTAAAAAATTTGATTCAACATTTGGAATAATAATAATTTCTATAATTGAAGAATAATTTTTGGCATAAAATATTACTGAATGAGGTTTAAATTAATTTCAACGATAATTAAAAAACAAGTTTACCAAGGAAATAAACTATAACTTAGGGGCCCAAAATAACCTACAAACAAGTTAAAACACAAAATTGTCATAATATTAAGACTATTTATCCTCTTTTATATTTTTTAATTAATGGATCCAAATGATGTAATTGATACCTCTAAATAATTTAAACCTTTTTGGTGTTTACAAGAATGTCGCTTCCCCTCCACTATAAAAGTCCAATCACCCCCTCACTTATTAACACCTCTTAATACATTTTTATTGGCCAAAAAATGATAAAATTATATCAAAACATTCATATACTCAACTATATGCCTCACTGTGTGTAGAAATAAATCCAAGGCAGTCCGTTGGGGAAAACCAAAAGGCATTAATCGAAGAAGAGGAAAAGTCCTTCAACGAGTACTTTTATTTTATTCATTTCCCCAACCAAATAAAATATTAATATATAAATATTATATAATTTCATCAGTGTACTTAAAATAATAATATTTTTTAATTTTAATTTTTCAAACTACACCTTTAAACACTTCTATAAAATGGGACACATAGTCATCATTCGTGGGTACAACAAAAAACCACATCGTGAACCAATGTTGTTCATTCTTCTATCACCACCTCTAAAGGTTTGGAAGAATAATGAAAATAGTATTTTTATATGATATATATGATATTTATTATATATGTATTCTTTTTTAAGTATTATATTATGCATAACTTTATGCATTCCAATTTTTGGGAATAAAATAACTTTATTTTTTTATTTGTGAACTATTTTCTTCTCAAATCAATTTGATTCATTCACACATTACAAGAAATATATTATGTGTAAAATAAATATATTGGATATATATATAAATATTAATTATACCATAAATGTAATATATATATTTATAAATCATTAAATTTTATTTTAAAAAAATGTGATAAGAAAATGGATATATAATTCATGTTTATATTTGGCCAACCATCTCAATGAATAGTGAATTTCATTTCATATTTTTATATTTTATTTATTATTATAAAAAACTATATAATGAATACATAAGAAATTTTTTCAAGTTTTATAGTCATGAAATATTTAAATCATGATTTATGAATGTGTATCCGGAATAAAAAGTCAGAGCATATATGAAAATCAAAGAGGATATTACGTGAAATGTAACATTAACATTAAATTGAAAATAAATGTGTAATATAATTTCATAATAAAACAATATATATTTTTTAATATTTAACCATAAATATTTCTAATATTTATAAAAAAAATAATCAATTACACATGAGGTTTGAACATGTATGAAGAATATCAAGACTTAAGGTAACAAAATTTCAACACACATTTTATATTTATGAGATACATGCCATATTTACTACTCATTTATTCTAATTGGGGTATATAATGTCCAATGACAAGTTATATAAATAATTTTATTTATATCATGATATTAAATTTTTAAATATGTTTTATTAATTTATGGGGTTCTTGATTCGAAATTCACTCATGTAGTAATGGGATATCTACTTTCACTTTTACATCTATGAGTCATATTCCATAGTAAAAACTTGTTTGTTTTTCCTGGTGTATATATATACAATAGTTATATTATATGATTGTATTTCCCAAATTTATTTTTATATAAATCTCCATTATATTATCTATCATTCAAGGTGTTTATGGTTAAAATGTTTGAAAATTTGTAAAAAGGAATTATATACACCTCAAATGTTTGCAAATATTTAAAAAGGAATTATATACACCTCAAATGTTTGCAAATTTGTAAGGTAATTTTGTTTCAATTTTGTTCTTTGAGAAGCATATTATGCATTGTTCCAACCATATTTTTTTAGGTGTATATAATTCTTTTTTAAATATTTCATATTGAATCTAATTATATTAATGATGTTTTATTCTTCTTGTAATTTTATTTTTTCATGGGTATTTGGATAAACCCTTACTAAAGTGGTAATATTTTTTCCAAAAATCACATCATTTGTCAGTATTTTTTATGATTATGATTCTATTGATGAAATAATATGATAAATACCTCAATAAGTTTCATGAATTTTCTGATCCTCTTGTTATTAACGTTATATAAATGTATTGGATACATTTTTTCATCTCTTTGGTATTTATGACAATTCAGAAAATGTTTTTAAGAAAATCAGAATTTATTTATCCCTGTTGTCAGAAATATATATTATATCTAAAAAAAATTTCAAAAATTATTTTAAAAAATTTTCTATTATAATATTTTTTTTTAAATACATTATTTACCATGATATACAATGTCTAAAAATGGTATTAAATAGTAATATTCTTGTCATTTTCTAATAATCACACTTTTCTAAACATCTTATAATGTAAAAAAATGAATGTTATTGATGTATGAATTTATCCAACACCATGAACATAATTTATTTGAATCTTACATTTAAATAATACATGATTAATTTTAAAATAAAACCAATTTCATAACATTATATATTTTTATAGTTTATAAATTTTTTATCAATGAAAAATGTTTTCAAAAATGATTTCATTCTGAAAATGTATTATAAATTATTTTTAATGATTTCTTTATATGTTTTCTAAAATAGTATCATAGAAATTTATTTAAATTATTTTTACATATTCCATTGTAAGTAATAAAATACACTTTCAATTAATATAAATGAAATTGTTTTGAAACATTCTTTTATATGTTTTAAATGTGTTTTTAAAAGAAAAATATTTTTATGATTTTCAAGGAATCCTGTATATTTTTTGAAATATATTTTTTAATGTAATAAATTGAAATTATTTTAAATTATTTTATTATATTTTTTATAATTTAATATTAATATAAAATTATTTCAATGATTCTATATCATAATTTATATTTTTTCAATCATTTTTTCAATGAATTTTTTTTGATAATGTTTAACAAAAAAAACTATCTTTAATGAAATATTATTTTCTATAATAAATGACTGAGGGGATATTTCAATATTCATCTCTATCTATGATAATGAACTTTAATATATTTTATGTTTTATTCATGATATTATATAATGAAATAAATATTATAATTTATTTGAATTTTTTATGTTTATGATTACATGATTTTTATGAAAGTTGTTTTTATTCCACGGGTTATACTGTGATAAAACACTGAAGAAACCCACATCAATTAATGGGATATTATATTATGAAATTATTCTGAAACAAAAATCTTTACCAAATGTTATAATATGAATTTTATGATGCCCATTTTATTTCATTGTTAATATAGCAACCCCTGGTTTACATATATGTGTATTATATCATTTTAGATGAATATTTAGTATATTGTAAAAAATACATGACTGAGGACCATAGTTGTTTAGTGCCTTTGTAATCATGGAAACAAGATATTCTATCCTAGTGAAATATCATAAATATCTCCCAAAAATATCTACACTTCTATTACCTCTACATATTACATTTCTTCAAAACCAATAGAAAGGAACCATAATAAATAGTGACCTTAGATGCTCAGTAAGGGTACATAAACAAAATGTGTAATCATAACATGAAAAAAATATTATGGGAAAACATAATAACATTTGAAGATCATAACCTCCATGTTAAAGATAATAAATATTATTGGATGTTGATAAGACATGAACAATAATGAAATAAATAACATAAGACTTCGAAGAATAAATTAGGAATCAAACATGTAATTGTGTAAAACACATAAACATATAAAAACCACATATCATGGTGTCCTACCAAGGACTTAGTAACATTTTAGGTTTCAGATCATCCCTCATTTAACAACATTAAGAATAGTATTCCCTACCATTTACCATCTTGTTTCAGGCTTGGTATGTCCTCCTGTGTACTCTCATGTTTTGGGGTTTAGATGTCTTCCGATTTACCCTCTTGTTTTAGGCTTCATATTTTCATCCTTTTACCCACTTAATTCGGTCTTTGGATTTCCACTCATATACCAAATTTTTTTCACTTGGGATGTTCTCCCATGTACCCTCTTATTTTATTCTTAGTATGTCATCTCATTTACCCTTTTATCTCATAAAAAATCAATCACTACACAATTCATTATAGAGAGACATAGTTTCAACTCCTCACATGATGAAATCATACATGCATGGGCATAAAAAATTCATCATATCATACCCCATGAAAAAATATGAGTTTTATGAACATAAAATCATAACCCACAAAATGAAATTGGTATAATAAAAAAATATTTCACATAATAAACAATGGAAAAGATATTGGTTTCATAATTGTTTCATAAAATCATATCCCATGAAAATAATGTGGATTCAAAAGCATAAAACCTAGGGAAAATAGAAATATTTCATAAACATATAACACGTGGAATAGAAATGGGTTTCATAAATACTATGAAATTAATTATAATACATTTAGATAAAAGATATGAATGGAACCTTTATATCATTTCCTTTAATAGAATGAGTAAAATAAATAGATGTCATCTTAGATGAAAAAAAATTAAATTCCTTTCAATAACATTTCTTGAGGAAAATATCCTTTATTTTCATTCAAAATTATTTTCTATAAATAAACCATTTAAAAATCATTTTCATAGAAATTTAAAACCTATAATGATTTATTTAAATAATCTAAAAACCATTTTACTTCAAATATTATAAAATAAGCTTCAAAAAATATTAAAAAAAATTATTTAAAACACATTGAAAATATTTAATGAAATATTGAAGTTTTTTTTGAAAATAAATTTACATGAAAACATGTGAAAATATTGAAAATATTTAAAAAATATTTTCATTTAACATATTTTTTAGAACATGAAAATGAGGTTTGAAAAAAATTTAAAGAGAAATTTCCTTCAATGATTTTAAAATTATTTTGAAAATATTTTGAAAATAATTTTCCTTGAAAATATTTTCCAAAAATATTTATTAATAATTCACCTTTGAATAAGAAAATAATTTTTCAAAGGATTGATGGTAGATAAATCCATATATGTAATACAATGTAAAAAGAACATTCCTTTTTCAGGGTAAATCATTAGAAAATTTACTTCTATATAATTCAATATGAAGTTTCCTCTGAATATATTGGTAAAAGGTAAAAATGGTAAAATTTTATTTTAAATGTTATAAGAGAATGTTATAATATTCTTGGGAAATATATTTAGAAAACATGGTTTTGAGGGAATATAGATTTTCAACCTAAGAGAGGGTAAATTATTGTTTTCTTAAAACACTTTCTTAAATATCTTATGTACTAAAGAGTAGAAATTGATACCACTACATTAATATATCTTGAATAACTAGAGAGGATAAGAATTCCTGAATTTCCGAAGATTTGGAACAGAAAAATTCATTAATGGAAGCATAAACATGTATAATCTAGAAAAGTGATGAGATTATATCAATAAACGGTTATAACTTGGTTACACGCGATCATAGTCACCATGTAAGAAAAGTAAATTAAATTATGATTAAAATATCATTGAAATAATAAGATTTATTATATATATTTTAATATGGAAGTATATAAACCTCAAAAAATACTTTAGGTGCATTAAAAAACATGATTATTAAAGAAGGAAATTGATAGATTTTTTTTTACTAATTTAGTAGATTTTGAAAGTTAACCCACATGAATGAAAATTCAAAAAAATCACAAAATAATTTAAATAAATATAGTTATAAGATACATAAAATAAAATAATGTGAAGTACTTACAAAACAATAATTAGTTGAATACATAGTCTGTATCTCATGAGAATAAAAAGTGAGAAGAACTTACCTTCACTTGTGTCGTGACTCCCATGTGGTTTTATTATGACATTATATTACCTGATTGTTTATAATCCTATGTTTATATTTCAATTCAGGTAATATTCTCTTTATTATTGGCATGTGTCTTAATTTTTTATATCATTTGTATTTGTATTTTATATCATAATTTCTAAAATGTAAAACATGAAATAAATATCATTTATATACATTATATGTTTATTATAACAATATATATAATATATAATAATGAAAATGAATACACCATTCATAGAGACGGTAGACCGTATGTACACATGAATGTTATTTACGTATAATTATATTTTCAAAAGAAAATAAATAAAAGACATATATGTATATAAATATATATATATATCACTATTATGGTATAATTATTATATAATAAATATATCATATATATTCACTAAACCTATATTTCATACAACCATATAGTATATGAACGAATCATATCATTTGGGGGGGGGGTGGTAGTCCACACTCCTTCAAATGTAATTATCGTAATAACACAAAGTGAATGGTAAAAAATATTTATTTTAGAAAGTAATAAGAAGGATTAAGACATAAAAAATATATTATATGATTTATATAAAAATATTTTCCATCATAACGGTCAATATGGTAGGTGGTAATGGAAAAATGAATAATCATTGTTTTGTGAGGTAGTAATTTTCCACACACAGAAACAGTACGTTTGTTACCCATTATATGGAGGTGTGAGTAATTTAACATTGAACCCTTCACATAAAAATATACTCATATAATTAGGATAATTTTGGGGTTATATAAAAAAAATAAAGAGATTTTTATGGGTGGAAAATAAAATAAAATAAAGGACTTGAGAGAAGACATTGCCTCATAATCAGATAACCCATTTTCATTTATGATAAAAGGATTTCTTGGAATAATTTATTCCGAATGGGAGGATCACAGGAGGATGGGATAGAAGTTGGGAGATTATTTGTGTTTATTTTTATTGAGATTAGGTGGATGAGTAGTGTGAGGAAAGGGTACAGATAGTGTCCTTTTATAGGGAATGAAATATACTTATAATGATTTTTTTAAAATAAGTTATTGTATACATGTTCTCAAGAAAAAAAATTCTTAATAAACCCCAATTAATAATCAATGGAAGGGTAATGGATTAATAATTACCATCCAATGGGTTTTGGATAAGTTGATAGATCATTTCAGCCCCTAATATTGAGTTTCAGTCCCTAATTAATCATAATTTGACCTTAATCAATGTGATTAAATTTAATCACTTTTGCTAATATTTTTGTCCAAAAATAAACATGATCTAATTAGAATATAAATATTAAATTTAATTTAATGGTGTATCATAGGTTTTTGAAATTCAGTTCATAGAAGAAAATATATTATGGTTAATTATAATACCATATTTGGGATAAAATTACAGGTCTTTAAAGTATAAAGATATCAAAAAGTTTATTATGTTTTAATATTAAATTTTAAAGTGAAATTTATTATAATTACCTAAATTGTATTAATAGATGAAAAATAATACTAACATGATCCTTAAAATGTAACTTATAAATTAATATTAATTATTCTTTAAATTAAAATGTGTTTATTAACTTAAACACCTACATTTTCACTATTCATCTAAAAAATAATATTTCTCAAAAAATCCCCCATATTGACCCTAAAATAATTTCATAATTATAAATTAGAAAATAAAGTTCATTTTATAAAATTAAATTTATATGTTTTTATAAAACTATCTTTATTATTAAATTAAAATCATTCGTGAAATAAATATATTAAAATATAGAAGTAATTTACCCAAAATCATCTCTTTCATTATCAATAAGTTATATATATATAATATAGTTATAAATTACATTTAAAAATTAGTTATTACTATTCATAAAAATATGTTTAAATTATAGGTAATAATTATGTCGTTAAATAAAATATAACAATAAAATGATGATTTGTAGAAACATCAATGTTATGTGTAACGTACGCCAAACCGATGTCATGGATAGTGGAAACCATGTGGGTAATGCATCTTGTGCAAGACAAGTCAGTATTGCACATGATTGGAATGTCTAACATAGGTATTTAATATATATATATATATCTAATTATTTCTAGTGTCACATGAAATGAAAACCATCGAAAATATCAACTAATTTGGGAAAATTTATTTCACAAAATATCATTTTGTTATATTCTTCCCCCTTAAAATGAATTTATCCATAAAACTTTTCTTTGGTTATTAAAGTAATAATAGTTTTAATATTCATTCAAAGAAACCCAGATTTTAAACATGAATAATAAAACATCCATTAAATGTTAAATTTGGGACTATTATGGTTACCTAAAGTAATATATAACTATGTTTCCACATAAGAGAACAATTATTGGAAGTGAAAAAAGTGGACATGGAAAAAAATATAATTATCATGTTCTTATAGAGAGTGATAGAGAACAAGTGAAATATAAAGTTAAAAATTAGAAATATATAAATATTTTATGACCTAAGTGACCTTTCGATTCATTGATAATGAAATTACTAGGAATTTTTTTTGCTTTCAAGATCCTTTTTCCTAATGTTAAGTAATTTTACAAAAAATATAAACATTCTTGCTTTTAGGAAAACCTCACCCTTTATTGTTCTATGAACCACTATACCTCTTTCTCAAAACATGAATGTGACTTTTTCTTTCCTGGATTACTAAGAGATAATTAGATCCATGATATGCTATCTCATGTATCATCACTGGTCATAAACAAAAATTTGATTGAACAGTCTATCCAATATGCATAAATCCTCATGTGAAGAGATAATACTTTAATCTAACTAACTTTGTTTGGTATTTATCATAGAAATTCCATTAATAGTTATAATTATAGACCATCCATAATATGTACATTCAATGTGTTTGAATTAATATCATGAAATTTCTTTAACATTGATCCCACATATAACTCAAAGAATCTCTTGGATGTCACATCCTAACAGGAGAATACACTAATCAAATATTTCATCGATACATGGTAATTGACTAAATTATTATAAATACTTATATATAAAATTCATACATCATTATTCTAATGCTAATTAGATATATTATCAATTTCATTAAGTCGTAAACTTCATCCATGATGTCAGAAACTACTTTCCAATCAGTAATTAATTCATTATGAGGTAATTAGTACCGTCTACATTACATATTCATATCCCACATATCTCTACAAAAATAAAATTATCATAAGATAAAGAATGTATTATATGTTACCTTTCCATTAATCATGTGATTTTCATGGACATCACCTTTTCGTTATATTACTTTTCTATTCCATCAGAACCATTCAATGTATTCTTGTAAAACTCTTTTGAAAAATGAAAATTGAACATTCCATATATATTTAACCATTCATATAAAATATATATTTAGTCCAAATACATAAAAACATTAATTAATTCATACTTAATTCATTTACCATGCTACCTCATCATAATTCCTCTTTCCCATCATATTTCAGATGTATTGTCTTCAACATCAACAATGTAACCATTACTTGTACCACCTTGTGGATCATTTTCAAGAGAATTCCTATTGGGACATTGATTTTCATAATTACTGTTTAAGCAAAATGTAAATAACATAATCATTGATGATGACTTATGTATGACACTATTCTCATCAATTTCATTAAACATCTCATTATTTTTCCCTTGTAGTCACTAGTTTGTGTCCTTCTTTACCACAGTTAAAAAAACTTCTTGTTCCTCTAAGACATTGAATTTGGTGATTCATTCTACATTCATAACACAATGGAAACAAAATCATCATTCCTCCAAGGTCTTTATTACCCAAACTCTTAGTGAATTTTTTATTTCTATTCCTTGATGAGTATGAGAGTTTTTCAAGGTAAACATTGTTAATGATTGTTCTATAAAAATTGATTCAGCGTGATATCAAAATATATCACTCCGGTGATCATCCTACTTTACTTATCATCAGAAAATCATCCATCACATTCAGCATTAATCTAGTTCTCTCTGGTTCCCACCATTAGTTAAAACAAGATGCATTATGTGAGCATTACATATCATAACAGAAAACCACATAGTCATGAATAGAATTACTTAAAGGATATCTAAATCATGAAAACATCTTTAATTAATGACACCCTAGGTTCATCCTAGGTTATTGATAGACATATTATATTTGAATCATTCATGATATTTCATGAAGAGTTTGTGAATTTCAAAATAATAACCACTTGGATTTACAAACTACTTGTGTAGCAAGGCCTCTTGTCATAGACCATATTACCCCACGTCAGGCTCGAAACATCTTTTCAGAGTTGTTACCCCAATGTACATCTATTAAAAAGACATGTCCACTTGTCGTAAATGAATAGTTATGTACATCTTGTAAGCCACTCACTCTATCCATTAACAAAATTATGGTACATTTTTATTTATGATAACTCATACTTATACTTATACTTAGAGATATCCCTAGAAATTTACATAAAAATACTCTTACGGAGCTGACTAACATTTTCTCATACTAGAATTAAAAGGATGAATCATCCTTTCCTCTGATACCAACAATAGAGACCCAAGAATAACATTAATTTATATTACATCATTTTAGATGAGTATTTAGTAAATTTATATAATTCATGTCTGAGGACATTAATAGTTTATTGTCCCTTGAACAATGGAAAAAAAACATCTCTCTTGATGAAAGGTATTTAAAACCTTCCATAAAGATCTAGAACTTTAGTAACTCTACCTTAAACCATTCTTTATAACCTAGTGAAAGGAAACAAAACAAAATGGATGAGATCATATGCTCTATAAGTGTAAATAAAGAAAATGAATAAGCATAGAATGATCAAAATGGTGTGAAAAATGAGATAACATTTCATGATTATACCCTGCATATTAGAGATCCTAATAATTATTGGAATTTTATAACACATGAAAAATAATAAAATATAAAACATAATCGTTGTTAAAATTAATTCAGAATAAAAAATAGTATTTTGGAAAACACATAAACATATAAAAACTCTATATCACGATGGAATAAGAAGTCCTTTTTAACATTTTTGGCTTGGGCTAATCACCCATGTACCTACATAATGATTGGGTTTCCCTACCATATTCCCTCTTGTTTTGGGAATGGGATGTCCTCCCATGTACCTTCTTATTTCAATATTGGGATGTCCTCTCATTTACCATCTTGTTTATTTATTGGGATTTCCCTCTATTTCTCATCTTGTTTTAGGCATAGTATTTCCTCTCATATACCCTCTTTTTTTGGGATTGTGGTGTTCTATCATTTAACATCTTGTTCCGGGCTTAAGATGTTCTTTTGTATACACTTTGATATCATAAAATATTTATCATTACCCAATACATTTTAGGGAGTTATTGGTGCCACCCGTTACATATTTAAATCAAACTTACATATTCCAAAAAACATTCAACATATCATGAACTATGAAAAGAGATAAGTTCTATAATAATAAAATCAAAACCCATGAAATGAATTTGGAATCACTAATATTTTATCACATTATTAAGTATATAAAATAGATAGGTTTCATAATCAATTCTACAAAGAATAACCCCAGAAAATAATTGGGTTCAAAAATCATATAACTCCAGAAAAAAAAATTAATAAATATATAACTCATGTACTAGAAATAGATTTCATGAAGACCATGAAATCAATATTAACTCATTTATAGAAATGATATTTATGTAACCTTTAGATTATTTCCTAGATGGTCAAGAGTAACATCAATGGATGCCATCTTTGAAAGAAAATAATATGAAATTTATTTTTAAAACATTTCATTAAGAAAATATCCTATATTATTTGAAAAGGAATTTTAATTACATAAAACCATTTAAAATCACATTCTTCGAAGATAAAATGAAAAATATAAAGAGGTCTTTAAATCATTTTGAAAACCATTTTTCTTGAAATCATATAAAATAAGCTTCAACAAATTTTAAAAAAAAATTCTTTGAAATCACTTTGATAACATATAAATATAGCATGAAAATGTTTTGAAATTTTTTTACTTTATAACACATGAATTAGGCTTTAAAATTGTAAAAAATAATTTATTTGAAAATATTTCTTAAATATTCTAAATAAGGCATGAAATCTTATAAAAAAATTCATTGAAAGCATATAAAATAATTTTGATAAAATTTTGAAAACTATTTTCATTGAAAATGACTTCTAAAAATATTTTTCTTAAAAATTATACTCTAAAGATTAATGAAATTATTTAATGGATTTATGGATGATTAATCCGTACTTATCGTATGATGTAAAAAACATTCCTTTTGTATGGTAAAGGGTTAGAAAAATGACTTATTCAGAAAATGAAAAGAACATTAATTTGAATAGAATGCTTGGAGATAAAAAATTGAAACATTTCTTATAAATATTATTGTATAATCATATAATATTCTTGGAGACCCTTTTTATAAAATGTGGTTTTAATAGAGCATATATCTCCAACCAAAGATATTGTAATGTCAGGATTTCTTAAAAACATATTCTTAAATATCTTATGTACCAAAGAGTAGGAAATGAAACCACTACATTAATATAGCATTAATAACCATAATATATGAAAATTAATGGATTTTTGGAAGGATGGGACATAATAATACATTAAATAAATTATAAATGCAAACAATATCGAAAAGAGATGATAATATATCAACAAATTCTCAAAACTTGGTAACATGGGATTATATTTCCCATATAAGAAGTGGAAATTAATGAAATATAAAACATAATTAAAAAAATTATATCCATGATCTAAAATATAAAATGGATGTATACACACCTTTAAAAGGAGTTTAGGTTCATAACAAAACATGAGTATGAATGAATGAAAATTGAGACAAAACATTTTATAGATTTGGTAACTTTTGAAACTAAAACCCCATGTTTGAGATTTCATAAAAAAAATACAGTAATAACAATAAATTTATTTATAATATATATAAAATAAAATCATGGGATCTACTTACACCACAAAAATTAATAAGTGAAGAACATATAATGTATCTCACGGGAATAAAAATTGACATGAAATACAATTACCTTGTGTCTTGACTCTCATCGTATGCATTGAAACTACCATTATAATGAATATAAATTTATTAGAAATATTTTTTAAAGCCATTTTATTCTATAAAATACCATATATGGTTTTATTATGACCATATATTACCCGCTTGTTATCAATCCTATGATAATGTTTCACTTCAGATAGTATCTTCTTTATTATTCACATGTGTCTTAATTTGTTATATATATGGTATTCATATTTATATAATGATTTACATAATTTAAAACATGACATAAATATCATATATATATTTTATATTTTTATTATAATAATCTATAGAATATATAAGTATGAAATAGAATACACTATTCATGGAGATGGTGGGATGTACTTATGTACGCACACTATATCCGCTTAATTATCGTGGTTAAAAAAAGTAATATATATATATATATATATATATGTAATTATTAAATTATAATGATTATATCCTAGATATATCATATATACTCACTAAACCTATACTTAATTCATACATGTACTGTATTTATGAATCGTATCCCTTTGAAGGGGTTGTAGTCCACGCTTCCTTAAAAAAATATTATATTAAAACATAATGGAAAGTAAAAAATATGTGTTGTAAAAGGAAATATTATAACTAAAAGATATAATAAATATAATATATGAAATATATAAACTGATTTTCCATTATAATGGCCACCATTTTTATTGGTAATGGAAAAATGAATAATCATCATTTCGTGAGGTAGTAGTTTTCCATAAACAGAAATAATATGTTTGTTTCTCATTATATATAGGTGTTTTTAAGTATAGGTTGAACCATTTACATATAAAAATCCAAGTAAAATTTGGAACTTTTTTTGTTATAGAATCATATAATAAATAAATTTGGATGTGGTGTATAAGGAAAGCAAAAGAAAGGACATGAGAGAAGATGTTATCATATAATTATCTACCTCAATTTGGTTTTTTCCAAAAGGATACCTTGGAAGAATTTATTCCCAAATTGAGGCTTCAAGGATTATGGGAGGTAATTTGGGAGATTATTTGAGAATATTATTGGCTAGACAAGGGGAGTTAGGGTATTTAAGAAGTGAGATAGGTAGTGGCCATTCATAAGGAATGAAAAGGCCTCACTTGGAATTTTTGTAAAGAATCTAGGTGTACATATGTTATTTCCTAAAAAAGTCTTACCAAACCCAAAATATAAATAATGGAAGTATTATGGAATAATAATGTCTATATAATGGGTTTTGGAAAATTTTCTAAGTTATTTAGCCCCCTGATATTTAGGATTATTCCATAGTGATGGTTAATTTGACTTGAATCATTATGACTAATTTTAATCACTTTTAGTACTATTTTTTGTAAAAAAATCAACATGATATAATTATAATATATATATTATAAAAATTAGTATGGTGTATGTTAGTTTAGAGAAATTTATTTCACAAAAGATGAAAAAATATGATTAATTCTAATTTAGCAGATGAGATGAAATTACGGGTCTTTAAAGTTCCAAAAGGTTCAAATGATTATTAAGATTTTGTATTCAATTTCAATGTGAAATTGATTATAATGACCTAACTTGTTTTAATTGATTTAAAATTTATCTAAGGTTACCCTAAAAAATTTACTTATAATTTAACATTAATTATTATTATAAATGAAATGGATGTTATTAACAAAAAATGTAGTATTTTTCACTATTCCTTAAAAAATGTTGTATCCCAGAAAAATAACAAAAAATCACCCTAACATAAATTGATTAATATAAATTAAAAAATTATGTTTATTTAATAAAATTTAATTTTTAAATGTGTCTAAAATGAATTTTTAAAGGTTTTTCATTTAATAAAAGATGTGTTTATTTATAGAAGGGCTTATCCAAAAATCATTTCATTGATTATCAATATGTTTTATCTATATAAAAAAACTATAAATAATATTTTAAAACTAGTTATTACTATTGTTATAAATATTTTTAACATCTATTTTATAATTATCTCATTTTAAATAAAATATAACTATAAAATTATTTTTTTATTGAAACATCAGTGTTGCGCGCAACGTATGCCAAACCAATATTACGGGTCGTGCAAGCCAAGTTGGAAATGCATGTAGTGAAATCCAAGTTGTTATTTCAGGTGAATGTAATTTTTAACATTATATATATATATATATTATTTATTTCTAGTTTTACGTGAAATGAAAAATACCAAAAACAAAAAATAATTTGAAAAAAATATTTCACAAAAAATTCTAGGTGTAACAGGTAATGATATGATTTTTATGAATGCCATACATTTTTATGGGTCGGGATATTTTGAATGTATTATTATCTTTTGTCACGCATATTTATTATTTCATTATGTGATGAGTGTGATACATATATCCATCCAATTAATTTGTTAAATATTTACATCTCTCCATTTAGAAATATTTGATATGGGGAGTGAACACTATTCATTATAGAAATTTTTCTTCTATCATTGTCATAGAAGTGACCCTTGACTACTAACATAGTCATCGGTGTTGAACTTGACTACAAATTTGGACTTGGGAGTGATCCCTGACAACTAATATTTTTTGGTTAGTAAAACCATTACACTATAAGGAAGGATATGTGACATGGGATGGTGGGGTTTCCCTACCATAACATGCATTCTCAATGAAGTACCATGAAAAGAATTAGAAATAATCGTTGAAATATTGTGAGTGTTATTATATGATTATGTTTTTACAAAAATTCTAAATCATATACCATCCCAAATAGACTAAAGTCCATCACATTTTTACTAATTTTTTGTAATCCCTCATTTATGGGATGAAGGGGAACCCTTGCATGGCCCATAGGGTCTGTGGCATTGCATGACCAGAAGGCATTGAGGAAATCATCTACATTTTAACAACTTTTAACTTAACCTCCCCAGCATCAAAATCATGATTTCATCTCTCCACCTACATATGGATATTAAACTATGCTTCCCATGCATGGATAGGGGAGTCCCAATGATAATCTTTATACCCTATAAATATTTCAAATCAGTTATCTCTACTCTGGTGAATTCACCTTTCTCGGAATCCCCATCTATGGGTTGCTTCTTGTAGAGCATTCATGGTAAATGTATGTACAATTTTATGTGGACCGAATGACATGAGGATTCCCGATGGCCTTTAATAGGCCCAAAATCCATACAGGATGAAAGGACATGGGTGGGCCGAAGGCTTTAAAGGACTCGAGGACCCAATTGATGGCACAAAATCCCAAACAGATAAATAGTTCTAGAAACTATAGTATATAATAGTACCTCATATAGTATCTTCTATAGTGTCTTATATAGTAAAATTATAGTACCTTAAAAATATGTCTCCTCACCAATATGAAATTAGGTCTCTTGGATTCACTTGTTGATTCCTCACAAACCACACTGAGGCTCTTGTGAAAAATGTGGGTTACTGACACTGACTCACTATAAGGGGCCCCGAAAAAGACCAGGTGTTTTACACATTCCCCAACCAAGAAAAGGATTTGAATATCCTTATTTTGAATATGAATTATTTCTATGTCTTGCAGTACATGAGACTATTCCAGTTTCCATAGGGAGCGAGGTGTATAACCAGTGGGTACCAGTTGGCTAAGACCCCATGGGACTGTGTCTTATACCGATGATATTCTATAATAACTCATGTTCTATTATATAATTATTATTACTCTCTTATTAACTACCAATATATTTGTCTATGATTCCTGGTTATGTTCTTTATATAATGGTTTTTATTTTCCAATGTTATGATCTGGTTATCAAACAAGTATGATTAAACTATTTGTGCATATTTAAATTAATTTCTCTTACTAAAAAACATAGATAACCCCTTATTATGTTTCCTTTTAATAGCTTATGAAGACTGGTTGTAAATCAGAGCACTTAATGGGAAGATATTTGTGGGAAACACTGAATATCATTCACCACATTATAATAATGTGTTATATATTTCCAAAGACACTAGATTATTACATTAATCAAGAATTTAATTTTTTTAATGTGATTAATATTTGTATAAAATTATTTAATATAAAATTTTTGTTAAGAATAGGCATTTATATGGTTCACCCAGTCTAGTATACGTCGAAGGATCACACACAGATTTAGTATTGATGTTCCAAAATACACTATTATTCACTAGTAGTGTGGATACAATGATTTTTATTAGCCACTCCATGCCAGGATCATGGCCTTTACAAGATTTAGTGTCTAGATCTCTAATACTCAAGGATTATTCCTTTTTCATCTATCATTAATCAGTACTCTATGTGGGAATTATTTTTCTCTCATAGGCCAATACAAGTCTTCATTATATGATAATTTGAAATATGATTAGCTCACATTGATCATAAATTTGAGTAATATAATGTTGGTTATTAATATTCCTATTATAGTAGCTCTAGTTTCCCTATTTAACTTGCCGCCAAGGAATACCATCTTACATTAGAAAATCCTTCTAGAAGGGACAATAAATTTATGTTTTATGAAAAATAAAACATTAATAAGACCCTATCACATTGTTGCAAAACATTATTCAAGTTCATTAATATTAATTCTATCATGGAACACATTGTATTTCATGATTCTCACAACATTTCATGAAGATTATTAGACCATTATGAAAATACTTTTTTAGATTCCCCAAAGTCCATTATTCATGGAATATAAATTTATAAGAATCATTCACTCAATAAAAACATTTGAGAAACTCTTTAATGAATTCAAATACTATTTACTTTAAACTAGTATTTATCTGAAAATGATATGTGTATAAATAATTTTATATTTGTTTTCATAAATTTGAAAAACATTCTCTCACATACATTCCTTTCAAAGAATCACTTCAATACTGTTTTTAAAACCCCCAGTCTTCTCAAAAAATCCAAGAGTTTTTTAATTCATGAATATTCTAATAATGGAATAACATGATGTATTTCTTTCATCACTCTGCCATATTTTGAGTGAAATTCATTTATGAATATTTAAAACATCATGACACCAACCATTCATGAAACAACCAAAATTGAATAATTCTATTCATGTTCCATACTTTTATAATTTATCCATGGAAATCCATTGTTAAAAAAGCATGAACTTACTCCAAATGTTGGACACATCAATCTTGGATAAATAGGGAAATGATGACACCATGTACATGTACTTTTCAATAACAATTCTAGAGATTCCATACCGTTTTCATGAATTTATTCCAACATACCTAGTCAGAAATCACATTGTATCTTCCGCAATAGACCATTTCATGATGAAACACTATTTGTGTGATCCATTTTCATTAATAGCATCAACCCACATATCAGTAATATAATGATTGAAATTTTTGGCTCACATATTTCATTAATATCTCCTAAACATTCCAAGTATTATGTATTTCACCATATAATGTAGTGATTGATATGGTGAATGGAAAATTAAATGTTCTTCACTATAATATGTCAATGGAAACACTATATCCATCCCACCAACAAAAAATGGGATACAACTATAAGTTTGAAAAAGAATTGAATAGGAAACACATGGAAAAGAATTATCAATGGTTTCTAACATGTTTTAGTGCATGCAGAATAAACATGATCAACTATACCCTCTTTAGGTAGTATTGGGGTGCCTCTAATTTTTTTAATGTTCCAATAATAAATATCCACATCGAATTCGGGTACCAACTTTTAATTCCCCATAACATGAGGTATAACATGGAATCTATGTTCTCACTGAGTAATTCCAATTAAATCTATTCTCCCATCCTAGAATTCCACATTCATAAATTATCACACAAAATCTAGATGTTAATCACTATATTATCATGGAATGGGAGTTCTTATCCAATCATTTCCAATCATTGTGGCATTATATTAGTATTTTAACTCTACCTAGTATTCATAAATCAATACTAGCCACATGGAATATGAGTGATCATCCTGATGTTCCCTATGATAAAGAATCATATTAAATCTAGGAACTCATTTTGATATTCTCATGTAGTGAATTATATATGGTAATCTAAGGAAATAATCCTAACATTAGTATACATAAGTATATATTTTATTTATTTGATTAAGAAACTATTTATTAAATTTAAATATTATTTCATACAAGGAATCTTCATTATTTACTGATCATTTCTAATCTTTGGACCCCTATTTTATTTCATAATGATGATTAAAAATATTTTAAAAAACAAAGAAATTTCACAAAATATGATTTCTGTTCAGAAGCCCAATTATGCATTTTAATTATTAGAGTGGTGATTTACCATTTAAATTTTTCAAAATAAACACCAATTTATAATAATAGAACATAATTAGTAAAATAATATCAATTACACAAATAATTTATGCTTTATCACGTTTCTCATTATATTAGATCCTATTTTTTAAGGTTCAAAACCGTCCCAAATTGTTCATGGTTGTGAAATTCCATTTTTAATCATATATTCAAGACATAATTCTTCTTAAACAAGTAAAATCATAATTTATGAGTTTAATAATAATAATACACTTTAGAAACACCTCCCTAGCTATTGATTCTATAAAAAAAATTTGTTTTACTTTCAAGGGAATGAAATATTGGATATTTAGAATAAACAATCCTCAAACAAAAACATTTAATTTAAATTGATCCACCACACGATGATGTTTTCCTGATAACTCGATTATTCCCCAAAGAATCAAGGTATTTAATTAGGATAAATATAATGCACCACATAAAATAACATACTAGATTTTTAATCATCCTGTATCAACCTTCAGTTGAATTGAAAAATGTGGAATGTGGAGAAAGTCGACAAAATACCTACAAAGGGAACAAATCCTATAAACAGAATTATAAAATTTGATAATGAAAGTGAAAAATAAATGTTGTAGGAGGAATATTAGACATACATTATTCCTATCAATTCTATATAATGAACATTATTCATTAAATTGATAGAGGATCTCTAATATGGAGGATAGAAGAGGGAACGTTGGTGTGTAGGACGCTACTGGTCAATTTGGTGGAGAAAAGTATGTTAAATGCCTTTTAAAATCTTATCTGAAATGGTTTATTATAAATTTTTTAAAGTTTTTGGTGTTTTTTATGTGTGGATTTCAAAATAGAGTTCCAATATTTCAAACCCTATTGTCCGTAGATATTCCATCTCGTGTGGTTTTCCACCTTGTTTACCAAAACATGTAGAAACCATGTCATAGGGTTCTGAATTTTAATATAGGTTCTCACGTGTTTTCCCATCCCACCTTATTAGTTTTAACAATTTGTTCTCTTCCTTAACAAAATGTTCACTTCCCTTAATAAACCCACATAGATGGGTTGAATAGTTAGCGCATACCATGTGAAAACCATTATTCCAATGCTACAACACCCAAGACATGAAACTCAAAAATTGAACCCCATATAAATATCTAGAGACCTATGAAACACACAATTGAACATCAATCTAATTTTAAATTGTGTCTTTTTAGGGTATCCATAAACAATAATTCTATTCAAGCACTTGGTTCAAAAAATTAAATGTCATTTGCATGAAATCATCAAACATTATTCTAATTCAGAACCCTCTGTTGGACAGAAGGTATTATATAATCTGTTTTCTATGAATTCCCTATATATATAATTGAAATATAATTAATTTTTTAATAAATTTCATTGATATTCTATATATTTATGCCTATGATTATACACTACAGATCATGTTTATAGTCCCATGTTTCTAAAAGTTTATTCCATATTATATTTTTTATTTTTTATGATAAAATATTTTACTATAATGTATTATGAAGAAATATTATTTTTTCTTATTACATTTTATAATATATTTCTCCCATAATAATATTTTACCTTATTATTATTCTCTATCCCTTTATTTTGTGATGATGTGTTTCCCTTACTAAACAATTTAGCTCACCATTTTCATATGATTCCATGAGCAAGATTATAAAGATATATATAATTCATAAGAATTATATAGGGGTAAAATTATGGGAAAATATTAAAATATATTTAAAAATAACATAGTTATGTATATTTAACTCATAAACAATAAAAAATCAGTGCATGGGATTGTGAAATTATTTGTATGATTTATTAATTAAATATATTAGTAATGTTAAATAAAGATAATTTCATTTATATTTGTATTAAATATTTTTCATTATATAAATGTTTTAGCACCAGATCTATGATTTAATTTTTTAGGAACACACATATCCTTAATAAAAATTTCAAAATGTGTTCCCAAAGGAAATATAAATTAATTAGTTACCCCCAATATTAATCATTAAAATTTATATATAGTTATAACTAAAAATTTAAGATGCATAAAACTCATCCATATTTATTAATAAATCATACATTCTATATACATCTAATTACATCCACTTATTTACTTTTACTCAAATTAATCATCCTTGTATTATAATTCACTCCTACTTGTGATATACCATACCAAAATGAATTTATTTTCATCTATAAATATTATTTATATTATTTTCATTATTAATATCAATTTAAAATTGTATATTCATAGGATTATAATATATATAAATTTTTATTTTATAAACATAACTAAAATATTCAATTTGAATTTTGGATAACATTGTTATGATGTTAACATTGAGAAAATAATAATATACCCATTTCTTTTTGTTTATTTTGTTTTCTAGATGATCATTTTCATATGATGTCATTTTTTCAGTAATGGATGAAGAATTCTCCCAATAATGTATATTAATGTGATACATAATTATTTTTTTGTAATGATGTCTGAAACTTATATCATGGAATACAAGAATGGGATGATTTTGGGTAGTTGGAATATACATCTGATAATTGATGAGTTTGAATTCATTCAAATCAATCGCATGTGCTAATATTTTTTTGAATAATTATTTTCCACAGTTTTTATATGAGATTAGATGTTTTGGATGTTGTAAAAATAATGAAATTATAATTATAAGAAAGGAAATTTTGGTACAAGTATAGAGAACCAATTTATTGATTTATTTATAAATATGGAAACAATGTTCAATGTTCAATAAAAATTGTATAAATATATGAAGAATAAAATATTGAAATAGAGAGTGAGATGAATTTAATGTTAAAATAATACTTCAAAAATAATATATTTTCTTATAAAAAATAGTATAATTTAGTATATCTGTTTTTTAGTTAATAAAATAATTTAAAAATACATTTTTGGTATTTTTTTAGTGATTCATAATACACTTCGTTATAAAGAATATTCTATGAATTTAATTAAAGTAGATTAGAATTTTATGTCACGTATTATTTAACAAATATTTCTAATTCATTTACTTAGCATTCAATTATGTATGGTATGTTTCTTATATATAATAGAGAATCAATAAAGTATTTATAATTCAAAATTATTCCCTAAGAATACTATATGGGTAACATGGATTTCATATTAGTCATTTGAATTATGTATACATGATTTATAATTCTATAAGTGTCATAGTTAAGGATGATAATTGGGAGAGGAATTGATTCAACATGTTCTCTCTGAGGGTCAATTTACAATTTATAGGTGTCATTTGATACTCCATAGTGGTTATTTTACATTTTAAAAAGGGTCATAAGTGTCCATATATATTCAAAATTAATGTGACGTCATGAGTATTATAGGGATCATTACGATTCTGTAAGGATAATGAGGATTTCATAAGGATCATATGACTTCATATGGCTTATCAAAATTCTAGAAAAAATAATTTAAAAATGGTTTGGATCCGTTATTATTGAATATAAAACTCTTTGAATATCTAATTTAGACATTTTAGGGTCTTTTAGGTGGTATTCTATCAATATACATGTATATAAAAATGGTTTGAATAAATCATTGGTAGAGAAAGCCTATAAAAAATGGTTCTAAAAATGTTTTATTGGAAATATTAATAGAAATTAATTTACCAATGATTTGAACAAAGCATTGTAATATCTATTATATAAAAATATTATAGAGAAAAGTGTTGATACCATAACCTACCTATTATTACAATGACTTCCCCACTATCATATAACATTTTTTTTATTTTTATGTAAATATATATATATATATATTAATGTATAATAAAAATATTTATATTATTGTTTTTTTATTTTTATTAATATTTACAAATATTGAAACAAACAATGAATATTTCATCGATTTGGTCAAACCATTGGTAGAGGTTCAACATAGCATACCAATACCAATGGATTGGGAAACTGTATGTATCTAGTTCAAAAATATGTAAATATATTAATTATTAGTTCAAACCATTTATATAGGTGATTTTTACAATATGAATACAAATATTGTTTCAAAATATTGGTATTGATCAATTAATATATCACATATTTCTAATAGAGAAACATCAGTAAATTAGAGAAGATGTATTTGTGAAAGAAAATCTACAAATATTATCAAATGAGTATAAATATATTATTGAAGATAAAAATATCATTTTATTTTATTAAGAAATTATTCATACATTTATATATATATAATATTAAATAAAAATTTCATTGGGAGATCTTTATTATATTAATATGTGATTTTCAAATAAATTTATTTTAAATTAATTATTTTTTTTAATCTGAATGGATTGTTTAGAATCAAATATAATGATAGAAATGTTATGAACTGTTCAATTAAAAAAATATATTTTTTAATTAATTTATAATGATTAATAATTTTTGTTATTATTATTATGAATAATAACATTATGATGAGATGATATAATATAATTGAATATTAATGACTACTAATATGTTTTTATTTCATAATCACTCACTTCATGATGTAATGAGCTAATATATAAAATAATATCATTGTACATTTTTTATAAACTGTGGGTAAATATTTACTGTTGATATTCTGGAATATTTTGTGATGAAATTAAATGATCTAGATGAAACATTTGAATATTTTTTTTTCATCATCGATTTAGTTACATTGATTGGAAAATGAAAGGGAAATTGATATTACTAGAATTTTCTTTTAGATAACAAGATCATAAAAATTGAAACGTCATTATCTCAAGAGATAACTCATGTGAACTAACTGAGGAAAATATTTATTGAACATGGTTGTTATATTGAAGTTAATTATTAAATTAATTTTATATAAAATATTTTCTATGATGATGAATACAAAATAATAGAACAAGAATGAGGGAAATTAACTACTTCTAGAAGAAGATATGTTCTCAATAAAAATTTAAATAGGAAAATTTATATTTATATATATATATTAATTAATAAGATGATAATATTATTCTATGGAAATATCCCTTCAGTCAAAGTCAATATAGAAGAAGAAGTGGAAGTCCACTAACACTCTATGTTATAGACTATAGAAACAATGGTATTGAATGGATATGAAGATTAAGAAGTGTTGAGGAAGGATAATATGCATGAATTTAATATGATTGTCAATTTCTCTAGATATACTTGAAGAATTTTTATTGAGTATCTAATGATCTTATTTTGGGAATGATACGAGATCTTTGTTATTTGTAGTGACTCGGTTTCATGTTATTATTCTTCTGAATATAACTACATTAGAAGACTATGTTTAGGAATTATATTAGATAATGATGAAATAGTGATAACCAATTCTTAATTTAGATGTTTATTAAAATGTTATTGGCTATTTTTTAATTTCATATAAGAGGCTTCAGTTGATGGGATGTATTATGAATCAAATATGATACTAGAATGAATAATGGGATATAGTGTAATGTTTACATTCACTATTATCACAATATAATCAGTGTACTCGCCACTTTTTATTTATAAAAAGATAATTACTAAGGAATATATAATTATGTTAAATAATTAATCACACAATAGAGTTTATTTCTCATGATGGGGCCAAACCTGGTCAGAAAATAATGTTCTTCTCTTTAGATAATAGTCATCATTTTATGTGGTTATTGTATGATTTCTAAAATACTAGAATATATATTTTTATCATTATAAAAATATAGGATTAAATAAAAAGTGGATTAATATAGTATTATCAAGAAATGTAATTATGAAAATGGCGTTCACACATGATTCACCCCCATCAATGGTTATTTCATTATTCAATGGGGCATATTAAGTGGTATCAATGTGAAATGTTCCCTCATGTTGGATTAACTCGGAGACAAATGAGTTATTATATAAATAAAATGAATTATATGTTTGAATAATAATTCTAATATCCTCATATAAAAAATCAATCTCCAATACCTATCATGTTTGAAATGGATGTTTCAGTGAAAACTCTGAAAAACAAGAAGAAAGATGAGAAAAATAATATTAAACAAGCCTCAATGGGGAAAGAGGGTAAACTAATTGGTAAATAAAATAAAATTATAATTTTTCTATTTAATTTTTTAAAATTATTCATCTCATTAATCATGATAAGGATATAATGGTAAATTTTTTATTAAATCCATTCAGGTCCTATAATCATACGATATGGTACACATAGAGAATGTCTCTTATGATTTTATAAAGTATATATTAAAATCCATTATAAAATAAATGATGAAAATAATATATGATTGGTAATGAAATTTTTATTAAAAAACACTTATATGATACTTGAAATAAATTGAAAAAATCACATAAGATACCTAAAAGTCATGTAATAATGAATAAAACATTATAGGAAAAACAATTAAATGGTGAACGATAAATTAAAATATTATTTTAAATATAAAATAAATTTTTTCATATATTATAAGAAATATATGCTAATATTTGATGAGGAACCTAATGATAATCTTGTTATAAAGTTTGTTTAGTTATATTTTAATTCCAAACAAATCAATGACAATTATAATTATTTTTTTAGTAGAAAATTTCATGGGGATCAAATTAAGACATTATAATGTGAATGGTAATAATGTTTTAAATTTTTCAAGGATGAGAAAATAATATCAATATTATATTCATTAATGATGAAGTGAAATTTAATAATCAAGAAGTATTTATACTTGAAACAGTAAAATTTATAATGAAAATAAGAATTTGTTCCATGAAACATCAATAAATATTAATACTTTTGAAATTAATCACTCATGTAAAAAAATAGATTGAGAGGAACTCTAGAATTATCCAATGTATGCTAAGGAATAATGTTATCTCAATATTTTATTAAATATATTATTAATAATTAAATTTTTAAAACTATTTTATTATACAATTTTTAGGTTATAATAAAAAATATAACCCCTTAATTTTCAGAGTTTCATTAGCACAGTCATGGTTGAAATTGTTCATCCAAGGGGTTAAACCAAAATATAATGTTTAAAATGAAATCAATACCCATAAAATTTTCATTGGGAGATTATATTAATAAAATATCATATATATATATATATATATTAAAATAAATTTCATTCTAGATCCATTTTACATGATTTAGATACATATTATAGTATAATAATAAATTTATTATGGAAAATGACATTATAGAAAAATTCTTTAACCAATATTTTATAAAAAGATTTAAAATTAATAAAAACCCAATATTTAGATATGTGAATGGTATATTGTCAAAAATATCCTAAAATTCCATTACTAGGTCACTAAAACATTTACAGAAACCATCATGAGCCATAAAGAGTAAAGCACATTGATATAATAATAAGAATAGTTAAATGGGTAAGGGTTAAAACAAGGATAGAAGGGTAAAAACATAACCAAATCTTGTCCATATTTTATTAGATGAAATTATTTTTACTCATGTTCATATAATAATGTAATTATATCAATTTTGAAACATATTTCATCATTCTTAATTTATATTAATTAAATACATTATATAGTTCCATTAATTACCCTTCTATGACTTATAAAAGTGAACCTCATATCCATCGTTGTGAACATTATTTGAGAAATATATCTCAACCAATACCTACCATAATATTTTAACATATTACTTCAATGTTTCATATATATTATAGTATTTTCAATATTTCTTCCTTTGAAGGTATATGTTTTATACCAAAAGAGGATTCATAATAATGAGTTATAACACATAACCAAGTAGTTTTAAATTAACCTTCCAATAAGTCCTCTAAATCCATGGTATCCATTATTAAATAATGAAAACAACATATGAATTATAATGAATTTTCATAATTACTATGGAAAACCCTTATCCTCCTTCTATCCATCTTACAAAAGTGAAAACATATCTCGTGTGGGTATACAACTTACCATCTCCACATAATGGTGCGAATCATTTCCCCTAACCATAATTCACAGTATGTATTTATGATTGTTTTAATTTTTAATAATGATGTAATTTCTCAGATCCAGATGCCACCGAAAATGGTGCCTTGATCCTTTTTTGTGACATTCTCTCAAGTGCATATCCCCAAAATCCAGAGGCTACCGACTAACATCGAGGGCCTAGGTGAGTTAGTGGGGAGACTATGTCCACATTACCAGAGTATCTCAGTGGAAGCCAAACTTAATATTAATAATGGAATCGAATAATTAAGCTGTAAATAAAAAGTATTAAATTATGATAGAATACATAATAATAACCATAAATGACTCATATACAAGATGATGCATATGGTACAAGTATATTTAAAACATCCAAAACAACACATGGAAATGTAATACATTACATGTCCTAAAAAGAACAAAAGACCAAAAAATGCATCCCAACATCACATGCCTTATATTGGTCGTATTATCTCATACCCCAGTGCCACTTTCAATAACCTAAAGCATGGGGCTTTCACCTATCATCTCCTATAACTATATAATCTGTTTGGATCCTTGAGAAGGCCAAAATAGGGTCTAAGATAAACATCCCAGAAAGAAAACACAGGTCTATACAGTTCTAACAACATGTCTACAAAAGTGAAAGTAAGTGTAACTATGTAGTAAACTAAAGTGTGTATTCCCACGGTGTAATTATATTGCAATAAGTAAAACCAGCGAGATCACAAGGCTACATGCAAATTATTCGGCTCCTAATAAGGTATCTAAAAGAAAAGTAAACAATTTACATGATCATGATGTACATCCTTCAGTAATATGCAACCCGTAGACACACTATTAATTGAAGTCAAGTATCCCATGGAACTACCATATAGTGAATTCCATAATCCCATAACCACACTGTATAGTGAAGAACAGACCTTAAGGGCTGGATCCAATGTGTCATCAGACCAGGGAATCCACATAACAATTCTAGGCTATGGTGGGCCATATCCCAGGATTTTGTTCAAGGAATCCCATCAAGTTCCATGGGATTCCTTGGTGGAAACAAAATTAGGCATTGGTTGGAGTCCAAGGAATATTTCAACAGAAAGTGTTATGTGATCCCAAGAATGCCTGATCCACAGGGATCTAAGGCTAAACAAATCCCAAAAAATCATGACCCAAGAGGCAGAGTCAACCCAAGGCATCCACTATCATCTTACAGATCCATAGAGATTAGTATACGGAATATATAAAACCATTCATTACAGAAATAAATAATTCATTTTAAACAAACATTACATGTGAGTATACCCACTGACATCAACCTACACAACCTATGAGTATACCCACTCATGAAAACCATTTAACCAAATAAACATATGGACCTACCCTACCATATAAACCATTTAACATTCCACTGGTCAATTCTTGTAGGTCTATCCAACCATATAATTAATTTAACATGCTAAACTATCAAAATAGAGGGGGAATAACATTAAATTAATTTTTCGAGGAGGCATTACATCTTTGAAACAATTATACAAAACTACTAAGGAATTAACAGGATTTTTCTACTTAGGAAACCACAAGATCACACCCCTTGGGTGGTTTAAATATGAATAAATAGGGTAAAACCATAAGGCGCACCCCTTGGGTGACCTCAAAATGAGAAACTGATGCCAACACAGCTAAAAAGAACCCATGATCAAACTTACTAGCTCCACCTACAACTACTAAAAGAAAGTCACTCGAAAATGATACCACGCCTGAATGTCTGAAGGATGAGTAAAGATCGAACATCCTAAAAACAATTAAGAAAAACTAAAAGAAATTATAGACCACATACCTCGCCTTAGAAGTATAATTCTCATACAGTATCAAGTCCTGATTAGTCTTGGTTTGGGAGAAATCTGAAGAACGGAAGAAGAAAAGAATGTTAGAGAATATAATCTTAATCCCAAATAGCAAAAAATGATTTCCAAAAGAATCTCAAATGACTAAAAAGGAACATATGCTTTATCGATGTAGATCTAATGAGATAATTAGTTATCGAAATGGTGTTCAGACAGTGAATCTGGCTCAACGCCTAGGTTTGGCGCCTAAAGGGAGCTCTATGGGAGGGTACTGTGCAATGAAAGAGGAAAACCAAATTTGGGATTAAAAAGAAAATATGTTTTTAATTTTTAAAAAATTAAAAAACTCATACAAAGAAGGGTCTCATGGTTTACACACATGGCTTCCCAAATAGTGCGTAAACCGTGCACAGCTCAGTACCTAGAAGAGGCTCTTCGCACAATGACCCTGCACGATTGGACTAACTATGTGATAACCTTGTTAAAATGTTATGCTAAAAACATGAACATCTTATAAATCTCTCACGGTTAGACTAATCATGAACAAACCATGTACCGTGTCATTTTCATCCCAAAACATGGTTCCAGACTCCGAACAAACCCTGGACACCTCCAAAATACTTGTGATTAAGTAAAGCTTTCACATAATACTATAGCAAGGAATTTAAACTGAAAAGAAATGGATCATTACATCATAGGAAATCCTAGGATCATATAAATGATATTTATCAAATAATTATTCTTATGGAGTTATAATATCACATTTCACTTCTCATTATCAAATATGTGGGAAAATGATATCGTCACTCTTGCCTACTTATGGGGTACCACCTCCATGAAAAGATGTGATTTTTTTAGTTGTTTTACATGGATAGTAATAATAACATATTTAATTAATATATATGATATATATGATCTAATAATGATATTCAAAATGTGATTTTTTTTAAATTCCTTTAATTCTATCTTTCGTAAATTGAAAATAATGTTTATGTGTATGTATAGCCTACCATCTCCAAGAACAATGTGATTTAGTTTTCTATTATTTCCTATCATGGATAAGTCCAAATATTAATATATAATGAATATATATGATATTTATATCACGATTAAAATGTTCATTATAAAATAACAATGATATTTATATAAGGACCAGATCTAAAAAATTGTAATTCTCATAAAAAATTCCATTAACAAATGGAAATGGCTATTTTACAATGGATTATTTATAAATGGTTTTTAAATTGTTATAAGTGATAAATATATGATACAATAAATATATACATAATTCTGGTACATAATTATAATATATTTAAATATATTAAGTAGAATGATATAGTTCTCTAAAAACAAGTCAAACATTAGGTCTTTTTTTACTAGTTTTACATTTATTTATTGGATACATATGCTATAATCACCACTCATTTATTTGTTCCGGTGCATATACCACCACATTGATATGTTATATAATTATAATAGTTCATATCATGAAATTAAATGATTCATTTTATCGTATACTTTCATGGGTCCTGTAATTCAAATTTAAACAATGTGTTAAGAGATTTACATTACAATCTCATTGTTTATTAAAATTGTCTATGATTAATTTTCAAATAATAAATTTCGAGCATATATCACTCAAAAATATCATGAATCATAATATAGCCTATTTAATTATTTATAATTCATGATTTATTTAAATATCATCACTTTATGTTCTTGAAATACTGAAAACACACTTTTAAGGATAACACACTTTATATCTATCTTTAATTGAAAATATATTTTCCCATGTACATGCTTTATAAATATATTTTCCATTTTTTTAATATTATCATAAGAGTGTTTCATGTTATTTTACACCATATTTATGTTCTTACAAAATTTTATAAAAATATCCTTCTCATCATTTTTTGAGTGAGATAATTTTTTATTGATTATCAAAAATGTGAAAAGAATCATTGTTTTATCATACCTGAGGTTAATATTATTTCCATCCATCATGAGCATTCAATAAATTAAATCTTCTATTACAATTTTTCAAGGTTATATCCCAGGAAAATAACTTTAATAGTATTTTTTAATATTTTTTAATTTAATATATAATTTAAAATATAAAACTTTTTTTTACTCAATAAATATTCCAGTGATTTATTGATTCATATTTCCATTTAAGATAACACAAATTTTTGTTATATACGATTTAATGAGGATATAATCCAATGATACCAAATATATTCTTTCATGTGATGATGAAATATCAATGGTATCCATCTTATTTTACTCAGGTTAAGTGATGGTGGATGTTTTTTGTATTTTATGGAATTCATAAAATTTTATTTAATTTTATGTGATGATTCTAAGAAGAATTATATATCCATCCAATTAATTGTTTAATGAATAATATAATATGATCAAAATGGGTACGTGGAAGGTTATTCCAATAATTATGGTGGTATCAAAGGAGGTTTTACCAAACTCAAAAGATGATATAAGGGAGTTCATTCCTAACCTGAAGTAGGTATACTAGCGGATATACCAAGACTAACATATTATCAATGTTTTTATAGGTATCCATAAAATTTTATTTTAATTATATTTATTATTGAAAACATATTAAAATATTTTTGGACATTAAATTATGCTAATTTTTTTTGTTTCCAGTGATTATATTCACTGATCCCTTTATGATTCATGTGTTATGAAATACTATTATCTAAAAAATAACTCTTTTTTATGATCAATGATTTTGTTTTTATGTTTTTAAAATGTTGAAATAATTTTCCAATAACTGTTATGCTCATGTTATTTTTAATTAATAAATAATATATCCTTTTTTAATTGTACATCGATTCAATGATCAACCTTTATAATTTTTTATATTAAACGTGATATGATGAAAAGTGTTATATTTGATATGAAAAAAAAAATAGTTCTAATGATGAATGAGTAAGTGGGATATAATGTATATGTTTTCTGAACTATTTTTTTATATAGACATGCTTCCAATGGCTTTAAAACATCACATTTCTAGAGTTCATCATAATATTGTTTAATGAATATTCGTCACATAAGATGTTATATCTATATATGAATATTTTGGATTTCTATAGTTGGATATATATCATGATTTAAATAATAATTGTAAATTATTATTATAAAAAATTAATTAGAATCATGTGTATATTTATAATTAATATATAACGTCATAAATTTTCTTTAAGGAATATATTATTAGAGTTTCATCCAAATTCATCCATATTTGTATACTACAAGTGGAATTGGTTTAGAAAATAATGAATCCATTATTAATAACTCTAAAATATGTTAGTATGTTGTATCTTATCCATCAATATTCCTCATAGTGACTATTCCTTTACTCTAAACATGGTATTAAACTCCAGATAGATATTCATGGGTTAATTTAAATTTTCTTTAGAAACATTTATAATATGTTTGAATACATAAAATCAAGGATAACCTAATTTAATACTATGGTTTCTCCGATGAAAAATTAAATTTTCAAATTTAGACATCCAATGAATGATATTTCATGGTTTTATCTTTAATTATTTTTTCTCAGAGTATACATTTTTCTTTTTTCCAATAGAAGAAACTAGGAGGAATTATGATTTTATTGACTATAATAAACAGTGAAATCACTTTCCTCATGAGAATAGAAGTCAAATTGGATCTATAATGTGAAACATTGTGATTATTAATAATCGCATATGTTATTATATGGTTACAACACATAACATGGGTGACTTTCTTAACATGGATAACATGATAAAAATGATGTATCATGAGTACCATAGATGCAAGAAGATTATGTTTATAATATTTTATGAATGCGGTGTAAGTACCTAGAGGTATTGTCTTAGTTGAATAATAAGATGTTTTATGTGTCGAAATTAAGGGAATAGAAAATTCATTGATAATTAAAAATAAATATTTAAATGGAGGGAGATGAATTTTATCTTAAGGTTCCATTAATATCTTAATATCTTATCTGAGAGAATAAGGGAAATTATCAGAATTCATGCCCTAATCCATGATATATCTCTTAGATCAAGGAATGGCCAATGATATTCCTATTATTTATGTTGTTTTAATCAAGAGACTATGTATTTGAATTAAATAATAATGTTCTAGAACTATTTTAATCCATTAAATTCAACTTATAATAATCATGAAGTATCTAAGGATTGTTGTGGTGTAGGTTTTCTCTATTAATTTTCATGAATATTTTGAATATAAATGATGTCCTAGAAATGTAATTAAATGTGTTAGTTGGTATTTTATGGAAAACATGATGTTGATGAAAATAAAAACAATATTATATTCCAGAAGTCTAGAAAATAATTTTTATTATATAAAAATATATTATTTGTAATGATGAAATAAATATTATAGTATTGAGGATCATATAAATGATTAGTTGTTTTTTGAGAAAGTGCTTTATGTTATCATTGATGGAGTGTAAAGTATTTTTGGATTTGTGGAATATTTTATATATTCTATGGTTTTATTTTAGGAATAAGTATTTTTCTTATTTTTGTAATCATGTATTTTTTTCATTTTTCATTTATAGTTATTTAGGTTATTATCTTTTCTATAGAATCTTTGTACTCCCAAATATATTATTAGACAATATGAGATAAATTGTGTCAGAACAGGGGATAATGTTACAGTTCATTTTGAAATACAATGACTTTATTTTATGTTTTTCTTTTTAAAATTTTGAAGGATATGTTTTATAAGTGTTTTAATTGTAATTATTTCTAGAATGGATTGATTTTAATATTATGTGTTGTTTTTGAGAGTTGAGAAATTAATATATGATTCTCCCACATTAGATTACATGTGATTTTATTTTAGTTTTTGTAAATATATATATGAGGTAGGTATTTTCTTTATTTTAGGGATATTATGGTCCCTTTAATGTTATTTTTAGTTCTGAATAAATTAAAAAATTCATTTTTATTTCTTGGAATAAGATGATGTAAAAATTAATCATAGCAAGATGAGAGGATTATTTTGGTCTGATGAAACAAAAATAAATTATGTAAGGGAATTATACTATTTAATATAGCATGATGTTTAATGAGTCCTTTAAATTTTAGAAATGGATATTGAAACAAAAAGGTTACACTTTTTATGCATTTTTATGAACTACATTTCTTTAGACTGTCAAGAATTACTGGTTCAATGATCATTTCCATTCTAGTGACCTTGTGCAATATCACTCTCTATTTTGCACTTGGATTTATCACCCTCCTCAACATATATAATTTAATATCAACTAATGTTCTTATTACTTGGGAACCTAATCATTTATTATTTTAGGTAACATTAATGTTTCTCACATTCCCTTCTACAAGTATATTTTATAAACACATTCTATGGTATGGGTTTCAACAAATGAATTTTCAAATATTGATCATTTGATAACAATGGAAAAATTGAGATGAAAAAATTTAATGACTTGTTGTGGAGAATGTAACAGATATTAATTTTAAATGATTTTTATGATATCATATAAATCATGAAACACTAATATTAAAAAAACTATGAAATATTATTTTTTAAATATTATAGGTATAACTCAGCTGTTAAATTTCCAGGTATGAATATGATTAACCATAGAATTAAAAATTCATAAAGTGGTATAAATCAAAATAATAATAATTAATTATTTGGATTTTATATATTTATTCTTATTAAAGTAAATTAATTACATAAGAATAAATATTATTCTTTATTTATTTAAAATGTTATTTTTAAGCTAAAAATTCATTTTTTTTCTCAAAACATTTTTTAACCTCTTATTATATTATATTAAAAATAATTTCTATAATTTATATGTATATAATTCGATTAAATGGGATATATTTCATAACATATCATGTAACATTTATCTAATTATTATTTTTCATATTTTATTGACGAATTTAAATTTTCCATGAATGGTAAAAAATCAAAATTTCTTTGAAATAAGCTATATTTTATTATGTATCCAAGACATAAATATGATTTAAATATATATTAACCTTTTTAATGAATATTTTATGATAATACAATATATATATAAAACAATATTAATTATATATATATATATTAAAACATATTTCATGATAAATATATATATCATATTGTGTGGTAAAGTTGTGCTTGAAAATTTTGAATTTGGTGTCCTAAGATTAGTATTTGAAAATTAATAATTATTTTCAAGTAAAGGATAATAAATTTGAATTTTTATAAATTTTTTAGATAAATTTATATATGAAATATAGAGTTATATAACAAGTTACTTATTCAAAACCATTTTCAATGCTTCTATAAGGTTAAAAAAATCAAATCAATATATTAAATATGATTCCATAACATAGATGTGTGTAAAAATACATAATTAATTAATATATATTTAAATAATTTAATTTAATTTTTTAATTTTAATTTATTTTAGTTTTTTAGATTTTAATTTTTTTTATTAAATTCTTACAAAATCATGATATAGTGGTCGTGAAAACATTAATAATAGAAAATAATTTTGAAAACACTGGAAATGTAATTGTTTTTTAATTTAGTTTGTCACTTAAATTTTTGATGAAAATGTGAAGAAATATAGAAACATAAAATATTTAATTTATAATTCCATTTGTTTCGATGTAAAATTATTTAAAAATTATTTATAATGATATTAACAACATTATATATTAATTTGGTTTTATTTAATTATTTAAAAATCATTATAATATTGAAAGATGATAAATAATTTTATTGAAGGAATAATATCTAATATCCTATCCATTTATAATAAAATTCTCAACATATAAGTTAAATTAACACCATTTAATATTGAAAAATTCATCGCTGTGCCTAATTAAAAAAGTGGTCAACTGATGCGTTAAACAAAAAGATAATGTTCAAAGTAATATTAAAACCAGTATAAATTTTATTATGAGAATATATGAAGACCATATACTTCAAAATATTTTATTTAATTTAAATTTGGAACTATTTTCCAAGAGTTAGACACATATTATAGTATAATATTTTATTTATTTCCAATTCTCATATTAATTTATTTTCATAATAAATAAAATTTTATTAAATAATTTATAATACATAAAAATAATAAATTAAAATATGTGAATGTTATGTGTATAAAAATATAATACATGATCCATATATGGGATAATTTTATTTTAAAAAAATTATTTACCTCAAAGTTGTAAACAATAATTATATCATTATAAGTGTCAAAAGGGTTAATGATGGGATAAAACTACTAAATATCGGTAAAACATACCGTCAAAAATTATAAATTTTATTTGATGATATTATTTAGACCCATACACATATTATAAAATAATTATATAATTTTTCCAATTCCTCAAAAAAATTAATTTATAATAATTTAATATTTTATTTAATTCAATAAATGCTCTTCCTCACACTTATAAAAGTCACCTATTATCCTTATTGATTCAAAATATTTGATAGTTCTTTATTATAAAATACCATCCATAATATCATCATATATTCCTTTATAATTTGTTATTTTTTTCATTCAATAATATCATTCGTTCAAGGCTTATAGTGTAATCTAAAAGAAATTTTTCAATAAAGAGGTATAAATCACAGCAGAGTAATTTGAAATTTATTTCATTAAAAAAACATACTAAAAATATGTAGTATTAATTAAAAAGTAAATTCATCATTGTATTACATATATTTAACTGTTATTAATATTATGGAACTTTTATTTTCCACCTTATTTCTATCATATGAAAAGAAAAAAAACATTGCTTGTGCATACATATGACTTACCATCTTCATGAAGATGGGTAATTTATATCTACATCTTCATATTTTAGAGATTTTTATTATGATTGGTTTAATTTTTACAATATAATAATAAAATAATTATTATTATGTAATTATAATATCACATTTACCTTCTTAGTATCTAATATGTTGGAAAATAATAATATTGATTGTGTGTACATGTCGACTACCACCTTCATGATGCAATATGATTTTCCCATTCATGTTTCACTTAGATGGTTATAAGGATATATTTAATGAAAATATATGATATATATTTTATATAAGATATTTTATAAAGGTGAATATTTATTTAAATTCATTTTAGTCTATCCTTTAAAAAGTGAAAACATCATTAATGTGTACATACATCATACTGTATCTATTAATGATATAATTCATTTTTCTACAAATATATTTTTTTAATGACTGTAAAAATATATATAATTAATAATTATGAAATCTATATAATTTTATATTTTTTGAGGTGATGGAACCACGATCAATGTGAAAGGACAGGAACTACAAACCAAAATTATCATAAATAATGAAGAACTTAACCCCAAGAAATATTGAGTTTAATAATAATTATTTATAAATTCGTGATGAAATGTTATAATTTGAACATATATGAGAATATTAGAGTGTAAATTATAATGGTGTAAAATTATAATAGAGTTTTGTTTAGGATTTTATAGTTCATTCATGGTATAGATCACATGATTTAAGGTATTTCTTATATCTATTTTATTTCAAAGAAAAATATACCAAATTAACCAATCACTTATTTCTATGGTTCATATACTACAACAGTGAACATATATATAATTATTCTTCTTATTAACTTGGTAAATAATGTTTGCTTTTATTTTTTATTTATTATAGATTATGAATCAAAAGAAACAAAAGTTATTAAATAATTTCTTTATAATATCATTGTTTATTGATATGGTTTAGGATTCTGATTCCAAAGAAGGACATCCATGATATATCTCTTACGAATATAACGAATCAACTTATCCTAGATATGTTTCATGATAATTTCTTTTTCTATTCATTTTCCTCACATTATGAACTCTATATATTGAATGAACAATTTTAAGGGAAACCAACATTATTTCACAATTACATAAAAAACATATTTTTTCATATCCTTGATTTCTAAAAAAATTAATGTATTATTATAACATTATTATAGGATTAATTAGATTCATTTTCACCCTTGTCGGAATTTTTTTGAAAAAAATTCAAAATATTCTATATTTTATGGAAAAGTTAAATTTCACTTTTTACCCAAAATGTGATTGGAATTTTTTTAACCTGCATGATATGAAAGAAATACCACTGTAATAAATAGTCAATGAATTTAATCATTATTTAACTATTTAAATGGTTCTGTAAAAATGTGCATTCTTTATTATTTGGGAAATTTTTATATTTTAATAGGTGATTAAAATATGTAAAGAATATTTTTTTCATGAATTATTCTACTGGTCACTTAGAGGAATATTTAATTTATGATAACAACATTGGATATTAAATATTATTTAGTAGGGATATGATCCAATGATAACATATTTTTTCATTCTTTAAATGGATAATTGTTAGGATGGTGAAATAACATTGTAACACGTTTTCTTTTCTATGGGATAAGTTAAGATGAATGGTTTTATGAATTTTGGAATGATTATGAATGGATTAATGATTATGTAATGTTTAGGCCAGTAATTTTATATCTCTATAATGTATTGGTTAATTATAAATGTTATATGATATCATAAGTTATATAATAGGTTTAACACAACCCTGAAATAGTGTACATGGGGGGTTAACCTAATCTAATAAGATTGTAGAAGGGAGGTAACCCAAGATCAACGGAGGAAAATATGAAATTATTACATTACTATGTTGATATCAATATATTAATAGGCATCCTTGAAAGAAAATTTATATGCTTATGATTATTTTACACATATGAAACTCTTTTACGAATTGATTGTAATCCAATGTTATATTCTAATAGCTCATATTCCATCACCCCTTTATTATTTTTCTATTATGAACTACCTAACTTTATTCCATGACACCTCTATATGATCTAAGAATTACTAGGTATGATTTTCAAAGATTAATATCATGTTATTATACCTTGTATACTCGTGTAATGTTTATTTAATCATCTATATCATTATGTTTTTACCCTAAAAAAGTTTCTGAGATGTCTATTTATTTGTTTTCATTTTCCCACCAGTTGGGGAAATGTTTTATGTATAATTTCACAAATGAGGTTTCTAGTTGTGAATAAATAATTGAGGGACGATGTATATGTTTTATAAAGAAGTTTTATATGTGTCAATGTTTCCATATAAATTAAACCATTATGGTTATAAACATGAATATAATGTTATATAATGAATATTTATCTAATAAGATGTATTGTTTATATATAAAAATTTCGGGCCGTTAAAGGTTTTATATCATGTCACATAATCATTGTATTTCTATTAATGAGGAATATTAAATGGTTTTTAATGTCTTTAACACCTTTATATGATATTCCACTATAAAATTAGTAATTTATCTAATAAATTATATAATGAATTAATTTTAAATAACAATAAATAAAAATAAATTATTATAATTCATCGAAATAGATGAATCATTACATTTTTCACATGTTTTTTTCATCCACCATTGATGTGTACATTGGTTTCCTACTAAAAATGACCCCTTAATATGTAGAAATATCTCAAAAAATAGCACTTCTATTACATTTCATCTTTAAATGAAACGTTTTATTTAATTAAATTCAGAAGATAAAAAAGTTCAATAAAACAATATCCTTTTACAAAATATACCATTTCTCTAAAAATCATGGATTATATTTGTTACACCTGCAAATTGATATAGATTATTTAATTTTATATTTATGGAAAATTATTCTACTTTGAGGTTTGGGGAAGATAATTTTATGTTTTTTTAGGGCTTATTCACTATTCATTTATATGTTTCATCCTTATTTTTATGAAAAAATAGTTTAATAATTAAAAGGGTTGTTAGAGTCTGGATATTTTGAGTCTCATTGGTAACATTCATGGATATCCTTCCCTCAGACAATATATTTGTATATTTTAATAAAAAAATATTTAAAATACATATAAATATTTAAGGGATTCCTTTTCTCCGATCAGTTTCAATAACCCTCAATGAGTTTCCACTCATGTTTTCATCCTTCACTCCCTATCTTATTGACCTTATATTTGGAGATATACCACTGAAATAACTATATTTTTTATTTAAGTAACTCCACTCTTATTCCCTTAGATTTATTCCAAACATTCATTACTCAATAGCCATCATATCCTATGGTTTCAATTTTCATTAACTAAATTTATTATTATTTATATTATCAATTCTTCATGTATTATAATGGTAAAATAACTATTCTCAGTCCATATACCATCATATGATAGAAGAATCATCAATTTGAATACGTTTTATTATGCATTCTTTTTTATTTTTAATATAATCTGGTGAATTAGTTTTCTAAACCACTATTTTGTTATGATTAACTATACATGTGTTACATTTAAAGAATTTTTTTTTATAGTTCTTGGAGTTTCCTGGATTGAGAAAAAAAATCAATGCTTTTGAAGGCATTTATTCCACGAGAAAATTTTCCTGCAATACATGTATTGATAAATTTTATCAAAAATATTATTCAAATTAAAATATTAATTTTATGTAATATTTGATTTTTCAATGATTTTATAAGAATTGGAGTATATATTTTAGTGTCTTCCTCGAATGTTAAGGGTTTGTTTTGTTTTTTCAAATTTTTAATTGATCATTGCTTTTATAATGATTATTTTATTAATTGTAATGTGTTTGTTTCATTTAAAGATAACTTATTTTATGTTTTAATTTGTTTTAGGGTTCATGAATTAAAAGAAATATTAGTACTAAGAATTCAATTTTATATATGTGGATTAATGACATTATTTTAAAATACATAAATATATTTCATTATATGTTTTGAACCCTTGAGATTATATTCCCATTAAAATATTTTTTATATGGAAATAAATATTTTTCTATCTGAAATCCTATTAAGGGATACCAATATAAATGGTTCACTACTCTGAATGGTGTTTGGAGGTATGATGTGAGTTTAAATTGAGTAATTTATTTTTACTATGATTAGATATATGAATTATTTCCTCACATCTATGAAAACAATTCATGGGAACCATTTCTAACATTGTGGGAAATCAAGTGATGATTTTAATCATATTAATGTTTTTTCATTTACTAGTATCCCAGAGTGAATAATAAGTAAATACCTATATTAGGGGAACCCCATTGAGGATAGTAATGAATATCTAGGTGTTATTTTATTATTAATGCATTGAAAGTTCCATAAATGTTTTTTCCTTTGTATATATATAATATTGTCTCATTATGATAATATGATTTTATAATGAAAAACATTACTATGCTTATAATTATATATTGATGAGTCAATAGTTTTTTATTTATTTATCATTTTTTATTCCTTGTTTTCTTCATTTTTATCAATTTATCATTTTATTATCAAAGTAGGTTATGATATTTCCATAACATTAATTTATTTTTATTTTATTTTTATTAATGTTATAGTGTTATTTATTCCCTTTAAATTTGATTTATAGTCTCATGAATCCATATAATCGAATAGGTTTATACAATAGTTTTTTTATTAGTTTTAAATATTTTATTATTATATGTAGTTTAAAAAGGTTGTATAAAGAAAGAAAAATTAAAATAAATTTTATTTTAAATATTTCAACATTCTATTCTTCTAACAGTTATACATCTGTAATTCCATATTCGCACATGGTGTTTCAAATCCTCTTATATATTCCATTAATTTTATGATTAATCTATTAAAATGTGATAATTATTTATGATGAATTTATTTATTTTCAATATATTTTTACATTGAATATTTTTATATTGTTTCTGAAAATGGATTTTCTAAACAATTATAAAATAAATTTTATAATATTTTTATTCAATTTTATTGGAACATTTTATCTGACACCCTAAATAAACACTGAATAATATATATAGTAGCATATATTATTTTAGGTGTATGGATTAAAACATCCAATTTTTAACAAATGAATTTTTATCTTATTTAATTGATGAATTTGGGAGGATTAAGTTACATAGAAGTCCTCATTTGGTGTTTCAAATCATTAAATTTTGTCTATGAAATATTTTTTTGTTGGAAATGGTGGTATCATATATTTTATTTTTCTTCATAAATGTTATATATGATTTTATTTTCATTATTTAGATTTATTTTTGAATGTTTTATGTAGTTTATTTTAATTACTCTTTGTTTGGATGTTTTGTTTCAAAATTTGTTTTTTATTTCCTTATTTTTTAATGTACAGATATAGATTACTAGATTATGGATAGATTATTGAATCATATTTTTCTATATTATGTGGGTACTAATTTTATTTATATACCATTATTTTCATGAGGTTTTCAGATATAAATTCTCTGGGTTTGAGTTAAATTATGTTCTTATTTTATATATAATTACTTCATGGGAATAATGTGGTCAATTACAAAAAAATATTACATGTGCAATTTGGGGGATAGAAAATATGCATGAAACCAATGCACCCTAGAGAATATGTGCTTTTTTGTGTTTCTCTATTCCAAGATTTCTTGAAGATTTATTTTACACATTGTAGAATGTTTCTTATAAAAAGGTATGTTTAATATATGGTTTTAAATGAATTTTAATGTGAAAAGATATTTCAGTAAATTGGTCATTTTTATTTAGAATATTATATGAAATCTCTTAAGATCTATTTTCAAATATATGGATCGTTGTTTTATTGAGGCCAAATTTTTATTTTATTCATTTTTCAGTTATTATATTTTTTGAATTTTATAAACCTGCATGTTTATTATTTGATATGAACATAATGGTTTCATTGGAAAATTTATTCATCATGAAAATATGAAATTTTATAGTATTATTCAAAACCTTATCATTAAAATGTGAATTCACATTTAAAATATCAGTGAAAGATGTTCAGTATCATAATAAATAAATGGATTTTGGTAATGTTTCATGGAATATTGTGTGAAATCTTGTATTTCTTTCTGTGAAGTTTTATTTTAATTGATCATTGAAATTTATTTTCACATTATACTACATTATTCAATTGTTTCTAAGGTTTATAAATTATTTGATGTAAAAATATATTTTTATTAATAAATAATAAATCTATTTTCATAGTCATTTTAATATAACTTCAATATATCAATGATAGTCTTATAGTAATAGTTTTATGGACACTTATTTGGTAATTGGTCTTATAGAAATAATTTTTTCCATAAACTATTTACAAACATATTTAGATTATAATTTAATTTTTCCCTAATTGACAGGTTGCTATTCATTGTGATTTTATATATTTATGGATCATCATGTTTTCTAATATAATTATTTTTATTTTCTTTGATTCGTGTATTTTTTGATCAAATGGGAATTATTATGATTGAGCCTTATATTCTTTTATATTATAGAATATTCATGTTTTAATTATTTTTTAAAAGTATGGGATTAATGTTTCTTGGGATTTCATGCCTTATAGAAAATCTAATTGTTTTTTTGGTGATATAGTACACTGTCTAGATAATTTCATTTTATTAAATTTAAACCAACTTACTATGTAGATTCATGGGTTCCCAAATAAAGAAATATCAATCATCGATGGGGATCAAATACAAATAGAGAAATTAGATTGTTATGAAATGATTGTTGGAATAATAAATTATTTAGGGTATCCAAGAATTTCAAATGTGGAATTTTTCAAAGATATTTTTGAGAGGATAATCATAGAATAGATTGAAATAATTTCTCGAGCACATTCTCTTATATAAATGTCTTTGAAATATATCAGATCCATTATTAAAATATGTAATTATTTAGAGAATAAAATAGTTTTGAATTAAATAGAATGCTTGAGTCTCAATAAAGGTGATCATATAAAAAATAAACCATAAAAAGTTTTAATTAGATAGTTCCTTTGCCTCTTATGTTGTTCATTAATGACTCTGTGAAACCCTATTTCATTGAAACGTTTATTTTTTAGGAATTCAAACTATGGTTTTTTAATTTTCCCTAACATTATATTTATAATAGTCAATAATTCATCATTTTTTAAATTAATTTAGTATAAAATAGATTTTATGTTCCAGTAACTTTAAATTTACATAATTTAAAGGTAGAGTTATTTTTTGAATTCATCATAATAATTCATCAAATATTATAGTAATGAGATTTAGGATCAACAATCTTGTCATATTGGTGTTTATTAAACAAAGAACAAAAATCATGTGTGATTCATTTTTTGTATACAAGATTATTTCAATCCATAGATTTTAAATACTATAATGAAAAATTTGGAATATGGTCCACTTGTTCATCCTCCAAAATAATATAAGGTGAATACTAAATATTAGATGAAATATATGAGACACCCTAAATGTTGGATATTTTACATGATAGTAATTATATTTTTTTAATTATAGTTTGAACCATTAATGGGTTTATTTATATACTTATATGTGTTGTTATAACATTTTTTCATTAATATATGTTCCCATTATCTAAATTTGGGGTAAAATATTGATGATTTATCAATAAAACGGAATTTCTATTTTTTTATTTCTTTTTACACTATAGTTTTATCCCTAATAACATGATGGGTATTCTTATGTCACTATAATTCTATCACATTTCGTTAATAATTTATGATCATGTATTGAATCTGATATTAATTTTGTTGTTATGGTGGTTGTTTTTTATAAATAATTCTGATATGGTGAATTCAGAATGGGTATGAAACATATATCATGTATCATTATTCTGATGGAGTGCTTCTTATGATTATTTTTCACTCATGATAAAAAATATTTTGTATTGGATCATTTTAAAATAATATATCAAAAAAAAATTAGGTAATGATAATTTTTTATTCGTATTAAAAGTATGGATGATAAATCTTATGTTTTGTTCCAATTACATAAGGGTTGAAAAAGAAGAAATTTCATTTTTCCACTTTTCAGATCAGTTTTCGATAGATACTTCTTATAGTGAGTTTGAATGATGATATTTGTTTTTTTGAATATTATAATTATATCACGGATTTCCCTTTATGATGGTACTAGGATTCATTGATGACTTTCTAAGGGATGAATAATTTTGGATGGTGATTATTTTTACACTAGAAATATAACTTTGTAATACATGTGTAGAATATATTACCAAGTATGATCAATTGTAGTTGAATATTCCTTAGTGGTGTTCCCCTATATACACTATAGTTTCACTTATAACTTGCATGGGTAAACTTCCCATGCACAACTATCATGGATATTTTAAACCAGAAAAATAAATAATTTTTAAATACTATATTAATTTTTTAGGATCCCTATTATGTCACTTAATTTTCAAAAAATATCTAAGATATTTTCCTCACGTTGTCTCCAAATTATTCATCTCCACATGGATTTTTTTTACATGTATTCCATAAAACCGTTATATTTTATTATGTACGTGACACAACTCATCATTCCATAGGAATCTTCTTTTATCATATTCTTCTTATACATCATTCAACATGCATAATAAACATGGGTTTCAAATTTTAGGGAATAAATAGGCAGGTTGTGAGAATATAGATTAACATTATCTTATAAGTGCATGATATCTCTTCCTCTGGTGGGATAACAACATTTTATAGTGGAATTATCATATTCATTTTGTGTTTTTTGGAAATTAATTTTAATAATAATATGCTGTAGTGATTATTTTTTTAAAAAAAATCTTGATGAAATATATTTGTGTTATGTTGGAATAATTTATTAAAGTGATATTATATCTTTGTGTTTCCATAGTTGATAAAACATTTATTAAATTATTGTTAATATTTTTATTTTATTAAAAAATTTCATTCTCACTATAGTGTTGTGAAAATATTTAAGTGAAATTTTTAGGTAAAATTTTCATTTAAATTAGTAATTGAGATTATAAATTATTTTTAGCAAGGGAATTAAATTTAATAAATGGTTTCCTCCCAAACCATGGTTGTGTTTGGTTTGATTGTAATTATTAATGAAATTTATTTATTTGTTCATGTGATCATAATATTTTTTTAATAACAACTTACATGGTCATCAAATTTATTTTACAATACATGAATGGAAATAAAGTATTTTTTAATGAAATTGGATTTCCATATATTATTTAAAGTAAAATGTGGTAAACATTATATATATTTAATTACATGTTTTAAAAAATTATATTATAGAACCATTATTGTATTTTTATGTACAAATGGAAATTATATGATATGAAGTATTATAGTTGGATATAAATTTGAATGTACTAAATTTAAGAAGGTTTTTTGGTGGTTCCAAGAGAAGTTTACATATATTTTCATTATTAATGTTTGGATTTGATATGTGATATGATTCATTACCTATATAAGATAATTTAATCAGAAACATGGGTAAATAGGTAGGGAATAAATGGAATATTTTTATACTTATTTTTTTTAAAAATATATTATTATCCCTTAGTTTATAAAAACACTCTACCAAAATGTATTACTATGAAGTCAATCTCATTAAGAGTATGTCAGGGGTTATGTTCTAGGAATGAATCAATGGATTTTTTAATGGTTCTATATTATTATTTATAGGATTTCCTCATTTGATCCTACGGTTTTTCCAAGGAATACTTCTATTTGACATTATATATATATGTATATATATATATTAGTTATGATAGTGATCATTTTTAGAATTTTCCTTCATTGAGTATAGAATGTTTTCAGAATACATAATATATTTCCTTTTTTATTTCTCATGTATATAACATTATTTCTCTTAAACTATTTTCATATTCCAATTATTATATTCAAGGTACTATTTTTAAAATTCCTCATGTTTTATATATTTTTATTATTAATCCATGACTATTATTTTATTTTAGAATCTGACAATTTTAGTATATTTTTTCATTTTGAATATTTTTAATATTTGTTTTGGTTTTGAGAAAAAATTAATGTAAAAATTGGGAATATTTTTATTATACTCATTGATTGATCTCAATATATTTCTTCTATATAAATATGTTTTCAAATATTATCTTAAATCCACATGGGATATCAATTAAATTTATTAATATTGTTTAAAATGGTATGGATAGGTACAATAATGTTATTTTTACCCGAAAATGATATGAATGGTATTTTAATAAATTTTAGTTAAAAATAACTTTTTTCAAATGTATTATCAAATGAATTTTATTAACTTATTTGTGGAATAATACATGGATAGTTGGTCTCGCACTATAGATAAACGCTGTTTTTCTCTATAATCTAACGACTTATTTCATGTATTTATGTATACAATACGTGAGTTGGATTTCTTGAACAACACATGAGATATAGTACAATTAAAATGTAGTGTTCTTCCCATTTTCCTAAGGTTTTGGACTAGAAATGAAGGATTAATATGAGATAATGGTGATACTATACACATAATAATTTTAAGAAAAAAACCATTATGGAAAAAACATCAGTAAAAAATATCATTCATCATTAGAAAATCCCAAAATATAGCACATTATATGAAAAATTTGATTCTAAAATTACATACAAACCACACAAAATATTCTTAAATAACAAATAGGTCAAACCTACAAATATAAATAAATAAAAGATAAACAACTAACCAACTATTGAATAACCGCATGGTCTATCTCAAAAATATATTACAATCATACAAATCAATCTATTATATATTGAATTTTTTTTTCTAAAATTGGGTCCTTTAAATTTTATAGTTTTATAATAAAAATCTATAGATCATTCTTAATTTTAATTTGAAGGTTTTAGAATAAACTCATTATGCCATTCACAATAGTGTACCTAGATAATGTCCATGAATATATGATATTATGAATTGTAAAATGTATCAAATCTAAAATAATGTTCTCAAACCTCCTAAAAATAGTGGTTATCTAAAATATTGTCACATATACACTAATATAAGGTCGTTAATAATATTAAAATTGTATTTTCTTCTAAATAATGAATCCTACCAAAATTAAGACGAAACAAAACCGATATATAAATTTAATAGTATATTCCTTAAATGATGTCCCCTACTACACACCACATTCATGAAATTATGAATTTTATCTCCAATTTGTGTCTTGAGGAATATTTGATAAATTAACCTCACCTAAAAATCAATATAATTCATCCTATTATATCAACCATCATGTATATCTATGTTCTATAAGTGTTTAAATAAACTCTAGAGAATATATGACGCCATCATTTTCATATTCCCAAGTGGTTTATTCATATGATCATTGATATTATCAATTAAAATATCCCAATACTTGACCAAATGGGGACCACCCTCTACCTAGAGAAATGAAGGATATTATGAGATAGACTCTAAATTGAAATACACCATGGATGGATAAACTCCCTTTTCCCACAATCAAATATCTAAACAAACCATATAAAACATATATGTAGCTAATAATAAAATAGATTCCATAACTCAATAGTTTACTCTATAATCCTTTTATTTTTCAAAACCCTTACATGTGGTTCATGTAAGTCATCATATGATAGGACCCCGACTAGATTATTCCTTAGCCGAACCAAATATCATCCCTACTTAATATTCCATGGAATACATAATGGTTTCATAATAATGATAAAATATTAATAAAGAAAAAATATATATATAATTTGAAATATCAAAAATATTGAATGTTGAAAAATATGGAACATATCATAAAATTTTACGATTTAAAATATATTCCTAAGTCACAAAACATCTATAATCATGGTTCTAGCTGTCTGTTTAATATTTTCTTGTCATGAACATCATAGACCTATACGATCCAATAACCTAGTAACATATAGAAAAAATAACTTATTTATGATAAGTATAATTCTACAAAGAATCAAAATAAAAAATGTCACAACCAAAACCTCATATATTAATATTTTATTTTTATACTTATTTACTTATTATTTCTAGTGAAACAGTCATTTTATTTTATAATTTTTTTAAACATTAGGTTATTGTACATATCGCTAGTTTTTAATGAATTATTGTCCAAAACATGCAACAACAATGAAATAGGGGTTTGCAGAATTTTGTTGCTATTTTTAATATATATTTGCATTTTTTTCAACCATGAAGATACCTATATGAATACCCATTTGTTCCTAGTATAAGTCATATAAATTCATAAAAAAAATAAGATACTTTGTAGTTTTCCTGGTATTTAAATATTTTAATTACCTATTATTTCTTCTCATTATCTAAATTAAAAAATAACCCTATTATTCCCATATAATACACAAAAAAACCCAGGGAAACCTTTGTGAACGTCCTCCCTACCCTTCCACCCTCAAATCACTTCCATTTTGGTTCTAGTATTCTTATCTCTATTTTCAAGTAATTTCATCCTAGTATGGACCCCTATTCCTCTTACTCATACCCCCACTGATAAAATTATATTTATTTTTTACATTTATGATCATAGAATTTTGAAAAACCCTAGGTTGTTTTACCCTATGAATTCTAATGGTTTTATTTTTGGGTCATGTGGCTTCTTATTAGGACTCCACTCTTCTCGTGTACAATGATTTTTTATCATCTACACCTAGTTTGAGGTTAGTTCTTCAATGAGACGTAAATTTCCTAATATACTTCACATTTGTTTGTTTTTATAAAAATGTTAGTAAAATTTGGAATTATAGTGAATTGAATTGAAAGAAATATAATAGAAGTTGAATTTTATCTAGAGTTTATTTTATATTTTTCAGCTAGTTCTTACTTATTTTTATTGGCTAATTATATTTACCTGAAGGATAATACTATCTTCCATATATAAAATTGTCATAATAGTTTATATAATTATATTATGAGTTTTAGTATTTTTTTGATTATTTTTTGGTATTTTATCTATATGAATTTGAGAATATGGTGTTTATTAGGTTGATAATTCCTTGTTTGATTGATTTTAATATGTTTTTTATTCATCTAGATGTCTCATGCTGTGTTTTACTATTATACACATATTTTTTGGTGTGTGTAAATACATATCTATTTAAATTTACTTTATATTATTTAAATATGTGAATTTGGATATGTATATATATATATTATCTTATATTTGATTAATAATAACATGGAAACAATAAAGCTAAAAATGATGTTTAATGTCTATATTCCAAAATAATTTATAATTTAATATCAATCATTTCATTTTAAAGTCAACTTTAATGTCTCATTTGGAAAATTTAATGGAAATAATGAAAGGAATTAATATTTTTTAAATTTTTTTATAGTTTTTACTTTTATATGTATTGAATTACTATTTATATAAATTTTATTATGTAGTTTGTATGTTTTTTCTAAAAGAAAGAAGTTTCCTATGTTGTTCATTTAAAATAGACAACAAAAACATCTAAAAATGTTCTTTCTATATGGTATTTTAGAATCAATATTTATTGATATAAATTGTTCATTTAGTTTTTTCTATTTTATAATCCTCAAGTGAATTCTAGGGTACATTTCTAGGTTAACAAAATCGAATGTGGTCTATTCTACTTGATATGAAGTCTTACTTACATCTAATGTAGATTTGTTAATGTTTAACTGGATCATTGACATATATTTTCTATTTACATAGTATTGTTTTTTAGTAATGTTTCATTAATTTAGGGTCAAAAAAATTTGTAACGTGGATGTCAAATTTTCACATATAATTTGATCAATAAGGTTTTTTCTCTCAATATACATAGTTTTTATTATTATCTTTTCGGTTTTCTCCTATAACTATACTACATTATATTTTCCATGATTTATATCCCTTACTAGTATTATCTTTTAATTTTCATATCACTCTTCATATAAAATATAAAAATGTTTTGGTTATGAATTATATATATATATATATTATCTTATTTATTCTCATGTTTTTGATGATTTCGTTGAGATGGTTGAGTTTTCATTCATATATTATTAAAAGGTAAATCAATTAATATTGTACCAACTATATTACATAAACATGTGTTAAAATATATGGTTATATCAAGCGTATTTGTTTGAATTAAATCCAATTTATGTATCCCCAATTTAAAAGAGAACCCTATTTATGAAATATTATTTTTCAAACATGAATTTTTTAAGTTTTTTGTATAAATCAATGTTTTGATTCTTTAGTGAAACCCAACATGGGTTTTAGATCACACCTAATTACCCCACTCACTGTCAATAGATCATGTCTCTTTTATAGGTTCTAGATTTCATTATTATTTGTGCGCATTAGTTTCTCTCTCACTAGAATACACCTGGAGCAGTGTCCCCGATATGTTTCACCGAGAGTAACATCGGGTCACAACATGTATTTCAATGATTTTTTTATTCTCTTTTATAATTAATATAAATCATCTACTCCCACATTCATTTACATTTATGGGTGGTAAACTATTAATGTGGATTTATAGTGGACCTAAAATAGTCTATTGTGTGTATGTGAGTTATATATAAGATTATTGGTATTTTCATTTCATTATATTTGGTTATTATAAGTATTTTGTTTGATTTTTTATATCAAATTACCTAATTTTGTGTGGTAATATGTCAAATTAATGGGTTATGTTGGAATTTTAAAAAATGTTCTTATGTTTATATAATTTAATTTTTTGGTTAATTCATTCTGATGTGGTTTTTCATATATTCTTATGGACTTTTGTAAGATGATAGAGATAAAAAAACCCATCAGAACCTATCATGGGCCTACTCATGCATCAAATATTTGTAAATATGGTGATTTTTTGTGAGAAAATAGAATTTAATACTAGGATCATAAGAGGTCTATGTTTCTTAATTAACCATTGATAATTGGGAGTTCTATTAGATTATATATATGTTTGTTAGAGATCGGGAGGTATGCCATTAGTGTTGGGAATGATCATTACATATAATGATGAAACCAACGTTTCAAAGGGATGTTGACATTTGAATTTTCATTATGATATTTATAATTGGTTTATTAGATAGATTTTTATTTAAAATGTCAATTCGCAAAAAATCATGGGTTGTTTATTTATTTATCAAGTATTTTAGTGAACAATTGAGATGAAATAGATTTTTTTGTGTGATCACTATACCTAAAATTATTTTTGGATCCCTAATGAATTTTTTCCAAGGATAATCATAGTGGTGGTTATATGATTGTCCCATAATCCTTCAAACAATGTGGATTATCCTTTTAAGTCTACAAGTACCATTATGATTTTTATTCAATAATTATTTTAGATTTATAATATTTACAAGTAATATTTATATATGATTTTCATTAATTTTATTGTAGATATAAAAATGGAATGTGGTTATAAATGGTAAAATAATACATCAAAATTATTAATAAGTATTTTCATAAATATGTTTTGAAATGGATTTTTTTCATTATGACTCGTGAAACGATTCCTAAATAAGAATTTTTGTTTTAAAAATAATTTTTTTTAACCTCACCCCAGAGATATGAAAATCATTAGAGTTAGATAATATCACTGCATGTCCCGCCTCTAGTAAGCCTCGGGTTGGAAACTAGCACCAAGGGTTTGAAAATAACATTAATGGGAGGAGTTTCCCTATATAATGTAATAGAATCATGAGATATTCAAAAATATACATAAAAAATATTACCTAATATAAAAGGAAACCAAAACCATTACATAATTCATATATAAGTAAATACCTAAAAATTGTATCCAATTAAAATCCTCAAAAATAAAAAATAACATGGAGAGAAATAGATAAATCAAATTATATGAGAATGTAATATTTATTATAGTCTTGGAAATCATCTATATAACATCATTCGCAGAACACCATGTGAAACTGCCTACAAATCAAATCACAACTACCCACAAGAACATGCGACATCACATCACACCAGATCTCATAGCCAATATAGTAGGCTATAATTATCATATAGTACATTATCCTCATGTCCTATTCCCACCATGAATTACCCCACCATAACTCATCCCATCACATAAAATATATTCTTTTTTAAGACACGTATGCATCACATCACATTACATACCTCTTATAGAAACATGGGATGTCATGTCCAATTTTGATAGCAACACTTTTGACCTATGATCATCATAATCCATCCACGTCTTCATTTTCTGAGAGAGGGAGTGGGGAGGAGTTCGTATCCATCCATTTGTCCTCCCCAACGAGAATTTGGAAAAAAATACCCACAAAAAACATGGTTCATAACCCTTGGATCTTGATGCTAGTGGGGTGAGTATGTCAAACCACAAAAATATAAAATTTATATATTATCATATAACACCATGCCAACATATGAGCACATCACATAATAACAAACCCGATCACAACATTACCACATCACCTTACAAAACCATCATAAAAAATTTCCAGTACTACATGAGAAATTCCAAAAAATATATCACATCCCAAAAAATCAATTTCCATATTTACTTCACATTTTATAAATTTCTAGATTTCAAATTACTATTTAAATTCATATTATCATCCCACTTAACATATTTATGGGAGCATTAATTTGTGTAATTCTATACCATTAATTTTTTTATTCTAACACATTATAACCAAAAATACCATTTTAATAATTAATTAATCATTTAAATCTCATTCCATTCTCCTTTCATTATTATCACATTACAAATCATTAATTACTAGGCATCAAAAACAAGGAACAAATACAATAGACACAATATTATAATAAAATAAAATCATTCCACATACCAACAAGCCCACACACCATCACTATATTCCCTCCCACATCACGTCTCCTCCCCATCTACAGTCCCACATTATAACTGCACCGCATAATAAACTTTCAAACACATCACAACAACCTTCACATCGCAATTTTAAAACAACATCAAAACCACTTATACAAAAGACACATATCATAACACAAAATCCCATATCATCCACCACATCTATCCCACTACATGAACAAAACATTTCAAAAAAAGGGAATGACACACAATAACATATGAAATCAAATTATACGTTAAAAACTATGGATTTTTAAATTTGGAATAGGTTCCTGCATTTATTAAAATTTATTATTTTAGGGTTTTCTCACACATTCCATATAATCCTATTTAATTAGAAAATTAAAATTAACTGTGTTGCAAAAAATTCACCAAACAAGATTACCAAACATATATCAAAAAACAATAAAGGACCCCCAAAAACAATGAAATTTAGTGGGAATTTAGTCAATATATTTTCAAAACCAACCAAATAATAATGGTAAAAATGATTGAATTCACATTCCGTGTGCCATATTGATTTGACCAATTCATTTAACTTCATTAATATAGATGAAACAATTTATACATAGATAAACATATACACCCATCCCCAAAAGATTCCCATAAATGATATTTGAAAGAATTCCATAGATGGAAGAAATAATAATTACCCGATTTTCTAAACCAATAATTGGGGAACACACATAGAAGTAAACCACCTACATGGAACATGAAACATATTGTTCCATGAATCCAAGGTAAAATCCTCCAGAAAAAATAATATCGTGATAAAACAAGGTGGAATAAATAAAGGAATTATTTTTTCCATATAATGACCGAATTAGTAATGTGTGTGATTTTGTATTGGTTTATTTGACCATTAAAGGTAAATCTAATCAAATCCATCTGTTATAACCATAGAAAATCCTTCGGATAGTTTAGAAGTATATGATATAATTATCCTCTATTAAAATGGATTTATATTCGATTAATTACCGAATTTAATGAATTTTTCATCAAAAAAGATATCAAAAGGAAAAAATAGGTAATTCTGGAAAAATGATATCAACATCCAATATCTATATCCAGTGATATATGATCATAGATCACCCACTGGTGATATAATTATATTATTTACAAGTAGTATCTACTGTATATGATCTACAACCTATGATCTATCACCATTTATCTATTTTTAATGGTCTACAACCTATAAACAACATCCAATGATCTACTTCCACCAGTGATATACTTTAGGAGATCTACCTCCTGTGATCTACCACCAGTGACCCACTCTCTAATATATACCACTAGTGATCAACTATCAATGATCTAAAAACAGTGATTTACTTCTAGTAATCTAGAACAAGTGATCTATCACTAGTGAACAACCACAATTGATCTACTACCATAGATCTACCACTAGGGATCTACCTATTGTAATCTATAACTATGGGTATCCCTCGAATGATATATGACAAAAGATATAAAACTAGAATCCACCACCAATTATACACTATATGTGATCAACCACTAGATATATACTAAATGTGATCTACCACTAATATCTATCAACGTCATCTAAATCGAAAATGTTCCCTCCAAACACCATAAAACTATTTCCCTCCTATATAAAAAATATATGGAATTTAACCACACACATCCATAACTAGATTTCCAACAATGTAATGTTCATAATGGATCATCTCGTTACATAGAATTAATATAAAAATATTATCTCCCTTGAAATCTCAAACAAATCCATGAAGGAATGATAAAGGGGGTCTAATAACCCCCATGTGTGATAACACTCAAAAAAATCACCACATATAGAAAAAACCAATATATTTGGTCCACACTTCTAGGTGGACACCTCTCAAATAGAATAAGTCCATATATATGCTCATAATAAACACAAAATACAATATATATTACTCAATTATGAGAAAATGATCCATTTAAACTCAATTAATCATTCGTAGTATAAAAAAGAATATACCATTAAAAATATACATTTCATTAAATCAATTCCTGATTATAAAATAAAAACACTTCATCAAAACAGTTTTCATTTAATGTGATTGTTTTTTATCATAAAATTATTTTCAAATCCTTTAAATGAATGTTTTTTTTCAAAAGTCCACATATTTTATTTCATATACAAACATAAAATGGTATTACATAATTTTAAAAATATCATTCCACTTATTAGAAATCACCAAACTTAAATCATAAAATATTTCATACAAAATTCATTTTATTAAAATTATGCATCAATAGTTATTTCAACTTAAGACTATTTTCTAGAAAACAAATATTTTAAAAAAAAAATACTCATAGTCGATTATTTTCCATAGAAACATGATTTTATTTCAAATAATTCTTCATGAGTATCAAATTTACAAAATTACATGGAATAAAAATAATATAATTGGTTGTAACAACAAATTTTATCGAGTTAAAATTTCTTATCTGTGATTTAATAAAAAATATTAGTTACCAAAGGAATATAAACGAAAACAAATTATAACATTTCTCATATAACAATAACTACTTTATTAATACTGAAAGAACTTTCAAAAACATAAAAATTAAATTATCCCATCAACAACACCATTATATTTTATTATTTCAAATAAAATACTCCCAAACTATTTTAAAATGTCCCACAAATTAATTTTCATATGCATGAAATTGTTTGTCTCTCGTTGTATGATCGAGGAAAAGACACATGTCACCGTAATAAGATAAAAAATGAAACCCAATTAATAGGCCAAAAATAAAACATATAAACAACTTTATAAAATGATTATGTCATGGGAGGAAGACCATATTCATTAATATCATTGTTTTTAAAAAAAACCCCTTTAATTTTATTATTATATTTAAGGCAATATACATTTTCAAGGATGTGCGAGATTCCAAAAATACCATTACACTATAACATAACATAATTCGTCGCATAACAAAACCCACTCATCTCATCCACCACACATCACCACCACAACCTAAAACATACACTGGAAAAAAAATACCAACCCAAGAAATCATCCACCTTACACTTTAAACAACCACATAACCGTACAATATTACTATCTGGAAGAAATACCCTTTTCACATAACCACATTTTCTATCTAATCCTACAATTTTACCAAACCATTATTCACCTTTAACATCACACATCATAGCCCAAGATCACAAATAAACGAATTCACTCTACCATGTAAAACCGTTTTCATCTTTGGGTGGCACTAACTCCCACGTATTGTTTTAATCATTTAAATATATTACACATCTAAATTAAAATTCAGGTTTCTACCTATCCATTTTCTTTATGTTTTTAACCACAAATAAATAAAAATGTAATACAAAATTTAAATTCATTGATAATATCAATGCATGTCATCATCAAAAATTATTCAGGGTCTTACATGACTTCATCTCATTATTTAGCATGGGAGTTCTCACATAATTCTAAAATATTACATAGTGAAATAACTCATTAACCATGTATATGTGATTATCCATTGGGAACATGTTTAGCTTCATCCAAAATTCAAATAAAGGGCCAAATAATTCATGATAATCACTATTCATCAATGGACTACAACGATAATTATTTTTTCAAAGAATATAAAAATGTATCCTTAACAATTCCTATGAAACCAAAAAACAACACTCAACATTCTCAAGTCATTTCAGTGAAACTAAATGCCTTGCATATAAATGTTTCTAACATGTATCTATTTTTTAAATAAAACTGAACACATGTCATCACACACATTATTTTTAATATGTTTAAATAATACATTTTAGGTTCATCTCCTTATCAAGGTAATACACTTCCAATATCATTTGATATTTTTTGAATGTAATGTTCTTGTGTTGAATTTAAATACCCAATTTCATATGGAATATATTTTCATAATCATCAAAATAACTCATGATTTTTGAAAACAAAACTAGAAGTAAATTGTTTTTATTACTATGTTTCACTCATTATAATTCTCGAACTAAACATTCATTAATCTTTTCATGGCTTAGGAAAACATTATTGTATATGATATTTTGGATAAAAGACATCATACACAAATTTATATAGAAATAATCAATAATGGTACATGATCATGTATCTCATATGATAATTTATATAGTTATCAATAATATTCATTTAATTTTAATCAATATTTAAATAAAAAATAATGTCCTAACATGGGAGGAAAATTAATTTCATCACTAAAAATTGTCATCAATAATAAAAGAATAATTATAATTTTTCAAATATTTTTATGTCTCAACATGTTATCAAAAATCATGTTCATCGTTTTCTAAAATTTAGATAAAATAATTTCAAAAACGTTTAACCTAACACATGCTTACAACATATGTTTATAACAATATTTGATGACTGAAATCATTCCAAACTATGAATAATATCATTTTTTCATAGATTTCAATTTCAAATGAAATATTAATAAATAAGATATTTATCTTTCAGATATTTTATAATATAATTATCCATAACCATGTTTTTACCAAATTTTTATAAAACATGCAATTCATAAATTTTAAATGGAAATGAACACATGGAATATTAACTCACAATGTAACTAGAGAAACCATATTCCTGTTTTTAGAATATTTTATTTTTTCATGAAAATATGAAATATACTATAGTTAACTTGATTTATAAGGTTTTTAAAATTAAATATTTGATCCCAACAAAATGCATTTATCATGATTTTATAATATCATCAAATTTTAGTAAATGATGATATAATTTTATATATTTTAAAAAATGAATCAATATTTGAATCATTATGAATCACTATATAACATGAATGGAAACAACACATTCAGGTAAAAATAAGTGTTTAGACAAACCAATCAGTCTAGTTATTCAAAATTTTATATATTTCATTCAATATATATGATTAATTAAGAAAATAGTAGCATTTCATTAAAATAAAAAACACAGGATAATCTATTGGAAAAATAAATAAAATTCCATGATTTATTTAATTTGTTTTATTAACTTCTTGAAACCACGTAATTAAATCATAATATAACTAAATAATGATTAATTTACCACTACTAGGTCTGTTCCCTAAAAGTGGATCCACTCCCTTGGTTATTCGATTAAACTAGTCTCCTTGTGATAGATCATGAGGGGCCTTAAATCCAATTGATTTCAATCAAACCCGTGTAATACTCAAACTGTAAAACATCAAACACAATCACATCTCTCATAAAACACCTCTAATACCACATTACCAAGACCCCCTCCACCCAAATAAGCTGCAACAATGAGGGATAATAAATGACATTTGAGTCCCAACTTCAGTAGGCCTTAGTTTGGAGACTAGCATCAATTGTTTGAAAACACCAAAAATTTGTGGCATTACCCACTATAATAAAACATGATAAATAGATAGGATAAATAAACATAAAAATACTTCCTGACATTAAACAAAATGAAACAAAAAACATCACATATTCCATGTAAAAATATAACAAATACTAATTAATTTATCCAAATAAATGCCAAAAAATAAAATCTAATGCTGTGACACATCAATAACTCCAATGGAATAAGTTAGAAATTTCATGTGTAGTTCATGATGTCCATTAGGAAACCTAAATATTAGTTTATATATAAATGAGGTGTATAAATAAGTATACTAAGTGGGGAAACTAGATTTTCTCATTCAAATTTAAAAATAGTATACCAATGTACCTATGAGAATATAGTAGGTCCAAAAATGTAACGACCCGAAATTTTAAATAAATATTTTTTCCTAATTTTATGTGTTATTTTTATACTCAACAAAAATGTTTCATTTGGTAACATGAGTATAATTAAAATGAGACTGTTGGGTTTTGACTGTTATTTGACCATTGGTCAATATGACCGCTGGAAACTAAACGTTTTGACTATTGTCTCTAAATACAAGAAATCTTGGTTAATTAATATAGAAAGAAGATTCGATGGCCTCACCCAGTAGTCTTGGACTAATCGAAGCCCATCTAACAGAACTTGGGAAGGAGGTAGCACCACTGGGCTTTGCTCTGGACCAAACCCAAGCTGAACTTCATCGTATAAAGCTAGAACAGGATCGCATTCGCGAGAAGTTCAAACTGATAGAAATTACTACTCGTGCGATGTTGGCCGAGCCTCCCTCGGATTCTCTCACCTTAGCACACCTTACACTTAGGTCCTATGCTGGTGTGATAAAGGGATATGTAAGGAGACCGTAACTGTCTTGTGTAATCCTTTGTTTTGAATAAAAATTTAGATTTCTTTTATGAATTTTCAAATGACCGGATAAATATAGTATGCATATTTTTGATGAATTTTAGAAAAAAGATATTTTAAATATGTTTATGTAAACCCTAAATAATTAAAAATGTGTAATGATTTTCAAAAAATGGTCTTCTGCAATTATGTTCAGTACGAAATTTAGAGTATGATAAGATCAACTTGATTTTTGATGAATAGTAAATTATGAATAGTGATTTTACGCTTAGGATTAGTAATGTGACCAAATGGATTAGTAATTTCACTCAAAGAAAGTTTTAATATAATTTAGACACCTAGATTAAGTAATGTGATTCAATAAAATGGGTAAATAACAGTTTCATAAATGATTAATCAAGTATTAGTTTTTTCGAGTGAATAGTGTTTTTTAATTAAAAATTTAATTAAAAATAATTATATAATTATTTTTATAAAAATGACTTTATTTTTGAACTCAGAGCATCGATATTATGTTAAGGTAATTTTTTGGGATTTTTCTGAAAAAATGAATTTTCGATGAATAGTGTTTTTATTTAAAAATTAAATTAAAAATATTTAGAAAATTATTTTTATAAAATGGATTTCATTTTTGAAATCAAAGCATTGATATTTGGTTAAGGTGAAATTTTGAGATTATTCTGAGAAAGTTGAATTTTCGATGAATAGTTAAAATATAGTTTTTAAGTTACGGGTGATTAATGACATCATTAAATGATGTATTAAGTATATATTCAATATGGTCGAATTATGAATAGTAAGATAAGGTATGAGGTGTCCCAAGTGGCCAATACCATGGGAAAATACCATGGGCAAGCCCATAGTTTTTCCAAAACCACTAATGAGGTGTCCCTTGGCCATTAATGCCTTGTCCCCTCACTTTCCCTATAAATACCCACCCTTTCCTCCTTTATTTTTCACTCCCAACTCTCCCCCAACAAAGTTCTGGTCTCCTTACCTCCCAAGGAGTCCTCCCAAGGTTCCCCCAATCCCTCAAGGTCCAAACCATTGAGTTTTAAGAGTTACGTTTTAAGGTAAGGGATCCGACCTCTCTCTTTAATTTCAAGTAATCTCTTTTATGTCATTCCTTTTATGATCCATGTTCTTATGTTGGATGATGTTCTTTTATAATCCTTTTACTGCCCTTTTTATTTTAATATAATGAGATATCCCCTATTTCTCTCATTATTTCTTTTTATGAAGTTTTAAGTGGCGCCGTTAGGCTGCCGAAATTTTTGTAACGGATTCTTTCTCCCTTCTCATTTTTCAAGATCTATTTTCATGTAAAGTATTTCAAGTTCCTTTTTATTATGTTGGGGTATGATCTCTAAATTTATCATACTGATATTTTATGATCATATGTTGAGAGACCCCATTTGATCTCTTCAATTCAGTATTTTGATGTTTTAAGTGGCGCCGTTAGGCCGCCGAATTTTTAAGTGGTTCTTCACCCTTCTCGTTTTGATGTTCTACTTTCATGTCAATTCTTTCAAGTTTCTTTTTGTTATGTTGGGGTATGATCTCTATACCTATCATACTGGACTCTTATTTTCATATGATGAGAGACCCCATTTGATCTCTTAAATTCCGTATTTTGAAGTTTTAAGTGGCACCGTTAGGCTGCCGAATTTTTTTAGGGGATTCTTTCACCCTTCTCATTCTTTTCAAAGTTCTACTTTCATGTCAAGTATTTCAAGTTCCTTTTTAATTATGTTGGGGAATAATCTCTATATCTATCATACTGAACTCTTATGTTCACATGATGAGAGACCCTACTTGATCTTTTCAAATCATTTTTGTTGAAGTTTAAGTAACGCCGTTAGGCTGTCGAACTTTCATAAGAGAAATCTAATTTTTGTCTTCCTTCCATGTTTTTCATTTCAAATAGTATGTCCTTGAAATTTCATTACCATGATCATTTGTCCTTCTAATTCTGCCCATCTACTATTTTATGGGTCATTTATGAATGTTTGACCCATTTTACCTCTCTTTTTAATGTCTTCTAAAACCTCGTAACATAGCTGTTATGCTGCAGAATTTCCGTCTCAAAATGTATCTCTCTTTTTCCAAAGTTATTTTATATTATTAAGTGAATACTCAAAGATCTTTTTTCTAAAGGGGTATTCACATATATACCAAAATGTTCTATTTTAAATTCTGGGATTTACATACATGAGACCCACCTTCATTTTCTCTGGGTTTTAAAGTGACGTAAAGATCATGTCTTTAAAGCAGTTTTTAAAACATTGTGATTATGAAATGAAACCCATTTATTTTATGCTATATGGGATATTTATGAAATGTTTGATGATGATATATGTGGCTCACATAATAACAAAGGAAAATTTAAGGGTGCTCCCTGATAGCGCTCCAATGCATTGGGTAATGATGTAACCACTAGAGATTACAATTTTCACGATACCTTGGTGAATAACCTTGGTAATTTTCAAATGACACCTTGGGGATGGACCTTGGTGATATGTTCATGATTGTCTATTTTAAATGATGTAGCCACATATTCAAGTTATGAAAAAGTTTTATTTTTATTATGATATGCCTCATGATTTCATTTTCATGCCTTAAAGTCCTTTTCATGACTTTATTGATGTATATCAAGTTCATATGTAAAATTTTTCACTTGTTTCCCTTGCTGGGCCTTCTGCTCACCCTTCCTTTTGATGTATGTCCCCAGGTTATGAGATGCAGTAATGATCCTAGGGAGAACATGAGGAGAATCCTTTCAAGTGTTTAAGAAGAATGTTTTTTTTTGTTTCATGTTTTATGTTCCTTGTTTCCAAGACACTAAACCTTAAAGATCCTCAGTTCCGTGTAATGGAATGAAAGTTATGTTATAAAAAGACGGGATTCTATAGTTGGTATCAAAGGATGGTTTAGTTATTTGTGGAAATTAGGATATAAAAACTCTAGGAAGAACCCTATATAAAAGTTTAAATATAGGAAATCTTCCTGATATTTTGGTGAGTATTGAGTAAGGGGTTGCCAAGAAAATACATCCCTGTCTGGATACGAGCAGGTAGAGGAGGCTCTGGCACAGATGTACATAGGAGTAAAACCCGAAAACACTGCTTTGAGCTAGACTCGAACGGGAACTGGTACACGACAACGGGCCTTGCTGCACTCTTGGTTACGACACTCCCGGGGGATATGCTTTGGTAAATTCATAAGCTTGGTATGAACCATTGTTAAAGGAACAAAGATAAAATAAAATAAAGATTCACATAAGAATATATGATCATGGATAACCTAGATGGGAACCTAGGGGGTCACAAGTTAGGGTATACTTTTCTTCTACAAGTTATCCTTATATGCTTTAAGTTCCTTTTCATGATTATTGGTTAAGTATTTAATCCTCTAATTATACTTTCTCTTCTTAGTTAATGCTGGGAAATGGAATAACGTGTCCCAACAACCAATGTGGTAGGAAATGCGATGATTTCCGTATTAATATGACATAGATGATTAGGGGATTAAAATATGATTATTATTTTGGAAGACGTTCACTATTTCGAGGACCCTATATGATCGAGGTAAATAGATTACTATAGTATTTTCATTGAGGAGTAAGGTTGACTTATATTTTGAAGAATTGATGAATTTAAGGTGGACTTATAGTAATTTAGGTTACTTATGGGAATGATTAACCTATATTGGGTAAAATATGTTTAGGTTAGCTACTTTTGTTATAAGATGTTAGGAGTGGTTGATGTTGTCTGGAGGTGAACAATGAAGTTGTTTTGGAAGACTATGTTATCAAATCCTTCTTGTATTTGGGTTTCAATCTTAGTTTGGTTTATTTTGAGGAATTTTAAGGACCGTTATTTATGGAATGGACTTTGATAAACTTTGGGTGGTACCATGGAACTTTGAAGATTTAAAAGTTGTTTCCATTCCTATGGGATTCTTTCTTTTTGAAGAGTTTTTTTACCTTAACCTTTCTGTTTTTGGGATAATGTTTAAAGATAGAAGAAATAGATAGTTAATCTTTTGTAGATTATGTGATTCTATAGAAGATGATTCTTGTGATTTTATGAGACCAAGTGTTTTTGAATTCTCATCATTTGGAGAAAATATTAGTGTTGGTAGGGACTTATTAAAGGATGAAACTCTACTTGAAGGTAGGTATATTTTCTTATGTTTTTGTTATATGTAGTAAATGAAATCCTCAAAATTATGAAAAGAAACCTAAAAAAAAAATGTTGTTGGTTTACGTTTCCTACTAGGTAATCAAATACCGTTTACACACATCATAATTTTGGGATTTTCTCATGGTTAACTTTCTCCTAATCATGTTTTCTATCACTCTCCCTCAGAACATGACCCTTTGTTTTCTCCTCCATGTCCATGTTTTCCTACATGGAATCCTAGTGTGGGTTAACTCGGGTGACCTTTGTACTTCCCTTTATTTCTTTTAAAGTAATAGTTTTACTGACTCCTTTTCCGATGTGGGACTTTCAATGAAATTTAAAAACCCAATTTTAAAAATTGCGAGGACGCAAATTTCTTAAGGGGGGAAGATTGTAACGACCTGAAATTTTAAATAAATATTTTTTCCTAATTTTAGGTGTTATTTTTATACTCAACAAAAATGTTTCATTTGGTAACATGAGTATAATTAAAATGAGACTATTGGGTTTTGACTGTTATTTGACCATTGGTCAATATGACCGCTGAAAACTAAACGTTTTGACTATTGTCTCTAAATACAAGCAATCTTGGTTAATTAATATAGAAAGAAGATTCGATGGCCTCACCCAGTAGTCTTGGACCGATCGAAGCCCATCTAACAGAACTTGGGAAGGAGGTAGCACCACTGGGCTTTGCTCTGGACCAAACCCAAGCTGAACTTCATCGTATAAAGCTAGAACGGGATCGCATTCGTGAGAAGTTCAAACTGATAGAAATTACTACTCGTGCGATGTTGGCCGAGCCTCCCTCAGATTCTCTCACCTTAGCACACCTTACACTTAGGTCCTATGCTGGTGTGATAAGGGGCTATGTAAGGAGACCGTAACTGTCTTGTGTAATCCTTTGTTTTAAATAAAAATTTCGATTTCTTTTATGAATTTTCAAATGACCGGATAAATATAGTATGCATATTTTTGATGAATTTTAGAAAAAGGATATTTTAAATATGTTTATGTAAACCCTAAATAATTAAAAATGTGTAATGATTTTTAAAAAATGGTCTTCTGCAATTATGTTCAGTATGAAATTTATAGTCTAATAAGATCAACTTGATTTTTAATGAATAGTAAATTATGAATAGTGATTTTACGCTTAGGATTAGTAATGTGACCAAATGGATTAGTAATTTCACTCAAAGAAAGTTTTAATATAATTTAGACACCTAGATTAAGTAATGTGATTCAATAAAATGGGTAAATAACGGTTTCATAAATGATTAATCAAGTATTATTTTTTTCGGGTGAATAGTGTTTTTTAATTAAAAATTTAATTAAAAATAATTAGATAATTATTTTTATAAAAAGGACTTTATTTTTGGACTCAGAGCTTCGATATTATGTTAAGGTAATTTTTGGGGATTTTTCTGAAAAAATGAACTTTCGATGAATAGTGATTTTATTTAAAAATTAAATTAAAAATATTTAGAAAATTATTTTTATAAAATGGATTTCATTTTTGAAATTAGATCATTGATATTTGGTTAAGGTGAAATTTTGGGATTATTCTGAGAAAGTTGAATTTTCGATTAATAGTGAAAATATAGTTTTTAAGTTACGGGTGATTAATGACATCATTAAATGAAGTATTAAGTATATATTCAATATGGTCGAATTATTAATAGTAAGATAAGGTATGAGGTGTCCCAAGTGGCCAATACCATGGGCAAATACCATGGGCAAGCCCATAGTTTTGCCAAAACCACTAATGAGGTGTCCCTTGGCCATTAATGCCTTGTCCCCTCACTTTCCCTTTAAATACCCACCCTTTCCTCCTTTAGTTTTCACTCCCAACTCTCCCACAACGAATTTCTGGTCTCCTTACCTCCCAAGGAGTCCTCCCAAGGTTCCCCCAAGCCCTCAAGGTCCAAACCATTGAGTTTTAAGAGTTACGTTTTAAGGTAAGGGATCCGACCTCTCTCTTTAATTTCAAGTAATCTCTTTTATGTCATTCCTTTTATGCTCCATGTTCTTATGTTGGAGGATGTTCTTTTATACTCCTCTTACTTCCCTTTTTATGTTAATATAATGATAGATCCCCTCTTACTCTCATTATTTCGTTTTATGAAGTTTTAAGTGGCGCCGTTAGGCTGCCGAAATTTTTGTAACGGATTCTTTCTCCCTTCTCATTTTTCAAGATCTATTTTCATGTAAAGTATTTCAAGTTCCTTTTTATTATGTTGGGGTATGATCTCTAAATTTATCATACTGATATTTTATGATAATATGATTAGAGACCCCATTTTATCTCTTCAATTCAGTATTTTCAAGTTTTAAGTGGCGCCGTTAGGCCGCCGAATTTTTAAGTAGTTCTTCACCCTTCTCGTTTTGATGTTCTACTTTCACGTGAATTCTTTCAAGTTTCTTTTTGTTATGTTGGGGTATGGTCTCTATATCTATCATACTGGAGTCTTATTTTCATATGATGAGAGACCCCATTTGATCTCTTCAATTCAGTATTTTGAAGTTTTAAGTGGCACCGTTAGGCTGCCGAATTGTTTTAGGGGATTCTTTCACCCTTCTCATTCTTTTCAAAGTTCTACTTTCATGTCAAGTCTTTCAAGTTCCTTTTTAATTATTTTGGGGAATCATATCTATATATATCATAATGAACTCTTATGTTCACATGATGATAGACCCTACTTGATCTTTTAAAATCATTTTTTTGAAGTTTAAGTAACGCCGTTAGGCTGTCGAACTTTCATAAGAGAAATCTAATTTTTGTCTTCCTTCCATGTTCTTCATTTCAAATGGTATGTCCTTGAAATTTCATTACCATGATCATTTATCCTTATTATTCTGTCCATATACTATTTTATGGGTCATTTATGAATGTTTTACCCATTTTACCTCTCTTTTTAATGTCTTCTAAAACCTCGTAACATAGTCGTTATGCTGCAGAATTTCCGTCTCAAAATGTATCTCTCTTTTTCCAAAGTTCTTTTATATTATTAAGTGAATACTCAAAGATATTTTTTCTAAAGGGGTATTCACATATATACCAAAATGTTCTATTTTAAATTCTGGGATTTACATACATGAGACCCACCTTCCTTTTCTGTGGGTTTTAAAGTGACGTAAAGATCATGCCTTTAAAGCAGTTTTTAAAACATTGTGATTATGAAATGAAACCCATTTATTTTATGCTATATGGGTTATTTATGAAATTTTTGATGATGATATATGTGGCTCACATAATAACAAAGGAAAATTTAAGGGTGCTCCCTGATAGCGCTCCAATGCATTGGGTAATGATGTAACCACTAGAGATTACAATTTTAATGATACCTTGGTGAATAACCTTGGTAATTTTCAAATGATGCCTTGAGGATGTACCTTGGTGATATGTTCATGATTGTCTATGTTAAATGATGTAGCCACATCTTCAAGTTATGAAAAAGTTTTATTTTTATTATGATATGCCTCATGATTTCATTTTCATGCCTTAAAGTTCTTTTCATGACTTTATTAATGTATCTCAAGTTCATATGTAAAATGTTTCACTTGTTTCCCTTGCTGGGCCTTCTGCTCACCCTTCCTTTTAATGTATGTCCACAGGTTATGAGATGCATTAATGAGCCTAGGGTGAACATGAGGATAAGCCTTTAAAGTGTTTAAGAAGAATGTTTTTTTTGTTTCATGTTTTATGTTCCTTGTTTCCAAGACACTAAACCTTAAAGATCCTCAGTTCTGTGTAATGGAATGAAAGTTATGTTATAAAAAGATGGGATGCTATAAAACAGCACCGATTCAGGTATATTAACAAAACATATCCTTAATAATGATCACTCACCATATTAAAAATCCTTATATAATACCATAACATGTATTATATAAATGATAGGGTATCCCACATAATGTTTACATATATTTCCCACTCTCACATCCCAACATGGTACATCCAGACACTCCCACCAAATCTATTTCACATTATGCGGAGCACCCCATATGAAACTGACCATCAAACGACATAATATATTCCCCAAAAAATAAAGCCACCACATCAGACCACATATGTAAACCATTTTTATAGGGTATTCTGAACATCTATATCATCATCCGCATGTCCTCCCACCATACATGACCCCCACAAAAATTAATGTCATAAAATCCAACATCACCTCACCTAAAGACACTTAGGCCATCAAATGACATGAAATATCCCCATTTGAAGGATTTTATGTCAGATCAAGTCTCAAAATGGAAAATTTTGACATCTGGTCATCAATGCTCATGCATGTAATTATTTCCTCAATGAGGGAGACTGGAATAGTGGGTATATACCCACCAATCCTCACCTATCGGATGTTAAAAAAACCACAAAAACGTTTTTTCTCGGTACTAGGTTCTCGTAACGTGTGTGCTACAAATAAAAAATCATAAGGATTTGTAATGTACTTACTATCATAGAACACCATCTAAACCTATTATTTCATCACATAAAAACTAACAAGATCAAACATCACCACCTCACCTTATAAGAACCCCAAAAACTCCTTCTAATACAATATGCATAACCCCCACACAAACATAACACAATTAAAAAAATAGGATTCATATTTTAATGCACGCTATCTATATTTCAAAATTTTAAATTAACATTTATTTTCTTTTTAATAGCCTAGATAACAATTTTATATCCCATTTAATACATGTAATTCCAGCCCACTAATTCATTTAACCAACAACATTTTAACAATGAACCCCATTATAAGAAATCGATAATAATTTTCATCACATTACATTTTCCATTCAGTGTTAGCACATATTATCACATTACTCCATGGGGAACTAAAAACACTGCACAACACAACCCAAAAAACACAACACCACAACCACAACCCACCATTCCTCTAGCCAACATGACCACACAACATCACAAAATTTCTCCACACAACACTTTTCAACCACATCCACATGCCTTCAACATAACTGTACCATAATAACCAATTTAAATCACATCAGAACCACTTATCACCACTACACAACCTCACTATAACCACTTCCACTAAATCCATATATCAAACCAAAACAAACCCTCTCATCTTCTATAACAAAGCCATTTCCTGCACATCAAATTTACAAAACAAATGATGACAAGCAGCAAATTCCACAAAAAAACTTTACACATATAAAAGAATTTTTATATTTGGAACAAATTATTTCAATTATTCCTCTTCATTACATTGGGATTTTCACACATAAGACATATAATACTAGGGTTACAATTTTTTTATGGATATCAGTAGTTAACCAGTTACATTTAAATTTGATGCACAAAAAATAAAAAAAAGATTCTACAACAGCTATCCAAAAATTTAACGCATGGACCCCAACGCCTAAAATTTTCAGTGGGTATTTATCATATACACTTTTAATGACAAAAACCTTATAAAAACGGTTAAGACATTATTTTAATGTAATTCCCCTTATCATATAATTTTTATCAATAAAATAATTATTGTTAATTTGTATAAAACAATTTCCACATAGATAAACATAATCACCCCCAAGTGATACATAAAAAAGTGTAATGAATGAATTCCTACCTGAAAGAAATAATAATTACACCAAAAATAGGGGTGTATCAATAGGATGAAACAACCTATAGAGGACTCGAACCATATATTTCCATGAATCCAATGGGAAATTATCTAGAACCTCTCATCTGGTGGGAATTAAAGCCATAAATAATGAAAAAATTTCCATCTCCTTAAATGATTATATTTGAAAAAACTGAGATTTTATATGGTTTTAATTAACCACTACAGGACGTTCTCATTAAATCCATTCAGTAAAACCATTAAAGGATCCATAATTTTTATAAAATTATTATATATGTAAGCTAATTTAAAAATATTTTAATGACTTTAATTATTTCATTAAAACTATTTTTCATCAAAAAAGGCAACAGAATGACAAAATTGGAAATTCTGGAAACACTCAATCTACTATCAAGTTCAATCTATAGGGATATTTCTCTAAATATCTATACTATTATCCAACTAATAGTTATCTACTAACATGATATACCACAACTGACATAACTCTAGTGATCTTCCACTACTGATCCACTTCTGGAGATTTACCACCAATGATCTACCTCTAGTTTTTTAAAACTAATGATATTCCAATAGAGATCGACAACTAGAGATCTACCTCTACTGATCTCCCAGATGTGACTAACCACTATAGATCAACCACTAGTAATCAACTGTATCTATCACCAAATATATACTACTAATGATCTACCACCAGTGAACTACTTCCAGTGATCTACCACTAAGGATATACTACTATTGATCTTCTACCAATGATATACCTTCATTAATATACCACTAGTTATCTATAGCATGCGGTCTACCTCCATAATCTATAATCAAATTATAAAACATAAATTTGTCATCCAAAACACCTTTGTTCCTCCATAAACTCGTGTGGAAATTCAATGGACACCTAAATCACCAAATTTTCTACAATGTAATGGATTGGATAGTTCATTCTAATTAAATTTGAGATATTAATATTCAGGTGTAGAGTTTTTAAAGTGTTTTTTGGGATGTGTTTATATTTTAAAATTTCTCTTTTATTTTTATTCTATTTTAGTAAGAAATAAGTTGGTTTTGATAGAGGAAAATATTTTAAATTTTCATAAATTTATGAAAAGATTTTATGACATGAAATATATTGAAATAGATACTTGACAACTTAAAATATGTATTATAAAATGAATTTAAAAGGGGGAATTTTCTCCCCAAATGTTTATTGTAAAATTATTGGTTTAGTATGGAACATAGAAAAATAATTCAAATGTTATGTTATCTTTCTTATTTTTCAAAATGATATGAAGTATTTTTAAAGGAGTAGGATTTTTTTCAATGTGTGAATTATTTCAGGAGTTTGTTCTAATTTTTTTTATTTTATGTTATTGGGGTTCAAATAAGAGAGGGAGTCTTTGCAATGCCTATTTTTTAAGTGTATATTTTTTTGATTTGTTCATTGGCTCATGTTGTAGGTTATTTAGTTTATGATTAGGTAACATGAATCATTGGGTGTATGATCTATTTTATTTTTAGAATTACCTTTGGAATTTATAAATGCAATGAAGGTAGTATATTCCTATGATGGAACCCTAATGTGATTATTTATTGTGTTAGGTCATGCATTTATAAGGGTTTCAATTTGTGGAGTTCTCAGTAATAAAAACATTGACATGATTTGTGTTTTATTTTTTCTCCAATTTTTATTCTAGATTACTACCCATGGATTTTAGATGTTTTTAGTATCCTCATTCCTTATTATTTTCATTCCCATTGTAAGAGGTTGTTTTGGTTTAATGGATGAAAATTTCAATAAAGGAATTGTCCTTAATAGGACTCATATAAATGTTTGAGGTGATTTAGGATGGGAGTTTCATTCTTATATTATGTGTGACCACTAGGAGTTGTTGTCCTATGAACAGGGTCCCATGTTACCCCCACCTAACTCAAGTATAGACTATATAGTTTGGTTGAGGCATGTTTCCTTTTTATTAATTTTAAATCATTTTTTATTTTTCTCTTAGTTATCCTTCACCATTCATGTTGGTTATTCATGATTGAGGAAGAATTCCTTCATAGTCATTCATTATTGTTGGATGACTAAGGCATATTACGTATTCCTTTTTTGATGTATATTTGACCCATATAACGATGTTTTCTTTACCAATTCATTAATTTAAGAGGAGTGGTCTAAATAATGAGTATACCTCATTATTGAAATATATTTTAATACATTGTTTCATTGTTAAATTCAGTTTTATTGATTATTTTTTATAGATATTGTATATTTTTTGAGTTTTTCTATATTGTTTGAGTCATAATAAAGAGGGGAGTCCACTAAATATGATATGAACTTAATTTAGTGAATGAACTATCATAAACATGATCAAGAATACATATTAATGAGAAGGTTTTTCTTCCATAGTTTTTATTCATGAGTAGAAATGAGCATTTCAGTTCAATTAGATAAATTTATGTCATTGTTTTACTTATTTTTCATATTTATATTTTTTTAATGATGTTGAATTAAAGTATTTTTATTGATAAACATATCTCACTAAATCATTATAAAGGATCTAAAGGGTCATGGTTGGGAGAATTTTACCTGTATCAAAAATTAATTTGTAAATATGATGTTATTGTTAATTTTATTTATTATATTAGTTGATCATTTAATTTTATTTTGGGAATTTCCAAAATTATAATGGATTATATAAATCCTTTTTTAGGGTAATATTTGGGTAAATATCACAACAATAATGTAATTGAGGTCAGTAGTATTCCTTAATAGGTTTGAAAAATTTTAGATGATATTCTCTTATATTTTAGACAAAATATGTGAATGCCTAGGTGTTATAAATAAGATTTTAATTTTTTGGAAAACCCAGATAACAACCATTTATTTTATTATTTTGTTAAAAATTTTAATTTACAGTCCTTCCAATTATAACATTTATTTATATAAAACCTCATAACCTACTTCTATGTACAACACATGGAATAGGAGAACTAATGTGTGTGTTCTACTCCCCTCCTTTATCCATCTTTGAATCCCAAATGTTACTCTAAAAAAAATTAAGTTATTCTATCAGAGTAAAAAAACCCTCCTCATCATCCCACACCTTCCATTAATACCTCTAGCATTTCAAATTTCACCAATTTATATTTACATGATTGTACTAAAACCTATGATTGTTTGGGATTTTATTTCACATTATTTTGATCCATATGTATTTATTATTATACTAGGGAGTCTACTCTAATTTTATTTAGGGGTTTTCCATCATTTATGTTGAGTTTTAGGTGGGTGATTTCATGTTATCACTTTTTCAAAATATATATCAAATATATAGTTTTTTTTTAATTTTTATTTTCACTAAAATATAAAATAATAATGATTTTAATTATATTTTAAATTTTTGTTAACCAATGTAATCTTGAGTTTAATTATGGTTTATAAGTTGGTTCATATGGATTTTCCTTTACTAATTTTTCAACAACAAAAAGATAATAAAATTTTTAAATAATAAAATAATATTCAGGATTTTAAACAAAAATTAGTTATTTTATTATTATATAAGATTATTCTAGGATTTTAAGTGTTTTAATAGAAGATAGATGTGTTTAATGGGATGATACTTGCATTTTGAGTGAGTTTCTTAATTTTACTTGATTATTTAGACTTTTAATATAGTGTTAGGATTTTATCATCATATACATGGGTTGATATATAATTTTATAAATGTACATATTCACATAAGAATATTAAAATATGTGAATGTGTTAATTTTTACATTTATATATTTATATTAAGGAATTTTTATTATATAAAAAAAGTGAAAATCAAGACTAGAAATTATTTTTCATGTTTTTTTCAATATTAGTATAAATATTTATTCCAAGATTTTGTTTTCAATGTAATTTGTAAAGGCCCATATGTAATTATGAATGGATACCATTAATAAAATTTTTATTTTTATTATTATAATAATATTTATTACATTTACATGAATCGAAGGAAATATCCTAAAATATTTACTATGCAACTTGTGGCTTATTTCAAAAATGAATGGAGTTTCCCATGACGTTCATCTAAAAAATATAGTGGAAATGGTTTCATATGTGTTTTTCTATTTGGAATTATTAATTCACTATTTTATGAAATGTCTAATTATTTTAGTTTTTTCATATTTTATAAACATTATGTGAAATCCCAGGTACAACCTTAGGTGAACAAAGATAGGATGGGGTTCATTACACAAGTAATTTTATCATCCAGACTAGTGACATAGTTTAGTAAAAATTCAACTAGACTAGTGGTGATGAAATTTCATGTTCCTTTTACAGTAGTATATTTTAATTCCATAAATACATGGTGTACCTAATTAGTAATATATATATTCAGGATTCCCATTTCTTCGGTAACCTTACTACCCTCATCCCATTATTCATTATTTAAATTATTAATTAGAAGGATTTATATCACTAATTATTTATATTATATTTTCCATGATTTATAGGCCTTATTAAATTTTAGATTTAGGGTTTATAATATTGTACTTATAACTACTTAAAAGTTTTTTTATTCACTTATATTTAATTCATTCATTTAATTTATTTCTCAGTGATGTTCATGTGTTTGATGAAATCATTCATTTTGTTGAGGTTTCCAAGATATATTCATCTAAAAGTAAATAAAAAAATTAGAAATAGTTTTCCCAAAACACTTATTAATGATGATGCCTTTATAAAAATAGTTTTTAGAGAGAAATCCCATGTATGTTTTCTAAATTTTAAGAAATATCAATTATTAAATTAATATATTTCAAAATATAATTTTTGGAGAGTTTTTCAAATGTGAATGAATGTAATAATTGGTGAACCCATATTGGGGCTTGTAGTCAGCATCATACATACATGAATTAGTTTCTATAAACCAAATGGGATTTCATGGTTTAGGTTCTTATTATGAATGTTTCCACTTGCATATATTTTCATCTAGGTCACCCTTATAGTGAAGATCCCCACATATTTTCTATATAGTGACCATAGATCACATGGGGTATATTAATGTTTATTTTTTGTTTCCATTATACATCATAAAAATCATTATTTAATTCAATCGTTTACATTTAATTCGAGTACATTATTTACAGAGTCTTGGAGGCTGTGAAAGGGGATATTGTAGATGAAATAATTATAAGTGAATTTAAGGAAGTTTTATTTTATTTTATAAAAATTAATTATACTTTTCATATTTGTGTTCATTATCTACATATAAATATAGATTTTGCGTCATCTTATGACATAAAGTGGGGTTTTAGAGTTTTTTTGTAGATTTTGAGGACATTATTAATTTATTTGTTTATTAAAATGTTTCCAGTATGGTCCTTCCAAAATTTCATTCAACATGTTACAGTAATTGATAATTAGGAACACCCATCAGGCCAAATCATGAGCTGATTTGGAAATCCAAAAGATGGATATATCAGATAATTTTTTTGAAGGAAAAACAAAATAGAATTTTTTTGACACATAAAATATGAAAACCATTTTTTGAATAGTAAAAAAATATAGTCATGAACATTAATGTCATAATAGTCCAATATACCTATAATTATATATGAATACCACATCTTACGTATATAATTCAGGGGTAAAAAACCATAAACTAATATTGTTAAAAACAATAATTATCTATCTCAAATAACACAACTATAAATATAAAAATCAATATCCTACTTTTCACGACCTGACCCTACCCAGGCTCGAGCCGCAACTACCCCAAGCCCGCCTCTATAGGCCAGGGGCTGGCGACCAGCGCCGAAGGCACAACAACTCGAGGAGGCCTTTTCCTAAGTACCTGTACACACCCACACAGCAAACTCAATGCAAAAGTGCAGAGTAAAAGAAATAACAATCATAGTAAAAAGAACAACTGCTATATATATAAACCACAGATGTGCATCGACCTCTAACTAGTACAAAGTACAAGCTGAAAAGAAAAGGGTCAGAACACACGCCCAACCAAAAAGTGCCACAACCCGGCAACAGGTAAACAAAAAGATACAGCTGACGGGTCTCCCACCTGCAACCCGTCCATGACCACCACACGCGGTCCAAGCTCCCAAGCTCCTACGCTCCACTAAAGTCACACTCCACCTGTCCGTCGTCTGCAAGGGCACACCAAGTGCGGGAAAAGACCAAGCAGGGGTGAGTACAAAAATACTCAGTAGGATACCCTAAAGGCTCGAGGGAGAAACAAAGGAGGTACTGAAGGGTGAGCAGTAGAGCGAACAGGGAGTAGAACAGAAGTACAACAGAGAGTACAGTAAAGAGTCCAGCTCAACCCAACAAGAGAAAGGAAGTAGGCTCGTCCAGGCACAAGGAGCTGGAAACAGTGAGAAGATGAACATCCCGTCGAGTCTTCGCTACCTATAACAGGAGAGTAGACTCATCCAACCACGAGAAGCTAGACATGGAAAGCTTGTGGCATACCCTGCACGTCTTCGCCTCTCCTAGAGGGAGAGTATCCATGCCCAAGAAGTGGGTACTCGAACAAGGTATATATAAGTCCATATGCTCAACAAGAAGCCCGAACAAGGTCGTAAGGGGATCTCCATCTCGTAGCTCAGCCTAAGGAAGAGTAGCCAACCGTCCTGGAAGAAACTCCATCGATGCCCAGTATCCCGCACGTCTACCCCAAACTGCAATCCAAAGGGCTCAATCACTGCACCTCGACACTATCCGCTTTGGGCGGCACTGACTCGCCCGTACGGTTTTAGATCGCGTCACAAGAACATGTCTCGGTGGAGAATGCACCCCTCGTACTTGAGAGTTTTAGGGAAAGTCAAACCCCACCTCGTCACTACCCTGCAGTTGAGAGGTCTCCTCAAAGTCCAATCTGTTCCATCACCGACCCGTACAACCAAGGTCCCGCTCCAGTAATCACGGAGGTAAGCCACAAACTAGCCTAGTCGAGAGGACTGAGTCTGGAATGCTAACAGGTGTCCCACTGCCCAGCCCCACTGGAGGGTAATTCATAACCAAATATCAGGTGACCCACTGCCTAGCCCTACTGGAGGGTAAACCCTAATACATCAACCAACGACCCACTGCCCAGCCCCGCTGGAGGGTAGACCATAAGACATCATCAGGAGACCCACTGCCCAGCCCCGCTGGAGGATAGACCATAACACATCATCAGGCGACCCACTGCCCAGCCCCGCTGGAGGGTAGACCTGGAATAAGTCAACAGGCGACCCACTGCCCAGCCGTGCTGGAGGGTAGACCTGGAACTAGATGACGGGCGACCCACTACCCAGCCCTGCTGGAGGGTAGACCCTAAGAGGTCGTCGGGTGACCCACTGCCCAGTCTTTGCTAGAGGGTAGACCCTAGTAGCGTCGGGTGACCCACTGCTCAGTCTCTGCTGGAGGGTAAACCCTAGTAGCGTCGGGTGACCCACTGCCCTTTCTCTGCTGGAGGGTAAACCCTAGTAGCGTCGGGTGACCCACTGCCCAGTCTCTGCAGGAGGGTAAACCCTAGTAGCGTCGGGTGACCCACTGCCCAGTCTCTGCTGGAGGGTAAACCCTAGAAGTCGATGAGTAACCCACTGCCTAGCCCCGCTGGAGGGTAGAACTCAAAACTTCTCTAGCCATCTCCACCGGAGGGCACAACACTGGACAACCAAACACGGATTACGTATCGCGCAACCACCCAACTCCAGCACAGCTCACCCAAAGGGGTTCAGCGCCTGTTCCATCACGGGGGGGCCACTAGCACCGCTACTGGCCGATCCATCGAGAATGAAACCAGGGGAGACCACTCAACCCTTCTAGTCAAACGAACACACAGAGGGACCCTCTACGCCGTGAGAGGTCCAAGTACGAAAAGCAGAACACAACACGCACATGGGGCCCACACGACGTGTGGCCCCAAGTCAACCCCAACCAAGCGCACGAACATCTCAGGTACAAACCAGACGTACCTAAAAGCACTCCCGTATACTCCCAGAGTATACCTCGTTCTAGCCCATAGTTTATCATGCACCCGACACCCAACGTCAATGTGAAGGCGTGACGTAACATCTCCAACTCAAAGGCCCAGGCACGACCAACCACATCTTGTGAACCACTTACATCACTCTCCCAAGAGGGCGCGATCACACGCCAAGGGCCCTCTACAAACAAGGTAGGGAGAACCACCACCGGAGCACCTTTCATGCTTCCACATTTAAAAAGATCGCGTATAATTCTCCGCACAACCAAACGGATCGCACCGTTGCAATCCTCGCGGGAAAACACGCGAGGTCGACTACTTACTCGCCTCCAATGGATACCCGATGGAAAGGTCACCAACACTGCCTCACGCCCGAACGGCGTCCCGTGCTCCCGAGCCCTGGCCCAAAAAATAGTTAGGCGCATCTCACCATTGTGATCCCCTCGGGAAAACACGTCAAAAGCACTACTCACTTGAGTGCAACGGATATCCGGAGAAAAAGATGCATCCCGGCGCACCACACACGAGCGGTGCAACGTGGGACCCGCAACCCGGTCCCGAAAATCAAAGAATGGATCACACCATTGCGATCCTATCGAAAAAGCACACAATATGGACTACTCACTTGTCCAAAACGGTCGCCCAGTGATAAAGATGGAAAATCACCGTCGACGCCCAAACGACCCTCATGGGCCCCACACCATCGTGCCGAATTTGAGCGGGCGGATTGCACCATTGAAATCCCCTCGGAAAAACATCCAGAAACGACTGCTCGCACGCCCCGAACGGACGTCCGATGGAAAAGTCATGAAACACTGCACGCAGCTCAAGAGACGGGCCGTGGGGCCCGCACCTCAGCTTTGGCATCCATGCCTGAAACCACCATGGAAAGATCTGCCTCGATGCCAGGGTCCCAACGCCACTAACGGCGCTCAAAATGGACGTCGGACGCGTCCGCGTCGTCCAAGACAAGAATCTCGGAAGAAAACGCTCGTCTACATAAAGACACGTCGCGCCTCCGCGGCCCCTCGTTTCGGGAATTAAAAATTACCACAACCAGCTCAAAAGGTTCATCTCGAACTAAGGGTCGCGTCGCCATAGATGGCACGAAGTTTTGACCCAAGGTTTAAAAGTTACGGAATTTTAATGCCGTCAGACGCAGGTGGGGGTGGACCGGACCGGTCCGGCCGGTCCACACCCCTTGGACCGGCTCAAGCCGGCCGGTCCGCGGATCTACCGGCCGAACCGCCGCGGCCGCGGTTCACCCGCGCGGACCGCGCAGACCGCGCTCCTCCAAGCCGACCGGCCATGAGGCCGGTCGCTTCTCCACATGGAGACCCGCGTTCAGCGGGTCTCTGCCTCCCGAGCGGGGTCGTGCACCGCGACCCCGGACACCGCATCAACCGGTCGGCTGCACCGGCCGGTGTTTCTTGTCCACCGCGGAGCGCCTCCGCCTGGCGCCACCGCCGGACACCGCTCGCACACCCAGTCGCCTCCAACTGCCAGTGCCGGAAAGCGTCGCCGCCAGCTGAGGCCCCTGCCGCCATCCCGAAACCGCCGTCCGCCGCCTCAGACCAAAGTCGCGCCGCCCTGGGAACCCGCCGGACCGCCAAAAATCGCCGGGACAACCCAGAATTCCCGCAACCTTCGTCGATCAACCCCAAACTCATCTGACCTTAGATTTTGATTCTGAAATATGCTTTGGAAAGATAAAAAAAGTATACTACGCATCTATGGGATTTATTTGAAGGTTTAACATCAAATCAACACATAAAATCGAACTCAAAGGGGGGTTCGGAAATGAAAACGCAACGAAACCTCCTACCTCACTGGGCTTCTCTCGGAGCTTCGCGCCGATCCTCCGGCACCACCGCACCTTGCTGGAGTCGCCTCGCCGGAGTTCGCCTCACCAGAGCTTCCTCACCGAAGGTGGAGGGGGAGGAGGGTTTGAGGAAGAAGAAGAAGCATAAGAAGGGGGTGGGGGTGTTTAAGTACAAATCAATTAAACACCCGCCCGACAGCCCCGAACCCGAACTCCCGATGGGGTTGGGATTTAGCCTCCCCTAGGCTAAGAACCACGCTCTGAGCGCAACGGAGGTCTCATAATTTTGTTCTGAGACCCCGTTCAAAATTTACTAAACTTTGCGCCCGAGGCCGTCAAATTATAAAAACGCCCCTGGGGCCATTTTTCACAGACGGCCCGCGCCCGCAAAACTTACACCCCTCCTAGGGTAAAAAACACGCTCTAAACTCAACGGTGCCCTCATTTTTCAAATCAGAGCCACCGTTTAAGAGATACCTACGTTTCAACATTAAACGAATAAATAAATAAATAAATTTATTTGTTTAACCTTCCGAAAGCGAGCGAGGGGTCCAAACATCCCGCGCTGACAAGTTTTATGTCGTTCATAGGGTAAAAAACCCATTACAGACCCATCCGTATACTCGGATCCTTGATCCGGATCACCTTTTAGGAGTTATCCCATTTATTTTTCTTTTCCAGTGTGAACGCACTGAAAATTTAATTCCGGCCACTCCGGGGCTCGGAATCGCACGCCGTCTGAAGGCACTGCTCTGGAATATCATCAAGAATATTACAAATACTTTCGTAGCAAAAACCGGGTTCTTACATCATTCCCTCCTACAAGATTTTCGTCCCTGAAAAGCAAAACTAGGGAGCAACACAGGGTACTAAGCCCACACTTGGCTTTCCAATACCCAGAAGAACCCACACATAGCTCTGCGTCACCGCACACAGACCAAAGGATTGATCTGTTCATGCTAGGTCATCCCTTGCTGATATCGTGCACCCACTCCAGACTTTGGGGTTAGGGCATGGTGGTAGGGTACCTCGCCATCCCTTTGCACGGTTTCAAACGGCCCGAAGGCTCTCGGGGGTAGCTCACCTCCCCGGTCAAACCTCTACGTTGCACGCCGCGACTAGAATCACCGCCCGCACCTGGAAAAAGGCCTGGTGATTCCCTCCTTCAGAATATCCATATTGCAAAGCACCCAAGGATATCTGGTCACACAAGATTCCACTGCCAATGTCTCATAACCAAATCTCTCTTACATGCTCGGAAGCGAAGGAGCCAACACCATCGACTAGAGAAAAAGGTCCCACGCCTTTTACCTTACCAACACAGGGTTACACCCGGTGCCCTGCGTCACCCTGGTAACACCCCAAACAAGGAGCAGGGAGGAAATAATTTCACAGACAGAGTCTAACAATTATACTGCAAAAAGTAGAAGAGTTGTAGAGTGTACCTCTTATCACCTCATGATCTGCAGGATTGTAGACATCCAAATCTCACGGATGTCTGTGGTCCCAACTGTCAGCTCCCAGAGCCTGATGTGGACCGCCTAGTGGTGATGGGAAGATCTCTTAAAGCTGTCCCCCACCACCAGCTCCTCCCGCTCCTCTGCTAGAACCACCTCTCTGGGCACTACTCTGATCACGGCGCTACCCCTGCCGTGGTGGTGCGCCTACTGGCTGCCCAATGCTCACAACAACTCGGGTTGGGCAGTATCATGCCAAGTGACCTCGCCCATCACAAGCATAGCACCGAATCTCTCTGGACTACACTGGTGCCCCCTGACACCGCTGTGGTGTACGACCATGCCACTGAGTCCGGTTGTCGAAAATCCACCTGTGTCGAGGTCCTGCTTGTCAACGCCTGCTAGCTGCGACAGACGTCTCGGCTCCAACGTGCCTGCTGCCACCACCAACTCTAGAATGTGACAGGGAGCTCTCCGTCACTAGTGCCAGCTCTAGAACACCGGCTTATTTGTAAATTCTCAAGGGTACTATGACAACACAAATCTCTCGGCGAAGACCCTGCTCAAACTTTCGCGCTCGGAGGTTGTCGTCATGGATCAAGTCTGGGTAAAAGCATGCACGGTCTGAAAAACTAGCTGTGTACTCGGCCACCGTCATCCCTCCTTGCTGAAACTACAGGATGTACTGAATCCGAACGGAGCGTAAGCAGGAGGGGAAAAACTCTTCAAGAAATAACAACTAAAAGTTGCCCCACGAAAGCGACGAATCGTCAAGAAACTGAGTCACCAGACTCCACCAACGCCAAGTTGATCCATGAAAAGGCTCGCTGCCAAAGCCACTATCTGATCTTCCAAGGTCTGCGCAAGCCTGAAAAGGCGAACCACTTCCTCGAGCCAAACCTATGATACCTGAGGGTCCGGCTCACTACTGAACCTCGACAGTCTCCACCGCTGGAACTCACGGAGCGCGCTCAACCTGCGCTCAAGCTCAGCCTGATCTGATGAAACTGCATGTTGCTCAACAAGTGGGGGTGATGCTACTGGCCCACTCGGAGAAAGGGGCTCGCATGATGGGTCCTGGACTGTTGCCTCGTAGCTCACAGAGTCGTCGTTACAAACCAAAGCTAGTATCCTGGCTGGCTATCCTCACGGAGAAATCCTAAAAATTATCAAGGAGTGCCGCTGTCATATGAGCATATATGTATATACCGATAACAACAACGATGGGGAGCTGACTCAAGAAGGACAGTCAGGACTCAGTCCTATGTGATACACAAACAAATTTCCCTGCAACAAGTGTCTCAGCATGCCGAGTCGACAATCAGGTTATCAAGGTCCTGGTGAATGGATACGTCGGCCGTAGCACCATCACTGGACTCCCTGGACTGAGAGCCGCTCTCAAGACACGTTAACACTTTTGCCCTAAATCCCAACCAATTCCTCTTTTAGGGGAATTCACATAACGTCCCAAGGAACGAACCACCTTTGATACCACTTTGTCACGACCCGACCCTACCCGGGCTCGAGCCGCAACTACCCCAAGCCCGCCTCCATAGGCCATGGGTTGGCGACCAACGCCGAAGGAACAACAACTCGGGGAGGCCTTTGCCTATGTACCTGTACACACCCACACAGAAAACTCAATGCAAAAGTGCAGAGTAAAAGAAAGAACAAGCAGAGTAAAAAGAACAACTACTATATATATAATCCACATATGTGCATCGACATCTGACTAGTACAAAGTAGAAGCTGAAAAGAAAAGGGAAAAAACACACGTCCAACCAAAAAGTGCCACAACTCGGCAACATGTAAACAAAAAGAAAAAGCTGACGGGTCTCCCACCTGGAACCTGGCCAGGACCACCACATGCAGTCTAAGCTCCCAAGCTCCTACGCTCCACTGAAGTCACACTCCACCTGTCTGTCGTCTGCAAGGGCACACCAAGTGCGGGCAAAGCCCAAGCAGGGGTGAGTACAAAAATACTCAGAAGGATACCTCGAAGGCTCGAGGGAGCAACAAAGGAGGTACCAAAGGGTGAGAAGTAGAGAGAAAAGGGAGTAGAATAGAAGTACAACATAGATTATAGTAAAGAGTCCAGCTCAACCCAACAAGAGAAAGGAAGTAGACTCATCCAGGCAGAAGGAGCTGGAAACGGTGAGAAGATGAACTTCCCGTCGAGTCTTCGCTACCTATAGTAGGAGAGTAGACTCATCCAACCATGAGAATCTAGACACGGAAATCACGTGGCATACCCCGCGCATCTTCGCCTCTCCTGGAGGGAGAGTATCCACGCCCAAGAAGTGGGTACTCGAACAAGGTATATACAAGTCCATGTTCTCAACAAGAAGCCCGAACAAGGTCGTAAGGGGATCTCCATCCCGTAGCTCAGCCCAAGGAACAGTAGCCAACAGTCTTGGAAGAAACTCCATCGATGCCCAGTATCCCGCACGTCTACCCCGAACTGCAAGCCAAAGGGATCAATCACCGCACCTCGACACTATCCGCTTTGGACGGCACTGACTCACCCACACGGTTTTAGATCGTGTCATAAGAACGCATCTCGGTGGGGAATGTGCCCCTCATACTTGAGAGTTCTAGGTAAAGTCAAAACCCACCTTGTCACTGCCCTACAGTCGAGAGGTCTCCTCAAAGTCCAAGCCGTTCCATCACCGACCCATACAACCAAGGTCCTGCTCCGGTAATCACGGAGGTAATCCACAGACTAGCCTAGTCGAGAGGACTGAGTCTGGAATGCTAACAGTTGTCCCACTACCCAGCCCCGCTAGAGGGTAATTCATAACCAAATATCAGGTGACCCACTACCCAGCCCTGCTGGAGGGTAAACCCTAATACATCAACCGGCGACCCACTTCCCAGCCCCGCTGGAGGGTAGACCATAAGACGTCATCATGTGACCCACTGCCCAGCCCCGCTGGAGGGTAGACAATAACACATCATCAGGAGACCCACTGCCCAGCCCCGCTGGAGGGTAGACCTGGAATAAGTCGACAGGGGACCCACTGCCCAGCCGTGCTGGAGGGTAGACCTGGAACTAGATGATGGGCGACCCACTGCCCAGCCCCGCTAGAGGGTAGACCCTAAGAGGTCGTCAGGTGACCCACTGCCCAGTCTCTACAGGAGGGTAGACCCTAGTAGCATCGGGTGACTCACTGCCCAGTATCTGCTGGAGGGTACACCCTAGTAGCGTCGGGTGACCCACTGCCCAGTCTCTGCTGGAGGGTAAACCCTAGAAGTCGATGAGTAACCCACTGCCTAGACCCGCTGAAGGGTAGAACTCAAAACTGCTCTAGCCATCTCCACCGGAGGGCACAACACTGGGCAACCGAACACGGATTGGGTTTCGCACAACCACACAACTCCAGAACAGCTCACCCAAAGGGGTTCAGCGCCTGTTCCATCACGGGGTGCCACTAGCACTGCTACTGGGCGATCCATCGAGAACGAAACTAGGGGGAGACCACTCGACCATGCTGGTCAAACAAACACACAAAGGGACCATCTACGCCGCGAGAGGTCCATGTACGCAAAGCAGAACACGGCACATAGATGGGGCCCACACGACGTGTGGCCCCAAGTCAACCCCAACCAAGAACACGAACATCTCAGGTACAAACCACACGTACCTCCAAGCGCTCCCGTATACTCCCATAGTATACCTTGTTCCAGCCCATAGGCTATCATGCACCCAGCACCCAACGTTAATGCGAAGGCGTGACGTAACATCTCCAACTCAAAGGCCCAGGCATGGCCAACCACATCTTGTGAACCACTTACATCACTCTCCCAAGAGGGCGCGATCAGACGCCAAGGGCCCGCTACAAACCAGGTAGGACGAAGCACCACCGGAGCACCTTTCATGCTTCCACATTTAACAATATCGCCTATAATGCTCCGCACAACCAAACGGATCACCCCGTTGCAATCCTCGTGGGAAAACACGCGAGGTCGACTACTTACTCGCCTCCAACGGATACCCAACGGAAAAGTCACCAACACTGCCTCACGCCCGAACGACGTCCCGTGATCCCGAGCCCCGGCCCCGAAAACAGTCAGGCGCATCGTACCACTGTGATCCCCTCGGGAAAACACGTCAAAAGCACTTCTCAATTGAGTGCAACGAATATCCGGAGAAAAAGATGCATCCCGGCGCACCGCACACGAGCGGTGCCACGTGGGACCCGCAACTCGGTCCTGAAACTCAAAGAACGGATCGCACCGTTGCGATCCTCTTGAAAAAGCACACAAGTTGGACTACTCACTTGTCCAAAACGGTCGCCCGGTTATAAAGATGGAAAATCATCGTCGACGCCCAAACGACCCTCGTGGGCCCCGCACCATCGTGCTGAATTTGAGCGGGCATATTGTACCATTGCAATCCCCTCGAAAACACATCTAGAAACGACTGCTCGCATGCCCCGAACGGATATCCGATGGAAAAGTCGTGAAACGCTGCACGCAGCTCAAGAGACGGGCCGTGGGGCCCGCGCCTCAGCTTCGACCTCCACGCCTGAAACCACCCTGGAAAGCTCCGCCTCGATGTCAGGGTCCCAACGCCACTGATGGCGCTCAAAACGGACGTCAGATGCGTCCGCTCCGTCCAAGACAAGAATCCTGGAAGAAAACGCTCGTCTACTTAAAGTCACGTCGCGCCTCCGCGGCCCTTCGTTTCGGGAATTAAAAATTCCCGCAACCAGCTCAAAAGGTTCGTCTCGAACTAAGGGTCGCGTCTCCATAGACAGAACGAAGTTTTGACCCACGGTTTGAATGTTACGACATTTTAATGTCGTCGGACGCAGGTGGGGGTGGACCGGACCGGTCCGGCCGGTCCACACCCCTTGGACCGGCTCAAGCCGGCCGGTCTGTGGCTCTGCCGGCTGAACCGCCGCGACCGCAGTTCACCCGCGCGCCTCCGAGCCGACCAGCCATGAGGCCAGTCGCTTCTCCACGCAGAGAACCGCGTTCAGCGGGTCTCTGCCTCCCGAGCGGGGTCGCGCACCGCGACCCCGGACACCGCGTCAACCGGCCGGCTGCGCGGGCCAGTGTTTCTTCTCCTCCGCGGAGCGCCTCCTCCAGGCGCCACCGCCGGACGCCGCTCGCACACCCGACCGCCTCCAACCGCCAGCGCCGGAAAGAGACGCCGCCAGCCGAGGCCCCTTCCGCCATCCCGGAACCGCCATCCGCCGCCTCGGACCAAAGCCGCGCCGCCCTGGGAACCCGCCAGACCGCCGGAAATCGCCGGGACAACCCAGAATTCCCGCAACCTTCGACGATCAACCCCGAACTCATACGACCTCGGATTTTGATTCCGAAATATGAGTTGGAAAGATAAATAAGTATACTACGCATCTATGGGATTTATTTGAAGGTTTAACATCAAATCGACACATAAAATCGAACTCAAAGGGGGGTTCGGAAATGAAAACGCAACGAATCCTCCTACCTCGCTAGGCTTTGCCCGGAGCTTCGCGTCGATCCGCCGACACCACTGCACCTTGCCGGAGTCGCCTCGACGGAGCTCACCTTGCTGGAGCTGCCTCGCCAGAGGTGGAGGGGGAGGAGGGTTTGAGGAAGAAGAAGAAGAAGAAGAAGGGGGGGTGGGGGTGTTTATGTACAAATCACTTAAACGCCCGCCCGACAGTCCCGAACCTGAACTCCCGACGGGGTTGGGATTTAGCCTCTCATAGGCTAAGAACCACGCTCTGAGCGCAACAGCGGTCTCGGAATTTTATTCCGAGACCCCGTTCAAAAGTTACTAAACTTAGCGCCTGAGGCCGTCAAATTACGAAAACACCCCTAGGGCCATTTTTCACAGACACCCCGTGCCCGCAAAACTTACTCCCCTCCTAGGGTAAACGACACGCTCTAAACTCAACGGTGCCCTCATTTTTCCAATCCGAGCCACCATTTAAGAGATACCTACGTTTCAACATTAAATGAATAAATTAATTAATTAATTTATCCGTTTAACCTTTCGAAAGCGAGTGAGGGGTCCAAACATCCCGCACCGACAAGTTTTATGTCGTTCCTAGGGTAAACACCCCATTACGGACCCATCCGTACACTCAGATCCCTGATCCGGATCACCGTTTAGGAGTTATCCCATTTATTTTTCATTTCTAGTGTGAACACACTGAAAATTTAATTCCGGCCACTCCAGGGCTCGGAATCGCACGCCGTCTGAAGGCGCTGCTCTGGAATATCATCAAGAATATTCCAAAGTCTTTCGTATCAAAAACCGAGTTCTTACACTACTAAATAGGAATATTAAGTGATATATCATACATATGGTTTCTAATAATACAATACATCCTGAAACCATAATATAAAAATATCCTTATAAATTCATCTATATTATTCCAATTTAAATAGTTAAATCATTATCAATATCATATTTTGATAAAAATTTTACCTTATGATACCACATTATAGAATCCATAACATCGATCAACTAAATGTTACCCAATCTAGGAAGTTAGGGTAACACTCCATTGTTTTCTAAAAATAAATTGAAAATGCATGAAACATTGTTTTAAGTATATATTTATAATTATCTTATAAACATAATTTTTCCACTTTTATGATTTCAATTTCAAGAAATGAACAACTATTATTATGATCAGTAAGTTATTTAGAGTCTGATAGAACCAACATGTTTTTTTGGTGAATAATAACATACCTTTATGAATTTTAATATGAACCTTATGAATAGAAATCATATTATTATTTTATTTTCTTAATGATATAATATAAGGAGATGTAGATTTATTTTTCAAGGTGTTAAAAAAAGAGTTATAGATTTAAAACTGTTACATTTGAATAAATTATGATTTAATTTAAAAATTAAATTAATAATATTAGAAAATTATTTTCAAAAAATGGAGTTCATTTTTGAATTCTACATGTCAAAAAATGGTAGTGTTCATTTTTGGGATTTTTCTGAAATAGTTGAATTTTCTTTGAATAGTAAAAATTCAATTTGAGTTTTGGTTTGTTAAATGAATAATTAATGATATAATAAAGATGTAATAATAATGGTAGAAGTTTTTAAATTAAAAATTTTTATGAGGTTTCCCAAGTGTTCAATACCATGGGAAAATAACTTGGTCAAGACCATGGTTTTAAAAATACCACTAATGAGGTATCCATTGGAAATTAATAAAATATTCGCTCACTTTTTCTATAAATAACAACCCATTCCTTCCATCCATTCATTACAAACTCCTCCTCAACGATTATTTAGTCTTACTACCTCCCTATTAGTCCTCCCAATGTGTCCCCAAGTCCCCATGGTCCAAATATTCATGTTTCAGGAGTTACACTTCCAGGTAAGGGAATCCACCACTCTTCTCTTTTTCAAGCTTTTGTTTTATGTTATTCGTTTCAATTTCCATTGGAATATCTGGGGATATGTCATTATATATCTCTATTAAATAATATATTATATAATAATGATAAGAGACCCATTTTATCTTATCAAAATATTTTATGAAATTTTAAGCGACGTCGTTATGTTGCCAAACATTCATAAGGGATTTTTCAACATTTGTTTTATTTCAAGATTCCATTATTTTCTTTTTATTTCATCACCTACCCCTGTCTAAGAGTAAATAATGATCCCTTATATTACATATTATAGATTTAATCATCTTTATGAAATAATCACAATTATTTACCTTCCCCTCTCCAACTTATTCAAGAAATTAAATCACCGTCTGTGATGTGTTGATTTACCGACATCATGGACGATGTGATTTCAAATTCATATACTTCCTTCAAGACTGGTCATGAAACCATTTTAATGGTTGAACCAGATTATAATTTATGTTTTATATATTATATAATGTTATGGAATCGTTTTTTACACATGTGATTAATTTATAAAACAAAATGGGTTCATTATGATCGAAGAATCGCCAAAATGACCTAAACAATTTCAATAATGTTTTATCTTATGAATAATCCTCATATAAAAATTAAAAATGATAATTTGTATAATTTATGGTTCTGTAAATATTTAAATAACATTATATTCCATTTCTATAGTTTTACTTCCTATCCTAAAGAATATCCATCCTGAACTGATCATGGAAACTATGTAATGAACGCACCCAAAACAATGTAAATAACAAAATATTAATAATAACTGTATAGAATGATGTTGTAAAATGACCATATAACGTGTTATAAACATAAAATTGTTTCATTAAAATATTAATTACCCTATATTAAATATTATAAACGAGGTTTAAAAACATTTTATGTAAAAAGAACCTCAGGTAAGGGAAATCTTAACCCAATTTCCACTCTTTGGGTTAACCTTTTTCTTTCTTCATTATGTTGTATTAAGATTATTGGTGTGATGACTTCTTGTATATATTGCGTTGAACTATGTATATTTACAGTGTATAAACCTATCCATTTCATTATATTAATTCTCAATTGATTTATATTTCAAGGGACATTCCATTAAAAATTATTTTAAAACACTCTTTAATAAATTTCAAAAGGATTGTTTTATATATGTGTTTGGAAAGATTGGTTTATCCTAAATTAAAGATACTTTATTACTTTAATATGTTCCTTGGAAATTATTTTTTGTGGGCTGAGACCATTATTTCTCATGATATGTAGGGTTGATCCCATTATAGATCAATATATGACAGGTGGTCCCCATTATAGCTCTCCAATGCATTGGGAAATACAGAGGTGGAATTTGACCAAATGGTTATTCTATATGTATGGGAGATTGTAAGAGTGATATGGTAAATATGTCTCAAAGAAACTACATTATGTTTCTATGTATATTAGTTTTTATGGTTATGGGTTTTATTGGGTTTTATGTTATCACTTGACTAACGGTTAATTTCTTTATATCCCTTACTGAGTTTTATACACATCCCACGTTTTTAAAATTATTTTTCATAAGATATAAGGATTTTTAAGAGAAATAAGGAAATCATGACCATTGTTATGGAGTGTTACCGAAGAAGAAAAAATTATATTTTAATTTTTTATATTTTTTTAAAAATGGATACTCTTTTTAGTGGTATCTTCTTCGTCATAATGTGGTGCATTATGTATGTAACATATCCAAATTCTTTAAAAATCTAAACCCAAAAATATCCTCATTTTGTAATAATGAATGTTATTATTTAATACTCAGGATTTATGTATTTTTTTACGGTTGGGTGCTTATAGTTGGTATCAAAGGATGGATTAGATAACTTTATTGATTAGGATGATATTAAAAGAATACCATAAATGATTTTTATTCAATAGTATTTTGATATTTAATAGAATTTAAGGATTAACATATTTCTTCATTGAAGTTATGTCTATTCAGAATGGTTTTCCATAGAAGAAATAGGGAAGATGGTGTTGGAAGGCACTAAAAGGTTGATGTCTATTTGTTGTCGGTAATGGTTGGAAACAGAACTGAGAAGTTTTTGACAGTAATGGATCAGTTGACTTAATCAATAATTTGGTTAGGTAACTATGCTAGAGGGTAACATGATATATAATAAAGAAACATGCCTTTTGAGGAGAATTTTATGAGTCAACATCCTCCAACATTTAGTGGAACCACAGATCCAGTGATAGTCGAAGGATGGATCAAAGCTCTATAAAAGATATTTGATGGTATTGGCTATTGGAAACGTCAAAGGGAAATAATATCCATTTATAGTTTGGAATTTTAATTCGATCAACGGTGTTATATAGTTAATAATATGAGTGAATTTGATGATCTTGATAGTCTATAATGGTATGATTTTAAGAGTTTTTTTCTATAAAATTATATTCCCAAAACTATTTGACATAGAATGGAGAAGCAATTACTGGAACTGAAGAAAAAATATTATGATTCTCTGGCAACATATAAATCCAATTTTACAAGACTGTCTAGGTATGTATTGTACTTTACTCAAGATTTTGATTGTAAAATTATTTGATTTTACAGTTGTTTGAAACCATTATTGTGAAGAACTTTGGAATCGTGATAATTTAAAAGCTTTGAGAAACGTGTTCATTCCACTGAAAAAGTAGATATGGAGTTTGCTGAGACGTTTGTGCCTCATGATGAGCAGAATTAGAAGAGGTTAGGTTGGTAGGAATTGGGTAAGAATTTATCAAAGAAATTAAGAGGTAATAAAATAAATTTGATTTCTTGTGAAAATTGTGGTAAAATGCATCTGGGGGAATGTCTTGAAAATTCTAGGAAATGAAACTGATGTGGAATATTTAGACACATGTATCATGAGTGAAAGGAATATTATTCCAAAATTAACGAGAAAACAATGATTATATTTATTAACTGTAAGCAATTAGGTCATTTGGCTAATGTTTTTCCAAAGATAGTCACTCAAGTAGGGAATCGACAAGATTTGAAGCGTAAGTGTTTGGTAAAATGATTTGAAAACCCATTATTAGATGTTGAGCCATCAAATGAGGTGATATCTTGTTCATTCCTTGTTTTTACAAATTTTTTGAATGTGTTGTTTGATTCCGGGTATACACATTCTTTAATTTCTATGAAACTTTCTGCAAAATTGGGAATTCAACCTCATTAAATGAAACAATATATCATTATAAAAACACCTATAAGAAATATTATGTAAAAAATTAACTATAAGAATATACTTATCCTTTTCTATGGAAATAGTTTACCTTTAAATTTTTTTTCGATCATAGAGTTTGATATTATTCTAGGTATAGATTGGCTTTATTTTTATCACTATAAGATAGATTGCAGAGAAAATAAAGTTTTTTGTCAGAAATAAAAATATTAGTTTGTGTACAAGAATAAACCAATGACATTGATAAGATTTTAGGATATTAGCAAACTGATAAAGGATGATAAAGAAAGTTATCTTTGTCATATTTTTGAGGATAAGGTAACTATCTAGATTAATGATTTTCTAGTGGTAAATGAATACATGGATGTTTTCCCTGATTATTTTCATGGTGTTATTTTTAATCGAGAGTTTTAGTTTACTATTTACATCGTTCCTGATGCTAAGAAAAATTCTAAACAGGACTATCGAATTGACCAAATAGAACTTCTGTTATTAAAAAAGAGGTTCCAGTAATTATTTTATTAGGGCTTCATCTGACCTAGTACTTCACCATGGGGTGCTCATGTATTGTTTATTAAGAAGACTGGTTTTTCAATGAGGCATTTCATCGATTATTGATCCTTGAATAACATTAGTGTTAAAAAAGTATCATTTCCCTCGTATCGATTATTTTTTTATTAGTTCCAAGGAGAACATTATTTTTCAATGGTTGACCTTAGGTCGAGGTTCTATCAGTTGAAAGTAAATAATGAAGAGACCCATAAGACTGTGTTCTATACCAGATATGGTCATTATGAATTTGTAGTTATGTCTTTTGGGTTAACTAATGCACCTGTTTTATTCATAGATCATGTGAATACAATATTCCATGAGTTCTTTGATATGTTTGTGGTTGTGTTTCGTGATGACATTATAATGTAGTATACACTTAAAGTTGATCATGAAAAACATCAAAGGCTTTTTTTTAAAACATAAATGATAAGAAACTGTACGTAAAATTCAGAAGCTCTGATTTCTGGTTGAAATAAATTTCTTTTCTTGGGATCATTGTAAATAAGGATGGAAGAACATTTGATCCTACCAAAACATAAGTGGTTGATGAATAATCAAGACCTACAAAAGTTATTGAGATTCGTAGTTTTCTTGGATTAGGAGTTTATTACCAACGATTTCATAAAAACATTCCATGGTTATCTAGACTGTTAAGTCAGTTAACACAAAAAGGAGTTATATTTTATTGGACAGAATAATTTGATGTTTATTTTCCTGAATTATAGAAGATATTGGTGAATTTTCTAGTTTTGGAATTTCATTCCCGAAATGGTGAGTTTTTCATATACAGTGATTCTTAATTGAAGGGACTTGGTTGTGTTATGATGAATAATGATCTTGTAATTACTTATGATTTAAGAAAAATAAAACTTGTGCTGAGTTAAGTTATCCCACCCATGATTTGGAATTGGAAGCAATGGTTTTTCTTTTAAAATTTGGAGGCATCATTTATACGGATTCAAATGTCAAATATTTTCTAACTATAAAAATCTAAAGTATTTATTCACTCAGAAGGAATTAAATATGAGGCTAAAAATATGACTTGAGTTGATAAAGGATTATGATTGCATATTTAATTAACATCAATGAAAATAAATTAAAGTGGTGGATGCCTTGAGTCAAAAACATCATGCCTCATTGATAATGTTACATTTTGAACATGATCCCTTGATTAATGCTTTGATGAATTATAGCTTAGAAGTTGTTGGTGCAGAAAATACCTTTATTTTGCTTCAGGTTTTGGTGTATTCATTATTATCAGAAAGAATTAAGCAAGAAAATAAGGAAGAACTTGAGCTATAAAAAAATTTAAAGTTGGTTAAAATGGGTCAGTGGCCATAATTTAACCTTTATAAAGATTATGTTTGAAGATTTGGTAAAAGGTTGTGTGTTCCTTGTTCTTCCCAATATAAGAAAGATTTTTTGTTTGAAGCTCATATTTATCCAGTTTTGTTCATCTTGGAAGTACTAAGATATAAAGAGACCTTTGAGAGTATTACTGGTGGGATGGAATAAAATGGGATATTTTAGAATTTACTGTGTAATAATTAACATTTAAATAGGTCAAAGTAGAGTGGTAGTTACTGAAGGGGATGTTATAGCCTTTTCCAGTTTTTTGAGTGAAATTGGATAATATATCCATGGACTGCATGGTGGGACTACTTAAGATCACTCAAGGTAACAATGTGATTTTGGTTACTATTGATTGGCTGAAAAAATATGCACATTTTATTTCTATATGAGATACAATGTCATGGGGTCAGATTTCTCAATTGTACCTCAAAGTTATTGGTAGGTTACATGAGGTTACTATTTCCATTGTATCTGATCGGGGTCCTAGGTTCACTTCTATCTTTTGGAAGGGCCTTCAAATGTCATTGGGCACAAAATTAAATTTCTGTGCAGCTTTTCATCCTCAACCATATGGGCAGTCCGAACGAACGATTTGGACTTTGGAGGATATTCTTCTAGGTTTTTCAATAGAATACCAGGGAATATGGTATCAATATCATTATTTAGTTTAGATTTTATATAAAAATAGTTTCACTATCGTATACAGATGGAACCTAGTGGGGCAATGTATGGAAAGTGGTGTCGAACTCTATCTATTTTTGGATGAAGTCGTGGAAAGGAAGTTGATGGGACCAAGATTAATAGAGGTAGTGGCTTAGAAAGTAAAGATGATCTATAATGACATGAGGATGGTGCACAATAGGTAGAAAAGTTATGCAAATAATAGAAGTAAAGACTTATCATTTTAAGTTAGTGACCATGTTTTCCTTAAAATCTATCCTTGGAAAAGTGAGATGTGTTTTGGTAAGAAAGGAAAGCTATGTTCATGGTTCATTGGTCCTTTTGAAATAATAGATAAAGATATACGAGTTCCATACTGAGTATCTTTTCCTCTGAGATTGTCTAAGTACATAATTTCTTTCATGTTTTGATGTTTATAAGGTATGTGCTAGATTTAACTCCTGTCATGATCCTAGAAGTAGTTCATCTAGAAGATAACCTTTCTTATGAAGAGACACTCATTCATATTATTGATCGAAGGAAACAAGCATTGTATAATAAGTTAATCCACCAGGTAAAGGTTTTGTGGAGAAACCACATGGTTGATGAAGCAACATGGGAGTCTTAAATTGCAATGAGGGAAAGGTACCCTCACTTATTTAATAAGTAAATAAAATTTTGAGGACTCAATTTCCAAAAGGTGAGGATAATGTGACTCCCTAAGGATTTCTTAAAATAAATTGAAATACAAGAAACTTTGTTTTATGTAGATATTTATTACTATCCTTTAAACATAATTTTTCTATTTCTATGTTATGAATTTCAAGAAACGGTCATCTACAATTATAATTAGTACATTATTTAGAGTCTGATAGAACCAACTTGTTTTTTTGGTGAATAGTATCATACCCTTATGAATAGTAATATGAATAGTAATATGACCCTTATTAATAGTAAATCATATAATTATTTTATTTTATTTAGGATATAAGATAATAAGATATCGATTAATTATTCAATATAATGAAAAAAGAGTTAGAGATTTAAAAATGTTATTTTTGAATAAATTATGATTTTATTTAAAAATTTGGTTGATAATATTTAGAAAAATATTTTAAAAAACTGGAGTTTATTTTTGAATTATAAATTTCAAAAAATGGATAGGGTGAATTTTAGGTATTTTTCCAAAACCGTTGTATTTTAAGTAAATAGAAAAAAATACACTTTGAGTTTTGGTGTGTTAAATGACATAATTAATGATGTAATAATGATTTAATAATTCTAGTAGACTTTTGTATAGTAAAATATGTTATGAGGAGTCTCAAGTGGGAAATACCATGAGAAATTACCATGGTCATGTCCATGGTTTTTCAAATACCATTAATGAGTTTTCCCTTGAAAATTAATAAAATATTCCCTCACTTTTGCTACAAATACCAACCCATTCCTTCAATACATTCATTAAAAACTACTCCTCAATTATTCTCTGGTCTTCCTACATCCCAATTAGTCCTCCAAATGTGTCCTCTATCCCACAATTTCTCAATGATTATGTTTTAGGAGTTACTCTACAAGGTATGGGAATCCACCACTCTTCTCTTTTTCAAGCATTCATTTTATGTTATTCTTTTCAATTTCCACTATCTTGTGTTAGGATATATCATTCCATACCCTCATTATGTCCCACATTATGTATGAATGATGATAGACCCCTTTTCTCTCATCAAAATATTTTATGAAATTTTAAGCGACGTCATTAGGCTGCCAAATTTTTGTTAGGGATTTCTCAACTTTTCTTTTAATTCGAGATTCCTTTATTTTATTTTTATTTCCTCTCCTAGAATTATATAAGAATAATGAATGATATAGTATCTTACATACTCTAGATTTCATCATTTTTTATGGAATAATCACCACTATATTCCTTCTCCACTATCACTTATTCACGATATTAAAACACCATCTGTGGTGTGTCGATTTACTGACATCATGGATGTTGTGATTTCAATCTCTTTTACATCCATAAAAACTGGTAATTAAACCTTTTTTATTTCTGAACAAGATTATAATTTATTTATTTTATATTATATAAGGTTCTATAATCATTTTTCTATAGGTGAGAAACTTATAAAACAAAATTAGTTCATTACAGTCGAAGAATCGCCAAAATTACCAAAACAAATATCAATAATGTTATAACTTTTGAATCATTACCATATAAGAATTAAAAATGATAAATTTCATAATTATTTTTACTGTAAATATTTTAATACCATTCCATTCCCATTATTGAGTTTCACTTCCAATTGACATGAATGTCCATCATGAACCAATCATGGAAACCATGTAAAGAACGCACCCGAAACAATGTAAATAACAAAATATTACTGATATATGTGTCGAATAATGTTGTAAAATTATCATATAAGTTATTATAAACATAAATATGTTTCATTAATTTATTAATAACACTCTTTTAACCGTTATACAAGTGGTTTAAATAGATTTTAAGTAATAAGAACCCGTTGTGATGGGATTCTTAACCAAATTTCCACTCTTTGGTTTAACCATCTTATTTTTTCATAATGTGGTATTAAGATTATTGATGTAATGAATTTTTGTTTATATTATGGAAAAAAATCTGTATTTATAGTTTATACACATAAACATTCTATTCTATTAATTCTCACATCATATATATTTTAAGGGGTTTTACTTTTCAATTCCTTTTAAAACTCTCTTTAATAAATTTTAAAAGGATTGTTTTTTAAATGTATATGAAATGATTGGTTTCTCCTGATTTGAAGATACTTTATTACCATGATATGTTCCTAGGAAATTATTTATTTTGGTTTGATCCCATTATTGATCAATATATTTTTAGTTGAGCTCACTGTAGCTCAAGACATGATGGGTGATCCCCATTATAGCTCTCTAATGCATTAGGTACCTCAGAGGTGGAATTTGACCAATGGTTATTACATGTGTAAGGGTAATTGTACGATTGATATGGTAAATATTTCCCAAGGATACTACATGATGTTTCTATGAATATGGTTTTTTATGGTTATGGGATTTATTGGTTTTTATTTATCACATGACAAATGATTTATTTCTTTATATACCTTACTAAATTTTATACTAATCTAAGGTTTTTAAAATGTTTTTCGTAGGATATAAGGATGGGTAAGATAAATAAGGGAGTCATGATTTTTGATATAGTGTATTTTCAAAGAAATCATGTTTTCAGTTTTAAGGTTTTATATTTTGAAAAAAAGGATAATGTTTTAAGTAGTATCGTCTTCATCAGAATGTGGTCCGTTATGCATGTAAGATATCCTAATTCATTAAAAATATAAACCTGAAAATATATTAAATTTGTAATAATGTATGTTCTTATCTAATAATCAGAAATTAGGTAATTTTTTAAGGCTAGGTCATTATAGTTGGAATCGATGTATGGTTTAAATAACATTTGGGGCTATGATGATGTTAAAAGAATACTGTAAATGATTTTTACTCTATGGTAACTTGAAATGTTATAGAATATAAGGATTAAAATATCGATTTATCTATGTTATGACTGTTCATAATGGATTTCCATAGAAAAAATAGCGTCGCTGAAGTAGGAAGGAACCAAGAGTTCGATGTCTCTCTACAGCCCGAAATGGTGAGAATTTGAATTGAGCAGTTTTTACCAAAATGGATCGGTTGACTCTCGAAATAAATAGGGGTTTCTTCAATTATATAGAGGAGAATTATGTAACATGAATAAATATGTATATTGTGGAGAAATTTATAAGGAAACATCCTCCATCATTCAATGTAATGAAATATCTAGTGATAGTTTAAGAATTGATCAATGCTCTAGAAAAGATATTTGATGTCATGGGATGTTCGGAATGTCAAAATAAAATAATATCCATTTATGGTTTGGAAGGTGAATATAATCAATGGTGTTATACGGTCAAGAATACAAGATAATGGGATGATCTTGATAGTTTAGAATGAGATGATTTTAAGATTCTTTTTCCGGAAAAATATTTTCCCAGAACTTTTTGAATCATAGTGGAAAAGTAATTCTTGTAACTGATGTAGAATGATGATGATTCTATGGAAGAATATGAATCCAATTTTACAAGACTATATAGGTACATGCCATATTTTACACAGTATTTTTATGGTAAAATTAATATATTTTACTCTAGTTTGAAACCATTTTGTGAAGAGGTTTGGGTTTACAATATTTTAAAATCTATGAGAAACTTGTATGTTTTTCTAAAAAAATGTAGATGGATTTATTTGACACGTATTTTCCTCATAATGATAATAATAATAATAAGAGGTTAGGATGGAAGGTTTTGGGTAATAATTCTTAAATGAAATCTAAAGGTAAGAAAATCAGTTTCCCTTCAAGTGAAATGTGTAGTAAAATGAATCCTGGTGAATGTCTTGTAAATTCAAGGAAATTCTACCTATGTGAAATGTATGGATACATGTATCATGATTTTATGAAAAATAATAATAAAATTAATGAGAAACAGATGGGGGGATGCTTTAACTGTAAGGAATTAGGCCATTTTGATGATGTTTGTCCGAAGCTAGTCACTCATGTAGGGAATCAACAAGATTGGAAGCAGAAAGGTTTGGTAAAATAATTTGAAACCACCTCTAAAGATGTTGATCCATAAAATGAGGTGGTATCAAGTACATTTTTTATTTTTAATTTTTTCACAATTTTGTTGTTTGATTCAGGGTATACACATTTCATCATTTTTGAGAAATTATCTAAAAAATTGGGAATTCAACGTCAGGAAATGGATCCATATATCATGGTAAAAATACCTAATTGAAATATTATCTCAAAAATAAATTATTAGAATCTACATGTCCTTGTTTGTGGAAAGAGTTTACCTGCAAAACTAATTGTTTTGCCTCTGGTATAGTTTGATGTTATCCTTGGTATGGACTGTATTTATTTTTATAATGATAAGATATTTTCCAAAGAAAATAAGTAGTTTTTCAGAAATAATTTTGTGTATAATAATGAACCCATAACATTGATAACATATCAGGAATCTATGAAACTGGAAAAGGATATAATTTTAAGTTAGCTTGCTCATATTTTTGAAGCAAATGGAACTTTATAGATTATTGATATACCAGTTGTAAATAAATAACTGGATTTTTTTCTAATGATTTTCTTTGTGTAATTCCTAATCAAGAGGATGAGTTTACTATTGACATAGTTCCTAATGCTAAGAAAATTTATAAACCCCCTTATCTAATGTCCCAAATGGAACTTCAATAATTAAAAAAGTATTTTCAATAATTATTTGATAAAGGCTTCATCTAACCTATCACTTAACCATGGGGTGCTCTTATCTTGTTTTTAAGAAGAAAGATGGTTCAATGAGACATTGCATTTATTATAGAGCCTTGAATAACATTACTGTTAAAAAAATTATCTTTTACCTCATATCGATCATTTGTTTGATCATCTCTAGGGAGTATTGTATTTTTAAAAGGTTGGCTTGAGGTAAAGGTACCAAAAATTGAAAGTGGAGTATGAAGACATCCTGAATATTGCATTTTGTACTAGATATGGTCATATTTATTTGTAGTTATACCTTTTGGGTTAGCAAATTCACCTTCTGTATTCATATATCTTATGAATAGAATATTTCAAGAGTTCATTGATAAGTTTGTGGTTGTTTTTATTGATGACATTATGGTATATTGTAGAAGTAAACAAGATCATGAAAAAAATCTAAGGGATTTTTTGAAAACCTTAAAAGAAACTAAAATGTATGGAAAAATACACAAGTTTGATTCTGTTTATATTAAATTTTTTTTCATAGGACAATTGTAAATAAGGATGGAATAACAGTTTATCCTATCAAAAAAAAGTGTTTGATGAATGGAGAATACCTACAAATGTTATATAAATTCATAGTTTTCATAGATTATCATGTTATTACCGATAGTCTGTTAAAAAAATTCATGATTATCCAGCCCTCTAACTAAGTTAATATGAAAAGGGGTCAAATTGTTTTGGATAGAAGAATGTGATGTTTGTTTTTAGGAACTAAAGAAGATATTGGTGAATGCTCTAGTTTTTTCCTTGACTTCTTGAAATGGTGATATTGTCCGATATAGTTATGCTTCATTGAAGGGACTTGGTTGCGTTCTAATGCATAATGTTCACTTAATTTCTTATTCTTCAAGACAAAAAATACTCATGAGATAAATTATCCCACACAATATTTGGAATTGAAATCTCTGGTTTTTTCTTTAAATATTTCGAGGAATCAATTTTATGGATCCAAATGTAAAATATATACTGGCCATAAAATTAGGATTTATATATTCACTCAGAAGAAATTATATATGAGGCAGAGAAGATGGATTGAGTTAAAAATGATTATGATTACACGATTAATTTCCATCTGGGAAAATCCAATAATGTCAAGGATGCCATGAGTCGAAAACATGATGCATAATTAACCATAATAAGTTTGGAACATGATCCCTTGATTAACAATTTAATGAATTTTGTCTTAGACGTTTTTGGTGCGGAAAATACCTCTGTTTTGTTCCAGGATTCAGTGTAGTCATTATTATCAGACAGAATTATGCAAGCACAGAAGGAAGACTATGAGGTATACAAAAAGGTAGAACTAGTTAAAATGGGTAAGTTTCCATAATTTGACCTTGATAATGGTTGTGTTTTAAGATTTGATAAAAGGTTTTGTGTGCCTTATGATTTTCAATTGAAGAAAGATTTGTTGTGTGAAGCTCATTGTTCCCCATTTTCTATTCATCCAAGAAGTACTAAGATTAACCAAGGCTTTGCGAGTATTACTAGTGGAATGGAATAAAAAAGAATATTATAGAATATTCTGTGAAATGTTTGACAAGTCAATAGGACAAAGTAGATCGGTAGTTACCGAAGAGGATTCTTCAGCCTTTTCCGATTCAAGAGTGGAAATTGCAAAATATATCCATGGAATTCATGGTCTGACTACCTATGAATTCTCAAAGTAGCAATGCGATTTGGGTTATCATTGATCAGCTGAACAAATATGCACATTTTATTTTTATTCAAGATACAATATCGTTGGATTAGAATTCTAGACTATACCTCAAAGAGATTGTCAGGTTACATGGAGTTTCTCTTTCAATTGTATCTTATCAGGATCCCATGTTAACTTCTATCATTTGGAAGGGCCTTCAAAAGTCGTTGGGCATAGAATTAAATTTATGTACATCTTTACATCCTTAATCAAATGGGCAGTCAGAAAGAACGATTCCGAAATTGGAGGATATGATTTGATCTTGTTCAATGTAATACTAGGGAAGTTGGGATCATCATCTTTATTTAGTTGAGTTTTCACATAATAACATTTTCACTCCCATATATAGATGGCTCCTTTTGAAGCATTGTATTTAAAGCGGTGTCAAACTCTATAATTCTAGGATGAAATCAGGTAAAGGAATTTAGTGGGACCATAATTTATAGAGGAAGTGGCTGAGAAAAAAAATATGATCTAGCATCACATGGGGACTGCTCTAAGCAGGCAGAAAAGTTATGAAAATAAGAGAAGCAAATACTTATCTTTTCTGGTAGGTGACTAGGTGTTCCTTCAAAACACTCATTAGAAAATTAAGGTGCATTTTCGTAAGAAAAGAATTCTAAGTCGGTTGTTCATCTATATTTTTGAAATCATGGAGAATGTTGGACCAGTTGCACACCAAGTAGATTTGACTCTTAGTTTTTCTCAGGTACACAAAGTTTTTTATGTTTCAATGTTTAGAAAGTATGTTCCAGATTCAACTCATGTCTTGTTCCAAGAAGAAGTTCAGTTGGAAGAGAAACTTTCTTCTGAAGATAAATCATTTCATATTTTTTTATTGAAGGGAACATGTATTGTTTAATAAGGTAATCCACCTAGTAATGGTTTGTGGAGAAACCACATGATTGAAGAAGCAACATCAGAGTCTGAAAATTATATGAGGGAAAGGTAACCTAACATGTTTAATAAGTAAATAAAATTTCTAAGAATCAATTTCTAGAAGCTGTGGATAATGTAACACCCTAAGGAGTTCTAAAAAAAATTAAATTCATTACATTTTTTTTAGATATTTATAAATATCCTTTAAAAATAATTTTTCCTCTTCTATGTTTTTATTTTAAAGAAACGGTCATCTTCAATTGTGATTAGTAAGTTATTTGGAGTTTGATAGAACCAAATTGTTTTTTTGGTGAATAGTATCATACCCTAATGAATAGTAATATGACCTTTATGAATAGTAAAACGTATTATTATTTATTTTCTTAAGGATATAGGTTAATAAGATGTTGATTAATTTTTCAAGGTGTTGAAAAATAGTTATATATATAACTGTTAGATTGAATAAATAATGATTTTATTTAAAAATCTAATTAATAATATTTAGAAAATTATTTTTTAAAAATGGCGATTATTTTTGAATTCTACATGTGGACAAATGGTTAAGGTGAATCTTTGGTATTTTTTTTGGAATAGTTGAGTTTTCAGTGAATAGTAAAAATACAGTTTGAGTTTCAGTGTGTTTAATGACGTAAATAATTATGTAATAATGATGTTATAATTCTAGTCAAATTGTGTACTGTAAAAATATTATGTGGTGTCCCAAGTGGCCAATATGATGGTCAAATACCATGGTAAATCCCTTGTTTTTTCAACAAAAACTAATGAGATGTGCCTTGGAAATTAATAAAATATTCTCCCACTTTTTCTATTAATACGAACCCATTCCATCATTACATTCATTCCAAACTCCTCCACAATGGAGAATTGTTATTCATACTTCTATATTAGTCCTCCCATGGTGTCATCAGTCCCTCAAGCTCCCAACCTATATGTTTTAGGAGTTACTCTGAAAGGTAAGGGAATCCACAATTCTTCGCTTTTTCAAGCATTCATTTTATGTTATTCTTTTTAATTTACATTGTCTTACATTGGGATATGTCATTACATATCCCCATTATGCCCCATATTATGTAATAATTTTGAGAGACCCCTTTTCTCTCATCAAAATATTTTATGAAATTTTAAGTGACATTGTTATACTACCAAATTTTCATAAGGGATTTCTCAATATTTCTATTATTTTTAGATTCCTTTATTTTCTTTTTCATTGATCCCCTCCCCTTATCGAAAAGGAATTAATGATCTAGTATCATACATATTCTATATTTAATCATGTTTATCGAATACTCACCATTATATTCCTTCTCCTCTTCCACTTATTCATGAAATTAAGACATCGTATATGATGTATCGATTTACCGACATCATGGACGATGTGATTTTAATTTATTTTACTACCTTAAAGACTATTAATGAAATCATTTTAGGTTCTAACCATAATATTATTTATTTTTTCTATTATATATAAGGTTCAGGAATCATTTTGTACACATATGAAAAATTTATGAAACAAAATGAGTTCATTACGATCGAAGAATCTCCAAAATGACCTAAAGAAATATCATTAATGTTTTAACATGTGAATCACCTCGTATCTAAATTAAAAATCATAAATTGTATAATTTATGGTTCTGGAAAATTTTTAATACGATTTAATTCAAATTCTGTATTTTCACTTCCCATCGACATGAATATCTATCATGAACCGATCATGGAAACCATGTAAAGAATGCACCCGAATTAATGTAAATAACATAATATTACTGTGTCGAATGGTGTTGTAAAATGGTCATATAATGTGTTGTAAACATAAATATATTTCGTTAAGATATAAATAACACTCTTTTAAACATTATACAGGTGTTTTAAAAACATTTTAAGTAATAAGAACCCGAGGTAAGATAATTCTTAACCCAATTTCTACTCTTTCGGTTAACCTTCTTCTTTATTCATTATGTGGTATTCAGATTATTGGTTTGATAAATTTTTGTTTATATTATGTTCAACTATATGTATTTTCAAGTTATACACATATTTATTCAATTATATTAATTATAATTTCATTTATATTTTAAGGGACTTTCCTTTTAAAATCCTTGTAAAACTCTGTTTAATAAATTTCAAAAGGATTGTTTTTTATAAGTATATGGAATGAGTGGTTTCTCCTGATTTTAAGATACTTTATTACCATGATATGTTCCTTGGACATTATTTATGTTGGTTTTAATCTATTATAGCTAATTATTGGTTGGGTTGAGCCCATTATAGATCAAGATATGATGGGTGAGCCACATTATAGCTCTCAAATGCACTAGGTACTCCGGAGATGGAATTTTACCGAATGGTATTTCTGGGTGTAAGGGTGATTATAAGAGTGATATGGTAAATATGTCCCAAGGAAACTACATGATGTTTCTATGCATATGAGTTTTTATAATTATGGTTTTTATTGGTTTTTATATTATCACTTGACTAACAATATCTTACTTTATATCCCTTATAGAGTTTCAAACTCATCCCTTGTTTTAAAAAAAATCACATGTTATAAGGATGGGTAAGAAAAATAAGGGAGTCATGTTTTCTAATATGGTGTGTTGTTAAAGAAATCATTTTTCATGTTTTAAGGTTTTATATTTTGAAAAAAATGGATACTAATTTTAGTAGTATCTTCTTCTTCAGAATGTGGTATGTTATGTATGTAATATATCCCAATTCTTTAAAACTCTAAACTCGAAAGGATCCTCCTTATGTAACAATGTATTTTCTTATATAATACTATGGATTTATGTATTGTTTTATGTTCAGGTTCTTATAGTTTGTTTTCTTATGAATGTATCCCTATATTTTGGAGGCTATTAAAATTAATATGGTTCTATGAGATGATAGTAAGGGACTATACCATCTGTAATTAACATATAACAAACTATTTTTGAAGAAAAAAATAATTAGTAAATATGCCACATAATAGAGAAAAGAACCTATTACATAACTCATGATATGAATAATGAGAATTGATATTTTCATACCAAATTTAAAAAAGACATCCTAGATTAGATACTGGTTGATAATAAAAAAAGTTCGTCCAAAAATACAAGCAAAATCAAACTCTATAATTGAAAACCAAGGAATCCATTTCCAAAATCCATCACAAACTTAAAATTGAATCTTATTCACATATAGAAACTACACACTAATCATGGATCCCCTTAATTTTCTTATGATAAAAACAAATTCTATTTTCATCCAAGATATCCCACATATGGTTTGAGTATATTACAAATCATCCACCACAATTATTTTCTGTAGTCAATATCCATATGTAAATGGATTTATTCATAGTAAAATGTTTGTTAGGAAAAAAATTACTTTAATAATACACACTCTATTCTCAACCAAAAATGATTATTAATTTACTTACTTTGACCTATACCAAAGTGTGATGACTTAACCATGATCTGAACAAATCACATGGTATAATGTTGAGTCAAACCTCATCCCAAAACCAATAAACACGTCTTTTATAATAACAAATACTCTTGTTGAATGATGTATCACCCAAAAAAACTTCCAATACCAATCACTACCCAATATAAATCAAATAACCTAAACACTTCCATACATCTCATGTATTCTACTACAAACGGGTGATCATAATCATTCAACAGTTCTCCTCAACACATATAATGTATCCCTCATCTATGTTGATATTCAACACTATCACCTTAATATAGTAATCTTTGAATTGTATCACTAACATCTGATGGAATGTAACACCTCATTGGTACTATTATGATTTTCATTAAACCCATTATCATAACCAATTGAATGAGTGGAATCTATACTTATCATATTGATAAAAATCATAATAATATGATCATTCACCTCCAAAAAAACTAGTAATTAACCCCTCATTATATTAGAAAGAAACCATTCCTATTTGACATAAGATCACACCTAACACATTTCCTATTAACTGAATTCCATAATAGATAACATCAATCATCTCTATACAACATGAGTTAAAGTTCCATGAAATCTTAAAAGCCTTATAACATCTATGGGAATATTTTACATGGCCTAGCCTATCACTTCCGACACAAGATAAAATATATAAGTCTCACATCAAAAATGGAATGTTTAAGTGGTTCCATTCATTGTCTCGTACATGACCATGTCTATGATCATAAATCATATTATGTATAATAATACGTATAAAATAGATATATATAGGAACAACCTTCCTACAAACAATAGCCACTTGAAATTTTTATTCTAGGAATATATTTTCCCATACTATGAAGAAAAATGAAACTAATGAAAATCCCTATCAACTATTTTAGTTGAAACTCACTAAAAATGATAAATCCTAAATTAAATGATAATGAATAATGAGAATATCCACCTCATTCAATATAAATAGAGTTCATGTAGAATAGATCTCAATATTATGAATTATGATCCAAGATAGAAAAAAAGATATAAGGTAGGTGGTTGTTGTGGTATTGGATTGAATAGGATCCCACTCCTAATTGAATCACTCTATTAATTAATAAATAAATAATAAAAAATTTATAAACAAATTATGAGTTAACCCATGAAAACATTAGTGTATCAAAAAAACTATGGTTCCCCCACTAAAACTCTAACGGACATAATGGGATTTTGTTGTATACCAAATAGATTTTTCTAGTAGTGGATGATTCCATAAACCCCCCCATTGATTCTCTTATTCCAAACATTCCTGGTTCTATATGAAAATTATCTATGTTAAATATTTTACTTCAATGGAATATTTTTTAATTCAATCATGAACCTTATTTAACCCATCCAAAATCACAAATACCATCAAATACATAATATTAAATTAAAATTAAACCCAAATGGCATCACCCAAATAGTCCTTTTGATACACACATGCCATGACTTCTATGTTTTATTTAATGAGTCAATATTCTAGTTAATACGTGAAAACATGGATTATAGGTGACCATGTATAACATGGATTTTCTCATGTTATGATGTTTATGAAATATTTTAATATTGAACACATTCTCCACCTATATTTTTTTCATGTTATATTTTTTTTGTAATATTTATTCTTTTTATTTGAATTTACTTATAAATGTTTAGTTTGGTAATATGTGGTTATATCTTTTGTATTTTTATGTTTCAAATGGTTTTTAATTTTTTTAATGGATTCCCAATGTATGTATACATAATCATAGATTCATAGTTGTGGTCAAATATCTATTCATCTATTTTTAGAGGGTGAAATAATTAATTTTATTTTTTAGTAATATATTTACATGTTTTTATTAAATTGAGATTGGGAATGTATGTTGGACCTTATGGAAAGATGAATTAGGTGACATGAAAGGTTTAATAGAGTTATTTCTTTATAATAATTTTATTCTCATATTAATAAAAATTTCATTTAAAAAATATCTCTAGTATATAGGAAATACCATGACTTGTTTTAAATCATTAAAGATATATTTGGATTCATATATTCACAATAGTGTTATTTGACTATTATATGTTTATCTCCCCATGTTTATCTACAAACAATTATAGGTAGACCCACAGTGTTATCATGTTCTATTTTATATAACCATTTCCTTATTTTTTACTATTAATTCTAATATATTATCAAAAATCTAATTTCTAAAATAACTATGAATGGTGAAATTTTTTGATAAACCGTGAATTTTTTCATGAAACAAGAATAATATTTCTATCTAAATTTCGCATGATATTTCACCACTATAGTTCCAAATTATTTAAATAATACTAAAATTTATTTCACTGAAACATGATGTAAAATATAATTTTTTTGTATTTGTATATTTTACATTATAATTATCCTAGCTATTATGTATAATTTTTATCAATTTTATAAGATAATAAAATATAAGTTTCCAAAATCAAACACTATATAATATTCAATTTTATTTATAATTTTCATTCCATTAAAATATATATAGCTATAATAAAAATAAAATAATTTATTATTAACGAAAAAATAAAATAAGATATTATGTTAATAACACTTTTTTAATCATCTTTATAAATGAATCAATTATATTCTCCATATATGATTGTCATTTAATAAACACATTCCCAAATAATCTAATTAATATGAAATAAATTCATATCTAATTGTATATAACAAAACTACATTGAACATTTCTCTTTTACCACAGAAGGATTTTTTTTAATGTTACCCTCTATCAAAAAAAATCAAAATATACAATTATTCTCCTAAAATTATAAACCTATACAATTTTGGACCCAGAATAAAATAACCCATAATTGGTTTTTACATTATTACATTGGTATAGGATAAAAGGTATAATAGAAAATATGATAAAATATTTGTTGTAACGCCCCGACCCTGGTTACCCAGAGTCGGTGCATTATTACAAAACATTGGCACGATCAGAAGCGATCAAGCCTTGAAAGAACGATTAGCTTAGTAGCCTTGGAAATACAAGATACATACATAAGTTTTACAATACATCAAGATATAAAAAAACAACAACATTGGGTCCCCTTCGAACACACTCATATCCCTTTGTCTATCCCTGTAGTTCAACCATAATATATATCTTCACATCCTGGGAAAAAGATAATATAAGAAAGGGGTGAGCTCAGATGCTCAGTAAGGATAAAAATATAGTGGAAACTTTCATAAATAAGCATAAACATTTAAAGCAATTTATAAGACTAAAACACTTTCATTTTAACTTAAACTTCAGTATAATATGGAAAATATAAATCAAATAATTCCATTTACTTATTCACATGGATATTCTACTAGTTGAATAATCACCTATAATATCAATAGCTAATTTCATAATGATGGAATGCATAATGTCAGACATCATAACCACATAATCAACCCCTCATGCCAATACTACAAAAAAGATTTTGTCAAGGAATTATGCTAAGGCACTATTTTGCTTCATGAGACCAACCGATGCATCTAGGAGCTATAGAAGGCTTCACCTGTCACTTACTAAGTCTAATTAATTATTCATATTTAAATATTTAAACATAATCTAAACATTTTTATTATAACTAGAATATGAAATGTAAATATTTTAACCGAAAACCATGAATTGTATAAAAATGGAACATCCATAGTCAAACATAACTCATTAAATACAACATAGAATATTTTATTTTAATAAATCAACCTCAATAAATAATAATGAAGGATATTTACCTAGATTAAAATAATAAGTAAAACTATTTGAGAGAAATATCCTAATTTTCTTTGAAAACATTTAAAAGCCTCACTATTTATCAAGAAGCTGTTAAAAATAGATTTCTGAATCAAAGTGTCCCATACCAATTTGAAACAATTAAAATGAATTTTAATTTTTAAAACATTCATGTCCATATAAATAAATCCTTGACACAATTTTTTAAAACATGGACATTAATGTGAAATGTTTAGAAGAAAAAATCATTAAAACATTTAAAATGAAATTTTAGATTGAGTTCCTAACCTAATGAGAGAGGCATGAATACAAAAAATTAAGGTAATAAAACTTTATAATATCTTTAAAATAAATGGATTGATGATATACTATGTCAAAGAACATTATGTACACCATATAAAAGTGAATTGGCACAAAATAATAAGGAAGTCTCAATGGAATGCAAATTGAGATTAAAACACTTATAAAGATTGTATCCTTAGGTTAAGGATAAATCAATGACATAATTATGTGTGAAAAATATAAATACACTCAATATGATTTTATATTAAGTGTAAATCAATCAGAGTGTATTCACATATATTCTTATAAAAACAACACCAATGACTTGGATGTTTAACTCAATGAATGAATATTGGGTTAAGATTACTCTTATCAAGTTCATATTGATGAATTTAGAATTTATAAATGGAGTTATTATGTTTTTAAAAAGTATACCCACACAAACGTAGTGTAAATTACTACATACATAAATAAATAGTGATTTCATACATAATCTTGGACTAAAATAATCCCTGAAGTTTTCTTAAAACCCAATGAGTGTAAATCAAAATTAGAAATTCCCTTAACAATTTGGTAACTTACGAAACAAACATCACATGATATAAATATCATAAAATAAAGATTTAAATACCCATAAATTAATGTATATTACATAATGAATACAATATTAGGCGGTACATACACCACACAAAAGGAAATAGTGGCAATATAGAATGAATCTCACAGGAATAAGAAGTGAGATGAAAACCCCTTAACTTGTACTTTTCCTTAGTATATGGTAGGTTAACCTCATATATAATTATGAAATAATTTTTATTAAATTATACAAGAACCACATATATAAATATGATATCATATATGATCATTTAATATTTCATTGTTAATGATATTTTAGTAGCATCATTATTTTGGGTGTTAACATATTCTTTTTCATTTATATATTTTGTTATGTAAGTCATTTTTGTTATGGATATAATGTATTTGATTAATTATCTTAATGATATTATGTTCTTAAACATTATTTCTAATCATCAAATGAAAATTATTCTTGAATGGATATGTGGGGGAATGAAATCACATCATGTCGTGGAGACGGTAATCCGTACGTAAGCATGAATGACAATATCATTCTATTAGTGGTGAAATAATATGTAAATAGATGTTATATTACATATAGAGAATCATTAACATGTTATATTTATTATTTACATCAATTATACTCATTATTATACCCATCCAAATAATGAAGTGTTGAATAACAAACTACACCACAACGTGGAGACGGTAAGTCGTATGTACACACGTATGGTGACTTTTTCATTAATAGGATGGATAGAATAATGAATATGGATTTAAAATATCTATAATAACATAATAGTATTTATAAGGTATTAAATTTATTTTTTGGGTAAGGAAACGACAATGAAATAGGATGTGGAAGTGGAAAAGAACTTTGAAAGAGGTGATCAAATTATTACCTCTTATTCAGGTGTTTCCATTTTGATTTCATCAAAAGGGATTCTTAGGATAGATTTATGATAAATGTAAGGCCTCAAGGATGAGTTTAGGGTGATTGGGAGGATATTTGAGCAGGTTTTGGCCGAGCCAAATGTCTTTGGATGTGTAAATTTAAGATAAGGGGAAGTACCCATTTATAAGAGAGGGGAGGGTCACATTAAGAAAATCATGAAATATTATTTATTATAAAATATTTTTCTATTTATAATGGCTAAAAATGGATTTATTTATAAAATAATGTGGGGATGGGTTGAAATAATTCCAAAAATAGATTTTACATACATTTAGGTCTTCATATTAACCTTATCTTATAGATTTAATTCTTAGTTAAATAGTTGAACTTTTACTAAGTCTTCTTGTATATTCATATTACATGGTTAATAAAATTACTATAAAATACCTAGAAAACCTCAAATGGTTCATTAATAAAATATATACATCACTATATAAGTCCTTTTACTGAACCTTGTATTTTTAGGAATATTATATCATTTAATGATATAGTATTTAATTTAAATACTCATTTATGTCAATTTTAAACTATTTAGTATTTGGTTTTTGTGAAAGTCAAAAAAACGTGATTACTTCAAAAAAAAATTAAAATTACCCAAACAAGTCATATTAACCTATAAAATTCGTGTAATTCACCAAAGTCTCAATTTAAATTTATTTTGATATTTATAATATCAATTATTTTAATCATTCATTAATAAGTTAATTACTACATCATCATTGTGTCATAAGTAAATTTAATTATTCAATGTATAAAAATTGTAAATAAAATACAATGATGTAGGAAATATTTTAAGATTCCTAATGAAAATTTATAGTCTAATTTATCTCATGTATAAACCTATATTAAAAATGGTTTAGTTATTAAATTGTTAATTTAACAATTTAACTCTTATTTTAAAAAAAATAAAGATATATCCTAATCTAATCTAATTGGATAAAAAGGTTAATAATTTAGTCCTAGGATTTATTTTGGTCAAAATAAACTTATCCAATAGAATTAGGACATGTGTTAGGATAATTATTATAACATCCCGCATTTTTATCACATAAACTTTCATTACATTTTACAAAACCGAGGATCTTTAAGGTTTAGTGTCTTGGAAACCAAGATCTTAAAACATGAAAACATAAAACATTCTTCTTAAACACTTGAAATTATTCTCCTTATGTTCATCCTAGGTTCATTACTGCATCTCATAACCTGGGGACATACATCAAAAGAAAGGGTGAGCAGAAGGCCCAGTAAGGGAAACAAGGGGAAACATTTAACATGTGAGCTTGAGATACATCAACAATGTCATGAAAATGAACTTTAAGGCAAAAGAAAGAAACCATGAGGTATATCATAATAAAAATAAAGTTTTTCATTACTTGAAGATGTGGATACAACATTTAATATTGAAAATCATTTCTGTTTCACCAAGGTCCATCCCCAAGGTGTCATTAAAAATTACCAAGGTTATTCACCAAGGCGTCGTTAAAAATAGTCATCTCTAGAGATTAAGTCTTTACCCAAAGCATTGGAAAGATATCAGGGCGCAACCTTGTCATGTATTTATTATCATGTGAGCCACATATATCATCATAAATAATTTCATAAAAAACCCATATAGCATAAAATTAATGGGTTTCATTTCATAATCATGACGTTTTAAAAACTGCTTTAAAGACATGATCTTTGTGTCACTTTAAAACCCACAGAAAAGGAAAGTGGGTCTCATGTATGTATATCCCAGAATTCAAAATCGAACATTTTGGTATATATGTGAATACCCCTATAGAGCATAGAGCTTTGAGTATTCACTTAATAAAATAAATGAACTTTAGAACAAGAGAAAGAGACATTTTGAGACGGAAATTCTGCAGCATAACGACTATGTTTCGGGGTTTTAGAAAACATTGAAGAGAGGGGACATGGGTCAAGAATTGATAAATGACCCATAAAACAGTATAGGGACATAATATTAAGGATATATGAACATGTAATGAAATTTGAATGATATACCATATGAAATGAAGAACATGAATGGAAGACAAAAATAAGATTTCTCTTATGAAAATTCGCCAGCCTAACGACGTCACTTAAACTTCAAAAAATGAATTGACGAGATCAAATAGGGTTTCTCATAATATGAACATAAAATATCAGTATGATATATATAGAGATCATACCCTAACATAATAAAAAGGAACTTGAAAGACTTGACATGAAAGTAGAACTTTGAAAAATTAGAAAGGTGAACGAATCCCTTAAAAATTTGGCAGCCTAAAGGCGCCACTTAAAACTTCAAAGTACAGAATTGAAGAGATAAAATAGGTTCTCTCATTATATAAACATAAAATATCAGTATGATAGATATAAAGGTCAAACCCCAACATAATAAATAATAACTTGAAAGACTTGACATGAAAGTAGAACTTTGAAAAACGAGAAAGGTGAACGAATCCCTTAAAAAATCGGCAGCCTAACGACGCCACTTAAAACATAAAAATACTGAATTGAAGAGATAAAATAGGTTCTCTCATCATATGAACATAAAATATAATTATGATATATATAGATATAATAACCAAACAAAATAAAGAGGAACTTGAAAGACTTGACATGAAAGTAGAACTTTGAAAAATGAGAAAGGTGAACGAATCCCTTAAAAATTCAACAGCCTAACGGCGCCACTTAAAACATTAAAATACTGAATTGAAGAGATAAAATAGTATCTCTCAAAAAATTAACATATAATATAATTATTATAGATATAGAGATAATACCCCAACAAAATAAAAAGGAACATGAAATACGTGACATGAATTTAGAACTTGAGAAGGGTGAAAGAATCCCTTAAAAATTCGGAAGCCTAACAGCGCCACTTTAACATTATTAAAATGAAATGATGAAAGAAAGTGGGGGTATATCATCATATGAACATGAAAAATACAGTAGGATGAATATAAAATAACATCATGCAACATAATAGCATGGATTATAAAATAAATGACATAAAAGATATTACTTGAAAAGAAAGAGAGTGGTCGGATCCCTTACCTTAAAACGTAACTCTTAAAACTCAAAGGTTGGGACCTTGAGGGATTGGGGGAACCTTGGAAGGACTCCTTGTGAGGTAATGAGACAATAGATTCGTTGGGGGAGAGTTGGGAGTCGAATGGATGAGAGGATGGCTTGGTATTTATAGGGAAAGTGAGGGGACAAGGCATTAATGGCAAAGGGACACCTCATTAGTGGTTTTGGAAAAACCATGGGCTTCCCCATGGTATTATCCGATGGTATTGGCCACTTGGGACACCTCAAACCTTATCGTACTATTAATAAGTCGACCATATTGATTACATACTTAATACATCATTTAATGATGTCATTAAACACCCGTAACTTAAAGACTCTATTTTCACCATTCATCGAAAATTCAACTTTCGCAAAAAAATCCCAAAATTTCACCTTAACCAAATATCGATGCTCTAATTTAAAAAATGAACTCCATTTTATAAAAATAATTTTCTAAATATTTTTAATTTAATTTTTAAATAAATACACTATTCACCGAAAATTCATTTTTTTCAGAAAAATCCCCAAAATTTACCATAACATAATATCGATGCTCTGAGTTCAAAAATGAAATCCATTTTTAAAAAAAATTCTAAATATTTTTAATTAAATTTTTAATTAAAAACACTATTCACCTGAAAAAACTAATACTTGACTAATAATTTATGAAACCGTTATTTATCCATTTTATTGAATCACATTACTTAATCATGGTGCCTAGATTATATTAAAACTTTATTTAAGTGAGATTACTAATCCATTTGGTCACATTACTAATCCTAAGCATAAAATCACTATTCATAATTTACAATTCATCAAAAATTAATTTGATCTTATTTGACTCTAAATTTCGTACTGAACATAATTGTAGAAGACCATTTTTGAAAATCATTACAAATTTTTAATTATTTAAGGTTTACATAAACATGTTTTTTTAAATATCCTTTCTCTAAAATTCACCAAAAATATGCATACTATATTTATCCAGACATTTAAAAATTCATAAACTTCATCATAAGAAGAAATAAAATTTTTTATTTAAAACAAAGGATTACACAAGGTAGTTATGGTCTCCTTATATAGCCCCTTATCACACCAGCATAGGACCTAAGTGTAAGGTGTTCTAAGGTGAGAGAATCTGAGGGAGGCTCGGCCAACGTCACACGAGTAGTAATTTCTATCAGTTTGAACTTCTCGTGAAGGAGATTTTGTTCTTTCTTCATACGATGAAGTTTGGATTGGGTTTGGCCTAGATCAAAGCCCATTGGGGCTACCTCCTTCCCAAGTTCTATTAGATGGGCTTCGATTGGTCCAAGACTACTGGGTGATGCCATAAAATCTTCTTTCTATATTAATTAACCATGATCACTTGTATTTAGAGTCAAATATCAAAATGTTTAGTTTCCAGCAGTCATATTGTCCAATGGTCATATAAAAGTCAAAACCCAATAGTCTTATTTTTATTATACTCATGTTATCCAATGAAACAGTTTTGTTGAGTATAAAAAAAATAAAAACACACAAAATTAGGAAACAAGATTTATTCAAAATTTTGGGTCATTACAATCTTCCCCCCTTAAGAAATTGCGTCCTCGCAATTTTAAAAATTAGGTTTTGAAATTTCATTGAAAGTCCCACACCGGAAAAGGAGTCAGTAAAACTATTACCTTAAAAGAAAGAAAGGGAAGTAAAAGAGGTCACCCGAGTTAACCCATACTAGGATTCCATGTTGGAAAATATGGACATGGAGGGAAAAAAGGGTCATGTTCTAAGGGAGAGTGATAGAAAACATGGTTAGGAGAAAGTTAATAAAAAGAAAATCACAAACTTATAATGGGTCAAACGGTATTTGATTTCCTAGTAGTAAAAGTTAACATACAACGTTTTTTGTTTTATGTTCCTTTTCATAGTTCTGAGGAATTCATTTACTACATAGAATAAAAACATAAGGAAATATACCTACCGTCAAGTAGAGTTTAATCCTTTAATAAGTTTCTACCAAAACTAATCTTTTCTCCAAACTATGAGCATTCAAAAACACTTGGTCTCATCAAAAGCACAAGAATAATCTTCTAGAGAATCATGTATTCCACAAAAGAAAAACTGTCTATATTTAAATATTTATCCCAAAACCAGAAAGGGTAAGATAAAAAAACTCTTCAAAAAGAAATAATCCCATAGGAAGGGAAACTACTTTTAAATATTCAAAGTTCCATGGTACTTCCCAGAGTTCATCATAGACCATTCGGTAAATAACTGTCCTTAAAATTCCTCAAAATAACCCAAACTAATATTGAAATCCAAATACAAGAAGGACTTGATAACATAGTCTTCCAAGATAAACTTTATCGTTCATATCCAAACAACATCAACCACTCCTAACATCTTATAACAAAGTAACTAACCTAAACATATTTTCCCCAAGATAGGTTAATCATTTATATAAGTAACCTATAATACCATAAGTTCACCATAAATTCATCGATTCTTCAAAATATAAGTCAACCTTTACTCCTCAGATAAAATATTGTAGTAATCTATTTACCTCGATCAAATAGGGTTCCCAAAATAGTGAACTTCTTCCAAAATAATAATCATCTTTTAACACCCTAATCATATCTGTCATATTATTACGACAATCATCACATTTCCTATCACATTGGTTGTTGGGACATGTTCTTCCATTTCCTGCCATTAACTAAGGAAGGAAAGTACAATTAGGGGCTTAAATACTTAGCCAATAATCATTAAAAGGAAACTTAAATAATATAAGGATAAACTTATAGAAGAAAATTATACCCTAACTTGTGATCCCCTAGGTCCCAATCTAGGTTATCCATGATAATATATTCTTATGTGAATCTTTATTTTATTTTATCTTTGTTCATTTAATAATGGTTTATATGAAGATTATGAATTTACCAAAGCAAATCCCCCAGGAGTGTCGTAACCAAGAGTACAGCAAGGCCCGTTGTCATGTACCAGTTCCCGTTCGAGTCTAGCTCAAAGCGGTGTTTTCGGTTTTTACCCCTATGTACATCTGTGCCAGAGCCACCACTACCTACTCGTATCCAGACAAGGATGTATTTGCTTGGCAACCCCTTACTCAATACTCACCAAAATACCAGGAAGGTTTCTTATATTTAAACTTTTATATAGGGTTATTCCTAAAGTTTTCATATCCTAATTTCCATAAATAACTAAACCATCCTTTGATACCAACTATAACATCCCACATTTTTATCACATAAACTTTCATTACATTTTACAAAACAGATGATCTTTAAGGATTAGTGTCTTGGAAACCAGGAACTTAAAACATGAAAACATAAAACATTATTCTTAAAAACTTGAAAGGCTTCTCCTTATGTTAATCCTAGGTTCATTATTGCATCTCATAACCTGGGTATATACATCAAAAGAAAGGGTGAGAAAAAGGCATAGTAAGGGAATCAAGGGGAAGCATTTAACATGTTAACTTGAGATACATCAACAATGTCATGAAAAAGAACTTTAAGGCATGAGAAAGAAATCATGAGGCATATCATAATAAAAATAACATTTTTCATAACTTGAAGATATGGCTACAACATGTAATATTGACAATCATTTCTATTTCACCAAGGTTCATCCCCAAGGTGTCATTAAAAATTACCAAGGTTATTCACCAAGGCGTCGTTAAAAATAGTCATATTTAGAGATTAAGTATTTACACAATGCATTGGAGCGCTATAAGGGTGAACCCTTGAAATGTATTTATTATCATGTGAGCCACATATATCATCATCAATCATTTCATAAACAACCCATATAGCATAAAATGAATGGTTTTCATTTCATAATCATAATGTTTTAAAAACTGCTTTAAAGACATGATCTTTGTGTCACTTTAAAACCGACAGAAAAGAAAGGTGGGTCTCATGTATGTAAATCCCAGAATTTAAAATAGAAAATTTTGGTATATATGTGAATACCCCTATAGAAGATAGATCATTTAGTATTCACTTAATAAAATAAAATAACTTTAGAACAATAGAGAGAGACATTTTGAGACGGAAATTCTGCAGCATAACTACTATGTTTCGGGGTTTTAGTAAACATTGAAAAGAGAGGGGACATGGGTCAAACATTCATAAATGACCCATAAAACAGTATAGGGACAAAATATGAAGGATATATGAACATGGTAATGAAATTTGAAAGATATACCATATAAAATGAAGAACATGAAAGGAAGACAAAAATAATATTTCTCTTATGAAAATTCGGCAGCCTAACGGCATCACTTAAACTTCAAAAAATGAATTGATGAGATCAAATAGGTACTATCATCATAAGAACATAAAAGATCAGTATTATAGATATAGAGATAATAACCCAACATAAAAAAAGTAACATTAAATACTTGACATTAAATTTGAACTTTGAAAAAATGAGAAAGGTGAACGAATCCCTTAAAAATTCAACAGCCTAAAGGTGCCACTTAAAACTTGAAAATAATGAATTGAAGAGATCAAATAGGGTCTCTCATCATATGAACATAAAAGATAAGTTTGATAGATATATAGTTCATACCCCAACATAATAAAAAAGAACTCAAAAGACTTTATATGAAAGTATAACTTTGAAAAATGAGAAAGGTGAACGAATCCCTTAAAAATTCGGCAGCCTAACGGCGCCAATTAAAACGTAAAAATACTGAATTGAAGTGATAAAATAGGGTCTCTCATCATATTAAAATAAAATATCAGTATGATAGATATAGAGATCATAACCCAACAAAATAAAAAGGAACTTGAAAGACTTGACATGAAAGTAGAACTTTGAAAAATGAGAAAGGTGAACGAATCCTTTAAAAATTCGGTAGCCTCACGGCGCCACTTAAAACTTCAAAATACTGAATTGAAGAGATAAAATACCTTCTCTAATCATATGAAAATAAAATATAAGTATGATAGATATAGAGATAATACCCCAAAAAAATAAAAAGGAACTTGAAATACATGACATGAAAGTAGAACTTGAGAAGGGTGAAAGAATCCCTTAAAAATTCGGCAGCCTAACGACGCCACTTTAACATTTTTAAAATGAAATGATGAGAGAAAGAGGGGTTCTCTCATCATATGAACATGAAAAAGATAGTAGGATGAATATAAAATAACATCCTCCAACAGAAGAGCATGGATCATAAAAGAAATGACATAAAAGAGATTACTTGAAAAGAAAGAGAGAGGTCAGATCCCTTACCTTAAAACGTAACTCTTAAAACTCAAAGGTTGGGACCTTGAGAAATTGGGGGCACCTTGTAAGGACTCCTTGGGAGGTAATGAGACCATAGCTTTGTTGGGGGAGAGTTGGGAGTCGAATGGATGAAAGGATGGCTTGGTATTTATAGGGAAAGTGAGGGGACAAGGCATTAATGGCCAAGGGACACCTCATTAGTGGTTTTGGCAAAACTATGGGCTTGCCCATGGTATTTGCCCATCGTATTTGCCCATCGTATTGGCCACTTGGGACACCTCATACCTTATATTACTATTCATTAGTCGACCATATTGATTACATACTTAATACATCATTTAATGATGTCATTAAACACTCGTAAATTAAAAACTGTATTTTCACTATTCATCAAAAATTCAACTTTCTCAGAAAAATCCCAAAATTTCACCTTAACCAAATATCGATTCTCTTATTTCAAAAATTTACTCCATTTTATAAAAATAATTTTCTAAATATTTTTAATTTAATTTTTAAATAAATACACTATTCACCGATAATTCATTTTTTTCATAAAAATCCCCAAAATTTACCTTAACATAATATCGATGCTCTGAGTTCAAAAATGAAATCCATTTTATAAAAATAAATTTTAAAATATTTTTAATTAAATTTTTAATTAAAAAACACTATTCACCCGAAAATACTAATACTTGACTAATAATTTATGAAACCGTTATTTAACCATTTTATTGAATCACATTACTTAATCAAGGTGCCTAGATTATATTGATGCTTTATTTAATTGAGATTACTAATCTATTTGGTCACATTACTAATCCTAAACAAAAATCACTATTCATAATTTACTATTCATCAAAAATTATGTTGATCTTATTAGACTCTAAATTTCGTACTGAACATAATTGTAGAAGACAATTTTTTGAAAATCATTACACATTTTTAATTATTTAAGGTTTACATAAATTTTTTTTTTAAATAACCTTTCTCTAAAATTCACAAAAAATATGCATACTATATTTATTCGGACATTTGAAAATTCATAAGCTTCATCATAAGAAGAAATCAAATTTTTTATTTAAAACAATGGATTACAGAAGGCAGTTACGGTCTCCTTACATAGCCCCTTATCACACCAGAATGGTACCTAAGTGTAAGGTGTACTAAGGTGAGAGAATCTGAGGGAGGCTCGGCAAACATCACACGAGTAGTAATTTCTATCAGTTTTAACTTCTTGCGAAGGCAATTCCGTTCTAACTTCATACGATGAAGTTCGACATGGGTTTGGTCCAGAGAAAATCCCATTGGTGCTACCTCCTTCCCAAGTTCGGTTTGATGGGCTTCGATCGGTCCAAGACTACTGGGTGAGGCTATAAAATCTTCTTTCTATATTAATTAACCAAGATCACTTGTATTTAGAGACAAATATCGAAATGTTTAGTTTCCAGCAGTCATATTGACCAATGGTCATATAATAGTCAAAACCCAACAGTCTCATTTTAATTATACTCATGTTGTCTAGTGAAACAATTTTGTTGAGTATAAAAAAAACAAATAAAATTACTTAACAAGATTTATTCAAAATTTCGGGTCGTTACAATTATAATGTCATTTTTAACTTTAATTACCCTATTTACTTTTAACTGTGGTAAATAAAATTCAAAAGTTACTATTCAAAAAAATTATTTTCATCCTATTGAACCAAATTTTACATATTGATGTCAACAATGTCTCTTTGATTTTTTTAAATTCAATTAACAGAAGTGGTAAAATTACATTTTATGTAAATTTGCAAATGTGCCTAGAAGGTGAGTAAAAGACATTAAAGTTCAACAACATTTTATATATCTAATCCTTCTATAAAATGATTCCAATTAGTTAAATTAGACTAATATAGGTATTAATTATATATTTTTACTTTAAAATAATTTTATTTAAGAATAATAATAATTTAAATTAATGTTTGTTTTAAACAATAACGTAATGTTTCTGACTATTTATCAAAAATTGATAGTTTTCAGAAAAATAAAAAAAATAACTAAATGATGATTTTGATATTACAAATTATAAAATTATGTATAATTTACCAAATTCAAAACATATGAGTTGCATTAATCAATTTAAAATTAATTCCCTTTGTCAAAACTAGAATGTCGTTTTTTGATAAGTAAAAACTATCAAAAGATTGATATGTGTTTATGTCCAATTTAAATGTAAAATTACTTACAATGAAAAATATTCGATTAAATGACAAAAATATAATTTCATTATACTTAAAAATCATTCAAATGTATAATTTAACACTATAAATTTTTTTATAAAAAATTTTGTTTTAGATAAAAATTTATTATCTTTCATTATTCATCAAAATACGAAAGTTATCAGAAAAACACAAAAATTTTATCCAGACTATATTTTTTTGTCCCACATCTAAAGAAGGAGTTTATTTTTTCAAATTTAATATATTAAAGTGTCAAATATTGGATTTAAAAAGGTTTCACCATTAAAAGGTGGTAAAATTTCATTTTTTTTAATACTTGTTTTATCTAAAAAATTGAATCTGTTCTTATATTATATCTAAGAAATGCATAAAATGGATGTTAATGTTATATGGAGAATATAAAATTAAAAATTTAGTAAATATAATTCATAACTTCTTTTTGAATGGCTAGTTTGGTATGTCTTGGTGCGCTCAAACTCGATGTTGCGTGTAGCGATAGATATTTAATTAATTTAAATAAAATAACTTACTATAAAATATTATGGTGTTACATTAATAGAATCCTAGAAACTTTCATACATTAATGATTTCCAAATTATATTTTAAATCTAAAAACATTTTGTAAGAAACATTCATTCATCCTCAAAATCACTTAACATATCCTTCATCTTATCCTATAGAAAGGGAAAAAAACAAATATTCATGTCATATGATCTGAAAGGGTTACATGTATTGAAATCTATAATGGGTAAATAATATTTAATTAGTATGGTATATTAAATAAAAAAATTCCATTTTTTTAGATACTTGATGTTAAAGTACATCCATGGATATTATTGAAATATCAATAACATGAATAGTTGAAGATAGGTTCACAATAAAAAATGAATAAAATATATACATTTATGAATATCCAATTTATCACTCATATATGTTATGAAGAATCCTAGAATTAATGCCTCATCAAAAACACAGTCATTATATAGGTCGGTATAAACCAATTACCCAACTAATAAGTCCACCTATTATTTATCGCTTCACCAATCAATATATCAAGGGGATGTACAAAATTAGGTCACACTTGTAATATTAATTTCCTATAAATTCCATTAATATTTTTATTATCAATAAAATTAATTATAAAAATATCTTAAAAATAAAAATTTATCCTTACTCAATCAAGAATAATAAATATTTTCCCAGTCAATGAAATAAAACAATGTGTTGGTAACTCATATAGAGAAATAAGGTGGATGGTAACATTGTAGATGCATTATAGTCTAGTATAAGAATCATAAAAGGATATTAACATATATTAAAATACATTTAAATTAATATTCAAGGATTTAGTTGAAAAAAATGTTAAAATATCACATCTTATTGATGAAATTTAAAAAAATTGAAAAATTAATTTATTTGAATGTAGAAATAAAAAATTGTAAATGAATATTTATAAATATTAAGTTACGTTTTGTAGTTTAAGATATTTATTCCATTTATATTTAAATATAGAGTTTATTTTAACTACTATAATGTGTCATGAAAAGACTTTGATCAGAAAATGATAAAAAAGTATTCATTTTTAAAAAAATTAAAATATATTTAAATATGACATAAAATTAATTTAAATAATAAAATTTATCATTAAAATTCATTATTGAAAATAAATTAATAACATGGACATGGAAGAAATTTAGTTTTGAAAAATTGGAAATAAGATCACATTTTCATAGATTATTTCTTCATAAATTTTGAGTAGAAAACAAGAGAAAATGGTATTACGATATGAAATTTATAAAAATAACTACACTTGAAGTAAGTAGGTGGTATTTTAGTTATAATATCCATATAATTTTCCTTAATTAAATGGATACTCTAGAAATCTTAAAACTAAATTAGATTGAATTATAACTCTCCTAAGGCTTGAAAACATCTAAAACAATACCCATTAAAAGTAACAGTATAACTGAATTATTATGTATCCCGATTTAAGAGGAATTAGTTATATAATCTACTAAAGGGACAATATATTCCCCATATAAAGAAGAAATGTATTGTTATATTTGATATGAGACAAAATATCCTTTTCCATCGGTTCCTTCTTAGTTATAATTTTTTTATCCTCCATTACAATGAATATAAATATATTAAATAGTTTTAGTTGAATATTTTTCATTAATATTAAAAATTTAAGGTCCTTATGTAATAATTTATTCCCATTCATTGATTAGTATATGCTTAAACTGAGAAATTATTGTTTTTCTGTAAATTTCATCAAAGTTTTGTTGGTACATTATCTATGGTAAAGGGAGTTATGAAGGAGTATCATTTTCTCCACAATATAAAAAATATCATGAATCTAATTTGTAATAATTATATCCAATTTTAGAAAACTCCATGCATGTTGGTGGTAGGATAATCAATCAAATCGCTTCATGGAGGTCAAAGTCCACACATATGCCTGACCGACATTAGCATTTTCCAAATAATGAAATTGTTAGAATTTAAATGACATATTATTTTTAAATAATCATAATTATTTTATTAATATCATATAAATATATTATTCAATTATAACCTCCCAAACTATCCTTTTTACTAAAACAAATTACATTAACAAGTGGAGATGGTAGACTATGGTTAGAAACCAGGGATATTTTTATTTTACATACAAACTAAATGAGGAGGAAAATTATTTTCCCATTATCATAATAAAATATAATAATAATTATGATATTATATTCATGATTTTCTGATTGATAAAAAATATTTATATGAATTAAAAGAAAGAATATTATTTCAAATAATCTGTTAAGATGATTAACTCTTCATTATGATACCTTATTTACCTTAGACATTAATCATTTATAGGATTATTTTAATGGAAGATAAGAATTTAAAAGAAAAAGGATATGAATACAAGAATGTATTAGTTCAATTATATGATGATATTCATTTTCAATCATTATGAATATATCATAATAGTGTGTTCCCTTCAATAGGTCATGGAAATGACACACTTGAAATTACTTGAATGGATTTAGTATAATAAATATAATAATCATTCGAAGTGGTAAAAATAACAAATTATTCAAATATAAGGAAAAATATATTCAAAAAACAATCATCCAATAATATTTAGTCCCATTATGGAGTCATGTTATATCTTATCTAATAATAAAAACCAATTTAAACTCAATTTGGCCATAATCATGATAACATACATTTTTATCCTGATAAATAATTATATTCTCAGAAAATAGATTATTAAAAAATTATCATATTTGGATTAAAAATTATTATTCCATTTTATAATATCATGAATATTTTTATGGAGAAAATATAATTAATTAAAGCATAAAAAATTCATGAAATATGGTTTTTAAAATAAATGATTAAACATAAAAAATAATTTTTCTTTCAAATAAATTATGAAGTTGATTTATATGTAAATATTTGTATTAGTAATATAAAAATAATGGTTTTATATCTTTATAATAGTTAAAATTGTAATTTATACTTCCGACCGTTAAATTAAATTCATTGAACTAATAATGACTTTTTATTTTGAAAAAACAATTATTGTCATAAAGGCCAACAATGGAATCTCAAATTTAGAATATTTTCAAAGAATACATTATATAAATCCATAAAAATACATTTGGCTGAACAACACTAATAGAATAAGTTAAATGAATTTTTTAGATATATATTAAATCCTTACACTTTAGTTTTAAACCAATTTTACTTGTTTTACGTTTAATAATTTTATAAACATTTTATGTGGTTTCTGTCTTTAATTACAGAAACATTAAGAAACTAAAATACAGAATTTTAACATATAGATATAAAATAAGTAATCAATTTTTCATGATTAAATTTTAATAATTTCATAAAATTAAATTTAATATAAAATCATTAAACAGAATGAAAAAATATTTTTAAAAAAATAATTGTATGCCCAAAAATGAACTATACCAAAATCATGTATAGTATTAATGTTTATGTAAATAATTAGATTTTGAATAATTAAAATAATAATATGACACAATATTATAACATTCAAAATATAACGGTAGTTTTAAATTTCTGTATTTAGTGAAATGAAATTATAATTTTATAAAAGTCGATGTTTCTCACTATTAACATAAAAAAAATATTTATAGAGTAGAAAAAATATTCAACCAAATATAATATTGAAATGATGATTTTAAACATTGTATTCATTTCATATAAAAATATTTCTAAAAATATTATAAATTAATTTTAATTTCTACACAAACTATTTGATGAAAACAATATTAGAAGAAATCATATTTTTGAAGGATAAAATGAATTCACGAAAAATTGAGTACTTATTAGTTATAATATAATCAATAAATTTTCCTTTTGTAATACCTTTGTACATATTATTAGATATATTTTTTTTAAAATTCATGACATTAATTTTATAGCTATATTATAATTTTTATTGTTAAAAGAATAATATTTTTTTGATATATTGTAGTTCACTTAAAGCTCGGTGTTGTGTGTTATGCGAACTATTATGATTATTATTATGTTGATATAAGTTTTAAGGGAGTTAAATTCTCCCAATAAATAAATTACATCATCCAATTTTTTTATCTTGGTAATCAATGGTTCAATATTTTAAAATAATTTGGTTGAAAACCCACATCCAAACAAGGAATTATAAATCATCCTTTGAAAAGTGGAAGTGGAAAATATAATGGTTAACTAAAATATAAAATATCTAGTTCCATATATATGGGTAAAATTATAGGAATTTTAAAATATGGAAAAGGAGGATACATAATATTTCCAAAGTGTAACGGATTGAGATAGAAATCATGATTGAAGGGAAGTTAATTATCACAAACCATAAATTATAAATGGGTTAAGAACATTACAAGTTCATCAAAAATTAATATAACAGGATAGGATTTTTATTTTAAAAACTTTTTCCAGTAGTTGAGTTATTTATTTATCATCATGACTGATAACATGAGAAGAAATAAATACTTGATATCTTCATATTTTAGAATCATATCTTCATCGTTTGGTAATCCATAAATAAATTATAACTTCTATATTATCTCTTATTCCATGATATTAATATTCATTATTTATTTTTTATGCGAGAATCGCTAAGATTAATTTTTAGTTAATTACAATATCCATTGAGGGATTCTAAGTTATTACTCATATCTATAAACATTGAAATTAAGAAAAATTGTTAAGACATGTTAAGATTGTATCCTATATGTATAAACTTTCAAAACAGCAATAATAATATCCAGTGATCAACTTAAATCATTATAAAAAGAAATAACCTTGAACACCTTCAAAATATAACAATAAATTTCAAATCCATTTTTTTAAAATATTTGATGATAAAATCATCCAATATAAATTTATATATTATCTATAATAAATAAAAACCATTCCTAAGGAGACCTTCCAAAAATGTGTATACATTTATAATTTAATTAATAAAATATGCTATTAATTTTAATTCATATCTAAAATCACCATAAATCTAGAATAAAATAATATATTCATCGAAAATATAGTAAACACTATATTCATTAAGTATAAACCCGTAATAAAAAAATATTTCTATATACCTTAATCATATAATGTTCCCAATATATTAAACAAAATATAAGATAACATTAATCATTTATTCACTAAATCACATATCAATCCCAAAGTTATAACGGTAATAAAAGTAATATTTTTAAAATGTAATAAATATTTTCCCAAATAACTGTTAAATATATTCTTAAACGTAATGTTTTCCAATATAATTTCCTTAAATAATATAATTTACCTGAATAATAATTTATTATTAAAAATATTGAAAATATATGAGATTGTAACAAAAATCCAATATGGATTAAATTACATCTAAATAAAAATACCTTAAAAGATTAAATTATAATTGAAACATTAATGACCAATAAAAATAATAAATTAATAATATAATATATTAAAGGAGTATAATATACACCATATAAAAAATATATCTCATTGAATTTGAAATGTGAAAATCATTACCCTTATGTTGGGTCTCTACTTATTCAATCATGATTTTTTCAACTATATAAATATTTTAAATTAGTTAAATTATATATTGTGAATATTTTAAATATCTATTACCTTATATATTTTTCCATTATAGTAATTTTAAATCCATTCATTAAATATTTCATTCATTGTTGACTATTTAAGTTTGTTCGGCTAGTTTCTCAAAAATTACCTCAGTATAATGTTCACGGTCAAATAATTTACAATATTGTTCCATAATCAATAGAATATTAATAACATCATCAGTATAATTTTTAGTCATTATATACAGTTATTGAATCATTCATGAATAGTTGTAATATGATAATCAGTCAAATCACATCTTCGAGGTTGTATTCCATACTTATGTGTGGGCGACAATATGGTTTTACAATGTATAGCAGGATAATAATGAATATGATATATTATATTTACTGAATCATTATTATTTTACTAATAATATATTTTCATTAATGAAGACTTTATAACCATCCTTGTAAAGAGGGGGAAAAATTAATTACATAGCTACGTGGAGATGATAGGTCATACATACACATTTGAAATGTTTTTATTTTCCATAGTAAAAAATGGAGATGGAAAATGGGCTTCCAATAATAATGATAAAATATAAAATAAATGTTGATACCTGACTAATTATTTTCAGATAAATACAAAAGATTTATTGGAAGTATAAGAATAAATAAACAATTAAAGAGTTTTCTTACATGATATACTTCTACATTGTGGTATATCATTTGTATCACAAAATAAGCCATTATAGGATAATCATAAGGGATGACTGAAAGCTATATGATGAAAGAAATGAATCTAGGGTGGTGTATGGAGGAACATAGTGGATCTATTGTTCTCCACCATTTTGAATAAAGGATAAGAGTATGTGAACTTTTATAAGTGGGGGAAAATACATCCTTTAAATTACATAAAATATTTAATTATAAATTATATCATAATCATTTATAGTGTAATACCTTAAGATTTAATTTTTTGTATTTGAAATTAACTTTATTTTATATAGCATAAATCAAATGAAATCAAAATCATAAATAAACCACTAAATAATATTAGTTAATATAAATTTTTAAACGTTTGTATGGGATTGGTTGATATGAATAGTAATAATAAAAGAATGAAATAATTTTACAAAATATTTATTTAAAATAATAAATAATAATTCTATTAATAAATTTTAATTTAATCTAATTTATTTACAGGGAACTTCACACATATATAAATTAATGATAGAGCTTAAAGTTACTTCTCTTCGAAAAAATTGTTTTATTTCTTTTTTATTTAAAACTGTATTTATGAAAAATTAATAAATATTATTTGAAACAAGGATATAATTTTTAGAATCATCCTTTTATAAGAATCACAGTATTTTTTATTATTATTTTTCTAAAAAGGTTACATTTTTAATGAATATTTGAAGAAAATTATTTTTCTAAATCTATATTTGATTTTCAATAAATATAGTAATCATAAAGTAAAACGTAATTATAAAATTAATTCTAATATAATATCCAATTAATATTAAATAATATAATTAATTACATTTTATTCATAATTATACTTTTTTTTCTATATGATCAATTTTTGGAATAAAACTCAATTTTTAAACTAAATTTTCATTAGTTTTTTCACATTTATATGAAAATGAATTTCTTCAATATATTAGTATTCAATATTCAAAAATGGATTCCTTATTATTAATAAATTGGTGAAAATATTTGAAATACTTCCCCTTAATTTCGTGTCATTATGAATAATAACCATTGTAATGATTTGTCACCTTAGTAAGGTTGAAATACGTAAAAATTGATTAAAACTATATGGAATGGAATTAAATTATCTACAAATTATTTTCAAATACAATTTTATGAATAGTGTTCATCCAAATAAATCCATGATATGAAAATATATAAATTTATTTCTAATTATAATTGATTATAATAATTATATTATTTTAGGAAAATGATAAATACAAAATTTCACTTCCTTGATTTTAATTTCTATTATATGAAAATATTGGGATAAAAATATGTTCTTCATTGATATAAATTTTAATTTTGAATATATATATATATTTTTGATTTATATTAATTTTAATAAATTAATGGTATCATTATCAAAAACGATAAGAAAACACATATTTATTTCTTCTACAAACAGTTGGAAATATACATTAATTATTTTCAAAACATTCAATGAAATGATTTTTTTATGAATTTGGTATTCCATGACCTTTTTTTGGTAAATTATAAATTATAATAAATATTAAAATATATTGTATTTGAAATTATTATTTATATTCATTAAATTAAAGTGAACATAATTCCATAATCCCAAAAATGAATTTAATGATACTTTATATTAAAGTAAAATGAAATTAATGATGTTTTATGTTAAATAATATATTTAAAAATGATTTGAAAATCACAAAAATCTTTAAATTATATAATTTTTATGGGAAATGATGTGAAATTTCATTCATAGAATAATTTAATGCCACAATTGACATTAGAATTAAATCTATAACCAGTAAGGGATAAAAATAATGTTGTCATGATTATGGATAAAAAGGCTTAATGATGTGTTTAAATAGAATGATAATGTTTTAAATGACACAAAAATATATATAAATTTAAATCTATGATTGTAATTATTCCTTAAACACTTTTTAATTTAGTGTGTGGCCATTTTAATTTATTTTAATATTTTAAAAAATTAAGTGTTTGTAAATATTTTATCTAATTCTAATTTTTTCATCTCCTATATTATAATAGGGAACCTCCTCACCTTAATTAATCCAAATTTTTATCCCTTATAATTGATAAAATTCCAAATAATATACCATTATATCTTTTTTCACTTAATTCATGATATAGTGGTCTTACACTAAGATCAACCATAGAATGATTAAGGTTTAGCTCATAGGAAATCTGTCAAATAATAGCTAATTATATTTATCAACTCTTTCGGTGATTAATTATATTCTACCACTATTAAATATGTTTTATCCATTATAAAATAATTAATATATAATAAAAAAATATTCTGATATGTTATTATTTTTATAGAACAACCGTTTTTTATTTCCTTTCTACATTATGGAATTTTAAAACATCACTCGTGCGAAAGTAATACCTATTGTCCCCACATTGAATTACAATTTATTTTTCATTGTATTACACTTTTGGTTATAAAGATGGAATATATTAATATATTTTATACATCTGGTATTATTATTATTAGATAAATATAATATATAATTTTACTTCTTAACCTTCTAATCACAGGAAACTGATAACATCATTCATGCACACATATGGAATGAAACCATCATGAAGTGATGTGATTTGTTTCTCATTTCCACATTTTAGAAATTCTATTAAATTTTTATTTAATATAAAAACAATTAATTATTGAATAATTAATATTATAGATATGATTAATCCATTCCTGAAATGTGAGGATTGAAATTACAAAACTGAATCTAATATGATCAATGCAACAATAAACAACAGATATGATGGTGTTGTAAATGAAACTTCGTTAAATGGGTAAGATAATGTTTTAGGAAAATAATATGGGGTATATAGAAATGAATATTATTAAATTATATATTTTTAAAAAATGTAAATTATTTTATTGGATATTAATCATGAATACAAAGAATACTAGACTTAGGTAAGGGAACTTTCGTTTCATTTCCATGTCAATGAGATATGTTATTACATTTTACAACTAATTTTTTTAAAAATGTGAATATTATGACCCATTGTAATTGATAATCCCATAATATAGATTTATTTTTTTATTCATTAATTTTATCATGTTTTATCCATAATGGTTTTTTATTCAAATTTTACCAAAGATATAATTGTATTCTGTTACAATATTATATTATATTTAGATTTTTTATAATCATATTTAATTTAGAAAAAGTATAAGATTATAATCACATAAAATAAATATATTTTCTTATCATATGGTAATGTTTTGGATTTATATGTTAATACTATATTTCTTCTCTTATTAGATCAAAAATTAATAATTATTTTATATTTAATGGACATTCCTTAAAAAGATATTTTTTAAAAATTTTCTATCCAAATATTTTTCATTAATGTTATGGTTATTTTATATATTTAAATTTTTTTTTCTTTTTTCTTCAAAGAATGAAATTTTTCAGATTCAATTAATTTTTGTATCCGTTGTAAAGTAAAAATATTTATTCTCAAAGACATTTTTTGGGATTATTTGGACATTTTGCAACAGTATAAAAGGAATGTTTTTAAGGTATGTCTATTAACCATTATTTCCCTCTATCATAACCATTATATGCTATAAATATTCATTTACATGTGTCTTATTATATTATAATTATATATATTTCATAATATCTTAGTAAATGTTATTTTTTATAGATATATAATGTAAATGGAATTATTTTCTTAAATGAATGAAATGAATTTTTAAAATGATTTAAAACATTGATTTTATAAAAAAATAAAAGGAATTTATTTTTAATATTTGTAAATATAATATCTTCTCTAAAATATTGGTAAATCTAAAACATCTTTTATAAATAATGGATTATAGCTTATTTTGAGACAATTCATTTTCTTTTGATCATGTTCTCAATCACTCTCCATTATCAATTAGACATTATTTTTGCCATTCATATCTATATTTTTTATATCATGGGTGAATTAAGTATCATTTCATTTAAATTTATGATATTTCAACTGTATTCTATTTCTATATAAGATATCAGTTCAAGTAATATTTTTACTACATTATCTAAGGAACATTTTCATATTCTTGATTAAAAATGATTAATTTTAGTTTTATATTGAATCAAGAGAATGATTTATATTGATATTTCAATAAATGAGGATTGTGTAGAACATGAAAGTGAAGTGTGAGGATCATTTATATATACTCTCTAGATTCATCGTCTCACATTATGAGAAAAAAAGTTTGAGTCATTATATGGGTAATATTTTACACCTACCCATTTATTAGAATTATTGTCTTGGTTTGGAATATTTTATGGTAATATTCATGAAAACATAGTTGAGGCCTTGATTTAATGTTAATGAGTTTCCATATATATTAATATCCAATATTAAAAAACCAATATCCATTATCTAATTTACTTTTACATTCATATTATCCAATTATATACATTGAAATGAAGTTATTTATGGAATTTAATGGGTTTGGATTATCAACATTTGTTATCCACTCTCCACATTTTTTGTTCATTATTTACTCATGAGTGTTGCTTTTATAAATAGACCTTATTGATCATTTTAGATATACATATATTTCATTTCCTTTGGACATGATATGAAAATGACAAATTTAATGATTTTCAATGATCCAATAATTTTCTTGATGATATGCTTTTATATTTCATTTTTCATATCATAGTCAAGTATGTATATAGTTTTCCATGGATGATAAAATGATCAATATTTCACAATGGGAACATTTATATCTAATATTAATGTAATAAGAACCAAAAAATTGTTGTTGGAGTCAATAATTTTTAGTTGGTATCAAATGAAACACAGTCAAAACCTTAGAGACTAGATTTTATATTACCTAGCTTATTTGAGTATTAAGATAATCTCTAAGATTGACTGAAAATATTTCATGATTTTTTATTCCATGGATCAATATTCATGATGTGTTTGGGATAACTATGTGAGTCCCTCTATATAGGGATATCTCTTAGAGTATAGAAGAGAATCAACTCCCATGTTCAATTTATTGATGACCCTGATAATTTTTTTTGTTATATATTGTTGATATCATAAGATACACTATGTATTATAGAGATAATAAGAATAATTTGAGTATAATTCATTAATATTTTAGTGTAAAAGAATTTATATCAGAAATTTACTGTGTCTAAATGTATTCTTCGAGAATTTGTTTATTTACTGAAGGTCTCTACTAATTGAATATTCATTTTTATTTATAAGAATATAGGAAATCAAAAATTTACCATGTTAGTTAATGTATCCATAAATGATTTGACATCCATGTAATTGTGATTTAATTATAGAAAATTTGATCTTTATGTGGTGGAATTTAGTAGTTGTAGTTTGGTAAGAGGTTTAAGAGAAATCATGCTAGTTTCATTATAATAATTTTTTTTTAATGAATAATTTACAAATTATAAATTTTGGGAAAACATGTTGATTTTTATTTCTCACCCTAAATAATAATGTTATATTTTCAGATATATTTATCGAATGGTGTATAAAGGAACCTTATGTTTATTATCTAATATTAAAATGTGATCATTGGTTAATTTTTATATATCTTTTTGTACTATATTTTATGATATGTAATTAGGTTATAATCATATTTGAAGGATAATGATTATTGCAGATAATAAAATGATATTATTTTGGAAGATTATGTTATCAAACCTTAATGACTTTTTCATTTAATTTTAATTAATGATTTGTAAAGAATTTCAAATTAAACATTTCTTTATTTTTATATATATTAATTTTTAGGAATGTTCATTTGTATTGGTTTTTATTTTACTTATGCTGACAATTTCATTTTTAGACTAAAGAAATAACTTTTCAATGTTTTATATATCATATAGTAATTTAAAAGATAATGTTAGTGGTTTAGTAATGAAAAGTTAACCATTAATAACATTATTACCAAAAAGTGATGATATCATTCATATATAATTTTATTAAATCAATAATAAAAAATGTATCATATTTTCTTACAACAATAGTGAAGGAATTTCTCATGTTCAAGAAAAAAATAGATAAATATATTTAGTCTTATGTCCAATGTAACACTCATTTACCATTGTACATTCTTAGAAACTCATTAATGATTTTTATTTTTTATACACTTACATGTATAATATATTTCTTAGACGTAAGATAAATATTACTTTTGATGAAAAAATTTATATCCAATTTAATTACAATGTAATAATAATTTGGGATTAGAAAACATGAAATAAAATTTTGTTGAATAAATTTATCTAAGGAGGGGATAATGTAATACCCTAATATTTATTTATATGTTTCTTTTAAAATGGAACTATGTTTGATATCTTACATGATGTGATATAATGTGTATAAATGATCACTAAAATAATATTATATAAATATATATGTCATAAACTAGTTGTTGAGATAGAATACACGAATATGAATAATTCAATTATAAAATATAATCAGAAATCACTTCATAAATAATAATAAATAATTAAGTCAATAAATTTTTTATTTGTATAATTTTTTTAAAATGAGAAGAATAGGAATAAATTCATTTTTGGCTTTTAAGTTAAATTTATTTATGAATTATTTTCTTTTTGTTTCATGCATACCTATTATAATAAGTTTCATGAAACAATATAAAAATTATATGATAAAAATTATAAACTATCTAAATTAATCATATAAAAATAATCTTAGTATGAATTGTTTATATTATATTGAAAAGGTTATTTTCTGTTTTAATAGAGAAAAATGCCAACTAATTGTTATTTCTACTAATATACCTTTATTTCTTGAACATTTTCCTCCGTGTCATTCAGAATATTTTAATTTAATTTCAACCAATGCGTGATGTTATGTATATGATTAATCTGGTAAATGTAGTAGATCTACTGTTGATAAGTCATCAATATATGACATTGTTGGATTTTAACTAATTTTTGGTCCAACTAATATACATTAAAGTGAATAAATCTATGAGATAGAGTACATTATTAAGGGATGGAAAATATTTGTTCACCATAAAGGGTGGTTACATTTTTGAAATATATATATATTAATGAACACTGAATCAAATATCATTTGTAAAGGTTATGTAATTCCAATAATTTATGATCTATTATATTAGTTTTAGTCATATCTACTATTCTCTAGTGTTAATTTATTATAATTTTATTATAATCTAAATGTATTATTTGATAACGTTCCATATAAATATTTAGGGAGTGTATATGGATAGGATGTATTTGTTGTGATATAATTAGGAATGAATGATGAAATATCTATATATGCCAATTTGAAAAGTATGATTTATAAAAAAAATATCCCAACTAAATCATAAAATTTATTAATAAATATATATTAATACAATCCAAGATGAATGTGGAACATAAAATATATTTAGAAATTATATTGGGGTCATTTTAAGATAATAAACTTCATAACAAGATTTCAATGTCTAATTGTTTTTAGTGGTTAAATAATTAGGGAACATTTTTAAGCCTTTTATTTCCATTAACCAAGAATCATTGATATCATGATGTCTTGGATAAAAATATATAACACATTAAAATTTTGTTTTTTCACCACCCATTGGATTTTATCTACAATTCACCCTTAATTTCTAAACATTTGTTTGGGTGACGAAAACTATAGATACAAATATATTGAAATTATAATATATTGGCTGATATTATAAGGTGTTATTGGGTAAAAGTGGATATATTTTATAAAAATCATGATATTACATTATTGTGGAAATAGTTATGTTATATATTATGGTGTAATAGGTTTTATCTTTGGAGTGGTGGAGATGTAGTAGAATTAGGTGCTATTGTCGAGTTCTTCAAAAATTATCATATATGATATAAACTATATAAAAATATATTGATATGGAAAATATTATTTATAATCTATAATTTTGAAGTTATTGTGTTTTTTTAATATTTCAGAAGTTTATATAGGCTTTATAGCTAAAACCTATCCTTTCGAATGGACAATTAATCATAAGGAAGAGTATTTTGGAGAATAGTTTTTTATTATTGATTAGGAGTTGGGATATAATCATATGAATGTATAATTATGGTCATTTTACTTATAAATATTCCTTAGTTAGTAGTGTTTCGTTAGTTGGAGGAGGAGAGTTTTCTTATATCCATCCATTTATTTTTATACCAAGATTAGACAGTGGACTGAATTAAGTTCATGGTAACACAATTAGAATTAAATTTTTATAGTAAGATAGGGTAAACATATACCTAATTTTGTTCATATTAATTCATAATTTATGAAAAAATAAATTTTTTATTGAATCATGTAATATTTAAATGGGCTATTGATTCAATCTTATACACTAATGGGAGTTTAGTAGTCCTTTGATGAAAATATGAGGTGGTTATAATGGATTATATTTCCTCTAAATGGATTGATATACCCTCTATAATAATGATTTATAATGACAAACCAAATTACTTTTGACATTAGATATTGAAGACTGACTGAAAATTGTTTCTTTATTATGAAAACACTTTTAAGGAAAAAGTGAGAAACCATACATGACCTCACCACATCACCAATTCACCACTTCACCACTTGAAAACATAAAATCACAATGGATAAAATCCATTCAATACTTCAAACTAACAAACCATCAATGTTGGAGCTAAAGTCACCAAGAGAGGCTGAGTTACCACGAACCAGGGGAAACAAACATCAGGAGAGCTGGAGAAACCTTAGAGCCGGTCTCCTTGAACGCCCACTGATGTGACCGTCGACACGAGCCCAAATCCACAAATGTTGGCGAACTCCAGTCGGATTCTTCCCAACCCTCCTGCGAAGTGAGATGGGCCCTGAAAGAGCACATCCATAAAGGGAGACAAACAAACCAGAGCGAGGAAGACCAGGCCATCCAGATGCTACACCCAGCTCCGCAGGTAACCGCATCGCACCCTCGTACCAAACGCCACTCCGCAAACCCCTATCCAACAGCTCTGAATTAGTGCAAATCCAAATCCAAATGACAATAGTAGATCCAAAAACTGTCACAAAAAAACTTCCACCAAGAAAGAAAAAAACCATTCATAAAATCAATAACAACGAAGCCAACCACTCGGATGCCATAACCGTTATCGAACGACAGTCCCGCTACAACACAGGACCTTGTGGGCTATTCCCATGACCAAATCACCTCAAATCCCACCGCCTCCATCAAAAATGCATGCTGAAACCACAACAAACCACCCATAGAATTCGCTCAGCCATAGAACAACGTGGTAGACTAGAATCTTGACAACGTTGTGGATGACCGGGACTCAACCATACTGCACCGCGGAAATAAGTGTATAAAAAAACCAATTACATATGGTTTTTCAATTTAGAGTTCTTATTTTTTTGTGTAAATGAGATGTTTTCAGGTTATATTTTATAACTGATATTCTGAAGACTAAACCTATAAAATGATAAAATATTGGTCATCATTTATTGGTTGATATTGTTATGATACATCCTTCTAATTAGGGATAACTATATAATCGATAATCTAAAAAAATTAGATAAATGGTTAGACAAAATAGTTTACCTTAAAATATTATATAGAATAGAGATATGATGTACACAGATTTGTATTTTAAGGATCTTTTTTGATTATTTGGTAATTTTTTGAAGATTGGAATGTAATTTTTTATATAGGATGATTCCCAATTAGAGAATATAAAAAATACTTCATAGGGAATGATTCATTAATTTTTCCTTAAATTTATATATTTATTGGAAAAATAGTTTCCCTTAGTTAATTATTTAGGGGCAATAATTATATGTTATTTCTAAAGATAAATCTATTTGAAACCTCTTAAATTAGTTATTGTAAATATTTTTTTCACAAGATAGACGAGGAAGAATAAAAATTATTAGAACCCATTGTTATGACCTGCCAATTCCCATTGGATTAAGTGTACAACAAGTCATTACTGAGCCTTAAACAACATCCCTGGGATGCCAAAGGCTGGAAATAAATTCCAAAGGGTTTCAAATACAATTGGGGGACAATTTAACCTTTATAAAACAAACCAATAACCATAAACAAATCATTCACTAATTGATGCATGAACAAAATAAAGACAACTAAAAAACATCATGTATCTCAAAACCACATCAAATTTGTGGAAATATAGAAGATCGAACAAGTATGAAATTAACAGCAGATAAAGAGATTATGACTCTCAATAGACTAAAAGACTCCATCCTTCACATGCTCTAAGCTCCACAATCACCGAGATTTCCAAGTCTCATGAGGTAGTATTAAAAATGTGGGAAACATTACCTTATTCGATGCCTCGAAAGATAGCATCTGAGAATGCACCATGGTTCCAAAGAAGGGGTGAGTATAAAACTCAGTATGTTTAACCCAATGACTTCCCAACTCACACCAATTGGATTGAAAAGTTATCCACATTTATATAAAATAGTTTATATAAAACAATTTACCAAAATAGTTTATAACCAACTATGAACAAGTTCAAAAAACCATTTACAACCAAGTGAAAACAAAGTTAAATGAAACAAAATTCTAGTAAGTTATTTTATAGAAAATAACAAGTAAAATCTTAAAACCAAAACTTATTATCATTTGGTATATCCAATACAGAGTTCACAACACACCAACTATAACAACCCAAAATTTTATTAATGAAAATTCATCTTTATCTAATTAAATGTCTTTTTATGTGAAATGTTTATATAACATATGCACTTATTTGGTTTTATGTTTTTGGATTTCAAAATACCGTTAGGAGTTTTTACCATTCCTAATATAGCTATTGAATAGTGAACACATGATTAGTATTAATATAGGGCTTTAACAAATCCAATTTACTCATACAAAGGAAGTTGTGGCCTCATCTAGTAGAATTACTGCATACGATTTCCATTTATCGGAGCTCGGAAAGGAGGTGGCATCATTGGGCTTCATTCTTCACCAAGACCAAGCTGAGATTCAACACGTTAAGAATGAATGGGACCACCTATGGGAGAAGTGGATGTTGATAGATATTACCACCCGAGCAATGTTATCTGATTAACCCAAAGAGTCTATAACCATTTCACAGCTTACCCTTCGATATTATGCAGGTGATATATGGTCTTATGTAACAAGACAATGGTACTATGATTATGTTCATTTTTTTTATATAATAAATAATATACCTCTATTTTATTATTATTTCTTCATAAATAGTTTTTAAAGACAAAATATTATTTTTAGTTAATATTCAACTAAGAAATCTATTTTGATAAAGTAATGGATTTTTGAAAAAAATCATATTTTAATAAAATTACATTATCATTAAATTAATTTTTAATAATTATAATTGATTGTATAATTTTTGTAAATACAAGTGTAATTTTTATTAAAGTTTGAAAGTCGTTTTTGTCAAAACCCATGAATTTTCGATAAATGTCAGTTTTTATTTTAGAAGTAAAAATTCACATATTTAGAAAATTATTTAGATAAAATGAATATTATTTTTGGAATCAGGATGTTGAAATTATCCAACATGGAATTTTTCATAATATTCTGAGATAATCGAATTTTTGGGTAAAAATTAAATACTTTTTAAATATATAATGTGATTTTATGACATCACAATGACTGAATAGTGATGTAATAAAATACAATAAACATTATTTTCGGAAAATATATGTTTTACCATAAAAATAATGTGATTTTAGGTTTGTTTTATTTATTTTATAAAGCTTTAGTGGACCCTCCAGGGCTTATAAAACATTTAAGAATCTTAAATTGGTTTCATTGAGAGTGTGACTTAGCTCTACATAAGAAACCCTATTATTTAAAAAATTTAGGACATTTTCCTTATAAAATATTTTTTTCCACTCCACTTTGGCAGAAACCATAGGATGGTTTTTTGTTTTTATTAGTTTAATGTGTGGTGTCCCAATCATAAATAATAAAGAATTTCCTCTCCTTTCCTATAAAAACCCACACAATCTCCCACTTAATCTTCACTCAAAGCCATTGAAGTTCATACAAACTCTGAAATCCCCTATCTAGTATCCTCTAACAGCGCCCCCAATAACCCAAGAAGCCTCTCTCAATCCTCTCCCAAGCCTTTGGGATTACACTTCTAATTAAGGGATTCATACCTTTCTTGTTTTTAACAATGTTTCTTTATATTGTAATACCCTTTTACATTCAATTTCAAATGTTGGGGTATGATTTCGCACTTACCTTATTTCCCCCTCCATAGGTTTGAAATTATTAGATACCTCTTTCTATCTCATTTATGACTCCAATGTACACCTATTACCATGCCGAAATTTCATAAGAAATTTCTTTCTCCTCATTTATATTCAATAAATTATTTTGTATTATGAATCTAAATTCAATTAAATTTTTTGGAAAATATATCTATACGACCCCTTTACTATCCTTTTAGTGTAAATATGATGAGACACCCCTTTCTCTCTCATCAACCATTTTTATAAATTTTTATGTCACGCCGTTATGCTATTGAAATTGCATCATAATATTCCAATCCAAAGACATTGTGTAGTAAATACCATTCTCATTTCTCTATCAAGGTTATTAACCTTTAGGCAAATTTACATATTTATTATATAGTTTCATTTATGTATTACACATTAAATTATCGTGGAATAAATTTTTAGGTTGAATGAATCTTTGTTGTATGATATATGTGGCACACTTACGCATGAAATGAAATGTTTAAGAAGGGTTCTCCCTAATAGTGCTCAAATGCATTGGGTAAAGATTAGTATCATGATACATCAAGTGAAATGAGGGTTTACTCATGTTAATTCATGTTCAATGAGGGTTTACTTATGCTCCATGTTCAATGAGCCTTGGCTCATGCTAATACCGGGGTAAGTGTTGTTACCACAATTCCATGTTATGATAATCATGCTATATCATGAATTTATGTTCTTGATTATCTTATGCTCTATTGATATTCCTATTTCCAAAAAAGTATTTTATTATTCATTTTATTCCTTGTTTTCTCCCTTTTTGGGATTTATAGCTCACCCATTTTTATTTATGTCCTCATGTTATCCAATGTAATGCTAAGTTTGAGGGAATTTAGTGGTCATGAAAAAGATGTTTTCAATAAAGATGTTGTGTTTCATGCTTTAAGTTGTTATGTAATGTTCCAAATCCCCAGAGAAACTAGAACTCTGGATCTTATATGTTGTATCAAGTGAAGAATTTATGTAATAAATCATGTTTATGTGTGTAATAAAGAGCATGGTTGTTATACCCATCCATATAGGCGTCATATAAGGAACCAACCATAATCATTATATAACAGAGGACCTTTTTACTAGTCTATCTTCTAGAGACTTAAGTACCAGCTTAAAAATTATCATAGTTGCAACAAAATAAAATAAAACTAACAAAAACACAGAGTATGCTTACTCCATAAGCGAAGAAAACACATTTGTAATACTCTATTAGTCCTGTAAATAATAATTTTAAATAAGGGGTGAGCATTAAATATCCTAGTTAGGGGATTAAAAACCTTTGATAAATACTTATAAAATATCCTTTATAAAGTTACCATATAAATACAATTAGAAATACCATTTTTAGAATACTATTTAAAATCCCTTATGGTTTAAAAAATTCTAGATCATTTTATAATGTACTTAGGTTCAAAATTACTAAAACATAATCCATAGTTTTTCGAAAAATAGTACGCAAGCTTTTGAAAAAATCACTAATATGGGCCACATGAAACTTTGAAGGCTATCTTGGCTTACCCACTTACTGATGGATGGGTTAACTCCCCATCTTCCTTCTATATTTATAATGACCAAGGGTTGGGTTTTCTGAAAACATTTTATGCTTTCTTTATATATGTATATATTTTCAGCGGAGTCTTTATCATTGAAAACACATCGCTTTTTTAAAATTCACTTTCATAATTACATATAAATATATATATAATACATGAACTTCCATTTCATCACTTACAAGTTTGGTCACAACCAAAACATCTACCACAAAGGATTTTCATAGACTGTCTAGGTATTTAATAATTTTTCCTGTGAAATATATTTTCCATAATTGATCGTAATAATTTATTATAAATTTGTAAAGGAAACATTTAAATTAAAATACTTTCAATTATATCAATGATATTATTATTTTTTAATTAAATCTAAAAATTGAAACCATAAGTTTATTATAATTCAATGAGTTTCTATGATGTGAATAATCATGTGGGCAAGATTATATGAAGATATGACGACCTTAATGTTTGTAAAATGTGATGGAATGTTATGCGCACCTTCTCATAAAAAAATATGATAGAAATTATGAAACTTGAATAAAATTATAAATATAACTATAACCATTCCATCCATGATAAAATTTAAAATGAGATCTTGTACAAACCCATGATATTATTTTTGTCCCATTTTCATACATATTTTTATATGCATTCCAATCCTGAAATAATATGTCGATATATAAATATATATCAATTATTTTAAATTTATATTATACACACACACACACACACACATATATATATATATATATATATATATATATATTTCACCCATTTACATTACTTCAATGAAATTAGTAATTAATTAATAAAAATACACCTATATATATATATATAGGTAAGTCAAACATGAAATCACATACATATATTTATAAACATATATATGTATCATGAATTTAAAAAATATATATAAAAATTAGGGTATCACTTGTGTATGAAACGTGGATTTGAGATGAATATATATATATATATATATATATATATAACCAATAAAAATTATATATTCTTGAAATGAAGGTTTTAAAAATAATAGTAAACACCTAATTTGAAACATCTAAACATGATAAAATATAATTCCTTTATATAGAAACCAATTATAAGAAATAAAATTGGAGAATCCAAACCCATTCCTTAAATTATAAAAAACATAATTCAGACAAGAATTTCCATAAAAGATAAACATTAAAAAATGAAATGATTATTTAAAATAAGTTTTAGCATAAAAATAAATATTTAATCCCATACACCTCAATTATAATTTTACATGAACTCTTTATAAATAAAATATTTTCAATAAATTGTATAATATCCTTATATGATTTTTAGTAAAAAAAAGTTCAAACCATTTCATTAACAGAAATAAAATTATAATAAATAAATGAATGAAATTAAACATTTTTCCCTTACATCAAACCAGAAAGTAGAGAGTATAACTTCAAATAAATAAATAAACATCCCTTCCATACATTAATAAAAAACATGAACTGAAAATATATAATAATTTTTGTGCACCCTTACCTAGATATGATAATTGTCTTCTTCCCAGACTTTGATACACCAAGAGGGAGGTGTAGTGCTCAACAAAGTGAGGAACATAGAGGGAGAGCAGTAAAACACAGTGTATTTAGAGACACTTATTCATCGTTTGTATTGTATTTACATATATATACCGTTTATCAACAAAAGTGTATTGGGGAAGCTTAATATATTAAATAAAAAAATTTCAACGAATTTGGTTATGATTGGGTTCACAACAGAAGCAATAGTCAACAAATGGAATGTATAAATTAAACTATAGTTGAATGAAAAAAACAGAACAAAAAAACTTGTTCAAAATTCAATTGTAAAGCAGAAAATGATTTTTCAATAAAGGCGACAGTGAAATAGTGTCCACATTTAACCAAATACAACAAGATGAAGACTAAAATAATAATAGAGAATCAATCCACAACAAAGGATCTATATCAATATAAATTAATAATCCTTAATTAGAAAATTTTCAAAGAAATCAGTGGACAAAGAACATGATGCATACACCAAATTTTAACGGAAAACAGGGACTAAAACATGTGGTTCAGATATAATTAGAGATTGTGAAACAAAAATGAAAAAAATCAGAGTTTAGAAATAGTGAAAACAAAGACCTACATAAGAGAATACACACATACCTCGACAGGATGATGAAGAATTGGAACCCTAACCATGTTCTTGAATACGCCCAAAAAATCACTAACATCGCATTTCTGAAAAGCGAAGGACCTCAAAAAGGTTTGTAACTCCATAGTGATGAACATATGGGGAGGAAACCCCCATCTTATAATGACTCAACCTGCATCAGCATCGACTCCTGGCTTTGCTAAAGATCCCAACTTACGAAGACAAACATGACTAGACCCCACCTCTATGGTGCAATTTGGCCTTGGCTCGGACCCCTGTTAAACCCTAACTCGTACTCTATTACTTTTACCTTGCACTGCGACACCCCACTACGAACCCCATTTTCATTCTCCCTATTTTTTCCTTTTCATTTGTTATTATTACTTTTCTATCATTATTATTATTTCATAATCTTATTATCATAAAAATTCATTATTAATAATCCTTATTGTATATAAATGAAATTTAGTTTTTTATTTTTATAATGAAAAAAAAATTAAAAAGTAGAAGTTATAAAAATAATAATTTAATCATTATCTATTATTCAAAACTAATATATATCATATATGTGAAAATTAAATTTTATAAAAATTTATTATTTTTTTATATATAATCCATACTACCATAATTTATAAATCTTCCAAATTATAATTCAATTTAAAAATATCATTCATATATGTATAATATTTACATTCTATTATAAAAATTCATATTATTAACAATTTTATAAAAAATTAATCCAAATAAAAAATTATAATCTGAAACAAATATTTATTACATAATCTATATATAGCATATTTTTTAAAATCGAAAAAATAGCTATATTAATATATTAATATTATTATTTAAAATACTCTATTAGAAAAATAATTTGATAAAAATATATTCTATTTAATAAAAAGTTAATTTATATTATTCTTTAAACAACGAAAGGTAATATTTACTTTTCAATAAATTGTGAAACTGTACTTATAAAGAAAAAAAGTAATTCAAATTATTATTTTAAGGAAAATCATCGTAAAAATGTTTAAATTATAAATAAATCTGTTTAATAAAATATTTTTGTAATAAAACTAGGTTTAGAATTTCTGGGCTATCACATTATCCCCACCCCCCTTAAAATAATTTTATACTTGCAATTCGTTTCTTCAGTCTAAAAACAATTCTGAATTTTCATCTTCAAAATTAAGAAAACTAGGACCACTAGACTTCTAGACACTACCGTTAGACGACGATATCTAATCTCCAAAGTAGTCTAGACCATTCGTTTGAAACCATTTAAAAGGACCCAACCTTAATCATTACATAAAAGATGACCTTTTTACTGGTCTAGGTTCTAGAGAATTATATACAAGATTAAAAATTATCATAGTTGCAACAAAATTACATAAAATGAACAAAAATACAGAGTGTGAAAAATACAAAAGAAAATCGAATGCCTTTGGAAAACTCCACTGCTCCTATAAATAATAATTTTAAATAAGGGGCGAGCATTAAATATTACCAGTAATGGGCTTAAAACCTTTGATAAATCCTTATAAAATATTAGTTAGAAAAAAAATGTCTAAATCCAATTACAAATACCATTTTCATAATACTATTTGAAATAACATATAGTTTAAAAAATACTATATCATTTCAGAATGTACTAATGTTCAAAATTTCTTAAATATAATTCACTGTTTTTTTAACACTAGGCAAGCTTCTAAAAACAAAACACTAATATTGGCCACTTGAAGTGATGAAGGCTATCTGGTCCTACCCAGTTGTTGAAGGATGAGTTCACTCCCCAATTCCCTTCAATATTTACAACAATCAAGCGCTAGGTTTTTCAAAAACGTTTTATGCCTGCTTTAATTATGTATATATTTTCACAATAGATTTTATCATTAAAAACATGTCTCTGATTTAAAATGGACAATCATAATTACATAGAAATATATATAATACATGAACTTCCATTTCATCACTTATAATTTTAGTCACTACCAAAACATCTACCCCAAAAGATTTGTATGGAATATACAGATATTCAATCTTTCTTTCTAGGAAATAAATTTACCACAATTGATTGTAATTTTTTATTATAAAATTGTAAAGAAAGAATTTAAAATAAAATAAATTCAATTATAACTATGTTCTTATTATTTTTGGAATTTAATATTAAAATTAAAACCATAGGTTTATTATAATGCAACGAGATTCGCTGATGTGCATAATCGCATAGACATGATTATATGCAGATACGACAACCTTAATGTTTGTAAAATGAGATGGAATGTTATTCACACTAATTCAGAAACAAGATGATTAAAATTATGACATGTTAATAATATTATAAATATAACTATAATAATTTCATCTAGGAGAAAATTGAAAATTAGATCTTGTACAAACCCTTGATACTAGTTTTTGCCCATATCCTTACAAGATTTGTTTGTGCATTCAAATCATGCACTAATGTGTTGATATATATATATATATATATGAATTATTTTAATGGTATAGTATATACACATATATATCTATTTCACTCATATACATTATATATATGAAATTAGTCATTAATACTTAAAATACTGATATTTATGTATGATGAACGTGAAATCACCTACATATATTTGTATACATATATATTTATCATAAATTTTAATTCAATATATATAAATTTGGGAATAAATTGTGTATAAAATATGGATTTGAGATGAATATATATATATAAAATAAAAATTATAATTTCTTCATTTTAAGGTTTTAAAAATAAATTAATCACTTAATTCGGAACATTAAAACATGATAAAATATAATTCAATTATATAGAACCCAAATATAAGAAAGTAAACATTTAAGAATAAACTGAACCCATTATTTAAATTCTCAAAAACATAATTTTGACAAACATTTCTATAAGACAAAAACATTAAAAAAATGAAATGATCACATAAAATATGTTTTAGATAAAAAAATATTTAATCCCTTACACCTCAATTAAAATTTGACATTAACTATTCATAAATAAAATATGTTTAAAAAGTTAAATAATCACTTTATTCTATTTTCTGTAAAAAAACAGAAAACCATTTCATTAACATAATTAAAAAATTTGATAAAGAAAATTTTGAAATTAACTAGTTTTACCTTACATGGAACTAGAAATTAGAGAGTATAACTTGAAATAAATAAATTAATTAAACTTACCTTCCAAAATTTAATAAAAAACCTCAACCAAAAATATAAAATAAATATTATTTCACCGTTTCCTAGATATAATAATTTTCGTTTTCTGTGACTTGGATACACCAAGAGGGAGGTGCAATGCTCAACAAAGTGAGTAACATGGAGGGTGAGCAGTAAAACACAGTCTATTTAGAGACTCTTATTTATTGTTGGTATAACATTTATATATATACAATTTTTTGGTATAAGTGTATTGTGGAAGATTAACACAGTAAATTAATATATTTTTAATAGATTTGGTTGAGATTCAGTTCACACTAGAAGCAATAGACAACAAATCAAGCATATAAATTATACTCTTGAAGAATGAAAATAAACAGACCAAAACATAATGTTAAAAATTCAATTTTAAAGAAGACAATGATTTTTCAATAATGACGATAGTGAAATAGTGTCCACATTGAATCAAACACAAAAAATATGAAGACTAAAATCAGAATAGATAAACAATCCACAAGAATGGATCTACATCAGGATGAATTAATAATACTTAATCAGTAAAATGTCAGTAAAATCAGTGGGGGAAGAACAAGATTTAGAGACCGAATTTTGTTGGAAAACAGGGATTGTGACATCTACCTCATATTTAATTTGAGATTGAAAAAAGAACGATTAACATTAGAGTTTATAAATAGAGAAAACTAGGACCTAAAGAAGAAAATTCACGCCAACATCGATAGGTTGAAGAAGAATAAGAACCCTAACAATGATCTTGACTTTTCCCACTACATCACCGAAATCGCCTTGATCAACAATGACAAACCTCAAACAGGTCTGCAACTCCACAATGACGAACATACATGGACGAAACCCCCATCCTATGACAACTCGACCTGCATCATCCTCGACTCTCAAACATGCTCAAGCTCCCAACTCATGAAGTTGAACAAAAATGGACCCCCCCTAGTGGCATGACTCGGCCTTGGCTCAAACTCCCATGAAACCCTTACTCGGCCTCCCTTCCTTCAGCCTTGCACCGCGACACCCCACTAAGAATCCCCTTTTCAATCTCTATCTTTTTTCTATTGAATAATTATTATTACTTTTGTATCATTATTATTATATCCGAATTTTATTATCATAAAAATTAATAATTTATAATCCTTATTATATAAGATTGAAATATGTTTTTTTATTATTATAACAAAACCTAATAAAGTAGATGTTATCAAAATAATAATTTAATCATTATCTATAATTCTAAAATAATATATATCATATATGTGAAAAATAAGTTTTATAAAAATTAATTATATTTCTTATAAAGAATCCATATTTTAATAATTTATAAATCATCCAAATTATAATTCAATTTAAAAATATCATTCATATATGTATATTTTTAACATCCTATTTGAAATATTCATATTACTAATAATTTTATAAAACATTAATCCAAATAAAAAAATATAATCTAAAAGTAATATTTATTACTTTATATATATATATATATATGTATATATTATTTTTTTAAATCAAAAACAAATTAGCTATATTAATATAATAATATTATTATTTTAAATATTCTATTAAATAAACATTGTTGATAAAAATATATGCTATTTAATAAAAAAATTATTTTAAATTTTTATTTAAACAAAGATTGGTAATATTTAGTTTTAGAATAAATTATCAAACTGTACTTATAAATAAAACAATTAATTAAAATTATTATTTCAATGAAACCCATATTAAAAATGATTAAATTATAAATAAATATATTTAATAAAATATTTTCATAATAAAACTAGGTTTAGAATTTCTAGGTTTTTACACTTCATTTGATAGTTCAATACTCATGAGAGGTCTCTTGTCCAATTACCTTATGTCCCAATGAAATACACCCCTGATCTATGGACACATCCCTTGTAACCCAATGGTACTCATCCCTTATTAAGGTCTTGTTAAGAATGAACTCACACTAAAACTATTTATGAAAAATATTTCCATTACCAAAATAAATCACTTCAATAAAACTAAAATTTTATAGAAACCCAAACCACAACCAATTTCAAAGAAATATTTCATTTTAATAAAACATTCACTTTTATTGAAAACATCTAATCCCATTCATGTACCATCAATCCAAAAAATCCCCTACTTAAAATCAATATTATAAAACCATGAACAAAATCACTTATTCAAATTCCACAATTTTCCAGATTTCACAATTGTCGCTTCAAGAAGGTTTCCAAAAAATGTTAAACAAAAAAATCACAATCAATTCAATACAATATATTCAATTTTTAAGAATAACAATCAATTCTACCAAGATAAGTCAAGAGTGAAACCTCCTACCTCAAGGTTCTTGATGAAACTAGACCACGAATGAATAATGCACAAGAGAACCATGTCAATTATCTAAGATCATACCTTAGATATCTTTTACTATAAATATCGAGACAAAAAATAATCATATTGGGCATCAAAACACCTATATCTTCTAATAACGAGTGATGATGTGATAAACAAAGATAATATGATAAGTAGATCTATGTATATATAATAAACCGATCTGGAACAAGGAATAACGATTATGTACGTCAATAATGTTGCTTCGATTAACCATGGGAAGCCTTCAAATAGCCTTTGGATCAATGGGAGGAACCTTCTCAAAACATAAGAGAAGAAAAATCCTGAGTGAGGGTCTATTTGGTTCAAAAAAGAGGGAGTTATAGAAAATAAGTGAGATTCTAGTTTTGAGGATCTAAAATCAACTCTGCGCATAGTTTGGCCACCTGATTAGGAAAACCATGCACTAACCGTGCAATATCCACTGCTCGCACGACCTCCCCTTTCACAGTCTCCCAAACTGGGCTCCAAAAATGCTGGAGATACTTCTTTAAGAGTACCATTGTGCATGGTTTGGCAACATGGTTAGGAAAACTATGCACCGCCAATGTGACTTCTATTTAGCCCCAAAACACTTCCAAAGTTCTCCTAACTCTCCCATCCATCACCCTTACACTTTGTAAACATAAAAAGAATCATGTAAGGGTTACATACCAGAAATCAGGGGGTACAAAACTCTCCAAAAAATTGGACCTTTCATCCCCAGAAAGTAGAAAAACCTAACCGATCTAACAGAGTTCAAGCCATTTCTCTTTCATCTTCTTCTCATGTTCCTAAGTCTCTTACTGAATCTAACCATACTTCTACAAAACCCATACCAGACCAATGATTTTTCTATGAAATACATTCTCTAGATTTTCCATAGTCCACACCGGGATATATACCAATGAAGCATCTATCTTAGGTCGATGTGATCCTATCTGATCACATGGTCAAGATCAAGCCGATACATTTTCAATTGATATACATGGAACACATTTTCCACTTAATTGAACTGTGGTGTAATCCCAACCGATATGCCACCTCTTCAACCAATTCTAGTCCCTTGAAAGGGCCTATGAATATAAGAGAGAACATTCTATACTTCTCAAAATGACAATATCCAAGTATTGGAGAGATCCTCAAGAACACATGATCACCCACAATAAACTACAATGGTATTTAATGATGATCTGCAAAATATTTCTGCCAATTATGGGCCATCTTCATCCTCTTTTTGTGAATGGTTTGGATAAATGGTTAGGCAAACCATACACTAACCATGTAGTATCTACTTCCTACTCAGCATCCCCTTACGTGGTCTCCCAAACCATACCCCAACCATTCTAGAGTTACAACCTCAAGAGGACCGCTACACATGGTTTGGCCGCCTGGTTAGGCAAATCATGCTCCGCCTATGCAACTTCCATTTAGCCCCAAAACACTTCTGATGTTCTCCCAACTCTCTCATCCATCACCCTTACACATTATAACTATAAAAAGAATCCAGAAATGGTTACATACTAGAAATATGGGGTACTACACCAAATTTAATACATCTTCCTAAAAATAGGTTTCATATATTAATTAAATGTTTTGAAACAACTTAAATCTTGATTTATTTATTCAGAATTCATATAATAAAAAACGTTTATTTTAGATTTGTTTACTAGGTATTATTAAAGGTATAATCATTTTTCCCATATTTTTTTGATTTACGAGATGAAATTAAATACCTAGTATAGAAATTCCATCTAAAATTCGGTGTGCATTTAAAAAATGTATTTTTAGAATAAAATCCATCAATTCAATAGTGATATTAAAGATCTATAACATTCACAAGTGGTCAGTTGAAAGGATAAAAAATTTGAGGTATATATATCATACTAGGATTGATGTATAAATATTATGAATCATAGATATATTGATATAAATTTAAAAAATAGAACTTATTTTTACGGTTTTCTAGGAACACATTCAATTCCATGAATATGTATGAGAGTATAATTGATCATATGGTCTGATGGAATCAGAAATTGTGTTCCACATACATTTCTATGAAATATATCATAAAATATTTATAGGGATTCCATAGGTCAACAATGATAAAAAATGTCTTCCATGAATTATAAAGAAAAAATGGAATCTCTATTTGAAAATAGATCTCAAACCACTTAAGATAAGTAGATTTCTAACACTAATTTCATAGTCTACTGAAGCAGTTATTAAAATATACCACATTTATTTTACAATTTACGTCATCTATTATTGATAAAAATTTGTTTTAAATGATATAACCCATTTTATGTTCCTTTTTACCAAATCAACCCACGAAACTAATTTTTATTTGTGAACCATTTATCATGTTGCATAGTTTGATTTATTGATTTTATTTGATAGATTGTTGTACTAAAATATCAAACATTATAGTTGTAATCTTTTGGGAATTATTTTTAGCATAAATTTAATTTCTTTAATAAATGTGTAACATCTATTGTGAATTAAATACATTTAATCACAGATGAACCATCCTTTATAGATTTGGAGTTTTAAATTTTCATTTCTCGATTATGTGATCATAATTTAGAATACCTTATGATGTTAGAGTGGTAACATATTAAAGCAGTGGAATAGGTTCATGGATAGGAATACATTTCTAGTTTCGGATAGAAAATACATAGAAACCATATAAAATATACATGTATATGTCTGAAATTTGGTTTCATAGTAAAAATAATTCATATTTATGATTCATTCTCATAGAATTATGTCCCCTCTAAATACTGATAAATATTATTATACCATTATTTTGTTTCATTATGAAAGTATTCCCACTGATTTTTGTGGATGAAATTACATGAATATATTTTAAATTCATTGAACATACTTTTAGAAAATATTGGGAGAATCATAGACATTGGGGTTGATAATTTCATTTTTTTATGTAATATGAGGATGAAATTAGATCACTCATGGCTTATTTTATTTTTGAAAAGCCTTTAGGTAAGATAAGAAAATAATGTAATTTGATATTGAATGGTAATTTTAAATACCTTCTTTGTTATACCATTAACACAAATATTTTCACAAATCCTCCAATAAAAAGTCATTACTGATGGATTACATTGAAGAACTATAAAGGGGGTCCCTTACGTGTTTCATTCATGAATTTTAGTCTAAATTAAATAATTTTTTTATCAAGACATAACCAATCACATAATTTAACAATATTATATAAATATTGTTCTTCATACAGTTTATTTCTCCCACATTATGATAGTCAACTTCACATAAAACTTTCCTAAGGATATCCGATATAATTATGTATTTTTCAGAAAGTTTCTAGAATTCATTATGAATAAATACATCCTTTCACATAAATCAAATCATTCAGGGGACTCTATGACCATAAAGAAAATTTTCCTCCAATTGAAAATTACCACTACCACTTAACCTTGAATGTATGGTAATGCCTTTTATGAATGATTTATTATTTTGGTAGCTTAAGATTATAAACCATATAAATTAAATTTTTTAGATAATCCGCTTAGTTTACTCATATTCATTATGTTAGTATAGTAATCTATCTTTATTGATATACCTCTATTCAAAATTCTTATCTTTGTTTAATAATATTTCATGCGAAGATATTTTTCCCTCCATTTCATAAAATTCTGTATATCTAGATACTTCTATTAATTTACTCATAATCTATTATTTATGATTCTCCTCTTGGTTTCCTTATATTCATTAATATTATTTATCTTATAGGATTTATTTATTTACATTCTTGATGAACCTCCCCATACATCACCAAAATAATCTTCATTCAGCCCATTTTTAGGGTATACATGAAAGCGGTGCTAATCTATATGTCCTTAACCAAAAAACTACATGGTAAATTTCACTATGTAGTCCTACCTACATGAAATTAATCAACATAAAACACAATACATTCTAAAGACTTCAAAATCAATAGGATAGTTATTGGACACACAACCATATAATTCACTTCAATTAAACATGGATATATGATTGTAAATGTCACTATTATATTATTTTATTTACAAGAAATATAATATAAAACGTTTCATAATAAGTTGGATTGGAATAATTGTATCCCAATGTAATGTTAATGAATATGTACGAATCCATTTTCATGGGAATTATCCCAACTCGACAACACATCTTATCACATTTGGATCACAATGGATACCTAAATGGTGAAAAATTATAGTGTGTGAAGATAAAAAATTGTGATAGCATTATTTTTGTGTTGATGGTTATCTATAAAATTTGAGAATATAATTAATTTCAATATATTAATATGTTTTTAAATATTGTGTTTCTTGGAATTTATATTTATGTATCTAATTTTGGTAATAATGAATATCTAGCTTTTATATTCGATAGAGATGGTGATGATGATGTCCTAATTATGAATGATGAAGAATCCATTATTTTTTAAGAGGTAAATAAGTTCTTATGTTTTCTTATAATAGAATATGAAAAAAATTACCCTATGATGGTTTACAGTAGAATTATCACTTAAAGGTGAATTCTTATTTTAAGACATTAATTTATCTATGATAATTGGTGATGTGGTTTTAGTGTCTAATATTTATGATTTAAAATTTGGGTAATAATTTATGTAGATAATATAATAAGTTTAAATCCCCTATATATTGTTTCTAGATAGACTCTTTAGGATATTGATGTTTTTTTCTAGTTAATTGGGGTGATTATATTAAGTATAATAGAATAAGCATCACAAAGATTTATCATAATGAATAAAGATGAATAATTAATGAATCAATAAATCTATAAAATAGAGGTAAATCAATCAATAACTTTCTAAATAAAATGTATATACTATCATAACTATTCTATGTAATTATTAATTCTTTAACACTTTGATAAAATGATGGAATAATAGGAAAATGATATTAATGGAAAAAAATACTGGGAAAACATTAATAAATTTTCATAACAGCATGGAGATTTATATGAAATATAATGGATTATAATCAAATGAATAATATACATGGTTTATAAAATTAACAAGATAAAAAATGTATTCTCATTCAGCTAAATGAAGGCATCAGAAATGGATTTCTCAATCATCATACAAAGGTTTATGAATGATAGGATAGTGGTTTCTATACTAATACATTGGAAATAGTTTTCCAATATAGGTTATTAGAGATATGATTCTAGATAGAACCATAAAATAGATATTATTTTAAAAACAAATTATGGGATCATGGAACTAAGAAGTACCTATGAAGAAGTAAAATGTTGTGGATTAGGGATCACTATACCATATGTAGCATTAAAAAATGGAGAAGTTTCCATAAATAATTATCAAATTAATATTAAGTGATTTTAATTTTTTTTAATTACTATTTTATAAAGATTATATTTGTAAAATTATACTCTCCATTAATCATGAAAGAAAATATCATTCTTGATGTTTATATTTGAAAGTGTTTTTGATGATTTTGGATTTCAGATTTGAGGAGAGTTTATAGTATGATTTTGGAATTTTATCAATTCATATGTATGAAGGTGGTCAAATGAATGATGTATTGAGTTGGAAATTAAAATGTAGATAGCAATAAAATATTTTAAATTTCAAACTACTCTAATGAATTTTAGTGAAATACAACCTATAGAAATGGGGAAAGTGTTCTATGTAAATGTTTATCATATTTTGATTTATTTTATTTTTATTGATGAATTGATGTTTAAAACATGATTATTTAGAGTAATTATCTTTTGTTATGATGTATCAGAAAAAACGGTACCTGATGGAGTGGTATGAGATAGAGAAAAAGGTTTCGGAAAAGTATTAAGGTACAATAGTAAAGTAAAGGATAAAGAATTGAGGTACTAGGTGAAGGACGTATCGGGTGAATAGTATTAGATGATGTAATTGTATATGAATAGTTCTAGGTATATTGGGTTTTAATGAAAATTTATCAGATGAATTATTGATGAATCGGACAATTATGTACCCAATAAAGAAGTAACTAAAAAACCCATCAGTAAAAGGAAGTGATGAAGGGGTTTTATAAAAGAATCATATCCAATAAAAAAGGAAATAAAATATATGATAAATATTTCATACAATAGAGTTGGAAATGAACCCCACTACTTTTTTATTGATTGAGAAGAAGTTTTTGTTTACTATGTTTTATAATATAGGATCATGAGAATAATTTTTTCCTAGATAATAGGAATGTAAGATAAGTAGACTAAGAATAATGAATCTTTGTGACATGAAATAGAACTCACATCTTGTGAGGGTATTTCTTCATTCTCTAGTGAAATTAAAAAAAATAAGACTCTATGTACTAGATATATAAATGTCTATGAATGAGGTACTGTTGTAATAGGAATTCACCATTACAAGGAATTTTTTTTATAACCCCTCCTAATGTGTAGGGATCCACAAAAATGATCTATATTATTTTTAGAGAAAACCACTATTATTGGTTTCTCATTATAGTTAAGAATATATGTATTGGACACCATCATATATAGAAAGGAAGATATACCCTTATTGAGTATTGAACATTGTAAAAACTTCATGTTCTTCACATTATTAACATTCACCTTCATTTATATAAAAATAAAAGAGAAAATGATAATATATATCTTAAAATGTCTGAGTGTCCAAGAGATAAAGAGTAGAAATTTTTTAAAAAGTTCCCCACCACTAATTCACCCCAATTCTTAGTGTTGTGCATAAACTAAAGTGGTACTTTCAATTGGAATCAAAGAGTATTCCCATCTATTTTATTCTACACATTTATGTTATTAAAAATTAAATAATTGAGTTTCAATCATTATTTTCTATGAAATGTTGTTTTGTGATGAAGTATTTATATTATATTAGATATATGTTTTTAGAAAAAACCATGATGAAAAAAAATTAAAAGTTGATTTACATAAGTTATTCATATTAGGTAAAGAGGAAGAATGATGTTAATATTCTCCATGACTTCAAAATAAATAGTATATATCTTTCTAGGAATTTTATAAAAAGGTGTTACAAATTACCACCGAAGTGAATGAATTCATTCAAAACACAATGGTATCATGGTAAATTAGTCATTAAATATGTTAAAATTCATTCACAGTCATCGCCTATATTAATAACCAATAATAAGTACTAACGAAGTTGTATATTAAAATTCTACAGAAATATTAGCTATTAGATTAAAATAAATTCTATATCACATTCCAAGAGAAACACACCCTATTTTTCTATGGGGTTCTTAAAATTATTCAGGAAGAGATCACCTAGTTATATGGGATATTAATTAATATAGATAATGATCTATAATAAATGGTTCTATAATTTATAACAATCCAAAATCGGGTTGGATCCATTGAAAAAAGTACATATATTTAATTAGAGACCACAAAATATGAAAACAAATGGCCTAATAATGTTTTAAAGAATTACTGGGTCAAAAAGTAACTTTAATAGAAGACTCATTCACTGAAATAAAAACATTTATATATCATTAAAGTATAAGAATCTTAGATAGAATTAAAAATAAAGATAATTAATTAACATGACAAATTTTATCTAGAAATGAAAAAATTCAATAATGTGTAATTTGATATAATCCACAGTAATTGTTAAGAGAAGGTGATTATGATTTATGATCCAATGAAAAACTCCTGATTTAAGGATTTTAATATTGGTAGTAAAATTAGTCAAACTTGAAAACCCAAATATTGGGTCTTCATAATATAAATTTAAATTTTATTCTTTTCTATAATTTTCAATAATGGATTCTTATATTAACAAGACTCTAATATATGATTATAAGTTCATGAAATCATTTAATTATCTATTTGAAGTAGTTGTGAAGAAAGATTCACCATCCAAAACTTCTTATAATAATCTATCTAAATCAATATTCATTAATATGGTATTTTGAAAACAAATATTATACATAAAATAATGATAAATTATATGCGGACACCACCATTATTAGGATTCATAGAAATAGTATCTATCATCCTCCCCATTAAGATCTAAAAATGATATGAAGAAACCAAAAAAAACACCATGGAGATATTTATAGAAAATTTTGATAGTACATTTAACATATTCAAATATCAATATTTTTTGTTCAATCATGGTGTTGCAATATTTTCAGTAATTGTGAATTTGGTTGTTGGTATAATCCTTTATATGTTAATGGTCAATGAATTTCTATTCCAAGGGTGAAAAAACTAGATATGAAGGTCAAACATAAACATATAATGAAGAATCTATATACATCATTTTTTTATGCTTGAAAATATCTATGATGTACATGATAATACTAGTCATAATATTTATACATTTTTATCTAAAAAGAGAAGAAATATTATTGAAATTTAAGGATCTAGAAAATAGTGATTAAAGGAGAAGAATCCTAAGGAATGTCACATTTTAGTTTTCAATAGAGAACTATCCTAAGAAGATATCATGTTTGATAAATAAATGTACCATGGACATTGATTCCAAAAATTTGAAGAAGGGTTCTATATCCAAAAGAACTAACATAAAGAATGGTATACATAATAAGGCATATAGAGACTCTTGGAATAATACCAACAACCAAAAATATAAATTAGTTTTTTGGGAAGATATAAACAAGTAGATACATATGGATGGAAAAAATGGAATATGAAATAAAAAATAATATTTCATAGGAATATCTACAACTTTATATTATGATATCAACAAATTACATTCTGTGTAATGAAAATTTTTTGTTCTTGAATTATAACAAGGATAGACTCAATACTATTGATTTTTCTATAATATCTTCAGCACAAGAATATTATATAAATAATTTTAAGGTTGTATCACGTGAAAAACGTTCCTAAAATTAACTTAATTAGAGAACACATACACAAAATAAAATAAAATAAAGAAATAATATCCATACTACACAAATATAATATTTAATTATGATGTACTAACATGATTACTAATGATAATTGATCATCCATGTTGAGAAAAACATCACAACATTAGTGTTCACATTGAGAAAAAAGTATTCTCTTCCTTATTAAATCATCTATTTTTAGTTTTATTTGTGTTTATTATGTAGTGAATTGTTAGTGAATCATTGTCTCAAATGGTGAACTTGAGATTATTGATGGTTCAACAACATTGGAAATGATTCGTTAAAATAATCTATAATTATGGAATGACTCTTAAATTAATATAAAGAAATATTATGATAGGATCATAGTTGAGAAGGTGGAGTTGTTACTACCAATAAAAGATAAATAAGTATATTATATTCCACATTTTTTATCTTAATTGTTTAATTAATATGGTATATATTAAATAATGTCATCGTTGTAAAAAATGTAGAAATTTTCAAACCTAAAAAACTATATGTAAAATATATATTCTGATGTATTTTAAACATTGAGGTCCTGATTCATTTCTATTAAATAGATTCATTAATATGAGGATCTAGAAAAATATATCCTCATGGGGAATACAAGTTAATAATAATAAATAATTTTCTAATATTATTATTTCATGTTCATTTGATTATTTTGGAATGGGGTTGGTGGTATATCATATAAAAAGTAATAACTTTATTAATATAGGAACCTTGGTTAATAAAATAAATAACATCATAGAATGGGAAAAAATTAATAAGTCAATGAAATAATAAAAAAATAGAATTAAATTTTACGATGTATGTTATCCTAAAAATTTATACTTGATTGATTTTAACCTATTTGTAAAAGTAAATTATGGTAATATGGTTGAATTATTCTATATCATTTTCCATTGAAATTATTATGTTTATCTATAAATATAGTTTTCCAATACATGAAATAATTTTTTTTAAGTTATCATTTCATATGTTATAATGATCAATTGGTAAACGATAACATTATTATCTAACGGAAATCTTCTAGTTTTTTATATCATTCATGGATCATGTAGACATAAAGAAATATTAATAATGGAATATTTCATAAGAATTAATTAATATGCTTTTCCTATAAACCATATATTAAATCTCAATAATGGGAAGAGAAATATAAATTCATTTTTAATGAGAATGTCGAGGGAAATTAAGATAAATAGCCAGATATTGATATATTCATTTTAATGTATTTACAAAAAATAAATAGTGGGATATTGATTATACCGATAGTTCAAAAAAATCATACCAATTTTTTTAAATTAATTAATAAAAATTTAGTAATGTCAATATGTTTTAGATGAATTAAAGACGAAATTTTTTGGATGTTTTGTTGAGGTATCCATTATTTTTAGTGAAGAGTATATATTTTTGAGATTTTATGTTTATGGTAATGATGAATTCATTATTATAATGTTGAATAATTCAACCCTATTAAAAAATATATGAATAAGTCCTCTTGTTATGTTCTTGTGGATGAAGATATTGTTTTTTTATTTCAGTTTAATGATTTATAACTAATCTAAAAAATGAGAATGATTATTTAATGACATTTATGTACTAATTTTGATTAGAAAGATGATATAGATATCAAAAATTTGTGATTTACTATTTAGAGAAGAGTATTTTTTACCAATATTATGTAATTGAATCCTTCTTATGATTTTTATAAACATTGTATTTCATATGTAGAAGAATCTGACTAGTGGATCTAGGTGATCAGATGAAGTAAAATTAACATTGATAATTGGATAGAAGATAAGGAACAATGAATATTCTGTAGTGTTCACATGAAAATTTGATTGAGTATTCTTGAAAAATAATAACAATTGATTAATGGTGATTTGTTCCTCAATGATTAACAATCATAGAGTTTTGTGGAAATTATTCTCGTTGAATATTAGTATAAAATAACTCTTTAAAATAGAGGCACATAAGGTAATTCTGTGATGATATCATGATACAAAACATCCTGTATCTTTTAGGAAATTTCTAATTCAATAAAAAATTGATCACATGAATAATTGAAGAAATGTTAGGCTTCTTGTTGAAGTTTACCAGAAAACCATTACCAGAATAAGATATATATTTATTCTACTGGATTAACATCATATGTCTATTAGATAGAGTTTCTTAGAGGGATTGAACAAGGAAACATTTGTGATTCCACCAAAAAAAGTCATCCAAAGTAGTGTTCTTCATCGTCAAACTGGGGATTTTATGAAATTTTATAAATACATGGTTTCTTATTGATCAGATAGAGTTTAATTTGAGAAGATGTCAAATAGATTTTCTCCATTGATTTCATTAGATAGATTATTATGTATTGATCTATCAATCATATAATGTTGGTTGATCAATTTTGAGTTCATCAGAAAATGAAATTCCAATCATGTAACACTAGAATGATGGTAATGAATGTTTACACAAAATGAGAAATTACTTGATATAGACTTTAATATGATAATTTATAATAAAAATAATTTAGGATATTTAATATGACTTTTGTATTGTCCTCTATTTTTATGATGATAGTATAAAAATTAAACTACCCAATAATGATGTATGAGGGATTGTGATTAAATCCAAGACATAAGGATGTTTTTCCTAGATATTGAAACTAATATTTAAATAAATTAATTATGAAATTTTTTGGATCTTTTATTTGTTGATATTTTAATGTAATCAAATGTAGCATAATTTGTGAGGGAAAATAAAAGGTGAAGTGAGAAATTTGAGTTTTTATTTTATGATCCTCCAATGAATTTCATATACAAACTATTTATATAAAGGGGAGTATGTCTGTATAGTATATGTTAGTTTATTTGTTTTATATGTTGTTATTATTTTTTTAATTGATGTGGTAATGTGACATGCCAAATATAGATAACACAATAATTATTTTTTGTTTCGATGTATTCGACATATTGGGATCAAGGGGAGAGGTACCAGATAGATCAAAATGTACAATATATATAAATAAGGGACTATATGATTCAGAAAGATATCAAATAAATATATAAATTAACATAAATGAATTTATTTATTTACTAGTATTTTATAATGATATTCTTGTTGAGAAGTATCATATTGAAATGTTTCGAATGAATTGGTATTGGAAAGATCAGGGAAGAATCTAATAAATAGTTATCATATGAAAAGGTTACAAGATTAATAGGTTTTACATTGATGTAAATATGAATTTATTGGGAGTATTGTAGCAGTTTTTGAGAATAAGAAAGGCTGAATTATTACAGCAGTGTAGTAAAGAAATAATTCTATATTGTTTCTATAAATGGAAAGAAGGCCTTGTACAAAATGTTTCAAAAATAGTTGATGTTGGTTTTCTTTCATGTTTTTTTTCAACTAAGAGAAGTGTAACAATGATAAAGAAGAACTACTATGTTCAGTTTATGTCACATATAGTTGATAAATTTTATTATGTTTTAATGAATGTGAAGTATTTGAAGAGTTTCATCACAGATAGTATAATGGTTCAATAATGGGATATAGTTTGACTAATAATTCTCCTTTCCATGGGAATTATCATTGACTTATATACAACCTCTCAATGTATAGGGATCCAAACACATTCAATGGAATATTTATAAGGAAACCCTCATTAATTTCTATATCATTATATTTTATAATCTGGAAAGTGGACACCACTACATGCAGTAATTTCTAACTACTATTATTATGTAGTGATCCTTGTAAAAATATCATGTGTCATCCATTAATAACAATTCAATATATTCAAAAGTGAGAGTAAATATATAATTATAATCAATATCCTAATACTACTAAGATTTAAAGGGATAAAAATGTAGAAGTTTTTAAAAATGTAACTAACACTAACCCCCTCTCCCCTTAGTGTAGAGAATGATCTCATGTGTTTCTCACATAGTGACTACATATATAGATGAAAGAAAAATGATGGAAAAATATATGGATTAATTGAGAAAAAATATAATCCCTACATGCAATGACCTCATAGAAACATGATTTTAGTCAAATAATTTCATAATGGCATCCAACCTTATTTCATGGAAGGTCTTACGGACATGAATTAAATCAATAAGATATACATATATTAACAATTTATTCTCATTAATGGATTTGAAAACACCAGACCACTCTACTAACATTCATACCAATGACTCTTCGGAAATTCCCTAGGGTTGCCTACCATTTAAAATTTATCCAACAATAATTCAACACAAGTGGGAGCAGGTAATGTAGGAAGTATAATGGTAAACCCATCATGTAGATAAAGTCAGGAAAGATGTTTACTAACACTGAATTCTTATATTTTACACTTCAATAAGGGTTTATTATTCTTCCAAAGTTTTTAATAATCATACATGATACAAACACCATAATAAACAAGGATAGGTATTCTTCCGTTATAAAATCTAATAGTAGCGAGGGTTCCTATAAAATACCAATTAAGAGAACATTGAGCCTTTATTGTAATAATTTTTACATCTTCCTTAGATTGGAAGAAATAAATTTAGTTATCACATACCAAACTATTAAATTCTATATTTTCATTAAAATGGACTATGGGGATGTCCCACAACGGATAAATTCAATATTAAAATCACCCTATGTTTACATGGAGGGGTTGAATCAATGCATTGTAACCCCATAAAAAATCAACAGGTGTATAGTGGTCCCGATCTCAACACCAAACCACTTCAAGACTGTCTCATCAGAGAATTTATATTCACACATTCCATATCATTGATATATGGATTCCTAAATCCAACACCTAGAAAAAATCATTTTTATTGATTCCTATTAGGAATCCTATTCATTTCACTCATAATAACCAGTCCTTGAGGATATTTCTATTATTAGAAATATCTAAAATCACTTCATGTTTTTATTTCCATTTTCCCTTTATGGTATAAAATAAATTTTACTTAAAATTTATGAATATAAACCATTGAAATAATTTCTAAAATCTATTCAAAAATTATCAATAGATTCCCTAGACTAAATTTAATTATCTAAAATTGAATAAATGTTATATATATAGTACTCCCATTGATGAATACCAAAAATTGGTATCCTAGGTAAAGGGATGTCATTCCTCAAAAAGAAATTGGATCTAATTTCCTAGTATGAATTTTCATGTCAAAAAAAATAACATGGAATAAATATTGGGATGTTTAAAAGATGCAATAGGTATTCTATAAGTAATTAACGTTTTTCTAGTAATCCTCCAAAATTATATTTATTAGGGAATATATAATCAAAAAATTAAATAGACATGATATATTTCAATAACATTACATGGACCTAAAAAAAGTATTCATAGTCAATATGGGCCCATTTTTATATAACAAGGTTAGTTTACATACTTTAATAAAAATATAGTAAGATAAATATTTACCAAGGGAAGATCGTCATCCATTCAAGGACAACATATTAGTTTTGAATAGTCATTATTTCATGTTATTGCATACAATTTCCATTGGTTGACATATTTCATCACCACAAGAAAACGATTGACATATGGTGGTGTAAATTCTAGATACTAAAACCCTTATTGAATATACATTTACCTATAAATCTCCGGAATATAATTGAATTATTATTCATCACCAATCTATTCTATTAGTTAAATTTCTATACATGGAATTCCAAAATCCATGAGAATATCCACTTAGTTCTATAATTATTAAAAAAATTAGAATAGTGATTTACTAGGCCATAATGAATCTCATTGATGGAAATGATATCTATGTTTTGTATTATACCTACCAACTAGAGGAATGTTTTTTATTAATGAAAGGTTACCCATAACTCGATCATTTATTTCTTCATGGTTTGGATGTGGTCTCCCCATTTTCAATGGTTAAAATGTTACCACCGGTATCCATTTCCCAATAAATCAATGTTATATATTCATGCATCATAACCATTTTAAATTATTGATTATGAAATAATATTTTTCTACAATTTAAAATGTAGGTTCTCATTTTATATAAATAATATATTCTCGGTGTTGAGTTACACCCCTTGGAAACCAAAATTCTTTTTGTCATGAAACTCTTCTTGGAAACCCATTATCCTTGAGATGATATTATCCACATAGAAAAGTACAGTTGGGTATGTGGTCCTAATGGTATAATTAGAATAGTCAATAATATTTTCTCTCCATGATTTTTTCATAAAATATAATATGGTATGTCTATGATATTAGATTCTTTCTTCCCCTTTCACTTGGTTTCATGTCTACTATTGGGTTTATCAATCATGTTGGGATAATTTTTCCCATATCATTGGATATTTCACCTCATAATTTTTTATCATCGTATGACTATGTAAATCATCAAATATGGGTAAAATCATCAAGACCTCAATCCACATTCATAAATGGATAGAATTTCAAGAACATAGAATACAAATTAAATAGACACATAGGCTTTTATGATAAAAAACATAATGGGTAGCATCTAAAAAATTAATGTCACCTCCTATGAAGCCATTACCTTGCATGGATTTGGAAAAATATAGAGAATAAAATAGAGAATGTAGACTAATTTAGAGACAAAAACATAGAACTACAAAAATCTAATGTAATCTCATAGGACATAATAGTCTAGAAAATGATAGATCATATCTTATTTCCCCCCATGCATGTGAGTATAAATTATTCAATGTGTACATTTTCATCTATAAAAAAGAAAAACATTTCACATTGAGAAATACCACCAACATAGATGATCATGTACTTAGGAAATTTCATGTTATAAATCATCTAAATATTATTATGTAGAATATTCAGAAACCAGAAAATAACGGTGCTCAAACCCTACTAAAATATCATTTTCTCCATGAACCAACTTTATTCCCTTGATGTCTATATCATCATCACGAAAATTTAATGAGTCAAGATTCTTCTCTTAGAGTCCCAAAAATCAAATGTTTATCCTCTTGGTTCTCCCATTCATTAAAACTAGAAATATGATGACTACTTGATATGAATATAATCGAATTTATGGTAATGAATTTTTTTTGACCTACTAGGCCCCCAAAAAATATAATTTCTTTTTGAGTCAGAAGAAATATCTCCTTAAACCTATGAATTATTTTATTGATAGTTTTAGGTTGTCACCTCCGTTGAAAATTATTGACCTATTATCACTTTTATGCATCTCCTAGTGAATCGTGTATTTCTATGTTTTTTATTTTCATATTCTATAATCCAAAATTTTACTTAATCTAAAATAATCACAGTGTTACACATCACAATATCACACCCATAATCAATTAATGATTATGGGATCCTATTCAAATAAAATTCGTAATATGTATATAAATTTCTTATGAGAAAAAAATTCAATCATTTTAGGTACTTCTCTTATATTCATAAATTCATTGAGTCCAAATTCACTATATGGTGACCTAAATACCATGAGTTTATATAATAACCTTGGAAGCCCTAAATCCTTGATTTTTTCTTTAAATGAAGGAAAATTTATATTAGCTTCATTTTCCTATATTCATAACCATAAACTACATGATTGAATGGTCTACTCTAGGTTACCATAAATGAATTAGATTTTTCTATTCTATGTGACGTATGTATTTTATGTAAGATAAGTATTTAAATAATAGTTCTTACTATATGTTTTTACTAGTTCACATATAGTACTTGACAATAACCTTATATAAGTGAAAACATATTCTATTTTCTTTTTTTAATTATTTTAATCAATAAGAAAACTAATTTATAAGACTTGAATGTGTCTTGGTTCCTGTTCATTTCACATACATAGTGTTTTCCAAACCACTAATCTTGGACTCATTTGTAATACATGACTTCCACCATATCCATGGAGTTAATAACATTACCAACTCGTAATATTTTTTTTAAAATCTAAATACACTATGAGGTCATAAAAAATATCATATATACTATCATGGTTATAACCATGGATATTCTTTCAATCTTAATCTCATACCATAATTAAAATTAATCCTTTATAAACTATGTGTACCTTGATTCATATTCCCTTATGACATGAAGTGAAATCCATATCTCATATATTTTATGACAATTTAAATTCCATTATCGTTTTATTAACACAAATAACCTTTTATTGGATCCTACCACATAAGGTGTGGGTTTTTACATTAAACCAATCATAGTATACCAAAATCCTTGAGAATATTATTAAATTTAGAGGTACAACCACCTAGGGATAAGAATATATTATCTTTGGAAAAATTACTGATTAGGGATTCTTCTATATGTTATTAGAATTATTGGAGTCAATTTCATCCTCTTGAAGATTCAGAATCCATGAATTATCATTCTCAAATTTTTACTAATAATCCATGATTTGGGATCCCTCTCTTAGTGAACGTTCTATCATTGATGAGTCAACATCAAAAGCTTACAGAATTTCTAATTATTTCTAAAATATTCCTAATAATACATAATAATTATATTACAATCATTCAAAATATATCAAATTTAAATTGATAGGGAATTTTTCTAGTATCAAGAAATGGGTGATAGAAACATTTCTAGGGAATCCATGACCCATTCATAACTAAGATAAGAAAATTAATGTGTAGGAAGAAAATTTATATCTATGAAAAATGGAGAAACAAATGGAATATATATGATACGAATGATTTCTAACTAAATGATTGATGTATACTCCTCAAAAATGAATCTTAATTTTGTGACATGGTTGTGAGAAATTACAACTCGGAGTAGTCCATGTATGTCATCAGTTTCTAATGAAATTTTTTTAAAACATCAAAACGTATTTAAATGATTAATTTAGGAAATTTGTTTCCTTGAAAATACTTTTTAATGGATGAACCTGTTGTTATTGTAATATTTCATTTAACAGTCTTTGATTTGACTACGTATGGATCTAAAATGGAATTACAGATCAAATGATAAGACCATTTTATTATGGTATTCATTTTAGAATAAAGGAAAATATATAGTGAATAAATCACATACTAAATAAATAAAATAAATTAATGAATAAAAATACACGCCTCTATAATGTAATAGATGTATTACATTGGGGTAATATAACAGTGGTCTATATTGAATATATTTTTAACATCAAGGAATTAGTCTTTCTTTGCCACATAATAAGTATACATAAGGAAATCCTTTGCAATGTAATAGATGTAATTCTTCAAGACTAAAAAATATCATCATGGTGGGGATCCTTTTGAAGCAAAATATTTGACATACATCATGGAAATAATGAATTCTTATGTAATGACATTGTTTGAAACTATAATGTATGAATCAGATGAAACATAATTATTCCTTTATGATAGTGGTTTCAGGGAGTTTAGGGGATGTCATTACAAGACTCAGTTATAAAGGTGTGAAGCATTCATTGATGAATGAGTATTAGAAGAAAATAATTTTAGTGTTCTTTCATCTATAAAACAAATTACATTGGATAAATAACTTAATTAAATATGTTTTTAATTTATGATAAGTATAATTGGAAACACTATAATATATGTTGGAGAGGGGGGAAAGGAATCACTAAATATATTTTAGTTAATATGTTTCATTAAAAATAGATTCCTGAGACTCCACCAAAAATTAAATTAAGAAGGATTCCAATGGGGTTCCTTCATATAGTTTCATTAACATAACTACTTCACAAACAATATCCTTTAAACCAGATTGGTATTAGAGAACTATATACAATAATATAAAACAACAATATAATGTGACAATTTCTCTTTTTTATGTTTCTTTTATAATATATCCAATAGAAAAATTCCACATAATATTTCACCAAGGATATCCCACAACACGAAACATTCCTTAGGTAGTTGTTTGTGTATCATTTTGCAGAAAACTATCCATTCACATGAATAAAATAATTCCCAAAACTCTATAAACATATATAATGTGTTGCACATTATTAAAATTCCACCACTACATATGATCATGTGCAGTGTAATCCATTCCAAAAAATATTTCTCATATGGAAATATTATAAGTAATCCTTACATCAATTCATTGAATATAGATAAATTTCATGATTTCTTCATGTCTCTTATTTTGAGATTCTTCTCTATGTGTCCTTATATACCTCGTGATGGGATTCACCTCTTGGTTTCCTTATATTCCTCAAGTCAATATTATCCTCTTAATTTCTTTAATTTATATTTATTGAGATATTCATATTGGATTCATCAAATTCCATGGATTCCTTATATTGATTGAGTCAAAATTATTTTTTCATTTCCATGAATACCTTAATTAATGATCCTACTCATAAATTGACAAATATATTTTCAAATTTCACATAATATTGAACCAATAAGAAATCATAACTCATAAATATGAACCTATAAAATCCATTTCTTTGTAAATTTAACATTTTAGTCCTAGATAGTTGTCATTAAATAGTATAAGATATTATATATTGTATTATCTCAAATAGGTAGGAATAATCCCATGATATATGACCATAAAAAGATGCATCAATATGTCCAGAATAATTTTTTTAAAAGGAAACATTATGTTCCTTGATATATGACATTAAAATGTACATTTATTATTGTTATGTGAAACTAAAAATCAGGATTTATAATTCCCATTATAGGGGTATATAGGAAGCCACATTCATGGGCTCAAACCCAGCTCTCAAACATCTCCCTCCACCTTTTGTAGGATCCCAATGCTTCCTACAATTGTGATGAACTCCATAATTCACAATGATATGCCTCAAAACATTAGATTGACTGAAAACATTAATCTAATGATAAAATATATAATCTATACATTAAACATCCTCTTAAATTCACGTTTTCAAACAATAAATGTCATAATTTTAGACCATAATTGTCCTGGGAATGATTTAAGAAGATTTGTTAAATCTATAAGACATACCTAGAATAGAAATAAGATGTAGTAAAGGATTATCCAAACTACCATCCTCCAAAAAATGACACTATTCTATGTCACTTGTGTATACATGATATTTTCTACCTTTGGAAATAATTTCTATAACGACTCATGGAAATTTTCCTAGGAGTTTTAATGAATACAATCTCTAAGTGGAAAGTTATAGTAACTATATATAATATATGATACTTTAACAGGATTATAATCTATTAGATGAATATATTTTAAGGAACCTAATGTAATGGAATATGACTTTTCATGAAGGATTAATATTTTTATTATATAGTTAAATTTTTTCTATTTCAATTATGATTAAAATTGTTTAATTTGGGGTTGAAATTTTTATTGAATCATATTTTTTTTATTTTGTATTTCATTCAACAATGTAGTGTTTGGGGATGAGGATAACCATTTATTAGTTATAAATAATAATTTTTAACATGGTTTTATAATGGTAGAACTTCGGAATAAAGACTATAGAGTCTAAATATATGTTTAGTCATTTAATAACTAAAAATGGCTTCCATAGGTATTTATTAATGTGTAAACTGTGTATAGTGTGTTATGATCTAATTTTTGAAATCTGTATGATAAAATGGATAAAATTCCACAAATATTTTTATAGATAAAATCAGTTTTTATAATTCCAGATTATATAACCATGAATCATAATCAATCGGATAAAATATAATATGAAACATAATTATTTATAAAAAAAATATTAATAGTAAAATCATAATATTAAATCATTTTTTTATTAAAATGTGTTTCTTTTAAGATATTGATCATTTTCATCAAGTATTGGAAACAAGATATTATTATATAAATGTCCCACTATTATATATTTGTTCATCACTTCTAAATAGTTCATCAATACTTTAGTTGTTAGGATCTTCCTTTATCAAGAATAAAATAAGGTAAGTATGTTTTGTTAGATTATACCATCGGTTAGTAGAGATTCTATTATACTATTATTTTATCCATTTTTAACATTTTTTAGTTCCACCATTTACCTCATAATAATAAAAAAATTATTTTCATATCGATCAATTATATCATGTTATAGGTTGTAATTGAAATATTACTTAGATATATGGGTGTAATATTTTTTATGATTCCAGAATGAAATTTTCACTTGATGTATTGGAACCAATCAGGTTATGGGTATCTATAAATTAATGGATTTAATGGTAATTTCTATTCAATCCTTGGAAAATTTTATTCTATAGATGGATCATTATTCCGATCAACATTATGCCTTGTTATTTACAGTAAATTAATGTAAAATTATATTATAGTAATGATTAGTACCCTTGGGATTGGGGAAAGATGATAAAAATAAATTAATTATCCATGTTTAACCATGATTAGTGGATTTATATGATTTTTTTCTTTAATTAAGGTATTTATGTGATTTTCCAAATAATGTTTTGGGATAGATTTCAAATAGATTTTTGAGGGATCGTTGATTATTTTAATTATTTAAAAGTATTTTTGATATATTACTAGAGGTAGGGATAGAATTGGTAGACATATATAAGGGTATTCAGTTAGAGGAAATAAAATTTTAATAAACCAGAAAATTTATTAAAATGGATTTGGTAGGTGATTTCCTGGTTGAGTGATCTATATACATCCATTAAATTGATATCATATTGAATTGATCTATGATTGACGAACATTATTGAAGGTTGTACATGGTAATGTTATGTCAAAGATATGATGTATGGTTTTCTTAAAGGGACAGTGGTTACAAATTAGAAAACGAGTGCATCAATGGATGATTGGAATTTATATTCATGTAATGATATTGTGTCTAGTTCATAAAATATTGAGGGTTACAAAGGGTCTGATGTGTTGTTTGAGGATAGATTTCATCATATATAGGACAACAATATTACAATGTGACCAATGGATTGTTGATGATTTGTGATCTTTAATGTTATTTTTCTTATAATGAATCTCCTGTTTTTTTAATCCTTAATTTCTATGTTATGTATGATCAACCAGCTAATGCGATCCATGCTGGATAAGTTACATCTTGTCTCTATTGTAAGTTGAAATAGGGAAGATATGTTATATCACATCACCTAAATTATGTCAACTGAGTGGGAAATATTTAACAAAAGGTTATAAGTTATGTTATATAATAACAATATTTTAACTCATTTCTCTTTACTACAATGATACAGTATATATTTCTTATATTATTACCCCTTGACATGTTATGAAACGTGATAGATCTGTTATAAGAAAAAAAATTGATATAATAAATCACATATCTATGTTACTATCATTAAAGTTTTCTACTATAAACCATAATGTAATGGATGTGAATATGATAGGGTCCCATTAATTAGAAATTTAATAGGCCACATGTTGGGGACTATCATCGAGGGTATATAAACACCCACACATCATCCATTTTATAGATCAGTTACAATATATATGTGTGTGTGTGTAAATTTATGTATTTATATATTAATTTATTAATTTATCTTTAGGATTTTTTAAAATTCTATATGTATTCTAACTAATTTAAAAATTAAAATGATAAACTCTATAAAATCAGAAAAATATAATAATTAAAGAAAATATGTCATCATAGAATTTTATATCTAACAAATAGTTAATAACTTGTTTATAATGTAGAAAAGAATTAACTAATAATCTAAATAAATTTTATGTACTTTTATAATATTATTTTGAAATTAATAAATTATTTATACCATATTTGTAAGAAAAAATAAAACAAGTCCTCATGTAATGGGATTTTACATAATTTGTCTCTAGCATGGGTTGGAATTTATAAATCATAAAATTTATACATTAATTATTTTGGTCATGAAGAACAGATTTTATTACACCAATTTTATAATATTTAATATGTATTAATACCCAATAACACATTTATGTTTATTCAAGCATTGTATGAGGACTATCTCACTTCTATTTGAAACCATGCATTTTCTCAATTTTATTAGAAATATTTATTGCAACCACTAATCCACTTATTATTTTATATTATAACTATTATTTAATTATTATTCACATTTTATTATCATGTATAGTATATGTATTCCATATCTATTACTATTTTTATAATTTTTTTAGGAAATCTTTCGAAATCATCTCATGAATTCTTGACATTTCTATTTTGGGTTTTATTTTCCTTATAAGAGATATCTCACTAATATGTATCTTCTAATAAATTTGTCTCTAACTAAATGGTTACATAAGAATTCTATGTTTTACCTCATGATTAATTTCATCTTATTATAGTATCTATATTAATTTGTATGATATGAAAAGAATTATGATATTATATCAAATTTATTTTTCATTTCATCAATGCATGTCCTTGTAATTAATAAGTATTTATATGTAGCTATTAAAAATATAATTTTAAATTTGGAAATAATGATTTTTGAGAAAATTATAATGAAATGTATATAAATATAATTATGAATACCTTAAATACATTGGTAAAAATTATAACTCTTGAGATACTTATACATATACAGAAGCAATGAAATTTGTTTACAATAATACAGATGGACGACGTATGTGTAACTTATTAAATTATGTAATGATGTCTTGGAAATCTGATTTGAATTTTTTTATGATATTTAATTACAATACTTTTTCAAAACCACATCTATTATTTATATGTCCATAATATTATGTCCATGCCTCTACTGATCGCAACCCTGTGAAAAAATGACCCCCAGAAAAACCACCAACCAGATCTGGAACACCTTACAATTGCATCATTTGGCCCGAACACGTACCATTCATCCGCCTATTTCTGTTAACCCAAAAGTCCCTGGGTTCAGGTTTCCATAGATAATGTCCTCGCTAAAACCTCCAATGAGACTAGAACTACCCATCTCCACCCTCAACATGACCAAAGGCCACCTTCCGACTAGATCTGTTCGGAACAAATTAGGGAATGAACCCACCGATCCAGGATCACCCTGTCACGTCGCATCACTCGCCACCAAGGTCCACCAATGTCACCCGACACATGACGCCCAAGGGTCAAAACCCAAAAATACGTGACAACTCTCCAAAGGTTATGAATAATAACTCAGAATATATTATAAATCCAATTTTGGCTTTGATTGGGAAATTAACAGTTTTGATCTTACATAAAAAATGTATATTGTAATTTATTTTATACTTTGATTATCTTATTGAAAAAAATAGGTCAAATCGATGAAAAATATATATACTACCCATAATTTTTTAGATAAGTAAAAGATTACTCTATATGTTTAACATTTTGAAATATAAATCAATAATATGTAAAAATTGATCAAGAATACCAATCCAAATAATGATATTGAATCATTTTTGTAAGAATACATCATGAAAATTATTAATAATTACTATTTTTGTTATATTATATATACCAAAAAGGAGAGACATTTTTTATATAATAAGGAAAGGTATAATGATTTTGTGGTAACTTGTAAGTTAAATATCCAGAAACCAATGTACACATCATGTTTTCCACTTAACAACAACCGATGAATACATATATTATTTTATCGTTAAAAATACATAGAAGAATATATTAAGATATCTATAATTAAATGTTTTACAAATATCAAATTATATTTTTCATTAAAGTGTACATGGAGTTTAGAGAATGTCCATTGATAATGTGATAGGAAATAATTGATAAATTTTATTAACAAGGTTCAAATGAATATTGACACAGATGCCTAAATAGTAAACCACACACATGTCAATGGTATGGAAAGAATATCCCAAAAAAATCCCTAAGGTTAATTTGAAATACTTTAGGGGTGGAAAATTAGGAAATTATGTATAATTGTGACACCTTGAAAGTGACTAACATGTTGTATTTTTTTGTCGCTATTTCATTTTTTCATATAGTTACCGAGAGGTGGATGATGAAAACTAAAATTTTAATAGAAAATGTGTAGGGTTAATTTTTAGGACACCGTTATTAGTAAATGTGTGATAAACAATGTGAGTTAGTAGTGAGGTCATATAGAGAAATTTTTCTTGGTCTCCATTGGTTTTTTTACACCGTGTTCACTTAAGAGAAAAAAAATGTAACTTATTTTGTGATGAAAAAGAGAGATCCACAATTTTTGTATGGTGTTTCATATTTTATAGAAAAATCATGCATTCTTCTAAATAAAAAACTATGAATATCCCAAAATTAATTTGATGAATTATAAACCCATTTTCCCTCACTTCCTCCAACATTAAAACTAAGATCCCCTCAATCATGGCACTCTATTTACACTTGATTTATTTTTTTATCACATCATGGATTTGGTTGTCCCCCTCAAGGAAACTATTTTTCTTCTTTTTTCCCCCTTATGATTTCCTCTAAACTCATGTTCATCCATTTTTTATACCATACCTCAAACCCTAATATTATTAGTTTTCTGAATATAGTGTATAGGGTGTGGCATTGATGAGTTTTAGGTATGCTTAATTAGTATTTAAATGATTATTTTCCATCAATCCATATTATAATTTATGAAGGAAATGAAACTTCACCACTTTTGATGTTGGTGTCTCTATTTATCTAGATAATTATTTTAGCATAAACATTCTAATCATTTTTATCCTATGGTTTTTTATGTATTTACCTTGGAGACAAAAAAATGGTTCCCCAAGCTGATTCACAACATGGCTTCAGGCATTCCTCCCCATATATGAGATTCTACTGACTAAAAGTGAGGGTATAATGTAGGTATATTGGGTTTCTTATACAATCATGTTAAGAGTAGAAGATTATTTTAAATTATATTAAATAGATAAAGAAAAAAATACAATGAGAAGTATGGTAATGTTAATAACAAATAACCGAATGAAATTAGTGAATCAATATCAATTCATGATCATGATGAATCATAATACACATAAGTAAAACAATATAAAAGGTATAATAAATAAATAAATAATACACAAACTCTAGGGGCTCATCCAGAGTACATTCCCAACTACTACTCCCAAGGTCTCATATCCATCCCTAGTCCAAATGAAATAAAAATACCATATAGAAGAGTATATATCCAAAACTGCAACCAATGGATTTTTTTGTACAAAATGGAATAATAGTTATGTTGTGATATAAACTCAGTGGTAACCACCATAATAGTCTAATTCATATGTAGTATATGACTATAAAATTGAATAGTATGTTGGTATAATATTAAAGTGAAGTAATGCAAATTACAAAATCATAATACATGTTTATATTAGGTTCCATAAGGATGCATGGTGTCCCTTTCCTCTTTCTTCCAAAGTCATAATTTCCCTATATATTTCATCATGTATGTATATATATAAACATATATATTCAATGATATATAGGAAATGAAGAGAACCAGAGGTGTAAGATTAAATAATTCACATATGATAATAATAATTGAAAGATATATGTCTCGTTATTTAATTTTTAGTATGATCCAATGTATTTGGATAGGGTATATAGAACGACCTTCCCAAACATCCCGTAAATTGATGTCAAAAATCATGTCCAACATCCTCATCATGGGGAGTGAAACATTATATCCAACCACCAAAATGGAAACAATACTGAATGTCTAAAATCCCCAAAAGAAATATGGGTTTGAAACGTCATATAAAAAAACCCAAACTGAGGTCTCTCAATAATAACAATATATAAGGTAGTCTACTTGAACTATGACCCTTTAACAGTGGTGTTCTATAAAGTGGAAACCATTATTTTACAAGGAGTGTTATAATCCAAACTAACCAACCTGGTAAATGTATATGTATTTTTTGTCGATGTTTCTCTCAAGGTATAATATAATTATTTTATTCTTTTATATCATTAATGGATTTACTATATTGAAATCAAAGGTCTACACAAGAATTAATACATTAATGTTTAAAAAGTTATCATTTAAAATTATAAAGAAGGCTGTGATAAAATTTCATGCCGAAATTGATAATATTAATAATGATTATATCATTTTTATTTTACTTATTAGGATTTAAAATATAATTTGAAGTATAAATTCCATAATAAAATTCATCATAATTGATTTAACTTGTGTGATGATTCAAGCATTACATTTTACAAACTGTACTGAAAGGGTAAATTCTTACCTCAAACATCCCACTCAATTATAATAAGAAATTTATTTTATGTAAGATATATATAAAATAATAAAAATAATTATCAAAAGCTAAGTTTTTCATCCACAACATGTATATCTCATTTAATTACATTTATCCAAATCATTTTATGATAATTAAGTAAAAATTCCTCAAAGGTTTATTTTAATTCAAATTATACATAATAAAGAAATATATGAGACACATGCCATGGGGTGATTCATGTGATTATAGATAAACTCCATTTCTGAAATTTAGTTCATAAAGACTAAATAATTTATGAAATTAGTATTTACTTATTTACTCTCATGATTTAAAATAAAGACATTAAAAGTCCAACAAGCCAAAAAATAGTGTATATCCTAAATATAATAGAGTTAAATGAATTTCTATAAACATCCTACATCATTATTATGTATCATAAAATTTATATTATTATGAATTCATTCGTTCAATAAATAGAGAACATAGACAAATCAACAATCACCATGAAAATAGAGCATATGATCTAGCACAACGATTACAGAAAAAACTAGAAGTGAAACAAGTAAAAGAGAAAACAATAGTTGTAGGAAAAATTATTTATTTCCTATTCATATGACAGAGTTTCATTAATACAAACAACGGTGTAAATATAACCATGTAATTGGGAGTAAGGGGATTATTTTCAAGGGACATTTTTAGTGAAATGAGGGTGGAAATAGTGTAAAACCCCATTTTAACAAGGTGTGTGGTTTGTTGTCGACAAACCATTTGGTGATAATTTCCAAGAACACCTATACCCTACATGGTTTCAACACAGAGTTAAGAAAACCATTCCGTAATCATTAATCATCCATATTCGTGCTTATACAATGTTAAACTGTTTCCCTTAGGGTGTAATATGATTTCCACAAATTGTTCCCCAAAAAAACATTCATTATGGTTTGGGTCACACTGTTGGGTCTGCACAATTATCCCTAACTATGCATGAAACGTATGATCTGGTCTATTCTCTTCAGATATATTATTTCAATACTCATAACTTATAAACCTAATATAATGTCATGTTGTGGTTTTATTGAAATAATCCCCACCCTAAAACAACACTTTATGGTGTTCCAACTATTACAATTATTTTTATAGCTCTTTTTAAACATGGACCATCCAAAAAGTGAAAAGATCAATTTCTCATCGAAGTTAAAAATAGTCATCGATATGTACTCCCAAGAATCACTACGATTATGAGGAAAAGAGATTAGGAAATTGGGCCCACATATCTGAAAATATTTACCAAGAGTCACCCTAAACATTACTATGAATCTGCAAAGCATGTAAAAAATGGAACATTCTTACATACCATTGTATTCCTATTAAAGAGGAAATAGGCATGTGAGCATTCCGACCCTCTCCATAATCTCAAATGACCCAACATTCCTAGGTTAAAGCTTATAATGTATTTGAATCTGATGGTGAACCAACCTTAGAGACACCTGAAGAAACACATGATCATACACCATAAACTCAAGCGTTCAGAGATGTTAATCGGTAGACAACTTCAAACTACTATGAGTCGTAGCCATATGTTTCTAAATCAAATGATCTAGTTCCAAAGTCTCATGAACGAGATTCATTCCCAACAACATTAATTTCCCAACCCCCCCCCCCAACTGAGATCTACAAAGTCAATCATATATCTCATGACATGGTTCTATATGAATCATATATTAGTAACTATTATTCTAGGAAACTCAATAATTTCTAGATTATTTTCACATGATCCACCAAATTATTAGACACAAGCCCTCAATATATCATCTAGTTCATGAATAGTATTCTCCAATTGACTATCCATTTATGGTGGAATGTCATACTCACAAATACCTAGGTAACAAGTGCTATCTATAACCTCTAATAAAAACATGAAGTAAAATATAGATCATGATCCAAAAAAATAGTCCACCAAACCCTATGTAACAGAACTCTATCAAGGACATACAATTCACCTAATTGATCCACACTTAATCTCTCTCTAATTGGATTGAAATGAGACACCATAAAAATTGAAATCTACCTAGATCACATCATTATTCTGAGGAATAGCCATAAAAATTACCACGAAATACAGTACCGCGTCATACCATTTCCATTCCACAATGGGAAATGGTGGCAAAAACCATCATGAAACTAATTTTCAGCCTTGACCTACTAGATGGTAAGGAATCACTCTGTAAAACCTTTAACCTCTTTCTTCATCTTGGTCCACCAAATATTTCTATGAATATAATGATACATTTTTTTTCAAACGATGATACACTAAACACTTTTTTTAATTAAAATAGTATACCAAATATTATTTATAACATATTGGCATGGAAACACATCCACAAACATAAATGACCCAAATATCATTAACGGTTCCACTAGAACGTGACTCCCCAGCATTAAGAATTTACTTAACATAAAAACATTCCAGACCCTCAAAATATCTCTCCTTAATATGGCACCAAAGCATGGACTCTACTACAAAGGATGAAAGGGTCATTTGTTATTGGACATTTCGTTCATCCATTTACATCTTAAAAAACAATCCCACCATCCTACACTCAAAAGAATATTATTGAATATCATGATTTGGAGTCATCCGACTCATAGAATCTTCAACACTCTTTCATTTTCCCATTACGTAAACCAAATTGAATTCAAATGACTACATATATTGAACCCACATTCTCTATTAGAGATTCAAGTAACTATAATAGAACATATATGTAAGGATTTTTTGATCATTGTACACCCTATGTCATTCTTCCAACATGTATTGAATCCAACATGTTAAATCATAAACAACTCTGGATAGCTCGAGATCATATATAGTTTAATTCCTTTCATGAGGCATCAACTATCATGAATCATATGCGAAAACCCGCTCAACCTACATCAAAATTTTCATAATCCCAATAGTGTATGAATCTAAAAATAAGGTATATTCCTTAATTAGAATGGGTAGGATCACAATCGGTGAGGTAGTTAACCGCTTCATCAAATCTTGGATGTCATCTTCACTTGATCTAGATCATTCAAACATTATTCGCTTCTTGGTCCAACCTAAAAGTGGAGATGCCAAATTGGAAATGTCTTTGATAAACCTTTAGTAATGCCCTATCAAAACTAGAAAACTATGTATATCCAAGACATTCGTAGGCTGATACAAAGACACAATTTCATTCACTTTCTCTGGATCCACTGATACACCTTCATCTGAGGTAATGTAACCCGTGAAATTTATCATATTGATCCATAAAGGTCATTTGGATAGTATGGTGTATATCCTTTTCTATATTAATTTACTAAAGATAGTTTCATAATTTTTTCATGATCATAAGTAGTCTTAAATTACACCATGATGTCATCAAATAATATAACTAAAAACTGATATAGTTATATGTGAATGATTCGATTCATTAGATCCATAAGAACTACTAGATCAATGGTCAAACTTAACGTAATCATAGAAAACTCATACCACCAATACCTATTCCTAATGTTTATATGATACGTGTTAGAAGGTCTCACCCTCAACAAATTATATCTTGATCTATTTTCAATCTTGGCGAACACTAAAGAACCTCTTTGATGGTTAATAATAAAATCAATTCTGAGAAGTGGTTATCATTCCTTAACCATCGTCTGATTCAACATCCAATAAATGACACACAAGTTCAATTATCAATCATCCTTATTGGAAAATAAAACTAGAGATACCATGTGTATGTAGTTGGATCAATGAACCTCTTATATCCAGATCCTCTATATGATTTTTATGTTTAATGGGTTCTTCCAGTTACATTCTATATAAAGGAAATTTGTTCTACTGCACACATATACTCTATCGTGAACTCTACATGTATCTTGGGTGAATGCCCCATAAATCACTCTATAAAAGCAAATTGAAATAGTCACATCCTGGGAGGAAAGATAATTTACTCTACTCCCCCATCATCAAGCATGATACCAGCTTCTTTGGAAATGAATTAAGGAAACTACTACTAAAATGGTCATGTGTGGCCTTCCTAGAGATTCAATTAACCATGATTGACATAAGTGTCTCCATTAATAGACATGAATGCTACCCTATGATAGTAATAGTAAAAATCAGTGTGGTACAACACTATCCATTCTATACTCAAAATCATATCAAAACCTGACATCTCAAGTAAAAATAATTCACATATGACACTGTGATCATGATGTTAAAGGGGACACCCCTTGCATTGCTTAAAATTTTCATCTCACACCACTAATGGTGTATCGATGGATATAACCCCACATGCATATTAACATCATAGACCCAGCACACACTCAATCTAAGAAGAAATTAAATAATCGAAGGAAAATTTATCAAATAAATCAATAGAATGAGTAGAATCTATAGGGATAATTCCTTGAATAGTTGATGGTCTAAGATCGCCACCACCAGGTGTAGAATGGGATATATAAAGATAACATGCCCCTCTAACCTAGTCCTCGGTCTGAGTTCCTAGTGTTACACTAACATTCTAAAATGTTCAATCTCGCATTTGAGTACAACATCCACCACCTAGACCAGTACAACCCATGGAGTTATAACTACCTACCTGGTATAGGGTAACTAACCCCTTACTCCACACAACATCGGCCTAAAACTTCCATTTTTTCCCAAATGTAGAGGGGTCCAATAGAACCTCTCCACATTCCCCATTTTTCCACATGCTTGGCACTTAACTGGTGATTGAGGGAACTAACCACGCATGTACTCCGACCATCCATAGTAATATAAAAACACCTTCTCACAAATTTGAGAGGTTGATCATCTCTTATGACTTCTCTTCACACTAATACTCAAGTGGATATTCCCAAAATGATGCATAATTCCCAATGAAATCTCACCATTATACAATATAACTAGGACCACAAACCCTATACCCAAAGCTTATTTTAATTTACCTTCTAAAATAGAGTCCAAATTCTCCACCTATGATTTTTTTAAACATAAGATATTTACTAGAGACATGACCTTGTTTCTAATTCCATCTATAAAACATCTCATTATAGCATCCTCATCCCCTATCAATGCTGGAAAAAAGAATTCATTGTCTATGAAATGGTCCACATAATCCATCACTGACATAGTTCCCTAGGTAAACCTAATAAAATCTATATCCCTCTCTTAACTCAATGTATCTAGATATAAATTCTCTAGAACCATTACCTAGAAGTATTTCCATAGAATAACATCAGCCTATAGAGTTAGAACCAGAATATCTCACAAGTTCTTTTCTCATCCCCACAATATATATGTTACCATCATGAATCTATTCTCTTCAAGAGTCACTATGTGATTCAAAATCATATTAATAGAATCAATCCAGAACACTGTATACTCTAGGACATTCTCTCCAAAAAAATGTCGAAGGGTTCTATAATTAAAACTCTCTTGTCAAATCAAATATAATCTGCACAACCAGCCAAAGGTCCCAATATACTCTTTGGTTATCTCGGACCAATAGATTTTATTTCTCCACTAATGGTGGATCATTATCAGCAATATCCTTATGTTACCCAATCGATACATGTATCCATGGTGGAATTTATCTACAGTTCCAAACACGAGTCTTAAAATATAAAATATAAATCATCTACAATTTTCTTATGAAAAGGATCTCTATGAGCCATAAACAACTCATAAATCATTCATGATATATATATACATCATAAAATCTATAACGCTTCCCTTTACCATCCTTAACATGTTTCATTGCTATCCTGCGAAAGCTAACTTATATAGTCACAAGTATTTCATTCGACACCCTTTTTCACAATTCCTACATTCATAATGAAAATATTTATCTTTTAGAAAACTTTTATGTTTTTTAAATTATTATAAAAACGTTTTTAATCATTTATAACCATTTATTGAGAATAATTATTTAACAATTCTATCAAATTATTTACTTTACCCATTTTTATCTTCATTATTTTCCATTATTTTCTTAAATTATAGAAGGTTGGTAAAATGAATCCTACACTTCACATCCCACACACCCATCATATGTGTGACTGTCATGATGAAATCCACCCAAATACTTATCTTCCTACAATGATTCTTTAGTTCACAACCTCATGGCATTCATGAAATGATAGAAATATCATAAAATAGTCACATCACACAAAAGTGCATCACCGAATTGTGAAATATCTTTCAGTTGTACAAAATTCAAAGATAAACAATTCCCACACATGGTACATTATTTTACCTTATACAAGGGTTAGTACTCCTACGCATGAGTTCATTACCAAGGCATGACACTTCGTAATATCCCTTATCCCATCCCAAACAGCAATACCAAAGAAAATAACCACTTTGATACCACTTTGTTACTTCTCTAACTAGAAATCAACTAAATTAGTCCCCTGAGCTAGGTCACCACATGAAATTAATAAAACCTCCTCGTACACTAGAGGGTTTTGACCAGTAGTGATGGCCCAATGGATCACGTGAAGAGACTATACCATCTTTACAAGAGTAATCCAAAGAAGATAATGTATGAAATAATGGAAAAAATAAATAATAAACTAGAAACATGAATTAATAACAATTTCCCAAATATAGTACACATCAAAAAAATAATGAAAATTACATGCCATCCTAACACTGGAAAAAGTGTAGGAAACCCAAAATAAAGATAAACAACCACTTCCCCAAAACAGGTCCTGACTAAGATTTTGGATCCTCATAAATGCACATCCCAAGCCCAACTCAACTCCTTAGAGTAGGGTATTTTCCATTGTCCTGACCTATAAACAGAAAATTTTCCCAGGTTCCTAACACCAACCCAATAAGGTTTTGATTATATCTCAATAGGACAACAGGAATTATGTCTATAAAATATCTAGTGAAAAAGTAATGTTCATGCAAGTATGAAATGAATGATAAGATAAATAAAAGACAACTCGGGTTCCATTAGTTAATAATATTAACATTTACCATTCCATGAATTATTTAAATTTTCCCCACTTATATCATATTCATTACTAAGTTAATTATTTTACAGGTTCCATGGTTAGGAATTTACATTATTTACATGAAGGCCTAATCTGGTCATTTATCATGCATAAGGGGATAAGTCAAGTTCCCTATCTCACCAAGGATGAAAATTTCATAAAAAAATACATCACATTTTCCATTTAGACTCATTATAGATGTTATTATCAATTAAATACATTAGGTATATAGTTATTTGGTTCCCTTACCTAAGCTGTGTATAATGGGGTGGGGTTTGGAGCCACTATCTTAGCCAACTCATGGGATTAGATTCACATGTCCAATACCCCACAACTACCACACCATGTGAACAATATTATTTAACATTTTACCATGTATACCATATCCCAAACCATACACAACCAATTTACATACCATTTCTATCTCATAGTTATTCCACATGTGAGTTAATGTCAAGCCTTAAACCATTATAACATTTACCAATTTCTTTTCACAACTCATTTATACCATTTTGAATTTTATTCCATAACCAATTATCATAATCAACTATTCAAATATTTGATCCCATTTTACATATTCCTCAATTTCTATAAGTTAACAAATTTATCACATTCATAACATCACAAGCAATTTCCCATTTAACTATTTCATCATTTTCACTTGAATTAACCCACTTATTTATTTCATGTACAATTCATAATCTATTTAGCACAATCACTTTATTACACCTAATCTATTTAGTTTGATGTCAAACCATCAATTATGCCATTATAAAAGTCTATAAAAAACTTTCAATATTCCATTTTTCAATACAACAAATATCTCAACGTTTTCATCATATGAACTACATTATTAGAAGAAAAATATATGCTTAACATTAAAATTTTTCTTTGTTTATGAATGTTGGGGAACCCCATTGGGGACCCAAATTGGTATTATCATCATTGATGCACACTATAGGGATTATGAGGGGTTCATTTAAACTTTTATCCATCCTTTTTACCAAATATCACTAAATCCATTAATTTCATGATAATAGAGAAGAAATAACACAAACACACAAGAAAAAATCAACTGTAAGACTATGGGATATAAATTTTATACCACCTACCTCGAATCTAAAGATGAACACACCCATAAACATATCCACATATCTGGATTCAAGAAACCATTGAAGCCCCAAACTATTATCCACTAAGAAAAGAGGATTTTGGCCTCTAAAAGAATAATATCTAAGTCAAAATCCCTAATACAGAAATGAGATGATATAGTTTAACTAAAATAACTCGTAGCTTCTATTCAAATACAATGGTGCTCTAAATTAATTATAATAAAAGGATATTTATACAAAGGATTCTTTGTGGGGTTTTTTCCATCTCTAGGGATGAAAGAGAAAGATTGATGGAGAAAATTTTGTGAGACACTTAAAATCCAGATGGTTAAAATGGTAAATTGTCACTTTTTAATGGGTCTCCCGATTTTCAAAATAGTGTGCCAACCGTTCTCCAATCTCTTTACAAGGGGGTCCAAGTGGCACAGTTACCTAGTAATCATATATGTTTTGAAAAACTATTTTCTAACCTTGTGAAATGAATCGATCCAAGGTTACACAATTTGGATCCCCCACTAGAATGGTTTACACTAAATGTTACCCAACTATGTATCTTGCACATGATGACCTGACTTCCCTTTATTTCATGTCCCAAATCCCCAGAACAACCTTTACATTCTTTATTAACAATGTAAAATTTTAATTAACAAAATTAATGGATTCAAACCAATATTTAAATAATATTAAACCTCAAAAATGTTTGGAATATTACAACATCACCCGACCTATGTGGATTGTTAATTTCCACTCAAATAGGTATTTCATGATTCCAATTCCCAACACACTAGCAAGTGGTACAGAAAACATGTGGTACATATTCCACTTAAAATAAATCCAACACCCATAATCATAACTAAAAACTCAATTTCATGCCTGGTAAATCCCAGCTGACCAAATACACAATCATGTAATCATCCTTTTCATCCATCAAACTATCACACTTCCAACCATAGGGTATGGCTTTCAATGGAAAATTCTAAACCATAATTCTCCCACCAATATAATTTTTCATTGAAATATGTATATATAATAATAATTATTCTTTTTATAATGATTATTTACTCAAGACACATAGGAACACATGTGTAATCTAATCTTGGTCCATATTTAGCATGAAAAAAATCAAATATCAATCGATCAAACATAACTAGTAATGTTTTATTTTCCTCAAAGAACATAGGCAGAATCGTGCACTACAATAATATCCTCCTCTGATCTTCTCAATGCTGATCCAAACATAACAATATTAATTAAAATAAGGCAACACAAATAGAGAAAATTCCTACCATGTATCTTTGAAAAACATGGCTTCATGATCTGACACATTTTGAAATCCAGATTATTATGCCTTTAACAATGGAACACCAATATCATATCTCAAACTCCCACAGAAGTTCATATATGACACTTTATTATTAATTCAAAATGAAAAATAGTCATTATATGTTCAATTTTTTCAATTATAGTCCATGTTCCCAATAGAAGACCATCCAAAGGCTAATTTCTCTAGAGAATCTTCTCAAAAAAGAGATGATCTTTCAAACCAGACAACCATAATATTATATTTCTCTATAGACAATGTTTTCCCAACGAACTCAAGATGATTTCTAGATATGGAAGATTCTACCCATTAAACCACGAGTACAGTGATATGGTATCAAATATTTCCATCGATAATCATTTATATCCATCCTGATCCACAATCCAATGAAACATTTATGCTTTCAGTGTATGAACCACTTGACCTCTATCACCTAATGATCTATGAACATGTAAAACATTGTTAAAACTTCCTCATTACCCCCTAAAAATTTAATAGTACCTTTTCACATATATTTTTAAGGGTCTCACCCCTATTTTTCATGATGAATAGATTTTGAACCACATTTTAATGCCTCATCATTCCATTGAGATATAATTATCAAAGTGTCAGTCCAGACACTCAAGATTAACCAATTTAGAACCATATGTTTAAAATGAAGATGTATTATTTGGAGGCCCAATCAGCTCCCCATAAATCCAAAAATTCCCATGTTTTTATAAAATCACAAATGTCCCATTCCAACTCTCCAAATTCTTCAATGGATTAGAACACAACCAATAACCTCACAATCATTCTTCCATGTAATTAATGAAACACTATAGATCCATCAAAATATCATATCAATTATTCCTTCAAATCCTAAATCTTTCCTCTAAACTCAGTTAAAAATTACACTGATTTTTTAAAACTCATCATCATAAATGAGTCTCCAATGTTTGAATTTACAATTTAACTTGATTCTATGAACTGTAATGGCATTTTAAAATTGATCCTTTATGGTAAATGTCCATCTATATGGTAGGACATGCTTCTCTTGACTACCATGGCTCCCCTTCCCCCCACAAAAGGATTATCTTATGTGTTATTTTAATGAAAAAATATCTCATTCATTGAAACACACACCATAAATACTAAATGTTTTTTGTAGATGTTGCCACCATGCTTATGAAAATAGCTAACATGAGAAGAAAGGAACCTACCACTTATTAGAATTTCAAAATATTTTCACTCTTAGAAGCATGTGTGAGGCTCATCCCGAGTCACATTCAGAAATTTCTTCACCATCCAAAATAAATTATACAACTAACCAAGTTCATTATTGTTATCAAACATAAAAAAATTCAATTTTATCTTGAACACTAGAATAAGTATTCCTTTTATTGATTACATAGGGATACATCGACATTAATAATATTTTATAGTCATGTAACTATACTCAAGGTATGAACCATCAGATAGCCATATTTAATTCATGATCTTATTCCCATGTGGTCATGAAACAATAAATCTAAGGCCTTATGTTACCATGTTTCTTAAACAACATGTATTTTAGTTAATAACCTATTAACACAATGGGAAACATGTGTACAAAAACATCCTATAGTGATATCTAAATAGTTAAAAAGGCTCCATGTATTTCTAGAATTTGATATCATTCGCATAGATCAAATCAAAGTTATCTTATCCACATTAATGTTCACAGACTGAAAACTCTCGAGTCGTACTACATTAGAAAAGTAAAAAAGTTCAAACGAACATAAAAATTATTTACCATGACCGACACATATATAACCCACTAAACTAACCATTAAAAAATGATGACATCATTTACAAGTCATAGATTAAAAAACACAACACACCTATCCAGGGGGGGTTTCATTACTGGGTGTCTTAATTGGGATAACAGGTACCCAAATAGAACCTATCATCTGAAAATTATTATAAAATTTTTGTAATTCTTTCATTTATGATAGTGATACCAACATTTTACTACCCCCATAGTGAAACTTTATTCATCTATCCAACAAATATTTTATTCCCAAAGGTCACTAGGATTTCCAGATCAACCTATAATATCATAATAAAAGAAAATGTCAATAGATACAAATGAGAAATAAAATCATTCCCATCTTTGGAAATACACTTCGAAACATTTAAAATACCTTTACATGAGGTTAACAGCTTAGAAAACTAATAAATATTTTCATTCATGTCATTAAAATGTTTTCATTTGGTTTTTAATCATTTTAATGGCTTGGGCTAAAGAATTTCAAATACCATAGATACAGGAAAACAATGTTGGTACACTATTTAGAAAACACCACTAGGCACATAGGAGTGTTTTATGAAACTTCTTTTCAAGTATTATTTATCCAATTTCATTTTTTATAAGCTCCTATGTCCATATTTGGGTAAATAAATGTCTATTCCAAGAAATAGAGGAAAAAATTATAAGGTTATAACCAAATTTTTAATAATGCAACACCTTATTATAATATGATAAAGATAAATAGAATACTTGGTATTTAATCATTTTAGTGGGCTTAAACATAGAAAGGTTACACCCTACATTTCTAAGAAACATTGTATAAGTGTCTAATGAAACATTAAATAACCATCCCATATTTATCACAAGCCCACCATATGGGGTTAAGTACAATGGCATACAAAATTATAGGTGACATACTACAATCCCATCATACTAGCTTGGGTCCATATAATTAAAACCCAATGGAATATATTTTATCAAAAATTAATTCCAACCTTAGTGGTTTAATCACATAATAATAACATGACAACATAAACCAAATTTGGTTGAGTCTAGTTTATCTCATATGCATAAAACATCATGACATGCCTACTCGGTTCGAGTCTTGTCTAATGTTCATAAGAAAAAATTTAAATTTATTTAATAAAAAATATTATAATTTATATTTATCTTCCATGAGTAAATATATTAAATCATTTATATTTATAAAATTTCATGTTTGATGAATTAACATTACATGTTATCAAGGTACATATCTTTATAAGTTGCAGTTAGAACTGATGTAACCACAACAAGGTTTTCATCTTTGGTCATGTAATATAATAATTTCATATATGATGTTTGTATTATTTGGGTTAGACATCAAAAATTATAAAGGCCTAAACACTCTATATATTATTATTTGGACCCATTTACACATAATCATAAATGTTTCATCCCATGAAACCAATGTAAAATTGGTCAAAGATATCATTATTTTTAATTACGGTTCCACTATAATTCTATGAGGTAAAACACTATTTATATTTGTACATAAACATTAATAACATTCTATTTTTTCTCATTTCACCTACATTAAAATTATTAGAATGAAAATAATGTTTTCTAAGAACATAAAACATGTTATAGGAAAATCATGCACTAAAATAAATATAACATCTGATATTTTTGGACATTTAAATCCTAATGACCATATAATGATACTTGAACAATAATTCCATTACATATTGAAAAGATGTTGAAATATAGTATATTCCATAATCAGTAATAATTATAAAATTTCATAATTTACTCTAGGATAAAGAGTAATCAATTGTAATAGAAAAAACACAAATTAAACCATCACTAGAAAAAAGATCATTCCCTCAGCCAGTGCATGGATAGATGAAAAAATGGTCTATGTGTCATGAATCAACACATTACTAGTATTTAATCTAACATACCAAAATTTTAATACCTAATGAAAATAAATCTCTGATACCATTATATAATTTCTTGATATTAGATCCACTAAAATATTCATTTGAGTTGGCCCCTACAAGGACTGAAGGGCACTTCCCTGTATTAAAGAGGCTTTCAAATAGAAGTGAGGGTCTAAAAAAGGTCCTATGTGGGGAATATACCCTAATTATCATAGTATCATAGTGTTTTAAAATATAATCCATAAAGGAATTACATAAATACATAGATCATTACTATAAGGGTAATAAATGACAACTAAAAGAAATTAATGAATTAATAGTGATACATGAACATGTTCATTCTAAATACACAATGGTAAAATAACATATGGGGACTGAAATTTTTGAATAAATAAATTAAATGACTATAAATATGATGGGATTCATGGGTACATTCTCTACCTCTTTTCATAATCTATCATGTCAATCCTTGAAAAAATTAAATAAAAATGGCACACATTGTATTCTAGATATAATCCGACATATAGTAGATCTATCAAGGTACAAAACAATGTCCTAAACAAGGTGTTAGATAAAGTTAGTAGGCCCTGATCAATTATTTATAATTCATATAAAATCATTTAATATAAAATAAATCTTTTTGGTGTTATAATAGTTGAGGGTAGTAATATAAATGATGACTTCGAAAACCTTGTTAAGTTCTAATTCAACAGGGGCACATAGTTGACCATACTAGCTCTAACTTAATATATAATATATCTAAACCTTCTATATTATATATATATATATATTCATATATTGAAACATATATTTTTAGATATATAAATTAATGAGTGAGGATGTGATACATTAGACCAAGGAATCTACATATAACAATAATAATCACCATAATATATGTATCATTTTTTAATTCTGTGTAAAAGCCCAAACATCTGAATAGGTGATATAGAGCATCATGCCTGACCATCCAAAAAATTGATTTGGAGATTAATGTAAAATATTTCACTAAAGGGTGTGAAAATTCATGTAGAACAACCCAACTGGATGTGAAACAACATATTTATGTACATTGACCAAGGGGGTGTTAAAAATCATATCAAAAAAAACTAACTGTGGTCTCTTAATAATCATCATGTATATTGTAATTAAAATTTTCTATTATCACTAAGCTAAAGCATTCTATAAGGATGAACTCATTATCAATAAATTCAATGTGTAATCCCAACTGACCTATGAGCCCATCGGTTATATTCCTACATCGAAAACCAATGTTTACTCAAATCATAAAATAATTCATTTAACCCATGAGCCAATATTAGGAATTATTACTTGGGAATCCATGTTTCAATCAAGGTGTAATTAATTATGGAGTAATAAGTTTACATTTAGGAGCTTAATGGATGCCTCTATAATTTCCCATTCCAAAAAAGATATGATTCATCATGATTATTTTTTTCAATTTTCTTATAATGTGTATAGACGTCCAAGAATGTATAAATAACATAATAAAATTTAACATTATAAAATTAACAGGTGTGATGAGTCAAGCAATAAATTTACTAAATTGTTCATGGTAAAGTGTAAACCACTTCATAACACTATAATCATTTCTAATTGGATATTTTATTCATGAAGTAAGGATATAGAATAATATAAATAATGATCATAATCTATGGGGGTATTCCTCACAACTTATATCTAATTTAATTCCATTTAACCTTTTTATTTTATGAAAATCCTATTAAATGGCCTCAAAGGGTGATTTTATTTCCAATCCTAAAGAATATGGGTTACGGAATATAGGTGACACACCCCATAGCATAATCTATATCATGGTATTTGACTTCCAATGGTGAAATTTAGTTTATAAGGACAAAATAATATAATAAATTAGTGTCTAATTAATTAATCTCATGTTTGAATTGAGATACATAGAAAGTATGACACACATCAAAAATATGTATTTCATAAACATGATGCAATTAAAGGAAAAGATATAGACAATCAACATCATGTTTAATAATAGTCACATATCAATTATAAGGATTTGGATCGATTTAATTTGAGAGATAAATTATTAATCAAATAACAACATGAAAATATGTCATATCGGCTCACATAATAATGCTATAAAAAGTGAGATAATAAACCAGTATAAGAGGAATGTGGATTTGTATACTCATTGTTGGGATTATAATGAATCCAAAAATATTTGAGTGAAACTAAAATGGAGTAAATACCGCAAAGGATGATAGAGGATTATCAGGTGTTCATAGGGGACCTACAAGGATAAATGAGTGTATAGATTGTGTAAACTCCATTTAATGATTAGGGAGAAAATGGGATTTCCCATTTTAAATATCTTCATGGGTAGGCTATATAGTTAGACCAACCATATTCCAACCATGCACAGACTCTGTGTAAAGAACCATTAAACTACACGGTTTTAGAGAACAATTTACCAACCATGTGCCAACCTAAATTGAAAAATCCAAATGAAACCCCTACCCCATATGATTGAAGTAGTTTAATTAGAAAAACATATGGATAGGATTAGGTAACCATTTGATATGGGGGTTCAATACCTTACCCAATCCATCACATCTGGGTTTACCATTTGTTTAGTAATCCCTAGAAACTCCCTATGGTTCCCAGAAACATAACTAGGTATGGAAATGCTTTCAAGAAGTAGGTGTTCTATTGGTGTTTTATACGAAATGATTCTTAGGACCTCACAGTGGTTGGGAGGAGGGGATGTTGGAATCATTATACCCTTTTGGGGGGATTGTTAAAAACTCTAGGACTCTATTATAGATTTAATATATGTTTGTAAAATACTATCAAGGGTCCGATATAGGGACAGTTACCCAATTATAAATATTATGATTAAGAACATGTATTGATAGGAGATAATGTGTTCATGGAATAGGTTCTCTATCAACATATTATTTATTTATGATGGCCTGGTTTGTAACCTTGTTCATAAGCTCTAGATTTTATTTTAATCTAGGGAAGTGTTTGTTTTCTTGGATATGGGACTGAAAATCTATGTGGAGCCCTATGTATCCAATGAAAAAATTAGTCAAAACTCAAATTATTCATTTGATATAGTTTAAGGATTTGTGACTGGACCCATCCATGTAGTTTAGAGTTATCCGTTAAGGTTTTAAATACTGTACTTGGACCGTGGTGAGGCATCCTACATATAATATTTGAGGAAGGTGTTATATTCTATGAAGTTCATATAATGGGATAATAAATCATGAGAGATACAATAATAGAGGCCCTTTGAAGGAATTATTCATACAAGACTTCCTTGGATTTCATTGTTGGGAGTATGGCCCTTTAGCTAGAGATGAGATGTAATAAAAAAAGCATCCTTATGGTGACCCCGCCATGGGGAATTCTCATCACATTATTTATAAAATCATTTATAGTCTCTAAGAATTCATGATTCATGATCGATGTGGTAAACAAAAGGAAGAATTATGTTGAAAACAATACATGAGAAGACATCCTTACATAGATTACGCATTTATGTTCCCTTTGTGGAGAATGATTACCCATCTCATGGAGGATTTCGTTTATAGACTAGGAATTAACAAAGAGTCATAAGTATCTTATTTTATAAATTGAATAAAATTCATTTTAATTTAGTTCATCCCAAACCTAATGATGAGTTAAGGTATAAGATCACACTCAAATATATTATTGTTTTCACTGAGGTTTTTAGTAATTCTAGGGGATTATAATATGATTGATTAACTTTGGAGCTTGTTATTATGGAGGCATCCTACATATCCATTTTTGATAGGATTCAATGTTTTTTATTTAAAATGGGAAGGGAATATAAACTAATATTTCTCTCTTATGAATGAAATATCATATTATGCCATTGATCGGGTCTTACACACTGAGGTTTCCCTTTAGAACACTCATTCCTATATTATGATTTATAAATAGAGATAGTGATGACCATGAACATCCTTACAAAAATGATTTTCATGTTAAAAAGGCCCTCTTGAGAGCATGATACAAATAGGGTTCCATTTTTTAATGCCTTCTAATTAAGGAAACATCCCTTCTAAAGAGGGCATGTTGCCAACATTTCTTAGACACAGTCCACATGGAATCAGTCTATGTGTATCTTCCAGATGATGTTGAGATTCCCAAGGGGATCTTCTTAACATGTGTTGGTAAATGTTTGGGGATTCATTCTGACATGGAAGACACATCCAATTGTCTCTACCTGATCAATTGGCTTGTATTTGATTTCATCACATGATTGAAGCAAACAAGTAAAATATGATTCACATAATCAAAGAGGAAATGTTTCTGGACTTTTAAATTATCAAAAAAAAAAACCATACACTGTCACATGATCATAATGAATTTTGTTTATACCATTTTATGAAAATACTGATATTTCTATGAGAAATTTCCTAGTTGTGCTAACTTTTCAAAGACTCATTATCATGGTAAAATTGAATTATATATGATATCATCACATAATCAAGGAATAAAATTCCAATGTGATTCTCATGGTCAATATGAATTTTCCACACACTTTCAAATGAAATTTAAGAAAATTCAATGGAAAATCACATGATCACCCTGACTTTTCCAAATACTATCTAGTGACAATGAATACATTTCAAATGGATATTTCTTGATCAACATGGATTCTATTTATACTACCAAATGAAAATGATTTCATGTCAATCAGTTGTCTCCAGGTAAACCTAAATTTTCGAAGGATATTTGTGTCACCAATATGACCTTTCCATGGTCACCTAGGATATTTTGAGATTATTAGAGAATACTATAATCACAATCCTTAAAATATTCATGGGGTGGGGTCAATGGTGTTTTTATGACCAAATTCTTAAAAAGGGAGAACTCCTAAGGATTCAGGCATCCTGTCCAAAGGAATTATAACTACTGATTTATGGGAAATGATGCATTCCCTTGTGTGAATGTTCATGGAATACACCATAGGGTTTTAATAGAAAAATGGGTTCATATACATTTAATCATATAAAAATCAACATGCACTCACATATGACCCATGGTTTATTTGATTTGTAGCAACACATATAGAATTTTTATGGTATTTTAAAAACAAGCACAAAGGTCTCCCAATGACATTATAGGCATGGGGTAAGGTTCCATGGTTCATAAAAAGAAGTGTTTATCCATTGGATTTCATTCATGTCGACATGTATCTTTATGACACCACATGATTCCCTCACTCACTAGATATGAATTACCTTCATAAGGTTTGGAGATGAGTTATATGATTTTTTGCAGGGATTCCCACTAATTATGTTCGATGAATAGATGAATATTTTCATTTATTGAAGAATGTGGGTGCATGGAATATGAGGGTGAAAGTCATAAAGTCTACAACACAAGTATAAGAAAATGTGAACTATGAGACTGAGGGTTCGTGAAACTACAAGTCATGTGTCCACTTATGTACACCATCGTACACTAGTATGTGTGTGATGTATATCCATGAGAAGATCCTTCCACATGGAATGATGTTCTGTAACCCTTGTGACTACGTGATCTAAATAGAGGCCTTGCATGAGGTCATGTGAACATTCAAAGGGTGTTCATGGATGAGTGGAGACTATATTTTATATGTAATCTACATGGTGTAATTCCTCCATGTAATAATCTGAAGTGAAATTGATCCTGATATGATTTTTTTTGTGAAATTTCCATGATGATATCTAATGATGGGTGCCCCCCAAATTACATAGAGAATATATAAGATAGTGGTGGCCACCACTATATGCATCTGATTCTCTCCTTTGTCACCTTTATCACATACCTCTCTTCATGTGTGTGTCTTTCATTAACTGGTTTAGGGATATTTATAGACTGAGGTCAGATGAATTTGATGTCAATTTTCATGGTGGGAATGACACATGTATTGGATCAGCCAGTGGAGAAATTGATGATCAACAACACGTAGCTATAAGAGGGCTTTACATTATCTTTATTCCTTCACATGTCATCTCTCTCTCAATTTCATGATCGATGTCTCATGATGTAATTTTGTACAACCACAATAGATTTTGATAAATATGAGTCAATTCAAATAAAAATATTATAGAATATAGAAGGTTCATGTTGTCATAAAATTCATGCATCAATTTAAGTGATTTTATTCACTTGGATCTTGATATCAAAGGATGATCAGAAGATGGATTTATTTTGTGGGGGATGTTCTTGATAAATTTAACTAATTATTATGATTGGATTCACTTGTTTTCTTGAATAAAAGATGGATAAATACTTCAATCACATGGGTATCTATGTTCATTGTCTCAATCTCATTCATATATCAAAGAATTACTAGAGATGATGGTGACATCGAGTAGTTGATAGGATTGTATCATGAAATAAATCCAAGGATTCTAGAGATTGAAGATGATGTTTTTCACTAAGAAGGATCCATTACTTTCAATTATGTGCAGCATGAGATCGTGAGATTCAACCATGCCTAGTTGTTTTTTAAATGGATATTCATAATCAAATGATTAAGTATCTTGGATTAATTGCATGAACGATACCATGAATTTCTCATCTGATATAGAAATGTCACATCCATATCACTATGTATTATCAACTAGGTAGTGTGTCTTGGGGTCCATAAATCTAAATCCTCCTATCAATGTGTTGTAAAACATGATTTCGCCACCCATCCATCTATACTACCTCCCTATTATGACATTATTTTCTCTTTCATGGGTGTTTTCCCATGCACCATAATTCACCTATGTGCTAGATGACCAGACTAGCATCCAAGGAATGGTTGAGGTAGCTCCCTCAAGATCATGGGTTGATAAATCTAGGATCGTTAGACTTGTATGGTTGGCCAAGATATTTTCCATTCATTATTGTATAAAGGGAGGATTATATCGTCTAATAAAACCCCTTACACATATATCGAAATCCAAATCCCATTCATCAAAAATGAAAACTATATATTTTCCATTAAAATCATATCATTATTTATGCATTCAAGTTTAACTTCTAATGTCCCTAATGGTAAAGTATATATCACACAATTATGGGTGTCAAAAAAATTCCCCCCTCATAATGAGATCCATTTGGAACTACAACGAATCAAATTCTAATGAAAACATACATCACTATTATGTATACCTGAATATATAATGGGATATGATACTAAGTCTTATGAGAGTATTTTTTAGAGTATTTTGACTTTAGAATTTCATGTTCTATTTAGAGGAGTCTTTTGGCCAAAAATTATTAAATAAATCCAATATTTGATGTATCATTATCATGGGTCCTGAACACCCTAAAATTGTAATTTATATGAATTACATAATGGAAAATGGGTTGGGTGGAAGGGAACATATGGATTGATCCTATGTAATCAACATGGACAACACTATGTATTCTATTAGAGTGGGAATAAATCTATATTTCATTCTAAAATATTACACAATGAATATCAAATTCACGAATAGGGGAATAGATATTAATAGATGAATAACTCTATGATGAATGTCTACACATGGATCTAACTCATAAGAAGTTAGTGGAGTGTCACTGTCTTATGGTTAAATCCTTGGTAGAGATCCATATTTGTATGGATATGCTGCTCATAACATCCATGATACCTAACCATTGTGTATAATACCATATATATCCAATCCCCTAGATTTGAGTTCTTAACTTACAATAGTGTTCAATTGAGAAATGTTCTTGAATGGCCACCAACATGAGATTCCTCATTGATGTACCTACTCTAGTTGAATTGAGATTATATGATTCATAAAAATAATTTGGTTATGGTATCCATCCAATAGGGATAATGCTCAAACTTTAGCCTATTTTATGGTAATTTACAATAATAGATTGATTTTTGATATGCCCATATGGTGGGCCCCAAATGATTTTTATCTCATTGTTTATTTTTATGTAAAATTTTCTTAAGATTCATATGGAGGACAATATATTAGGAATGTAATTGAATTTTTCTCTATCTACCTTCATTGAGGTCTTTAACCTAAAACGTCTTTGTACCTATTCCATTTTATACATGATCAATTTTAGTTGGATCACACAAAGTTAATATCCAACAAGTAGATTCATGAATTTTTCCTAGGATCCCTTATCACATTTTCAACATGTAGAGAATTGTATTTATACTAGTTTTCTATTTTTAGGTCATCCAAGCATGACCATCACTACGTTTTTTCTATTTGCTAAGATTATAATTTTTAGTACTATAGTATAGGGTTTTTTGTTTTGGATATTTTTTTTGTAGTATTTTATAGTCATCTAACTTGTACCATTTATTTACTATATTTTAGAGTCTTCTAGATTGGAACTTTTACATGTTGTAGTTTATAGTCTTCTAGATTAGAAATTTATGTGTTGTAGTATAAGATTTTCTATCATTGACCATTAATGAGATTTATTTTAGAGTCATCCATTTCGGACCTTTTCGTTAATATAGTTTAGGGTTTTCTATATTGGAAAATTATTGTAGTGTATTTTTGAATCTTCTAGCATAGACTGTTGATATACTGTACTTTATGGTCTTCTATCTATAACCTTTTATTTGATCTCGTTTACAGTCTACTAGCATTGACATTGAGATATTGTGTAGTTGAAATTCATGATTATAGGACCTGTTTGATGAATAAGGATTCGGGAAGACATTCCAAAAATGACCCAAAACAATCTGTTGTTCTTTGTTCATATGTGTTTTTTCTTGAGATCGTGACTATTGGAGTGCCTTCCATCCATGGAGTAGATACCTCCTGTTGCTAGGTCAAATCCATTATGCATCTCTAGCATGGCCAAAAAAGGTATCACCACTATTTACCAAGGTCCATGGAAGATTTATGGGGTTAATGTGGGTGGATAGAGAAAATCTAGGGAATAATTAGTCCAGTTTTATAGTTGTAATATTTTTTATGTTAATCATGTTCCTATGATCATGAAATGTTGATTCATTGAATGGGGCATACATGCTTGGGATGACCAAAGATACCACAGGGTTCTGAGTACCATTGTGGGGTTGTCTGAGCTCACATGGAATGAAGTTAATTCCCTATAATGAGGAGATGCCTCTAATTTGTGGGATAAATAACTTATTCATGTGTCCATTCGTATTAAATATATGGACACATATATTTGATCCTTACTCCTTTACTAGGGCCATGGATGATTAGGGAATAATCAAGTGTATGATGGTTGATGTTGAGTGTGGACGAAAATCTATCAAGGAAGGTCTTTATCACTGTAAGGAAATGTATCTCATAATGTGAAGCTCGATTCCTATACACTATTGTTTCAAATAACAAGGATTTGTCCTTCAAAAAAGATCAGGAATGTATCGTTGCATCCCTATATTGAGAAAGGGTACAAAACACATTGAAATTACTTTAATGATGTGGAATTGACAACAATAGTATGGGGTCATATATTATAAATCTTGATTCATATTTCATATTTCATGTGTAAGACATGGAAAACCATTATGGGAATTACCCAAAACAATCTCTGGTATTAGTTACTGGTATGGTGATTTTAGGCTGACAAGAATCAGAAATATTTTTACATAGGGCTAAGATATTTTTTGTTAGTGTGTATAAGCCCTTCCGCATCAATAGCATGGATGAACCGAGAGAACATTTTTCCTTTCCATGGGCCATGAAATTATTTCTGGGTCCCAAAGCACTCAAATCATGATGTGTTATTTATGGTAAATTGAAGATTCAACAATGGTTCACATACCCTAAAATTTTTGTTACCAGTTAAAGAACAAGTTCTCAGAGCGAGGAAATATTACACAATATTGCTCTGATATTTTCCTAAACTAGGGGTCTAGTGAGCATATTTTTGATTTTAATATAGTTATAAAGTGGATCATATGAGGTTCAGGATGTATTTATTTTCATCCTAATTTATTCCTTAACTCTGGATATGAGGAGTATAGATATCTAAGACTTGACTTTTTCTCCGGTTTCCCTTTGTGGGTTTTCAAGATGACAAGATTTATGTCTATTTCACTAACATTTATGGTCTTTTGAGTTGGAAAATTAGATTCTTAAGTTTAATTTTGTATAATTTTAACCATAAAAAAAGAATATTAAGGTCATGAAAAACATGTACCTAACATAATGGATTTGTTACACAATAACTAAAAGATTATACACATGGTCAAGAGTATAATAAAAACCTTCTAAGAGGAAGGTGAAAATATTTAAAGTTATGAGTCAATGGTGCCAGTTAATTAGAAATGTAATAGGAAAATCATACTGACGATGTTTGAAAATAGCCTCACATTCTTAGCTCCACCATAGTGATTTCATGATCAGAAGTATTAGAAGTCCATCATTACATAGAAAATATGTCTAATTAGTAGGCCTCACCCCTTATTCATCAATTTAATGGTTATGAAGAGATATATATTTTCCTTTCCAAGGTAAATGATTTTTTTTTGAAATTTGGGGCACTCAAGACATGATGTGTTTCATATAGATTGAGGTTCTTAAAAGGTAGAATATGATCCTCATACTCTATTTAACCAAGGTAAGTATTTTTATGGTCCTTTGGTAAGGAGTGAAAAAGGGTGATGTCCCACACAATTTATCATCATGTATTGGGGACTTATTTCCTTTTATGAAGTTTAGAAACATGTGGAAAATACATTTTACATATAAGTTAATGTCATGTGGTAGGTACATTTTTTTATGTAGTTTTAGTGCCATGAAAAATGGAAATCTTCCTAGTAGTTTGACATCATGCGATAAGGACATGTTGTCTGACATGAAAAATTATAAAAGATAAATTATATGCCCAAATAGGCCATACAAAGATACAAATTTTAGGGAGGAAAAATGGCCCCATATAACTTTTCCCCTTTGCAGTTAGAGTGAATTGTTTTTTTGGTTGTTGTAGTATGGCCTGTGATTAGAGATCTGGGCATTAATATGTATCCTATAAAGGATTTAATAAAAAAACACATTGTTCTAGAAGAACCTTGTAGTTTAATTTCATGCAATAAGAAAGTGTGTTTCGAGATGTGAAAATAGAATATTGCATATGGGCCCAGGAATTGAATTCTAGACGTCACTTTTTATCCCTTGATAATAGGTATTATGCCACATGTAGTTCTTGAAGAAGAAAATCATTATACAGGTTCGAACTAGACACAATTTTCAGAATTGTTCGCATTTATTTATGTACCTGTGTCTAGGATTGGAGATCTATACATCACTACGTATCCTGTGATGATAGAAATCAAGCAACATATAGTTCATGAAGAACTGTGTAGTTTACTGACATTTGGAAATGGCATAGGCCTCCTTACATTAAAATGGGTATTGTGGATGGAATAAAGGATGGGACTCTAGGTGTATCTATATATCCCATAATTATATGAATCTAGGCACACATAGTTCTTGAGGAAGGAGTACCCTTCCCAAGTATAATCCACACTCATGGAGGGGTATTTTCATGATTATTTTTTGTGATTGGACCCAGGGATGGAAATTTGGGCATCACTACATATCTTGTAATGGATGGAATCAATTGACACCTAGTTCTTAAATATAGGTGTGGTGGGTTTCAAATAGCAATGATGTTGGTCCTCTCCTGCGAGGTCCATAGGAATGTGAAATTCTATGTTGTTCAAATGATATCAACCATATTGTTGAACATCATTAAGTGAGGAGTCATTGTGTGATTTTATTGTCATTAATTTAGGTCCATAATGAAATTTTCACATGGTAAATTTACTTTTTTGGATAGTGAATCCCCAACCAAAATTACTCTTATCACTTGAGGTGTGCTCGGTGTGAGAAATAATGAATGGCCAAGGTTCCTATCAATATGTAGAGGCAAATAAAGCATGGACATGGGTCATTTTGTATCATATGGTGGATGGAGTATGATATAGTATCAAGGTGTCCCTAGGTTTCTCATTGAAATAGAAATTAATACATACATAGTTCTAAATCCTGTGATTTTTTTTGTGTGGTGTGGACATGAACCGTGCAGTTTAACACATGCGGTAAGGATGTTTGTCACCTGATGTGAATGAAAATTGAACATTGGAGGATCAATGTCATTTAATTTCATGCGTCAAGGAAATTAATAATAATTCATAATGCCATATAGTAAGGATGAGGATCACCTAACATGAAATAAAAAAAATTCTTGCTCCATGCAATTTTCTGTTATAATAAATGGACATCTTCCATCAATTTTAATGTCCTGATGTCTACACAAGTGTAAATTGATATGAAAGGGAAGTAACAATTTTGATTCATCATGTTTTACATCATGTGATAAGTACATATTCCATGTAGTTTAATTTCATGTTTTAAGGTACAATTCGGTGAAATTTATCATCAAGTGGTAAGGAATTATTTCAATCAATTTGCTATCATGTGGCTAAAACAAGAGATAATTTGTAGTATAGAGTATTACTGTTATTTTGATCTCCATACAGTTTAAAATATGGTGGTTATGATGTGTTCTATACATTTTAACATCATGTGGCTAAGACAAACTCAATAACTCCCATAGTGACCCATTTTGATCTCATAATTGGAAGTGGAGATGGGTCTAGGATTTTTTGTGATGTCGATTACATCCATCACTCTCCATATCTCCAAGTAAGTCACTTATCATTAGATCTATATGTTCTTACATATTCATACTATAGTGGTTTCCACTCTGGGTCACCTACCTACTATGGTGGTGTGATTTTGATGGATGATGGGGAACTATATATGGTTTACCTTGGTATTGTGAACAACATTTTATATGAAGTTACCTAATATATTTGATCACTATTTTATATTAAGGTGTATGATATTTTTTATCACCACTCTATCTGAAGTAGTATGTGGAATTATAGGATTTACATATCTATATAATGTATCACTATAGGAAGTTTGTACATAGATTATGTTTATAGTAGAGTCCTTGTTATCCATGTCCACAAAAACTTGATGAGGAAAATCACAGTAATGATCATCTTATGCTTTGGCAGAAGAGTCTTCGAACCCTTGGGATGATGGTAAGGTGTCTCAAAAAACCTCATGGGAACTCAACATTGAAATTGTAATGGATATGATCCTAACCATTCATTTTTTCCATAATATTATGTCTTTCCTTTTTTGGGTTCAGTAGGGATATAATAATTCTATGTGATAGCTGTTGGAATGTATTGATTGTTTTCTACTATTGTCGGAATATGAGCCTACAGCTTATAAGCTATTAGAGTATTTCAATGAGGTTCTCTAATATGGATATGAGGATGTCTCGAGGCATGTTCCACTCCAAAATAGTTTTCCTCTACCATAATTGGGATATGATCCTAATCCTAGGAATTTGGACTACATGATTGGTATTTTTTGAAAAAAAAAAGGTATGTACCTATCTTGGGGCTTGTTCTGCTCTTAGATGGTGAACCCTAGTTAGAAGGTGAATATGATCCCAATCTAAATATGAATTACATATCACAATATATATATAAAAGGACCTCTATAATGGAATAAGTGATATAATCCTCCTCTTGTAATACATTAGATTATTTTTAGTATCTTTGCTAATGGGAATATGAGATTGTCTTGTGGAATGTACCATGCTCAGTTAGTGATCCTCAGTAAGAATGGGGATATGAGCCCGATTCAGGGTCATTTGAGTTTGTTTCTAGAATTTTTTTTAAATGGATTTGATCATGTACTATGGCATGTTCCTCTGTCACTCAATTATCCATATATAGAATAGGAACATAAACTTAATCTTGTTCATTTGGAATCTACTGCCAGTCTTTTTTGAAAGGAATATGATATTTTTTAAAGACATGTTCCTCTATCACATGTTGATAGATAATTGGAATAGGGATATTATTGTAGTCTATATTCCATTTCCCTTACTGGAATATGCCTATAATACTTCTGGATAAGAGAAAGGATATGTGTTTGCTCCAGAGTATCTACTTTTTCATGCTGATCTGAGTTTTGTGCTACTCTCACAATCAAGATAGAAAGATACTATTATCCCCACATCATTTCCAAAAAATATCTTCATACCTCCTCTATTTCAATCAAAATTCATTCTCACTTCAATAAAGTATGTTCAGGAATATATGTCGTAACACTCTAAACATTGAGGATATTTTTTTCGATGTCTTTGATTCAAGTAGGGCTATATTCCATCCATTTAACCCCTTATCCCATTATAATATTAATATGGAATTTATTCATGGGGGAATCGACTCATACCTACCCCATGTGTACTACCTGGATATGATATCAGACATTGTTTGAACTAGCATGGGATCGATCTTGCTCTCTCTAGTCTATAGCTTTCCACATTTGATAAGATTCCCATGATGCCCAAATCAATATGTTTAGGGAGCTGACCTTTTAGAGAAAACCATCAGTAAAAAACTATTGGGTATTGGTAATTTTATGATATATCTGGGATTTAGATTGTATTGTATCAATGGCGCTTCTATAAGCTAAAATTTATACCTGATGCTGATGATGTCTCCCAAAGTTTGAATGGTCGTACATTTTTTCATCATGTGACCATGTCATATTCCAAGAAAATTATAATAATATGGTAAGGATGTGAATATATTTGGTTATTATAATATATATGTTAATTAATTTACTATTTATCACATTTGGATGATAATAACATGTAAAATAGTTATTCAAAACCTATGTAGTTTAATGCCATGTCAAAAAGATATCAGCCACGTAGTTTAATGTCTTCAGGTACGGATGTGGTCCATGTTTTTAAAATCTTTTGGTAAGTTTTATTTATGTGAATTTTAAAGTCTTATAGTAAGGACATTAATATAGGTGGCTAGGAAATATATAGGATCCTAGAATCCCTACATATTTAATTAGGATAAGAATAATTTCCTGTCTAGTTATCGAAACCCATGTAGTTTAGTGTCGTATGAAAAGGACAACAACCATTTAGTTTGACAACTTACCATTAGGAAGTGGAAATAGGTGGTTGGTCTAGGATCTAGGATATAGGAATCCTTACATATCTCATTTGGATGAGAATAAATCCATACATAGTTCATGAATATCATTAAGTTTATTGTCATACTGAAAGGACATCATCCATGAAAATTAATGTAATGTGGTTTGGATGTGGATATTGGTGTAAAATCCAGGATAGATAATCCAAGAGACCCTACACATCTCATTTGGTTGAGAATAAATCCATTATTAGTTCATCGTACCCATATAGTTTAATATCATTGAGTAAGGACATCACTCATGTAATTTAACATCGTATGTTAGGAATGTGTGTTTTTTAGTTTAACATCTTGCAGTAAGGATGTGATCCATTCATTTTAATATCTTGTTTTAAGGACATGATCATTTTAGTTTAATTAATTATGATTAGTATGACCTTTAAACTATGTGCATTGTCCTCACTGTATGACGTTTAAACTGCATGTCAATCATCCTTATTGGTATGATGTAAAACTACATAGCATTCCAGGTCCTTACCAGAGAGGTCATGTTCAGAAGTTTGCTTGATCCCCAATCATACTGGTGCATCCACCTAATGTTTCTTCACCACGGTGGCATAATTTCAAGAGTGTTGGACTCCATTCGAACAACCCATCACTCCAAACTCCACGCTTTGTTTTCCCTTTATTCGGACCCTCGTCCTCCTTTACGTCTAAATGAACCCCCTAATAGTATGGATGCTTGGCCTGTGGCTCACCTACTGTCCTAGGCCAATGTTCTGGAAGACTAATGGGTAGCATTTTGAGTCGGGCCCCGTGTTTCGAATATGGTCAATAGTCGGCCCTCATTTTTTATCTCCATTTCAGGCTAACGCAATAAAGATACTGTGTTTTGAATGTGGTCAATAGTTATCCTTCATTGTCACACCACCCCTACTATGTTCCAAATTTGGGGTATCATGATTCACACATTCCACTCTCTTATGTTCAGATTAATTCCAACTCCCTTGGTGTTACCCTGCTCCTGCACTAGAGCACACTGGAAAAATTGTAATTCGACTATTCTGAGAGCTTCATTCTCCAGCCAGGTCTCTACCTTTCTTCCTAGAAATCTTGATTAGTTGTTAATAGATCCCTATTCTCCAACTACAATCACTCCTTTTTGATGCTCCTAATGGTGATCTATGTCCCATTTCGATCATCTCACACCTTCTGTTGTTTAGAACTCTCATACAGGTGAATGACCTCCTATTATCTCTTGTTTCTCACACTGAGCATGGCTCAGATAGGCTTAGAGATTTTTTTTTTCTATTTCCTCAATGTGATCGAGGTAAAATGGTCCCCAAGGCATGTTTTTTTCTTTAGTCGTTTCCTCAGAACACGGTCCGCCTTGACCTCCTCATCCACATTAGACCCCATTATTACGATGGAATCTATTGGCACTAGAAAACACATTTATGTAATTCACTGAATACTTCCTTGTATGATCACAGAGCGTAGATCATTCAACAAGCTCTTATTTTACTAGTCATGGAGCCCAAATGGAGTTATGGATCAAAATTAATGGTCGTTTGAAGTCAGGATACTGGAAATTGCCATCTGGGACAATTTTGGGGCAAAGTACAGTTTTTGCGCACCAGAATGAATGTTTTGCATGCAAGAAGTGAAATATTGCATGCAAGAATGGATGTTTTTCACTCAACAACAGAATATTTCATGAAAAAGTAAAATATTGTGTGCAACCTGTCACGCAAACCTTTTACGTGACCAATGATATGTCATCTTCTTCCCAGGCTACCCGAAAAACGTCTAAGGTGCGCGCATGTTTTGAGAGGTGCGTGTAATATTAAAAACTGTTTAAAAGATTCTTGCATGCCCAATGTGACATTAAATTCCCTTTTAGGTGCACACACACCACAGGGTGCGTGTAAGATCACTTCTGCTCCTAGAATATTACGTTCAACCGCTCCTGGGTATGCTGATAAATACAAGTGCAGCCCCCACCCCTCGAGAGAGGTCTCTAGAGGTTGGTCGTCGCTCTTCTACATGTAATACCACCTATTCTGTGCCCATGCAGAATAATGTAACCCCCCAAGTGAAATCTTTCGAAACAAGTCCTATATGGGTCCACTTTCACGCAGACCCATAGGGGTTTGATCCTCACCTAACATCTTTTCTGTCTAAGTCATGTGTGCGCAAGATTCTATGCATGTGAGAAAGACTTCCAATCTTGCACACAAGACATAAATATTGCACGCAAGACATCAATATTTCATGAAAGACTTCAATCACTCATGAAATACTTCAATCTTGCATGCAACTATACCAAGGTGTCGAATCTTGCGTGCACCTATGCCTCAATGTCCAACCTTGTGTGCAGCCCATTTTGCGTGTAGGTCATCTTATTCACAACAGTGAAAAGGCCTACGCCCATTGGCCCATACCATGGGGGTTGGGCCCCCACACCCCCAGGGCCGGGACCATAGCTTGTAACTGACCCCCATGAAAGTAGAGAGTCGTACCATGAAATTTTCAGGTCGGGACGTCGGCATTTTCCATTACGCCCATATGCACAGCCTCCTTCCACCTATGGAATACAATGATTTGAGATACTCCTCTGCACACCATGAAACACCTTGAGATGAGATATTCCTCTTGGAATGTTTCCCATGTCGTGAGTTGAGATTATTCATTATCAATTCTCTAAGGACCTTGAGTCGAATCATTCCACAAGAAACTCATCCTAACCCCTTCACCTAACTCCTATGCCAGGTTGAACTAGAAAGGGCCATTCTTGCGTAAATCCCCACACCAACCATTTCTAGGTTACTTATACCTAACAATCTTATCTACATGACTATAAACTATATTGTACACTATTTTCCATACATAGGATTCCTCTTTCTCTAAAAAAGAGATTCCTTATACGCCAAGAATAAGATGCCAACAATCCTATCTACATGACTATAAATTATAGTGAACCCTATGTTACAATCATAGGATTCCTCTTGATCCAAACATAAGATTCTATATGATCCAAGACTGAGATGCCAACAGTCCTATATACATGACTATAAACTATAGTGCACCCTAAGTTCCAAACATACGATGCATCTTGCTCCAAACAAGAGATGCCTTATGCTCCAAGCATGAGATTCCAACAGTTCTCTCTACATTACTATAAAAATTTGTACTCCATATATTCCAAACATAGGATTCCTCTTGATCCAAACATGAGATGCCTTATTCTCTAAGAATAAGATGCCAATAGTCCTCTCTACATGACTATAAAATGTAGTACTCCCTATTATCCAAACATAGAATGCCTCTTTTTCCAACCAAGATATGCCTTGTGCTCTAAGCATAAGATTCCAATAGTCCTCTCTACATGACTATAAAATGTAGTACTCCCTATGTTCAAAACAAAATATGACTCTTGATCCAAACAAAATATGCCTTATTCTCCAAGCATAAGATGCCAATAGTCCTCTCTACATGACTATAAAATGTAGTACTCCCTATGTTCCAAACATAGGATTCCTCTGGCTCCAAACAAGAGATACCTTATGCTCCAAGCATTCAATTCCAACAGTCCTCTCTAAATGATTATAAACTATAGTATTCCCTATTATTGAATAATATGATGCCTCTTGTTCCAAATAAGATATTCCTTATTCGCTAAGAATAAGATTTATCATTCCATGAATACAGTGGCGTAATTTCAAGAGTGTTGGAATCCATTCAAACATTCCATCACTACACCTCATGCTTCATGTGTCCTACATTTGGATATTCATCCTCTTTCATATCTGAAGGGACCCCCTAATGGCATGGCCCCATGCCGCCTCGGCTCACCTGTCGTCCTGGGCCAACACCCCGTAATTCTTTGGATGACACTTCGATTCAGGTCCTATGTTTCAAACATGGTCAGTATTCAAAACTCATTTGTTTGTCCCCAATTCAGGAAAATGTGATATGGATGCTATGTTTCGAATACAGTCAATAGTTATCCTTTATCTTCATGCCACCCTCACCGCATTCCGAATGTTGGGCATGTGATTAACACATTTCATCTCTATTTGTTCGGACTGATTCCAATGCCTTTGGAATTATCCCTCTTGTGAACTAGTGCATAGGTGAAGGCCTCAACCCACTAGTGGGTTGGCATGCCCTCATGGCCATACATGAGGAAGACATTATGGGAAACGTCCTTGCGTAATACCCATTCACCATTGCCACACCATAATGTCACCCGGGCATCTTCTTTCCATAAGCCCCATTCACCATTGTCTCTCTATAGTGTCACCTAGACATCTTCCTTGTGTAAGCCCCCACGCACCGTTGTGGCTCCATAGCAGCACCCGGGTATCTTCCTTGGGTAATCCCCATTCACCATTTCTACTCCATAGCGGCACCTGTGAATCTTCCTTGTGTAAGCCCCACGCACTGTTGTCACTTCATAGCGGCACGCAGGCAACTTGTTTGTGTAATCCCCATTCACAACTTTCATGGATGCACCTTTTCAACTTGATCTTCAGGTGCTTGTTGCCTCTTGTTTCTCACACGGAGCACGACTCACATGGGATTAGAGTAATCATCAACCATGACATCCTCTCTCGGCATCCTAGAGTGTAAGCCCCAAACACCATCCTGAACAACGTGGATCCTTACCAAGGCAAGGTACATAGGAACCCTCCCTGAGGTTCAAGCCCACCATCCATTGGTCTCGGCCATCTTCACTTCGACACCCACTCCTCTCGAACTACGTGGAATTTGATCCTTGCCAAGGAAAGGTACATAGGAATCCTCCCTGAGGTTCAAGCCCAACACCCACTGGTCCCGAAAACCTTCATGTCGGTTCACCAAACCAAACCTAAATTACGTGGTATTTGATCCATACCAAGGAAAGGTACGTGGGAAGCCTCCCTGAGGTTCAAGCCCAACACCAGTTGGTCCTAACCACCTTCACGTCAGTTCACCAAACCCAACATGAACTATTTGGTCTTTGATCCTTGCTAAGGAAAGGTATGTAGGAAGCCTCCCCGAGGTTTAAACCCAACACCCATTGGTCCTAACCACCATCACGCCGGTTCACCAAACCCAACATGAACTACATGGTCTTTGATCTTTTCCATGGAAAGGTACATAGGAATCCTCCCCAAGGTTTAAACCCAACACCCATTGGTCCCGACAACCTTCATGTCGGTTTACCAAACCCAACCTAAACTATGTGGTCTTTGATCCTTTCCAAGGCAAGGTATGTAGGAAGCCTCCATGAGGTTCAAACCCAACACCCATTGGTCTTGACCACCTTCACATCGGTTCTCCAAACCCATCCTAAACTATGTGGCCTTTGATCCTTGCCAAGGCAAGGTACGTACGAAGCCTCTCCATGGTTCAAGACCAAAACCCATTGGTCTCGACCACCTTCACATCAGTTCAACAAACCCAACCTGAACTACATTGTATTTGATCCTTTCCAAGGCAATGTGCCTAGGAAGACTCCCCATGGTTCAAGCCCAACACTCATTTGTCCGGACCACCTTCATGTCGGTTCACCAAACCCAATCTAAATTATGTGGTCTTTGATCCTTTCCAAGGAAAGGTATGTAGGAAGCCTCCCCGATGTTCAAGCCCAACACACATTGGTCCTGACCACATTCACGTTGCTTCACCAAACCCAACCAGAACTACGTGGTCTTTGATCCTTTCCAAGGAACGGTACGTAGGAAGCCTCCCTAAGGTTCATGACCAACACCCATTGGTGTCGAACACCTTTATGTCAGCTAACCAAACCCGACTTAAACTACATGTTCTTTGATCCTTGGCAAGTCAAGGTAAGTAGGAAGCCTCCCTGAGGTTCAATCCCAACACCCATTGGTCCCAACCACCTTCATGTTGGTTCACCAAACCCAACCTGAACTTTGTGGCCTTTGATCCTTTCCAAGGAAAGGTACGTAGGAAGCCTCCACAAAGTTCAAGACCAACACCCATTGGTCCCAACCACCTTCACGTCGGTTCACCAAACCCAACCTGAACTACATGGTCTTTGATCCTAGCCAAGGCAAGGTACATAGGAAGCCTCCCCGAGGTTCAAGACTAACACCCATTGGTCCTGACCACCTTCATGTTGGTTCACCAAACCCAACCTGAACTACGTGGTCTTTGACCCTTTCCAATTTGAGGTACGTAGGAAGCCTCCCCAAGGTTCAATCCCAACACCCATTGGTCACGAACACCTTCACGTCAGTTCCCCAAACCCAACCTGAACTATGTGGTCTATGATCCTTGCCAAGGCAAGGTATGTACGAATCCTCCCTAAGGTTAAATCCCAACACCCATTAGTCCTGACCACCTTCACATAGGTTCACCAAACCCTACCTGAACTACATTGTATTTGATCTTTGTCTCCAAGTCAAGGTACGTAGGAAGTCTCCCTGAGGTTCAAGCCCACAATCCATTGGTTTTGACCCCATTCACGTCAGTCAACCCCCATCCTCCATGACATTAGACTATATGCCCCTTTTGTCCCATATGACTCTAAACTGTCCCATATCCCGTGGTAAGTCAATGTCAACCTCATTCAGCGGTAAGCTATTGAAGTCCCCAATCGATGGTAAGTCATCATCAGATGAACTATGTGGACTTTGATTCCCTACCACAGGGATACGTAGAAAGCCTCATTGAGGTTCAAGGACATCACCCATGTCTCATCCTAATATATCCCTCGATGCCATGTGTTCTAGGAAGATCATGGCACAACAAGGAGGTTTTCTTTCCTCCAAATACCATCCTTGCATTCATCCTCACAGGTCATCTCCTCAGGTGTCCCATCATCCAACCGAAATATGAAGACTTTGATTCCATGCCACAGGGATACATAGGATGTCTCTTCAAGGCTCAAGCCCGACATCACCATCATCCTCACGTCGGTTCCATCACATTCTCCCTCCACTTCATTCAACTCTCTATCATTTATCTTGATTATTACCTGGGCCGCCACATCCCGGTGGGATCATGTCATCCCCCTCCTTGCTGATCCTAGAAGTACTTGAGAAGCTTACCATGCATAAGTCCCATCATGTATCTAGGATTTTTGTGCTTTATGTACACCCTATTTCATCACCCCTTCAAACTATGTGGGTTTTGATCCCTATTTTCTACACATTTTATGTAAAAAACCTTCACTAGGTTCAATCCCAGTTGATGGTAAACCTTGGTGTTCCCCCATTTTGGGGTGCACACTCCCTAATCCCCCCTCAGTGGTGTCCAGATCATCCTTCACGGTGTGACATATTCCCTTTATGGGACACACCATCTTGGGTATTCTCTTATTTAGTGTTCTAATCCATACACCTGATAAACCTTCTAGGTGTTCCCTCATAGGGATGTACCAATCTGATCTATCTCTATGGGACATTCTGATCACCCTCATTCTTTCTCTATAAGAAGTTAAACTCACAACATACCTTGTGTAAAACATGAGATGCCTAAGGAAAACTGCTAACTGTGTTCGAAACATAGAATCCATATCGTGTGACCTGAAATGGGAACAACAAATGGGCATCGACCGCTGACCATATTAACAATGTGGGACTTGTATCGATTTTTTGTATGAGACCCTTGAGAATGTTGGCATGTAATTGTAGGTGAGCCCTTATGCCTTAGCTTCCATTCTATTTGGGTGTCCCTTCAAATGTGAAATATAATGGAATCCCAAATAAAGGGGAACCCAAAGCGTGAAAAATGGGTGAAAGCCTGTCCAAGCAGAACCCAACACTCTAGGCTCTAAACCAGAGTACTCTTGGGCACATTGGTGAATCACCAAAGAGGGTCGAGGGATCCGAAATAGGGGCATATGAATCAAAGAGATGAGCGAAGGACACTCATGAGAGAGAGGTAAGTGGCATGGTTGTTATATACCCGACATGAATGAGGATATAAGGAGTCTGCACCACACTGTATACCCCTCTCCTGGAAGAATGCAGGCCAAGGGGACAAAATTATAGGGAGGTTTATAAGAGATGGTGATGGAACCAAAGACTAGGGGTTTAAGTGGTCCTACATATCCCATGAGGACGGGAATCAATCCACATGTAGTTCTAGAAGTGGATGACGCAAATAAGGGCATGATACCGCAATGAGGGACATTTATAGCAGGATGATTAACCTAATGTGAATGAGGAAATAATCCCACACCACACTTTACAATCCTAAGTGAGAACTCGGGATAGGGGATTGAGAAGGTTGAGGGACCTGAGGATGGGTCACAAGAATAATATCATGGTTTTCTTGCATTTTAACGTCTTACAATCCGGATGAAAGTGGTCTTATTTTAGGGTAATAGAGCTCGTACTAGAGATTCCTAGTTTAATTTCATATGTGTGGGATAGAGAGGGAGAATAATTGTGCCTATGGAAGACCACAAAGCAGAAATGATGATAGAGAAAAACTGTTGACCAACTTCGCCATAAAGTATCCACTCTTGTGTGACCAGAGTTCGGGAAAAACAATTGAGCATCGACTGTTGACCATATCCGAAAAACAGGACATGTATCAATTTTCCTCCCACAATCCTCGAGGATGTTAGCCCGTAATGGCAGGATATCCCTTGGGCCAAGCAGACATTCCATCTGGGGGTCCTTTTTGATATAGAGGGTGATGAAAGCCCAGATGATGGGGCCCACAAAGCACGGTAGGCTTGTGGAAAAGATGATAAACTGAGGGATGTATCAAAGGGGGGATGTGTGGCATTGAAAAATATCCCGACGTGAATAAGGACATGAATCCATACGGTATTGCTTACTCCTAGATAAGAACTTGGGCTAGGGGGTGGAAAGGTCGAGGGACCTGAGGCTGGTCCAAGGATGGGAAGTCCCAGCCAGTTTGCAGTTTATTGTCATGCAGGACAAGTGCTGAGTGGTTATAAGTCCTTTAGTTTGGATGGATCACATTGTTTAATGTTGTGTGATATGGATTTTTGTGTTCTTATTTTAAGGTCATAGAGCTCGGACCGTTTTGTAGTTTATTGTCAAGTGGGACAATAATGAGCGGTTTAATGTCATGATGGACAATGATGTATTTTAACGTCATGTGAGATGATAATGAGCACTTTAAATTCATGCTAGGAGATAATGAGTATTTTAACGTCATGATGGACGAAGATGAACAGTTTAACGTCATGTAGGATGATAATGCAGTTTAACTTCATGCAGGACGATAATGAGAAGTTTAACGTCATGACAGATAAGGATTAATAGTTTAACGTCTTACAGGATGATGATGTGCAGTTTAACATCATGACAGATGAAGATGAAGAGTTTAATGTCATGAAGGACGATAATTCATTTTAACATCATGCGGGGTCTGAATGAACTATTTAATGTCATGATGGATGAAGATGAACAGTTTAATGTCATGCAGGATGATGATGCAGTTTAACGTCAAGATGGACGAAGATGAACAGTTTAATGCCATGCTAGATGATGATGTAGTTTAATGTCATGCGGGATGAAGTTGAGCAGTTTAAATTCGTGCAGGATTATAATGATGAGTTTAACATCATGATGGATGAAGATGAACAGTTTAACATCATGTAGGACGATGATGCAGTTTAATGCCATGCAGAAAAATAATGCAGTTTAATGTCATGCAGGACGAAGATAAGCAGTTTAAAGTCATGGAGGATGATAATGAGAAGTTTAATGTCATGATTGATGAAGATGGACTGTTTAATGTCATACAGGACGATGATACAGTTTAACGTCATACAGGATTATAATGCAATTTAAAGTCATGTTGGATGATAATTAGCAGTTTAACATCGTGACAGATGATAATGTAGTTTAGCGTCATGTGGGGAGAAGATGAGAAGTTTAAAGTCATGTAGGATGATAATGAGCATTTTAATGTCATGACAAATGAAGATTAACAGCTTAACGTCATGTAGGATGATGATGCAGTTTGATGTCATGCATAACAATAATGCAATTAAAAGTCATGCAGGACAATAATGAGCAGTTTAATGTCATGATAGACGATAATGCAGTTTAGTATTATACGGGATGAATATGGGAAGATTAAAGTCATGAAAGATGATAATGAGCAGTTTAACGTCATGCGGGACAAAGATGAGCAGTTTAAAGTCATACAGGACAATATTGAGTATTTTAATGTCATGACGGATGAATATGAACAGTTTAACACCATGCAGGATGATGATTCAGTTTAATGTCATGTAAGACGATAATGTAGTTTAAAGTTGTGTAGGACAATAATGATCAGTTTAACATCATGACGGACAATAATACAGTTTAGCGTCATGCGGGACAAAGATGAGCAGTTTAAAGTCATGCAGGAGAATAATGAAGAGTTTAACGTCATGACGGACAAAGAGGAACAGATTAACATCATGCAGGATGATGATGGCTGGTGTTTAGGGTCACATAGATGTGACCATGGTTGCTGCAGTTTTAGGTCGCGTAGCTTCGACCAAAATGTTGTACATTTTTTCATCATGTGACCAAGAATTTGTCTCATAGTTTAACGTCATGCAACCAAGATGATGGTAGTTATGAATTTTAATGTTTTGCATCTAGGACGTTCTTTTTACACAATTTAACGTCATGCAACTAGGACGTGAAACCACACAGATTGTGTCGGTAGAGGAATGGTCATCTCTACCCCATTCTGGTGGGTTGGTATGTTGGGGGAATCTATATGGTGGGATTTCCCTAAAATTCCCCGATCATATGAATGGATGTTCTCTGTGCGTGAGTTGGGATACCTCATAATGAACATTCCACGAGCTGCTGTTAAGGCCATAGGGAGGAACTCTATGGTTGATTCAATGTAGTAGTTGGGATGACATAGAGTGTCACAAGGGTGGTAGGGAAGACTACATTCCCTCAGTCCAGAGGGGTGACGAAGCCATGATCATTGATATGACACGGCGATAGATCTCGAAAGGCATAGAATCCTAGAATGTTGGTACGATGAGGCAAAGGGGCCTGGATGGAATCAAATCCTGGATCGTCAGTATGATGGGGGTGATGGAGTCTGTAAGGAATGGAAGCATGGAACGTCGGTACAATGGTGGCGAGGAATCTTGGATGGTGTGTAAGCGTGGATTGTTAGTATGATGGGGGAAATAGAGTCCGGAAGGTGTGGAAGCCTAGAGCATCAGTACGATGGGGGCGATGGATCCCAGAAGGTGTAGAATCCTGGAGTGTCGGTACGATTGGGGCGGGGGAGCCCAGAATCCGTGGAAGCCTGGATGTCCTTATGATGGGGGAAAGGGAGCCCAAAAGGCATGGAATCCTGAAGCGCTTGTACAACGGGGGTGAGGGAGACCAGAAGGTGTGGAAGCCTGAATATCCGTACGATGGGGTTGATGGATCCTGGAAGTCTTGGAAGCCTGGAGTGTTGGTACGACAGGGGCGAGGGATCCCATAAGGCATGGAAGCCTAGACGTCCATACGATGGCGGAGAGGGAGCCCAGAAGGCGTGGAATCTTGGAGCATCTGTATGATGGGGGCGAGGGAGACCGGATGGCATGGAAGCCTGGACGTCCATAAGATGAGGGCGATGGAGCCTGGAAGGAGTGGAAGCCAGTAGAGTCAGTACGATAGGGTCAAAGGATCTCGGAAGGCGTGGAATCCTAGAGGTCTGTACGATGGGGACAAGGGATCCTTGAAGGGGTGGAAGTCTGGAGCATTGGTACGATGGGGACGAGGGAGATCAGAAGGCGTGGAAGCCTTAACATTCGTACGACGGGGGGGGGGGGGGGATGGAGCCCATAAGATGTGGAAGCCTAAACTTTTGTACGACGGAGGCGATAAATCCCAGAAGGCATGGAATCCTAGAGTGTCGGTATGATGGGGGCGAGGGATCTCGGAAGGCGTGGAAGCCTAGAGAATCGATACGACGGGGCGAGGGAGACCTGGAGGTGTGGAAGCCTGGAGCGTTGGTACAACGGGGGAGATGGATCCCAGAAGGCATTGAAGTCTAGAGCGTCGGTACGATAGGGGCGATGGAGCCCAAAAGGCATGGAAGCTAGGAGCGTCGGTACAATGGGGGTGATGGAGCCTAAAAGGCCTGGAAGCCTAGAGTGTCGGTACGATGGGGACCATGGAGCCTAGAAGTCATGGAAGCCTGGAGCATCGGTACGATGGAGGCTATAGAGCCTGGAAGCACCTCCATAGTGGCTGTTGGTGCTGTTGGAGATGTGCCATTGGATTGGAGGTGGTTTCACCCAGTTTTCCCTATAAGGGCAGTAGAGTTAGAAATGAGCTGATAAAGTAAGGGGCGGATGCCACCTTCACAACCCATGAGGTTGGCAGAGTTGGTGAGGAGCTGAAGGAGTCAGGGGTGGATTCCCCCTATGTGGCCTCTTAAAGCAAAAAATTCGGCGAGAACCCAATGAAGTCGGGTGGCGGATGCCACCTGCGCGGCCTCTTTAGGAAGTAGAGCTGGCGAGGAGCCGAAGTTGTTGGGTGGTGTATTCCACCTGTGTGGGCTATTAAGGCGTCCAGGTCGGTGAGGATCGGATGGAGTCGGGTGGCGCATGCCACCTGCGCGACCTCCTAAGGCGGCGGCAGTGACAAGGAACCAATCGAGTCAGGGGGTGGATCCACCTACATGGCCTCTTAAGGAGGTGGGTTCGGTGAGGAGCCGATGGATTCGGGTGATCGATGCCACCTATGCGGCCTCTTATGGCAGATGGGTTGGCAAGGAGCTGATGGAGTGTGGTTGGGGATTCCACCTTCGTGGCCTCTTCAGGCCACAAAGTCGGCGAGGATCTGATGGAGTCAGGTGGAGGATGCCACCTATGCGGCCTCTTCAAGCAGCGGAGTCGGCAAAGAGATGATGGATTTGGGTGGCGGATTCCACCTGTGCGACCTCTTAAGGCAGCGGAGTTGGCAAGGAGCCGATGGAGTCGGGTGGCGGATGCCACCTATGCAGTAACTTAAGGCGGCAGAGTCAGCGATGAGCCGATGGAGTCGGGTGGCAGATTCCACCTGTGTGGCCTCTTAAGGTGGCGAGGTCGGCAAGGAGCCAATGGAGTCGGGGGTAGATGTCCCCTGTGAGGCCTCTTAAGGTGAAGGGGTTGGCGAGGAGCCGATGGATTCGGGTGATGGATGCCACCTGTGCGGCCTCTTCAGGTAGTGGAGTCAGCGAGGAGCTGATGGAGTCAGGTGGCGGATTCCACCTCTACGGCCTCTTCAGGTAGCGGACTTGGTGACGAGCTGATGGAGTCTGGTGGTGGATGCCACCTGTGTAGCCTTTTAAGGTGGGGGAGTGGGAGAGAAGCCTATGGAGTCGGGTGGCAGATTCTACCAGCATGGCCTCTTAAGGCAGCCAAGTCGATGAGGAGCCGATAGATTTAGGTGGCGGATGCCACCTACGCTGGCTCTTAAGGCAGTGGGGTCGGTGAGGCGCTGATGGAGTCGGGGGCGGACGCCCCATGGGTGGCCTCTTAAGGTGGAAGGTTCAGTGAGGAGCCGATGGATTTTTGTGGGGTATTCCACCTGTGCGCCTTATTTAGGTAGGAGAGTCGGTGAGTAGCTGATAGAGTCAGGTGGCGGATGCCACCTGCGCGGCCTCTTAAGTAGGTGGAGTCGGCGAGGAGCCGATGGAGTCGGTTGATGGATGTCATGTGTGCAGCCTCTTAAGGTGGTGGGGTCGGTGAGGAGCCGATGGAGTCGGGTGGCGGATGCCCCCTGCGTGGCCTCTTAAGGCGGCAGGGTCGGCGAGGAGCCGATGGAGTCGGGGGCAGATGCCCCATCCGCAGCCTCTTACGGAAGCAGAGTCAACAAGGAGTTGATGGAGTCGAGTGCTGTATGCCTCCTACGTGGCCTCTTTAGGCAGCAGAGTCAACGAGTAGCCAGTGCAGTTCGGTGGCGGATACCACCAGTGTGGCCTCTTCAGGAAGCGGATTCAACAAGGAGATGATGGAGTCGGGAGGAGAATTCCACCAGCATATCCCCTTAAGGCAGCATTGTCAGTGAGGAGTTTATGGAGCCTGGTGGTGGATTCCACCAGCGCAGCCCCTTAAGGAGGCGGGGTCGACGAGGAGCTGATGGAGTCTAGAAGCAGATGACCCTTGCACGACCTCTTAAGGCATCGGTGTCGGCGAGGAGCCGATGGAGTCGGATGGCGGATGCCACCTGTGCGGCCTCTTAAGGCGGTGGGGTCGGTGAGGCACCGATGGAGTCGGAGGCGGATGCCCCCTGCATGGCCTCTTAAGGCAGCAGGTTCGGCGAGGAGCCAATGGACTCGGGTGGCGGATTCCACCTATGGGGCCTCTTCAGGAAATGGAGTTGGCAAGGAGCCGATGAAATCGGATGGCAGATGCCACTTGTTCAGCCTCTTTAGGTAGTGGAGTCAGCGAGGAGCCGATGGACTCGGGTGGTGGATCCCACCTGTGTGGCCTCTTCAGGCAGCGGAGTCGGCAAGGAGACAATGGATTCGGGAGGCAGATGCCACCAGTGTGTCCTCTTAAGGCGGCAGAGTCGGTGTGGAGCCAATGGAGTCGGGTAACGGATGCCACTTGTGCGGCCTATTAAGGCGGAGGGGTCTGCGAGGATACGATGGAGTCTAGTGGAGAATACTCACTACAATGCCTCTTAAGGAGGCGGGTTCGGCGAGGAGCTAATGAATTTGGGGGCGCGGATGCCCCTTGCACGGCCTCTTAAGGCTGCGGGGTCAACGAGGAGCTGATGGATTCGGTTGGTAGATGCCACCTGCGTGGCCACTTAAGGAGGCGGAGTCGGCGAGGAGCCAATAGTGTCGGGTGGTGGATACCACCTATGTGGCCTATTAAGGGGGCGGGGTCAGCAAAGTGTCGATGGAGTTGGGGGTGGATGTCCCCCTACACATCCTCCTAAGGAAGCGGGGTCAGTGAGGAGCCGATGGAGTTGGGTGGCGGATTCCACCTGTGCGGCCTCTTAAGTTAGTGGGGTCAATGAGGAGCCGATGGAGTCAGGTGGTGGATGCTGCCTATGCGGCCTCTTAAGGCTATAGGGTCGGCGAGGTGCTGATGGAGTTGGGTGGGGGATGCCACTTGTGCGGCCTCTTCAGGCATTGGAGTCGGCGAGGAGTCGTTCGAGACGGGTGGCGAATGCCACATGCGCGGCCTCTTAAGGTCGTGAGGTTATCAAGGAGCTGAAAGAGTCGGGGGGTAATGCCCCCTGCATGACCACTTAAGGCAATGGGGTTGGTAAAGATCTGATGGTGTCGGGTGTTGGATGCCATCTGCGCGGCCTCTTAAGGCGGTGGAATCGGTGAGGAGCCGATGAAGTCGGGTGGTGGATTCCACCTCTGCGGCCTCTTAATGCAGCGGTGTCAGTGAGGAGCCGATGGAGTCGGAGGGTATGCCCCCTGCATGGCCTCTTAAGGTGGAGGGGTCGGCGAGGAGCCGATGGAATAGGATGAAGGATGCCCCATGCACGGCCTCTTGAGGCGTCCAGGTCGGCAAGGAGCTGATGGAGTCGGGTGGTGAATGCCCCCTGCACGACCTCTTAAGGTGGTGGGTCGGCGAGGAGTAGATGGAGTTGGGTGGCGGATTCCACTTGTGCAACCTCTTAAGTTAGTGGAGTTAGCGATGGAGGCGATGGAGGAAGGTAGCGGATGCCACCTGCAAGGCCTCTTAAGGCGGCGGAGTCGGTGAGGAGTCGATGGAGCCAGGTGGCGGATGCCTCCTGCGCTGCCTCTTATGGCTGCAGGGTTAGTGAGGAGTTGATGGAGTCAGGGGGTGGATGCCCCTGCATGGCCTCTTAAGGCGGCGGGGTCAGTGAGTAGTCTATGGAGTTGGGTGGCGGATGCGACCTGCGTGGCCTCTTGAGGCGGTGAGGTTAGTGAGGCGCCGATGGACCATAGTCTTCATGAACCCGATGGTACTCATGCTGTCACATATAGAGGAGAGGGGATTCACATGGGTGATGCCTCAATGTTTTTGAAATATTTGGTCTACTCGATATTGAAGGAGAATAGATTCACGTCGAGTTCACCATTTCTGTTTCCGACTCTTTCACTGAGGTGCGTGTGTCCGTCTGTTCGTGTATGGCGATGTTGTTAGCTGCCCCGCATTCCCTCTTTCCAAAGGCGGGAGACATCCTTTCCTTATTCAAGGGCATTTTCTCCTCGATCAAAATGGGATAATGGGATGTCAGTTCTTCCATCTGTGGATTCCTCCTCGTAACTCATTACATAGTCTGGGTCCCCCTTAAAGATTAAGTCATGGTTCATGAATCTCATTCCTAGTGCCATATCTTTCTGGAAACATGTTAATTACAATTATTCTATCCGGACATTCCATGGGGTCTTGACATGGTAGAAACCTTCAATCATAGTAGATGAAAACATCATGCATGCCAGGACCTTCATTCTGAGTAGATGACAACATCAGGCGAGTTGGGGAATCTCTGGATGTGTGGACATTGGGGAACATGTATTCTTCCTCATAAGAGTGAATCTCAAGGGTGAAGAACCCGAGGCATCCCACGATGGTTGGGGGTATCTTTTATCGGAGGCATGTCTCGAAGGTCTTCCTCAGCTTCCAATGTTTAACACAGAGTATGTCACGAGTTTAACATCTAGCGGAGACATTTACGCCAAAGGCATGTCTTCTGAGGTTCTCTTCAGGCATCTCATGTTTAACAAATGGTAGGTCGTGAGTTTAACATCTTTAGGAGACGGAATGAGGGTTATTAAAACATCCCATAGAGACTGATCATATTGGTACATCCCTATGATGGAACATCTAGAAGTTTTATCAGGTGTATGGATCATAACACTCAATAAGATAAGACACAAGATGGTGCATCCCATAAAGGGAAGATGTCACACCATTAAGGCTGTTCTGGACACCACTAAGGGCGGATCAGGGAGTGTGCACCCCAGAATGGGGGAACACCAAGGTTTACCATCGGCTGGGATTGATCCGCATGGAGGTTTCCTACATACCCTGTGTAGCTGACAGGAATCAAAACCAATGTAGTTTGAAGGGGTTATGAATTGGGGTGTACATAATGAAAAAAAATCCTAGATTCATGATGGGGCTTACACATGGAAAGAAGCCCAAGTACTGCTAGGAGCATTGAGGAGGTGGATGACATGATCCCACTAGGATGTGGCGGCCCGGGTAAGAATCAAGATGGATGATGGAGAGTTGAATGAAGTGGAGGGAGTATGATATGGAACTGACGTGAGGACAACAGTGATGTTGGGATTGAGCCTTGAAGAGACTTCATACATATCCCTATGACAGGGAATCAATGTTGGCATAGTTCTGTGGGATGATGGGACACCTGAGGAGGAGACCAGTGAAGATGGATGCATGGATGGGATCTGGAGGAAATTGAACCTCCATGTTGGGGCATGGTCTTCCTAGAAGGCATGGGATCGAGGGATATATTATGAAGAGACATGGGTGATGGGCTTAAACCTCATGGAGGATTCCTACGTATGCATGTGGTAGGGAATAAAAGTCCACGTAGTTCATCTGATGATGACTTACCGTCGATTGGGGACTTCAAGGCTTACTATCGAATGAGGTTGAAAATGGCATACCATTGGATAGGGTATTGTTTAGCATCATGCAGGATAAAAGGGGAGTACAGTGTAACATCATGGAGGACGGGGGTATACCGACACGAAGGGGGTCAGAACTAATGGATGGTGGGTGTGAACCTCGGGGAGGCTACCTACGTACCTAGCCTTGGAGACAATGATCAAAGACCACGTTGTTCAGGATGGGTTTGGTGAACCAACATGAAGGTGGTCAGGACCAATGGTTGTTGGGATTGAACCTCAAGGAGGCTTCTTACGTACATTTCCATAACAAGGATCAAATACCATGTAGTTCAGGTTGGGTTTGGTGAACCGACTTGAAGGTGGTCGGGACTAATGGGTGTTGGGCTCAAACCTCAGGGAGGCATACAATATACCTTGCCTTGGTAAGGATCAAAGACCACATAGTTCAGGTTGGGTTTCGTGAACCAACATGAAGGTGGTCAGGACCAATGGGTGTTGGGATTGAACCTCTGGGAGGCTTCTTACGTACCTTTCCTTGGCAAGTGTCAAAGACCACACAGTTCAGGTTGGGTTTGGTGAATTTATGTGAAGGTGGCCGGGACCAATGGGTGTTGGTCTTGAAACTTGGGGAGGCTTCCTACGTACCTTTCCTTGAAAAGGATTAAAGACCACATAGTTCAGGTTGGGTTTGGTGAACCGACATGAAGGTGGTTGGGACCAATGGGTGTTGGGATTGAACCTCAGGGAGGTTTCCTACGTACCTTGCCTTGGAAAGGATCAAAGACCATGTAGTTCAGGATGTGTTTGTTGAACCAAGGTGAAGGTGGTCGGGACCAATGTGTGTTGGTCTTGAACCTCAGGGAGGCTACCTACATGCCTTGTCTTAGCAAGAATCAAAGACCACATAGTTCAAGTTGGGTTTGGTGAATCGACGTGACGGTGTTCGGGACCAATGGGTGTTGGTCTTGAACCTCAGAGAGGCTTCCTACATACTATTCCATAGAAAGGATCAAAGACCACATAGTTTAGGTTGGGTTTGTTGAACTGACATGAAGGTGGTCAGGACCAATGGGTGTTGGGATTCAACCTCAGGGAGGCTTCCTACGTACCTTTCCTTGGAAAGGATCAAATTCCACATAGTTCGGGAGGAGTGGGTACTGACGTGAATATGGTCGTGACCAATGGATGGTGGGCTTGAACCTCATGGAGGCTTCCTACATTCCTTTCCTTGGCAAGGATCAAATTCTACATAGTTTATGATGGTGTTTGGGGCTTACACTCTAGGCTGCACAAAGAGGATTTCATGGTCGATACTTACTCTAATCCCATGTGATCCATGCTCATTGTGAGAAACAAGAAGTAGCAAGGACCTGACGATCCTGGTGGAAAGGTGAATCCATGAACGTGGTGAATGGGGATTACACAAAGAAGTTTCTCGGGTGCCGCTATGAAGCGACAACGGTGCATGGGGCTTATGTAAGAAAATTGCCCGGGTGCCGCTATGCAGTGACAATGGTGAATGGGGCTTATGCAAGGAATATTCCTAGGTGCCACTATGGAGTGACAACGGTGCATGGTGTCTTAGACAAGGAAGCTTCCCAAGTGCCAATAAGGGGATACAATGGTAAATGGGTCTTACATAAGGAAGCTTCCTGGGTTCCACTTTGGAGCAGCAATGGTGAATGCGGAATACGCAAGGAATCTGCCCATAATTTCTTCCTCATGTATAGCCATAAGGGCATCCCAACCCACTGTTGTGTTGCGGCCTTCCCCTATGCGCTGGTGCACAAGAGGGATAATGCCAAGGGCATCAGAATCAGTCCAAACAAAGGGAGTTGAAAAGTGTGAATCACATGCCCAACATTCGAAATGCGGTGATGGTGGCGTGATGATGGAGGATAACTGTTGATCTTATTCGAAACACAACATCCATATCACGTTATAATTAATTGGGGACAAACAAATGAGGGTCTACTCCTAATCGTGTTCGAAACATAGGACCTGACTCGAAGTGTAATCCAAAGACTTCTGGGGCATTGGCCCAGGATTGTAGGTGAGCTAAGGTGGCAGGGGACCAGGCCATTAGGGGGTCCCTTTAGACATGAAATAATATGATGATCCTAATGAATGACACACAAATCATGATGTGGGGTGATGGAATGTTTGAATGGATTCCAATGCTCTTGAAATTACACCACTGTAATCATGGCATGAGACGTCTTATTCTTAGCACATAAGCCATCTATTATTTGGAACAAGATGCATCCTATTATTTAATAATAGGGAATACTATAGTTTATAGTCATTTAGAGAGGAATTTTGGAATCTTATTCTTGGAGTATAAGGAATCTATTGTCTAGAGAAAGAGGCATCCTATGTTTGGAACATAGGGAGTACTACAATTTCTAGTCTTGTAAAGAGGACTATTAGCATCTTATGCTTGGAGCATAAGGAATCTCTTGTTTGAAGAAATAGGCATCCAATATTTGTAACATAGGGAGTACTATAGTTTATTGTCATGTAGAGAGGACTATTGTCATCTTATGATTGAAGCATAAGGAATCTCTTGTTTGAAGCAAGAAGCATCCTATGTTTGGAACATAGGGAGTACTATAGTTTATATTCATGTAGAGGGGATTATTGGAATCTTGTTCTTGGAGCATAAGGAATCAATTGATTGGATCAAGAGGCATCCTATGTTTGGCACATAGGGGTAGTGCCTTTTGTAGTCAAGTAAATAGGACTGTTGGCATCTTATGCTTGGAGCACAAGGCATATCTTGATTGGAGCAAGAGGCATCCTATGTTTGGAATATAGGGTGAACTATAGTTTGTAGTCATGTAGATTGGACTATTGGAATCTCATGCTTGGAGCATAAGGCATATATTTTTTGGAGCAACAAGTATCCTATGTTTGGAACATAGGGTGCACTACAGTTTATAGTCATGTAGATAGGACTGTTGGCATCTTATGCTTGGTGCATAATGCATCTCTTGTTTAGAGAAAGAGGCATCCTAAGTTTGGCGCATAGGGTGCACTACAGTTTATAGTCATGTAGATAAGACTATTAGGCATAAGGAACCTAGAAATGGTTAGTGTTGAGACTTATGCAAGAATGGCCCTTTCTGGTTCAACCTGGCATAGGATTCAAGAGATGGGGTCCAGATGAGTTGCTTGAGAAATGTTTCGACTCAAGGTACTCATAGAATTGATTATGAGAATCTAAACTCACGACATGGGAAATGTACCAAGAGAAAAATGTAGACTCAAGGTGTTTCATAATGTGTGTAAGAGTATCTCAAATCATGGTATTCCATAGGTGGAAGGAGGTTGTGTATAAGGGATCAATGGAAAATGCCAATGTCCCTGCCCGAAAAGTTCACTGTGGGACTCTCCATTTTTCATGGGGGTCAGTGTCGGGTTGTGGTCCCAACCCTAGGTGTATGTGGGCACAACTTTCATGAAATGGACCAGCAAGAGGAATCATGTGCACTGTTGCGCATAAGATTCCATACATGCAGGATGGGTTGCGTGAATTATTGGACTGTGCAGCATAGGTGCATGCAAGATTCGGCACCTTGGTACTGTTGTGCGCAGGATTGAAGACTTAAGCGCATTATTGAAGTCTTGCACACAAGATTGATCTCTTGCATGTATGATTAGAAGTTTTTCACCCAAGCATGGAATTTTTCGCGCACATGAATTAGTCAGAAAAGATATCATGCAAGGATCAAACCACCGTGGGCCCATATGAAAGAAGGCCCATATGGGACCTGTCATGAAATATACCACATGGGGGGTTCCATTCATCTGTACGGGTGCAGAAGAGGCGGTCTTATGCGTATTATAGTGATGAAAGGCCTCCAGAGAACTCTCTTGAGGGGTGGGGGCTGCACGTGTATTTATCGGTGAACCCAGGAGCGGCTTTGCATATGATTCCGGGTGTGGAAGTGATCTTACATGCAAACTATGGTGGGTATTCATGCAAAGGGGAATTTGAAGTCGCATTGGGTGCATAATAATATTGTGTGTGGATACTAATCTTGCGCGCACCCAAAACTTGCATGCACCTTAGATATTTTTTGGGTAGCCTGGGTGGAATATGACATCTCATTGGTCGTGTAAAAGGTTTGTGTGACATGTTGTGTGCAAGATTTTTCTATTGTGCACATGATTCCATTCTTTTGCGCCAAACAACCATTCTTGCACACAATATTTCACTTCTTTCATGAAAAACATTCATTCTTGCACGCAAAACCGTACTTTTCCCCCAAAATCGTCTCGAATTGCCATTTCTAGCATCCTGACTTTGAATGGAAAAAACTTCTGATCCAAAACTTCGTTCAAGTTCCAAGACCATTCAAATATAATCTTGCGGAATGAGCTACATGCCGATATCATGCATGGAAGAATTCAGTGAATTACATGGAGGTGTTTTCCGGTGAAAATAGATGTGGTTCATGTTTTTACCATCTTTTAGTAAGGATGCTGGATGTGAATTTTAAAGTCTTATAGTAAGGACATAAATATAGGTGGATAGGAATGATATATGGTCCTAGATTCCCTATATATTTCATTATGATAAGAATAATTTCGTGTGTAGTTCTCGAAACTCATGCAGTTTAGTGTCTTATGGAAAAGACATCAGTCATTCAGTTTGAAAACATACCATTGGGAAGTGGAAATAGGTGGTTGGTCCATGATATAGGATCCATGAATCCTTACATGTCTCATTTGGATGAGAATAAATCCATACATAGTTCATGAATCTCGTGCAGTTTATTCTCATACTAAAAGGAAATCATCCCTGAAAATTAATGTAATGTGGTTTGGATGTGGATATAGGTGGAAGATCCAGGATAGAGAATACAAGATACCCTACGTATCTCATTTGTTAGAGAATAAATCCATTATTAGATCCTAGTACCCATATAGTTTAATTTCATGGAGTAAGGACATCACTCAGGCAGTTTAACATCGTGTGTTAGGAATGTGTGTGGTTCAGTTTAACATCTTGCAGTAAGGATGTGATCCATTTATTTTAATGTCTTGTTGTAAGGACATGATCATTGTAGTTTAATTAATTGTGATTAGTATGATGTCTATGAATTTTAACAACTTGTGGTAAGGATGATGGACATTGAGTTAAACGTCTTCTAGTAAGGATGATGGTCATGCATTTTAACGTCTTGCGGTTAGGATGATGGATATGAAGTTTAATGTATTATAGTAAGGATGATGACCATGTAGTTTAATGTCTAGTGGTTTTTATGAAGGCCATGTAGTTTAACATCTTGCGATAAGGAGGATGTTCATGAAATTTTACGTCTTTTAGTAAGGATGATGGCCATGCAATTTAAATCTTGCAGAAAGGATGATTGTGAATAACATACCAAGAGATTAGCTCGTCTGATATAGTTTGGATACATCTTATTCATATTTGATGAATTTTCAGATCTTTCAACTATATCAAACCAACTCTTACATGTATCTTTAATCAATTATTGAAGACAACAATGATCTCCATTATGTCTCGGAGACCTCAATGGTAGGGGAAATGGTTGTCTGGGCTTTCAACCCTACCTCAATCGCCTTACTTATTGTCAACATTTCCCTAAAACCAGTTTCCATTTCCCAAACATAATACATGGGGACATGTTTTGATTATAATGAATTGGATTTATTAAATCTTATATTTAAATATGATTTATTATACATATGAGGTATGTGGCTCATGATTTGTTGCATAGCTTGTGTGTCCAGTTTAGAGACGTGAGTTGACTACAGAAAGGATTCATGTGTTTGTGGTTCCAATATTCACATGTTTATCTGTACCTAATTCCATTCCTTAAAGAAACATCTATCATTAATCATGAGTGCGAGACATCAATTATAGGGGGAATGATAGTACTAGCCTATAATCCTTTCCTCACTAGTCTTTATAATGATTGGGATCTCTATTCAACTGCATTACATGATTTAGTTGAAATACATGACAACATTTCTTAATTGAATGGAATATAATTGTTATTGTATTTCCTCAATATATGGGTTATCATTATGATTCTCCTTCATGTTATATATTCCTCCATTGATGTGGACACATGTCTGAGTCGTAAATCTAATGTTTGGTTTGTGGGAAGGTTATAATGAAATGGGGGCTTGGGTGACACAGATGCTTCCCACTAATTGAAAGATATCAAATATACTATATGTATTTTGAAAACAACTAATGTAATATTGTTTCCAGAATCAACCTCACCAAGAGGTAGAAATTATATAATTCCCCCTAGCCTAGTGGGGTTGGGTTATATGTAACAATAAATAGATGTCACTAGAAGAGGTGTTCAAAAATATAAAAATTCCCCGACATTATGGGATGGGGAACTTCACTACAAGGTGGGAATCCAATGGAATGTACTCTTATATAATCTCAAGTTATATATATCAATATAATTCCCATAATTATATCATAGAGATCCATAATCTCTCGGTGGAGTTGGGGGATCTCTTCTTCTACTAAAATTTCATTTTTCCTCTTCAAGGGGCCAATTGGGAGGATCCATGAAATCACCATATCCTCCATCGGTGATATTGAGGGGGGAAGATGATGGGGTTATTGTTGGGTACACTTAGAGAATTAATCCACTACTACTACGGGTAATATGATCCATTTTCATTACCTTATAAAATACAAACATGGTCGGTAACACCTATAGATTCATGAAGGATACCTTTTATCCTTTCTTTTCCAATTCATATGGCAGAAGGTAGGCTAACATGTTATGATTCATATAACTATAGGAGTGTATTATTGTAATCCTCAGTGGTGTTCTCATTAGGATATATCAATGATTATTTAGATCAAATTGATATCATAATGATTAATACATATAGTGCTCCTCCTTGATGGAGTATCACATGGATATGGTTTTTGATCGGTATGCCTTTTAGAGGTCTGGTGATCATTATACCATTTGAGGGGTCAGTAATCAGGATACCTTTTGAGGAGTTTTATCATTTAATCATTTGAGGGGGTTGGTTTCATTGTCCCATTTAAGGGTTTTATTACCGTGATAAGATTTAACGGCTCAGTTTCAACTATACTGTTTGAGGGTTCAGTACCTATTGTACAGTTTGAGGGGTCGGTTCCAATTGTACCATTTCAGGGGTCGTTTATTGTTTTAGTATTCAAGGGGTTGGTTCCCATTGTTTCATTTGATGTTTTGGTTCATTTTGTTCCATTTTATGGCTCGATTCCAATATTTAAGACAATCCTATGGTAATATAAGATAAAAACCCAACTTTTTTTTTAGGATGGGGTGCTACTTGGGATCTCAAAGTTACAAAGGATTGATATGATAAAGTCATAACATCCTTGGTAGTGATGAACTGAGATTGATTCTTAGACACACTAATTATACACAACTCGTCCTTAGATATATTGGTAGTAGTAGGTATATATTTCTACTATGGAGGTTTATGTTTGGATACCCCTAGAGGGCTCTACTACTGGGTTCCTAAACTTAGATAGTAGGTGTAGGCACAACCTCATCTACATATTTTTATGTAATCAAAATGATATGTGGATTATGATGACCCAAATAGATTTTATCACTCATATGAAGCTCATGGGTGATTGATTTGACATGATGATTTTCCTCATCAACATCCCTGAGGTTGGGAGGGAATGCGTTGTTGCACACTATGGATAGACTCTCATAGCAATTGAATGTGGCATAAAGGCTCACTTCCTTTCATGTGTCCTATAATGGGAATGGATGCTAGTGGTATTTCATCATCTGAATGATTTAATATGAAAAATATAGAGTCAATATAAAGATTTTGATGTGTTAATTCTGAACTAAGATGTTAAATATTAGTTACTAGAGTTATTGTGTTGGTGGTACTGTTTATCATGGTCTCATGGAAAAACAATCCTCATAAACGATCTCAGAATCCCCTAGCACATTTTATTATGTAATTTTGATTGTATGGAATCTTAAATTTCTTGTGGGGGTAATAATAAACCTTATTAGTGAAGAATCATATATAAGATTACATGATTGATAAATTTCATTCATTGTTAATGGATAAAGAGGCAACTGCATAATTTTATGCAAAGATCAGTGTTGTCAAAAGAAGCCTATTAGGTTTCCCATTTTGTTTTAAGACATGTGTATAAAAATTATTCCCTAATAGGAATTGGAAATTTAAAACATTTTTAATTTTGGAAGTGATGACACAGTTAAAAATTTTTTGGTTAGGATCACCATTTTGTTTCTTTGTAAAAACTCATGGATGCTATTAGGAGATGGTTTGATATGGGGGTTTGAAGCTTTACTAAATCAAACTAATTGGGGTTTACCATTTGTTTAGCCTTCCATTGAAACTCCAAATAGTGTTTAATTTCATAACTAGGTATAGAACAATTTTCTAAAGGAAGGTGGTCCTTTGATATTTTATACCCAATAACTATTAGGAAGTCACATTGGTTGATAGGATAGAAGGTTTGTCCCACCACACCCTTTACACAGGGGGGGGGGGTTATTTCCTACTCCTAGATAGTCTTATAGATATAATTCATGTATGTGAAATGTTCTATAGGATTATATATAGTGTTGGTTACCCCTGTCTCAATACATTTATTAAGAACTTGTATTGATAGGAGAAATTGTGTGCACATTAGGAGTTCTCTATCACTCTCTTATTCATTTATAATGCTTTGGTTTGTATCCATGTTCATGCACTCTAAATTTTATTATTATAAAGGTAAGAGGTTGGTGTATGGGATATGGGATTGATCCTATACAATGTTTCCGACATGTGTTGTGTAAATAATAATCGAACCCCATATATTTTGTTTCACGTTGTTTATGGTCGTCTGATTGGACACATCCATACAGTTTACTGTTATGCGGTAAGGATGTAAATATCATGTCATACCATTTTGAGGTGTCTTAGATATCATGTTTGAGGAAGGAATAAGACAGTATATAGTTCTTATAATGGGAATGTGTGACATTATATATATGACAAGAGAGGCCCTACGATGTACTTATTCATATAACACTTCCCTGGATTGCTTCGTAGGGATTATGGACCTTTTTTCTAAGATGAGATGTGTAACGAACTGATTATTAATTAATAAAATTCCAATTATTTTAATTTATTATAGATAAATAAAACACATTCACTCTTTTTTTATTATAATTGGGTTTAAATGAATGTTAATTATCATTACCGTTATTAATATAATCTTTGAGCAATGAACACATGACTGATATAAATATTAGTTTTTTCCAAAAAAAATCCTTTTGACATAGAAAAAGGAGAGGATGGCCTCATCAAATAGACTAAGTCTCTAAAAAGATCATTTTTTAGTGTTCAGATAGGAGGTAGCATAACTGGTCTTTGTAGTTGACCATGCCCAAGCCTAATTTTAACACGTTAAGCTTGAACATAATCGCCAACCAAAAAAATTCAAGTTAATAGAGATTATCACTCAGATGATGTTATCTGAGACACCCAAAGAGTATGTCACTGTCAGAAACCTTACCCGGAGGTCTTATATGGGTGTTATAAGGGATTATATAATAAGGTATTAGTTATTTATTTTGTAATCCCTTTTTATAAATAAAGTTATTATTCCATCAATTCCCTTTGAGAATAGTCTTTCTAAAAAATGATGAATTTGATAAATTGGTTTATGGATAAAAATGTTAATTTTTAGAAATATATAGATTACTATATTAAACTAATATTTTTATTATTAATAATATTAAAAATAATTCTTATAACTGATGATTATATCAGTTCCTTGTCTATAAATGAATAGGTAATCACTTTGATAAGATTTACTTTTTTATGAGATAAAATAGAAAGTACATATTCTATGAATTCATTTCAAGGATTTAATGAATTTTTTAAATAATTATTATTTTAATAAAATGTTTTTATCAAATTTATTTTATGAAAAATAAATGAGTATATAATTTTATGAAGTCACGAGTAATTTTTAATATGGTTTGGAAACTATTTTTATCATAACCCGTAAATTTTCAATAAATGATGGTTTTCATTTTAAAAGTGAAAATTAAAACATTTACAAATTTATATAGAGAAAATTAATATTATTTTTCGAATCATGGCATCGAAATTTTCCAATGGTGAATCTTTCATAATTATCTTAGACAACCACATTTTTGGGTAAAAATAATATACAGTATAAATAAAATATGTGATCTTTGACATCATAATGTCCCCAAAATTATGTAATAAATACTATAATTGGTATTATAGGCCTGATATATTTTCTCACATTAGAATAATTTGATTTTGGATTTGTTTTCTTATTTTATAAAGCCTTAGTGAATCTTCCAAAATAGATAATATATTTTATGATTTTTAATTCATTTATTTAATAATGTGACTCACCTCCACATAAGAAATGATTGTATTTAAATATGTTCTGCCATAGTCCATATAAAATAACATTTTAGACTCCTATTTGGATAAAAACCATGGTCAAAAACCATGGGAACATTTGAGGTTTTTAATATTTAATTACATATATTCCATAACCTAATCTTGGGAAATATTAAATAATTATCTTCTCATTTCCTTTATAAACCCACCCAAAATCACACTTATCATAACTGAAAATCCATGGAATGTGTCCCTAGTCTGACCTAAAATCCATATAATCCTACCAAGGAACCCCAAGCTCTCAATAATCTCCTCTTCAATCTTTTGGAGTCACACACTAAAGTAAGGGATCCTAACATTCCTTCTATTCTCATTTTTATCCATATTTCCTTATATTGTAAAACCCTTTTATCTTCATTTAAAAAAATGATGGGGTATACTTTATAACCTACCCCATACTACACTTACTATGTTTGAATTATAAGATACCCCATTATCCGTAATTAATCACTCCCATGTACACCTATTACCATGCTGAAATTTCGTAAGAGTTATTCCATATCTCCTATTTCTTCATGTTTATTTATTATGTTATGCCATATATTTCAAAATTACTTGTTATGGGAAATGTTATTATATGAAAAAATTAATATCCATTTCATTTATATATGATGAGGGACACCTTTCTCTCTCATCAACAATTTTTATGAATTTTTATGTCATGTCGTTTTGCTTCCAAAATGGCACCATGATTTTCCTTGCCAAAATCATCATGTAGTGAATACCATACCTATTTATATATCAAGGGTATTAAACTATATCAACATATAATTATTTATCATATACATTAATATATTAATTCAACATTGCTTTATCAGCTAATAAATTATCACGATGAATGAATCTATGTTTTATGATCTATATGGCATAATTAAGCATGTGATTAAAATTTTCATGAAGGGTGCACACTGATAGAGCTACAATGAAATGGGTAATTTCTAGTATCATGATAAGTATTTTTGGGATAAGGTTTTACCAAATTCCTTTTAGGACATTTTTTCATGATGTTGGGATAGGGTTTTACCTAATTTTTTTATGTTAATCATGTAATGTTTTAAGTTGTTTCCACATTTTCATGTTATGATGATCATGTTATATCATGCCTTAATGTTAATGTTTATGCTCCATTTAAATGGCTAAATGTATTGTATTATTCATGTTATGCCTTTTTTACACACTTACTGGGAATTATAGCTCACCCTTTTCTTTTGTATATCTCACCCTTTTCTTATGTATGTCCTTAGGTTATCCCATGCAATGCTAAGTACGAACGAATGTTGTGGTCATGTAAAAGAAGTTTTCAATAACGATGTTGTATTTTATGTCTTAAGTTGTCATGTAAGGTTTCTGTTCCCCAAAGACACTGGACCTCTTGATCATATGGGTTGTATAAAGTGCATGTTTATTTAATAAATCATGTTTAAATATATAATAAAGAGCAGGTTTGTTATAGTCGGTATCAAAGGATAGGTTTAGTTATTTTTTGGATTAGTATTAGAAAACCCAAGTGAAAGCCTTGGGTATAAAACAAATATACAAAAATAATCCCTAAATTTTGTTGAGTATAGAGTAAGTGGTTTATCAAGAAAATTCATCCCAATCTGGATACGAACAAGTAGTGGTGGCACCAGAACAGATGTATCTCGGGGTAAAACCTGAAAACACCACTTTGATATGGACTCGAAGAAGAACTGGTGCACAAAAATGGGCCTTGATTAACTCTTGGTTCGACAATACTGAAGGATATACTTTGGTAAATTCATAATCATAGTATGAACCACTATTAAGGTATGGACATTCACTTAAGAATATATGCTAGAAAATAGATCAATGATAACATAGATTGAATCCCAGAAATTAATAACTTAAGGAAATAAATTTAATTTATAAGTTATCCCTTTTTTCATTAGATTCCCATTTATGTGTTTAATAGCTTAAAAAACAGACCCCTACTTTTTCTTTTGTTCTATCCAATAGCAGGTAATAGGAGGAATCAGGCTAACAACTGATTTGAAGATCATTGTGATGACTATTCAAATGATATTCCCAATCTAATGGTAGGGGGAATTAGAAAATTTGTCATGATACTCTCTCAGTTAACTCATGTTTTTAATAGAAACATGGGTCAAGAGAAATTTCCAACCCCCCCCCCAAGAATGAAAAGGTATCAATTGAGAGTTTCATCATAAAAAGTACTTCTACTTTAAATGGATCATTCGATCCCTCAATCAACAAAAAATGAATTAACTCCATTGACATGTTCTTACTTATCCTTAAATTTTATGAACAAGAGAAGGTTCTTATGGCTGCTTATTGTATGGAGGGAGAATCTGATCAATGGTGTACATTGATAAAAAATATGAATCCTAAGGAAGAGATCAGTTCATTAGAAGGGAAGGATTTTTGGAATATATTGTTCGATAAATATTTTACTTGCACCCTACGGCATAAGATGGAAAGGGACTTCCTTAACCTAAAGAGAAAAAGATGATGAATCCATTGTAGCATATAAGGAAAACATCATAAGGCTTGCACGATACGCCTCCAGCTCTATCGTTACCCCCGAATACAAGGTTCACCGCTTCATTGGTGGGATAAAGCCTATCCTACAAAATATCCTAACGATATATGACATCGATAGCTATGAGGAAATTGTCTAATGTCCCCTAAAAATTGAAATAGAGATTGGATAAAGTCTGGGGTATCATGGGGATAAAAATCCAAAAGTGGAATTTAATTCTGGTGGTACTATGGATAAATCCAATGATGCTATAAAATTCCATCACCCCACTTTCCAAAGGAGCAGAAAGAAGCACACTAGAAATTTCTTAATGGGGATGAGAAAACGATTTTGGTGTAGAAGACAAGGGCACCTGGCCAATGATTGTCGACAAGAAAATGCCACTGCTGTAATAGAGGATACGAATTCTATTCTTGATGCTCAACAAATTTTTCATTGCTACAACTATAGAACAACTAGGGTACTTTACAAACTAGTTCCCCAAGAAAAGGGTTTTCGAAGGAAATGAATAACCTACAAGTTATCAAGGGAGATCTTTTTCCATCACTACACTGAAGAAAACCCCAACAACGAAGTGGTGAAAAATACGCTAGTTATTCATTCATGAATAGACAATGTAATTTTTTTTTCTAGTTCTATACATTATTTTATATCCTGAATGTTTAGTAGAACAATCCAAAGACCACCACAAATCATGGAAGTATAGATGTCGGTGAGAATGAAAAATGGGAAAAATATTTAACCCTATGAATATAACTTCTCCCCTGTTATAATTTGTGAATTTAACTTCTCGTCAAACCTTGTTATACTCTCTGGAGTGTATTTTGATACAATTATTAACCTGGATTGGCTTTCCCAATATAGAGCCAATATAAATTGTTTCAAGAGGAAAATAACTCTCTATATGGTGAATAAATACCCAATTCTATACAACTACAAGAAAGAGGATGAATCTTATTTGGAACCATCATCTCAATCATGGATATTACTGTAATATGAGAATGCGTATCTTTCTTAGATGATTGATTCTATGGACGGAACCATCACTGAAGGGATGCCTATTGTGAGAGAATACACTGATGTATTTCCTAAGGAATTTCCTGGTCTTTCTCCTAGAATATATGTTTAATTCTTAATTGATATTATACCTAGGGAATTTCCAATATCCATGACTCTAAATACAATGGCTGTTGTGGATCTTGAGGTGCTAAATAAACAACTACAAGAAAATATGGGTAAAATGTTTATATGCCCAGGTGCTTCACCATGGGGTTCACTAGTCCTCTTCATCAAGAAGTAGGATGGGTCAATGTGCCTTTTCATTGATTAACACGAGCCCAAAAAATCTCATTAAAGAACAAGTATAATTTTCCATGAATTGATGACTTGTTCAATCATGTACATAGAGCACAATACTTATCCAAGGTGGATCTGCGGTCAGGATATTACCAAGTAATGGTGAATAAGGAGGATATCCCCAAGTCTACATTTCATACAAGGTACAAGAACTATAAATTCATTATAATTCATTTTGGACTCACTAATGCCCCAAAAAACTTTATGGACTTCATGAATAGATTCTTTTGAGATTACATCAACCAATTTTTGGTATTATTTATAGACGGTATTATAATATACTCCAAAACTAAGGAGGAGCATGAGGAGCATATATGCACTGTACTAGATACCTTGCGAAAGAAGAAGCTCTATGAAAATTACAACAAGTGTGAGTTCTGTTTGATGGAATTCTCATTCTTAGGGAATATACTCACAAGCAATGGGATATCTTTTGATCCCTCCAAGACAAATGAAATTAAGGGATGTTTGAGGCCAACATCGGTGGCAGATATTCATTCCTAACTTAGGTTATCTGGATATTATCACTGATTTGTGAGAAATTTATCATGATTTTCAAACCCTCTTCGAAGCTAAATCAGAATGGATTCATGTTTTCATGGAATGATGAATGAGAATATATCATTAAGAAGTTGAAAAGAAGTCTTATCACTACACCCATGCTCACACTTCCCACAAGGGAAGAATAGTTCATGGTATTTAGTGGTGCTTCAAAGAATGGCCTTGACTGTGTGTTGATGAAAAAATAAAAATTCATTGCCTATGCTTTAATGAAATTGAATTTTCATTATCAAAACTATCCAACATGAGATCTAGAGATTGATGTAGTGATCTTCACTTATAAAATTTGGTGAAATTACCTCTTTGGGTAAAATTGTGAAATATATTTGGATCTCAAATGTCTTAAGTATATATTCAGATAGAAAGTCTTAAATATGCACCATTGAAGATGGTTAGAGCTAATCAAAGACTATGACTGCTCAATTCACTACCATCTGGGGAAAGAAAATAAAGTGGTAGATGGTATAAGTATAAAGGATCCAAAAACTATTTCATTGATGAGAATTGAAAAGGATCCAACCTTCTCAGATTTGATGAACATGCACATGGGAGTCATAAAGAAGGGAACATCGTCAATCCTTCCACAAATTATTGCTCAATCGTCTCTTTTTCAATGATTAAATGATTCTCAAAAGTATGATGTGGAAATTCAGAAGAAATTGGAAACTGTCATATAATATAAATCCTTGAAGTTCAATGTTAATGAAGAATTAGTTGTGATATTTGGGTTATGACTATGTGTTCCATCAAATCTTGAGTTAAATGAAGAACTTTTGGATGATGCACATAGTTTTAATTTCTCAATTGACCTAGGAAACAAAAGGATGTATCAAGATATCAGATAGAATTATAGGTGGGATAACATGAAGAACAAGATCGCTAAGTATATATCAAAGTGCCTGGTATGTCATCAAGGGAAGGCTGAGAGGAAGATTTCTAAGGGGATGATTCAACCATTACCCATACCAACATGGAAATGGGAAAACATCACCATGGACATTGTCATTAGACTTGCAAAGATATCCAAAGGAAACAATGATATCTGGGTTTTTGTAGACCATCTAACAAAAACTACACAATTCATTGCAATTTGGGGGGATTTCTCAATGGATCAATTGTCTTGAATATACATCATATAAGGAATAAGGCTACATGATGTAACGGTATTTATTGTATCTGATCGAGATACAAGATTAACCTCTGAGTTCTGGAAGAGTCTCCAGCATGCTCTAAATACTAAGATAAATTTTAGTACATATTATTATCCTAAAATTGATGGCCAATATAATTAGACTATCCAAACACTTGAGAACATGTTGATAGCATGCTCAATGGACTTCGAAGGAGGATGGGATAAACATATTCCTCTGGTTGAGTTCTCTTACAACAATAGTTTCCAATCAAGAATCCAAATGGATCCTTATAAAACCATTTATGGGAAGAGGTGCAGAACATTGGCATGTTGGGATAAATTTGGGGACTAAAAACCTCAGTGTCCAGAAATGGTTCATGAAATAGTGGATAAAGTTAAGACTATCTATCATCACATTAAAGATGCTTAGGGTGGACAAAAGAGCTATGTAGACACTCATCAAAGATACATGGTGTTTGATATTGGAGAAATATTATTCAATTATATATCACCATGGAAGAGAGTTATGATATTTGGGAAGAAGGGAAATATTATTCCAATATTCATCAGCCCTTTTGAGATGCTTGATCACATTGAAGCAGTGGCCTATAGGCTAGAGCTCCCACTAATCCTATCTCAAGTACATGATGTATTCCACATATCACTCTAGAATATGTACATACCTGAATCATCACATTTACTCAATCCAAAGGTGGTACCATTGGAGAATGGTCTCTTCTATAAAGAGAATATGATGAATATCTTAGATTGTAGATAAAATTTTATACAAAATAAGACGATCTAGATCATCAAGGTATTGTGGAGAAACCACAAGTTTGAAGAAGCAACGTGGGAACCATATGATGTGAGGATACACTATTACCCTTATCTATTTTAGTGTGGGAAAAGGAAATTTCTAGGGTGAAATCTCATAAGAGGTTAATATTGTAATGGCTCGGTCATTTATGAATAAAATTCCCTTTATTTTAATTTCTTATGGATATAGAAAACATACGCTCTTTTTATTATTATTATTGGGTTTAAATGGAAATTATGTATAATTACCATTGATAATATTTCCATTGAATATTGATCACATGACTGATATATATATAAGGTCTTAAAAAACATCATTTCGAAACAGACAAAGCAGAGGATGGCATCATCCAGTAGACTCGGGCCATACGAAGCTCATTTGTTAGAGCTTGGAAAGGAGGTAGAATCATTTGGAATTTCACTTGACCAAGCCCAAGCTGAGATTCAACACATTAAGCTTGAATTTAATAGCCTATGGGGGATGTTCAATTTAATAGAGATTACAACCCAGGCGATGTTATCCAAGTGGCCCCAAGACTTTGTCACCATCGCAAACCTTACCCTTAGGACTTATGAGGTTGTTATAATGGGTTATGTAATAAGTTATTTGTTACTTATTGTGTAATCTCTTTTTATAAATAAAATTATATTCCATCAATTCCTTTTTGAGAATAGTCATTCTCAAAAAAGATGACAAATTTGATAAATTGTCTTTTTGAGTAAAATTGTACTTTTGAGAAATATATAAATTATTTTAATAAATAATGTTTTTATAAATAATATTATAAACAATTCCCATGAATTATGATTATACCAGTTCTTTATTTGTATATTATTAGGTAATCAGTTTGATTAGAGTTACATTTTTTATACAATAGAACAAAAAGTGTATTTTCAAAGAATTTATTTTAAGAAATTAATGAATTTTTTAAAATAATTAATATTTTAATGAAATATTATTATCAAATTAATTTTATTAAAAATAAATTACTATATAATTTTTATGATGAAAAACGCACTTTTTATTAAGGTTTAAAAACTATTTTTGTCAAAACCTGTGAATTTTCAATAAATGTCAGTTTACATTTTAAAGGTGAAAATTCCTATATTTAGAAAATTATTTAGATAAAATGAATATTTTTTTAGGAATTTGGATGGAATAATTATCCAAAAGTGAATTTTTCATAATTTCATGAGACAATTGAATTTTTTGGTAAAAATTAAATACTGTATAAATAAAATATTTGTTTTATGACATCATAATGACCTCAAAATGATGTAATAAATACAATAATGGATATTTTGGACAAATATATATTTTTCAATTAAAATAATGTGATTTTATATTTTTTCACTAATTTTATAAAGCTTCAGTGAATCCTCCAAAATGTATAAGATATTTTATGATTTTAAATTCATTTAGTTAATAATGTGACTAAACTCCACATAAGAAAGGCTAATATATTAATATGTTTGTTCATTATACTTAATAAATAATGTTTTATCCCCCTCATTAGAAAATAACATGGGAATAAACCATGGTATGATTTGTGGTTTTGAATATTTAATTATATACATTCCAAAACCTATGTTTGTGAATTAATAAAGAATTTCCCTCTCATTTCCTAAATAAACCCACACACGCTTCCACTTCACTTCACAAAAAATAATTGGAGAACTTCCCTAATATTTCCTACCCTCTCTATAATCCCACCAAGGCTGATAAATCTCTCAAGAAGACCCACTTCAAACTTTTGATGTCACACACTCAAGTAAGGGATCAACGCTTTCCTTCCTTTCTCATTTTTATCCAAATTTCCATATAATGTTACACCCTTCTATTTTAAATTAAAAATTATGGGGTATGTTTTTGAACCTACCCCATACTTCACTTATTATGTATTAATGATAATATATGTCTTTCTATCTCATTAATCCCTCCCATATACCCCTGTTACCATGACGAAATTTCGTAAGTGTTATTTCATTTCTCATATTTCTTCATGTTTCTTTATTATGATACCCCTTCTATATCCAAATTAATTGTGTTTGGACATGTATTTGTATGAACCTATTACTTTCCATTTCATGTATATATAATTAGAGACCCATTAATCTCTCATCAACCATTTAGATTAATTTTCATGTCACACTGTTATGCTACCAAAATTATACTACGATTTTACATGCAAAATCATCATTTAGTGAATAAAATACCCATTTCACTATCAAGGGTATTCACCTTTATTAATATATAAGTAATGATTATATAATTTAATTTATTTATTCTATATTCATTTATCATGTAATAAAAGATTTTTTTGAATAATTTGATGTTATATTATCAGTGGGGAACACTTAAATATGAGGTTAAAATGCTCATAAAGAGTGCACCTTGATAGTTCTCCAACGCATTGGGTAATGTTTAGTATCATGATATGTCATTTTAGGATATGGTTTTACCTGATTTAATTTAGAAAAAATTCAACCACGTTGGTATGAGGTTTTAATTGATTTCTTTATGTTAATCATGTAATGTTTTAAGCTGTTTCCACATTTCCATGTTATGATGATCATGTTATATCGTGCCTTTATGTTCATGTTTATCTTATGTTGCATTGATATGTCTATTTCCTAAAATGTATTTGAATTCTTCATTATATACCTTTTTTACTTCCTTACTAGGATTTATAGATCACTCTTTTCTTATGTATGTCCTTAGGTTACCCATGCAATGAAAAGTACGAAGGAATGTTGTGGTCACATAAAAGAATTTTTTAATTAATTTTTTGTATTATATGTCTTAAGTTTCCATGTAATGTTATGAATTTCCAAAGACACTAGACCTATCGATCTTATGGTTTGTATTAAGAGCATTTTTTTTGTAATAAATCATGTTTAAATGTCTAATAAAGATCAAGGTTGTTATAAGATGTAATCATACATACATCAAAATCGTGATCCCACCTTGGAGAATTATACTCACATCATCAGTGTTATCATTACAATTTTCTAAGGCCATTTGAGTCTTTCTCGGTGTGAGAAACAATGTGTATTATAATATTGAACATAATACATGATAGAATATCCGTATGAGCGTTACACATTTATGTTCCCTTTGAGAGTAATGATTAACTATCTCGTGGAAGATGTGGTATAGAGCTCGGGCTATAGTATTAAATCCTATATATCCTATTTTATAAATGTAATTAGGGTCATCATAGTTTAGTTCATCCCTATCATGTTTATGGGTTAAGTTAGATGATCATGTTGGGATATATAATTGTTACCCCTAAGGATTTGTGAATTCCAATCCCTTATACTAGAATGGATTACATTTAAAGATTGATCCTTATGAAGGTGTCATGCATATATTGTTAGGATAGGAATCAGAGTTCTTAATGTTAAGGTGGTTGGGGATTAAACATTTATTTTTCCCTCCTATGAAGTACATATAATATTATTTCATTGATCTGGGCTTACACACTGATGTTTCCATTTGGTATAATCATTATCTATCTTTTTATAGTTATAGAGAGATAATGATGACCGATACGGTTGTCTAGACATGATTGGCATGACATGTAAGTCCTTCCTGATAGAATGATACACATAGGATTTCATGATTTCATAACTAATTATTATTAAGGACACAATCCTTGTTTAAAGGGAAAGTAGCTGATGACTATTGGCCAGTGTCCACATGGCATGGGTGTTCGTGTATCTTCTAGATGATTTTAAAGTTTCATTGGCAATCTTCATATCAAATCTTTGTTTTCTTCCAGACAAGCATTTATTGTCCTCCTGACATGTTTGGGGCATCAATTTGAAATGGGATACATGTACACGGGTTTATTTTAAATCAATTGAATTGTATTGGATATCTTCGCATGAGTGAAGTAGAAATGTAAAAAATGCTTTTCATAATCAATTCAACTTGTATGGGGTCTTTCATATGATCAAAGAAGACATGATTATAATCTATTGCATGGTCAAACTTACAAGACTCTAGACTATTGTATGAAATTTATGACATTTCTATGGGATATTTCATGATCATGATGAATTTGGAAACAATGTTTCACATGATCAAAGTGCATTACCAAGGATATATTCTCATTATCATGGTGGAAAGTTCCATGATTCTTATTATGATCAATATGACTAGTCTATAGACTGTTGCATGAAAATCAAAACATTTCAATGGTAAATATCATGAACAACCTGACATGTCAAGATCATGTATAGTGAAAATAAAGATATTTCAAAGGGCCCCCACCTAATCAAATTTCCAAGTCTTAGGACAACCAAGAGATGATGATGACATGGAAACTACTTATAATGAGATCATCATGAATTGTCTAAGGCATTCCGTGTAACCAACATGACATGTCTATGGTATGCTCGAGATATTGTAATATCCGGGGACAATCATGTAATCACATGAACTTAAATATTTCATGTGGAGGTGTCACAAATATGTTTAGAAACACTATCTAGGAAAAGGAAACATGTATAAGGATTGTGGAAACCTATCCAAAGGTATTATGCTTAAAGTTCCATGGGAAAAGATGCATGACCAAGTGTGTATGTAATAGGATTACACCACAGGTCTTGCATGGAGAAAGGGGTTCATGTAAAGATGCTTGTATAAATGTTAAAAGGAATTCACATGTGACCCATTTTTCACGTGATAATAATGAAATCAGATGTTCATTGCAAGGGATTCTACAGACATTCCCAGAAGCTTCCGAAAAACACCAAAATCATGGATGAGGGTTTATGGTGCATAAAACTGAAGATATTTCCATTTTATATCATACATTAAAATTATTATCTTAATGACACCGCTTGATTCCCACACTATTGATACCTATATGAAATTCATATGGTCTTTCCATTGGCTCTATTATTTTATATTGGAGTTCCAAATTATGTCATCAAATTCATGAATGAATATTTTCAATGAATGGAGAAAAAGGGTGTACAGAATAAGGGGGTTAATGTAATATATTATTAAACATAAGGATAATCCAATGGTAACTATGATACAAAGCATTCATGACACAAGGTAACATGTCCACTAATGTTTTAATTCAGTCACATGTATGAGTGTGGTGTGCACCCAATAAATTGTCCATTTGCATCGCATGAGGTGCCATTACCCATGTGACCACATAATCTGAAGTGATTCCCTGAATTACAACTTTTGAACATTCAAAGGTGTTTCATTATTGAGTGGTGACTTAATTTTAAATGTAATGTGTATGGTGTTATTATTCCATCTAGCACGCGATCATACGATAATCATGTGAAGACATATTGAGGTGACATTCTAACGGTGGGTTCTCATGAAGGGGTAAGATAATTACCTAGAGTAGATCATTGAAAGTGGTGGTCAACCCCTCTATTCTCCCATAGCTCTGCTTCTTCATTTCTCTATCATCCATTGCCTTATTTTTTTTATGTTTTTTTTGAAGTGTATAATAGATATTTATAGGCCACAGCCAGCTAATGTTGATATTGTTTTTCATAGTGGTCGTGATGTGTGCATCTGATGAGGTTGTGAATACTTTTTCATATAGAAATCACACTGCACAAGATGTCCTCATGTGATCTTCATTACACTATGTGATGAATCTCTCATGATTTAATGATAATCAATCATGAAAGAATGTATTAAAACCACAAAAAAACCATGTAAATATGGGTTAATTCAGAAAAAAACCCATACAGATGATGGGTAGTTCATGTGGTCACAAACTTCATGTAGTTATTTCAATGATTTTCTTCTCTTTGATCATGTTATTAAATGATAATCACATGATGGATTGACACTTGACTTTAAGTTAATAAATTATATAGATTCATGAAACAAGATTCTTGTGAAATATAGTGTACATGATGGATGGATGATGTAGATCATAGTGGTATCCATGTTGGTGGTCACAAGATAGTTTTTATATCAATAATGTAATGAAGATAGTGGTGATGTCAGGAGGATTTTCAGAATATCTTGCAACATCGAACCAGGTTGTCAGAAGTTTGATGATGAGGGGTTTTACACAACGAGATCAGCTGATTTAATATATACACAATGCGAAATCATGAGATTCAAACATGCCATATGGGTATTAAATGGATACCCATGATCAAATGATCGAGTGACTAAGTTTAATCATGTGATCAGTACCATGAATATCTTTTCCCACATCCAAACACCAAATATTAATTTCTATAGTTTATCCACCAAGAGTAGTGTCATGAGGTTTAGAAAACTGAACCCTATCACCCTCATGCTGCCCTGCACTATAGACCCACCAATTATTTTTCACTACCACTCTATGGTAGAAAGTTGTCCCTCTTGAACTAGCATGGTATTTTTCACCCTATGCTTTCTATATGCTCTTTGACCCATATGGATCCATTGGTATGGTTCAAGTAACTCCCTCATGATCCTGGTTTGAGCTGGATAGGCTATTTAAACAAGGATGGTTGGCAACTAAGTTGGATATTCTTTTGGCTGAAGTGAGGGTTATATCCATAAATTCATAAGGGATAATAAATACCCAAACACATTTATCAAAATCCCAATCTCGTTCATAAAAAAAATTCACAATTGGTTATATCGTTAAAATAATTTCATTATTTCATCATTTTTATTAATCTTATGAAATACCTAATGATAAATTTTATATCACAAAATTATGGGTGTCAACTGAAACACATGGTTATGAGAACTAGGTGAAAACTATTCATTGTTCAATTCTACATCTGTAATAATTCGGATATATTCCCTGAGGGTTCTGTATGATTTCAAAAAAATTTCCCTATAAAAATAGGCCATATGGTAATTTCTGCATGGTTTGGGCCAAACAATAAGATCTAATGATGTTCCAATCATGCACCCAGTTATGTCCCCTTGGAAAATGTGTTTTCAAATATCATTAATTACAAAATTCATCGATACTCATGAGACATACATATAGCCTTAAACCCCATCTAAAAAATTGATAAGTAGTTCTAAATCTCAAAATTCCATTCCAAATATCATTTTAAAAATTATCCCTTCCACCAAATGAAATGTTCAAAGTCTATAATAATTTTCAACCTAGTCCAGAACATGTGATGTGTAGGTTTCATCATTAATTAATGCTTCAATTAAATTTTTAGGGTTTTTTTATTATGTTTATCATGGTATTTGGCTCATGTTATAAAATTTATTATTTCCCATTATTTTTCATAGAAAAATATTATTTATATCTACTATGTTTTTGAAAAAAGAACTCACCAGATATCCAATATCTACATGAGTTATCAATGTGTTTTTTGAATTAAAATTATATTTCACTGCATCATGTCATTGGTTTAGTGTATTTTTATAGATTTGGAATTTCTTATCATTGTGGGAACATAGGATACCTTACCTAGGTGGATGGATGAATAGATTTTACCCATGCTTTAGGATCAATGATATATTGAGTTCATTTAAATTATGTTTTTAGGGGCCTATGTTATACACTTTCTTGAAAATCATAGGTTAACCAATGTTTTCCTTGTTGATTCCAGGATAATTTTGGAACCCATTGATAATTGTTTTACAATGTAACATATATGGTGATAGAGAAGATAATTATTGGATATAACCCCACTTTTATTGACTTGATAATATTATTGATTTTTATTTACCACATTTATCAATGATATTTTCTTATTCATTTTTTTTGAATGGGTCATGTCGTTTTCAAAAAAAATAGATCTATGAAAAAATAATTTCAAATTGAAATGGATTAAAATTTTCATTTAAATTGAACCAATGTGTTGAGTTATGAAATATATTATGTAGATTCAAGTTGGTATTATACTAGTCTTTTACTCACAGTAGACATATACCTTTATGAGTATGTAGAATTTGTTTTATTATGAATTGGTGAACGTAAATGAGTTGAATCCCATACTGGGGACTTTTATTGTGTCATCACTATCCATGGTATGGGTTGGGTGGTGGCCAGAATCCACAAGGAGATACCTTGACCAGACATTATAGGGATCCTCAACTATTTGATTTTGGGTTATTTTATTTATTTTCCTATCCATCATTGTGAATTACATTTTGAATTTATAAATATTTATTGACCGCTTTTGGTTTTTTTTCATACATTATGTTGTATATGGATTGTCTTTTATGTTGGTTTTACTTTGTTAAAGATTTTGTTATTATAGATTTTTCTTCACCTAATGTTGTGTAATTTTAACTTATTGATTGGTCAGGTTGGATTATTAGTGTAGTCAATATGAGATGGTCAATATATTCTATGGGTGAAACCATTCATACTTGATCAAGTAATATAACATTGAATTACATACTAATATGGGGTGATTGGTACTGTTCCTTGTGACATATAAGTGGTTAATCCAAGTGACATGGTAGGTTGACCTTGGTTGGTTCATGAAAAATGATAACATATAACACTCTTGTTAATTATGAGTAATTTTAAAATGAAGATATGACTATTTTAGCTCTATCGGTAGGTATAGGGGAGTGAATGAATGGATCTTCTTTGTGACAAATCGTGAGCTACAATTAGGGATCATCAGTTGTGTCTTGAATTCGATTATCATTTTTTTTACATGATATTTGAAAAAATATTATAGTACATATTGGTTTTGAGAGGAAACCCTAATCCATTTTGGTAAATTTTTGTTTCATGGTGAAATATTTAAGTTAAGAATAAGTACACAGTTTAGATACACGATTAGTATATTCAATTTGTGACCTTTGAATCCAAGCATTCAAAACGTCCTTTGGAAAAAGTGATGGTTGTGTAAAGATTCTCAAACCATGAAACTATTCTATAAATGTGGGAAAGTGTGTCAATTTTATGGTTTCATACTTAATTAGACTTTTAAATTTGTATGATAATTATAATTTATTAATTAATAGGATTTAATAATATTTTCTGAATAACATTATGTTTAAATAAGATTGAATTAATTTTAATTGAGAACTATTATTTTTATTCTATATAGAATTACACCGAGAAGAGACTATAGAAATTGAATGGCAGAAGCCTAAGAGAATACACCATATGAAAACCCTCCCATAGAATCATATCCTGTTTAGTTTTTAATCATAACCACTTAATCACTATGAAATTGTAGTGGCCTTGTAAAAACTCAAATGGCATATAATTCCCTAAAATATAAAACAAAAAATACCACATAATTTTAATATTTTTCTCAGCCGTATGAATATGAATATTTGATATATAAGATTGGGTGAATATTCTAATTCTTTTAGACCCCAAAGACATATATGGTAGGATTCAACATATCTGTTAGTGATTTTCCTGGTAATGGGTTGTCGGACTTTGTTTTCTTGGGTATTCTCCTTGAAGATCATTTATTGTCTAAGTTTAAAAAAAGTAAACTAATTTTATTATTCAGATACATTATAAGTGGAAAAATTAATATCAACCATGAAACTATAGTAGAAATACTATTTTAGGTTGGATTATGCCACTTACTCTACTATGTTTGTGTATAATTCACCTGATCTTATCAATAATTACTATTTATAGGTTAAAAACCTCCAAATTATTTAGTTTATCTCATAATTGTAGAAAGGATGGTCCTTCTTATAACAGTGGATCCCAGGTGAACTTTTTTCCATGAATATAGTTGGGTCTCTCTATAAGGAAAAGGTTGACTTATATCTTTTATGGAAGTATCAAATAGAACCTTAATCAGGGTGCTTATATATGGTATAGTAGGTTTCATCAAAATCATATATTATTTAATTGACCATTCAAGGTATGGTATTTATTACTTCCTTGATTGATCTAAATCTATTTTACACAGGTGAATCCAATTCACTCATCTAATTTAAAAAAATTTATGTATTGAGAATGAAAGAACATTTTATTCTTTATGATATGGACCTTTCTATGCCATTAGGGAGGATTAAGGATAATGGTTTCATATTCTCATAGTATAACATTATTTTTTAAGATGTTGTAGTAGTTTTGGATTTCATGGATTTGGACCTGGATATTTTTTACATGATTTTTGGTATTGATTAGAGATATGGGTCAAGAATTGGGTTTACTAATTACATAAGAATGTTTTGTTTTTACACCTTATGGGAACTCTCATGAATTTTAGATTGAGTATGTCTGAAGGTTGGATAGGAATGGGAATGTGATCCCAATGGTGGAGTTCCCATGAAAAAAATCCAAGTTACTTATTGATTCTGCTAGTCGGTGATCATATAATCAACATATATTTGTTGTAGATATTTAACCTCATGTATTTATAGATGATTTTAATAGATTAATACCATAGTAATAAATTTTATTTAGTATTTTATGTAATTCCCAATTGAAGTCACTTCCCTCTATTATCATATTGGTTGTGTAGAGACCCAAAGATTGACGTACATGGAGATTAAATTAATTTTTCAGAATACTTAATACATAAGAAAAATAGACACCCAAGGACCGTAATAGTTTAGTGTCTTTGGAAACTCGGAACATAATCTTCTAATCAAGGTGAAAGATCTTAAACATCTCCCATAAAGATCTTCCCCTTTTGTTTTATTACCTAAAACCTTTATTTATATCCTGGGGAAAAGAAAACATAAAAAGGGTGAGCTCAAATGCTCATTAAGGGTAAACATAGGGAACATAAAACAATCTATAAAAATTTGAATGCAAAAACATGAACATAAAATCTAAACATCAAAATATCGAGCAATGACATAAATCTTCGAAGTATGTAAGGCATATATCATAAAGAAAGATCAATAATGATAAAATATCATGGTAATAAAACATGTAATTGTGTAAAACTATTAATAACATGATATGATTTCCATAGTAGCCAAGGCATTGCTTCCAATACCATCATAGTGGACAAAGTCCATTACTGAATTGGGTTTACTTTCTGTTCCAGCCCTGTATTACTATATCGGATTTACTTACCATTACAGCAATTTCTATCTCAGGACATATAAATATTTACCCAATTAATTAATGGGAGATATAGGTCTAACCCATCTCATAATTAAATCATTCTTACTTGTGCCACAAAATAAACAAAAATCATTCATCATATCCCAAATAATAAAGTGGGTTTCATAAACATCATCCCATCATAACATAATCCATATGAAACAAATGGATATCATTTCATCATAAGAAGAATAAAACCATGTAAATAATAGATTCATTATACTTGAAACATAATCATACTAAATAATATCATCTTAGTTGGAAAATAGTATTGATAAAACACTTGAAATGAATTCATGAGGAAAATATACTTTCTTCATCAAAATCATTTTCTTTTCACAAAATGCCATGAAATTTTAAAATAAAAGGATTTTCTTGAAAATAATCATGAAATCTTTTAGAGGAATATTTATTTAAATAAGGAGTTATAAAATCATAAAAATATGTTCATGTCGTATAAGTAAAAAAACATTCTCCTCGTACTTTTAACGGAAAAGTCAAAAAATGCACCACGTATGGTAATCAAAAGAATGATTCCTTCCATAACACAAAGTAAAAGTAAAAGATGGGTAAACATGACTTTAACCATACATGGAAGAATATTAAAAACTTTATGAAAAAACATTTTTATGGACATGGATGAAAAATATAACCCCAGAAAATACTTACGTATAAACAATCTCAGATAAGAATGAGATTGGAATAATTATCCCTTACCTTAGGTCTGATATACTTTATACGTATCCAAAACTCCTGTATAATGATTTAAATAATGACATTGACTTATTACCAAATCATTTTCATTGTTATTATATTGTATATGATTCACTTATGACTTTATATTACCCATTCTTTTGTAAATTCCATGTTAAAGCAGCGTTTTGGGTAAAATCGTTTCATTTGTTGTATGTGTTTCAACTTATTGTTCTTACTTATATCCTGATTTACATAATTCCTGAATTTAAAAAATGATTTATATAGAATATACATTCATCATATAAATATATATGATAGATTTATAAATGGAATGAAATACACCGTTAATGGAGATGGTAGGTCGTACGTACGCATGAATGTTGTTTTCCTTTCCTTATTGACTTGAATGGAAGTAAGTAGATGACATTTATATATATATATATATACATAAATATAGTAAATTTATCATGTCATATATTTCATTATTATTCATTATATATACTTTATAATCATTCTTGAATGGTTAACATGGAGAATGAATCTCATCGCGTCGTGGAGACGGTAATCCGTGCGTACGCACGAGTGATGATATCGTTCCCATAATTATTGAATGGAATTTTAGTGGATGATATAATATCTCAGAATTAGTATCATGTTATAATAATTATATATAGTTATTCTTTACACCATTATACCCATCCAAGTAAGGTGGTGGTAGAAAAATATATTACACCATGGTGTGGAGACGGTATTCCGTACTTACGCACGCGCGGTGATTTGGTTTTTCATAGGATGCATAGAAGGTGAAATAGGGTTGTTTAATATTTATAATAACATATCATTATATAAGTAATACTGATGTTATTACTTTATAATTAAAAAACTAAATAAGAGGTAGTATAAAAAGGAAGAAACTTGAAAGAATCGGTAGAAGAGATTACCTCTTCTTCAACGTGCCTCTTTTAAACTTCCTCATAGGGAACTAGAGTTGGTCTTTATAGAAGACCAGAACCTCTATGAAATAACTATAAAGGTTTGTAAGAGAAATTTTCAGGGTTTCTCTGAGCTTGAATGCTCAAAATTGTGTAAATAGAATAGGGAGGAGGTTCCCTTTTATAAGAGGGGTGAGAGTCACCATAGAAAAAAATTAAAATATTATTTTATAATAAATTCATATTCGGTCTATAATGGCTCCAAAGTGACTTATTTATAGGATAGGGTGGGTATGGGTCAAAATAATCTCTACCAATACGTTTTAGACAAGTTTAGGTTACCATTTTAACCTTATCATTTAAATTTAACTCTAAGTTAAATTATTTATCTTTTACAATGTCTTCTTGTATTCTTACACTATATGGTTAATAAAGATACTATGAACAGTCAATAGAACCCCAATTGGTTCATTAATGTCACATATATTAAAATATAAGTCTTTTTTCGGAGCCTTAGATCTTTAGGAATTTAATATCAATTAATAATATAATATTTTTTTTAAAAAATAATTTATGTCAATTTTGACACTATTTGGTATTTTGTTTTTTTCTAAATTCATAAAATCATTATTACTTAGAAAAAAATTCATCTAGACAACCCTAATAAGTTATATTAACCTATAAAATTATTTTAATTCATAAAAAGTCTCAGATTACATTTATTTGGGAATTTATAATATCAATTATGTTAATATTTCATTAATAAGGTAATTACGACATCATCATTATGTCATAAATAAATTAAATTATTTAATGTCTAAAAATATAAATAAAATCCCATTATGTAGGAAATTTTATATCTTTCTAATGAATATTTATAGTCGAATTTATCTTATGTATAACCCTATATTAAAAAAATTAGTTATTAAACTTTGATTTTAACTCTTTTAACTCTTCTTTGAATAAAATAATAATAAGTGTCCTAATCTAATCCAAGTAGACCTAAAGGGTAATATTTTATTCCTAAGGTTTTTTTTGGTCGAATTAAACTTATCTAATAGAATTAGGACATGTGTTAGGGTAATAATAATATCATTTTTACCCTTAATTACCCTATTTACTTTTAACCATAGTAAATAAAAGTAAAAGGTAACTATTCAACAAAAATTATTTTTATCTTATTGAACCACATTTTACTCCATGTTATTAAATTTTTCTCTTGGTTATTTGAAATTCCACTCACATAAGCAGTAAAATTAGGTTTTATGTGAATTTGAAAATTCTCCTATGAGGTGGGTAAAAGACGGTGCAAAGTTCTATAAAATTATTATATATCTAAAATTATTATAAATTGAATCCAATGAATTACATTGAACTTATATAGGTATTATGTGTCTATTTTGACCTAAAATAAATTTAAATAAAATAAATAATTATTTAAATAAAAATTCGGGTTTAAACTATAACTAAGTGTTTTTCGCTATTCATCAAAAATTGAAAGTTTTCAGAAAAATATCAAAAATTCACCCTAGGCTAATTTCGATATTTAGAATCCAAAAATGAAGTCAATTTTGAAAGATAAAATTTATAAAATTTCAAAAAGTGGTTATTACTATTCATAACATATAGTTTATATAATATTTTAATAACATATCGTTGTTTAGTGAAAGTCGGTATTGCGTACAACGCAAGCTATCGAGGATGGTTGCTCTTTCATGTAACACAAGCCAAGAATAGTGTTTCATATACTATAATCTAATATGGTGTTGCATATAGGGAAATATAATATTGGTTTAGCGTACAACACAAGACATCAGAGAAATTAAAAATAATATTTCTCATAAAATATCGGGGTGTTACATTCTACCCCCCATAAAATGAATTTCATCCTCGAAATTCGTCGGGGTTATAAATGGTTTACTACTTGAAAGTTTCTTTCATAGAAACTCACATCGTAAAAATTAATACTAAATCATCATTTTTAAAAGGAACATTAGAAACATAACGGATAAGCAAAGTAACTCATCACTGGGTTTCCACATAGAATAATATAGGTGAAAATATAGATATGGAAGAGAAATATAACCATCAAGTTCATATAGATAGTGGTAGAGAACATGGCTATGAAAAAGACAACAGTCAGAAAGCCATAAACTTGTGATGATCTAAGGTACCATCTAATTCATCAGATATGAGGGAACTAGGACAAAAAATTTTGTTTTCAAGATTATTTCCCTAATGTTGAAGAATTTTTTGAATTAAAAAAAATACTTACTTGATTTAGGTACAATCTCACTAGTGTATGTGCCTTGAACAATTACCACTTTATCTATTAAATAAATGAAGTTGAATTTTTAATTCATGAAGTGTGAGAAGATCATGCGATAGAATGATAGGTCATTCCATCTATCTCAAACATAAGGTTAGAAAAAGCTATTAAATATACATAAGTCCATCTATGGTGAGGTTAATTGTATATGGAATTGTAATTCATCTATCATACCTTTTAATAAAATTAAACTAGTTTCTACTCGCCAGGGACTTCATGTAGGCTAGAGGTAGGCGATAAATCCATGTCGCACTTCGGTTGTGGGTTCAATTCCTGCAACCTTGTCTGATGCGACAGGTTGTCGCCCATCAGGTTATCCCTTTTTCTAAAACTACATTATTATAACATTCCTGAAATAATATTGAAAAATGTTCTAGCCTTAAACAATACTATCATATTTCTAACTTAATTCATTTCAATATTTAGTACTATCAAAAATACTTTGGTCCAAGCTCATAGTAAAAAGAAAATGATTACTTGAAAGGTCACATAACAAGCACGTGAATACCATCATTTATCCCCCATATATTATAAGGTATATCTTGTTGGTCACATTCCAAACATGTGAATACCTTAATCGTGTATTATTTTGAAACATGAATTACCATATAACCTTAGTGAAAACATGAATGCTGTCAAAAGTTAACAATTTCCACATACCAAAATACCAAAATTTCTATATACTCAAACCATGATATCACTTTGTCCTTATATCAGTCCTGAGCTCATGAATACTATCTAACATTTGATTTTCTCTTTATCCATTCATTATGCGCATATCATATACTTTCCAAAAAAAATTCAATCACTTTTCATTGTTACCAGTACCATACAATTATTGAAAACAAATACATAGATATTCCAAAATTCCATGATACTATAAATGAGATTACATGATACTATTTTGAAATCTCATTAAATAAACACTTAATAATTCCACAACATCATTGTCATACTCAACATCACAAATAGTGATCACATGTGACTTCCCTTTGTCCTTTTTCTTAAGAGTTTTCTCACGTCGATCATTATTAACCCTTGTATTAGGGAACTGATTAGCATAATGCCCCATTTACTTTCACTTGTAGCATTGAAGTGTTGGTGGTGCGTTCTCTGTAGTCTTTTCTCTATTCACATCACTAGATAACCTTTTTCCATTACTTTGACACTCAGCTGCTCAATGACCTTATTTTACACACTTAAAACATTTTTTAGTCTCTTTAAGACAATCTCCACCATTCTTCTTTTCACACATTGAGCATAAAGAAACATTCGTCTTATTTTAACCATTGTTTTGAGATTTTTCCTTGAACTCCATATTTCATTTCTTGTCAAAACCATCATATGGACATGTAACACCAACTTCCAATTCTACCTTGATAGCACAATGCACAATTTCTTCATAGCTACTGAAGTCTCTTATAGTTATTTCCCTTTGAAGACTTGGTTTTAATCCACTGAAGAATTGATCAACTTTACTTTTAGGTTGGATGATAAAGCTAGATGCATACCTTGAAAGACTTGTAAAATTCGCCTCGAATATACCAACAGATTCATCATCCTTTTTCTTAATCTCAAGGAACTCTTTTTCCATCTTTGTTCAAAGAATACAAGGGAAGTACTTATTGAAAAACATGTTCTTGATCTCGTCCCATTCCCTAGATTCGATTTCATCTTCGGGCCTTGTATTCTTAATTAGAGTCCACCACTGGTCTGCTTCAACTTCTAAATGGTAAATAGACAGAATTACTTTTTCAGTTTCCAAACATTGATGTATGGAAAATACCTTTTCAATGGTACTGATCCATTGTTTAGCAATAAGTGGATCAGAAGACCCCTAGAAAGAAGGTGGACGTTGCCTCATGAAGGACTCAATAGAATATTGTTCCCTTCTATGCTCATTCGAAAGCCCAAACTGATTCTTAGCCTGTGTAAGTATAGCAATAATATTTTTCACTCCATCTCCCATAAAATTGGTTTTTTCAGGAGGAAAATCATGGCACTGACAATTACATTGATCAACACGGTTCCTTCAGGTTCCAGAAATCATCTAAAACCCAAAAAATAGTGTAAGAGGCAAAAATCATGCTAGGAAAACAACAAAATAAAGGGGGAGTACCTTTAATATATAACTTCTTAGGATTAATTATAATATCATTACCATAATTCTAGGACTATAACCTATAATTATACTTAACCATAGAGACATCCCTAGACATACCATAGAAATATCTCTAGGGATCTCTCTAAAGTTTTCGCATCCTAGTTTCCAAAGGTTTACTAAACCATTCCTTTGATACCAACTATAGAGACCAAAATATTGACGTACATGGAAATTACATTAATTTTTCAGAATACTTAATACATAACAAAAACAGACACCCAAGGACCATCATAGTTTAGTGTCTTTGGAAACTTGGAACATAATCTTCTAATCATGGTGAAAGATCTTCAACATCTCCCATAAAGATCTTCCCCTTTTGTTTTCTTACGTAAAACCATTATTTATATCCTGGGTAAAAGAAAACATAAAAAGGGTGATCTCAAATGCTCAGTAATGGTAAACATAGGGAACATAAAACAATCCATAAACATTTTAATGAAAAAACTTGAACATAAAATCTAATCATAAAAATCTTGAGCAATGACATAAATCTTGGATGTACGTAAGGAATATATCATAAAGGAACGTAAATAATGATAAAATATAATGGGAATAAAACATGTAATTTTGGAAAACCATTAATCACATGATATTATTTCCATAGTATCCAAGGAATTTCTCCCAAGACCATCATAGTGGACAAATACCATTACTGAATCAAGTTTACTTGTCATTCCAGCCCTGTATTGCAGTACAGGATTTACTTACCATTACAACCATGTCGATATCATGAGATATAAATCATTACCCTGTGCATTAGAGGGGGATATAGGTCCCACCCATCTCATAATGAAATCACACTTAATTGTGCTAAAAAATAAACAAAAATCATTCATCATAACCCAAAGAATAAAATGGGTTTCATAAACATCATCCCATCATAACATAATCCATATAAAACAAATGGATATCATTTCATCATAAAAAGAATAAAACTATGTAAATAATCGAGACATTATACTAGAAACATAATCATACTAAATAATGTCATCTTAGATAGAAAATAGTTTTGATAAAACTCTTGAACTGAATTCTTAAGGAAAATATCCTTTCTTCTTCAAAATAATTTTCCTTTCACAAAATGCCATGAAATTTTAAAAGAAAAGGAATTTGTTGAAAATAATAATGAAATATTGTAGAGGAAGCTTTATGTAAATAATTTGTTATGAAAACATAAAAATCTGTTCATGTCGTATAAGTAAAAATACATTCTCCTCGTACTTTTAACGGAAAAGTCAAAAAAGTACCACATATGGAAAACAAAAGAAAGATTCCTTCCATCACACAAAGTAAAAGTCAAAGATGGGTAAACATGACTTTAAACATACATGGAAGAATATTATACACTTTATGAAAAACATTTTTATAGACATGGATGAAAAATATAACCCCAGTAAATACTTACGTATAAACAATCTCGGATAAGAAATAGATTGGAATAATTATCACTTACCTTAGGTCTGATATGCTTTGTACGTATCTGAACCTCCTGTATAATGATTTAAATAAATTCATTGACTAATTACATAATCATATTCATTTTAATGATATCATATATGGTTCACTTATGAATTTATATTACCTGTTCTTCTGTAAAAATTTTTATTTAGTAAACTTTGATTTTAACTCTTTTAACTCTTCTTTAAATAAAATATTAATAAGTGTCATAATCTAATCCAAGTAGACCTAAAGGGTAATATTTTATTCCTATGGTTTTTTTGGTCTAATTACACTTATCCAATAGAATTAGGGAATGTGTTAGGGTATTAATAATATCATTTTTACCCTTAATTACCTTATTTACTTTTAACCGTGCTAAATAAAAGTAAAAAGATACTATTCACCAAAAATTGTTTCCATATTATTGAACCAAATTATACACCTTTATATTAACCATGTCTCTTGTAGTTTTTAAATTCCACTCACAGAAGAGGTAAAATTATTTTTTATGTGAATTCGCAAATTCTCCTAGGAGGTGGGTAAAAGACGGTGAAAAGTTCTATAAAATTTTTAAATCTCTAAAATGGTTATAAATTGACTCTAATGAATTAAATTGAACTTATATAGGTATTAAGTTTCTATTTTGACCAAAAAAAATTAAATAAAATATATATTTATTTAAATAAAAATTCGGCTTTAAACTATAACTCAGTGTTTTCCACTATTCATCAAAAATTGAAAGTTTTCAGAAAAATACCAAAAATTCACCCTAGGATAATTTCAATATTTTTAATCCAAAAATGAATTCCATTTTGAAAGATAAAATTTATAAAATTTCAAAAATTGGGTATTACTATTCATAACGTCTTGTTTATATAGTATTTTAATAACATATCATTGTTTAGTGAAACTCGGTATTGCGTACAACGAAAACTATCGAGGAAGGTTGCGCTAGCGTGTAACACAATCCAAGAATAGTGATGAATATACTAAAAGATAATATGGTGTTGTGTATAGCACATGATAATCTTGTTGTAGCATACAACACAAGACATCAAAGAAATTAAAAATAATATTTCTCATAAATTCTCGGGGTGTTACAGGTTGACCCCCACCAAATTGATGGAATTAATTATCATGTTAAAGGATGTCAAGGGTAAATGTTTTATTCACCCAAACATGTTACTATAGGAATGAAATTTTAATTTTAGAAATAAATTAAACAAATTTATTAGTTGTTATATTGATTACTAGAAGATTGATTTTTTTACCATTATGAATAAATAACACATATTGAGGAATAATGACATATTTGATCAGCTTAGTGGAGTGATATGGTTATCAAATAATGTTCTAATATCAATGTTACTCTATTTTAGGGTGAAAGGTGTGGACATTAACATGAAATACTTCCATTACTGATATCATAATTTTTACTTAAAGGTTTTTAATTTTTTTCCTAATCAATTTTCATTAATTATTCATGCCCCAAATGAATCTAATTATGCATCGGTATCTGAAAACATTTTTTTTTTGTGTTTTTATGATATCTGGGATTATTCTAGGACTTGTGTGGACTATTATATAAGTACCCATCCATACACATTTCCTATTCTAGTGACATTAAAATAGAATTGTCTTTTTCACATTCTTAGTGATCCTTTAGGACTATAATTTTATATAGATTGGTTATAACTCTTACATTACAAACACATAAATACAAAATGTGGACAATTATAATCGGTATCCATTTTTCCGTAATATAAAACATTTAAAATAAAGAAAACCTTTCCGGATAACTATTTATGAATTTCATTGTGACATATTATTTTTCTCACCTAAAATAAAAACCTTTAAAAAATAATTTAAAATGTGTGATGAGCACAACATGCCCATGAAGAGACATAAAAAATACTCTTATTGTTCCCTGATTAATGATAAAAAAATTTCGTTTCAGAGTCAACATTTGGATCAAAATAAAATATTTATTCACAAAAAAATTACTTTATTTTCCCAATGAGATTCATTAATATTTTCATAAGAAAATATTATGGAAGAATAAAAATTATAACTGCTTATTTGAAAAACATCTCAGGAGAATGTCTTCACAAAGTTATACATTTAACCCATTATCAATAGTAAATAAATTCTCTAGAAAATTTTGTTTATTTACTACCTTATTAGAAATAATATTATTATCATAAAAAATAAAATAAAGAATTGATAAAACCTAATGGTATCATGGGATATCATCTTACATATCATAAATTTGTATAAAATGACCATATGACTAACTTCAATACCCAATGCATCATAGGGATATCAGAGACCCACCCATCCTTATATTATAACATAACAACCCATCCATGGATCTTAAGGTAACCAACCTTATTGTTTTATCATAGAACCACCCATACATAGTTTATAACTAAATCAAACAACAGAATAGAAAATTTAAAAAAATTATAACATAATAATAACACATAAAAGTGGGAAATTTTCAATATTAAAGCCACAAATTATTATTTATACCCATTATTAAACCTTTACACATATTGAAAAAACAACTAAATTTAAAAACAAATTATCATTGATAATATATGAAAAAAAATGGAAAGATGGTTTTTCATTCATTTAAACATGAATTATTATAATGGAATCCAAAAATAAAATAATAGGTGTGGTGGAGGGAAACTTTATTGCAATAATATATGTTAAAATAAAACTTTCTTATTTTATTTTTTTCAACAATTTCAATAAAAAACCTGTAAAAATATTCCTTCTAAGAAACATTAAAATAATGAAAATAAATTCATTTTATGATACATTGATTTCCATATAAGCAAATTAATATATTAATTTTTTAAAAACATGTACATGAAAAAAATAGTTTTAAGGGAAATATAAAAGATTATTTTAAAAAAAGAATGTACCTTGTTACTTTGTAAATATTTCATTCAGAAGCCCCATTAATTAATATCATTAAAAAAGACTAAATATCATAGAATATATAAATTCGTGATATTACATTTCAATGGGGATGTATATAAACATCGTAAGATAATATAGTTTTATAACATAAAAATATGCATCAACGAAATGAACTTGAGATTAAGTCCCTTACATTGTGTCAGACTAATCACATATATTATTTTTCATCTTGGATTATTTACATTAAAAAGAAAATTATTCATGTTTTATATTCCTTTTATTATATCTCTTAACATTATATACATAATTATTTAATCATCTATGTTCAATTCATATGTTTTGTCGATATTCATATTATATGTCAAAAAAGACATTTTTAGGTGGACTATGGTCAATGAATTCATTAATTCAACATATCTAGAATATAAAAATAATTAAATTCTAATCATAACAATACCTAAATTGTGATTTTGAAACCATTCATGATTTTTTCGTATGAAAAATGAACTATGTTACAATCATGGAGATGGTAGGTCATACATACTCCCGAGTAATGTTTCCATTTTTTAATGATCATTTTCATAAGAATTTATGAAATAATTCATCTCTATATAATTATGATCATATTAAAAATAAAATACTATTTATTAAAATTTACTTATATATAAATAATAAATTTTATTTACTAATGAAAAAATAATTGAATCTCATCATGGGCATAGTACTCCCTACATACACACGAATAGAGTTATCATATTTATTGAGTTTAATGGTTAAAAGGAAAATGATATATGATATTTTTATAATTATAAAGAAGTAATTAACTTCAAAATTATGTATTTCATATCTAATATATTCATTATATTTATCCTTTTTACCTTCCATGTAAATTGTTAGTGAAAAATTAATCACGTCTCTTTGTGAGACTATTCTCCACCTTACACACAAGAAATGTTATCAAATCACACATAAAATATAATTTAATATTATATACGAAATATAATAATTTCAGAAGTATATATATGTAAGAAATATTATATATATAATTTAAACACAACATTATTATAATTATTGAGAGGCAATGATGAAAAACGAATGACATTGGATTGCGATGTGGTGGTCTTATATACACAAAAATGATGATTTCATTACCTATTTTATTTAATATGAGATTTATTTGGTTTATTTCATAAATATAATAACATATAATTAAATTGAAGATACATTTTTTATATCCTCAAAATTTTAGGTTTAATAAAATGAAATATAAAAATTCTTAGTAAAGCACAAAACATATTATTTAGAAAAGCTAATAAGGTTAGAACCAAATTACAACATAAAATGTATTTATGGTAACATAAGGGGGTATAAGTCAGATTTAGGTATGTAAAAAAGTTATTTCTATAGTTAATGGTTGATAAAAGTGTCATTTTATGTCTCAAGAGGAGATTAGAGGGTGTATTCTTTTATAAGAGTGGTGTGTGGTACACTTTTAAGTTTTGAAATAAAAAAGATGCACCCATGTTTTTCACATGAAAAAAGGATAAAACATTATCCATTATCAGTCCTTTTACTTTATTACATTATAATATGTCCATAAAATAGTATTTATAATTTATTTTTATTATTGTGATAATCCTTTTAGATACCCCATGGTAAATCTGTATTTACATTAATCACATTAATTGTTTTTTTAATATATTAAATATTCATTAAGAAAAATAGTTAATATGACCTTATTAGATAATATAAAATATTCTAATTAAAAATATTTAACACATTTTACAAAATTTAATTCACATAATTTGTGGAATTTAATTTATAATTACACATACAGATGTGGTGAAAATGTTGTTTTCCAAATAGTGTATTTTTTATAATAATCACGATTCTATATTAAATCAATCAATTGAAAAAATTATTATATGAATTTAAATAAATATCTATATATGTTAATATATAATCTATAAATTTAATTTAAATAAATCCTTAGTTATTTTTTTAATAATTTAAATTGAGAAATAGATTTCACTTTAAAACTATTTTAAAGAAAACACACTTTTTCAACCCAAAAATAAACATATACTAAAATACAACAAGTATTTGATTCAAAATTAATTACATTAATTAAATATAAATAATTAATACATATGTTTCTTAAATTTATATTCAAAATATAATAGGACTTTTTTTAACTATATCCCATTTCATTTAAAAATTAAATAATATTTTTGTAATGAATATAAATATCTAATGAATATTAATAATCATGGAAATTATTTGTCCTATAATTTCATGGGATTTTAAATTCTTCCTTTTTTTTCTAAATTGAATCATAATAATTTTTTCCCTTATTAAATTATGAGGATGTCTTTCACTTATATCATTTTCATATTCCCATGTTTCCTCTTCACCATATGGATTTTCGATAATACATTAACATGGTGATTCATATTATCCCTTATCAATTTCATTTTATTGTCAAGAATCTAAAAATGATGTTTATCGTAGAATATATTCCCTTCCAAATGAACTACTTTAGGCCTCAAACATGATATGAATTTGGCACATGTTTACTTACTATTCAAACATGAGATATATTGTGTATTTGTCATAAAATCATAAGAAAAGACACTTAGTATGAAAATGGTAAAACTACCTATAAGATTTAATAAGGTCCAATGAAATGTAGAATAAAAATCCCCTTATTATAAAAATTCCTCAAACTTCTCCATGGAGATACTTTAGTAAAAACATTATCACCAACAAAAAAAATATTTTCTCTAGTTATCCTCATAACTTTTTGGACTAAAATGATCCATCTTAAAATGTTTCTGAATCAAATACACATTATTAACAATTCCTACATACTAAATTAGTCCCATAAACATCCTTACCCATTCATAATCCCAAAATATTTGTTCTTGACAACAATTCCAATACAATTACTAAAATGGTTCGATTTGTTTACATGAAAAAAAACTGTTATTGTAAGAAACTAAAACAAATTATGATCTCGATGTAAAAATCCTTTTTTATACAATTATTGTGGATTAATATCATATTGTTTTGTATAAATAATCCACAAGGAGTTTTCATTTTATTAGGGATGAAATGATATATTAAAATTTATTTCAGTACCCAATGACTTAAGAAGTCCATTATAGAAATTATAAGTAAATGTGGTATCATTTTTAGAAATAATTGAGAAAGGAACCAAATGTAACAAGACTAAATCCTTGATATTCAGTTGAAAATGTTGGTCTCAGGATGTAAAATCTCAAATGGGAAATAAATTTTCATATTTATTGAACTGATTAACTATAACCCAAATCACATTACTACATAGAGATGTATTTGTAAATCCCAGCTTGAAATCCTTTGATATATTTCCCATTTACACTTCAGTATTGGTAAAGGCTCAATAATTCTCTTTGGTTTCATTCAATCATCATTGAAATTATGAAAAATCAAATATTTCATGTTATATTTAGAAATATCTATTTTTATACCATCCCACCATTAATGCTCTTAATGGTCTCAATATACCTTACTACTACAATGATGAATAGAAAATAGAGAACTATGAATGTCACTCAAAATGGTCTCTTAAAATGGAAGTTATTGGGATACATAATCATTTTCAAATTTTAAAAAAACATTATTCACCAACATTAAGCACAATAAACATACCCATCAAGTTGTATTGTACCTTTCCCAACTAATCATGATCCTCCATGTGATATTTTTAAATAATCTCAAACAAAATAAACTACACTAAAACCTAAAATAAAATAGAGGACGTCCCAGTATTGAAAAAATCTAGGAAAAAATTAATCAAATCATTAAAAACGATTATTATTATATACATAACATGGTTAATGTTGCATTATATTTCATACCCAAATCACTAGCCATGAAGATTCATTTTCTATGTTGGTAATGAATCTTGATATTATATTCCTCGATGAATTCCACCAATCTTATTTTTATCATATTTAATTTTTTTTAAATGAATATATACATTAAACTTTTACGATAAAAATATATTTCACATTTCACTCTATTAAAATTATGCCTTCAAATTATTAAATGAAAAATCAAATCAACTAATTCTTGATCGTGTGTAGGGTAATTTGGCCCATGATGTTTCAACTAACATAAAGCATATATTATTAAATAATCATTATCCATCAATACACAACAAATTACCTGAAATAAAAAATCAATATAGAAGACAAATTGTATATTTCTACATGGATGTTCCAAACTTGTGCTTTCACCAACATTCGTTTTAGTTCTAAATAAAGGTATGACATTCATTTTTTCGTATAAATTTTACTCCATTTTCAGTTATCTGATTTAATGGGATAGAATCATATAAAAGTTGTAAAAAATTATCTTGAATAACCTTATTACCTAGAAAACATAAAATATATTTTGAATTTTTATGTATTTTATATTCTTCAACAAATATATTTTTAGCATGATCGATAATTATGCCATCTTTAAAAAATGTATCTATGGAAGGAAATTTTCAACATTAAAAATTAAAAATTACTAAATTTTCCAAATAGTTAAATTTCATTTATGGTTTTTAAAAAAAAAATACTTTACTACATTTCTTATTCCTTCTAAAATTTATAATATACTAAAATATCCTCAATAAATAGAATAAAAAAATTATCCAATAACTCGTAGAAAATTATATTCATAAGGACCGTAAGAAAAAAGGTCCATAAGAAAATTCAAAGTGAATAACTAAAAGCTAATAATGTTCATATCTAATTTTAAATCCTATTGTTGGAGTCTTACCATTATTAAACTTCATCTGATGGTACCTAGATCATAGATTGAAATTCAAAAAAAATTGATCTCCCAAGAGAAGATCAAAAAAATCATCGATATGTTGAAAATGATAATTGTTCATAATAGATATTTTTTTCAAACTCCAAATATAATGAATATCATTGTGGAACCATCATTATTTTTAACAAACACCACTATGGTAACCCACAATGATGTTATATATTGAATGAAACCTCTATCTAACAACTCTTTTAATATATTTTTCAATTCAAAAAGTTACACATATTACATTTGATAGAGGGTTTTGAAATATCCTTATCATCATACACTATGTAAATTGTAAATTCAACCTATCTATAAGAAAGTACACAAGGAAAATCATCAATAAATATATCCAAGTATTCATTTACCACTAGAACATCACTAATTTGATCTATTTCAATATTTTCATGAAAATGAGCTAGGTAAATTTCACTTCCACAGTTATTCAATTTCTCTATTTCATGGTATTTTATCAATGGTATGAAATATTTGAATAAAACTATTTTAGATATAAAATCAATCATATCCTTATAAACTGGATAATAATCCATAAAAAAATTATATAAAACTAAACTTTAGATTGTTTAGAATTAGATTTTTCGAAATACCAATCATATAATTACAATATGATGATTTTTATTAATATTAGTTGCCTTAATATTTCCACATTGAGTTTTCACAAAAATTTATATACTTTTTTCATCTAGTGATATACTAATTTTACATGAAAATGTATATAAAAGTTAAGAAAAAGATAAATAGGGAATTGTTATAAATCAAATAAACTAATAACATACCATTCACTACTACACATGATATCCCAATAACAACTATTGTAGGAAAATTATTTTCTACACCATTTTTCATTTGATCTTGTTGATTTCCAACCCATGTAACCCATATTTAGGGAGACATTGGAATAATGACTGAACTCATTATTGTAAAAATATCATACCATTATTATTTATTTAAATCCAGATCATTTATCATTACTACATGAGTCATATAGCTAATAATACCATATCTAAATCACCTCCAAAATATTATAAGATATTTATAACAGATCTTTCTACCCAACATATCATAAGATGGGATCTTAATTTTCTTACCTCTAGCATTCATTTATACATTCCTCATATTTTTATACCAACTAGATCCATTATTCCATTAGTTTCCATAGAATACCTGATTATCAATAAAATCCATTTCTACCTTCTCATCACATATTAAAAGTTTATACAATATTGAAATTCATGGGAAGGAAAATTGATTAGATATCTTGGCTTAAATCTTCAGTAACTAGACTAATTTTAATATCAAGATGTCAGATAAAATACGTTCATAAGTAGAAAATCATGTATAATTTATTCATACACAGTTATAGAATTTTTATCCTTTTTCCTCAATTCCACTAATTTTTTCCCCATTTAGATTTGAACAACATTAGGAAATATTTTTCAAAGAATATATTCTTAAATTTATCTCATACCATGGAGTTAATAACATCTCTATCATTGGTATTATTAACCAATGTCCCCAATATATCATCATTCCCTTCAAAATAATAATTTTAAAGGGTTGCCTTTTTATGTTTTGAACACCCTGTAACTTCAAATATCTTCTCAAATTCATTGATCTACCCTTTAGATAACACTATGTCAAAAGATCCACTATATACATGATGATTTTATAACAAAAAAGTCTCTTATATTGACTTGTTCCTCTATGGTAAAGCTATTTTATCTCTATAATAGATTCCATCACCATTTATATCATTCTTGAACTAATCCATAAAAGTATCAAACTATTTTTCCCATTAAAACCATCTCGGGTTTCTATTTTTAAGGATATTTTACTCTCAAAACCTTCCCACTATAACATCCTTGTTTATTATTAGGAAAAAAATTCGTAACTAATATAATTTAGGAAAAGGAACATACTAATATTAAAAATACACAACAATTAAAGAAAAAAATAAGGTAAAATATTTCTATATCATGCTATTAAATTTATCTTAACCTCTAAATTCATATTATCATTCTTGTGATACTAACTATAATCACCTGGCCATAAATATTGCAGATTAGAATGACATTAAAATATAATTCAGTTTCAAACATTCCCAAAAATAATTTAGTTTTATAGTTTTAGAGATATTTTCTATAACACCAATATAATAATACTATTTATATAAAAAGTGGACATTTCAAATCAAAATAAATTTATACTAAAATATTAAACATTTAAATATAACATTTTTTATTTCATTAAAAAATACTTTTGAATTTAAACTTGAGTTATTTTTTATTATGTCCCATCCATAAACCATGAAAAAGATGAAAAATGTGGGATAAGTAATAAAATATCAGTAAGGGACATAAATATAAAATATATGAAATCTTTAGTTAATGTTTACTTATATAAAATTTCTTTTTCAAAGTCATATTTTTAATAAAAATAAGCATTTTCTTCCATAATAAATCACATTCTTTTCAAATGTATTTTCAAAAATACTTTCATAAAAAATATAAAATAAATATTAAACTCATAAAGGTATCATTTAAAAAATTAATAACTCATGAATAATTTTTTAATTAGTTATACTTTTCACCCTTAATAAGTGGCACATGATATCTTTTGTAAAAAATTTAATTCACTTACCTTTTTAGAAATTATATGAATACCATAAGAACGAATTAAAAACATAGATAAAATATAATCGAATCTTGAGACATCATTTTCATTATCAATATTACAAATGGAATAACCATAAGCTCAAATCCCATACCTAGTGCATTAGGGAAATATTACAGATCCACCCATACTTGGTTTATAACATAACCACTCATCTTAAGTTCATAATGTAACCACCAATCTATGTTTTATCATAAAAACACATGTACAAGTTTATAATATAGACAAACATCATCATTAATGTTTTCAATGACCATCACATTTCATTACATATAAAAATGTTGAATATTCAAAATTACACTCATAAAATATTCTTTTCACCCATAAGAAAATATTTTTCAGATATTGAAATATCCACTCAAATTAAAAAGACATTCAAATACCAAAATACATATAAAAGTAGAATGATTTATTTCCATTAAAGGAAACACGAAATCATGTAATGTAAGTGAAAAATAAAATTACAGTTACGCCATTGAGAAAATATATTGTCTCCATATATGTTAAAACAAGACATTTATTTATTCTTTCTGTCAAAATGTTCTGTAAAAAACACATTACATTAATATTTTAAAAAAATTAAATAATGAAAAAATTTCCTTCATAAAACATTCATATACATATATTTAAATTCATTGAATCACTAAAAAATCACTAGGTTGAAATATTATTTTATGTGAACTTAAAAGAGGATTTTTAAAAATAAAATCACCTTACTTTTTTAGAAACATTTAAATTATAATTCCCATGAAAGAATAACATTAAAAAACCTTAAATTAAATTATAATAGATATATGCATTATATAAGATTTCAAATTTTCTCTATATAAAACACATAAATGAAAATAGGTTCATAACATCAAAATATTCCACAACTAAAGAAAATTGGGAATAAGTCTATTACCTTGAGTTTGACTCAACACATACGTAAATTATCTTTCAAAATATTAAATTTACATACATTATTTAATTAATTATGAACCTTTCAAAGTTTATAATTCCTTTTATTTTATCTCTTACCATGCTATACACAATCTGTGAATCATTTAAGTTCACTTCAGGTGTTTTATGGTATTTGGAATGTATATCAAAAAAATACATCGGTATGATAACTATTATCCAAGAGGCCATTACATCAAAATCTCTAGAAAAAAATCATAAAATATTTTTCAAATTTATAGATCAATTATACTTTTATGAAGAATTTTGACATATAGTTATGAAATATACCATGTTTTAATCATGGAGATGATAGGTCATACGTATGCATTAGTATCATTTCCATTTATGAATATTCATTTTGAAAAGAAACTAAGTAAAATTTTAACTTTATAGTATGATAATAAAATAATAAATACAATATTATTTATTTAAATATAAAAATATACATAATCCATTTTTTGGTGAAGAAAAAATAATCACATTATATAATGGGGTGTATATTCCACATCTATGCACGAACAATGCTATAATTTTACATTGTGTGGAATGGCAGAAAAAATAATATTTTATCATTTCAAAATTAAAATTTTGTCATAAATATCATTATTATATATTTAATATCACATATATTCATTAAATATACTATTATTACCATTTATTGAAAACGTTAGTGAAAAATGAATCACATCCTTTCATAAGGAGGTAGTTCTCCGTACACGCGAGCGACGTTATCATATACCCAAAAGAATGGAATGTAAAAACGCTATATGAAATTTAACAATATTATATATATAATTATGTTAAAATATAATTTTTATAATTTAAAATAAATATTATAACATTTATTTATAGGTGATGATGAAGAACGAATGACATCAGTTCAGAGGCCGGTAGTCCACTGTACATAATAAGGATAATTTTGTTTCCCATTTTATGGAAGAGGATATTTATTTAAGATATGAAATTAATATAATAAAAAAAGTATATTTTTCATGATATTTTTATTATATAATAATAATTTATTATATTTTGAAACAGGTGTAAGAATATGTAATTTAAAAATACATGGGTAAGAAAAATACAGCTTCATCAGACAAACTCCATAGGTTTACCCCAAAATCTATTATATTTTATATTTATGATCAAAATTTGGATATATGTCTTGGTTTGGGAAGTATTAATAGTATTTAAGAAAATATTTTTAGTGTCAAATGGAATATATTTTTTGAATTTGAGAGGAGAGGGGTGGAATTTTATAAGTGAGGTTAGTGGAACATGTGCAGTGTTTGAAAATAAAAAATGAATAAGAACATTTTTAATATTCAAAAATTATATAAAAGGAACCATTATTTATAAATATACAATATATTTTCAAAATATTTCCATCAAATTTTAGGTTATTTTACCCCTTATCTTTTTAGTTTAATCCCCTATAAATTCATTTTTTCCTTAACTCTTGTAAAATATATTAACTATGTTCACTATCAAGTGTGACCCAAAATTAAGATGAAATTATTAGAAGATATAAATTATAATGATTCAAATTATTGAATCCATTTTATAAAATTAAATTCACATAATTTTAGTAAATTAATTTAAAATTACACATGTAGATGTAATGAGAAATCGATTGTTCAACAAGTGTATTTTTTCAAGAATATGATGACTTTATGACTATATGAAAAGTAATATTCATTATATTAATTTCAATAAATATTTATTGACATATAATATATAAATTTAATTTAAATAATTCCTTATTAAGGGTTATTTTAATTTATTAAAATAGAGAAATATTATTCATATTAAAACAATTTCTAGAAAACCCCATTTTTAAAACTGAAAAAAAAAACGTATATAAAAATATAGCATAAGTATTATTCATAAGTAATAAGGTGGATTAAATATAAACATATAATGATTATTTTACAATAGTGGATATTATATAGTGACTTATGCTTCTCAAAAACATATATAACATGACTTCTATAAATATAAATTCCATTACACAAACACATGAATGAGAACATTACTGGTTTAGTGAATTTGGAATGATTGAAACAAAAAAATAGGCCCATATATTAACAAAATAATCATTTACTATTATCTTCATATCATTAAACTTTATTATACATATCATATGAAATAAATTTATTTATAACATTAGGAAAGAGTGCATATGAAATGGTGATCTTAGATGCTTACTAAGCATAATCAAGGAATATATGTATGAAAAATAAAACCATAATAGTATGAGAACATAATAATATCATTTCCAAACCATTACCTCTATATCAAAGATAATTATCATGAGTAATGGAATAAATATTGGTAGCTCATAATTCATGAAACATAGGGGAATAAAAGAACATGATTCATGATATCATAACATTCATATAATACATAGATTTGTTGCATACATATAAGAATAAAAAATCATATCTATATTACTCATTGATCATTTCCAAGGATATCATGGTGGAATTTTTTCACTCCAAAAAACATCATATAAAAAATGGTTCACTCCCAATACCATCATAGTAGATATATTCTTCAACTGAACTAGGATAATCCCTGTTCCATTCATGGCTATCTCATAAGGTATAAATCTTTACATAATATAGTATAAGGAGATATAGGTCCTACCCATATCAAAATTAAAACCATATTTATATTTTACCCAAGATCAAAAATAAAATCATCATATAATAACCCATGAAATGTTATCAAATTCACAGACATCTTTTCATATCATAACATAGAGAAAAGAGATATTTTTCATAATCATTAATCATTTCATCATAGAATTACTCGTGGAATGAGAAGCAGGTTTCATAAGATTTTTTTCATGGTGTAACCCATGAAAGAAAAATAACTTTTTAATAGTCATTCTATAAAAAATATAGACTATTTTTAGAATGAATATGAATTTTATCCTCAGATTATATTCCAATAAAAGAATTAGTAATATCAATATTTATCATCATAGATGGAAAATGATGGTCTATCATTTATAACTTTTTTGTGTAATTTTTTTTAACATTTTAAAAAATAGTTTATAAAATATAATAAATGTTTAAGATATTTTAATTTTAAACACTTATTGAAAAATTATAGAGTCGTAATTAAATAAATTAATGTTCATGATGATTTTATGTTTCATTTATTTTGTACACATAAAAAATATTTCTTTCACATTTTAAAAAAAATACAAACATGATTGTTTTTAGACAAATAAATTAATATTCATTTAAAAAACATTTTTTCCAGTCATAAAAGGTGGAAAATGTATATTAATATTCCAATGAGAATATTAAAACATTAAAAGAAAATTTATTAAACATAGTTTTTGTAGAAAATGGATTTTTTATTGAAGAGATAAATAAAGTTAAATTTTCATTAAAATTTAATAATTTATTTTAATTACCAAAACGTGGAAAAAATTTAATATTAATAAAAAATATATTGAATATCCATATTAAAATAAAATAAATTAATTTCATAAGATATGGATAATAACATTTATCATCAGAAACAGAATCATAAATAATCTTGATAAATAATGAGATTGGAACATAAAATATTTACCACAGTGGTAACAATGAATCGTAAGCCTCGTGAATCAATAACATAAAATGAAACATAAAATATAATTTGTATTAATTAATTGAGTGTATTACATGTAAAAGTGTATATATATTAACATCGGGAAAGAAGATAGGTTCTTAATATATCATTTCTCTCAAAGAATACAAGTTGAGAGAAAAAACATGTGTTTAATATGACATTTGTGTCACACAAAATAAAAGTGGGATGAAAATACATTACCATAAATATTAGATTTTATTGTATACATTATAAAATAAATAAAAATAAAAATAATTATTTATACATATCATTCAGATAAATATTTATATATATCATACCTTATATTATTTTATAATGAAATTTTATTAGTCGTTTAATTACATTTCCATGTCAATATTATGGTATGAGTAATAATCTGATTGTTTATTGTATATGTTTCGATTTTTTATTTTTGGTCTACATAAATAAATCACGGATTCATCATCTTCATTATTTTTAAAATGATATTAAAATAATATATATTATTTATATATGTACTCAGTGAAATCAATATAGTTTTATGATACAAAATGAAATACACCATTCATGGAGATTGTAGGTTTTATGTACGCATGAATGTTTTTTCCAGTTTATTATTAGATTTAGATAAATAAATATTAATGATATATTATAAATATAGAAACATTTTTTACTTCATATATATCACATATTTATAATAAACATTTACATATTACATTCTATGTAATGCATGTAGAGATCACATTGGTTCACGAGGTGGTAATCCATTGTAAACACGGGTGACATTATCAAATTTCCCAAAAATGAAAAAAATGAATTTATGTGTGTTATAATAATTAAAAAAGTTTATTTTATTAAAAATATTATATATAAGCAATAAATACATCATTGCGTCCAATATTGAGAGGTGGTAATGGAAAAATTAATGGCATTATAACATGAGGCGGTAGTCTATTGTAGACAGAAACATTGATTTCATTACCCATTTGATGAATGTGTAGAAGGATTTTTGAAATTAACATATCATAAAAATAATTTATTGTATATATTATTATGATTATATTACGTGATAAAGTTATAATAATAATTTATATAGTTTTAGTAATAAATAAATCAAAAATGTTCATTGATGAAAGTTATATCTTCTTCCGATATCCTCTATAGGATTTCACCAAAATCAATGGTATGATGTATGTATTTATAAAATAAGTATTATTATTTTAAATTAGGGTCATTGGGAGTGATTTGGTTAGGACAAGTATGAACCAATAGGTCCTGAAGGTGTGAAGAAGATAGGAGAGTTGTGGCCCTTTATATGTGAGTTGAGTGGCACACTTTCAATTTATTTAAAGAAAGAACTAAACACACCATTTTTTAGGACCCAAGGTTAAAATAAAGGAAATTTCATTAAAATAGAAGAAATAAGGTCCAAATATGTCCAGCCAAGGGGTATTTGAATAGTTTTGGTTATGTTTAACCCTTATATTTTAAGATTAACTACTAGTAAAACACGTTTTTATAGTAACTATAGTATATAATTGTTAATATTTTTACGATTAATTTTTGGAAAAATTGTGTTGGACTTACTAGATAATATAAAAACATATTATTTCATATATCGTATCAATTTTCATAATTATATTAAAGGAAGTGGAAACTTTTTACTTAAAATTAATCCCATAAATGCAATGAGAAAGTATGGTTTTAAAGAGAAAATGATTAAAAGTTTATAACGAATTTATATCAGATTTCAATAAGAAACTGAATCCAATGAAATAAATAGTATTATTGGATGTATAATGAATATATATATTCTTTAAAAAACATAAAATATATTATTCATCTATAAATAAATAAAACAAAATGGTATTTTTCAACTAAAATTCAATGTTTTCTACTATTAATCAAAGATGAAATTTATCATGAAAATACATTAAATTAACACTATTATAGTTTTGAAATGATTATTATCATAAATAAGTTTATTTTATCAATCAAATTTTATAAATGTGTGAAAAACTAATTTCATTAATGTCCAGGAAAAGAAATAAAAATATTTTTTTTAGATTTTTTTAAAAACATATAAATACATTATAATAAATTATGTACCTTTTTGTCAATATGATTACTATATATAAAACAATTATATTTAATATATAAAAAATATTTATTAATATATATATTTCTAAGTGTAATGAATAGTTTATAATGGTAATGTTTTAAAATCTATATTAATAATATATCATGGTTTTTTTGAAACATAATTTCCTATATAACACAATCTAAATCAGTGTTTCATAAATGAAAAACCCTAACATAGAGTTTAAATTAACAAAACATTATCATGGTTTTTCATATAAAATAAGAAAGTAGCTAAATTTAAATTTTTTAGAACTAATTTACAAAAACACAGAGTTTTGAACACTACCCCTTTACAAAGAATTTCACCCTCCATATTCATCAATATGATATTAAAAAATGGGGATTAAAATGACTCCTTAAATACTTGGGTTCTAATGTAGATTCACCAAACTATATATTTTGTGACAAATCTTTTACCAGGTGAGTAATATTATTTCATACAACATTCTCTATACAATTTAGAATATCTTGATGTTTTTTCTTCTAAAAAAGATCTTTCTCTCGTGGTATGTCCTCTGAGTTTAGTACATGTGAAGGATCAGGTATGTAGTTCTTCAATAAATATATATGGAGCACATATTTTATATTATATAGTTATTTTGTAAGTATCAAGTTATAAAATACACTCCCAATAAAATCATGAATTTAAAATAGACTAATATATAAGTGTCTCAATTTCCCTTTCCTCTCAAATCTCATAACTTTATTCCATAGAGAAATTATTAGAAACACCTCTTCACCATATTAAAATTATAGAAAATGATGGTGATTGTTAGAATAAATTTATATATAATATGAGTTTCCAAGATGTGTTGTTGATTGGATCAAACATTATCTTTCATTTCTTAAACTATTTCTAGTCTCAATATATTTCTTTCTCCATACATCATTCTAGAAAATTGGAGATCAATATTTATGTTCATAGAGGGATTCATAGGGTACCATTTTAATGATTTAGTTATAGATATTCTATTAAGAAAACAAAAATAAATTAATTGGTTGATCCCTACCACCTTTTTAATGAAATAAATATGATCTCAAAAAAACCTAGGGTTTGTATTTTTCTCTCATGCTCACCATATGTTTGAGAATCATATATTGGGTTTATAGTCAACTCTATATCAAGAAATTGATGAATACATATACCAATATATGAGGTAACCCATATATAACAATCAAACATATTGGAATATGGTTCTCCTTGTAACCTTAACAATTATTTAATTTATATCCCTGAAAGATGGTATAAATATAAGTATTCTATAATAGTGATGATGTTTAGTGACATAGTAAGTATACTGAATATAACTTATATATCAGTATGACATTTATAAATTTTGGAGAGTCCAAACAAATTATAAATAGGGTTGTTTTATGATTTCTATTTTGGTATGGGTGATGGATGTAACATCCCGTTAGAATTTACTCTTACATCATTATCATATAGACATACCAAGAACTCAGATTCAAACTCTATGATATATATCTTCATTCCAACCCACCAGAAATACTCTAGAATATATCTATACATAATTTTACATCCTGGATGAATAGATAATGAATTCCAATGAGATTCATCTAATAACATCTTATTCATATCCTTTATGGGAGGAACACATACACTATTAATGTACTTTATCATTCCATTATGAAGAAGGTTATACTCAAGATCATTTTAATCCTATATTGTAGCTCTACATCATCCTTTAATGCTTCCTTAATAATTACAATGATATATTTTTAATTATTTAATTTTTAATGATAATATATTTCCCCTTAATTAAATATGTATAGTTCCATCCCTTTCAAATGAAGAAATATTGGATTTTTTATAATTCTCATCATGTATATTCTAGCATGATCATTTAAACTGGAGGAATCAAAAACCTGATTTTATTTCCTTCGATGGTAATGTATTGAGGATTCATAACCTTATAATCATATCTGACTATTTACTTTGGTTCATATTCAAATTATTTGATGTGAATATATACTTTACACTATTATCATGGGTATATATGTCACAGATTTATAATATATACAATTACTTCTTATCAGCAATGACAAAATTAATATAGCTGACCCCGAATCAAAATTTCTATAACATACTCATTATTCATGAATTAGCATATAAAATAATCTATAACCATTTTATTTATCTTAAGAACACATCCCACACCCATTTGGGGTGTACCATATATATTACAAATTTGTCTCAACTACATGATATCATATGTACATGGGTGGTAACTAATTTTCTATTTAATTCCTTGAAAATTTCCTCACGTTCATTTATCCAGAGAAAAATGGATAAATTTTGAGTAAACATGGTCAAAGGATTAGATAATCCTAGGAAATAATCCAAAAATCAATAATAATATAAATTTAAACAAAGAAAATACAAATAATATTCCCTATGGTTTGATCATTCCAATATTAAATGACATCTTTCTTTGTTGGATATATTGATATACAGTCTCTTGAGATTATATGACCCAAGAAAATGAAACATTTTTCATCCAAATTCATAAAATATAAATATTTCATAATTTTTCTCCTTCCTTAGTTTCTGTATTAAAATTATCAATTCATCGTTAAGATCTTCATTTCTCTTTGAGAAGATAATAATGTCATCTATTAATTCCACCACATAGTGATTAAGGTAATCTCTAAGGACAATATTAATTATGTATGTTAAAATAGTGGGGGCATTTGTAATATCAAATGTAATCACAATATTATAATTATATCCATACCTAGTACAAAATTTTTCCTTGCATATATCCATTTTCATAACTATCAATCAATGATAATGATAATGAAGGTCAATATTTGTAATGTGTTGAGCTCCCGTGGAGTTGATCAATCATGTCCTCAATACAAGGAAGATGATACATCTTCTTAATTTTGATCTTGTTTAACACCCAGTAATCAATGCAGAGTCACAATGATCTATATTTATTATTTTAAATAAAATTTTCCTCCTAAGGTGAAAATCTTGGATGAATTAATCCCTTTTTAAGGGTCTCATGGAGTTTCTTCTTCAATTCCTGAAACTCAAAAGGGTCCATTATATAGGGAGTATTTTAAATTGGTGTGTTACAATGTTTGATTTTTATTGAGATCATAACATCAAATTTTAGTGGAAGGATGTGATATTATTTACGAAAGACTTCAATAAATTCCCACACAAAAATAATATCATTGATGTCATATTTCTCCCCAATCATCTAATTTAAATACCCTTTCTGAATTGAATTTAATCACAATATAGTGGATTTTATTTCCAATGGAAGATCTTATATATCATCACATTGATAGAAAAAAATAGGATGGCTTGGAATATCAACCAAAACCTTCATTTATTAACAATTTATAAAGGATATATGTTTTTAATTCAAATATGTGTTAAATATAATATCAAAATTAACTAGAGGATGAATGATATTATTTATAGGAAGGATATTATCTCTACCATCAACTAGAGAGGAATCATATACATGATATTAGATCATCAACACATTAAGGTTTTTTTCTAGTAATTTTATATCTAGTAGTTTTGGGGGAATCTTTATACTCTTATAAAATTAATTACAAATGAATTAATGGGAAGATCAAAAGTAAAATTAGACATTAGTAGTTCTAGAGTGGATTGAAAGTGTAAATTTACCCAAATCATTATATTACGCCAAATCAAAAAGAGTGTTCACATAATATTTCACTTTTTCTATTAGATTGAGAGGTTGATGTCTTCGATCATCATCATTAACATTCAAATTTGGGAATTAGTAATCATAATTTACGTACTCCATAACTTTGGGAAATTATAGTGTGGGTGGTTCATTCTTTACATCCATTTATCTATTAGCATCCTTAGGTAAATTCATACCATGGAAACCACAATAAATTTCCCAATGACCATCCCTTCTATATTTGAAACATTTACTGGTCCCTTTGAGAAAATATCCTCCATGATTCGTCTAACACATTGAGAAAAATGGAAATCTCATTTTCTTCCCTCCATGGCTCCTGTTTTTAAATTTTAATTCCACTTTAATCTTATTATAAAAACATTGGGATTAACACTTAACTCCAACATCCATTTACTCCATGGTAATCACCATCATCAATAAAATTATTAAAAATAAAGGAGTACAAAGTTAAAAGAAATAAAAAAACAAAAAACATTGGTGGTCTAAAATAATGAAACCTAATATCATCTCCTCTCATAAGTTTCTTCCCCTCGGGGGTCAAAGAGTACACTACAATAAAGTAGGTAACACTAGTCCCTTGAACTACAATGGAGGATAAGTGGTCATAAACCCTATTACCCACCCTCAAGGTGTGTAATGTCTCCATAATGTCTCTTAGATACCTATTGAATATTCAATGACATAGGATATTGACCATGGAATAGAACCTTCACATTGTAGATCATTACTAACAATTGTGGAATATGTTTCCACCACTAAAAGTTCAATGTGCATTTGATCTAAAAGTTGGAAACCAGTACATATTTCCATTTCTTCGAGGTCATGTCAGTTACCACCTCCAAAGTTGGCTAAGAATGTAATGATGACAAAACCCCTGATTTCATGATCCAATCTACCTTCTATCAAGATGCCAATGGTGCAAGAGCCATCTATATTCATTTTTTGGTCTAGAGGGATGGGAGTTACAGTGAACTCAGTTACACTTATTGTCTAATAGGGTGTAAGGATTATGTATATTGGATGCTAAAACTAGTCTAAGTGTAGGTGAGTCCATCCAATCCTTGACGAGTCGACCCAAATCATGAAAACGTTTCCTATTTTATGTGATTATAGTCTTCCCTAAACATTGGATCCCATAATTGTGAGCTATATTCCAAGTTTCCCTGATTCACTAGTATCCTATGTCCATCCCAGAGTGCATGCCTATTTCTCAGGGTCAATAACACCAACTCTTTGAAACCAACACACTATAATTGGGGAGTACGATAACACCTAGTGATGAATACTAGATAAGAATTCAAATAGTCTCTAGATAGAACATTCTAATTCTCCTTTGAAGAAAAAGTTTCCCAAACTATCCACCTGACTCTCACTTTAGTAAGACGAATTGGAATCCATGTGAGTACCCATTCTTTTCACATTTACTCTTAGGGGTATTTCACATTTCCAAATTATACAAACATGAATGTTAAACATAATAGGGACATCGTTCCACTAAAATATTTCACTCGAGATATCACCACGGTTGTTTTTGGCCACCCCCCTATGATAGTACTTCATAGAAAAAGTGTCTGAATTGGAAGTAGTGAAGAAACACATATTCGGTTCACTATAAATATAGATAAGTTTAAAAATATTCCATTGTTCATCACCCATGATGGCTTTGATGAAGGATATATTCTTTCTTTATTGTCAAAATAAAATGTCCAAAATAAGACATCCTAGAAAAGTATGTTTGTGGCTTTCCTAGTTGTGGTTCCAGAATGGTTTTTCCCTCTTCCAACGATCCATATGGTATGGTATTGGAGGGTCACAATGTGTGGATGAATCATTTTCCATAACGAGGATTGGATCTGACCTACTAATCCAGGATTCCCTTAAATTTTTATATCTATATATCTTCCTTATATATCCATCTCTTAAATAACCTCTTATCCCAGTTTTGTATGCATGAATCATGGGGTTCCTCATAGACTTCTTACCTTTATACCACCATCCTAGATGGTTTTGGAAATCTTTTCACAATAGTCTTAATGTCGTTTACCCTATGAGTTTTCACCCCATATAATTGAGGATAGGATGTTGTCAATGTATGATATCACTCATTTTGGGACCTTGATGGCTGATATTTCATGGATTGGGATGGATGAAAGGACACTTTTAACCATTTACATTCTTTATCTGAATAATTAAAACTGGTTTTCTCAATTCAAAACGTTACATGTGATCCTTCCAACAATATGGTCAAGATGTTTGATGCACAACCTCCCTTAAGATATTATATCACCTAATTACTCCATGGGTTGGCTTCCTATTTTCATATCGAAACTACTATCCATGAAACCAATAATTTTTTTGTGCATCTATTTGTGGTGTGAAAGTTTCTTTTGACCCGATTGATGATTTTTCTACTCCAATAATAATAATCCTATGAACCTTATTATTTTAAAAATTATATCTCCTTATATCATTCATGAGTACAATCATATCATCTATAAACATAATATGAGATATAAAATTAGTGTGTTTCCAACCACAATAAGGCGTTATATTTACCACCAACATGTTCATGTTGATAAAATGGATTAACACATATTGGGATATAATGATAATTATAGGGGATATGGGAACACCTTGTATCAACCCAAAAATATCCTTGATGAAAGAAAATATTTTTTATATGATTCAAAAAACTAGACACAAGGAGCCAAAACACCTGAAAATCATGTTAGAGGCATAAGAAGAGAGCTCCAAACTTGTCAGCACATTGATGATGAAGTGCTACTAGATTGTATCATATTCATTATCCATGAAAACATTTATAGACATGTTTGAACCATTCACATTGAGATTAAGATCACTCACCACTTCTAGAGATATGAAAATGTCCTCTTAGACTGTCCATCCTTTCATGAAACCATGATGCTCATCAAGGATCCACCAGGGAATAAAGGTAGATAATCTTTTATTGATGCCACACATCATCACCTTATATGTGAAATTCCACATACATACCATCTTATAATTCTAGATAGAATATAGATACATGATTTTAGGAATAATAACAAATGTGGTATCACATAAAACACATGTAATAATACCTACTCTAAAGACATATTGTATGACTTCAACTAGATCATTGTTGATAATTTCACATGTTGCCCTGCAAAAATATCATGTAAAACCATATGGAACCGGAGTTCAATCTGGGTTGAGACTCAATATTTACTCAATTATTTCCTTTTAATCATTAACAACCTCAAATATTACATTGTATGGATTGCATATAATTATTGGGACAACCTCCATGAGCTCTTTATGACCCCTAAGATATCCTTCAAAAATACATGGATTCAAACCTACAATAAGACCATTAATAAAAGGACCCATCCATGCCCCCAATCACATACATGTAATCATTGTATGTTCTTTCCTCTAGCCAAATAGTGGGTCTGATACTACACCATTTTTATTTAATGAATGTGCAAAAATATGTTCTATTTTTCTTTTCCACTCATAGAAATTTTATTCCTTAAATATTACACACTAGTCGTTGTTGCCTAAGAATCATCTCCACCATTTCTCCCTTCTTGATTTCAAGCTCACCAAGTGGATCAATGTTCCGGAAATTTTTTAGATGAGAATCCATCCTCTCAAACTTCCTCTTAATCAAATATATATCATTAAAAATCAGGTCTTCTTGTTAATCCAATCCTAGATAATACATTTGAGGTTCCTAAATTTGTTATGAAATATGATCCATCCTTTACCCTGAATATCCATATTCCATGAGTAACCCAATGCCTAATGATAAATTAGTTTTTTTATCAACATTTGGGAATTTATATAACATACTTTAATTTCCTTCCTTGAGGAATGTGACACAAAAATAGGGGATTTGTCAGAAATACTGTGAACTAGGTGAGTTACCATTGTATTAGCCTAGGATAATATTTCATGGCCATTGGAAAGGCACTGATCAAGTCAGAACAAGGTCAAAAGATCCCCTATCTTGTTATTGAACCATGTATAACTATCAAAAGTTTAACACCAATCTATAATATCTCTTCTATACATGAACTAGGAAAATTACATGTTTTCTTATATAGGGAATGCACATCCCCATTTATTATCATCTGGATTCAAGATTATGTTGAAATATCCATTGAAAATCAATGTAAATACTCCAAGTAAAACAATTAAAGATCATAACCAAAGGATTCCCTAACCTCTTCATCATAACATCCATAAACTAAAGAAAAACAAACAGACATGATTACATATCATGATCTTAGTGGCGATTCATTGTTCTTACACTTGAATCAGTTCAACCGAAATATCTGAGCTATAAAAAATCCATATATGTTAGTAATGAGGGTTTTGTTGATAAAATGAATCCATACTAATTATTTTCTCAAACATTCCAATTTTTTAAGATCATATCTAGGTCTCTAAAAATGCCACGAGAGAGATATTTTTATTTGCCACCTCATTGGAGCTAAAAAATTTCACCTAGGAACTTAGGACCCAAGAATCCTAGATGAGGATATAAAACATTAAAGATTGTGTCTCCTCACTTTGGACCAAGGTTTTATAACCTCGTTTTTCTGGGAAGATTGTTGATGATAGTTAAATATCTTTCCAGTGATGAGGTATGCTAAGGGGAATGATGTGTTGTAGGAAGAGTTGAAAACTCCTAGGTATTGATTTCATTTTCACTAGATATGGAAGGAACTTCTTGCTGATGAAATTCATTCATGAGGTTGATTAATTTGGAAAAATTATCTTTAGAAGGTAGGGTGAGGGATATCTTCTTCGAAGAAGACACTTCTAGTATGGTTCTCCCTAAAAAAGATCTTATATGTTAATAATCCCCCTCCCATGTGATAATACATAGTTTGGACCAACTTAGAAATTTCCCTTCAGTTTGAAAGGGCTTGAATCGTAGATAAAAGAGAGACTCACTAGGGGAAATTAAATCACCACCTTTCCTTTATCTAAATGATAAGTATATCCATTGTTTTATAACTCCCTCTAAAAATGGGAAAGTTTCTCAAAAACTTATAAGTCACCAAGCCCATGATAGTGTCTTCCAAAACAATAAATATGGGGGGTCTCTATTCTACCCAACCTTTTTCTACATGGAGAGGGATGTGTGGAAATACCCACTTATGATTTTCCCTAAACCATTAGTTCCTATACTTGGGAAAATAAAGAGAAAACGGATGGATCAGGATCTGAAAGACTACATCTAGATTCCTTCTATCGAACACCCATCACATACTGATGTGATTTCCTAAAAAAATGTAGAGAATGACTATGTGGTTGAGAAAAGGGTATTGAGGGATAGATGAGGGATTGGGTCATTTTAAATGGTTCATGCACAGGATAGAAAATTTTATTTGGATGGGGGTGGTAGATGTCCATTTCTACAAATATTCTCGCTACCAAGTATTCCTCTAGATGTAATGTATGCTCATAATCCAAACGGAAATTCCCTAAGGAATTTCCAGCAGCTCTCATAATGGTTTTCATTATGAAAAAAATAGGTAGGGATAGTAAAATGATCCACACTGGTGAAATTAATTAATCCCTCCCCTGATGAATCTCCAATAACCCACCATGTGATATTAAACCTCCTTTGGCCCATTTATCTAGGATACTTTCACTAAGAATGAATAAAGTCTCCCTCTGACTCACAAATGATACAAACAGACCTCTAAATTATGGAGGGAAAATGAGGTTGATCCAAGAGCCCCTATAAATCAACAAAGACGTGAAAGAGTGGGGGTGATGGCCTCTCTACACCAAACATTTCCACAATAGTCCATTTAAAACACTCTAATTCTCTAGAAAAAAAATAGTGGGATGGATTTATAGGGTTAATTAGGAACACTCCACCACTCACCATAACTAGAGAATATTATGGAACCTATATAAAGATAATGGGATTGGAAACAGGGGAATTTCCTTGAAGGGAATCCATGAAGGATAATCTTGGACATATTGATGAGACTGGAGACCCAGTCTTCCCAAGACACGATGGGATCTAGATGGAATTTGGAAAAGGCAATGGGTCAAAAATCACCATAGAGGCACCTGCTTCCGGGGGGAGACAACTTTTCGACATGGTAATGGTTGAAATTAATTTAACAAGAGGTTTCACATGAGGCACATTCATGAGAAAATATAAAGCCCTTTTATAAGAATTTTAACCCATAAACCAGCAAAATATATCATTATAGAACCCTAATCATCTACTATCTGACACCCCTTAGAGACATGGTTTTACCCCAATAAAAAGTTTATCTGCCTTTCATTCAGTTTGTATTATAATACCAAAAGTGTACCTCACAAGCCTGATAAAATATGTCTCATATGTACAAATGGATTCCTCATCCTTTTTCATTACCTCAAGTAATTCATTATCCATATTTATATGATAAATATGGGGGACATACATTTTAAAAAAATTATTTCTTAAACTTGTCCCTATACATGGATTCTATTTTCTCATCCTTCCTTGTACTCTTTATAATATTCAACCATTGATTAGATTCACCTTCCCAACAAGAGTCAAAAAAATTATATTTTCTTTTTCTAAAAAATAGTTAATTTAAAATATATTTATAGTGGTTCTAATACTTTGTTTATAAATTTTTGCATCATTAGACCCATTTAATGAAGCTGTATGTTTCCTCATAAGGGACTTAACAGAAAGTTAATCCCTATATTGTTTGTTTGGATGTCCACTATGATTCATAGATTGTTTATGTTGTATAAAAAGATCAATGATATTTTTCATTACATATACCTTAACTATTGGATATATATGAGGATAATAATTTCATCGTCATCCACACTCAACAGTAACAATGTTCCTTTTGGTTCCCATTGTTGACAACAATAAAATACCATAGTTTAAGAAAGAATTATCACAATAGAGAATCATGTTATCATGAAAAATAAAATATACGATGTCTAAATCATGAATACTGATTTAATATATATTTCCTTGGGTTTATCCATGGTATATATTGTCCATAATATATGTAAATCCTTCATGATGGTTCATAAGGTTTTTGGGAATTTCCAAAGTGTATCTCCCGAGAGTGTCTAACTAGAAATGTTGTAATTCCAATTATTATGGCCCATGAGAAAATAATGTCTAGATCAATGTTCCCTTTTCATATTTTTTACCACTATATACCTCATTTCAAGATCCACATGCACCTTAATTACCAATAAAAGGATTTAATTTCATTGAAACTATCCACTTTATCCTTTACAAAAATTTTGGGGCTTTTTCCTATACATTGAGTCATCCTTATAATTATAAATAGACATATCCTTAGGAATATCTATAAGATTATCAAATTATATTTACTAAAGTTATACTAAAAATATTCTATAATAAAAATAATATAGATAATGTCTTATCATACCTATACATTATGGCATTTTTGAAAAATATTTAATACATCACATAAACAATTGCCTAATGAAAGTTAAAATATATAAACTGCCACTATGACCATCATAACTAGACCCCTTATTCGAAAAATCATGCATAATAAATTTCTTCATAACCCTAGGAAACAAAATAGAAAAAGGGTCTTATCAGATGGTTGGTATGGGTAAATAAGGGAGATAAATCATAATAACATGAACATAAGTGTCTGAAGACATAAGGATAACATTTGAAAACTATAACCTACATATAAAATATCAAAATCCTGAGTCATTGAATTAATATTGGTAGTTCATTACTATAAATCAAAATGGTATCAAAGAACATGATCCATGATAGAATATAAATGGAATAAGACTTTTATTTTTGGTTTACAGATATGCATATAAAATTATTTCATATTTGTAACGGATCATTTACAATGCTATTATAGTGGAATGGGTTCACACCCCAAAGCATCATAATTTTCATGGATCACTCCCTTGACCATATAGAATACAATGTAACTTACTAAACTGGGGTCACTCCACATTCATGTCATATCTATCTCTTCAGATATAAATCTTCACCCGATGCATTGGAGAGAGATATTTAACCCATACATCTTATAATAAAAACCATATTTATGTGTTCCAAAACATAAACAATAATCATTTCATAAACAATGAAAAGAAATGGGTTTCATAAAAATTCCATCATTTCATAACTGGTAGATAGTGGAATTTTTTCTTAATCATTTCATCATTTGACTATAACATAACACCTATAAATAGAAAAAGGTTTCATAATAATTGCATCATGGAATAACTCATAGAATATAGATGTGTATCCTAATCATTACTCTGTCATAAATATATACCATTAATATAATGAATATGAATTTTATCCATGGATAACTCCTATATCAAGTCATATGTAACAACAACAGATGACATTTTAGTTGTAAAATGACTTTGAGTGATCATTTAAAACATTTCATACAGAAAATTTCCTTTTTAATTTGAGAAACACTTTTTAAAAAAACGTTTGAAAATATTCATCATATAATATTACCTTTTAATATATAATTTAATATTCATGTATAATAATTTTCAAGACAATGGGATATTTGGTTCTTTTCATATGAAATTAAATAATAATACCTTAAATTATTTTTTGTTCAAATTGAATAGTTTATTGTTTGGAAAAGTACATACATATTCCATTTAGTTTTTTTATCAATAAATAATAATGGTAAAAATTTCATTTAAAAATCATTTGAAAATAATAAAACATTTAAAAAAACATTTTTAGAAAATATGGTTTCGGATGAATATATATTTTTGAAAATAGATAGAATTAAATTTTTTTTTTCTTAAAAACATTTCCCCAATTACTTTAAGTACCAAATAGGTGGAAAATGATATTATTACATGAATATATAATTAATAATCATAGGAGAATAATATATGTCAATTTCATGATATATGGATCCTATGATTTTATCATCAGAAACATAATCAAAAATAATCTCAATAAACAATGAGATTATGACATAATATATTTACCACTTTGGTCATTATGAATCATATGCCCCATGAATGAATATATTAAAATTAAAATTAAAATATAATTTGGCTAAATTAGTTCATTATATTACATTTCAAAGTACAGTATATATAGATTATGAATAAATATAGGTACATAAAATAACATATGTATCAACGAAGAAAAATATAGATAAAAATACCTTACTGCTTTAGAAAATTTTGAACCGTAGACCCATGAAAGTGAGATGATAAATTTGAATAAAAATACTGATAAATATAATTATTATAATCATATAATTCATTGAAGTAAATTATATGAGTCACATAACATGTAGTGAATTTTAAAGTTGTCTCACATAAAATAAAAGTGAAATGGAAATCTATTACTTTATATCTTGAATCCTCTCGTAACTATTCAAAACTCCAATATAACAAATATATGTTAATTATATATATATTATATAATAATAGGTATATATATAATAAAAAAATATGATTTTATCATGAAATTTAGTTACCATTTATAAACAATTCAATGTTAAATTTACGTTCTAGGTAATAACAATGTTTTTTATATATATTTGGATTTTTTAATTTAAGGTCCTCTTAATTAGATCATTGTTTTATGATATCTAAAATTTTAGCAATGATATAATTATAATATATTTTAATTATATATTTAAATAGTGTAATGAAGTGTGTATAGTGATAACAAATGAAATAAACAATTCAAGGAGACGTTAGGCTTTACGTAAGCATGAATATTTTCCCATTTTATGTTATATTAAATGAAATAAAGTTAAATTGTATATTATCATCATCTAATAATTTTTATTTAATATATATCAATTTTTTCAAACTCATACTTATTAAATTCCATATAAATATTGAATGATTGACATCACATCAAAAGGTGGTACACTGCAGTAAACATGAGCCACATTATCATATTTCTAAAAAATTGAATGAATTAACATATGTTTGATATAATAATTATAAAATCACAATTATATCACAATTGTAATATATAAACAAGAAATCCATAATTATGACATATCGTGAGTGGTGGTATTGGACAAACTACAGACATCGATTTGTGAGGCGGTAGTCTTCCATATATATAAATGACAATTTCCTAATATATTTGATATAAGTATAGATGGTTATAGTTCATGCCAATAACATAAAAAAATATTATTATGATATTGATGTTATTATATCATTGTGAAATAATTATAATTTATGTATTGGGGGAAAAATATAAAAAATCTTGTTGATGAATGGTACCCCTTTTTTGGGTATCATTCACAGGTTTAAAAAAAAATCCATCCTAGGTTGGATTAATTTCCAAAATAAGACTTCTATAATGAGATGAGGGAATTTTGAAACTATTTATTATAGATAATTTCTGACCCAAAATGGTTTTATGTTGTAAATGTGAGAGGGTTGGGTGGCCTTTTTTATGTATGGTCATCCCAAATGGCCCGAAGGCCTCATTATTTATTTATTTTTTGATAACCCCCCTTTCAAAGGATGAGGTGGAATCCTTATAAGGCACGTAGACTTAGCGATTACATGGCCTATAGGCTTAAGAGACATTACATGACCCAAAGGTATTTAGGGAATTCAACCAGACTATAACTATAATGAACTGTCCCTCCCAAACATCTACATTGTGATGGTAGCTCTTCACCTTCGCATGGTCGTCTAGATAAGCATCTCGTGTAAGTACAGGCTAGTCCAAATGGCATAGCAATACCCTCTCATTATTTTCCAATCCATTTGGTTCTGATCTGGTGAGTGTTCCTACACTGAATCCTCTTTTAGGGTTTCTCTTTATAATGTAGAGTTCGTATGGGGTAACTGCTTGTGGCCCGAAGGCCTTGTGGTGGCCCAAAGGCCTTAAAGGTGGTCTGAAATCCATACTAGCCCCAAGTCCTAGGTGGCTCCAAGAGCTTAAGGACTCCAAGCCCAAACTGGTGGCCCAAGGTGAATAGTTCTGGCTGCTACAATACCAAACACTACCTGATACAGTAACTACTACAGTACCACACAGTGCCTGCTACTGTACGGTTACAGTTCCTACTACACTTCCTACTACAGTGTTGCTAAAGTACTACTACAGTGCCCTTGGAAATATTACTCTACCTAGTTTCAATCTTGGGTCTTATGTATGAACTTAAGGATACCTCACCAACTTGTCTGAGGCTCATGTTCTTTTATATGTATGGTCAATGTCACAGTTGTTATGTTCTGAAGGAATCATTTCAACCAACATTTTCATATTTAAAAATGCCCAAATAATGGATCATTATAAATTATGTAATATATAATGTTGAAATATTTCCATCCATTGAGATTTGGAACTATTTTTGGGTTATCTATAACTCTTTTCTTTTTAGTTTAACCCCCTGATAATCTCATTTTCACCTTAACCATAATAAATAATTTTTACTATTTTTACAATGCATTTCGGTATAAAATTTTGTTAAACATTATAGATAATATAAATTATGATGACTAAAAATATGGAATCCATTCCTTCAAATTTAATTCACATAATTGTAATTTTTTTTAAAATTAATTCTGCTGATGTGATGAGAAATCTGGGTTTTAAAGAGAAATTGTTAAAAATATTACACTACTATTAGAAATCAAAATTCAATATGAAATTGATTTGAAGGAGCTAAATTGGATTAATGTATTTATAATTGATATAATATTTCTTTGAAATAACTTTATTATATTATTTTTTATTTAGAAATAAAATATTAAAAAATCATATATATATTAAACTTCATAATTTTCCAAAATTCATAAAAATATAAAAAAATTTAGGAAAATAACAAAAAAATCACCCTAAGATAATTTTTGAATGATTATTTAAAAAATTAATATAATTTAATATAATTAGTTTTATAAAAAAATAATAAATGAGTTTTATTAATGTTCAAAATAAATTAATCATTATTTTTTTGAGAAAATAGTATTTTTCAATCATATATTTGCAAAAAATAATTCACTTTTTTATGATTATGTTTCAATTATATAAAACCTTAAAAATTAGTATTTAAAAATTAGTTATTACTATTGATATTTATATTTTTAATTGTTATGATATAATGATCAATTTTAAATTACTATATTAATAAAATATTATTTTTCTTTTAAGACTCATCATCATGTGTTGTGTAAGCTAACTCAGTGTTGTGTGTTTCTCAAAATTAACATGGTATATTGTGTATACAATTTATATTGGTGTTAATTGAAATGAAATAAATCAGGTAGATTTAATTTATTCAAAATAATAATAAAAAAACATGGAGTCTAACATTTTCAAAAATAAGATGAATTTTAAATTACTAAATTTATCTAAATGAAATGGAATTTTCAAAATAAATTATTATTTTTTACTCTTCCCCAAAAAAATTATATTTCCATATAAATAAAAAAAAATTAATCTATGTTAATTTGGATATGTTGACCTAAATAATGGTATTAATTTTTTCAAATTCATAAACAATAATAAATAAATTATGATTTTAAATTAAAAACTGTAATTAAATATTTTCATTAAAACTATTCACATTTTTATTTAAAAATTACCTAATATATTTATAACAAACATATTTACCTAATTTTTATTAACACAGAAAAAATAATTAAACCACTACCTTCGTTGATACACATAAAGACCCTACGAGGACTATTATGGGAAATTAGAGGAACCACCGCCATTATTATAAGATTCATAAGTGGTTTTTTTATTAATGATGTGAGATATCTATGATATGTTATATTTGAAAAGGTTTTTTCAATATACATAATCAATATAAAGGAAGATATTTCTTGAGGGTAGCTCAAGAAGGTGTCAAAGATCGAAAGCTTCTTATAATTGTTATGGTATTACAGGTGTATATTCTAGAATTTAACTAATTATTTTACACATTAATAACTCTAACCAATAATGGATTTATGTTTCAGTTAGACCAGGGTTTCAAAAAATCCATTATGGGGTTGATGGAGTGGTTTACCTCATATGTATTGTTGGTTATTTTAAAAGTAGTGTTTTGTTATGTATTCTTTTTTATGCTTCTTGATTCAGACATGGCTATATTCTGATGTAACATGATCACGTGGTTGCATATTACTCTTTATAGTTATTCCCTAATTATATGAATTACCCCACTCATGAACTGGAGTTAATAGATGCAATATATACTCTAATTAAATTGTATGTCTATCTATTCTGGGTGAAATATAACATCTCCTATAAACATAAGAGTCTAAACTATATCTTCTCATAAAATGATCTATATCATATATAGATATTTTGGGTGTAATATATTTTTTAAATTCTATTATTCATTTTTATATACCCATGGAATTGGAAATGGTATGGTAGTTGTAGTGAGTATAATGTTAATGACCCAATCATTTAAGGAGTCAAGGAAGAAGTGGTGTATAATGACTGTATTGATGACGTTCCATTTGGATTTTTATAATGAGGTTATAATGTCGTAACCCTAGAATCCCAAATTTGGTACATTATTTTATTATATTGGCTCGATTATAAGGAATGAAATCCCAATGGACCCATTAGTTTAATTGTATTGGAAGACTATATTACATTTTTGATACCCATAATACACTAGGAAAAGTAAATAAAACATGATAGATTATGAAATAAACTACATCCTTGAAAGGTTATTAGATTTTTTCTTCTTCATAACATGGGAAATGGAATTATAAGAGAGGGGTGCACTAATTTTCTCAGTAAGGGTAAGTAATATTGAGGAAGTACAAATAATAAGGCATAGATTATAACTAAATAACACATTCCATTAAAAATAAGCATGATCATAGTATAGAAGGAATAAAAGAAGAATAAATAATGCCATAATAAAACACAACCATTGATATTATACTAGTAGAATAATCTCATGGTCAATCAATAACTAGTTTCATAATGAGTTAATGTGTACTATGGGATACCTAAAACATACAGTCGAGGCCTCGACCAAGATGTATGAAAATACTAGGGTAATTCCTTGACAAAAACCCAATTCCATTTTGTCTCATAAGACCTACTGATGCATCAAGAGGCTATAGCAGGTCATGTACTTCACTTACTATGTTCAATAAATTCCTAATATGATAAGGGTAAAAAACAAACAACATAATCATTTATATTGAAAAAATAGAATATGAAATATAAATACATTAACTATAACCAATGAATGGTATAAAATTAGCACAACCATAGTCAAACTGATCAGTAACCCTTCAAAAATATTTTTTATATGGAATAATAAGAGATAAAACTCAATTAAGTACAATATTCAAAATAGGATTTTGACATAGATAATGATACTTTTAATTGGGACCATATAAAATTTCTTGAGGAAATAATCACAAAACATTCCAAAGTTTTCCATAAAACTTTCAAACTTTAAAATAATAATCCCATAGAATATTATGATAATAAAGAGACTCTTGACATGATATATCAATGAGAATAAAATACACCACATATAGAATAAATAAGTGCTGAACAAGATATATATCTCACAGAAATAAAAGTAAGACGAGAAAAAATCATTTTTTTCTTTGAAAATAAGAGTTCTTTTCTAACATCATTTGTATTTTCCATATAATATTATTGTAAAATATTACCTTTCAAAAAATAAAAGGTAAGTACATTGAAAATATATTTTAGGTAAAAATGATATACCACTAATGTGAAATAATTTTAAAATAGTTTCTAAGAAACCATACAAATAAAACCTTTTAGTGAATTTTAAGGATAATATTAAATAGATTTTAAAGTAGAAAGGAATATCTGTCATTATAAAACTACAAATTAACCATGATAGTTTTTCTTGATAATATTTTCAATTTTGGATAAATAATTATGGATTAAAATAGATTATATATTTTACTTGATAATTGGTAAGAATTTGGAAAGTTCCCTTGAATCAAACTTGTTTATCATGAATAATTGAGAAGGGATCCATTTTAAAACATGAATATACCTATAAAATATGGATGATATGATTTGGATATATGATTTTGGAACATAAACCCATAATTTAAAATTAATATAAAAAAATAAATAAGCGTTAAATTTGAGTAATGGTAGATAAAGAGTAACTCAATTGAAAAACTAGAGTTCAGGTATAATACCTTGCCAATTTGTAATCAATCGAATCGTATAACCAAAAATTAATAATCATTAAAGGATACATTTAATAACATAAAAATAAAGAGATTTATTATATTAAACATCAATTTTCTATATACATACACTATACATGATAAGTAGTGGTGAATAAGGAATATCTCACAAAAATGGAGGTAAGATGAGAAAACCCATTCCTTAGGTCTAAATGTGTCCTACAGTTAACCATAATTTCTAGAATAATCAAATTAAATACATTAATTAATTAATTCATAAACTTTTAAAATTTTATTAGAATTATTATATTTTTATTTATGTCATTTATGGCCTTATTTTTGAGATATAGAGTTTAATTTCAATATTCTCAAGCATTTTTTTTCTTTATTTTCATGATTGGTTCACCTATTTATAAGTAATGGAGTTTATGTGGAATGTAAATAATTCACTAGAATTGATTTTATATGATAAAAATGAGAATAATTAATACTATATGTTTATATGATTTATTTTTTATATGATATCAGGATGATTTATTAGATAAAACATTAGTGATAATCATTTATATTATTTTGGTGGGTTTTTATCATCACGAACTAGTTTTATCAAATGAATTAGTATATCATATATATATATATATGGGTTCCATAATATATAACAGGTTATAATTCACATATTATAGTTTAGGTTAACCATCAAAATGTTATCATGATTTTCCTTGAAGATGAAATTGAAGAAAAAAAAAATTTCGTCAATGATGGTTTTAAATCAGCACCTCCCGGATGATGATTTTGTTTTTAAAATAAAAGAGTGAGAGTAAGGTGAATGATGATGGATATTACATTAACATGATATCATTATAGTATATATATATAATAATGGGGTTATCATGATCATTTTTACATAGTATGTGAGGATATTATAATAAAATAAAGAACATGAAAATAAAATAAAAGGAAAAGGAAAAGGCTTTTACCTCTTAAATACTCCTCACTTAGAACCTCCTTGTAGAAAGGGAGTTTAGTCTTTTGTTAAGTCCAAGATATATTGGAAATGGGGAGATACTAGGAAAGATGATTTTGGATTATAATTTAAATGATTTAAGTCTTACAATAGTGAGGATAAGAGGTAGTTTGGAGTTGTTTTTATATTGGAGGAGATGGGTTGTTTCTCATTTTTTACTTCATTATTTTATTATTTTTCTAATAAAAAGAAATAGTTTTTATTATTTTGGATAAATATAATATCTTTTTCATGTTATTTATATTTAATAGTCCTTACCTCAGCCTTACATAAAAAATAACACAAAATGTTTTGTATTTAATAGTAATCGTATATTATTGTATTTTATTATTCACTAAAAAATAAAGTATTTTAGAAAAATTTAAAAATTTCAACCTAAAAAATTCTTAACTTGTAGAAATAAAAAATTAACTCCATTTTAAGAATATAATTTTATTAATAAGAGACATATAATAGTTATTTAAAAACAAAATTTACTCGAAAAATAAAAAGATTAATTTATAACTAATTTTATAACAATATGAAAAATTAACTGAGGTCTCACAAATTTATACTAAAATCAAATGAAAATAAAATAATGATTTATGAATATAGTTTATTAAAATAAATTTAATTTTAAATCATTTTATTAATTATAAAATTATAATTAACTATTTTTGAATCACTGTAATACCAACACTTAAATATTAATTTTTAAAATATTTATTTAATTATTCAATGATATAATTTTATCATACTTTCATTTATAAGATTCTTAAATATTATTTATACATTCATGGGTGAGGATAATATTCATTTGACTTTTTTACTATTCATAAGGGTCATATTACAATTCCTAATAGTAATATTACAATTTAAAAGTTTCAAGTTACTACTAACCAAAAAAATTAAGTTGATCCTATCAGACTCTAAATATCTTACCGATGAAAAATATGCCTGTAAATTTTTTTAATTAAAATAAAATAAGTGGGAAAAAATATGTTTAATGGGTAGGTTATAACTATATTTTTCAAATAATTATAATAACAAGGTTTTGTTCTATAGAGACTCATTGTTGTGTGAAATACATTCTATATTAAATTTATTTGTAAATTGTTGGGGTGTTACATTCTCCCCTGTATTAATAAATTGAATCCTTAGAATTTGAAACTACATATTGAATATTAATGGTTGATAAATTAAAATTCCATTTTGGGAAACCCACATCAGAAATAGGGTTAATTAAAATCCTTTTATTATGTAGAAAATGGAAATATCGAGGTTACTAAAAAACTATGCATTAGAATAGGATAACATTGTTGTGAAGCAAAAATATATACATTGAAGAATATTATAACCATAATGTTCTAATGGGGGATTGATAGATGACATGTTTATTAAAATCATATCCATCAAAAAGATGTTAATCATGTGATCAGTTAAAAGATGATTTATTTATCAAAAATAAAACTACATGGATAAGGTTTTTGATAAAAATATTTTTCCTAGAATTGATGGATTCTATTATTATATAGTCAAGAACATTATAAATTAAACATACCTAATTATTTTCAATGTCATTCAAATAAAATCATCATTTGGTTGTGGTTTGATATATTTTCACTTCATTCTTTATACATTGAAATTAACTTTAAAGATGATTTTTCACACCTAGAGAATTTGAATCCAAGTCAACATATCATAGATACCACAAAAGTATAGTTATCTATTATTGTTATGATAATATATTAACCAAATCCAAAAAAATTTGGATAATATAAGACAATTCCCAACAAAATAAAACTTTATATGATAATAACAATTTTAATATATAAAATTCAAATCTAAAAAAATTGTTTGACATATAAAATTTTTAAAAATTACTATCATTATTCAAAATACATATTCTTTACTATGGCCACAAAATTATAAGGATTTGTTCTTATATCCTTACAAATTTCATCGATAAATCTTAATGAAATATAACAAAAATTTAATTTCCCCTATCAATTAATCTCCAAGTTATTCTAGCCCTTTCAATAAATAACCTAGATCACCATAAGTCAACAATAAATGCATATTTTACTTTAAAATAAAAGGCAACATTTATTCCTCAAAATAATTTATTTGCTAAAAACTTATATGATTCTAAAAATTTAGAAAGTTTTTAAAAATAATATTAATTATTTAATCACCAAAATATTTTCCAATCACAATGTTATCTATTGATAAAAAATAAATTCCTTAAATTGAAAATAACATTTATCCATTTTATTTATAATAAATAAATTAATGATAAACAGGAATTCACATAAGATAGTGGTAGGATCTTCACCCTTGTCACCCTTCAGATGTGGTTTGAAACTCTGTGGCCCTGCCGAATGCAGCGGGATGTCACTTGATGTTTAGGTTTTCCTTTTTATAATACCATATAACTTCCTAAATAAATATGATGGACTTTTTGAAATTTGTTCAATCAATAAATATCATTTTAACTATGATTTTCAATACAACATAAATACACAAATAAATCATACATTTACCACCACATGTGTCCTTTTGTGGTCTAAAAGTAATCCAATATAATAAGGTATTCAATCTAGGAATACCTAGGTCCTTAAAATTTATGTCAAATAACTACAAATGGATTATTTGGATCAGTTTTATTTCATTCCATTGTACTCTTCATTTTTCTAGAAAATTATTTTATTTACATCCTTCTTTCTCACACATAAAGTAATTATTAGTTCCTTTGAGGCACGTTCCTAGGTGTCCCCTTACAACTTTCTTACTAGATGGAAATCAAACGTCCTTTTTTCCATGGACTACACCACTTGAGATCTTAGAAAACTTCATTCCTCTCTTATTTGGTGGGTTCTGGTGTTGGTTAATGTATAAGTTGTTAATAATATTTTGGGAAAATTAATTAGGAAAGAACACAATATATTTAATTCCTATCAATATCCCATTCGGATTCTCATCAAAAATACCTTGTCCATCTTGTTCAATGTTATCATTACTCATATGGGCTCTATAAATTAACAGAAAATAGAAATCAGTGTGTGGGTAATAATATACCTAGTGAAAAAATTTATAATCATTTAAATAAAATCATAACACCTTATTTTGGACCAAGAACACCTTTGGTTTAACCATGTTTATTAATTTTCATTATATATTCAAATCAATAATAATGGTCTGTAATGTTGATGTAAATTATTCAATGCATATCCCCAGGGAGTGTCAAAGTAGGTGTTTCATAAAGCCTATTATCATGTACTAGGTCACCCTGAGTTATACCAGGGACACCTTGTCAGAGTAGTTACCAATAGGAAAATATTTTCCAAAACCTTTTCTACATGTAGTATCTATATAAGGATTTATTACTAGGATTACACACATAATCTCTAATTTACCAAAATTCTTATATGTTCTTCTATACTTATCCTCAACTTCAACCTTAGGGTTTTGTTCTCAAATTTTCTAAATCTAGTTTTCATTGTTGTTGTTGCACTTACTCTGACACAAACTATAATTCCATGGACCTAGAATCATAGAGTTGGTGCATTATTTTATTACAATGGCATTATTATAAGGAATCAAATCTCAAAGGAACGGTTAATTTAGATGTCATGGAAGATCATAATACATTTTTGATACCCATAATACATTAGGAAAAGTAAATAAAACAATAAACAATATGACATAAATAGAATCATTGAAAAAAAATTCAAAGACATCTTCTTCTTAACCTGGGTAAAGGAAACATAATCAAGGGGTGAACTTATATTCTTATTAAGGGTATGTGATATAGGGGAAGCAGAAATAATAATGCATGGTGAATAAATAAATAACACATTTCATTAAAAATAAATTTGACCATAATATGGTATGGATAAAAATATGAATAATTAATATAATAATAAAATATTACCATTTATATTCATATAGTATAATAATAACATGTACTATCAATTACAAGTTTCATACTGAGGTAATTCACAATGTGGGACACCTGAAACATATCATCGAGGCATCGACCAAGATGTCTAAAAATTATAGGTTAAGGCCTCAACCAAAAATAAATTTTGTTTTATCTCAAGAAGCCTACAAAAGCATCAAGGAGATATAGAGGGCCTTGACCTTCACTTACTAAGTAAAATACATTACTCAAATGAAAAGTGTGAAACATAAATAAGATAAATAGTCGTATTGAAAAACTAGCATATGAAATCTAAATACTTTAACTATAACCCATGAATGGTATCAAATTAATACATCCACAGTCAACCTCATCATAAAAACCTTCAACAACCTATGGTATATGATATCATAAGTGGTATAAGTCAATTAATTAAAATATTTAACATATTATGTTGACATATATGATGATACTATTACTTGGGACCATTGTAAAAATCTTGAGGAAATAATTGCTAAACCTTACAAACTGTCTCATACCACTTTGAAACATTAAAATTATAATCCCATTGAATATAATGAGAATAAGGATACAATTTATATGGTATATAAATAGTTCATACATAGACCACACACACAAGGAATAAGTGTTTAATAAGGCATATATCTCCCAGAAGTAAAAGTGAGATGATAAAAATTCCATTTTACTTTAGAAAGAAGAGTTCTTTTTAAAAAAAAAGTTTTGTACTTTCCAAAATATAATATTGTAAATATTTATATCCCATAAAATAAAATTTATTTACATTTAAAATATATTTTAGGCATAGATTATTTATCACTGAATTGAAATCATGTAAAAAGAGTTTGTAAGAGGAATTAAAGATAAAACATTTTACAGTGTTTTATGTAAAATATTAAAGATATTTTAAAGTGGAAAGGAATATTTGTCTTCATAAAACCATAAATGAACAAATTTTTTTTCATGAAATTTTTTTTTAATTTTAAAAAAAATATGACTTAAAATAGATTGTATGGGGCACTCAAAAATAAGTAAAAAATTGGGAAGTTACCTTATATCAAACATGTTTATCTTGAAAAATTGAGAAAGGAACTATTTTAAAAAATGAATATACAAATCAAATAAAAATGATATGAAACGTATATATGAAATTTTAACATATTTATATATATAATGAAAAATAAATAGTAAAAAATAATTAATCATTACAATTGAGTAATGGTTGATAAATGGTAACCCTAAGGGAAAATGGGGGATCGGGTAGAATGCCTTACCACTATGTAATAAATCTAATTATATTCCCAAAAAATAATAATCATCAATGGATAAATTTAATAACATGAAAATAAAGAGACACATTATATGATAATTCAGTGGTATGTTTATATAGATCATAAAAAATAAATTTCTCTGAACAAGGAATATCTCTCAAAAATGGAAGTGAGTTGAGAAAACCTTTTCCTTATGTCCCAATGTGTTATACACCTGACCATAATGTCCTGGATAATCAAATTAAATATATTAATTAATTAATTAAGAACAAATTATAAATTTATTAGAATAATTATAGTTTTATTATGTTCATTTATGGAATTATTTATGAGTTATAGAGTTTAATTTAATCATTTTGTAATGTTTATTTTCCTGGTTCTCATGATCTATTCACTAGTTTATAGCTATTGGAGTTCATGTGGAATCATTATAATTATATATAATTGATTTTATATAAAATAGTCAATATCTATAAGATTATATGGTCATGCGATTCAATAGTTTATATTGTATGAGGATGAGTTATTAGAAAAAACATTAGTGATAATAATTTAGATAATTTTGGTGTTTTTTGAACATCACAATCTAGTTTTATTGTATGAATTAGTATTCTATATATATATTGGTCACATAATATTAAATTGGTCATAATAAACATAATATTTTATATATTAACCATAAAATTCTATCATGACCATCCTTGAAGAATAAATTGATGAACTAATGTTCATCTTTCATGACGGTTGTACATCGGCACCTCCGAGATGATGATTTCATTTTTAAAATAATAGAGAGATAATAAAAAGATTAATCAAGGGTATTACATTAACATGATATCATTCCATTATATATGTAATAATATATTTATAATGATAATTTTAATAGAGGAGTTTAGGATATTATAATAAAATAAATAACATGAAAAGAAAATAAAATGAAAAGGAAGAGGATTTTACCACTTGAATACTCCTCCTTGAGAACTTCCGTATGAAAAGGGGTTTTGGTCTTTTGGTAAAAAAAAGAGCTCTTGGATGTATGGAGAGACTATGGAAGAGGATTGTTTGAGAATAGTGACTAGAAAAAATGGATTAGAGGAGTGATGAGAAGAGGGGTGAGGGGTGGTTTTTATATGGTTGGATAGAGGTGATTTCTCAATATTTAATTCATTATATTATTTTTTTTCTCAAAGATATGCTATAAAGTTGATTATTGTGACTAAATATAATATCTATTTCATGTGAGTTATAAATAATGGTTCCTAACTCAACTTTACATCAACAATGACTAAAACATATGTGTATTTAACATTTATCTTAAATTACAATATTTTAGTTTTCACAAAAAAAATCAAGTATTTTAGAAAAATCTCAAAATTTCACTATAAGAATTTTTCAATGTATAAAATTTAAAATTTAACTCTATTTTATGAAAATGATTTTCTAAATATTAAAATTTTAATTACTAATTAAAAACTTCATTTACGTAAGAAATACATTTTTGAAATTTATAAGTGATTTTATAATGCTAAAAAAACAAACTAAGGTCACATAATTCATTCCAAAATCATAAAATAATAAAATATTTATTTGGGAATACAAATATATAGAAATTAACTTTCATTTAAATAATTTTATTAATTATAAAATTTTAATTAATTATTTATGACTCATAATAATACCAAAACATAAATATTAATTTTCAAAAAATTCATGTACTTATATAATACTATAATTATAACATAGTTTCATTCATAAGATTCCTAAATTTTATTTATAATTTCATGGGTGATGTTACTCTTAATTTGGAAGGTTTAATATTCATAAGGGTCATATTACAATTCATAAGGGTAACATTACTATTCAGAAGGGTCCAGTTACAATTCACAAAAACAGTAAGTCGATCCTATTGGACTCTAAAAATCTTACTAATCGCAACCATGTATGTCTATTTTTCAAAATTCAAATTATATAACCAGAAAAATTATGTTCAATGACTAGGTTATAACTGTATTGTTTTATTAATTAAAATAAAAAGGTGTTATTTCATAAAGACTAAGTGTTATGTGCATTATATTTTATATTAAATTTATTTTAAAATCCTTAGGGAATTACAGAGGTTGAGAATGTTTTTTTGAAAAGTGTGAAATGTATATCCTCCCTCTATGAAAAAGTCCAGTTGGGGTAGGTTGAGGTTACTAATTGCAATTGTATAGAAAGAGAATTTATTTATGGGGATTCATTAGGTTATTTCACTTGGCCATAAAATAGTTCTATCCATTTCTAAACTAGGATAGTTGTTCCTTAATATTTGATGTTGGAGGTGATGAATTGTAGACACCATTCAAGTTGGGTTGTTTACACCAGGACTACCAAAATTTATTATTCTTTGAAATCAAAGTATTTTTTTTCCTTGGATGATGTGATTAATTTTATATTTTATATCACAATTCATAAAATTTTACAAGGTAATGGATGAGCATCAGATTCAAGTGGGATTATATTATACTCTTCACACTCTTGTGTGGAAGTGGGATGAGAACTCCATGAATTTTTTAATTATCATTCCTTGATTTCCTAGGGGAAAAGATTATATTTCAGTAATTGGATGTTATTTGATGAATTCAATCCATTATATTCCCATTAACTATTTTACGACGTTGGATGATCTTAGACCCTAGTGTGTTTAATAGATCATGAATATTCACATAGATCCGTCGATGATGGTTTCTAAATGAAAATGGTTATTTAATTCTTTATTCTAGAAGGTTTTTCATAAATTCATGAGTTACCTTCCAAAATTGAGAATAACATATCATCAATATAAGTATTGAAATATTTAATAGATAATTAAAAATCAAGAGGAAATACTGCATTCATGCATGATTGATTTTGGTTTCTTGTAGGAGATAATTTAATCAATGGTATAGTTTTGTTATAATAAAATTTACCATGTATCGATAAAAATTGATACATTAGAAAATTTTTATGATCATTCTTACAGATCTAGAATTTTATGTGCCAATTTGGATAAATACACTTTGTTGGGACCATGTTTCAATAATTACATAGTGAGAAAAATTCAACTTAATTTAAAAACATGGCTACAACCTAGAGTTACATGGGGTCTTATGAAAATAATCATAAAACCCTAGAGGATTTATCCATAGGTGATATGGGGTTTATTTGACACAGTAATATACTACGAATCCATCAACTATGTAGGAAGTGAATAATAACTACTCAATATATCATCATGTTTGAGTTATTGGTGTGTCTCAAGAATGTGGAGTACCAATTATCATTTATATCCCAATTAATGGGTACTCATGTTTGTTTTACCATGTCTTATATGAAAATAAACTTCTCAGGCCCATATTATTCAGTTGTGTGGAATGATTTAGAGTTTGAACAAGATTTCTACATTGTTGAGTATCAATCATGTATCATGTATCATCAGAAAAAATTTCTATTCGGAAAATTTATCTAATTCCTCGGTGTTTTGTGCCATTGAGGATGTGATATTCATGAGATTTGGTAGAATTATGTGTTGTTTTGGGGATAGAGGACATACCTATTTTATGATGCAGATATCCAAGGAAATCATGGGGATATAAATTTTCATCATGGGGAGAATTTTCTCATCTTTTGGGTCACTCATATATTTTATTTTTAGTATTTATCTGTATTGAATTTTTTGTTTGTGTTCTAGAAAGTTGGATGTTGAAAGTATAAATTTTATTATTAATCTATAAGTTTTCACATTCAATTCATGGTTTTGGTAACTATTCCATTCACCATGTGATAAAGGGGTAATGGACTCTATATGTGTTTTTATGGACTCCACATGGTTCATAAAATTGAGAGGACATCCATAAAAACCATGTGAGGTTATTTTTGGTGATGTAGTGATCAACATGGTTATCACATGGTTTGGATAATAGTACATCCTACCCATGATATTAAAATGTTTCAATTTTAAAAAATACTCTTAATTAATTATAACAACATTTTCCCTCATTTCCTCCACTCATTTGAATTAGGTCCCACCATCCATGGAACTCTATATTCCCTTGATATAGTGGTTATTTCCTCTTGTATTTAGTGGTTCTTATTAATTAAACTCTTATTAATCATTGATTTATACCTTCAACCCTCCCCTAAACACATTCTATGACGTTTCTCTTTTATTTTTTTATTTATTTATTATTTAATCAATTTAATGACCTATTTTTTCATGTTTTTATCACAATATTTAGAAAATATTTTCAAAATTCTAAATTGTCAATGGGTTGAAATAAAAAATAGTCTTTATTAAAAATATGATTATAAATAAATTATTTAAAGAGTTTTAATATCCTTAAATTAAATTTATAATAGTTCTTACTATAAAAATGTTATTGTATGGTGTGTTCTTTTAGTTGCCGCCTATTTTTTTTAATTCGAATGTTTTATTTTTGTTCTGACATTAGTGAGCTTGGGGTTGTGGGTTACCAAATTGGTGTTTCCATAGATATAGACAAAATTAAATCAAAGTATAGAATATAGTGATATCATAATGTTTATAGGTTATATAACATATTTTGAATCATAGTCTATCTAAAATTTCTATTAGAAAGTACAAGATACATTTGGATAAAATAAGTTAAATCTTAGAAATTTTTTATATATTATGATCTTGATGATACATATTCCTTACACCTACAAAAATATTGACATAAGTATATGATTGATGATTACCACCCTTATTTATATTTTATGTGTCCTTATTTTAACATATGGTGTGACTTGAATTGTTTCATTAATTTTAAAAATTGATTTAAAATGGAAATGTATATTAATATTGCTTTTAACAAATAACTATAGGGTTTTATTTTATGAATTATTATGTAAATTCATAGTGGTTTAATATGGGTATTTTCCATACACCCTAAATATGGATTTTTCTATTTATAAATTTGGTTTAATTTGATGTTGTTAAAAAATGTTTTAAAATCTCATAGTTGGGCCTCATTATAAGACCCTAGCCTTAAACCTTACTTAATCTTGAGGTATTACAAGATTACACATTGAGGATCTTTTCAGGTTTAGAGTTTTAGAGAATTAGATCATAAAACTTTCATTACATTCCACATTTAAACAAAGTGGTTACATAAAATATAGTATTCATTTTTCCCATCAACAGAAACATATTTAAAATAAAACATGGATTATTTCTTGAAACTTTCTTGACACTATCATCATATCATGTACCCTTACCTTTACTTGTGAAAAACATTTCAAAAACTTGGGAAGAGCATAAAAAGCTCGGTAAGGGATATAAAAATATGGAAAGGAAAATGAGTACATGTATACATATGAATGAAATCATACTTCACCCATAAAACATAAGCATTTTAACATACCTAATTAAATCATGAATAAATCATAGAAATCATAAGACATAAAGGTAACTTGAGGCATTCATAGCATTCTTACGTAGGGAGTAACCCTCTTGGTTACATTTGAAATACCCACAACAGTATATTCCCTAAATCTCTTCGGAGAAACCTTAACGTTTCACTCCTCCGCGTTACCCAATTCATTGGAGAGCTATATCGGGATCACCCGCCCTTAGTTTATCACGGAACCACCCATATTCATAAAAATGCCCAAGAACCATAACATAATCGTATCACATAAAACATGCATAAAGGAAACATAACTTTTCCACATTTCAATCACAAGATATCAATAAAACACATTGATATAAAAAACCTTATGAAAACAATTTTCAATACCAAAATAAAAGAAAAGTAGAACATGGTATTTATTTTTCTTTTAAAAATAAGGTATGGCTTGTAGAGGAATCCAAAACTCAAATAATGGTCATGGCGGCAGAGAAGTCATTGTTGCCGCATACGTGCGACAAAAACATTACCTTTTGTCATTTAGTAAAACGTTTTGTATAAAAAGTATTCTTTTCAGATAAATGTAAAAGTCAAATTGGTTTATACACCATATAAAATAAGGTTGTGTATAAAACAAAATATGCCTCAATGAAAGGAGATTGAGACGAAGTCCCTTACAAAGACGGTATCCTTGGTTTAAGGACAAATCAATTACATAATTATGTGTGACAAATGAATACACCAAATATAAGTGGATATTAAGTGTAAAACAATAATAGGTTATTCACACATATTCATAGAATGACATATTCAAGTAGTACAAGTTTATCCCAAAGAATTAAATTTGGGTTAAGAAGTTCCCTTGCAAAAATTTGACAGCCTAACGGTGTCACTAAAAAATTCAGAAAATGAGTTGATGAGAGATAAAAATGGTATCTCATCACATGGACATAAAATTTAAATCAATAAGGATATAGAAGAAAATATCCCATCATAATATTATTTTAATTAAAATACATAACAAAATAAGTCTTTTAAAAAGAGGAGGGTGAAAGGTTCCCTTACCGACATGGGTATCTTTCGAAACATATGCCCCGTGAAATAAGGACAATACAAAATTAATGTAAATACGCATAAATGAAAGTATATTACACAATGAGTAAAATAATTGGAAGTAAATGCACCACTCAAAGGAAATTGTGGCAAATGTAGCATAAATCTCACGGGAATAAAAGTGAGAAGAAAAATCTCTTACGAAAACTCGGCAGCCTAACGGCGCCACTTAAAACTTCCAAAATGGATTGATGAGAGGAAATAGGGTATCACATCATATCAACATAAAGTTTACATAAATAGGAATATAAAATAACATCCCCCAACATAACAAATAGGAGCTTAAAAGAAGTGACATAAAGGAGAGTTCTTAAAAAGAAAGGGAGAGGTTGGATCTCTTACGAAAATTCGGCAGCCTAAAGGCGCCACTCAAAACTTCCAAAATGGATTGATGAGAGAGAATAGTGTCTCTCATCATATGAACATAAAAATTACAGTAAGGGTAATATAAAATAATAACCCAATAACAAGAAAGATGAGCTTTAAGAGAAATGACATAAAAGAGTGTACTTTAAAAGAAAGAGAGGAGTCGGATCCCTTACCTCAAGTCCAACTTGTCTTGTTCGTTTCTTTATATTCCTGAATAATAAACTTTGGTCAATTTATAATTGCCTAAGGACCTCCTTTAAAGATTATTATTCAGTTCATATCACATATTATAATTTTATAATAATTTTTTAATAATGTTAGTTCATATCATACATTTTTGCTGATGTTTGGTACATGAGTCAAAAATGAAATTGTTTGAAAAATGATTGTCCATGTAGTTATAAGTAAATAATTTCCAGAATAGTATTAATGATTAAAATATCACATATATCCAGTACATATTCATTTTATACTATTCCATATCATTTGGAGATAAAAAACGAAAAGCACCGTTCATGGAGACGGTAGGTCGTACGTACGCATGAACGTTACTTTCATTTTTTCTTTGTCATATTAACGGAATTAAAAATAAATGATATATATATATATATATTATAATTCCAGTATAATATATATTTTATATAGGTCACATATGTTCATTAATTTCATTCTTTATAAGTTACATGTATTTCATGTACGAGTCACATCACTTGAGGGGGCGGTAGTCCACACTTCCTCATATGAAATTATCGCATTTACACAACATGAAAAGAATAAAGGTATGGTTTAAATATAAAATTTAGAAGCATATAGTAAACATAAATACCATATATATCATATAGAAAATACAGTGACATCATAATTTCCACCTTTAAAGGTGTTAAAAGAATATTGAACAATCATCGTTTCGTGAGGCAGAAAATCGCCAACCACAGAAACAGTATGTTCTTTAACCATTAAACGAAGGTGTGTGCAACTGTAGCTATAATCCTTCTTATAACAACATCCTAGTATATTGATGATACTGTATTTGTTACAAAAGAAATGAATAAAAAGATTTTAGGGGGTTGGAGAAGCAAAATAAAACAAAAGGACACAAGTGAAGACATTACCTTAAAATCGGGTAACTCCCTTTGGTTTGAGCTCAAAGGCTTCCTTGGGAAGACTTCTGCCCAATTTGAGTCTTAAAAAAGTTATATAGGTATGTGGAGAGACAAAATGGGCAGGTTTTGGCCAAGCCAAAGGCTTTGGAAGTGTGGGTAATGAGGTATAGGTGGGGGCCTTTTATAAGAGGAGAGGAGGGGCACTCTTGGAAAGTAAAGAAATGTTACTTTATTTTAAAATGAGTTTCGGATTAAAAAGGTCCCAAATTGATATAATTAGAGGGTAAGGTGATAAGGGTTCGAAATACACTCATAAAATATGTTTTTTACATGTTTAGGTCATATATTTTACTTTATAATTTCATTTTATTTAAATCCTTTATTAATGAGGTAATCGCTGCATCATCATGATGTCATAACTAATTTAATTTATTTAAAGTCTAAAAATTATAAAAAAATACTATGATGTAGGAAATATTTTTATCTTTCCAATGAATATTTATAATAAAAAATATTACTTGTATAAACCCATGTAAAATTTTTTTTAGTAAAACATCTCATGTTTGTGTCATTTTTATTTTTACATTAAATAAAAAGTTATTTATGTCATTTCCCAACCAAAGTGGCTCCATAAGGTCCCCAAGTTGACCCATAGATTTTATTGGTCGTACATGACTCATCCAATGATGTTAGAACGTGTTTCTAGGTCATTTCATTTTATTAAAACATTATTCTTACCTTAAACTACACTAATTACCTCTAATCGTGATTAAAAACTTAATAAGTTACTATTCACAAAAAAAATTATATTAATCCCATTGAACCACATTTTACTTCTTAATGACAACCATGTATGTTGTATTTTTGAAATTCAAAACACAAAGATGGAAAAATTTCATTTAAACGGAAAATCAGTTTTTATAAGTACCACTTAGTGGTTTCACTATTCATCAAAAATTGAAGTATTTCAGAAAATTACAAAATATTCACCCTAAGTTATATTTGATATTCCGAATTCAAAAATGATGTCTATTTTAAAAAATTCAAAACATATAAGTTGCATTAATTAATTTAATAATTAATTTCCTCTGTCAAAACAAATAGCGTGTTTTTCTGAAACAAAATGTATCAAAAGATTGACACTAGTTTAAGTCCGATTTCAAAGTGAAATTAATTCCAACGACCACTATTGGATTAAATGGTAAAAATATATTCTAATTTCACTTTAAAAACAATTCAAAAGAGGTTTTGAATTAAAATACAACATTTTTCACTATCCATTAAAAATTGAACTTTTTCAGAAAAATACCAAAAGTTTACACAAAGTAAATTTTGATGTCCCTATTCTAAAGAATAATTTTATTTAGTCAAATATAACACAAAAAATTGTCAAAAAGTGGATTTAAAAGAGGTTCTCCATCAAAATGAGGTTAATCGAACTTTTAAAGAATATTAGAATGTTTACGCTTAAAATTGGATTCATTCGCATTTTTAATTCTCTAAAATTTATTGTAAAAAGTAAAAATATTTGAAAAACATATATAATCATTTTGTAGTTAGTTATATTCATTCCTGCTATCACAACATCTATGCGTTAACTACCATTTAAAATAATATTATTTTATTATTAGAGTGCAACGTAAGATTCCCAAGAAACACGTTGTTGCGTATTGGGCACGCCATCGAGCATAGCATCCCCTTTAAAGTAATATTAATATTTTATTCAAAAATATGGATAAATGTGAAAATGTCATACTCTTTATTTACCTAGGGTGTTACACTCATGATGTATTTTCTCTAATAGTGTTGGTTAAGTTGTGACCAATGGCCCTATGAAGCTTCCTCAACATGGAATTTTGGTGATAATAAGGTTTTCTATTTTTTTCTTTATATAAACCTAATTGAATGTTTACATGGTATTTTGATTCATTTTTTTATATATTTCATATATGGATTCTTCATTTTGTTCCACGCTTTATGTATGACAAATATTATTTTTGATTCTATATTTAATCCATTAAACTTGTTATTATTTGTTTATGGTCACATGATATAATAGATATCTATCATACCAATGGTACATGTAGTATTCTTTATAGAATCAATATTATGTTATTAATATATAGTAAGGTTTAAAATCATCCCACTTGGTCAATTATGATACCCTAGAACTGGTTTTTAACCAAATGTGATTACAAAAACAACATGGGCCCCAGAACTGGTTGACCTGGGTGACATAGAAGTTTGAACTTTGTTAGTTTATAACATTATGATTATTAAAGGAATATATAAATTTATTCATAATAAAATGGTGTGAAGGAATGATCTGATAAATATAAAATATGGGGTTCAATTCTTCAACTATATAGAAATTGGTAATAACTTATTATAGTGCAAAAACCAAAGATATTGAAAGATAATTTAATATAAAACACCAAAAATCAAGGGGAATGTAAAATAATATACTATCAAAAATTCATAGATAGAATAATAAAATTAATTAATGAAAAATATATTTTATACTCACATAATAATGGATACTATTTTTTATTCCAAATGGTCACATTCCTTTACTTATTGAATGTTATCCCTAATGAATAAATTAGATCAATAATTCATTGAATTGAAAATATCAATGATAACAACTATTGACGGAATTATTAGATCCTAAGTGTTTAAATCCTTCAACTATAATGAATATTGGGATATTCCTCTCATATATCTCAAATTCTTCCTCTTGCATAATTCAAATCTATATATGAAATGAACGGGTTCTATTTACATCGATCCCACATAAAATATTAGAAAATAGAAATATTATTCAATATATAGAACCATCCCATGATCCTTCAACTAAATAAATGATCATTATGATTATCTTATGTATAATAAATTCAATTGTACAACTATGTATACCTAATAAATAATAATATCTTAAAAAATGTTTACTTCCAAGGGAGATAATTACAATTAATAAATATATATATAAAATATTGTAATGATGTATCCCAAAATGAATTTCTATGTCTTCCAACATATTGTATGATTGAGTTCTTAATAGACCATATATCTAGTGATACACCTATATCAATGAGTCCCTACATAATAGTTGTGATATAACAAGAGGAATCCAAAACAAACAATATGATAATTTTTATTATGGGTTTATATTCCATAGTGAATCATCATGGGTTGCAGTATTGAATGTTTTAAAGAAGAAATATGATTCAATGTTCAATGTTTAAAATACGGATATCTTAACAAGATATCAATAAATAATAAGTATCCCTAATATAATATTAATTACTTATCTAATTGAGTTCATGGATATAAATTATTATAAAAAATAAGTCTTCATTATATATATCATCAATTAATGGTTTTGGGAGAATATTTTAAGATGAATTTTTTAAATAAAAGATCAAGACCCTATGACTTCACGTTAATTATATTTATACATAAAAAATAGATTTATCTTCTTGGTCATGATAAATATTTTCATTAAATATTAACATTATAAATTGTGTTCCTCATTATCAATGAGATTTTCATATAACCTAAGAGAAAATATGCACACTAATAATATATAAGGATTGTTTTAAATGTGTTATGAGAAGATGATTGTTTTAAAAAAAATTAACATGTGTTAATTATAGATTTAGAAAGTCACATTATTTAGGGATGTGATAAAAATTGTGGAAATTTTCATAGATCCATGAATAACATGTGTGATTGATGAATGTACTATAAAAAAGGTTCATTCAGTTATGATTTACTAATTGATTAGTATCAGACTACAAATTATTGGGTTATTTCCCCATGATAAATGATAAAATTTTATCTTATATATAATGATAATTGAAAACCCATTAATTTTTTTACATGACACATAAGCTAGAATTTAAATTTATTTTCTACTTATTAAATATTTTTCTTCATTACCTTTATTGAGAGAATCGTGAAAAATATAATGATTATAGGAGTTTAAAGAAAATATTCACATATATGAGGATAAATATTCAACATAGAAGATGGTTAGAGTTAATAAATTATGATATACACTCAATGTGCTACCATAATGGTTAGGTTAATAAGGTATTTTATTCCAATAAAAGAGGGAAAATTTATTTCCAATCTATGAAGAGGATTAAAAACATCCAATCATCGTGGACATGTAAATGACTAATAAATCAATTATAAATGACCCATAAAAATAATGAAATAAAAAAAACATAGACATGTATTATCTCAAATACCTTTTTAAGCAATACAATGAATATTGTGACATGTCTATTGTAGTGGATTGAAATACCATGAATTCTAACTTCATCGCCATTTTAGTGGATTTCACACTTGATCTTCTTGTACGATACATGTCATGAATTGAGTGAGTCTTAATGGGGATACATTTTTTTACCATATTTTATTGATATAAAATGTTTGAAAAGAAATTTTAGAGAATTATTCATCTTTCCTTGAACACATTTCCTAAATTTATTATGATTTATTATTTTAAAATATATTGTTAATCAATAATATACATTAATACCCTTGAATACCTATAGTGATCATTATCAGTGGAGTTAAAAATTCAATAGGATCAAAATCGTAAAATGTTCAAATCTACATAAAATTACAGTTTCCAGTTAATTAGATAGATATACCTGTATTAATATTTTTACTAGAAGAGATTTAGAACTCAAATGTAATAAGATAATTTTCAGTTAATGGAATATTAAAAGACCAAAATTTTATAAATTAGGAAAAATTATTTTTAAAACATTGGACCTAAAATCAATGTATTCACACAATTTGGAACTCCTGATTCCAAATATAAAATCCATTTTTCTAAATTCAAAACACAGAAGTGGAAGAAATTAATTTAAAATTATTTCTCGTTGTTAGAACAAAAAACGTGTTTTTATGAAATAATAATTATCAAAAGATTGACACTTTTTTATGTCAAATTTAAATGTAAAATTACTTATAATGACCTAAATTGTAATAAATTATAAAAATATAATCTAATTATACTTCCAAAACATTCAAATTCATAATTTATCACTATTAATTATTTCGATTAAAAAATTTGTTTTTAATTAAAATTTAGTAATTTTCACTATTCATCAAAAACTGAATGTTTTCAGAAAAATACCAAAAATTCACCCTAAGCTAATTTTGATACTCCGAATCAAAAAATTAAATTAATTTTGAAAGATAAAATTCATAAAATTTTAAAAAGTTGGTATTACTATTGATAACGGCTACTTTGATTGTTCCTAGTGTGTTAGAATCTCGAAGTTGCGTACAATGCAAGTTATTGCATTATTCAAAGAGAAATGTACCATGGAAGCTTGGGGTGTTACAAATTATGTTTCCTAACACCCTTAAATATAATCTATAAAATATAATTAACAAAACAATATGTGGTTAAATCAATGCTAATTCAATAATGGATGAATTATTCAAGAGAGTTTGAGAATTATTCTCTAGAATACTCAAAAAAATTAATGTATGAATTAAAACCGAATACCAATTCCAAAATGATTTTAATTACTTAAAAAATGATAATAAAAGTTTCAAATATAATCATATATAATTCTTATGTTTATTGAAAAAATAATTTAAATAATTTAATTTAAGGTATCATGCAATTTAAAAATGATTATTATTGTCTAAATGGAATAAAAAGAGTGTACATATATTAAATTACATTAAGTAATAATTAAGAAAAGAGTTAGTCAAATAAATTAACTCAAAATGTTAACACAAACATATTCCAGGACACATTCTTTAAATGTCATGGAACAATAATAAATAAATTTATTAATATTTTAAAACACATAACAATATTATAAAATTACAATCAATGTCTCATATATAATACATTTTTTCTTTTTAAATCAATAAAATTCATAAAATATTTAATATAAGAATACAGGTCATGAAAATATAATGAGATGAATAATCAAAGTGTGATTCACTATTGATGATGTGTCACTACTAATAAATTTAGTTAAATTCCCCATTGGAATCCAAAAAAAATGAGTCACCATTGCATTTTAAAAACGATTCATTATTTCATTTTGAAAATGATTCATCATTGAGTTATTATTTTAAAAATAGTTATATTTAAAATTTTACCCACCATTGGATTTAATATTTAACCCATAATTTTATTTAATATTTAACAGACCATTGAAAATATTATTTAACCCAACATTGGGAATTTTATTTAAACCACCATTGGGTTTAAAAAAATTGAAATATAAATCAATATTACCCACTTTGGGCATTGATATTGGGGGAATCCAATATTTGGAAATGTAAAAAAAATAATATCGTTGGGTGTTTATAAAAATGAAAAAAAAAGAAAAAATCACTCATTGTTGCGTACACATGAAATGTGAGATTCCTTTTTTGGAAATGTATGTATTAACCCATTGTTATTGTGGCTTATAGAGAGTTCAACCACCATTGTAATGGAAATAGAATCCATTATTGAATGAAGTATCAATTAAAAATACATTAGACAATTTTTTTTGAGATCTTGGTGAAGCTTAAGGAGATGTAAAAGATAAGTAAATATGAAAATCATGAAGAAGAAGAATCATGAGTGATCATCCATTGAGGAATGTGGTTTTAGGATAAAGATGACGAATAGTAACTCATAATTTTGTATCCAAACTAAACATATAAACTTCAATGAATTTTAATTATATATTAAGAAATAATTTTCTTTGTCTATAAGACTTATTTTTATATAATTTTATTATATTTCCATAGAATCTTTAATCAATAAATTCTTATAAATATTAAAATATATATGATAAAAATAATTAACAACATGTTTTGATTAATTCGTAATGGATTTTAGTACATCGGCTTAAATTTGCGGTATGTAAATGAATTTTTTAGATTTTAATTTAGATGAATAAAATGACTAAAATAATTTAATATTTTATTCATGTTAACCTATAAGTGATTCTGATTAGAAAATAAAGCGAAATCCCTAAAATATAAAATAATAATTTTTTTAAAATAAAAAAAATTTCCAAATTTTTGTAAGAATATCAAATAAATGGAAACCCCCATAAAAATAAAATTAGATGTTTATTTAAAAAAAAATGAATATAATAGAATTATATTTTAAAAGTGATAGTTTTTACAATAATCCGACTAAAATATAATATGTTGTAAAAGAAATTCAAAAAAACATTAAATAAGTTTCTATTAAAAATATTTATGGAGATAGAAAACATGAGTCATGTTCGGGATTAACTATGAACATGATAGAGAATGATTTATCCAACGTTGTAGTTTACTATATTTCATATCAATCAATAATTATAAAATTATTATCACTACAACTCAAGATATAATTAAATAAAAATGAGGATCTAAAAACAATTCATCAGATTTTTGGACTATTTAAAAACATAAAATAAAATATAACCAAACTAAACAGAAATATATTCATTATCTTGCACAAAAAAACTCGTCCAATTTTAGTTATGACAATACAAAAAATAATTAAATCCAATTTTCACAGTCTTTTTTTAAAAATAAAAAATAAAAAATAAAACCCCCTTAAACTATTTTAATAATAAAACAATTAAATTTACATCATTACAAGTAAAAATTAAATGGTTTCAAACTGAACAGAGTCTAAAGGATTAGTAATGTTTTATGATAGATGTGTAACGCCCCGACCCTAGTGACCCAGAGTCGGTGCATTATTTTAATACATTAGCATGATTACAAGAAACCAAGTCCCGAAGAACCGATCAGTTTATCAGTCTTGGAAAATAGATTACATGCATGAATGTTACATTACACTTCATAACATACAAAACAAAATAAATAATCCTTTACGAATTCCATTATTACCTTGTCTTAACCCTGCATATCAATCACATTACACTTCTTGGAATCCTGGGAAAAATAAAACATAGAAATGGGTGAGCTCAAATGCTCAGTAAGGGTAAGCAATACAGAAGAAACTTTCAAAAATAAGCATAAACATTTAAGGAAATTTATAAAACTAAAACAAAAGCCTTTTAAACTTGAACTTCAGCATAATATGGAAGAAATAAAATGAAATAATTCCATTTACTTATTCACATGGATATTCTACTAATCGAATAATCACATGCAATATCACTAACCACTTTCATAATGATGGAATGCATGATGCCGAACTTTAATTTCTGTGTCGAGGCCTCGTGCCAAGACCTAAGGGATAACTGTAATCGGAACCCAACCCGGAGAGCTTCTTTAACCGGACTCCATCTCAGAGTGCCTCTAACAACCGGACACCAACCCGGAGTGCCTCTAATAACCGGACACCAACCCCGAGTGCCTCTAATAACCAGACACCAACCCAGAGGGCTTACTTTTACCAGTCCCCAACCTGGAACATACTAGTCCAACACATTCATCTTAAGAAGAGGATGAAATATAACATAAAAATTCCTATTAAAACTAACATACAAAATGTCAAAACTTTAATCATAAACCATTTATGGAATTAAAATAACTCATCCATAGTCATAAATATCACAAAACCTTACGTACAATATGGATGATTTGTATCATAATAAATCAACTTGAAACAAGTTTAAAATTTTTCAAAGGATGTTGACATAGATAAAGTCAATACTATTTGAGAGAAATATCTCTTTTTTTAAAATCATTTAAAAGTCGCATAATTATAGAGAAAACCTTCATTTTGAAAATATATTTATAAGCTTGTGAAGAAGCTTCAAATGTGTAATAACGGTGGAGAATAACCGCACCCACCGTATAAGTTAAAAAAATACATTCTTACCTTAATTTTGTCAAAAAGGTTAAAAAGGACCTTGTTTGGAAAACAACAGAAAGATTCCTTTATAAACCTCTTTTAAAAAGTCAAACAAGGGTATAAATGTCTTTAAACCATATTGTTGTAAATAGTACAAATGTTTTGAAATACATTTTTAATAAACATGGATGTGAATGATAAAGAGATCCCAGTATATTATTACGTATAAACAACCTCGGATAATGAAGAGATTGCGAAATAAACCCTTACCAATTTGGTAACTTAAGAAACATACAACCCGTGAAAGCGGTAACATACAATGAATATGTAAATACACATAAATTAAAGTGTATTACACAAAGAATATAATTATGGTTAGTACATACACCACACAAAATGTAATGGTGGAAATATGGCATGAATCTCACGGGAATAAGGAGTGGGATGAAAACCCCTTACCTTGCACTTTCCTTTTGTCGAGGGTACGTTTAACCTCCTGTACGAAGATCGTAGTATGTTATTAAATTATACCAGAACCATATTAATATTTATGATATCATACCTGATTCATTTATGACTTTATATTACCCATTTAATAGTAATTTCCATGTTAAGTTAACATTTTGGGTAATAGTCACTTTCTTTATCGTACGTGTTTTAACTTGTCACTCTTGGTTGTATCACTAAGATCATGATTTAAATACTTCCAGAATATAAAACATGATAAATATATCATATATATTTAGAATATAAATATGTATAATAGACATATATATGAAATGGAAAACACCATTTATGGAGACGGTAGTCCGTACATACGCATAAACGTTGTTTCTGTTTTTATATAGTATTGAACGGAAGTAAATGAATAAGATATATGTAAGTACATAAATCCTTATATATATATCTCTCCAGTAGCATTATTATTTCATATATTACATACCTATTAGTAATATATATTTTCATAATCGTCGATGAATGGTGAACTTGGAAATGAATCTAATCACGTCGTGGAGACGGTAATCCGTACGTACGCACAAGCGAAAATATCATTCTTTTGATATTAAAATAATATATAATTGGATGGTATATCATATATACAGAATAATTATCATTTTATATTTATTATTTACATGAATTACAAATCATTATTATACCCATCCAAATAAAAATATATTGAATAACAATTACACCACGACGTGGAGACGGTAAGCCATACGTACGCACGTATGGTGACATGTCTTTCAAAGGATGGATAGAATACTGAATATGGTTGTACAATATTTATAATAATATTACAGTATATAATAGATAATGTATTCATTATTTTAGAATGGTAATAACAGATAAAGAAGAAGTGTAAGAAGAAAGGAACTTGAAAAAGGGTGGTGAAATCATTACCTCTTCTTCGGGTTCTTCCTTTTGATTTGATCAAAAGGGCTCCTTAAGTTAGATTTATGACTAAAGGAAGGCCTCTAGGATGAATTGAGGGAAGTTGAGAGAGTATTTGGGAAGAGTTTGGCTGAACAAAAAGGCTTTGAAGTTGTGAGTTAATGAGAATGGAGAGTGCCCTTTTATAAGAGGGGTGAGGGGCACCTTTGGAAAAGCTAGAAATATTATTTTATAATAAATTCATATTCGGTTTCTAATGGCTCCAAAGTGTATTATTTAAAGTTTAAGGTGGGGATGGGTCTAAAACCACTCAACCAATATAATTTAGATAGGTTTGGGTCATTATATTAACCTTATGTTTAAGTATTAACTCTTAGTTAATTAGTTTCGATTTTACAATGTCTCTTTGTATTTTTATATTATATGGTTAATAAACATATTATATACATCCAAGAGATCCCCAAGTGGTCAATTAATGATAAAACTATCATTATATAAGTCTCTTGGCCGAACCTTATATTTTTAGGAATTTAATATCAATTAATAATATAATATTTTTTAAAAAAACTCTTTTATGTCAATTTTGTCACTATTCAATAATTGATTTTTGTAAAAATCATAATAGAATGATCACTTCAAAAAAAGTTAATTTAATCAATCCTAACATGTCATATTATCCTAGAAAATTATTTTTATTTATAAAAAGTCTCCAATTACATATATTTGGGTATTTATAATATCAATTATTCCAATTTTTTGTTAATTAGGTAATTACTGTATCATCATTCTGTCATAAATAAATTAAATGTTTTAATGTCTAAAAATTATAAATAAAATATAATTATGTAGTAAATCTTGTTATATTTCTAATTAATATTTACAATATAATTTATCTTATGTATAACCCTATATTAAAAATGTTTTAGTAAATAAACTTTGATTTTAACTCTTTCAACTCTTCTTTGAATTAAATAATAATAAATGTCCTAATCTAATCCAAGTGGACCTAAATGATAATATTTTATTCCTAAGGTTGTTTTTGGTCAAGATAAACTTGTCCAATAGAATTAGGACATGTTTTAGGGTAATATTAATATCATTTTTAACCTTAATTACCCTATTTACTTTTAACCGTGGTAAATAAAAGTAAAAATTTACTATTCACCAAAAAATATTTTCATCTCATTGAACCACACTTTACTCCTTGATATTAACAGTGTCTCATGGATTTTCGAAATTCCAATCACAGAAGTGGTAAAATTAAGTTTTATGAAAAATTCAGTTTTTTAATTACCACTTAGTAGTTTCATTATTCATCAAAAATTGAAGTTTTTTAGAACAATGCCAAAATTTCACCCTAAGCTATAATTGATATTCCGAATTCAAATATGATGTCTATTTTAAAAAATTCCAAACATATAAGTTGCATTAATTAATTTTATATTTAATTCCCGTTGTCACAACAAATAGCGTGTTTTTAAGAAACAATATATATCAAAAGATTGACAATTGTTTATGTCCAATTTCAAAGTGAAATTAATTCTAATGAACACCATTGGATAAAATGGTAAAAATATATTCTAATTATACATTAAAACCACACAAATTCATAATTTATCACCATTAATTATTTTTATTAAAAAATTTGTTTTTAATAAAAATTTAGTAATTTTCACTATTCATCAAAATATTAATGTTATCCGAAAAGTACCAAAATTTCACCTTAGGCTAAATTCGATACTCTGAATCCAAAAATGAAGTCCATTTTGAGAGATAAAATTTATAAAATTTTAAAAAGTAGGTAATACTATTCATTACGGCTAGTTTGATTGGTTGTAGTGTGTGTTAGAACTCCATGTTGCGTACAACACGCGCTACTGTATTATTCAAAGAGAAGCGTACCGTGGAAGCTTGGGGTGTTACAATGTAAATTTTTTTTTATGTCCCCATTCTAAAGAATAAATTTATTTAGTCAAATTGAATATATAAATGTTTAAAATATTGGATTTGAAAAGGGTTCACTATTAAAGTTGGTAAAAGTGCATTTTTGAAAAATACTTCTTTTATCTGAAAAAAAAGGATTTGTTCTTACATTATGTCTAAGAAACTCATAATATGGATTCTAAAATTATAAGTATTCTATAAAGTTTAAAATTTAGTTAATACTATTCATAACCTCTATTGAACGACTTGTTTGGTAAGTCAGGATGTGTTTTAACTCAGTGTTGCATGTAATGTAAGTCATTGAATTGTTTTGAAGAAATAACACACTATGAAATCTTGGGGTGTTACATTCTCCCCTCCTTCAATAAATTACGTCCTCAAAATTTGAAATTGTTCTTCGAAAATAAAAGGTTGAAAATAGAAAATATTTTTGTGGGAAAACCCACATCGGAAATTGTGTTACTAAAATTTAGTCTTAAAATGAGGAAAAGAGAAATGAAAGGGTCACCACCAAATTATGATCTCGATTAGGAGAACATTGGTGGAAATTAGAGACCTATAATTGGAGGAAAAACGTAAATATTTATAGGTAGTGATTGAGGTAATCAATCACAAACAAGTGTAAAATTGAGGTCCTTAAATTCATCAATCAATGATGATTTGAAATACCATTGGTTCAACAAAACATAAGGTATTAGGATAACACATTTTTGGTTTTAGGATTCCTTTAATAAAGTATAAGAATTAATTTCTTCATATAATAAGAGAAGAAGAAAAATATATTCTTGACAAGTAGAGTTCCATCCTTTAACTAATTTCTACCACAAACTCATCTTTCACTATAAAAGATAATAGAACGTAAAAAAAATATTCTATTTATCCTATTCCTATATGGTTCCAAAAAAAACGAATTTATAATTCATCTACCAGATCTTTAAAAAAACTACATTATTTAATCCCAGACATTACGTGGGCCAGTGGTAGGTGATACACCCTTGTCTCCCTTCGGTTGTGGGTTCAACTCTCGCGGCCTTGTCGGATGCGACAGGTTGTCGCCCAACCTCCAGGTTGTCCTTTTATGGAAATCCAAAAATAATCCAAACTAGAACTATCCAAAATGATTTAGTTAAAAAATGATGATCCTTTTTGCTGCGTAATAACATGTGATCACCATGATCATGTATTATTTTAAAACACTACAACATCCTGAATTACCATAAAACCTTATTGATTACATTCATAATCCCTTATTCCTTAAATAATAATGGATATAATCCTTCAATCAAAAAATATTGCAAACCCCAACAATAATGGAATATACAAATCATTAATCAGTTTCAAGGTAGTCAAGAATATCCAATATAATTTATCCAAATCAATAATGTATTATTCTAAAATCACTACCTCGGTATCAGAACTATATTATGGTTTATCATTCTCTCAACCATATATTTTCCAAAAAAATTATCCTGCTATTGAGTCACTTTTCATTGTTCCACACAATCTCAAGTCCTTAATGAAATAGTACTTTAGTAAAATCCTTATATACTCCATAATTATTATAACAAGTACATTGTTGATACAACACTCAAATGACATAATCAACATCAGAACTCTAATCATTCCTCTTCATCTTTGGTAGTATCATAACTTGATTATTATCCAATAGCATCGTTTGTGGTATAGTCTGATGACAGGGACATAGGTTCACGTAGTGTCCAAACTCCTTGCAAATGAAGCATTGTACATTTGAAACCGTTTTCTTACCCTTGCAATCACATACCTTGTGCCCTTTTCCTCCACACTTATAATAAACTCCCATTCCTTTCAGGCAAGTTCCAGGGTGTTTCTTCCCACAGTTATCACATATGGGGAAATTATTATTTTCCCTATTCCCTTTATCTATCTTTCTCTCTTCCATCCTTTTCTTCTCTTGCTTCCCTTCAAATCCATAGGACTCGGTAAACTCTTTAGTTATCTTATCCACACATGATACTATTTCTTCATATGATGATAATACGTGGGAGATTATTTCCCTTCTAAATGATTTCTTAATACCATGAAAGATACGATCCTTCTTACTCTTTGGATCATACGTATTACTGGAGTTCACATTCCTTCTACTGGGCACCATTTCTATACAATAGCATAAACTAGGTCAGTTTATGAATTGCAATAAATAATTCCTAATGAAAATTGAACAGTATATGGATATAATCCATAATCATAAAAAAATGTTTTCTTTGAGTAATTATATACTCATGAGCCCTTCATAATGGTTTGTAAATAAAATGAGAATTATCCTAAGCATATCCCCCGGGAGTGTCGTAACCAAGAGTGCAGCAAGTCCTATTATCGTGCACCAGTTCTCGTTCGAGTCTAGCTCAAAGCGGTATTTTTGGGTTTTACCCCTAAGCACATCTGGGCCAGATCCGCCTCTACCTACTCGTATCCAGACAGGGATGTACTGCTCAGAAAACTCACAAAATCTCTACAACACCAAAATTCTAGGAAGTTCTTCTATACTAATCCTCAAAGTCTATATTAGGGCTATGTGATCTAATCAGAGTTTATCTAAATATAGTTTCCAAGGTTATTGCTAAACTTCCTCTGATACCAATTGTAACGCCCCAACCCCAGTGACCCAGAGTTGGTGCATTATTTTAATAAATTGGCATGATTACAAGGAACCAAGTCCCGAAGAACCGATCAGTTTAGCAGTCTTGGAAAATAGATTACATACATGAATGTTACATTACACTTCATAACATACAAAACAGCATATATAATCCATTATGAATACCATTATTCCCTTGTCTTAACCCTGTATATCAATCACATTACACTTCTAGGAATCCTGGGAAAAATAAAACAAATAAAGGGGTGAGCTCAAATGCTCAGTAAGGGTAAGCAATACAGCGGAAACTTTCAAAAATAAGCATAAACATTTAAGGCAATGTATAAAACTAAAACAAAAGCCTTTTAAACTTGAACTTCAGCATAATATGGAAGATATAAAATGAAATAATTCCATTTACTTATTCACATGGATATTCTACTAATCGAATAATCACATGTAATATCACTAACCACTTTCATAATGATGGAATTCATGATTCCGAACTTTAATTTCTGTGTCGAGGCCTCGTCCCAAGACCTAAGGGATAACTGTAACCAGACCCCAACCCGGAGATCTTCTGTAACCGGACTCTATCCTGGAGTGCCTCTAATAACCGGACACCAACCCGGAGTGCCTCTAATAACCGGACACCAACCCGAAGGTCTTACTTTTACCGGTCCCCAACCCGGAACATACTAGTCCAACACATTCAACTTAAGAATAGGATGAAATATAACATAAAAATTCGTATTAAAACTAACACACAAAATGTCAAAACTTTAATCATAAACCATTAATGGCATAAAAATAACTCATCCATAGTCAAAAATATCACAAAACCTTAAACACAATATGGATGATTTGTATCATAATAAATCAACTTGAAACAAGTTTAAAATTTTTCAAAGGATGTTAACATAGATGAAATCAATACTATTTGAGAGAAATATCTCTTTTTTTTAAATCATTTAAAATTTTCATAATTATAGAGAAAACCTTTATTTTGAAAATATCCTTATAAGCTTGTGAATGAAGCTTCAAAGTTGTAATAATGGTGGAGAATAACCGAACCTGCAATATAAGTTAAAAAAGACATTCTTACCTTAATTTTGTCAAAAGGGTTAAAAAGGACCTTGTTTGGAAAACGACGGAAAGATTCTTTTATAAACCTCTTTTAAAAAGTCAAACAAGGGTATAAATGTCCTTAAACCATATTCTTGTAAATTGTAAAAATGTTTTGAAATACATTTTTAAGAAACCGGGATGTGGATGATAAAGAGATCCCAATATATTATTACGTATAAACAACTTTGGATAATAAAGAGATTGTGAAATAAACCCTTACCGATTTTGTAACTTACGAAACATACAACCCATGAAAGAGTTATCATACAATGAATATGTAAATATATATAAATTAAAGTGTATTACACAAAGAATATAATTATGGGCAGTACATACACCACACAAAAGGTAATGGTGGCAATATGGCATGAATCTCATGGGAATAAGAAGTGAGATGAAAACCCCTTACCTTCCACTTTCCTTTAGTCGAGGGTATGTTTAACCTCCTGTACGAAGATCGTAGTATGTTATTAAATTATACCAGAACAATATTAATATTTATGATATCATACCTGATTTATTTATGACTTTATATTTCCCATTTAATAATAATTTCCATGTTAAGTTAACATTTTGGGTAATAATCACTTTCTTTATCGTACGTGTTTTAACTTATAACTCTTGGTTGTATCACTTAGATCATGATTTAAATACTTCCAGAATATAAAACATGATAAATATATCATATATATTTAGAATATAAATATTTATAATAGACATATATATGAAATTTAAAACACCGTTTATGGAGACGGTAGTCCGTACGTACGCATAAACGTTGTTTCTGTTTTCATATAGTATTTAACGGAAGTAAATGAATAAGATATATGTAAGTAAATAATTCCTTATATATATATATATATATCTCCAGTAGAATTATTATTTCATATATTACATACCTATTAGTAATATATAATTTCATAATCTTCGATGAATGGTGTACTTGGAAATGAATCTAATCGCGTCGTGGAGACGATAATCCGTACGTACGCACGAGCGAAAATATCATTCTTTTGATATTAAAATAATAAATAATTTGAAGGTATATCATACATACAGAATAATTATCATGTTACATTTATTATTTACATGAATTACAAATCATTATTATACCCATGAAAATAATAATATATTGAATAACAATTACACCACGACGTGGAGATGGTAAATCGTACGTACGCACGTATGGTGACATGTCATTCAAAGGATGGATAGAATACTGAATATGGTTGTACCATATTTATAATAATATTACAGTATATAGGAGATACTAGATTCATTATTTTATAATGGTAATAACAAATAAAGAAGAAGTGTAAGAAGAAAGGAACTTGAAAAAAGGGTGGTGTAATCATTACCTCTTCTTCGGGTTCTTCCTTTTGATTTGATCAAAAGGGATTCTTAAGTTGGATTTCTGACTAAATTAAGGCCTCTAGGATGAATTGATGGAAGTTTAGAGAGTATTTGGGCAGAGTTTGGCCGAACTAATAGGCTTTTAAGGTGTGAGTTAATGAGAAGGGAGAGTTCCCTTTTATAAGAGGGGTGAGGGGCACCTTTGGAAAAGCTAGAAATATTATTTTATAATAAATTAATATTCGGTTTATAATGGATAAAAATTAGATTATTTAAATTTTAAGGTGGGTATGGGTCTAAAACCACTCAAAAAATAGAATTTATACAGGTTTGGGTCATTATATTAATCTTATCTTTAAGTATTAACTCTTAGTTAATTAGTTTCACTTTTACAATGTCTCTTTGTATTTTTATATTATATGGTTAATAAACTTACTATATACATCCAAGAGACCCCCAAGTGGTCCATTAATGATAAAAATATCATGATATAAGTCTCTTGGCCGAACCTTAGATTTTTAGGAATTTAATATCAATTAATAATATAATATATTTTTTAAAAACTCTTTTATGACAATTTTGGCACTATTCAATAATTGATTTTTGTAAAAAACATAACAGAATGATCACTTCAAAAAAAGTTAATTTCATCACTCCTAACATGTTATATTATCCTATAAAATTATTTGTATTTATAAAAAGTCTCAAATTACATATATTTGGGTATTTATAATATCAATTATTCCAATTTTTCATTAATTAGGTAATTACTGCATCATCATTGTGTCATAAATAAATTAAATGTTTTAATGTCTAAAAATTATAAATAAAATATAATTATGTAGGAAATAGTTTTATATTTCTAATGAATATTTAAAATATAATTTATCTTATGTAAAACCCTATATTAAAAATGTTTTAGTAAATAAACTTTGATTTTAACTCTTTTAACTCTTCTTTGAATTAAATAATAATAAATATCCTAATCTAATCCAAGTGGACCTAAATGATAATATTTTATTCCTAAGGTTGTTTTTGGTCGAGATAAACTTGTCCAATAGAATTAGAACATGTGTTAGGGTAATATTAATATCATTTTTAAACTTAATTACCCTATTTACTTTTAACCGTGGTAAATAAAAGTAAAAAGTTACTATTCACCAAAAATTATTTTCAAATCCTTGAACCACATTTTACTCCTTGATATTAACCTTGTCTCTCAGATTTTTGAAATTCCAATCACAGAAGCGGTAAAATTATATTTTATAAAAAATTCAGTTTTTTAACTACCACTTAGTAGTTTCACTATTCATCAAAAATTGAAGTTTTTCAGAACAATGCCAAAATTTCACCCTAAGCTATAATTGATATTCCGAATTCAAATATGATGTCTATTTTACAAAATTCCAAAAATATAAGTTTCATTAATTAATTTTATAATTAATTCCCTTTGTCACAACAAATAGCGTGTTTTTAAGAAACAATATATATCAAAGGATTGAAAAAAATTTATGTCCAATTTCAAAGTGAAATTAATTCTAATGAACACCATTGGATAAAATGGTAAAAATATATTCTAAATGCACTTTAAAACCACTCAAATTCATAATTTATCACCATTAATTGTTTTGATTAAAAAAGTTTTTTTTAATTAAAATTTATAAAATTTTAAAAAGTATGTATTACTATTCATTAAGGCTAGTTTGATTGGTTGTAGTGTGTGTTAGAACTCAAAGTTGCGTACAACACACGCTACTGTATTATTCGAAGAGAAGCATACCGTGGAAGCTTGGGGTGTTACATTGTAAATTTTTTTATGTCCCCATTCTAAAGAATAAATTTATTTAGTCAAATTGAATATATAAAAGTTTAAAATATTGGATTTAAAAAGGGTTCACTATTAAAGTTGGTAAAAGTGCATTTTTGAAAAATACTTCTTTTATCTGAAAAAAAGGATTTGTTCTTACATTATGTCTAAGAAACTCATAATATGGATTCTAAAATTATAAAGATTATATAAAGATTAAAATTTATTTAATACTATTCAAAACCTCTTTTGAACCGCTTGTTTGGTAAGTCATGGTGCGCTTTAACTCGGTGTTGCGTGTAATGCAAGTTATTGAATTATTTTGAAGAAATAATACACTATGAAATCTTGGGGTGTTATAAGATGGTTTTGAATGGTGATGAATTCCTAAAAAATATCACATTTATTCAAATGATCTCTAATAAAATTAAATATATTATAAACACTTTTTTTTATAAAATGATGTAAGGTATTTTTATAAATATAAATAAAATATGTGTTATTACAATAAATAGACAATTTATTAGATTAAAAACCAAAATCACATAAATATATCTTAGTCAATAAACATTGGGCCCAACTTCAAGAATCAAAGATATACTCAAATTCTGGAATAGATAGAGTAATAGATAATTTCATCTAAGATAACAATGAAATGAAATAGTTTCTTTGAAAATGACACATACCTAATGTTAGGTTTCTGTCAATTATACAGCCTCTAAAATCAATTTTAAAATAAGATATAAAATTAATATTACTATATTTTTGGAAAAATAATCCAAAATAAACAGTTCCATTAACATATATTATTATTATTATTACATATTTAATATGAATTTATTTAGTATCTCTGTGAAATAACAAACATAAACAAACACTAAACATAATTTCATGTGTAGATGAAGTTAAACATAGAATGATACCTATAATGACTCTATAAACATTAATTTCAAAATATTTACCATATGTATCATTATATAGATTACAATTTGTACCTGAAATAGTTTTTATAGATTTATAGGAATCTAGGCCAAATCATTTAACCAACTCTTTAGAATACCTATATTCATTAAGAAAAAATATACCATTTCATTGATAAATTTGAAGTCCATGAAAGAAAAATAACTCTACCTATAAACTCATGTAAAACACATTAGACATGAATGTAAAAAAATCATTAAAATGTACTCAAATAAATGAACCAAAAAATATATCAACAACATAAATTTGAAAAAATAAAATATCATCAATTTTATTTAAATAAAAAGTGTGTTCTCAATGGTGAATTTATTGAAACCATTATTTAATAAAACCAAAGAAACTATTTCATTACAAGAATGTGGTTATTATTTAGGACTATTTAAATCTTTAGATAATTTAAAAACATTTGTACGAAATGTTTTGATTTTCCTAACCAGGAGGTTGAGAAACAAAAACGTCTTCAATTATAAAACAATTAAAGAAATAACTTTTTACATCCATTTGATTTATTTAAAAACTAGGAAAAATCCAACAAAATTAGCATAGCTACTAACTTAGAAACAAGTGAAAATGACTATTCAATGTTTATACGTTCTTCATGAGATAATCATGGTGAAACAAGTTTATTTTTGTGTTTGAAAATCTATCTAGATTTATCCATATTGTTTCTAAATATCCACCTACATCCAATTACATACTTATCATTAGGAAATTCAACTAAAGACCTAATATTATTTCTAAAAAATGGCTATTTTCATCTTTCATAACAACAATCCAATAAGAATAATTTAAATAATCACTAATATTATTAGGTATAAAATTAAAAAATCATAATTAGCACAAAATTTTAAAACATAATGTTTAGTTTTGGCACTAAAATCCACATTTCCAAAAAAAACATTCAATAGGAAATCCATTATTAATCATCGATGATCTTTGATCATATTGAGAATGAGTATTCTCTACCTTAATTGATTTATCCTTATTATGATGTTTTTATTTAGTAAAATTAAAATCTCTAACCTCATCATTAAATACATTAGATAAATAATTTAATTTTACATTATTTTCATAAAAAATAACATGAAAAGATTCTTTAATAACCATAGTTATGTTATTATGAAATATAAACTATAGACTATTATAATAATACCTAATTAAAATAACTACATAAATGTATTATCGAAATTATTTAAATTATATTTTTAATTTGAAATGAAAACATTAGAACCAAAAACACTAATATAGGAAAAAATGGGATTTTCAATTTTAAATAATTCAGAATCAGTTTTCATTAAAAAGGTCTAATAAGAATTTTATTTTAAATATAAAAAGTATAAAAATGATTATAGTCTAAAAATATCTAGTAATATCATGTTCACTTAACATATTTTGATCCTATTCAATATGAGTATTATTTTTCAATTCTATAATACTATTTTACAATGGTGTTCTAAAAGAAGAATGATTATGAAAATAAGCATTCTTTTATATTTTTTTTGAAATATAATATATTATATTAATAACCATTATCACTATGAATAGAAAAAATCATATAATATTTTTCTTTTTCAACTAAATTATAAAAAAATTATAACTAGATACAGTACCATTTTAATGAGTAAAAAGTATACCCATGTAAATTCACTATAATCATCAGCAAACACTAAATTATATTTCTATCCACTGGGTAAATAAATTTGAGTGGGTCAAAATAAATCAATATGTAATAACTATTAATATATATTTGAAATTAGATGATCTATATGTGTAAAATAAATTTTTTAGTTCTTATTTTTAATGTAAGCATAAAAACCTGAAAATGTTATTTATTCAAGGAAGGAATTTGTAACACATTCACATGTTTTGAGATATTATATGTCATTAGGAAATTAACATGACCTAAACAAAAATTCCAAATGATTTTTGTCACTATGTACAAAATTCAATCACATAACATGTTGAGTAATTAGTTTAGAAAAATCAATAGAATGAATATTTTCTTTTATATTAGAATAAAACATTAAAGAATCATATTTAATATCTAAAATCATAAAATTTTGAAATTTAAATTCCCTTAAATAATCACATAATATTCATATACTTATTAATTTATGTTTTAAAACTTGAATCTAGAAAACTTTAAAAATAAAAATAGAATTTTAAATGTCAACATTACAAAAACCTGTTACTTTTCTTTTGGAATTACATCCAAAAGTATTAGTGCCTCCAAAAAATGTGTTTTAATTTGTAAAATTTGATGGGTATCCAGTCAAGTTCCTAGTTAATCCACTTTACATGTACTATATTTCATTTTTTAGACATACCAAGCTTTATTTTTACAAAAATCAATTACGTGACTATTTGGGTACCTAAGAAACTTTGGACCTAATTGAATTAGTAATAAAAATTTTATATACCAATAAATAATTTAGAAAACTATTGTATGGTAATACATATAACAATTATTTAAAAATATTAGTTTTTTGTAAATCTAAATGATTTTTTCAATCTTAGTGAATAGTCATTTGCATAGTGTCCTTTATTCCACATTTAAAACATGTAACAGTAGAAACACAACCACTTATAATTTTAACAAAATGTTTTTTTAAATATTGGAGGTAATATTCTATCATTATGAAATCCATCATTAAATTTATCAATTTTTGTCAAATACATCATCTCAATATATTTTCAAGACCTTGAACAAAAATAGTTAAATGTTTTTATGACATTCAACAACCTTTTTAAAATTTTCATTAAAATCATGAGAAGATTTCAAAATTTCATAAACTATTGAATGATGAGACTAAGTATTATTTCTAAATTTTTCATTTTTTTATGATTACATTATTTTCATAAATAATATTCTCGTTATTTTCTTTAAGATTATTATTTAAATAAGTATCTTTGAAAAATGAATTTTATTAATCATAAAATTTATTTATTTAATTAATAAACATTCTAGTTTTTAAAATTGTTTTTGGAATCTAAATATACTGAATAAAAACCAGAATTACTAACCTTATCAATTGATTCCATGAAGAACAAGTTAGTATTTTATTTTTCATTTCAATATGATTTATTAAAATCAGACTCTTATGTGTAACTCCAATTAGTTTTCAATTCCTTTTAATCATTCCTTTATAATTTTTGTTTATTCCTCAGTTTTGTATAGTCATGCATCAAATTACCTTTATTCCAACACTCATAATAGGATAAATCTAAATCATTGAAATATTTACCAACATTCTTATGTACCATATATTTTTCTTTTGGGGTGTTACAACTAAACTGGTTCATGAATCCTTTGTTTTTCATTATTTTAAACTCCAATTAAAATATGGGCCATATATTCTCTTCACTATCCTATAGATCATAATCTTAAGTGTTATTTGAAATAGCATTCACATATTTAAAAGATACACCTTTATCTTTTTTGGTGTCCTAATTAGAAATGTTCTTTAGTTATGGTTCATATTGTAGCCATAATCCAATCAATTCATCCAAGGAATATTGTTTCAGGTTAGTTACATCATCAAAAGAAACCTTTATTGAATGTAATTTATTTAAAATTATCATAGGACTTCTTCAATACGTATTGGGGTTTATTGTTCTTCTCTATGTTAATTCATTCCATTTACGATGCATGTGAATCTTTTTAACATTTGGTTTACTATTTTATCTTCACCCATCTTGATGTCTTGGTATACCACATGAATAATTACAAACATGGTTCATATTAAATTTTAAGAACCAAATTGAGTGACTTGTAGAATCTTCCAAATCTCACGATATGTTATATAAATAGACACATGATGAAAAATATATATTAATATCACAATATAAAATATTTACAACATTGTAATTTATAAAATATAATATAGCATTATTTTAAATAATTGTTTATGGGTTGGTGTGAAGAATAGTGTTCTAATTTGACAAGATATAATAGTGATCAATTCTTGTCTATTTTTTTGGTATTCCTCTTTTTGTTATCTCTAGTAGTCATAATCATTTCCATCAATGTGTTGTGTATTTTGAGGAATCCACACATCATTTGTGTTCAATTTTCCTATCTTATATGATAATTCCATTAGACTATTAGGTATATGAATCTGTTATCACAATTAAATTTAAAAATAATAGTATATAAAAGGTTCGGTTAAATTACATAGAGAAAATGATTTGATAACAAAATTATGCTATTGAGAATGAGAAAGAAACAGGTAAAATTTTATTCATAATGTTATCCTTTGATACAAATTTTTAGGTTTGATATGGTAAATTAAGATGGCCTAGAGGGGGTAAATAGACCAAATTAAAAAAATTAGTCAAATAAATTGATTAATTAAATATTTAATCAGTGATAATTATTAAAGTTATTTAGCAATGAAAAAATTAAATAACTCAAGGATGTTTTTTATAGTAGTTTGGTCTAAAGTAGTCATACTAAACTCCTATAACTCTCTACTCAGTGTGATATACATGTAAATTAAAATGATTTAATAGGGGGAATCATGGCCCAAATTTAGAATCCTTGTCTAGTGGAGGGATAACTAAGACATTGACTTTCGTATAGGGAGTCACAATCCTTACAACCTGACTTTAGAAAGTGGGAGTAACAACACAAGAAATAATGGATTTCGATACATGTAGTTGAAACCATCATATCCTAACTTCATAATCATGGAATCAGAACTTAGTAAAGATAAGGAAAAATAATGAGCTAGTGTATAAAATCCAACAAAGAAAAACATAGTACATGTGTGAGAAGAGAAATAGCGATAAAAACTCAAAACTAGGAGATGAGAAGAAAAATAATTAAATAATTGGTAGTGGATCTTGAGGACTAGATCAAGTAATCTCATCACAGCTATAGATATAGAATAAATTTGGACCTTGAGAGATTTTACATGTGATGAAGTAGAGTATTGTAGAGGAATTGATTTGAACAACAGGATAAAAGTTGACATATTTATTAAAGTATCGATGTTATTAACCCATATAACACATGTAGTTTCCTAAGAACATTTAATAAGATATATAAAATAGAACTAACAACTCAGTCAAAGGGTAGATAAATTCTATTTATAAAATTGTTAAATTATTCATGAGCGAGAAATATTTTGAAAAAAAATCACCAAAAAATGTATGAAAAAAATAAAAAGTCCAATTCAAAAGTATTTTAATTACCTAATAAATTACAATAAAAATAAAAATAAAATCCAATAAAAATCATAAGACTGTTAAATAAATTACAATCCATTTAATTAAATCATTATGTAATTTGAATAAAAATAAATATAGTTGTTGAAAAGGGAAAAAATAACATGAATATATTCAATTCCATTAAATAATAATTAGGAAAATAGTTAGTCAAGTAAATTAAATGAATATTTTAAGACATATATATTCTATAATACCTATTTCTAATGTTGTGTATAAATAATAAATAAATTTAATAAAAATTTACCCCATTAAAATGTTATAAAAAACTTATCATGACTAATATAAAATATATTTTATTTTTGGAAATGAAAAAGATAATTAAAATTATCAATATATGTATACAGATCATAAAAATATTAAAAGTTGATAAAAACAGAGTATGACTCATCATTGATAAAGAGTAACCACTGGTAAATTGATTTTAAGTCACCGATTGAATTTTGAGTTATAGTTGTAATTTAAGAAATTAATCAATTCATAATTTTAAAAATGAGTAACCATTACATTTTAAAATGGTGACACCATTGAGTAATACTTTTATCCACCATTGGCATTAAACTTTAACCCACCATTAGGTTTAAGAAACATTTTACAAATTATATAATTAACCAACCATTACATGGAAAGATATAATTGAATAAAAATGGGAATAAAACATTGCCTAAAGTTTTCATTGATATTGGTGGAAGAGAATTTTTGGGAAAGTAAAAAAACAACTACCATTTGGTGTTTATAAAAAGAGAAAAGGAAAAAACACCTACCATTGGGTACACAATAAAAGTGAGAATCATGTTTTGGTAGTATACAGATTAACCCACTATTGATGTGGGTAATGGAGATTTCATCCTCCCTTGTAATAAAAATGGAATCCATTCTTGAACTAAGTAACAAAGAAGAATCCATTAGGATAAAAACCTATTTGGAATGCCTTGTGAAGATTTTAAGAGATTCTAAATGGAATATAGTATAGAAATCATGATGAATAATAATCTTTAGTTATCATCCATGGAGTAAATTCTTTATAGGTTGAAGAAGGTGAAGTGTAAGTTATCATTTTAGGTTCAAACTAAACATATAATCTTCGATGAATTTTTAATCTATATAAGTGATTGAATATTCTATTTTTCTAGAAGAAATATTTGTATAGAATTTAAATATATTTCAAAAAATCCAATAATCTCATAATTTTGTTAAGTATTAAAAGATATATGTTAAAAACATAGTAAGAACATGTTTAGATTACTGGGGAATGAATTATAGTACATTAACATATATTTTTGGTATTTAAATTATATTATTATAGTTTTATTTTATTGTTTGATGTGAAGAAAAACTTATTAGAATTTTATCCCATCAAACAATGATTGATTCAATTAGAAATGAAATATATATCAAAGAAACAATATTTTTTTAATAATTTAAAATCTAGATTTTCATAATTCTTGTAAGAACATCAGATAAATGGTGTACTCCTTTAACAATAGTATTTAACTTCTATTTAATCAAATGAAATGAATATCAATGAGTGATAATTTAAAAGGGTCTATTTTCCTATGAAAAAAATCATTATAACATATGTTATAAAATAAATAAAGAACAAAACATTAAATTAGTTTATACTAAAAACTTTTCTTGAGAATGCACACAAGATTCTTGTATAGGATTAAATTTTAACATTCAAGATAAAAAATTTATATAATGTTTTTTGTTTTATAACAGTTATAAAAACATGTTATATTTCATATTAATCAATAATTATGAAATTTTGATAACTGAAAGTCAATTTATAATTTAAATAAATATATTTTTTAAAAAAATATTTTTATATATATTAATAATAGGTTTTTGAGTATTTAAAAACATAAAATAACATGTAATCAAAAAAATAAATATATTCATTCACATGAAAAAAAAACATGGAATATTATAAATATTTCAATAATCGATTATGATGTTTCAATATATCACCCTAGGAAACAAAAAAAATCACTAAGGTTTCAAACATGTAGTCTAGATAATGCATATCTCACATGATTCCATAGTGGAATCTGATGTTGACAAGTTTTTCAAATATATATTCATCCAAAATTCCCAATACCCAAAAGATGATTCCAAAGTCATCCCTATTAATATGAATTTATTTATGATCATGGTATACATGAAATTTAAGGATTTTAATTATCATTCTATATAGGAGGATTTCCCATTCCCAATGAAGGATCTGTTGATAGAAGAAACCTAAGGAATCTAAGACCTTTCCTTTATGTTTTTGTAATAAGGGGAAAACTACATCAAGATTGACCCATTAGATGAGATTACCACTACTCTTTGTGAGGATAAAGGGATAGTATTCTACCAGTTCATGCCTCTTTTCTTGAATGATGTTTTTTCCATTTACCAATGATCTACAGATCACATATTAAAACTATTTTTGGGTTGAATTTTATAATAATATGTTAATTATCTGGTTGTTATGTCTCAAAAATTCATTGATCAACTCACTGGATTTTATGTACTCTACATCATTTTCTATAAGAATATCTTTAAAATGACGCCAATAATGTTTTTTTGTTTAATTTAAAGGACATTAATTTTCTTTTTGTTATTCCACTATGAAATTGTGGTTAACCTTGTAAAGATTAGTGTAGCACCCACATTAACCACTCCTCAAAACAATAAAGAATTAAGATGGATTTAGGGATTCCTCACTTTTGTTATGAATTTCAATGAAAAATGGGATGGAAAATACCACCCATTAACCCTGTTAATGAATATGTTTGTTTCATAATGTTGGAATAAATATTTCCCAAAAACATTCGAGAACATCAATATATATCTTCTGTACCCACTAGTCTTGATATTTCGAGTAAAAGGAAATACACCCATCCCATATGTGGATATTATGGAGTGACCATTCAACAAAATTATCAAAAAATAAAACATTAAAATTATTTAATAATTTATCTACTATCTCCATGAGAAAACACTAGATACAATGTCTTGATTTTCGAAAATAGATAATAACATCATTGCACTATGTTTTTTTATAAATAATCTAAGTCACAACATTTTGTACAACGATTCCCCCATGTTCTCTCATATAAAACCACAAAATAATATTCTCAACTTATCTATACTACCTAGGTATTTATCATTACGGGAAATCATTCTAAAATTATATGACATTCAATTAATATCACAAAATTATATCACATGGAATGAACTATCCAGTTTCCAAATGCACATACTACACCATAAGGCATTCTAGCAAACACCGATATTCTGGAAGAAGAGTGTATTTATGATCATGGAAATCCCTAAGCATGGGAGACATATTTTGATATTTCATTTAAATTGTTTTCTAGGAAAATGATAGAAATTATGTTGTTCAATTAGATTGGTCAATGAATCATCTTTATCTCCCTAGCCAAGGCATCCTTTTCCAAATCCATTCAACTATATATAGACTGTATATATAATGATAAGTGTTACCAAGATCTCATCACAAGCATATAGCTATCCATATAGCTAAAAATAACCTTTATAAATGTCCAAGGTGATAGATAATTAGTAACTAGGAAGACCAATAGTGAATATATAACCAAAAATGAAGAGGTAACCAATATTATTTGATATGTGAGGGGATTGATGGAGGATTTCCATTTTAAATATATGTTGAATAACATTACCCATTCATAGAAAACTCATGAAAATGTGGTCACTAATTCTACCACAACCTTAGCTGACCAAGGCCAGGTTATGATAGTCATCCACAACAAACAATGAACAATAGTCTCCATGGTTATTATTTTTGACATGGATGAGATCAATTAAATTATAGCTAACCCCATATATAGTGAGTCTATTTTAAATACCAGATAGATGAGGACTATAATGAAATAACTTTGTGATAGGACCCTCTTATTAGACCAATCGAAAATGTAAAAGATTTGATGGTGAGTATAAAACATCAGCCTTTATGATAAGATGAATGAACTAAAGTCTCTCCATTAATGAGGCTTCAACTGAGTCCTCCTGAGGTGAAATTTTTATGGAGAGACACTCACCATAATACAGAATGTCCATGAAGGCTATTGTGGTGATCAGTAGATTCAAACTAGTCACTACTTCCAAATTATGTGGGTTTGATATTTGTAGTTGACAATGATAGAATAATACCTAGTGTTTACCAATAAGGGTCATTCAAGTAAAATTCATCCTTAAATATTCTACAATCCCAATTGTTGTTACATATTATAGAATAACCCTTCATATTTTTTCATATACGTGATTTATGTTTTGGATCCATATTCACATGAAATAATAAAACTTTTTAAGTGCATCCTTACTATATCTGAATTCTTGTCCAAATGGGTCGTGTCCATAGCTCTTAATGATTTTGAGGAGAATAAAATCATCCACTTTAATAAGTCTAACATCATCACAATATTTTTTTGTCCCTCATACCAAATTAATATACAATTTCACCAACTTATATTATTTTTAGTTGAAAATTACGTATCAGGAGTAAAACATCAAGTTTGACCATTAGTGTTGCTCTCACAAGGTTGATAATTGGATAATAGAGGCCTTTAATAAGGAAATGTCAAATATACTAAATAAAATGTCAGAAAATCACAACAATCAAATCCCAAAAAACTTTTACATTTCTTGTTGGTTTATTATACCAAAATATGTATTACCACGTGAGTTAACCCATATTTATTTATCTATGTAATAGAGGAAGTGATTCTCATAAAAGTACAGTCATCCTCAACTTGAATTTCCTTCTATAACTAGAACATAGAACATTATCAATCAAATAAGTGACATATTGGTTTCAAATAAATCATTGAGAAGAGGTTCCACAAATTATCCATCTTTTATGTCTATCATAATCTAATTTTACATGTCTTTAAAAATAAGGTCTCCCACTATTCATTCAAATAAGGATAGTTAGTATTGGTCATTAGAACCTCAATTTTAAAGTCCCTAACCCAAGTAGCCCCTTGTGGGTGCCATATTTTATGAAATTGGTACTATGATCAATAATTCTCATCCCAAAGGATAGAATGGTTAAGTATCTTTGAAAAATTATATACATGCACAAGTTTTAATTTATAACATGAAATCATTGAAACATAGAAACTCCATTAGAAACACCCATAAACTCCTAGATTAAACCATGAATGTCATTCATAATATACATCTTCTCATCCTGGAAAAAATAAAACTTTTGAATGGGGAGAACTTAGATATTCAGTAAGTGTATGAAGTACAACAAAATCTATCATGAATTAATATACACAATAAGGAATGTTGAATAACTGAAAACACATAATCTTGAGAATAATATGAAAAAGAATCAAAAATTATTAAATAATGTTATAAATAATTATATTAGAAAGAAAAATTACTATGGATATTCTAATAGTCTAATAATAACATGTACTATCGATTTATAGTATTATAATGAGGGAATGAATAATGTAAGACATCATAACCATACCTTCAATTCTTCATCCAAGACACCATAAATGGTTAAAATAAAGTCTAGTTTGTCTCATGAGACCGAGCGATGCATCAAATGGATATAGAGGTCCCCATCCATCACATAATATGCCCTATTCATTCTGTTTATAAAATGTGTAAAATATAATCAACATATACATTCATATTGATGCTAGAATATTAAATGTAAATAACTTTCTCCAAACATTAAAAATAGTCATAAACCATACAATGTAATATAGAAAAGGGTATCATGATAGTAAATTCATAGTCAATGTAATCATAAACCATTAAATAAAATATAGTATATGATATCATTAAAGTTTAATCCCATTTAATCGTAAAATTCAATAAAGGGTGTTTAAATAGTTGAAAATAATCTAACAAAATAATCGAGGAATTATTTAGAGAAATAAACTTTTTATTTTTCAAAGGATATTTCTTTTGAAAAAATCATTACATAAAATGATAAGTGAAAAAATATTATTTTTCTTGATAAAAAGAGTTATTTTTAGTATAATATTTGTGTCTTACAACCTATTATTGAGTGTACTTCAAAATGTGTAAAAACTTGGGAAGATCCCTTTAATTAGGCTTGTTTATTAGAAATAATTAAAAAAGGAAACCTTATAAAAACATGTAATTCCCATCAATGGAATAATTGAGATATATACATATATTTGGGATGTATACATTGAATTTATGAGGAGTATATAATAATAAATAATAATTGCATTACGCTGATGTGAGAGAAAGTATATCCCAAAGGGAAAATGTAGGTTCAGGAAGCAACCCTCACCTTAGGTACAAAATTGATCTACACTTGCAATTAAGGTCTTGGATAATGAAATTATATTCATTATTAATTTAATTTAGAAACTACTAAAATTTTATTTGGTTTATTATAATTTTTTATGTTCATTTATGTTCTTTTTTATGTATTATTGGATTAAATTTTGTCGTTCAAGAGTTTCTGTTTCCATGGTTTTCATGATCTGTTAACTTGTATACACATAAGAAAGATCATGTAAAATGTGACTATATATCTATAATTGAAATTATATAATATTAATGAACAGTCCTAAAATTAAATTTTTATATAAATCATTTGGTTATTTGGGGTTATTATGAATCATTAGATAAAACGTTAGTGATAACATGCTAGATTATTTCAGAAAGTTTTTAATCAAAAAAAAATATTATTATTTAATTAATTAATAATATGTATATATAATCATTACAGAACCATAAATAAGATTTAATGAATAAATTATAATATTTTTAACCATAAAATTTTTTTATGACCATCCTTGTTGGTGAAATTACAAAATGAACAATTATTGTCCACCAAGGTGGTGAATGGACACCTCGGAGATAATGTTTTCATTTTTAGAATAAAAAATAGAAAGGAAAAGGGTGTTGATTATGAGTATTCCACTATGATAGTAATAGTCTAGTATATTTAAGATAATTTAGTTATCATTTATGTTTGGATAGAGGAGTTAAGGAAATGATAATGAAAGAATAGATGTTGAAAGAAAAATAAAAGAATGAAAGGGGGTTTACCTCATGAATTCTTCACCTTGAGAACATCCTTAAGAAACATTGAATTGGTATTTGTGTTATAAAAGAAAGAAAAAATGGGGGGTAGGTTTTGGATAGAAAAATGGTATAATATAATCATGCTTCAAGGATGTGGATGTGGGAGGGGAATTGGTGTTGAGGGGTGGTATTTGTAGTGGAGGATAGGGGGGTTTGAATATTATATTCATTAGTTTATTATTTTGGATCAAGACTATAAATATTTTGATAATTATCACTAAATATAATAAAATAATAAATTAGAGTTATATAATATTATATTAAATCATCAATACATCATCAATGACAAAATAATTCATTTTTTTGTCAAATACCATAAATTATCGTATTTCACTATTCACCAAAAAATCAAATATTATAGAAAAATCTAAAAAATCCCCCAAACCAATTCCAGACATGTAAAATTCAGAAAAGGAATCCATTTTATGAAAATAAATTTCTACATTTGATAAATTTAATTGGTAAATAAAATATTCATTTATTTGTAAAATACAGATTTTAAAATTATAACCGATTTTATAAAACTTTGAAAAATTAATTAAGGTATCATAATATTGTATTATAATAATAAGAAAATAGAATATTAATTTATGAATATATTTTATGAAAATAATTTTTCTTTTAAATTATTATATTAATTAGAAAATTATAATGAAGTGCTTATGACTTATAAAAATACAAACACAGAATTTATCATCTTTTAAACATTTAGATATGTATATCAAGATATAAATATATCATAATTTCATTTATAAGTTACCAAAATTTTATTTATACTTTAATACATGGTGTTAATATTCTATTATACATATTAATATTCTTAATGGTCATATTACAATTATATTGGTTTGGTTACCATTCAAATGGTATATGTTACTAAAAAGTGCGAGATACCTCTTATTTCATTCGTTGTTCATTTATAAAGCTTTTACTTTGTTCTCTAACTAATTTTATGTGATTTATAATACATTAAATAATTATAATAAGGGAAGTTCCATTAATAGAATTCCGGTTTGTTACATTCTCCCCTCCTAAAAAAATTATTCTTGAAATTTCTCGAATGAGAAGTCATAAAATGATTTTAATAGTTCTTAATAATTACTTAGTATGGTACCCACATTTACTCCCAAATTTTATGATTTTACATAGTACATTTACCATATGATCCATAAAATTCCTCAACACCATTACTCTAGTTTCTAGAATCTATATAGGCTCTTTATAATAAGATAAATCAGGTTCTAATTCTATTTCTTCAGAAGTGATGACATGTGTTGGGAAAATGCATCCCAACAAGTTGGGGTACGACATCTATTTCCATTAAATTATTCATATAGTTCCATTTGAAAACATGAATATAAACTATTATTGTATAAATAATATACTGAAGGTAATTACTAATCTCACATACCTTGAAAGTCCAGTGGGCACAATCTTATAATGTCTTCTAATGTTTGAATAGCCCTTTCAAAGTCCCTATCAGGTTGAGGGTGATAGGAAGTAATCATATGAAGATCAATGTCAATTTTTTTTGAATAATTTTCCCTAATTGTGATTTAGATCATGGTTCATGATGAGACCCAATTGAAAGTGGTTCACCGTGAAGTCTTACAACTTCATTAATATTGAGTTGTCTAAGGATATCTAAAGAAAAATCCTCTCTTAAAGTGTAGAAATGTGTATATTAGGTTATTTGATCAAGAATTGCCCATATTAAATCATTCTTTGTATGAGTTCATGGAAATATAGTGAAAAATCTATAGTGATGTCATCATGTTTCCCTGTAGGAATGGGTATAGGATTCTTGAATACTCTGTGATTTTGTCTTTTAGCCTTAACCTATTGAATGTCTATATTTATTAATAAAAAGTCATAAATTTTCAACTTTATATTGCCCCACACAAAATGTTAGATCAAATATATATACATATTACTTCTAGTAGAGTTTATATAGAAATTCGATCTATGAGAATCATTCAATGACTCACTTTTTTATCTCTTGTACAGATGGAACACAAAGCCTCTTCCCAAATTTCACAATTCCATCATCATACAAAATTTCTACCAAATTGATATTATTAAATTCCTTAATTTTCCATTAAAATTTATCGTCATCAGACTAATGACTTTTAATCCATTCCATGAAATATGGTTTGGAAACCATTTGAAAAAGTAATTATTCTTCACCTTCTTTTATAATTCCTACATTCATCTTCTCTAGATCCAAGAACCCATGATCCCTTTCAATCCTCATTTTGTTTAAAACACCATGATTCTTCTTACTCAATTTATTAGCTACCTTTTTTCCATCCATGGGATATAGTTTATTGTACAAACATAATCCTTGAGTAGCTTGATCCATCACCTTTTCCTCATGAGGAGTTATTTCTATGAGAATATATATTTAAAGATCTTGTGATATATATAAATCTCACACCTTTCACCATTGAGATGGTGTCTCCATATCTCTAGATGAAATATTCTAATATCCAACTCAATATGATGAGTTTTGTTGTTTTGGTCATGAGTTTTTAAAAAACATTTATTCATAGGGAATAACAATATTATTCTGCATAATAATACAACCAGTTTATCCATTGATGCATCACTATAGACATTAAATACACCATTTCCTAATGGTAGATCCATGATCAGTTCATTCACTAATCTCCTTTTAAATTCATTATAGCATTATTCGCATTCTTTTTTCTATATGAATTTTACCCCATTATGATAATGATTGTTTAATAGGTTAGATAAATTGGAAATATTCATAATGAAATGCTTATAGTAACATGCTAATCTAGTGAATCTACATATCTTAGTTATGTGGGTGGGTATAGGAAATTTTTGGAATGCCTTTTTCTTTGCAAGATCAAATGATATTCCATCATTAGAGAAAATATTTCCAAGAAAATAAATTTTTTGAAGCCATAATTAACTCTTGATATACATCACATATAACAATTTTCTTAAGAGTATCTAGAAAAACCCACTTGTGGATCTCATGTTCCACATATCATGTAAAGACCCGAAAATTCTGTGCAATTTTTTTTAAATAAATGGGAATTTTACGAGTCCGTAAAAATTTACAATGCGTGATTCTGAGGCCCGGAGTTCCTGAAATAAATTTCCGAACTTTTTTTCAAGTACGTTCAGTAAACGTCTGAGCAGGTTTTTCTTACTTTTGAACCAGTGCTCGGAATTGAAATCTGAGGGCACCAATGACCTCGCAACATCGATATTCACTTAAGAATACTTTCACCTCGACGGTAGGTGTATGAGGGTGAAAGATAATTTTTTGGGTTTTTTTTTGGAAATAATAAAATAAAATAAACACACATTTTATTTTATTTTGTTGTAACCATCCTCCATGTGGAATTTGGTAGTGGGTACCACCAAACTTTAACCTCCCATTAGAGGTTATGGTGGTGGGGACCACCCGAACCTAACCTCCCATGAGAGTTTATGGTGGTGTGGGATACTTTAATCTAAAATCCCTTTTTGAATCCCTTGAACTCCCCTCTTAATGGGAGAAATCCCCTTGAAAACTTCTTCATTAATGTGGAGGATCCTCTTGACTCCATCCACATTAATTGTTCCAACGCACATACCTTTAATATGTCAACCCTCCCCTTTAATTAATTGAGACAACACATCAATTAATTAATTAATCTATTTGAATATATTCCAAAAAACATAATAGAGGTGATAATCTACTATTTTTGGCACCACTCTACATTTGGTTGGAATTGGGAGAAAGCTTCTCCAATGAAGAATGCTTCCTCCACAAAGAACGCCGACAAGGAACGTCTTCAACTACGAAGAACTGACGCACGAGCCCAGGATTTGAGGTGTGTGGAGGAAGATACAAACATCGACGACTTCATCTTCTTCCTTGGGCCAACATCATCAAGAAAATGAGGTAGGGGTTTATTTCTAAATGATTATCACATTCCATGTACTCCCTTATTTTTTTGTGTGGGTTGGGAACAAACATTGTGGAAGATTATGGTTTCACGTTCATGCTTCATTCTTGTGAACCTCTTGCTACCACACTAAATGCGGAGTGTGTGGGCCAAACAAACATGGCATGTCCCCTCCGCCGTTCTTCTTTAGTGTGTTCTTCGAAATGGAGGAATGTGACGACGACGACGGAGGAAACAGCGCTGCCTCCCGCGGCCTCGCCGTGCCCCCCTCCCCCCGGTCGACCTGTAGTCTGAGCCGATCCACGTTGTCATCCGCCGAGTTGCGCCGTCGTCCGAGCCGCGCAGCCATCCATCGACCCGTGTCGCCGTCCACAAAGTCGTGGCTCCGTCCGCCGAACCACGCCGACGTCCGAGCTGAGTTGGGCCGCCGTCCTCCAAGTCACGTCGTCGAGCCGAGCTGCACCTCCATCCTCCGAGTCATGCCTTTTTTTGAGCCGAGCCACGCCATTCGATCCATGTCGTGCTACCGAGTCGATCCACTCTGCATTCCTGGCTGAACCGCCGCCAAACTGTGGCCGATCCGCCGACCCGCAGCCGGTGCGCCGAGTTGTGGCCAGTCCACACCCCTCGCGGATGATTTGCGCCCCTCGATGCCGGTCCCCACCCCTCGCGGCCAGTCTGTGCCCTCCCGGCCTGGTTCACCGCCCTCGCTGTACCCCTCGGTCAAGCCGCCCCCGTGGTACCCACGTGGCCCTCGCGGGCCGGGCCAGACCCAACAGGCAGGGAAGAATTGTGGATCCAGCCAGACCCAAAGGGTCATTCCGGGTCGACCCAAACCGGGTCGGCTCAAACTGGGTCAGGCTGGGTCGGTCCAACCAAGTCGGACCAAACACGAGCCCACTACGACCCATTTACCTTCTCTTAGCCATAACTATGGCATTGGTCGTCCGTTTTTCGGATCCATCTACAGCGTTGGAAATCATAGAGAGGGACGGTCCCTTTGAGTATATTCCACTGAGTTTTGGTTTGAGATGGGGAATAGTCAGGTTGGATAGAGCATGAATCCAACTGGGCCCCCGGGACTAAAAGGCTAATAACTCACAGACCAGGCCTCTGATTGATGTGTCGTCTATTGCGTTAAGACCCCTATGACATGGAGGAACTTTGAGATACTTCTTAATGGGACTTATTGGTAGTTAGAGTATCAACCAGTAGCTTGTGTAGTGGATCCTCTAAGAGACGAGCGAGCATAGTGCGGAGACCTAGTGGCTTGGTAAGACGTGACAAATGCTGACCATTTTGACTCAGAGTGACTCGACTAGCCCAGTGGGGAGCACATTGGTGACGTGGAAGACCCACGGTGGGGGGTGCTACTGTATGATTTGGTAGGCCCATGGTACTCGACAGGAGGAGTACCTCAGCAGGCCATGAGGGGGAGTGCCTCAGTGTGACGCGGTAGACCCATGGTGGGGAGCACCTCTGTGTGACGTGGCAGACCCATGGTACTCGACAGGATGAGTACCTAAGTAGTCTAAGGTTAGTTGGAAGCACCTCTGTGTGACACGGTAAGGCCATTGTACTCGATAGAGAAGGTTGTTCTCCCACAGCTGAGGTGTTTGACGTTGTGTTTGGAATGTTACTTGATACTACCCCTAGAATAAATCCTAAATTGAGCTGAGTCAGAACCTCTGTGTTTTCCTCATGATTGATATGGATTACTTGATAACTTAGGTATATGTATGGGAATATACCAAAGTAAGGTTATCTGTTGATTTTATACTTTTTTTAATCCTTATCGGATTTTTTTTGTGAGACCTAAAGGGTATCGGGGTCCCTACTGGTTATCATTATACTCAAACCTGCACGGGCTATGACTGCACCTTGTTGTGTTGGATGCAGATGATGGACAGCCCTGACTGAGGCCGAGAGTACCAGGACTGGATAGTACCTGGAGGTGGACCTTACAACGAGTCGGTACACGGAGGAGATAGACGGACAATGACTGCTGAGGAGGCGATATGTACCTAAACTTCAGGTAGGAACCTCATAGGACGATCCAATAGCTGTTTTTATTTTTCTTCAGTTGTGTTTCATTTCAATTGTACTTGTACTTTCTAGTGGTTCTTGTATTCTGGCCCCTTTTTACTTGATGTACTCACTTTTTTACTATACAGTTGACTTGTGTTTGTACCTTTTTTTGTGTTTAGTTGTGTGTGTTTATAGGTTATAAATGAAATGTCTTCCCAGTTTTATATAATACGCCTTTGGTGTTAGTCGCCAGCCCCTAGCCTATGGAAGGAGGGCTTGGGGTAGTCACGACACAGGCCCCAGGGGACGGGTTGGGACAAATCGGTATCAGAGGAGTCAGTTCTACAGCAGAACATTGGACTCTGATATTTCTTTTTTGTGAATCAATAGTGTTAAGGGTAATGAGTGTGGTTTTCAGTTAAGGGAGTCTAGTGTTGGTGCGGCGGCCGACTTATCCATACATAAGGACCCTGAATTCTAATATCTGACTCAGTGCATGAAAACATTGATTGCGTGTGTGTTTTCAAGAGTCTTATCTGTGAACTCTTTGAGTCAGCTCACCAGGCCAACTCACCAGGTATAACATTTGACCGTAGTGGACCTTTTTCTTTTCAGGATGCCTCCATGTATATATCTAGCTAGAGTTTTGAGAGGTGTATGCATAAATATCCCACCGAGCGACGACGCCTCGGTGTAGGGCCCTTTTTCAGTGGAGGCACCAGCGGTACCACTCCCCATTGGGCCACCGATTCCACTAGCCCCAGTAGTAGACGTTGCACACCTATTGAGTGCATTGCATGAGTTCCAGCGCTTGAGGCCACCCAGGTTCAAAGGAGAGACGGACCCGCAGGTAGTTGAGGATTGGCTGGAGGTTGTGTTGAGAGTCTTCCGACTGGTATAGATACCAGCATACCTCATGGTGATCCTTGTCTCCATCCTTCTACAGGCAGCAGTAGGAAGATGGTGGAGCTTGATGCTCCAGGTTCATGACGAGGTGACACTTCTCTGGGTAGACTTTGAGAGCCTATTTCGGGCAGAGTTTTTTTCAGCGACTCTACGCGCAGTGCGCATTCAGGAGCTACTTCATCTGTAGCAGGGCATCATGAATGTAGCACAGTACTCATCGAGGATCACTAACCTCTCATGTTACTCCACATATATGTTTCAGGACCCATTATTTAGCGCCCAGACCATCGAGCAGGGGCTCAGGTGAGAGATCAGGGCTTCAGTGATCTCACTCAGCATCCTGACGCAAGAGGGTGTGTTAGAGAGATCCCTCTTGGTGGAGAGTTTCCTTGATAAGTAGTCACCAGTAGCAAGACCTACTACCAGTAATCACGTAGTGGAGTATTCTGCATTTGGCAGCAGATAGACTTCACAGAAGTCCAAGAGGACCAGACCTACAAGAGGATGACTGCATGACTCAGGATCGATTGTGTGGGGCACCAAAATCGGAGCCAGTCATTCCAAGGGCAGGCAGTGTTACACATGTGGTGGGCAGGGTCACATGACTCATGACTGTCTGACCCATAGTTCGGATGATCAACAGATGGTCTAAAGATTCCCAGGCAGAGATAGAGGATCGGTCTAGGAGGGCCGCATGGAGCAGGAGGACGTGTCAAAGGACATGGTCATGTATCTGGAGGTGGGAGATGATTCAATGTGTTACCGCCACCACCACCAGGAGGTCCAACCCAACTTTAGGGAGTAGGTGGACAGGGGATAGGTCATCTCCAGGCAGCTAAGTCTTACGATCACAGCGCTCCGGAGATGATACAAGGTATGATCTGTGTCTAATCCACCATAGTTGTTGTTCTTATAAACACAGGTTCCAATCATTCTTTTATTGACACCGCCCTCATTCGGAGCTCGGAGATTCTCACGGAGCTGTTGGCTTGATCCTTACGGCTAGATACTTCTACTAGAGAAGATTCGACAATTACGCACTGGTGCCGATAGTGCGAGCTTACTCTAGGAGGCGAGAACTTCAGCTGAGATCTCATAGTAATGGCGTCGAGTCCTTACGACTTCATCTTGGGTATGGACTGGTTATCTACAATCCATGATCAGATTGACTGTATTAGGTGCAAATTGTTGTGTGTCTGCATGGATGGGACCAAGTTTACCTTCACCAGCAATAAGGGAGCCTATGCAGTGTAGGATGGACTTACCCGGAGGAGGGTGCAGCCGATTACTCATCAATTGGCTAGCCTTACCCTCAGACCTGTTGATGTGGACGGTCCAAGCTATCTTGTAATGGTGGACCAGCATGCGGATGTTTTACCTAATGATATCCCAGGTCTACCTCCTTGCAGAGAGTTAGACTTTTAGATTGACTTGTACCCCGCGACGGCAACAATATCTACACCAGTGTATCAGATGGCTCCTGAAGAGCTTCGTGAGATGCGGGTACAGCTAGAGGACTTACAGGGAAAGGGGTTCATCTGGCCCAGTGTTGCACCTTAGGAAGCCCTGATTCTGTTTTCCAAAAAGGCATATGGGAGCTTGAGGCTTTGTGTTGACTATCTACCCCTGAACCAGGTGACCGTGAAGAACAAGTACACACTCTGGATGATTGAATACCTCTTTGATCAGTTGAAGGGAGCACGGTGGTTCTCGAAGATAGACCTCAGATCAGGCTATCACCAGCTCTGAGTTCTAGATGAGGATGTGCATAAGACGGCTTTCAGATGTTGGTAAGACCACTATGAGTTCTTGGTTATTCCATTCAGCATAACCAATGCTCCAGCAGTGTTCATGGGAATCACGAACAGGGTCTTTCAACTGTACCTTGATCACTTTGTAGTGGTCTTCATCGATGACATTCTGATCTACTCGGCTATTGAAAAAGAGAATGCCTATCATTTACAGGTAGTATTGGACACACTACGAGATCACCATATTTATGGTAAACTCTCAAAGTTTTAGTTTTGGATCCGAGAGGTTCACTTTCTAGTACATGTCATATCGGAGGATGGAGTTGCAATAGATCCAACGAAGATTGAGGCGGTACTTCCTTGGGAGCCACCCAGGAGTGTGATGAAGGTACAGAGTTTTCTAGGTTTGGTTGGATACTACCAGAGGTTTGTGCCAGACTTCTCTAGAGTTTCATCACCACTATCAACCTTGACGAAGAAAGCGCAACCCTTTGTTTGGTTGGAGAAATGCCAGTGGAGTCTTCAGGAGCTAAGGCAGAAGCTGACTAGTTCCCCCATCTCAAGGATTCTAGAAGAGGGCGTAGGGTATGTAGTCTACTGCGACGCATTAGGAACCAGACTCAGATGTGTCCTGATGCAGGAGCGATCAGTGATCGCTTATGGTTCTCGACAGTTGAGACAGCACAAGCAGAACTACACTACCCAGGACATAGCGTTAGCAGCAGTGGTCTTTTCCTTGAAGATGTGGTGACACTATCTGATGGGTGAACGTTTGACAATGTAATCTGATCACAAGAGTCTCAGATATATCTTCTCCCAGAAGGACCTGAACCTGAGACAGTGAAGTTGGCTTGAGTTCCTCTAGGACTATGACTTCGAGATAGTCTATACTCCTCGGAAGGGGAATATTGTCGTAGATGTACTCAGCATGAGATCTGGTATACAGTTTCTAGGAGAAGTGACGGAGCAACTGTCTACTTTGTAGTTATCCTTTTTGGATAGAGATGGAGCAGCATTTCTTCAGTCTCGTACTTTCACTCCCCAACTTCTTCAGCGATTCAGGTAGGTGCAGTGTGGGGACGCTGACTACGAGACATGACGTGCTCAGATATCCACAGGGCAGGCACCAGATGGATTTTCTGAAGGTGGGGAGCATGTCATCCTCTTCAGAGGATGTAACATGGTACCAGTGTCACCTTAGGAGTAATTGTTGAGGGAGTTCCACACATCCCCTCTAGCGGTACATCCAGAAGTGGCGAAGATGTACCAGGATCTCTGACGACAGCACTGGTGGTCGGGAATGAAGAAAGCGGTAGCAAAGTTTTTCTCTCAGTGCCTCACTTGTCAGCATGTGAAGGCAAAGCATCAGGTATCAGCAGGCTTGGTTTATCCTTTAGAGGTCCCAGAGTGGAAGTGGGATGGGATATCCATGGACTTCATGATAGTACTTCCACGTACATTCCTGGGACATGACTCGATTTGGGTGATCATCAACCGACTCACCAAGTCGTCCCACTTCCTACTGATCATAGAGGAGGGTTCTGTAAAGAGCTTGGTATGACTCTATGTGCAAGATATTGTGTGGCTACATGGATTACCTTCGACGATTGTATCTGATCGTGATGCACATTTTTCTTCCTGGATATGGAAGGGGTTGCAGGAGGCTTTCGAGATACAGCTTCGTTTGAGCACCGCCTTCTATCCTCAGACAGATGGATAGACTGAGCGGACCATTCAGACCCTTGAGGACATGTTTCGTGCTTATGTTCTTGACTTCAGTCAAAGTTGGGAGGATCACTTACCTTTGGTGGAGTTTTCTTAGAACAATAGCTATCACTCCACCATAGGGATGGAACCTTTCGAGGCATTATACGAGCAACCTTGCAGATCACCTTTGTGTTGGACTGACCTAGGAGAGTCAATACTAGTGGGACTAGAGACGGTACAGGCTACCACAGAGAATTTGAAGATCATCCAGGAGCGGATGAAGACTGCACAGAGTAGGTAGAAGTCATATGCCGACAGGAGACGGAGGCCTCTGGATTTTGAGGATGGAGACCACGTCTTTCTATGGGTCTCACCCGGACGAGGTCTATGGAGATTTGTCCTGGGTAGAAAATTATCTATGAGGTTCATCGGACCTTTTTAGTTCCTCGGTAGAGTTGGAAAGGTGGCATACCACTTATCTCTTCCACCTCAGCTACACCGAGTGCATGACGTCTTCCACGTATCCCAGGTGAGGAGATACATGCACGACCCTTCTCACATAATCGACCATGGAGAGATGGACATTGATGATGGGGAAACTTTTACATAGGTTCTAGTAGGGATTGAGGATAGACAGGAGTGGGTCCTTCGTGGAAAATAGATACATATGGTGCGCATTCTCTGGAAGCAAGGGAACCTCCAAGAGAGAACATGGGAGCAGGAGGCTCAGATGCATGCTCAGTACCCCATTTGTTCCCTTAGTTTTGAGTTTTGTATTAAGGGGAAGTAAAGCCTGGGGTGTGGAGAATGTAAAGACCCAGAAATTCCAAGTAATTTTTTTTAATAAATGGGAATTTTATGAGTCTGTGAAAATTTACTTCGCATGATTCTGAGGCCTGGAGTGCTCAAAATAAATTTCTAAACTTTTTTCAGGTATGTTTAGTAAATGTGAGAGCGGGATTTTCTAACTTTTGAACCGGTGCTCAGAATTAAAATATGTGGGCACCGTTGACCTTGTAGCACCGATATTATCTTAAGAATACTTTCACCTCGATGGCAGCTGGATGAGGGTGAAAGATAATTTTTTGGGATTTTTGTGGAAATAATAAAATAAAATAAACACATGTTTTATTTTATTTTATTGTGACCACCCTCCATGTGGAAGTTGGTAGTGGGGACCACTAAACCTTAACCTCCCATGAGAGGTTATGGTGGTGGAGACCACCCGAACCTAACCTCTCATGCGAGGTTATGGTGGTGGGGGCCACCTGAATCTAAACCCCCTTTTTGAATTCCTTGAAATCCTCTCTTAATGGGAGAAACCCCCTTGAAAACTTCCTCATTAATGTGGAGGAGCCTCTTAACTTCCTCCACATTAATTATGCCAATGCACATACCTTTAATGTTTCAACCCTCCCCTTTAACTAATTGATCCAACACATCAATTAATTAATTAATCTATTTGAATATATTCCAAAAAACATAATAGAGGGTCTAATCAATTATTTTTGTCACCACTCTATATTTGGGTGGAATTGGGAGAAAGCTTCTCCAATGAAGAACGCTTCCTCCACAAAGAACACTGACAAGGAACATCTTCGAATACGACGAACCGACGCACGAGCCCGGGATTGTAGGTGTGTGGTAGACGAGACGAAGGTTGACGACTTCACCTTCTTCCTCGCACAAATTTCATCAAGAGAATGAGGTAGGGGTTTATTCCTAAATGATTATCACTTTCCATGTACTCCCTTCTTTTCTAGTGTGGGTTGGGAAGAAACATTGCGGAAGATTATGGTTTCATGTTTATGCTTCGTTCTTGTGAACCTCTTACTACCACTCTAAACACGGAGGCTGTGGGCCAAACAAACATGGTGCAACCCCTCCGACATTCTTATTTGGTTTGTTCTTCAAAATGGAGGAAGGTGACGAAGATGAAAGAGGAAATGGCACCGCCACCCGCGGCCCCACCGCGCTGCCCCGGCCGACCAGCGGCCTCGCCGCGCTGCCTCGGCCAACCCGCGGTCTGAGCCTAGATGCTCTTCCATCCACCGAGCTGAGCCATCGTCCACCGAGCTGATCCGTCGTTCGAGTCGAGTCGTGTCGCCATCTGCCCAGCCGCGTCGCCATCTGTCGGGTCGTGCCTCCATCCGCTGAGTCGCGCCGTCGTCCGAGCCGAGTTGCACCGCTGTCCACCGAGCCGCACCGTAGAGCCGATTCGCGCCTCCGTCTGTCGATACATTCTATCATCCGAGCCGAGCTGAGCCAAACCACTGAGCTGAGCCACTCTGCCCTCCTGATCGAATTGTCACCGAACCGCGGCCGATCCGCCGACCCGCGGCTGGTCTGCGTCCCTCACGACCGGTCCCCACCTCTCACGGCCAGTTTCTGCTCCTCGCAGCCGTTTTGTGACCCTCACGTCCGGTCCATGCCCTTTTGGTTATTCCACACCCTCCCGGCCTAGTCTGCCGCCCTCGTGGTACCCATCGACCGAGATGCCCACGCGGTACCCTCGCGGCCCTCACGGCCCTCGCGGATTAGGCCAGACCCAACGGGCCGGGCCGCATTGCGGACCGGGCCAAACCCAAAGGTTCATGCCAAGTCAACCCGAACTGGGTTGTCCCGGGCTAGGTCGGACTAGACCCAGGCCCACTACGACCCATTTACCTTCTCTTGGCCATAACTGTTGCAGCGGTCTTCCGTTTGACGAACCATCAGCGGTGATGGAAATCATGGAGCAAGATGGTCCCTTTAATTATATTCCATTGAGTTTTGGTTTGAGATGGGGAATGGTCAGGTTGGATAGAGAAAGAATCCAACCAGGCCCCCCGGAACTAAAAGTCTAATAACTCACAGACCGGGCGTCCGATTCATGCAACATCTGTTGCATTAAGACCTCTATGACATGGAGGAACATTGAGATAATTCTTAGTTGGGCTTAATGGCAGTTAGTGTATCAACCAGTAGCTTGTGGAGAAGATCCTCCCAGAGACGAGGGAGTATAGTGCAGAGACCTAGTGGCTGGATGAGACTTTAAGACTGTTGACTATTTTGACTCAGAGTGACTTGACTAGCCTAGTGGGGAAAACCTTGGTGACGTGGAAGACCCACGGTGGGGAGTGCCTCTGTGTGACGCGGCAGACCCACGGTACTCGACAGGAGAAGTACCTCAATAGTCCATGAGGGTGAGCGCCTCTGTGTGACGCAGCAGACCCATGGTGGGGAGCGCCTCTATGTGACGCAGCAGACCCATGGTACTCTACAGGAGGAGTACCTCAGCAATCCATGGTCAGTGGGAAGAGCCTTTGTGTGATGTGGCAGGCCCACTGTACTCGTTAGTGTCAATGAAATTTTCAAAGGGAAAGTGATGTCTACATTTTCATATTTGTAAAAAGAGGTTAAAACACTTTCATTTTAAGACCATTTCTAGAAACCTAATCAAAACCAGCTCACCACTTTCCAAGAAAAAAAAATACAAGAAGGTACATTTGGAATCACATAGCAAGGGCAATAGAGGTATACATACAAGAATTATAAACACTACTACAAGAAACAAAATCTAAATAGACATGGGTGAACCTAAGAGATCAAGAACAATCCATAATACACCAATACATGAGACTTAATATTTCTTGACATGTCACACACGATGAAATTAAAACGGTCAAAATGCTCAGGCATCCTTTCTTAGGTAGGCCGAGGGAATATCCCATAGCAATAAACCCAATTCATCCACCTACTAGGGGAAATTGGTCTGTATCATATCCTACTAGTGCAGAAATCATTCTCAGAATATTCTCTCAATATTCTAGATTCCCATGTCTCAAGTTTTTTAAAAAGGGGGTGGTCCAACCGATGACATCCAATCATCCAATCATAGTATATATAATAGTAATACACAATTAGCACTACCCCGAGTCACTCCAAGGACCAATCTCATGCCATTTATCGAAGAACATAAAGAGTCCAACCCAAGGAACTCTCATAATGGATCACAAGGATTCCTTATCCCATATATTATATACATACAAGTGTATCATGAGAAACATCCATGAGGGGTTTCCATAATAAATAATTTCAACAAATTTTCACAAGGATTCCACACAGACCTTTGAATGTTTTTCAAACCTAACTTTTTCCAAAGGCGGAAATTTCAGTTTTTATAAATAGGTGTATACACACCATTGACAAGACCAACCACATTCACCAAGGTTCCATATGGTCCATAAGTTTTATTCACAAAAACAACATTTTTAATTGAAATAAACTATCTTCCATTAAAAGTGTAAACACGCCACTTTATATTTCATGGCCATTTTAAAAAAAAGATAATCCATTTAAATCCTTTATACTATGTTTACACACCAACTCCATTTTCATGAAAATGCTAAATGGCACACAATCCATCGTCACATATCAAACCACTTTCAAAACCAAACACACACTCTTTTTTAAACATGAAACCACTTGATACACTTTAAAAATACCAAAGATCACCATTTTATAAGTAAAATATTTATTAACAATTCAAACCCATCCTTTTCATACAAAAAATCACTCACAAAAGACAACTGGGCATTTCATCGTACACATGGTGTGTAATATTTAACAATAAAATATTACTTGTCATGTAACAAGGTAAAAAACACCACTTTTCACACAAAATAGTGAAACCAAGGATCATACATCAATATTTATTAATCAAAAGAGGTGATAAAATCATGAAACGAATGAATCTTTAATTGAAAAGGCATGTGCAATGGGAATCCTACTTGGAAGTCATGATGTAAGGACGAAGCACACCTAAAAACACATAGCAATGCTCAAATAACTAAAAATAAAATTATAGGAACCTTAAAACACCCAAATTGTGCAATATAAACTTAGTGGAAACATGTGGTAGGTGAAAACCCTCACCTTAGAACCGAGTCGGAAAGACGATGCAAACCCAAAACAAGTGCGAAACTTTGTTCACACCCTAGCCACACCATTGCAGGTCAAGAAAAAACTATGATCATGGAAATAAAATGCAATGACTCAAAAACAAATCTCCAATTCATAAACCATAGCTACTATAAATCTACCAAATGGGAGAAATAATCAATCTAATTAGAACGCACCTACGGTGACGGTGCGGGAGGCTGGTTGAGCGAGACGAGGGGTGATAGAGGTGTGTAGTTACAGAAAATCCTATGGAGAGGGGAGGCGGCACATGGCTGAGGGTAGTGGCACATTCGGATATAGTCTTCCAAGAGGTGATACACACGCCTAAGGGAGAGGAGAGCGTTGGGGGTCATGCATGAGGCATGCTGGTGGGAGGAGGTCGCACGTCATGTAGCTGGTCAGAGAAGGGGAGGGATAGTAGAGGCCTTGTAGTGCATAGGGAGGGAGGCACACCGGCTCGGTCAGGGAGGTCAGTGAGGGTAATGCCAGCTGGTGAGGAAGCCAATGAGGGAAACGACACGATTAGATGGAAGAAAATCCGGTTAGGGAGGTCATCCATGAGGGGGGTGTGGCGCGACAGGGTTCTAAGGGGTAAGGGGTCAGGAGTTGGGGTAGCATGGGCACTGAAGATAGGGGAAAACCCTAAAAAATGAAATAAAAAATGAAAACCTAATAATAAATAATGATAATAATTATAATCATAATTATAATAACAATTATGATAACTAAATAAAATAGCAACCATAATTAGTAATTTTAATAATTTTACAAATGACCTTATTAAAACCATAACAAAAAGGATAATAATAACAATATCATTATTATTATTATTATTATTATTATTATTATTATTAGAACAACCCTTAAATCCTTTTATTCTTCCCATTTTATTTTCTGATAAATTTCTTATTTATCTCATTAATTAATGAATTAACCAAACACTAGACAAGCTACGTGGTGATTTGTGGAACCCACATGGCTTCGACCGTGCCCCACCTGCGGCACTGTCTAACCAAAACACTCATTTATGTAATTTTACCTCACTTATTCACTCTGGATGTCAGGCAGGCCTTACGGTGATCCATGTGAAGTCGCACGTCTTTCACCTTCCCTTCCCTTTCACTGAACGCTGCTAAGGAAAAAACATGTGTTTTTAAATAAGAGCTCAAATTTTTAATTCGGGATTCAACCCGAACTAAACGATTCCTAGAAATTAATAAATAATAATAATTCACAAATAGTGGTTGTGACAGGATGTATAAGGAGAAGAGGTGGTGAGGGGTGGTATTTATAGTGGAATAATGGGGTGTTTTAGGAATATTTTATTCATTTGTTTATTATTTTGGATCATGACTACGAATAGATTTGGAATTGTTACTAAATATGATACAATTATTAAAGAGGGTTCAATATTTTGGGATTACATGATCCAAATATCATCAATGTCTCAATAATTCATTTCTCTAATAAATACCATAAATTAACTTATTTCATTATTCACCAAGAATTCCACTATTTTAGAAAAATCTCAAAAATTCACCCTAATGGTTATTCTACATATAAAATTAAAAAATAGAATATAGTTTATGAAAATAATTTTCACAATATTAGAAATTTAAATTTTAAACTAAATCATCATTTATTTTAAATATGACAATTTTAAATTTATAACTAATTTTTCAACAAATTGAAAATGTTATTAAGGCCTCATTAAATTATCTTATAATCATAAGGAAAAAATATAAATGTATGAACCTATTTTATGAAAATAAATTTTATTTTAAATCATTATATTAATTTTAAAAAATTTATTAAATATTTTATATTTACAAAAACACAAATACATAATTTATTAGTTTTAAAAAATTTAGTTACTCATATCAACATATAATTGTGTCATATTTTAATTTATAAGACACCAAAATTTTATTTACACTTTCTTTGGTGATGTTACTATTCTATTAGTCATATTACTATTCCTAATTGTAACATTAATATTTCATAGGTTATATTAATATTCTATTGGTGTAGGTTCCTTAACTCCTATAAATAACTCTTATTTAATTCATTCATCATTTATAAAGTTTTTATTGTGTTATTTGAGTGATTTTATGTGACTAATAATATATGAAATAATTATATGAATGTAAAATTCATTGATAAAAATCAGGGTCCTTACATCAATGATATTAGGGATGAAACATGTCAAGAAATATCCAATCTGGGAAAGACCTCGTGAAATTTCCTTCCCCTTATCATTATATTGAGAGGGATTTGAAATGTTAGTCGGTGTTTAGTGACATCCCCAAGATTCCAAAGGCTGTAAAAAAAATTAATGGATTCATTTTTAATTTAGTGGATGATTGTCCCTTTTTAGATAAATAACCAACCAACAACCATAACTAGATAAAACACTACATGATTCTTGATAAAAATAAAAGACAACTCATATATCTCATTTATATCAAAACCAAAAAAAAGAGTACCAAAATAGATAAAAACAATAATATCAATGTAAATAGAAGATGACAAACTAATAAAACTGAATGAAAACCGCATCACTCCAAATATAGAAATACCTGAAGCTCCAAATCTACCATACATTCCATGTATCAAAAAGTAGTACTAAATAGTTTTGATACATTAACATTTCCCATAGATTGATAGATGAAATATACAAATCACCAATGTATCAAAGAATAATTGAGTACTAAGACTCAGAAGGTTTTCTCCCAATGACTTCGCAACTCACGCCACTAGGATAGAACATGTTAGAAACATTTATATAAAAAAATGTATAAAGCAGATTATATGAAAATATAAACAAGACCCACAGTGAACTATTTTCCTATGAAATCACATAGAGAATTCTTTAAATCATTTTACATTATATTATGGAATAAAAAATCCATGGTTCACAACACACCCACACATGCATGGTAGTTGGAACTTCCATACTCGTGATCAGTCTCTCGTCGAGTCAACTTGTGTCCCACTAACACATGCCCCTGATCTAGGGGTCCTTAACTTGTACCCCACTGGTACACATCACATTTTTAGTGGCACATTGAACATGTAGTCATATAAAATCCCATATATTCAAAAACCATTTAAAACAAAAAATTTCTAACCATTTCAATAAAACTTCTTTTTATTGAAATATTTTAAAAAAATTCATAATCAATAAACCAAAGTAGTTTTCAAAACCAATAACCACGATTCAAAAATTTCACAAAAACCATAAATTTTCAAGAAAGTGGATTTTATAAAAATCTTTACACCACCATTTCATATTCAAAATCAATAAATTAATCAGATTTGAAACTGAGTATTGATGTTCTAAATAAATAAATCAAGAGTGAATCCACCTACCCAAAGAGTTTTTTAAAAAAATGATAACTGACATGAAAAACATAACAAAACTAGGTTGAATCTCTAGTAACCCAGCCTAGATATATTCCCCTATCATAAACCAAACCAAATATAATCATATTTGGCATCAAGTACCTTAGATATACCCACATCTAGAATATATCTTAGAATCAAAAATAAAGGGTGAGGTAGATCTAAGTAAATAAACATGAACCATCCATAATGAAGCCTCACCACAAGAATCTAGCTTCCAATCACCAGAAGATGCCTTTATATCGCTTCCTATTTTATGATGATAGGTTCTATAATATTTTAGATAGAGAAATCCTGAGTTATGGATTTTTGGGGAGAAAAGAGGCATGTAGTAATGAAAACATGTTAGATATATAATTTAAGGGTCTATCTTTTGACCCACAAAAAGTTTAGTTTCGTGTCTTGGGAAACCATGCACTAATTGTGCTCCTACCTCTACCTTAAGGGATACCTCACACAACTGGCTTACACAGTATCCAAACCATGCTCCAGCCCTGCCAATTACCACTATCCAACATAACATGGTTCCTTCTAGGCTTCCCCAGAATTTACACAAACTATTCGCAGCCCGTTCCCCTTCACGTTAGCCCATATCTAATTATTCAGGGTTTTCGGCAGGTGTTTCATGGTTTTTCTGAACTTTTCACTAAAAATGCACCAATATAATATCCCCAAAAATACTCCAAAATCTCTCCAAACTCTCCCAAAATTAACCCCAACACTTTATATACATAAAATACATAAAACATTGGTTTTTTATCTCCAAAAGGGGCTGCAATATTCTCCCTGTCACTTTTCTTTCCATCCTCAAAATGTTTAAAAAACCTATCACTTCTATGATAGAGTTCTAGACGTTTCACATTAATTTCATTCTCATGTTCCCAAGTCCCTTTCAAGATATTACCATCTTTCCCCAAGACCCTCACTAGACTGATTCTTTTTCAACATAAGACATTCTCCCACATACCCACAATCTGCACTGGTTGTACATCAATGAATCATCTTGATCTAGGTTAAAGAGATCCCATCTGATCACATGGTTAATATAAAGTTGATAATTTTTTAAATGAGATACATGGAACCCATTATGAACCGCACTGACCCATAGTAGAAGTGATAAATAATATTTCACCTCACCAACCCATTATTGTTTCTCAAAAGGGTATATGTATCTTGAAGATATCATTCCCTATCTACCAAAATGTTAATTTCCAAGACTTTTAGAGATATAAAAGAGCCCGTGATCAGTCATTATGAATGAATAAGACCGTCTATGATGATCCACATATGATTTCTAAAAAATTTAATCCATTTCCATCAATTTCTTGATCAACTGAATCTTCTTAATTATTTTTAGGACAAGGTTCAACACAAATTGTGAAGTCTCACTTATTTCTACCCAAAAAATAAAGAGTGAAAAGGACACCAATAAAATGCTTGAAATGGATCCATTTGAATTGAGTCTTGGTAATATTTGTTATATGACGACTCGACTAATTTCATGTGCTCTTCCCATGAGAAACCTAAATCCATTACATAATACAACAACATGTATTCCTACATTTTATCATCCTTTTATATTTCCCCTCATTCTGAGGATGATACGCCATAATCTTGTGTGGTCAAGGTAGAATAGTAATTTCATGGTAGTTGATTCCTTTGGTGAGAAATATTATTCTAAAAATATATATAAGAGATATATGAGTAGTTATTCCTTGTATAGTATAGCATCCAGGGTAATTATAGAATAATACATTTTCAGATCTATTTTTATTTTTAAATTAGATATTTATTTTACTTTAAAGGGGATACTGTGCCGGATAGGGTACCAAAAATGAAAAAATTAGTTTATCTAAAATCGTATGTTGCACACAAGACTGAGATATACCAAAAAAATAATACATTATTAATAATATTATTTTAAATTATTTTGGTCGCCTAATTGTTATATTAGATAGAATGAATAGAAATAACTGTATTATGTTTACACATGTTTATTAAATGTTTTTACTTTCTTTTAATAAATATTTTAGGCTTAAAATTATAATAAACCAAATTTTAATCATAAATACTCTAATATTTTTCAAATGTAGTTTTACCGCCTTTTGATGGAGATCCCTTTTTATATTTAGTTTATTTCACTTTTATATGTTATATTTGAAAAAATAAACTTCTTCTTTGGAAGAGGGGCACCAAAATTTACTCTTGTTGAATTTTTTGTATTTTTCTGATATTGTTCATTTTTTAATTAATAGTTAAAAATACTGGATTTTAATTCAAAACTGACTTCTTGTGTAATTTATTTATATTTTTAGATTATAATTTTACAAGTTTTTGAGGTATAATTATTTAAATTTTTTATCAGTTAATCCAATGTAATTCATTGTATGCAATTTCAAATTATGATTAAATAGAAAAATATTGTGAACTTTTGAACATTTTACTTAAAATCATGTTATCTCGATCCGTTAAAGAGATTAATGTTAAAATTAATTTAACCACTTCTATGAATTGAATTTTAAAAAATGAAAATACATGGTTGTACTCATTTTAAAAATTGTGGTCAAATATGATCAAAATAGTTTTTGGTTAATAGTAACTTTGGTATTTTATTTACCACAGTTAAAGATAACTCAGGTAAATAAGAGTAAAAATAATATTATAATAATATAAAACTACCCTAACACTTTTTTTCTACTATTATTGGATGAGTTATGGCCGACCAATAAAATACTTGGGCAGAAATATTTGCCTTTGTAATCCACTTGGGTGTGATTTTGATAATAATAACATTTTATTTAAAGTAAAAATAAAAATATCATAAACATATCTCTTATTAACAAAACAATTTTAATATGGTTTCATATAAGTGATATATTAGACTATAAATATTCATTAGAAAGATAAAAATATTACCTACATCATGGTAATTTATTTATAATTTTTAGTAAATAAATAATTATATTTAATTATGACACAATGATGATGCAATAATCGATGTTTTAAAGGAAGTATCAAATAAATGATACTAATAATATTAAAAATAACTATAATTGGAAATATTTGATGCCATCAACAAATTTTATAGGCGACTATGACATGTTATAAGTATATTAAATGGTTTTTTTCAAAGTTATATCTCTATTTGGATTTTATTTGAATTCAAAAAAATGAATAGTGTCAAAATTGACATAATAGATATTTTATAAAAATAATAATTTATTAAATTATTTAAAAATCCCAAAAAAATTACAAAATTAAAAAGTGGATATAATAAGGTATAAATGTTCATAAATCATCCAATTATGGTGAATTTACCCCATATATATATAATTTATAGCCTATTTATTATTAAAATGTTGTTACCACTATTAAAATTAAAAGAGTAAAATTAAGGGTAAACCGAAAAGGTAAGGTTTAAAATAAAATCAATACATGACTAAATATTATTTGATGAGAGTATTTAGAACTAAACTCTTAAAATATTCTACATAACTCATGTTTGAGTCATTTGGAATAAAAAATTAAATTATTTTAATTTAATATTTTAAAAGTTTCCAAGGGTGCCCCTCCTCTCTCCTATAAAAAGGTACCCACTCTTATCTATTAATCACACTTAAAGAACCATTTTTCTTTTCCAAAATATTATAAAACCCTTCCTAGAATCCCTCCCAACATTCTTAAGTCCTTATTTTAATCATAAAATACTTCTTAGAGGTGTTAAGGTGTTTTTCAGTGGTGATCAAACGAAGAAGATGTATCATTTTCTTTAAGTATTTATATTTTATTTATTCTTCCACTTCCTTAAAATATTATTATTCCAATATTAAATAATAAATATAGTATTATAAATATAATGAGACATTATTACATTAATATCATCACCTAAATCCATCTCCACTTCTATTAAATGTGAATAGAATTAATCGTTCATTCGTACTTGTGAACTATCGCCTCTACGAACTGAACTAATTCATTTTAAATATCCATATCTCATGACTAGTTATAATAATGGAATTAATGTTCATGTGTGATATTAATTAATATTAATAATTATAAGATAATTATATTTGAATTACGTTCTAACTTTACAATCACATCAAATTGATAATGTCATTCGTGCGTACGTGTGAATTATCACCTCCACGAAGTGATGTGACTAATTTTTATTAATTTTATCACTTTTATAATATATATGAGTATATTTAAATTATTATTATGATATTAAATATATTATAATCATTTATAAATATAAAATAATAATTACCTTATTTCCATAATGATCAATGAAAAATGGAAACGTTACTCATGCGTACGTACGGCCTACTGTCTCCATGATTAAAACATTATTCATTATTCATACCATAAATGAATGGTTTGATTTAAAAAGTATAATTTATTTAAAAAAGTTATTATTATGTCATTAATGTTATTATTGAGATTGTAACATCCCAGGTGAATAAAGAATAAAGAATATTCATATTTATAAATATTTACGAATTAAATATTAATTTTACTTTAAAGGGGTTTCTATGATCTATAGTGTACCTGATACGCAACGATGAGTTCCTTTGAATACTTACGTTGCACACTAGTAATAAAATAATATTATTTTAAATGTTAGATAACACGTAGCCATTGTACTGGCGAGAATGGATAGAAATAACTAAAATATGATTATATATGTTTGTTAAATGTTTTTAAATTTATCTAATAAAGGATAAAGGCTTAGAATACGAAAATAATTCAATTTTAGGCTTATATACTCTAATTTCCACGAAAGGTCCACTTATTACCTTTTGACGGAGAACATTCATTAAATATAGTTTTGATCGATCTTATAAATTATATTGGACCAAATATAACTCTTCTTTAGAATCGGGACATCAAAATTTACTTTGTGTAAATTTTTGGTATCTTTCCGATAAAGTTCATTTTTTTAATGAATAGTGTAAAATGTTATATTTTAATTCAAAACCTCTTTTTAATATAATTTTTTAAGATGATTATATTATCTTTTTAATTGGTTTTAAAGTGAAATTAGAATATTTTTTTACCATTAAATCCAATAGTGGTCGTTGGAATTAATTTCACTTTGAAATCTGACTTAAACTAGTGTCAATCTTTTGATACTTATTGTTTCATAAAAACACGCTATTTTCTCTGACAGCGGGAATTAATTATTAAATTAATTAATTCAAATTATATGTTGTGAATTTTATAAAATGGAATTAATTTTTGAATTCGGAATATCAAATATAGCTTAGGGTGAAGTTTTGGTATTTTTCTGAAAAACTTCAATTTGTGATGAATAGTGAAACCACTAAGTGGTACTTATAAAAACTGATTTTTCATTTAAATGAAATTTTAAAACTTTTGTGTTTTGAATTTAAAAAATCCAACATACATGGTTGTCATTAATAAGTAAAATTTGGTTCAATGAGATTAAAATATTTTTTGGTGAATAGTAACTTTTAAGTTCTTAATCGCGATTAGAGGTAATTAGTGCAATTTAAGGAAAAAATGATATTATAATAAAATTAAAATACCTAGACACATGTCCTAACCTTATTGGATATGTCATGGCAGACCCAGACAAGCCATGGGTCAACTTGGGGACCCCATGGAGCCACTTTGGTTGGGAAATGACATAAATAACTTTTCATTTAATGTTAAAGTAAAAATGAAACACACATGAAATGTTTTACTAAAAAACATTTTACATGCGTTTATACAAGTCAGATTATTGACTATAAATATTCATTAGAAATATAAAAATATTTCCTACATCATATTATTTTTTTTATAATTTTTAGACATTAAATAAATTAAATTATTTATGACATCATGATGATGCAGTGATGACCTCATTATTTAATGATTTAAATAAAATGGAAAGATAATATAAAATCTAAGACCTACACATGGTAAAAATCTATTGTATGGGTGGATTTAGAACCCTTATCACCTTATCCTTGAAACACATCAATGTGGGACCTCTTAAATCCGAATACCATTTTAAAATAAAGTGACTTTTCTTTACCTTCCAAGAGTGCCCCTCCTCTCCTCTTATAAAAGGCCCCCACCTCTACCTCCTTAACCACACTCCCAAAGCCTTTGGATCGGCCAACACCTGCCCATTTTGTCTCTACACTTCCCTATCTTACTCTTTGAAGCCTCACATTGGGAAGAAGTCTTCCCAATGAATCCTTTGATCTCAAATCTAAGAGAGTTACCCGATTTTAAGGTAATGTCTTCACTTGAGTCCTTTTGTTTTATTTTGCTGATAAAACCCCCTAAACTCTTTTTATTCATTTTTTTGTAACAAATCCAGTATCTTCAATATACTAGGATTTTGTTATAAGAAGTATTCGAGCTACACTTATACACACCTACATCTAATGGTTAAATAACATACTGTTTCCGTGGATAGTGAATTTATGCCTCCAGAAATGATGATTGTTCAACATTCTTTTAAGACCTTCAAAGGTGGCCATTAAGATGTCACTATATTTATATATGATATATAATATGTTTATGTTTTCCTTAAGATTCTGTATTTTTCATTTTGGGCATACCTTTATGGTTTCCATTATGGGTAAACGCGATATCTTCATTTAAGGAAGTGCGGACTACCGCCCCCTCAAAGTGATTTGATTCGTTAAATACCATATATGCGACGTATAAAGGATGGAACTATGATAGTATATATGATATTATACTGTAATTATAATATACCTTTATATCATTATGATTCCATTCTATAAAATACGAAATAGAAATGGAAGTAGCGTTCATGCGTACGTACGACTTACCGTCTCCATGAACGGTGCATTTCATTTCTTACCTCTAAATGATTATGTAATATTATAAATGCATGCATGTACTGGTTATATATGAAATATATTATATCTACATCATGAATACCATTATGGATATAATGGATACATGAACAACTTGTAATTATAAAGGGATTATTTTTTACTCAAGTACCAATGATCGTTAAAACGACCGTTATTAACTTAAATAATTACATAGTGTTCATGACATGAAAATACGTGATATAAAAGGAATAATGAACTTGAAAAAGGTTCTTAAACAAGTAGAAATTAACTCAATCTTATTATTCAGGAGATTAAAGAACGACCGAGTCAAGTCGGACCCGAGGTATGTGACTTCGTCTCAATCTCCTTTCATTGAGGCATATTTTGTTTTATACACAACCTTCTTTTATACGGTGTATAAACCCCTTTGAATTTTATGTTTATCCAAAAGGAATATTTTTTTATATGTATCATTTTACTAAATGACAAAAGGGAAAAAAAAATTCGTACGTATGCGGTGACAACGACTTCTCCGCCGCCGTGACCATTATTTGAGTTTTGGCTTCCTTTACAAGCCATACCTTTTTTTTAAGAAAAATAAATACCATGTTTAACTTTTCTTTTATTTTGGTATTGAAAATGGTTTTCATAATGTTTTTTATATCAATGTGTTGTATTGATATCTTGTGATTGAAAGGTGGAAATGTTATGTTTCCTTTATGCATGTTTTATGTGATACGATTATGTTGAGGTTCTTGGGCATTATTATGAAGACAGGTGGTTCCGTGATAAACTAAGGGCGAGTGAGCCCAATATAGATCTCCAATGCATTGGGTAACGTGAAGGAGTGAAACGTTAAGGTTTCTCCGAAGAGATTTAGGAAATATATTGTGATGGGTATTCCAAACGTAACCAAGAGGGTTACTCCCTATGTAAGAAAGTTATGAATACCTCAAGTTACCTTTATGTCTTATGATTTCTATGATTTAGTCATGATTTGATGAGGTATGTTAAAGTGCTTATGTTTTATGGGTAAAGTATGATTTCATTCTTATGTATATATGTACCCATGTTTCCTTTCCATATTTTTATATCCCTTACTGAGCTTTTTATGCTCATCCCAAGTTTTTTTGAAATGTTTTTCACAGGTCAAGGGAAAGGTACATGATATGATGATTGTGTCAAGGAAGTTTCAAGAAAGAATCCATGTTTTATTTTAAATATGTTTCCCTTGATGGGAAAGAAGAATACTATCTTTATGTAACCACCTTGTTTATATGTGGAATGTAATGCAAGTTTTATGATCTAATTCTCTAAAACTCTAAACCAGAAAAGATCCTCAATGTGTAATCTTGTAATAACTCAAGATTAAGTAAGGTTTAAGGTTGGGGCCTTATAGTTGGTATCAAAGGTCATTTTAGACAACTTTAGGAGTTAAAAAATTGTTAAATTATAAAATAATTTATGGTATGATTGAAATGATATAGCATTTAAAGATTACCATGTTGCTTCATCTAAGATATTTCTGGGTGAAGAATGGTTTTTCATAGAGGAAACAGAACAACTTTTCTGGGAAGGCATATAGAGGGAAATGAAGTTTGAAATCAATATCCTGAGATGGTCAGAATCAGAATTAAACAGTTTGTTGTAGTAATGGCGCAGTTGACTCAAGCGATAAATGGCGGTGGTATCCATACACGAGATCAGTCAGATCAACTACAGAGGAACATGTCAGTGGTGAAACATTTCCTGAGGCAACATCCCCCATCATTTAGAGGATCATTTGACCCTGTGCCAGCTGAAGGGTGGATTAAAGCACTAGAGAAGATTTTCTATTTCATGGGGTGTTCATACAATCAAAAGGTTAGTCTTTCTATTTACCATTTGGAGGGTGAAGTAGATCAGTGGTGGTCGATGGTTAAAAATATCAGGGACGCTGATGAGATTGATGCTCTCGACTGGGATAAATTCAAAGGTATGTTTCTTGAAAAGTATTTTCCTAATGATGTTCAACTTAGGATGGAAAAGAAATTCTTGGAATTGAGGCAAGAGGAAGACTCAGTGGATACCTATGAAGAAAGGTTCACTCGATTGGCAAGGTATGCTCCAAATTTTATCCGAGACCTTGATAGTAAAATCATTCGTTTTTACTCAGGATTAAAGTGAAAATATCGAAGGAAATTAGCTTCTCGTGAGTTTAAAAGTTATGAAAAGCTTTTTCGATGTGTTGAGAAGGTGGAAATGGAGCTTGTCGATGATCAAGTGTTCTATAACAACCAACAGAAGAAAAGACTGAGGTGGCAGGAGAAAGGGGATAATTGTTCAAAAAAGTCTGATGGTAAGAAATCTAAGTTTCCAGTTTGTGATAAATGTGGTAAAAGGCATGTTGGGGAATGTCTTCTGAATTCTATAAAGTGCTACCGATGTGGTAAGATGGGACATAAGGCTCGTGATTGCACTGAAAAAGATCAAGGTGAAGGTAAGACCAAATTTGATTTACAGTTAGTGAAATGTTTTAAGTGCAATGAGATGGGTCACTATACAAACGAGTGTCCGACAAAGAGCTTGGGTGATGGGAAGCAGTTAGACTATAAGCAGAAAGGGGTGCTAAAATCCTTTGCAACTACTTCAGCAGATGTCAGGCCATAAAATGAAGTTGTATCAGGTACTTTGTTTGTTTTTTCAGATTATGCCAGTGTGTTGTTTGATTCAGGGTCTACACATTCTTTCATCTCTGAAAACGTTTCTAGTAAAATGGGAATACCATCTCAAGAAATGACTCCTGAACTTTTGATAAAAACACCTGGGGTAAATGTTGAGGCAAAAAGAATTTATAAGAATCTTCCTATCCTTATCTGTGGAAAGAACCTACTTGAAAACCTTATTGTTCTACCTCTAGTAGAGTTTGATGTTATCCTGGGTATGGATTGGCTCACTATTTACCATGCTAAGATTGACTGTAGAGCTAAAGAAGTTTCTTTTCAGAAAGACTTTCAGTTTTTGTACAAGAATGAACCCTTACTATTGATAACTTATCAAGAGGCCGAGAAACTTGTAAAAGATGGAAATGAATGTTACCTTGCACACATCGTTGAAAATAAAGGAACTGTTCAGATTAATGATGTGCCAGTGGTAAATGGGTATCCTGATGTTTTTCTTGATGAGTTGCCTGGAATAATACCAGATCGGGAAGTTGAGTTTACTCTTGACTTAGTTCCTGATGCTAAGCCAATTTCAAAACCCCTTATCAAATGGATCAAATTGAACTTTTAGAGTTGAAGGAGCAATTGCAAGATTTTTTAGAGAAAGGTTTCATTCGACCTAGCACATCACCATGGGGTGCTCCTGTTTTATTTGTTAAAAAGAAATATGGTTCAATGAGACTTTGGATTGATTATAGATCCTTGAATAACATCACTATTAAGAACAAATATCCTTTTCCTCATATCGATGATTTGTTTGATCAGATCTAGGGAGCTCAGTATTTTTCAAAGATTAATTTGAGATTGGGGTGCCATCAACTGAAGGTAAAGGAAGAAGATGTTCCGAAGACCGCGTTCCGTACAAGATATGGCCATTATGAATTTGTATTAATTCCTTTTGGGCTAACCAATGCACCTGCTGTATTCATGGACTTAATGAATATAATTTTCCATGAGTTCTTGGATAAGTTTTTGGTGGTTTTCATTGATGATATTTTGGTGTTTTCTAAAATTAAAGAGGAGCATGAAAGACATTTAAGGGTTATCTTGCAAACCTTAAAAGAAAATAAATTGTATGGAAAATTAAGCAAGTGTGAGTTTTGGTTGCAACAAATTTCTTTCCATGGTCACATTGTTTTTAAAGATGGGATAACTGTCGATCCTGCAAAAACAAAAGTTGTGGAAGACTGGTCAAGACCCACAAATGTAACTGAGATTTGTAGCTTCCTTGGTTTGGTAGGCTATTACCGAAGGTTTGTTAGAAATTTTTCACGGTTATCTAGTCCAATGACTAAGCTAACTCGGAAGGGTGTTAAGTTTATCTGGACAAAATAATGTGATGATTGTTTTCAGGAATTGAAAAGAAGATTGGTGAAAGCTCTAGTTTTGGCACTACCTTCCAGGAATGGTGAGTTTGTTATCTACAATGATGCTTCATTGAAAGGATTTGGTTGCATACTAATGCATAATGATCAGGTAATTCTTTATGCTTCACGACAGTTGAAAACTCATGAGGTAAATTACCCTACACATGATTTGGAATTAGCTGCTGTTTTTTTTTCACTTTAAAAATTTGGAGACATCATTTGTATGGATTAAAGTGTGAAATATATACTGATCACAAAAGTTTAAAATATATATTCACTCAAAAAGAGTTAAACATGAGACAGAGGAGATGGCTGGAATTAATCAAGGATTATGATTTACAATTCATTACCATCCGGGAAAAGAAAATAAAGTGGTTGATGCTTTGAGTCGAAAAAGTAATGCTTTATTAACAATTTTGCGTTTGGAATGTGATCCTTTGGTTAAGGATTTGATGAACTTTGGCATAGAAGTTTTTGGCACAGGATGTTCTTCTATTTTGTTTCAGGTATCAGTGAGATCATATCTATCAGATAGAATCAAGCAAGCACAGAAGCAAGACAGTGAGTTGCAGAAAAAGGTAGAGCTGGTTCAGAAAGGTAAGTTTCCTGAATTCAACATTGATAATGATTGTGTTTTGAGATTTGGGAAGAGATTGTGTGTTCCTTGTGATTCACATTTGAAGAGAGAGTAGTTATGTGAAGCTCAAGTTCTCCGTTTTCAGTTCATCCTGGCAGTACTAAGATGTACAGAGATCTGCGAAAGTATTACTGGTGGGATGGAATGAAAAGAGATATTTCTGATTTTACTGTGAAGTGTTTGACATGTCAATAGGTTAAAGTAGGGCGGAAGTTACCGAAAGGGATGCTTCAGCCTTTACCAGTGCCAGAGTGGAAATGGTAGAATTATCCATGGACTTTGTTGTGGGATTACCGAAAACATCTCGAGGTAATAATGCAATCTGGGTTATTGTTGATCACTTGACTAAATCTGCTCATTTCCTTTCTATACGAGATACTTTTTCCCTAGATCAACTTTCCCATTTTTATCTTAAAGAGATAGTCAGGTTACATGGAGTTCCTCTCTCCATGGTAACTGACCGTGATCCCAGGTTCACTTCTAACTTTTGGAAAGGCCTTCAGAAGTCATTGAGTACTGAATTAAATTTTAGTACACCTTTTCATCCTCAATCAGATGGGCAGTCAGAACGAACGATTCAGACCATGGAGGATATGCTACGGGCTTGTTCGGTTAATTATCAGGGAATTTGGGACCAACATATTTCTTTGGTTGAATTTTCATATAATAACAGTTTTCATTCTAGTATACAGATGGCACAATTTGAGGCATTATATGGGAAGCAATGTCGAACTCCAGTTTTTTGGGATGAAGTGGGTGAAAGGAAGCTGATGGGACCAGAATTGGTAGAAGAGATGGCAGAAAAAGTTAAGTTGATTCAGAAAAACATGAGAACAATTCAAAGCATGCAGAAGAGTTATGCGGATAACCGTAGGAAGGATCTATCTTTCGAGGTATGTGATCATGTTTTTCTCAAGGTTTCTCCATGGAAAACTGTGATGTGAATTGTTAAGAAAGGAAAGCTGAGTCCAAGGTTCATTGGGCCATATGAAATTCTGGTGAGAGTTGGATCAGTTTATTACCGAGTGGCTTTACCTCTGAGTTTATCTCAGGTACACAATGTTTGTCATGTTTCGATGTTGAGGAAGTATATGCCAGATCCATCTCATGTTTTGAGTCCAGAGGTAGTTCAGGTGGAAGAGAACCTATCTTATGAAGAACAATCAGTCCAGATTCTTGATCGAAGAGAGAAAGTGTTGTGAAATAAGGTAATCCACCAGGTAAAGGTTTTGTGGAAAAACCCTATGGTTGAAGAGGCAAAGTGGGAATCTGAAAATGCTATGAGGGATAAATACCCCCACTTATTTTGATAAGTGAATAAAATTGCGAGGACGCAATTCCCAAAAAGGGGGGAAGGATGTAACATCCCAGGTAAATAAAGAATAAAGAATTTTAATATTTATTAATATTTATGAATTAAATATTAATTTTACTTTAAAGGGGTTTCTATGATCGATAGCGTACCCGATACACAACGATGAGTTCTTTTGAAAACTTACGTTGAACACTAATAATAAAATAATATTATTTTAAATGTTAGTTAACACACAGTCGTTGTACTGGCGGTAATGGATATAAATAACTAAAATATGGTTATATATGTCTGTTAAATGTTTTTACATTTATCTAATAAATGATAAAGGCTTAGAATACGAAAAGAATTCAATTTTAGGCTTATATACTCTAATTTCCACGAGAGGTCCACTTATTACCTTTAGATGGTGAACCGTCATTAAATATAGTTTTGATCAATCTTATAAATTCTATTGGACCAAATATAACTCTTCTTTAGAATCGGGACATCAAAATTTACTTTGTGTAAATTTTTGGTATCTTTCCGATAAAGTTCATTTTTTTAATGAATAGTGTAAAATGTTGTATTTTAATTCAAAACTGCTTTTTAATCTAATTTTCTAAGATGATTAGATTATATTTTGAATTAGTTTTAAAGTTAAATTAGAATATATTTTTACCATTAAATCCAATAGTGGTCATTGGAACTAATTTCACTTTGAAATCGGACTTAAACTAGTGTCAATCTTTTGATACTTATTGTTTCATAAAAACACGCTATTTGCTCTGACAGCGGGAATTAATTATTAAATTAATTAATGCAACTTATATGTTGTGAATTTTGTAAAATGTACTTCATTTTTGAATTCGGAATATCAAATATAGCTTAGGTTGAAGTTTTGGTATTTTTCTGAAAAACTTCAATTTTTGATGAATAGTGAAACCACTAAGTGGTACTTATAAAAACTGATTTTTCGTTTAAATGAAATTTTACCACTTCTGTGTTTTGAATTTCAAAAATTCGACATACATGGTTTTCATTAAGAAGTAAAATGTGGTTCAATGAGATTAAAATATTTTTTTGGTGAATAGTAACTTTTAAGTTCTTAATCGCGATTAGAGGTAATTAGTGCAATTTAAGGAAAAATGATATTATAATAAAATGAAAATACCTAGACACATGTCATACCCTTATTGGATGTGTAATGGCAGACCAATACAAGCCATGGGTCAACTTGGGGACCCCATGGAGCCACTTTGGTTGGGAAATGACATAAATAACTTTTTATTTAATGTTAAAGTAAAAATGACACACACATGAAATGTTTTACTAAAACAATTTTTACATGGGGTTATACTAGTCATATTTTTGACTATAAATATTCATTAGAAATCTAAAAAGTTTTCCTGAATCATAGTATTTTTTTCTAATTTTTATACATTAAATAAATTAAATTATTTATGACATCATGATGATGCAGCGATGAACTCATTATTTAACGATTTAAATAAAATAGAAAGATAATGTAAAATATAAGACCTACACATGGTCAAAACCTATTGGATGGGTGTATTTCGAACCCTTATCACCTTATCCTCAAAACACATAAATGTGGGACCTCTTAAATCCTAATACCATTTTAAAATAAAGTGACTTTTCTTTACCTTCCAAGAGTGCCCCTCCTCTCCTCTTATAAAAGGCCCCCAACTCTACCTCCTTACCCACACTCCCAAAGCCTTTGGCTCGGCCAACCCCTACCAATTTTGTCTCTCCACTTCCCTCTCTTACTCCTTGAAGCCTCACATTGGGCAGAAGTCTTCCCAAGGAAGCCTTTGAGCTCAAATCTAAGAGAGTTACCCGATTTTCAGGTAATGTCTTCACTTGAGTCCTTTTGTTTTATTTTGCTTTTCCAACCCCCTAAACTCTTTTTATTCATTTATTTTGTAACAAATCCAGTATATTCAATATACTAGGATGTTTTTATAATAAGTATTAGAGCTACACTTACACACACCTACATCTAATGGTTAAAGAACATACTGTTTCTGTGGATGGTGAATTTATGCCTCCCGAAATGATGATTGTTCAACATTATTTTAACACCTTAAAAGGTGGCCATTAAGATGTCACTATATTTATATATGATATATAATATGTTTATGTTTTCCTTAAGATTATGTAATTTTCATTTTGGGCATACCTTTATGGTTTCCATTATGGGTAAACGCGATATCTTCATTTAAGGAAGTGCGGACTACCGCCCCCTCAAAGTGATTTGATTCGTTAAATACCATATGTGGGATGTATAAAGGATGGAACTATTATATTATATATGATATTATACTGGAATTATAATGTACCTTTATATCATTATGATTCCATTCTATAAAATACGAAATAGAAATGGAAGTAGCATTCATGCGTACGTACGGCTTACCGTCTCCATGAACGGTGAATTTCATTTCTTACCTCTAAATGATTATGTAATATTATAAATGCATGAATGTACTGGTTATATATGAAATATATTATATATATATCATGAATACCATTCTGGATATAATAGATACAAGAACAACTTGTAATTATAAAGGGCTTATTTTTTACTCAAGTACCAATGATCGTTAAAACGACCGTTATTAACTTAAATAATTACATAGTGTTCATGACATGGAAATAAGTGATATAAAAGGAATAATGAACTTGAAAAAGGTTCTTAAACAAGTATAAATTAACTCAAGTTTATTATTCAGGAGATTAAAGAACGACCGAGTCAAGTTGGACCCGATGTATGGGACTTCGTCTCAATCTCCTTTCATTGAGGCATATTTTGTTTTATACACAACCTTCTTTTATACGGTGTATAAACCCCTTTGACTTTTACGTTTATCCAAAAGGAATATTTTTTTATACGTAGCATTTTACTAAACGACAAAAGGGAATGTTTTTATCGTACGTATGTGGCGACAATGACTTCTCTGCTGCCATGACCATTATTTGAGTTTCGGCTTCCTCTACAAGCCATACCTTTTTTTAAAAGAAAAATAAATACCATGTTTAACTTTTCTTTTATTTTGGTGTTGAAAATGGTTTTCATAATGTTTTTTATATCAATGTTTTGTATTGATATCTTGTGATTGAAAGGTGGAAATGTTATGTTTCCTTTATGCAAGTTTTATGTGATACGATTATGTTGAGGTTCTTGGGAATTATTATGAAGACGGGTGGTTCCGTGATAAACTAAGGGCGGGTGAGCCCGATATAGCTCTACAATGCATTGGGTAACGTGAAGGAGTGAAATGTTAAGGTTTCTCTGAAGAGATTTAGGGAATATACTGTGATGGGTATTTCAAACGTAACTAAGAGGGTTACTCCCTAAGTAAGAAAGTTATGAATTCCTCAAGTTACCTTTATGTCTTATGATTTCTATGATTTATTCATGATTTCATGAGGTATGTTAAAGTGCTTATGTTTTATAGGTAAAGTATGATTTAATTCTTATGTATATATGTACCCATGTTTCCTTTCCATATTTTTATATCCCTTACTGAGCTTTTTATTCTCATCCCAAGTTTTTTTGAAATGTTTTTCACAGGTCAAGGGAAAGGTACATGATATGATGATATTGTCAAGGAAGTGTCAAGAAAGAATCCATGTTTTATTTTAAATATGTTTCCCTTGATGGGAAAGAAGAATACTATCTTTATGTAACCACCTTGTTTATATGTGGAATGTAATGCAAGTTTTATGATCTAATTCTCTAAAACTCTAAACCTGAAAAGATCCTCAATGTGTAATCTTGTAATAACTCAAGATTAAGTAAGTTTTAAGGCTGGGGCCTTATAGTTGGTATCAAAGGTCGGTTTAGACAACTTTAGGAGTTAGAAAATTGTTAAATTATAAAATAATTTATGGTACGATTGAAATGATATAGCATTTAAAGATTACCGTGTTGCTTCATCTAAGATATTTCTGGGTTAAGAATGGTTTTTCATAGAGGAAACATAACAACTTTTCTGGGAAGGCATATAGAGGGAAATGAACTTTGAAATCAATATCCTGAGATGGTCAGAATCAGAACTAAACAGTTTTTTGCAGTAATGGCACAGTTGACTCAAGCGATAAATTGCGGTGGTATCCATACACGAGATCAGCCAGATCAACTGTAGAGGAACATGTCATTGGTGGAACATTTCCTGAGGCAACATCCCCCATCATTCAGAGGATCATTTGACCCTGTTCCAGTTGAAGGGTGGATTAAAGCACTGGAGAAGATTTTCGATTTCATGGGGTGTTCAGACAATCAAAAGATTATTCTTGCTATTTACCGTTTGGAGGGTGAAGCAGATCAGTGGTGGTCGATGGTTAAAAATATCAGGGACGCTGATGAGATTGATGCTCTCGACTTGGATGAATTCAAAGGTATGTTTCTTGAAATGTATTTTCCTAAGGCTGTTCAACTTAGGATGGAAAATCAATTCTTGGAATTCAGGCAAGAGGAAGACTCAGTGGCTACCTATGAAGAAAGGTTCACTCGATTGGCAAGGTATGCTCCAAATTTTATCCGAGACCTTGATAGTAAAATCAATCATTTTTACTCAGGATTAAAGCCAAAATATCGAAGGGCATTAGATTCTCGTGAGTTTAAAAGTTATGAAAAGCTTGTTCGATGTGTTGAGAAGGTGTAAATGGAGCTTGTTGATGATCAAGTGTTCTATAACAACCAACAGAAGAAAATACTGAGGTGGCAGGAGAAAGGGGAGAATTCTTCAAAAAAGTCTGATGGTAAGAAATCTAAGTTTCCAGTTTGTGATAAATGTGGTAAAAGGCATGTTGGGGAATGTCTTCTGAATTCTGGAAAGTGCTACTGATGTGGTAAGATGGGACATAAGGCTCGTGATTGCACTGAAAAAAGATCAAGGTGAAGGTAAGACCAAATTTGATTTACAGTAAGTGAAATGTTTTAAGTGCAATGAGATGGGTCACTATGAAAACGAGTGTCCGACAAAGAGCTTGGGTGATGGGAAGCAGTTAGAATACAAGCAGAAAGGGGTGATGAAATCCTTTGCAACTACTTCAGCATATGTCGGGGCATCAAATGAAGTTGTATCAGGTAATTTGTTTGTTTTTTCATATTATGCCAGTGTGTTGTTTGATTCAGGTTCTACACATTCTTTCATCTCTGAAAACTTTTCTAGTAAAAAGGGAATACCATCTCAAGAAATGACTCATGAACTTTTGGTAAAAACACCTGGGGGAAATGTTGAGGCAAAAAGAATTTATAAGAATCTTCATGTCTTTATCTTTGGAAAGAACCTACTTGCAAACCTTATTGTTCTACCTCTAGTAGAGTTTGATGTTATCCTGGGTATGGATTGGCTCTCTATTTACCATGCTAAGATTGACTGTAGAGGTAAAGAAGTTTCTTTTCAGAAAGACTTTCAGTTTGTGTACAAGAATGAACCCTTACTATTGATAACTTATCAAGAGGCCGAGAAACTTGTAAAAGATGTAAATGAATGTTACCTTTCACACATCGTTGAAAATAAAGGAACTGTTCAGATTAATGATGTGCCAGTGGTAAATGAGTATCCTGATGAGTTGCCTGGAAAAATACCGGATCGGGAAGTTGAGTTTACTGTTGACTTAGTTCCTGATGCTAAGCCAATTTCAAAACCCCTTATCGAATGGCTCAAATTGAACTTTTAGAGTTGAAGGAGCAATTGCAAGATTTATTAGAGAAAGGTTTCATTCGACCTAGCACATCACCATGGGGTGCTCCTATTTTATTTGTTAAAAATAAAGAAGGTTCAATGAGACTTTCCATTGATTATAGAGCCTTGAATAACATCACTGTTAAGAACAAATATCCTTTGCCTCATATTGATGATTTGTTTGATCAGCTCCAGGGAGCTCATTATTTTTCAAAGATTGAATTGAGATCGGGGTACCATCAGTTGAAGGTAAAGGAAGCAGATGTTCTGAAGACCACGTTTCTTACAAGATATGGACATTATGAATTTTTAGTAATGCCTTTTGGGCTAACCAATGCACCTGCTATATTCATGGACTTAATTAATATAATTTTCCATGAGTTCTTGGATAAGTTTGTGGTGGTTTTCATTGATGATATTTTGGTGTTTTCTAAAAGTAAAGAGGAGCATGAAAGACATTTAAGGGTTATCTTTCAAACATTAAAAGAAAAGAAATTGTATGGAAAATTCAGAAAGTGTGAGTTTTGGTTGCAACAAATTTCTTTCCTTGGTCACATTGTTTCTAAAGATGGGATAACTGTCGATCCTGTAAAAACAAAAGTTGTGGAAGACTGGCCAAGACCCACAAATGTAACTGAGATTCGTAGCTTCCTTGGTTTGGCAGGCTATTACCGAAGGTTTGTTAGAAATGTTTCACGGTTATCTAGTCCAATGACTAAGCTAACTCGGAAGAGTGTTAAGTTTATCTGGACAAAAGAATGTGATGATTTTTTTCAGGAATTGAAAAGAAGATTGGTGAAAGCTCCAGTTTTGGCACTACCTTCCAGGAATGGTGAGTTTGTTATCTACAGTGATGCTTCATTGAAAGGACTTGGTTGTGTCCTAATGCAGAATGATCAGGTAATTCTTTATGCTTCACAACAGTTGAAAACTCATGAGGTAAATTACCCTACACATGATTTGGAATTAGCTGCTGTTGTTTTCACTTTAAAAATTTGGAGACATCATTTGTATGGAGTAAAGTGTTAAATATATACTGATCACAAAAGTTTAAAGTATATATGCACTCAGAAAGAGTTAAACATGAGACAGAGGAGATGGATGGAATTAATCAAGGATTATTATTTACAATTCATTACCATCTGGGAAAAGGAAATAAAGTGGCTGATGCTTTGAGTCGAAAAAGTAATGCTTCATTAACAATTTTGCGTTTGGAACGTGATCCTTTGGTTAAGGATTTGATGAACTTTGGAATAGAAGTTTTTGGCGTAGGATGTTCTTCTATTTTGTTTCAGGTATCAGTGAGATCATCTCTATCAGATAGAATCAAGAAAGCACAGAAGCAAGACAGTGAGTTGCAGAAAAAGGTAGAGCTGGTTCAGAAAGTTAAGTTTCCTGAATTCAACATTGATAATGATTGTGTTTTGAGATTTGGGAAGAGATTGTGTCTTCCTTGTGATTCACATTTGAAGAGAGAGTTGTTATGTGAAGCTCAAGTTCTCCATTTTCAGTTCATCTTGGCAGTACTAGGATGTACATAGATTTTCGAAAGTATTACTGGTGGGATGGAATGAAAAGAGATATTGCTGATTTTACTGTGAAGTGTTTGACATGTCAACAGGTTAAAGCAGAGCGGAAGTTACCGAAAGGGATGATTCATCCTTTACTAGTGCCAGAGTGGAAATGGGAGAATTATCCATGGACTTTGTTGTGGGATTACCGAAGACATCTCGAGGTAATAATGAAATCTGGGTTATTGTTGATCGCTTGACTAAATCTTCTCATTTCCTTTCTATACGAGATAATTTTTCCCTAGATCAACTTTACCGTTTGTATCTTAAATAGATAGTCAGGTTACATGGAGTTCCTCTCTCCATTGTATCATACCGTGATCTCAGGTTGACTTCTAACTTTTGTAAATGCCTTCAGAAGTCATTGGGTACTGAATTAAATTTTAGTATAGCTTTTCATCCTCAATCAGATGGGCAGTCAGAACGAACAATTCAGACCTTGGGGGATATGCTACGGGCTTGTGCGATTGATTATCAGGTAAGTTGGGACCAACATATTTCTTTGGTTTAATTTTCATATAATAACAGTTTTCATTATAGTATACATATGGCACCATTTGAGGTGTTATATGGAAAGTGGTGTCGAACTCCAGCTTTTTGGGATGAAGTGGGTGAAAGGAAGCTAATAGGACCAGAATTGGTAGAAGAGATGGCAGAAAAAGTTCATTTGATTCAGAAACACATGAGAACAGCTCAAAGCATGCAGAAGAGTTATGCGGATAACCGAATGAAGGATCTATCTTTCGATGTATGTGATCATGTTTTTCTCAAGGTTTCTCAATGGAAAAATGTGATGCGAATTGGTAAGAAAGGAAAACTGAGTCCAAGGTTCATTGGGCCATATGAAATTCTGGTGAGAGTTGGATCAGTTGCTTACCGAGTGGTTTTACCTCCGAGTTTATCTTAGGTACACAATGTTTTTCATGTTTCGATGTTGAGGAAGTATATGCCAGATCCATCTCATGTTTTGAGTCCAGAGGTAGTTCAGGTGGAAGAGAACCTATCTTATGAAGAACAACCAGTCCAGATTCTTGATCGAAGAGAGAAAGTGTTGCAAAATAAGGTAATCCACTAGGTAATGGTTTTGTGGAAAAACCATATGGTTGAAGAGGCAACGTGGGAATCTGAAAATTCTATGAGGGATAAATACCCCCACTTATTTTGATGAGTGAATAAAATTGCGAGGACGCAATTCCCAAAAAGGGGGGAAGGATGTAACATCCCAGGTAAATAAAGAATAAATAATTTTTATATTTATTAATATTTACGAATTAAATATTAATTTTACTTTAAAGGGGTTTCTATGATCGATAGCGTACCCGATATGCAACGATGAGTTCCTTTGAAAACTTACGTTGCACACTAGTAATAAAATAATATTATTTTAAATGTTAGTTAACATGTAGTCGTTGTACTGGCGGGAATGGATAGAAATAACTAAAATATGATTATATATGTTTGTTAAATGTTTTTACATTTATCTAATAAATGATAAATGCTTAGAATACGAAAAGAATTCCATTTTAGGCTTATATACTCTATTTTCCACGAAAGGTCCACTTATTACCTTTTGACAGAAAACCATCATTAAATATAGTTTTGGTCGATCTTATAAATTCTATTGGACCAAATATAACTCTTCTTTAGAATCAGGATATCAAAATTTACGTGGTGTAAATTTTTGGTATCTTTCCAATAAAGTTCATTTTTTTAATGAATAGTGTAAAATGTTGTATTTTAATTCAAAACCTCTTTTTAAATTTAATTTTTTAAGATGATTAGATTATATTTGGAATTGGTTTTAAAGTGAAATTATAATATATTTTTACCATTAAATCCAATAGTGGTCGTTGGAATTAATTTCACTTTGAAATCTGACTTAAACTAGTGTCAATCTTTTGATACTTATTGTTTCATAAAAACACGCTATTTGCTCTAACAGCGGGAATTAATTATTAAATTAATTAATGCAACTTATATGTTGTGAATTTTGTAAAATGGAATTAATTTTTGAATTCGTAATATCAAATATAGCTTAGGGTGAAGTTTTGGTATTTTTCTGAAAAACTTCAATTTTTTATGAATAGTGAAACCACTAAGTGGTACTTATAAAAACTGATTTTTCGTTTAAATGAAATTTTACCACTTCTGTGTTTTGAATTTCAAAAATCCGACATACATGGTTGTCATTAAGAAGTAAAATGTTGTTCAATGAGATTAAAATATTTTTTTGGTGAATAGTAATTTTTAAGTTCTTAATCGTGATTAGAGGTAATTAGTGCAATTTAAGGAAAAAAAGATATTACAATAAAATAAAAATACCTAGACACATGTACTACCCTTATTGGATGTTTCATGGCCGACTAAGACAAGCCATGGGTAAACTTGGGGACCCCATGGAGCCACTTTGGTTGGGAAATGACATAAATAACTTTTTATTTAATGTTAAAGTAAAAATGACACACACATGAAATGTTTTACTAAAAAAATTATATGGGGTTATACAAGTCAAATTTTTGACAATAAATATTCATTAGAAAGATAAAAAGATTTCCTACATCATAGAAGTTTTTTTATAATTTTTAGACATTAAATAAATTAAATTATTTAAGACATCAGGATGATGCACCGATGACCTCATTATTTAACGATTTAAATAAAATGGAAAGATAATGTAAAATCTAAGACCTACACAAGGTCAAAACCTATTGGATGGGTGTATTTAGAACCCTTATCACCTTATCCTCTAAACACATCAATTTGGGACCTCTTAAATCCGAATACCTTTTTAAAATAAAGTGACTTTTCTTTACCTTCCAAGAGTGCCCCTCCTCTCCTCTTATAAAAGGCCCCCACCTCTACCTCCTTACCCACACTCCCAAAGACTTTGGCTCGGCCAACCCCTGCCCATTTTGTCTCTCCACTTCCCTATATTACTCCTTGAAGCCTCAAGTTGGGCAGAAGTCTTCCCAAGGAAGCCTTTGAGCTCAAATCTAAGAGAGTTACCCGATTTTAAGGTAATGTCTTCACTTGAGTCCTTTTGTTTTATTTTTCTTCTCCAACCCCCTAAACTCTTTTTATTCATTTATTTTGTAACAAATCCAGTATCTTAATTATACTAGGATTTTGTTATAATAAGTATTCGAGCTACACTTACACACACCTACATCTAATGGTTAAAGAACATACTGTTTCTGTGGATGGTGAATTTATGCCTCCCGAAACGATGATTGTTCAACATTCTTTTAACACCTTAAAAGGTGGACATTAAGATGTAACAATATTTATATATGATATATAATATGTTTATTTTTTCCTTAAGCTTTTGTATTTTTCATTTTGTGCATACCTTTATGGTTTCCATTATGGGTAAACGCGATATCTTCATTTAAGGAAGTGCGGACTACCGCCCCCTCAAAGTGATTTGATTCGTTAAATACCATATGTGGGATGTATAAAGGATGGAACTATGATATTATATATGATATTATACTGGAATTATAATATACCTTTATATCATTATGATTCCATTCTATAAAATACGAAATAGAAATGGAAGTAGCGTTCATGTGTACGTACGGCTTACCGTCTCCATGAACGGTGCATTTCATTTCTTACCTCTAAATGATTATGTAATATTATAAATGCATGCATTTACTGGTTATATATGACATATATGATATCTACATCATGAATACCATTCTGGATATAATGGATACATGAATAACTTCTAATTATAAAGGGCTTATTTTTTACTCAAGTACCAATGATCGTTAAAACGACCATTATAAACTTAAATAATTACATAGTGGTCATGACATGGAAATAAGTGATATAAAAGGAATAATGAACTTGAAAAAGGTTATTAAACAGGTATAAATCAACTCAAGTTTATTATTCAGGAGATTAAAGAACGACCGAGTCAAGTCGGACCCGATGTATGGGACTTCGTCTCAATCTCCTTTCATTGAGGCATATTTTGTTTTATACACAACCTTCTTTTATACGGTGTATAAACCCCTTTAACTTTTACGTTTATCCAAAAGGAATATTTTTTTATACGTATCATTTTACTAAATGAAAAAAGGGAATGTTTTTGTCGTACGTATGTGGCGACAACGACTTCTCTGCCGCCGTGACCATTATTTGAGTTTCGGCTTCCTCTACAAGCCATACCTTTTTTTTTAAAGAAAAATAAATACCATGTTTAACTTTTCTTTTATTTTGGTATTGAAAATGGTTTTCATAATGTTTTTTATATCAATGTTTTGTATTGATATCTTGTGATTGAAAGGTGGAAATGTTATGTTTCCTTTATGCAAGTTTTATGTGATACGATTATGTTGAGGTTCTTGGGAATTATTATAAAGACGGGTGGTTCTGTGATAAACTAAGGGCGGGTGAGCCCGATATAGCTCTCCAATGCATTGGGTAACACAAAGGAGTGAAATGTTAAGGTTTCTTCGAAGAGATTTAGGGAATATACTTTGATGGGTATTTCAAATGTAACTAAGAGGGTTACTCCCTACGTAAGAAAGTTATGAATGCCTCAAGTTACCTTTATGTCTTATGATTTCTATGATTTATTCATGATTTGATGAGGTATGTTAAAGTGATTATGTTTTATGGGTAAAGTATGATTTAATTCTTATGTATATATATACCCATGTTTCCTTTCCATATTTTTATATCCCTTACTGAGCTTTTTATTCTCATCCCAAGTTTTTTTGAAATGTTTTTCACAGGTCAAGGGAAAGGTACATGATATGATGATATTGTCAAGGAAGTGTCAAGAAAGAATCCATGTTTTATTTTAAATATGTTTCCCTTCATGGTAAATAAGAATACTATATTTATGTAACCACCTTGTTTATATGTGGAATGTAATGAAAGTTTTATGATATAATTCTCTAAAACTCTAAACCTGAAAAGATACTTAATGTGTAATCCTGTAATAACTCAAGACTAAGTGAGTTTTAAGGCTGGAGACTTATAGTTCGTATCAAAGGTCGGTTTAGACAACTTTAGGAGTTAGAAAATTGTTAAATTATAAAATAATTTATGGTATGATTGAAATGATATAGCATTTAAAGATTACCATGTTGCTTCATCTAAGATATTTCTGGGTTAAGAATGGTTTTTCATAAAGGAAACAGAACAACTTTTCTGGGAAGGCATATAGAGGGAAATGAACTTTGAAATCAATATCCTGAGATGGTCAGAATCAGAACTAAACAGTTTTTTGAAGTAATGGCGCAGTTGAATCAAGCGATAAATGGCGGTGGTATACATACACGAGATCAGCCAGATCAACTGCAGAGGAACATGTCCGTGGTGGAACATTTCATGAGGCAACATCCCCCATCATTCAGAGGATCAACTGACTCTGTGCTAGTTGAAGGGTGGATTAAAGCACTGGAGAAGATTTTCAATGTCATGGGGTGTTCAGACAATCAAAAGGATAGTCTTGCTATTTACCGTTTGGAGGGTGAAGCAGATCAGTGGTGGTCGATGGTCAAAAATATCAGGGATGCTGATGAGATTGATGCTCTCGACTGGGATTAATTCAAAGGTATGTTTATTGAAAAGTATTTTCCTAAGGCTGTTCGAATTAGGATGGAAAAGAAATTCTTGGAATTGAGGTAAGAGGAAGACTCAGTGTCTACCTATGAAGAAAGGTTCACTCGATTGGCAAGGTATTCTCCAAATTTTATCTGAGACCTTGATAGTAAAATCAATAGTTTTTACTCAGGATTAAATCCAAAATATCGAAGGTCATTAGCTTCTCGTGGGTTTAAAAGTTATGAAAAGCTTGTTCGATGTGCTGAGAAGGTGGAAATGGAGTTTTCCGATGATCAAGTGTTCTATAACAACCAACAGAAGAAAAGACCGAGGTGGCAGGAGAAAGGGAAGAATTCTTCAAAAAAGTATGATGGTAAGAAATCTAAGTTTCCAGTTTGTGATAAATGTGGTAAAAGGCATGCTGTGGAATGTCTTCTGAATTGTGGAAAGTGCTACCGATGTGGTAAGATGGGACATAAGGCTCGTGATTGCACTGAAAAAGATCAAGGTGAAGGTAAGACCAAATTTGATTTACAGTTAGTGAAATGTTTTAAGTGAAATGAGATGGGTCACTATGCAAACGAGTGTCCGACAAAGATCTTGGGTGATGGGAAGCAGTTAGACTACAAGCATAAAGGGGTGCTGAAATCCTTTGCAACTACTTCAGCAGATGTCGGGCCATCAAATGAAGTTGTATCAGGTACTTTGTTTGTTTTTTCAGATTATGCCAGTGTGTTGTTTGATTCAGGGTCTACACATTCTTTCATCTCTGAAAACTTTTTTAGTAAAATGGGAATACCATCTCAAGAAATGACTCCTGAACTTTTGGTAAAAACACCTGGGGTAAATGTTGAGGCAAAAAGAATTTATAATAATCTTACTATCCTTATCCGTGGAAAGAACCTACTTGCAAACCTTATTGTTCTACCTCCAGTAGAGTTTGATGTTATCCTGGGTATGGATTGGCTCTCTATTTACCATGCTAAGATTGACTTTAGATCTAAAGAAGTTTCTTTTCAGAAATACTTTCAGTTTTTGTACAAGAATGAACCCTTCCTATTGATAACTTATCAAGAGGCCGAGAAACTTGTAAAAGATGGAAATTAATGTTACCTTGCACACATCATTGAAAATAAAGGAACTATTCAGATTAATGATGTGCTAGTGGTAAATGAGTATCCTGATGTTTTTCCTGATGAGTTGCCTGGAATAATACCAGATCGGGAAGTTGAGTTTACTGTTGACTTAGTTCCTGATGCTAATCCAATTTTAAAACCCCCTTATCGAATGGCTCAAATTGAACTTTTAGAGTTGAAGGAGAAATTGCAAGATTTATTAGAGAAAGGTTTCATTTGAACTAGCACATCACCATGGGGTGATCCTGTTTTATTTGTTAAAAAGAAAGATGGTTCAATGAGACTTTACATTGATTATAGAGCCTTGAATAACATCACTGTTAAGAACAAATATCCTTTGCCTCATATCGATGATTTGTTTGATCAGCTCCAGGGAGCTCAGTATTTTTCAAAGATTGACATGAGATCGGGGTACCATCAGGTGAAGGTAAAGGAAGCAGATGTTCCAAAGACCGCGTTCCGTACAAGATATGGCCATTATGAATTTGTAGTAATGCCTTTTGGGCTAACCAATGCACCTGTTGTATTCATGGACTTAATGAATAGAATTTTCCATGAGTTCTTGGATAAGTTTGTGGTGGTTTTCATTGATGATATTTTGGTGTTTTCTAAAAGTAAAGAGGATAATGAAAGACATTTAAGGGTTATCTTGCAAACCATAAAAGAAAACAAATTTTATGGAAAATTCAGCAAGTGTGAGTTTTGGTTGCAACAAATTTCTTTCATTGGTCACATTGTTTCTAAATATGGGATAACTGTTGATCCTGCAAAAACAAAATTTGTGGAAGACTGGCCAAGACCCACAAATGTAACAGAGATTCGTAGCTTCCTTGGTTTGGTAGTCTATTACCAAAGGTTTGTTAGAAATTTTTCACAGTTATCTAGTCTATTGACTAAGCTAACTCGGAAGGGTGTTAAGTTTATCTGGACAAAAGAATGTGATGATTGTTTTCAGGAATTGAAAAGAAGATTGGTGAAAGCTCCAGTTTTGGCACTACCTTCCAGGAATGGTGAGTTTGTTATCTATAGTGATTCTTCATTGAAAGGACTTGGTTGCGTCCTAATGCAGAATGATCAGGTAATTGCTTATGCTTCACGACAGTTGAAAACTCATGAGGTAAATTACCCTACACATGATTTGGAATTAGCTGCTGTTGTTTTCGCTTTAAAAATTTGGAGACATCATTTGTATGGAGTAAAGTTTTAAATATATACTGATCACAAAAGTTTAAAGTATATATTCACTCAGAAAGAGTTAAACATGAGACAGAGGAGATGGCTGGAATTAATCAAGGATTATGATTGTACAATTCATTACCATCTGGGAAAAGCAAATAAAGTGGCTGATGCTTTGAGTCGAAAAAGTAATGCTTCATTAACAATGTTGCGTTTGGAACATGATCCTTTCGTTAAGGATTTGATGAACTTTGGCATAGAAGTTTTTGGCGCAGGATGTTCTTCTGTTTTGTTTCAGGTATCAGTGAGATCATCTCTATCACATAGAATCAAGAAAGCACAGAAGCAAGACAGTGAGTTGCAGAAAAAGGTAGAGCTGGTTCGGAAATGTAAGTTGCCTGAATTCAACATTGATAATGATTGTGTTTTGAGATTTGGGAAGATATTGTGTGTGCCTTGTGATTCACATTTTAAGAGAGAGTTGTTATATGAAGCTCATAGTTCTCCGTTTTCAGTTCATCTTGGAAGTATTAAGATGTACAGAGATCTGCGGGAGTATTACTGGTGGGATGGAATGAAAAGAGATATTGTTGATTTTTCTATGAAGTGTTTGACATGTCAACAGGTTAAAGCAGAGCGGCAGTTACCGAAAGGGATGCTTCAGCCTTTACCAGTGCCAGAGTGGAAATGGGAGAATATATCCATGGACTTTGTTGTGGGATTACTGAAGACATCTTGAGGTAATAATGCAATCTGGGTTATTGTTGATCGCTTGACTAAATCTTCTCATTTCCTTGCTATACGAGATAATTTTTCCCTAGATCAACTTTCCCATTTGTATCTTAAAGAGATAGTCTGGTTACATGGAGTTCCTCTCTCCATTGTATATGACCGTGATCCCAGGTTCACTTCTAACATTTGGAAAGGCCTTCAGAAGTCGTTGGGTACTGAATTAAATTTTAGTACAGCCTTTCATCCTCAATCAAATGGGTAGTCAGAACGAACAATTCAGACCTTGGAGGATATGCTACGGGCTTGTTCGATGGATTATCAGGGAAGTTGGGACCAACATCTTTCTTTGGTTGAATTTTTATATAATAACAATTTTCATTCTAGTATACAGATGGCACCATTTGAGGTGTTATATGGGAAGCGGTGTCGAACTCTAGCTTTTTGGGATGAAGTGGGTGAAAGGATGCTGATGGGACTAGAATTGGTAGAAGAGATGCCAGAAAAAGTTCAGTTGATTCAGAAACACATGAGAATAGCTCAAATCAAGCAGAAGAGTTATGAAGATAACCGGAGGAAGGATATATCTTTCAAGGTATGTGATCATGTTTTTCTTAAGGTTTCTCCATGGAAAAGTGTGATGCGATTTGGTAAGAAAGGAAAGTTGGGTCCAAGGTTCATTGGGCCATATGAAATTCTGGTGAGAGTTGGATCAGTTGCTTACCGAGTGGTTTTACCTCCGAGTTTATCTCAGGTACACAATGTTTTTCATGTTTCGATGTTGAGGAAGTATATGCCAGATCCATCTCATGTTTTGAGTCCAGAGGTAGTTCAGGTGGAAGAGAACCTATCTTATGAAGAACAACCAGTCCAGATTCTTGATCGAAGAGAGAAAGTGTTGCGAAATAAGGTAATCCACTAGGTAAAGGTTTTTTGGAAAAACCATATGGTTGAAAGGCCAATGTGGGAATCTGAAAATGCTATGAGGGATAAATACCCCCACTTATTTTGATAAGTGAATAAAATTGCGAGGACGCAATTCCCAAAAAGGGGGGAAGGATGTAACATCTCAGGTAAATAAAGAATAAATAATTTTCATATTTATTAATATTTACGAATTAAACATTAATTTTACTTTAAAGGGGTTTCTATGATCGATAGCGTACCCGATACGCAACGATGAGTTCCTTTGAAAACTTACGTTGCACACTATTAATAAAATAATATTATTTTAAATGTTTGTTAACACGTAGCCGTTATACTGGCAGGAATGGATAGAAATAACTAAAATATGATTATATATGTTTTTTAAATGTTTTTACATTTATCTAATAAATGATAAAGGCTTATAATATGAAAAGAATTCAATTTTAGGCTTATATACTCTAATTTCCACGAAAGGTCCACTTATTACCTTTTGACGACGAACCATCATTAAATATAGTTTTGATCGATCTTATAAATTATATTGGACCAAATATAACTCTTCTTTAGAATCTGGACATCAAAATTTACTTGGTGTAAATTTTTCGTATCTTTCCAATAAAGTTCATTTTTTTAATGAATAGTGTAAAATGTTGTATTTTAATTCAAATCCACTTTTTAATCTAATTTTTTAAGATGATTAGATTATCTTTTGAATTGGTTTTAAATTTAAATTAGAATATATTTTTATCATTAAATCCAATAGTGGTCGTTGGAATTAATTTCACTTTGAAATCGGACTTAAACTAGTGTCAATCTTTTGATACTTATTGTTTCATAAAAACACGCTATTTGATCTGACAGTGGGAATTAATTATTAAATTAATTAATTCAACTTATATGTTGTGAATTTTGTGAAATGGACTTCATTTTTGAATTCGGAATATCAAATATAGCTTAGGGTGAAGTTTTGGTATTTTTCTGAAAAACTTCAATTTTTGATGAATATGAAACCACTAAGTGGTACTTATAAAAACTAATTTTTCGTTTAAATGAAATTTTACCACTTCTGTGTTTTGAATTTTAAAAATCCAACATACATGGTTGTCATTAAGAAGTAAAATTTTGTTCAATGATATTAAAAAAAAATTTGGTGAATAGTAACTTTTAAGTTCTTAATCGTGATTAGAGGTAATTAGTGCAATTTAAGGAAAAAATGATATTATAATAAAATGAAAATACCTAGACACATGTCCTACCCTTATTTTATGTGTCATGGCCGACCAAGACAAGACATGGGTAAACTTGGGGACCCCATGGAGCCACTTTGGTTGGGAAATGACATAAATAAGTTTTTATTTAATGTTAAAGTAAAAATGACACACACATGAAATGTTTTACTAAAACAATTTTTACATGGGGTTATACAAGTAATATTTTTGACTATAAATATTCATTAGAAATATAAAAATATTTACTTCATCATAGTATTTATTTTATAATTTTTAGACATTAAATAAATTAAATTATTTATGACATCAGGATGATGTAGCGATGACCTCATTATTTAACGATTTAAATAAAATGGAAAGATAATGTAAAATATAAGACCTACACATGGTCAAAACCTATTGTATGGGTGGATTTAGAACCATTATAACCTTATCCGAGAAACACATCAATGTGGGACCTCTTAAATCCGAATACCATTTTAAAATAAAGTGACTTTTCTTTACCTTCCAAGAGTGCCCCTCCTCTCCTCTTATAAAAGGCCCCCACCTCTACCTCCTTACCCACACTCCCAAAGCCTTTGGCTCGGCCAACCCCTGCCCATTTTGTCTCTACACTTCCCTATATTACTCATTTAAGCCTCACTTTGGGCATAAGTCTTCCCAAGTAAGCCTTTGTGCTCAAATCTAAGAGAGTTACCCGATTTTAAGGTAATGTCTTCACTTGAGTCCTTTTGTTTTATTTTGCTTCTCCAACCCCCTAAACTCTTTTTATTCATTTATTTTGTAACAACTCCAGTATATTAAATATACTAGGATGTTGTTATAAGAAGGATTCGAGCTACACTTACACACACCTACATCTAATGGTTAAAGAACATACTGTTTCCGTGGATGGTGAATTTATGCCTCCCGAAACGATGATTGTTCAACATTCTTTTAACACCTTCAAAGGTGGCCATTAAGATGTAAATATATTTATATATGATATATAATATGTTTATGTTTTCCTTAAGCTTATTTATTTTTCATTTTGGGCATACCTTTATGGTTTCCATTATGGGTAAACGCGATATCTTCATTTAAGGAAGTGCGGACTACCGCCCCCTCAAAGTGATTTGATTCGTTAAATACCATATGTGGGATGTATAAAGGATGGAACTATGATATTATATATTATATTATACTGGAATTATAATATACCTTTATATCATTATGATTCCATTCTATAAAATACGAAATAGAAATGGAAGTAGCGTTCATGCGTACGTACGGCTTACCGTCTCCATGAACAGTGCATTTCATTTCTTACCTCTAAATGATTATGTAATATTATAAATGCATTAATGTACTGGTTATATATGACATATATGATATCTACATCATGAATACCATTCTGGATATAATGGATACATGAACAATTTGTAATTATAAAGGGCTTATTTTTGACTCAAGTACCAATGATCGTTAAAACGACCGTTATTAACTTAAATAATTACATAGTGTTCATGACATGGAAATAAGTGATATAAAATGAATAATGAACTTGAAAAAGGTTCTTAAACAAGTAGAAATTAACTCAAGTTTATTATTCAGGAGATTAAAGAAGGACCGAGTCAAGTCGGACCCGAGGTATGGGACTTCGTCTCAATCTCCTTTCATTGAGGCATATTTTGTTTTATACACAACCTTCTTTTATACGGTGTATAAACCCCTTTTACTTTTACGTTTATCCAAAAGGAATCTTTTTTTATATGTAGCATTTTACTAAATTATAAAAGGGAATTTTTTTGTCATACGTATGCGGCGACAATGACTTCTCTGCCGCCATGACCATTATTTGAGTTTCGGTTTCCTCTACAAGCCATACCTTTTTTTAAAAGAAAAATAAATACCATGTTTAACTGTTCTTTTATTTTGGTATTGAAAATGGTTTTCATAATGTTTTTTATATCAATGTGTTGTATTTATATCTTGTGATTGAAAGGTGGAAATGTTATGTTTCCTTTATGCATGTTTTATGTGATACGATTATGTTGAGGTTCTTGGGCATTATTATGAAGACGGGTGGTTCCGTGATAAAATAAGGGCGGGTGAGCCCGATATAGCTCTCCAATGCATTGGGTAACGCGAAGGAGTGAAACGTTAAGGTTCCTCCGAAGATATTTAGGGAATATACTGTGATGGGTATTCCAAATGTAACCAAGAGGGTTACTCCCTACGTAAGAAAGTTATGAATGCCTCAAGTTACCTTTATGTATTATGATTTCTATGATTTATTCATTATTTGATGAGGTATGTTAAAGTTATTATGTTTTATGGGTAAAGTATGATTTCATTCTTATGTATATATGTACCCATGTTTCCTTTCCATATTTTTATATCCCTTACTGAGATTTTTATGCTCATCCCAAGTTTTTTTGAAATGTTTTTCACAAGTCAAGTGAAAGGTACATGATATGATGATAGTGTCAAGGAACTTTCAAGAAAGAATCCATGTTTTATTTTAAATATGTTTCCCTTGATGGGAAAGAAGAATACTATCTTTATATAACCACCTTGTTTATATGTGGAATGTAATGCAAGTTTTATGATCTAATTATCTAAAACTCTAAACATGAAAAGATCCTCAATGTGTAATCTTGTAATAACTCAAGATTAAGTAAGGTTTAAGGTTCGATCCTTATAGAGATGATTTACTTATGACCAAATGGACTACTAACATCAATCGATGTTCATTTTCGACACAAGTACCAAATATCGACCGAACATCTGATTTGAAATTAAATAATTTTGTAATTACTATAACATGGTAATAAGTGATATAAAATTAATGATAAATTTTAAAAAGTTATCAAGAAATTATAAATTAAATTAATTTTATTATTCTTAAATATAAATATTGTACGTAATGAGTCGTACTCAAGGTAAGGGACTTCATCTCAAAATCCTTTCATTGAGGAAAATTTTCCTATTATGCACCACCTTATTTTATAAAATGTATAATAAACTCATTTTCAATTTAATTTCATTATAAGATTTTAAAAATTAATATTTTTCTATGAATCATTTTACGAAATTACAACAGTAATGTTTTTTTAACGTACGTAGTGATAACAACAATTCTATTGTCATGACCATTATTTGATATTTGGCTTCCTTTAAAAGTCGTAATGTTTTTAAAAGAAAAACAAATACCATATTCCTTTTTCATGTATTTTGGTATTGAAAATGGTTTTAATAAGGGATATATTATGTCAATATCTTGAAACTGTGTCTTGTGATTGAAATATGGAAATTTTATTTTTCCTTTATGCTTGCCTTGTGTGTTATGATTATGTTATGTTTCTTGGGAATTATTTATATATATGGGTGGTTCCATGATAAAACGAGGTTGGGTGATCCCATTATAGTGCTCAAATTAATTGGGTAATGTGACATATTAAAATTATAAGGTTTCTATTAAGATATTTAGGTAATACACTATGATGGGTATTCCAAAAGTAACCATGAAGGTTACCCCCTACATAGATGTGAAATCTACAATGTAAGTAATATATGGATTCTATAAGTTACCTTTATGATTTATCATTTCTATGAGTTTTTAATGAATCTTATCATTTGATTACATATTTTAATGAGCTTATGTATTATGGGTGAAAATTATAATTTCATGGGTTTATAAATATTAATTTAATAACATTTATTTTCCTTATCTTGTTTTACAAACTGAGCTTTTTGTGCTCATCCCAATTTTTTAAAACATTTCCACTGAGTGTAAGGATGGGTAAGAGAAATGTGGATTTCCATATGAATTACAAGAATATTCTTATCAATTAAAAAGAAATTATGTTTAATTTTAAGGAGTTTTATTTAGTGAAAAAAATGGATAGTGAGTAGAAGTGTCTACTTAGTAATATTTTGAGTTATGAAATAATTATGGACAAATTATCTAAAAATCTAAACCTGAAAAGATCATAAATGTTAATGAATTTAATTTCTTGACTTAACTCAAGATTGTGTAATATTTAAGGCTATGGATTTATAGTTTGTATCAGATGTTAGTTTAGATAACTTTAGGGGTTAGGATATTATTAATAGAATGTCCATTAATGATTTTTACTTTATGGATAAATTGAAATGATATAGAAATTTAATATTATAGTGTTACTTCATCTAAGATATTTTTTTTCAAAGTGGTTTTCTATAGGAAATAGGGTAGTTGTGCTGGGATGACTTCTAGAGGAGAATAACCTTCCAAATCAACAACCTAATATGGTTGGAATAAAAGCTGAGTAGTTTGTTGCAATGATGGTATAGTTGACTCATGATATAAATAGTGGTAGTATTTTTCCATGATATTAGCAAAATAAACCACATATGAACATGTTGGTGTTGAAAACTTTCATGAGGCATCATCCCTCATCATTCATAGGATCATCTAACCTCATGCCAGGTGAAGGGTGGATTAAAGAACTATAAAATATTCTCAAAGTCATAGGGTGTTCAGACAATCAAAATGTTAGTCATATTATTTACCGTTTTAAAGGTAATGTTGATCAATGGTTTTCTATGGTTAAGAATATAAGATACAATGAAGATATTTATTAAATGGAATGGGATGAATTTAAGAATATATATATTAATAAATATTTTTCAAAGGTGGTTCGACTTAGGATTGAAAAACAATTCTTGGAATTTCGATAGGATGATGACATAGTGGATCCTTACAAAGAAAGATTCACTCGACTAGAAATTATTTCTCCAAATTTCATCCAGGATCTTGATAGTAAAATCAATCTTTTTTACTCAGGATTAAATACAAAGTATCGAAGGGTGTTGGCTTCACATGAGTTCAAAAGTTATGAAGAACTTGTTCGATGTAAAGATAAGGTATAAATTGAGTTTGTTGATGATCATGTGTTCTTTGAAAAACAATAGAATAAGAGTTCTAGGTGGAAAGAAAAAGGTAATAATTCTTCAAAAAATTATGATGGTAAGAAAATGAAGTTTACAATATGTGTGAATTATGGTAAAAAAAACTGGATAATGTCTCTTGAATTCTAGTAAGTGCTTCCAATATGGTAAAATTGGGAATAAGGCTCGTAACTGCATTGAAAAAGACCAAGGTAGTGGTAAGAAAAAATTTTATTTATAGTCGGTGAAATGTTTTAAATGTAACAAGATGGTTCATTTTGAAAATAAGTGTTCGATGAAGAATTCAAATAATGGGAAGCATCCAGAACATAAGCATAAATGTGTGGTGAAATCTTTTGAAACTACTTCACCAGATTTTGGTCCATCATATAATGTGGTGTTAGGTACATTATTTATTTAATCATATTTTTCCAATGTGTTGTTTTATTCAAGGTCTACACATTATTTCATTTCTGAGAAATTTTCTGGTAAATTGGAAGTTCCACCTCAATAAATGAATTCAGAACTAATGGTAAAAACACCTATGGGAAATGTTGAGGAAAAAAATTATAAGAATATTTCTATCCTTATCTGTGGAAACAATTTATCTACAAACTTAATTGTTTTCCTCTAGTATAATTTCATGTTATTTTTGGTATAGATTATATTTCATTTTATCATTCCAAGATATATTGTAGAGTTAAATAGATTTCCTTTCAAAAGGAGTTTCACTTTGTGTGCAAGAATTAACCTTAACCTTTGATACCTTATAAGGAAGCTAAGAAACTATTGAGAGATAAAAATGAATTTTATCTTACACAAATTATTTAAAATAAAGTAACTTTTTAGATTAATTATGTGAAAGTGGTAAATAAGTTCCTTGATGTTTTTCCTGATGAGTTGCCTTATATTATACCGAATTGAGAAGTTGGATTTACTTTTGACTTAGTTCCTGATGCTAAGCCAATTTCAAAACCCCCTTATCAAATGGATCAAATTAAACTTTTATAGATAAATAATCAATTGAATGAGTTATTAGATAAAGGTTTCATTAAACCTAGCACATCACCATGGGGTTCTCCAGTCTTTTTTGATAAAAAGAAAGATGTTTCAATGAGACTTTTCATTTATTAAATAACCTTTAATAGAATCAATGTTAAGAACAAGTATCATTTGTCTCATATTGATAATTTATTTGATCAGCTCTAGGTAGCATAATATTTTTTGAAGGTTGAATTGAGGTCGGGGTACCATCAGTTGAATGTAAAGGAAGAAAACATTTTGAAGACAGCGTTTATTACTAGATATGGTTGTTATGAATTTATAGCTATGCCTTTTGGGTCACCTAATGCACCTACTGTATTCATGTATCTTATGAATATAATTTTTTGTGAGTTCTTTAATAAGTTTTTGGTTATGTTTATTAATGAAATTTTAGTATATTATAAAATTAAAGAGCATCATGAAAGTCGTCTAAGGGTTGTTTTGAAAACCTTACAAGAAAATAAATTATATGGTTAATTCATCAAGTGTGAGTTTTGGTTATAAAAAAATTCATTAAATGGTTACACTGTTTCTAAAGATGGTGTAACTATTGATCCTTCTAAAATAAAAGTTTTTGAAGAATGGAAAATACCCACAAATATAACTGATATTCGTAGTTTCCTGGTTTATCAGGAAATTACCAGAGATTTTTTTAAAATTTTACACAATTTTCATACCCACTGACTAAGTTAGATTGAAAAGGTGTTAAGTTTATCTAGAAAAATGAATGTGATGATTGTTTTCAGGAATTAAATGGAATATTAGTGAATGATCTAGTTTTCGAACTGCTTTCCAGAAATAGTGAATTTGTTATCTATAGTGATGCTTCATTAAAAGGACTTGTTTGTTTTCTAAAGAAGAATGATTAGGTAATTGATCACGCTTCACATTAGTTGAAAACTCATGTGTTAAATTACCCTACACATGATTTGGAAAGAGCTGCTATTGTTTTTGCTTTAAAAAAATTTGAGGCATCATCTGTTTGTAGTAAAATGTAAAATTTATACTGACCACAAAATTTTAAAGTATATATTCACTCAGAATGAATTGAAAATGAGATAGAGAATATGGTTGTAACTAATCAAGGGTTATAAATTTCACTATTCATTACCATCATAAAAATGAAAACAAAGTGGCCAATTCTTTGAGTCATAAATATACTACTATATTAACCACGTTATATTTGTAATGTGACCCTTTGATTAATTATTTGATGAACTTTTTCATGGAAGTTGTTCGTGTAGGAAATTCATCTGTTCTATTTCATGTTTTAATGAAATAGTCTCTATCTGATAGAATTAAGAAAGCATAGAAGGAAGATAGTAAATTTTAGAAAAATATAGGATTGGTTCATAAATGTAAGTTTCTTGAATTTAACATTGATAAAGATTTGGTTTTATGACTTGGGAAGATATTTTGTGTTCCTTGGGATTCAAAATTGAATAAAGAGTTATTATGTGAAGCTTATAGTTATTTGTTTTCAATTCATCCTCACAGCACTAAGATGTATAGATACTTTCAAGATTATTATTGGTATGATGGAATGAAAAGATATATTAATGACTTTACTGTGAAGTGTTTGACTTGTTAGCAGGTTAAAGCAGAGTGATAGTTACCAAAGGGGATACTTCAACATTTTCCAGTGCCAGAGTGTAAATGGGAAAATATATCCATGGAATTCGTAGGGGGGTTACCAAAGACTTATCAAAGTAATAATTTGATCTAGGTTATTATTGATCAATTGACTAAATCTTCTCATTTTATTTCCATTTGAGATAATCTATATCTAGATCAAATTTATCAGTTGTATCTTAGATAAATAGTTAGGTTACATGGATTTACTCTATCCATTGTATCTAATCATGATCTTTTGTTCACTTATAACTTTTGGAATGACCTTTAGAAGTCATTGAATAATGAATTCAATTTTAGTACATCTTTTCAGTATTAATTATATGGTAAAAAATAATGAACAATTCATACATTGGAGGATATTCTATATGCATGTTCAATGGATTACTATGGAATTTGAGACCAACATATTTCCTTTTTTGTTTTTTCTTATAAAAACGGTTTTCATTCTAGAATACAGATGGAACCATTTGGGGAATTATTTGGAAAATTGTGTCAAACTTCAGCTTTTGGGGATGAAGTATGTGAAAGGAAGCTGATGGGACTATAACTGGTAAAAGAGCTGGTAGAAAAATTTCAGTTGATTCAAAAGCACATGAGGACAGCTTAAAGAAGGAAAAAAAGTTAAGAAGGTAACCAGAGGACGGATATTTTTTTCGAGGTATGTGGTCTTTTATATCTTATAGTTTCACCATGGAAAATTGTGAAGTTTTTTGGTATGAATTTGAAGCTAAGTCCATGGTTCATTAGACCCTATGAAATCCTGGGGAATGTTGGATCAGTTGACTACCGAGTGGATTTAACCCCATGTTTATATTAGGTAGACAATTTTTTTCACGTTTCAATGTTAAAAAAGTATATTTCAGATTTACCTCATGTGTTGAGTCCTAAAAGAGTTTAGTTGGAAGAGAATATTTATTATAAGGAACAACGAATCCAGGTTCTTCACCGAAGATAGAAATTGTTGTAGAATAAGGTGATTCATCAAGTTAAGGTTTTTTGGAAAAACCATGTGGTTGATGAGACAACATGGGAATCTGAATATGATATAAAGGAGAAATACCCCCACTTATTTTATAAGTGAATAAAATTGTGAGAATTCAATTTCCAAATGGGGGAAGGATGTAACATCCTAGGTAATTATAGAATAATACATTTTCATATCTATTAACATTTATAAATTAGATATTAATTTTAATTTAAAGGGTACATTATTTTTGATAGCATACCTGACACTCAACAATGTGTTTCTCTAAAATCTTATGTTGCACACAAGACTGAGATATACTGAAAAATAATACATTATTAATATTATTATTTTAAATGGGAGTTATCGCTTAACCATTGTATTGCAATAATGAAAAAAAACTAACTATATTGTGTTTAAAGAAGTTTCTTAAATGTTTTTACTTTCTTCTAATAAATATTAGAGGCTTAAAATGATAATAAATCCAATTTTAAGCATAAATACCCTAATATTTTTAAAAGGTAGTTTTACCGCCTTTTGATGGAGAACCCTTTTTAAATTAGTTTTTTTTTCACTTTTATATGCTCTGTATAACAAAAATAAACATCTTCATTGGAAAAGGAAAATAAAAATTTACTTTGGCTGAATTTTTGGTATTTTTTTGATAATATTCATTTTTAATGAATAGTGAAAAATGCTGCGTTTTAATTGAAAACTGATGTTTCATCTAATTTATTTATATTGTTAGATTGTCATTTTACATGGTTTTAAGGTCTAATTATATGATTTTTTTATAAATTAATCCAATTTATTTCATTGAATTCAATTTCAAATTAAGATTAAATAGAAAAACAATGTGGACTTTTTGAACATTTTACTTAAAAAACATTTTTTCTCGGTCCATCAAGGGAATTAGTGTTAAACCTTATTTAACCACTTCTGTGAATTAAATTTTCAAAAATGGACATACATGGTTGTACTCATTATGAGAAATTTGGTCCAATAGAATCAAAATAATTTTCATTGAATAGTAACTTTAGTATTTTATTTACCACGATTAAAGGTAAATCAGGTAAATAAGGGTAAAAATAATATTCTAAAAATATAAAACTACACTAATACTTATCCTAATTATATTGGCTGAGTTATGACCTACCAAGAGAATACATGGGCCAGAATTGTGGCCTTTTAAGACACTTGGGTGTGATTATGACATTAATAACATTTTATTTAAAGTAAAAATAAAAATATCATAAACATGTCACTTATTACTAAAACAATTTTAATATAGTGTTATATAAGTTATATATTTGACTATAAATATTAATTAGAAATATAATAATATTACCTATGTCATAGTAATTTATTTATAATTTTTATGAAATAAATAATTAAATTTAATTATGACATAATGATGATGCAATAATAGATTTTTTAATGGAAAAATCAAATAAATATTACTAATAATATTAAAATAAATAAAATTTGAAATTTTTTATTACATACATGAATTTTATAGATGAATATGACATGTTATAAGTCGATTTAATTGTTTTTTTCTGAAGTTATCTCTCTGTTATAATTTTATTTAAATTCAATAAAATGAAGTGTCAAAATTGACATAATTGATGTTTTATAAAAATAATAATTTATTAACTTATTTAAAAATCCTAAAAAAAAATTAAAATTAAAAAGGGGCTATAAAATGGAATAAAAGGTCTTAAATTTTCCAATTATATGTAATTTTTACCATATAAGTAAAATTTATAGCCTCTTAACGTTTAAAATGTAGTTACTACAATTAAAATTAAATGAGAAAAATTAATGGTAAACAGAAAAGATAAGGTTTAAAATAAAATTAATACCTGTCTAAAAATTATTGGATGAGAGGATTTAGAACTAAACTCATATTATCTTTTACATAACACAAGTTGGATTCATTGGGATTAAAAAATTATTTTATATAATTTTAATGTGTTAATAGTTTCCAAGGGTTCCCCTCCCCTCTCCTATAAAAAGGTACCCACTTTTCTTTAATAATCACACTTCAAGAACCATTTTTTCAGCCAATTTCTTCCCAAAACCCTTCTTATAATCTCTCCTAACATTATTTAATCCTCATTTTAGGCATAACACCCTTCTTAGAGTTGTTAAGGAGTTCTTCAATGGTTATCAATCGAAGAAGAGGTATCATTTTCCTTAAGTATCTCTATTTTATTTCTTCATCCACTTAATTCAAATATTCTTATTTTGAGAATAAATAATGAATATGGTATCATCAATATACTAAGATGTTATTATGTTAATATCATCACCTAAATCTATCTCCACTTCCATTAAATGGGAAAGTAATTAATTATATGTGCGTACGTGTGAACTATCACCACCATAAACAAATCTAATTCATTTTTCTTAGCCATCTCTCATGACTGGTTCTAATAATAAATTAATGTTAATATGTGATATTCAGGACATACTAATCATTATAATATAATAATATGTCAATTATTTTCTTACTTTCCATGAACATAAAATTTATAATGTTGTTCATGCGTACTTGGGAACTATCACCTCCACGAAGCGATGTGACTCGCTCTTATTAATTTTATCACTTGTATGATATATATTTATATAAGTATATTTCAATTATTATTATGATTTTAATTCTATTATTATCATTATTTAAGGATAAAATAAAAATTACCTTATTTCTATAATGATCAATGAAAAATGGAAACATTACTCATGCGTACGTACGACCTATCAACTCCATGATTATAACATTGTTCATTTTTCATACCATAAATGAATGTTTTGATTTAAAAAGTATAATTGATGTATCAAATTTATTATTATTTAATGAATATTATTCTTGATATTATCAGATTATGAACACATAGACAATTGAAATCAATCCAAGTTCTTTTTTTACTCAAGTACAGAATATCGATTGAACGTTTGATTTGAACTTAAATAATTATGTAATTCATATAACATAGTAATAAGTTATATAAAAGTAATAAAAAACATGAAACAGTTTCTAAATCAAAATAAATTAACTTAATTTTATTATTTATATATATAAATATTCTATGTGACGATTCATACTCAACGCAAGGGACATCGTCTCAATCTCCTTTCATTGAGGCATATTTTGATAATATACACCACCTTATTTTATATGGTGTATAATAAAACCCTTGGAATTTTAATTTCATTAAAAGTTTTTAAAAATAAATCTTTTTCTATTAAGAGTTTTTCTAAATAAAAAAAGAAATGTTTTTTTAACGTACACAGTGACAACGCTATTTCTTCTTCCATAACCATTATTTCATATTTGGATTCCTTTAAAAGCTGTAATTTTTTTAAAAGAAAAATAAATACCATATTCTATTTTCATGTATTTTGGTATTGAAAATGGTTTTCATAAGGTTTTGATTATGTCAATATATTGAAATTATATCTTTTTATTTCAATGGGAAAAATTTATTTTTCTTTATGCTTGTTTTATGTGTTATAATTATGTAATGGTTCTTGTAAATTTTTTATGTATATGAGTGGTTCTATGATAAAATGAGGGTATTTGAGACCATGATAGCTCTCTAATTCATTAGGTAATGATATGGAGTAAAATAATAAAGTTTCTCCTAATATATTTAGTTAATATACTATTATGGGTATTCCAAACTTAGCCATGAAGGTTACCCTCTATGTAGTTTTTAAAGTTACAATGTAAGTAATATACAGATTCTATAAGATACCTTTTTTATTTATGATTTCTATAAGTTTTTAGGGAATCTTATGATTTCAGGAGCAATGTTAAAGAGATTATGTTTTATGGGTGAAAAGTATGATTTCATGGGTCTATAAGTATTAATGGATTAATGTTTTATTTCCTTATATGATTTCCCTTATTGAACTTTTTTTATCATACCGATTTTTTAAAATGTTTTCATAGGGTGTAATAATGGGTGAGATAAATTTGGATGTCAATATTAATGATAAGAATATTTTTACCAAATAAAAATAAATCATGTTTTATTTTAAGGAGTTTTATTTTGTGAAAAAAATGGATAGTGATTATAAGTGTCTACTTTGTAATATTTTGAGTTGTTAGGTAATAGTTATGGCCTAATACTATAAAACTATAAACCTAAAAAGATCCTCAAAGTTAATGAATGTATATTCTTGACTTAACTCAAGATTATTTAATTTTAAGGTTGGGTTCTAATATATTGTTAGGTTCTAAAGAAGAAAATATTGTATGTTATTTTTTGATGATTTAAATTCTCACATCTCAAAGAATGTGAGGGTTCTAAAATGGGAACATAGATTGTGAGATCATGTGTGAATAAATGTTCAAATGTGGTTCACTTTAATTTTTTCCAAAAAGGTGTATAGTATGTAATTTTTTACTTAAGGTTTAATAGTAGAGTTATTGATGAAGAATAATTTTGGGTGTTGTGATGAACAGTTGGAATAAGGCCTCTCAATAGAGGATTTAATCATATTTATGTAAGTGAACCAAAGATTTGGTGTTCACTATATAGAGATTCTAGTTATTTTTTACAATATGTTACTAAAAGAGTTGTGTTTTTTCACTTAATTTCGGTAGGTATATCCTAGGGTTTAGAGCTAATAAATCAGGGTTATAAAATGGGTAAAGACTTCCCAATTTGGATGAAGGTGGAATGGGGTATCAACAAGATCATGGTTCATTTTATAGTGGTTTTATAATATTTTTGGTGTTCCATGATTTTCTCTTGATTCATCTCAATAAATATTAACCACAAAGTAATCATGTTTTTTTGGGTGAATGTGACTCCATTTTGAGTTTGAGGTGTAGTTTTGTGGTTATAATGATGATAAAAAAGGTTAAGGTTTGAGATTTTAAATTTTCTTATGGTTTTATTTTTAAATGTTCACATGTGTTCCCTATCTAGAGTTAACAAGAAGTTAAAGTATCCCTCATGTAGTTTCATTCCATGTGACATTGTAAATCCTTTCTGAACATTGAGATAAACCACTCTAGGGAAAGTATTGATGTGGAATGATAGCTTCTATGTGGTAAGATTTGGGTTTCAGATCACAGAGGGAATAATAACACCCTCACAGCCAATACCATTATCTATGAACCATTTGGTGGTTAGTTTTAATGGTTCATGGTTTTCACCTTAACCTATTATAATGAAAGTGGTAATAAGGATGAATGTTCTTTAGTATGGATATTTCCTAGGTTCACTAATAGACTGAAACACCTAATGAAAATCATTGTTTCAATAATTGGTTGGTTTCTATGTGAGATTTCCAAATAATATTCTAATTTTAGTAGCTCAATTTATTTCCTTTTTTAGGATATAAAAGTTTTAATAGTGGGAAGGATGTAATGACCATGTTTTTTTATGAGTGATACCTAATTAAATAGTGATGAATCATTTAGTTGGGCTCAAAACATGATGTTTACCATTTTCTGGATTTTGATTGAATTTTGATCTAATTGGATATTAAGGGGATATTTATATTTATTAAAAATATACATATTTATCCTACATATATGATTATTGTTATTTATTAAAAAAAATAAGCTGAAAATTTGAACCCCTTAGTTGTGTCTAGAATGGGGTATTTTGATTAGGAAAAATGTATAAACTATATTGTTTAGAATTGATTAATTGACTGAAAATTCTCATGTTATTATTTGGAAGAAAAATAAATATCAGGTTTAAATTATAAAAAAATTATTATTTTTGTGGTGATGTGGTGTTGGATTTTTCTGTAGGAGTTAAGGTGGTGGATCATATGTTTTTATAATGAATATCTTTAATAGGATAACTATACATTAATGAAGTGAGATATTAATATATATATATATAGGAAATTAAGGCTAATGTTAGAGGGGGATAAATTACTCCACAATTAATTCTCCTCATTAGAGGAAAATGAATATCTACTCCCTCTTCTCCCCTTTCCTGGAAGCCCTAGAAGATCCCTTCATTATTCATAAAATCTGGGACTGTTCTTCACATGATCAATAACAATTAGGGATTCTTGGGTTGTCATATAGAAATGAAAATTCACCGTTGAGGTAAGAAATTATATCAATTGACTTTACCTTGTTCATTGTGGATTTAGTCATTCCCCCTATGATCATATTTTCTATATTATTCTCGATATCAATTTTAAAAAGAGATTAAATAATGAGATGTTGGATATTTAATAATTAATCAGTCATGTCAAACAAGAGTATTTTATAAAACAATTATTTTTCTTAAATTGTGATATTTTTATTATCTAATAAATAATTTTTAAAAATTATAGAGAATAATTCATGTGTAATATAATTTATATAAATTATTATTCATTTTTCTATTTTTTATATAGAATTATCTAAAAAAGAATTCATTTTTTATCATGAATTATTTTATGATTACCCAGCTCACAAATTTGGGGTCGGTGTCAAATTTTTCATGAAAATTTATGTGATCAGTAATAGTTTTATTATACTATTATTATTTATGATTCAATTAATCCCCTTGGATAAATCTTCAAAATTATTTGTAGTGATTCACCTTCCTATATTTCACATTCTTCCTCAAATTTTAACACAATTCAACATTTGGTGGTCAAATCATCCATTGACCACCAATATTCAATATGATTGTTCCTTGAACATTATGGGATAGAGTTATCATGATTTTAAAAATATGATGATGGTGTATGGATAGGGTTTGTACATAGGGTAAGTGACAGCGGTAGATTCTATAGTAGGAGTTTATATAAAATATCCCAGATTATAGTGAATAGCCATAAATGGTGGTTTATATAGGTGTAAAGATAGATAATGGGGCATTGGATATAGTCAATAGTGATGAGGGATAGAAGAGTCATCCATTATGGGCTAGGATTTTATTGTGGGGTGTATCATGGATATGGTGTTTAAATTGTGTTCTAGAAAAGAAAAAGGTGAATCTGGTCAATTATACCCACTACATGTCATGTAGTCAGCAAGACAGAGACAATATATTTCGTAACCATTTTGACTTGGGTATTTATATATTTACAAATATAACACACCATATGAGCATGCTTTACATTCCATGTATAATAGATTATGTGTCTTAGGCATGTACCTAGGTATATGTTTATTCAGATGAATTTTCCCCCACACTTACTGAGACATGGAACATATTATGTACATCTGGTAAACAACACAAGAGTATTTGGTGATACGTGTCGAATAGAATCAACTGACTCACACACTATGTGAAACAAAGCCACATACCCAATATAAAAACATAACATGACTTCATGGTTATGGTATACACACCCAAATATTCTATAAAATCTACACACAATGTGCTCTAAATGGATACATTGTGTGTGTAGTATTTTCATAATTTGGATAGAATTTTCTTGTTCTCGGTTGTTTTTGATACATATATATCATATACTCATAAGTATATGTCATTAACTAAATATTTTATGGTGTTTCTCATGTTTTATTACCTAGGTGTTAGTTTTAGATGTGTGGGAAGTCCATTATGAGTATGTCTTCAATGTAGAGTCTTATGGTACAATCCTCTCAATCATAAAATTATTTTTATATTCTAGTTTGTATGTTTGGGGATCTTATATCAGTCAAGGTGCGGTCCCACACTAAAAATGTTATTTTGAGTGTGGGTTCCCTAGACCCAACTTTTATGTGTAATTTTATTTCCATTACATGTATACAACTTGATATATACATTTTTTTCACATACCATTATATTAATATTATTTCTATATATATTATATATACTGTAATTTTATTACATTAAATGTCATAATAAAAGTTTATTATAGTTCTCAGCAATAATGAGAACCTCCACATGCTATGACAGTAATCTTTAACATATGTCATGTAGTCTATATACATTATTCTAAAGAGACATATATTATAATATAATATAAGGTTTTGGTGGTTCATAATAATTGAGTTAGCTTTATATAATGTTTTCATTTAGAAATCCCAATTACATGAGATCATGAGAAGTTACTTTCCATTAGCATCACCACATGTTTTGGGTGTCATTGGTTGTTATTGTCTAAAAACATTTGTATTGGTATCTTAACATGATATTATTAATAATATTTATCATTGATCACATTCTTTGATTCATGATGAAAATCCTAATAGTTTATTTCTGAGTAAGGCACCTTATGATGGGTTCATCATTGTTGATATGGAATTGATTGAATAATCAAGAAAATATTTATCCCATACAAATAGAGGAGGATATACTATAGGACCTCTTAAAAAGGATAGTAGTACCTTCATTAAATGAATATCCATGTGGGATATACTCTGGGTTATAGGTATGTTTTATTTTTTATTTTATTTTTTATTTTTATTATGGGAGTTTTTGGGAGTTTGAGGTCAAAAAAAATAGCAAACAGGCCCTAGTGCATGTTCAGTGCTTGGTTTTTCTAATTTTTTTCTATATCGTGCAAGGGTTATGTTTTAAGGATAGTTTTTTTCACATATTGATCATATTTGTCCAAACTGTGTGAGAAATTTTGTGGCATTGATTTTGAGGAGACAATATCTCCTGCACAGTTGGAACAATATTTTTCTAATCGTACGGAAAAACCATGTGTCCTGTAAAGGTCATTAATTTTTTTTAAAAGGCCATTTTTGCCTTGATGGATTTAACTCCCATGAGCTTATTCCTCTCCCCACCATATTCTTCCCTCTACCCTTGGATTTAGAGTATCTTATCTAGGATTTTTTTGGATCTCTTACTTTCTTTGGTGTTTTCTTTAAAGGTAATCTTGATTTCCGCTAAATTTCACCTTCTCCACTTATCTTCCTTTATTCTTCCAATTTCTTGAATAATGTAAACCTTTTCTTGCATTTTATACAACATATGGGTTTTTAGTGTGGTTTTGGGATTTTTTTTATTGTTGTTTTACATTTGTAGGGACTATTATTTCTTAATTCAAGTGGTTTTCATAGATAGTGGAATGTTTTAGTTGGTTTTCGATAGGTATCACTATCTAAGGGTGTTTTTTCATGGATTTTCATTAAATATTTATTTCCATTCATTTTTTATTATTAAATTTCACCTCATTTGAGTTATTAGTGATTGTTGATCGATTATTATTATGATTTTTTATTTGGTAGGGATGGTATTTTATTTAAATGGGCACATTTTACGTTGAAGAAGTTATTATATTCAATGGAAAATATGGTTTAGTAACTTTGATTTTATGATTTTTAGTTTTTAAATAATTTTTCTATTTGGTTTTGAGTAACACATGGGAGACCTTGGGTGTGTACTTGTACATGACTTGTAAAAATATAGTCTTATATAAGGTACCAAGGGATCCATTTAGAGAAATATATATGGAGCTTCCAAAATGTGTTCATATGGACCTAGAGATCCCATGGAATTATGGTTGGTTCTGGGGAAGACCAAGAGAGTCTAAAAATTATTATACCTTTTCTAAGCTGGCTAGAAAATGTTGTCTTACACTAAGTAAAACTATACCCCTATGGTTAGAGGCCATTGTTCATGGTATGTATACTTGATTGATTTTGATATATTATGTTTATGATGATAGTTCCATAGTTTATTGGCATAATTCATGCATATTCCCTTGTTTGATAATTCAGATAGATTATAGTATTTATGCTTATGCTTATATTTCTGATTCGTTTTATTGTGTTATGCATGATTTTTTCAAGTGGATTTATTTTCTTTATTTGATAATTGTTTACTATGTTTGAAAATAAGTTTTTTTATGAAAACACAAATGGTTTTACAAAGTATTTTTTTCAAGTGAATTTTCTTTAAATGTAAAATTATTTTTGAAAAATGATTTTTCAAACTGGAATTATTGGTTTTCAAAAATATATTCCTTACATAGATTCATGGTGGTATCCAACTTATCTTGGTGACTCACACCCTTCTTATTCCTTTGGTAATATACAAACCTTGTTATACAGTGAAAAGGAAAAGGCAAGCGAAGCTGGTAGTTCGGGGGCCCTTCTTGATTATTAATATCTAGGATTGCTCTAGGGTGGTGGAGATGTGTTCAGAATAGCTCTTATAGATAGTTTTTGGGATTTTTTATCATTAGTATTCCCTGTATAATACCTTTTTAATTTTCTCCCTATTTTGAGATTAACTAATGATATCATGTGTATATGTATGTTATGACTTCTGATGTTATGATATCTTCTATTATTCATTTCATTTTTTTACTATAATTTGTATTTATATCTATTGTTCCCAATTACGGTTGTAATGGTCATCTAATTCATGTATGGGTAATACTAGTTTTATAGGGATGAAACTATTCCTAAACGATTATTTGTTAGTCCCTGGTGCTTGTCACCAGACTATGTTGATCATGAACATGCTTCATACCTTATAGAAGGACAAGCCTGCTGACATGTCATTTTGACCCATTCATGTTCATTAAAAAATGGTATCAATGATAGGTTGAAATTTGGGGGGTCATTGGTAGATAAGAGTTAGGAAAAATGAGCTCTAGAGGTGGGTGGGGAAACGTTCCTGGCCATCTCTTTGTTGTACCAAACCTAGAGTTTCAATGGATTTTTAAGAATAGTGTTAATGATTTGAACCCAATTATTTGTTTTTTGATGGTAATTTCTGTTTTTCATTATTTTTTGTGGGTTTTTGAAATAAATTGTGGGCGGTTTTCGTAAATTTTATGTTCTAAACTAAAATAGGGGTGAAAATAATAGGTGTGTAGTTAGTTATAACCATAAAAAACTATGTATCCAACTCTTCTATCTTCTAGTGTTATTTCACATGGTTGGTTCCTGATTCCTCTAATTATGTTTCCAACCCATAAAAAGTCTCAAAATGATTAAACTTTTTATTTTTTTCACCCTTTATTTGTTTGAGAGTTTTTTTTATTGATGTTACTTGTTTGAAGCTTATTATAAGGGGTTTTTTGTTTATTTTATGATTATTTAGATTTAATTTTTTTTTGATTGAGTTTGTGTCATGTGTTTGTAGAAAATTCCACCCATAAGGACCACTTATATACAATTAAAGGGGGATGTGAAGCATATTCCATAGGCAACTCCTCTGGTTGAACCTTTTTTATAAGAGTCAATAATTTTTACTATATAATCTCAAGTAAAAGAGGGTTACATAGGTCAGTCATGGAAAATGGTTCATTATTAGTATTTTACAAAGAAAAATCCACTATTCTCCCTTTGTGATAGAGGTTCCCATAATTATAAGGGATGGGTTTAAAGGATTGAGTGTATCTTCCTTTCTATAAAGTACTCTGAGACCTTAAAAGGTTAAAATCACCACTTATATATTGGAAGGACTAGGTAGTAAATGGAGGGAATCCTTGGTGAAATTAAGGTGGAATAAGGATCTCACATGGGCTACCTTAAAAAGGATTTCATTCAGTTATTTTATCCCGATACACTAAAGGTGGTAAAGACTCAAGAGTTCTTAATGTTGGATAAATGAGACTATTATGTAACGGAGTATGCTTATAAGATTCTAGATTTTCTTAATGTATGTTTTTGTTTGAGTTTCAATTTAAGACTAATATTTTTCTAAATAAATGTTTCCAAGGTGTATAAGGGGGATCTAGGGTGTTCAAATGGTTTGGGACATCAAAGTAAGGAAACCCAGGTCAAACTGTATAATGCGCACGGTTAGTGCATTTTTATATAAACTGTGTGGCCTTTATAGGAAAATCATGTAGCCTTGGATAGTGGTTTAATACATGGTTTGTCAAACCGTGAGACCTACCAAGGTAGTTGTGTGATCTCACTTCCCTTGGACAGTGGCTTATTCATGATTTGGAAAACTATGTTTGTAAACCGTGTGGCCTAGTAAATTTGGGAAAATTACAAAATTTCCACCTAGGTTTTTTATGTTCTAACTCTGGATTTTCATTCACTTTACATCCTTCACCCCTAGGGATAAACCCTAGTGACCCAAGCATCTAAGAGGTTATTCTCCTTCGATCGTAATCCATTTGGTTTATTTTTGGTTGCGGATCGAAGATCCAGGTGAGTCTAGTCCCTCTCGTTCTTCTCTTTTTGGTTTAGGGTTTTCATAACCCTTTTGTCTTTATCTGAATCTCTAAACCCCCATTTTTCAGTGAGGTCTTAGTTGAGGCTCTAAAGGGTGGTTGAATCTAGATCTAAGGATATGATTAAGAGTGTGTTGTCAATGGATTTGAGGTGGGTGGTATTCAAGTTATATCCCATAGTTTCATTGTAGATTTGTGAATGTTTGGTTTGTTCTTGCCCACCTTATGTTATTCTTTTGATGAATTTGGTGATATTTTGTACAATGGGTGTCCAAACAATTATTATAATCCCCCATAGTTCCCATGGTACACATCATGGATTACTTGACCAATTTAGGGCCACCCATGGGATGCGCTGACAATCCTGGTTCTAGAAATTGGTTAAGTAAGAACATGGTCATTGTGGGATAATTTAGGGCCCTTGTTGAGTATGTTAAAATGTTTAACAGAAGTAAAAATGGAATATTGGTAATGTTTATATTTTTTTAATTGATTACAGGGTTTTTTGAAATGGAATGTAAATGGGTTAATTTGGTTAATTAAGATTGTGACATGTGGTTTATGAATTATATTACAAATGATTAAGAGAGATGGTTCATATGAAATGGTGAATATGTTCAGTAGTAATGTTATGTGAAATGGAAATATGTTAAATGTTATTTCATAAGTGAATTCATGAATATGTGAAAATGGTATGATAAAATGGGGTTATTGAATGTGCTTAGTGAGTTAGGAATGAAAATTGGAATTGGGTTAAAAGGGTTAGGTAATGTAAATTGAAATTGGGTTATAGAATAATATTAACTACCCTGCTAATTATTATGGATTATTATTGTTTCATTTATTGGTTTTGTTTGGTTGTGATATGGTTTATGAGTGGTGAATTGATGAATAAGTGTGTGCACATGGATTGAGGTTTGGTACAAAGGACTTAGGCTCCTCCTATGGGTCAAGTTTGACTGATTCTCTAACTACACCTCCAGTGCATGGGTTAGGGAAGGGGACAAAGCTGTATTCCAATAACGATTGAATCCCACTTGAATTGTGGATTCAAGATGAGGAAATTTTGATGCAGTCATGTATTACACCTAGTGAGATAAGGACATGTCTTATTCCCTTATGCAGAATGTTAAATTCCATGAACCTTGTATAAATAATGTAAATGCCTAACCCATGGATTATATGTTGATGATTAACTAAGTAATAAAGAAGACAAAAATAATGAATTGGAACTATGATTAGTAATATTGAAGTAAATATTTTTAATTAGTGTCCCCTAAAAGGTATTTTATTTACTTGTCCTTTATTCCATTCTTGCAAGTACTATCAGTTTAGACTAGTTATTTTATAGACATCGTAAGTGGTAACCTATTGAGTTTTATTCACACCCTACTCAGGTCGTCAATGGGTACCCAAGTAGATTTCATGCTTTCTGGTCATGAAAGGGGAAATGGACATATTCTTGGGATTTTATTCGTGCTTGAGAGGAGTATGGGTGAGGTTCCAAACTTAGACTCACGGCCGTTTTGGGGATTCTACTGTTTTCTTTATTTTCGGTTTTGTTTCACTTGGAAATGTGGTGTGACAAGATATATTTAATGTTGGTTGTGGTTTGTGCCCATTTTGAACTACAAAAAAACTGGGTTTCCACAACGCCACCTTTTGATAGTGCTAAAAAAGCGCTGAAAAGGGGGTCCCCTTTATCAGTATTTTTTTATTAGGGCTGATAAAGGGAGTTCTTTATCAACGCTTTTCTTACTATCACTTTTAGAGGGTATATTTCAAAAAAAATATCATTAAAAATAATATATTAATATATTAATATATAAATATATTTATATTAATAAAAATATAATATATATTTTTTTAAATATGTTTTAGATAAGTATAAATAGACATTTACATTTAATATATAAGAAATTTAGTGAAAATGGATCAAATAAATTTTAGAAAATATTATTAATTAATAATTTTTTAATTATAATTGAATAATTATCATTTAATAATAATTTAAAGACACAAAAAAATCAAAAAACTAATAAAAGATCTAATGTAAGTTGAAAACGTAACTCAAACTTCAAACAACCATAAATTTGATTTGGGTGTTCGTTTGATATTATGACAATGAAATTTTATCGTCTTTAATAGTATAATTTATTTATAATTAAATATATAACAATATGTACATATTTTTTATATATTCACACATAAAAATTTAATTTTATAAATAAATAATTATAAATATTTACATATAAAGTATATTTCTCAATATATAAGCCCTATCTAAATAAAAAATAATATCTATTTTATTTAAAATGAAATTTAATGAATATATATATATATATACATATATAATTAATGTATATATAATTTTTATATATGTATAAATATATTTGTGTGTGTGTTTACACACATAAATATGTTTATCTACATATTCTAATATATATATATAAATAATGATTTTTTAATCTATGTAAATAAATATAAATATGTATAATCATATTTATAGATGCACACACACACGCATATATATATATATGTATGTATTTATAAACACACAGACACAGAGATAAAATTTTAAATATTTATATATATATATATATAAATGTAATAAAGTATATATAAATGTATCAATATATCATAAAATGAAAAACAAAACAAATATATTTATATTTATACACCTATGTAATGTGTGTGTGTGTGTGTGTATTGACAAAATGATATATATTATCTATATATTCTAACATATGAATATACATATTAATATATAATATATGTAAATATATATAAATATGTATAATTATACTTACAGATAGAAACATATATATAAAATATATACAAGTGTGTGTATGTTTTATGTATGTTGTATATATGTATGTATTTATTTATTTACCAACAGACACAAAAATTTATAAATGTATTTAAAACTAATTTTATTAATATATATTAATATACTAATATATATATATATAACTATATATATAAATAGATATATATATATATATATTAAAATACAAATAAATATATATATTGATATAACTAAATATACATATATATTTATATATTAATATAAATCTATGATAATATAAATCTATATTAATATAAAAATAAATAGAAGTAAATATATATAAATATATACATATGTCATTAATTGGGGAACAATGAAATATAGGGGAGTGGTAAATGGTCTAGGCATGTAGGGGATAGGTCTCGAGTTCGATTCCTAAGGGAGGAAGAGGTGAGCGGGCTGGTGCAGAGGGGTGCTGGCTCTGTTAAAGGGGGGTGGCTAGTGTTGTTAAAGTGGGTGGTGGTGGAGCATGTGCATGCAGGTGGGAGGGGCTAGCTCTATTAATTAGGTGGCTCCGATTAAAATCTTTTTTTTTATTATTTTGAATTTTATCAATGCTTTTAAAAAAGCGATGATAAAATACCCTTTTATCAGCATTTTTTTAGCACTGATAAAAGACCCCTTTTATCATCACTTTTTTTAGTGCTGATAAAAGACCCCTTTTATCACTGTTTTCTATTAACACTAATAAAGGGGGCCTTTATCAATGCTTTTTTAGCACTGATAAAATGAACCACCCCTTGTCTTCGTTGAGATTAACAGCACTTTTTTAGCATGTAAATGCCCTTTTCTAGCACGTTTAAAGGCCATATTTGTTGTAGTGTTGGGAGATGGTTATTTATGAATGTTCATTGGTTGTTCTATATTATTTCCATTATTTTATTTGTTTTCTTATATGGATTACTCTATTAAAGAGGTTATAGTCTACCCACATGACTCTTAGACCCTCGTTGCTAGTCAGCAACCTCGGGTATATGGGGAGGCACACTTGAGGTCATGTGACGACCCAACTGAGTGCACTGGTTTTGTTGATCATGGGTTGGGGATGTTATAATGATACTCAATTTACTATGTTGGTTTATTTTTATCATGATATCCTCACAAAAAAATACCCTAAAGTGAGATATTTTAAAATGGGCTTAAAGGTTGTGATCAGAATGATGTTTATCATACATCCCCATAGAATTATGTTGAGATTGTTAATATGGGCATTATTACTTGGGTAGATTTAGAAGTTAAAAAAGGTATCAGTGAAGTTTCTTCATCAGTGGGTGGGTGACATAGTTCTTCCACTATCCAAAACAGGAAGTGCGATGAACCTCATTGGCATGGTGGAAAAGGTCCTCAACAATCATCAGGTTTGGAGAAAGTTGATTCTTCTTGGAATAATTTTGAGAGTTGATATTAGTGTGGGAAGTATTTCCATACTAGACCTAATTTCTCATAGGATTTATGGACATTACACCAGTGTGGGAATTTGGATCTCTTCAAATCTTATTCAAGGATTCCCTTCAAGGTAGTGGTGTTAGGTCATAATTTTATAAAGAGTATGAATTATTTTCAAATGATTCTAAGGGCATGGAATAATCCCCTCAATCTAATAGGTAATATTATAAAAATAATAAGGACTAGGGTGGGTATAATCCAGTACATATTTTCATATAAGATATAACAACTAATGACTCTAGGTCTAGGTCAACCACTATGAGAGGTACTATGTTTATTGCTTCTTCTTTGGATTTAGCCTTGTTTTATATGGATGATTCACATTCTTTTATATTAGTAAAGTTTCTTGATTCTTTGGGTATGTGAGAATATTTTATACCATTAATTATGGATCATGTTACCCCATTGTGAAATAGGAATGGGTATGGTTTTATGTTTTTAGAGTGTCGTCTTATTGTTTCTGGCATGACTATCTTGTAATGTTGGATGTTTAAATTATATATCTCATCATTGGTATGGATTGGGTTTCTAGTATCAAATATTAGATTAAATATTATCAACTTAGTGTTAAGTTTCTATCTTTCTATGGGAGAACTCATGTATTCTAGGGATAGTGGGATCCAAGGTTCGATAGGGAAGGACTGGTTGCTCTAGATGTGGGATCAAACTTCTTTCAGTTTTATTGATTTTTCTTTGAGTCTATAGAGTATTCTTCAGCTAGTCTTCTTAAAGTGGTTTTGGATTGGAATCCCAAGGTTTTCTTAGATGATTTTTCTATGTTTCCACCCCAGTGAGATGTCAAGTTTATTATTCATATTACCCTCGGGATGGGTCCAATTTATCTTCCATTATACTGGATACCTCCTACTGAGTAGGTAGAGTTAAAAGTTAAATTAGAGTATCTTTAAAATAAATGGTCTATTCATCCCATAATTCTAACGTGGTTGTCTCAATTCTATTTATAGAAAAGTAAAATGGGAGTCTCTGATATTGTATAGATTATCATAACTTTAACCACACGATTGTTAAGAACAAATAGTCATTACCTTGAGTTGATGATATTTTTTATCAGATCAAGGGAGCTAAATGATTTTCAAATATTGACCTGAAGTTAAGGTTCCATCATTTTAGGGTTTATGAAGATGATTTTTATATATCCACCTTCATGAGACAATATATGCACTTTTAGTATCTATTTATGTCATTTGGACTCACCAATTCTCATGTGGTATTTATAGAATTGTTGAAAAGTTTTCTTCAACCACTTCTTGGACTCTTTAATAGCCTAGTATGTTGATGAAATCTTGGTGTATTCCAATACATAGGAGAACCGTGGAGACCAATTGAATATTATTTTAGGAATCTTGAGGTAGAATTATCTATATTACATGTTGTCTAAGTTTTATTTCTAGATTTATGAGGTGGATTTTATCGACCATGTAATTTTTCAAAAGGGGTTTTTGTGGACCCCGATAAGATCCAAGTAGTTATGTCTTTAATGTAGACTAATAATGTGTTTGAGATAAAAAAATATTTAGTAATTTCCAAGTATTTTAGGAAAATTCACCAGTAAATCCCTAGACTGGCTTCACCCATGACAACATTGACTTGGAAAGGGGTAAATTTTGAGAGGAGTAAGAAGTACCAACATTATTTTGAGGAGTTGTAGGATCATTTGACTTATTCTTTGGTATTTATTATTCCTAGTAATGGAAAGGTTATTTAGTTTATTATGATGCCTCATGTGCAGGTTTAGGGCGTGTGATGTAGTAAGAGTATGATGTAGTGGATTATAGCTCTTGACAGCTATGACCAATGAGATATATTACCCCACCCATGACTTGGAGTTGGAATTCATGATGCATTAATTGAAACATGGTGTCATTACCTCTTTAGGGAGAAATTTATAGTTTACTTGAATCATAAGATCTTGATGTATATCTTTACCCAGAGTAAATTGAACCTAAAATAAGGATGTTGGTTGGAGTATCATTAGAACTTTAATTTTGATATTTCTTATACACCTAGAAAGGGGGATTTAGTTGTTGATCCCTTGAGTAGAATTTACCAATTCAAGTAGTCATAGAATCATTCAATGAGTTTAGTTTCAAGATTTTGTTTGATGATCTGACTCTGGAGGTGCGGGATGATGGAAATTAGGTTTTCTTGACCAGTGTTCAGGTCATTCCCTATCTTATTGATCAGGTTAGGTGTAAGTAGGTATCTGAACATTACTACCAAAATATTAGTGAAGCTTTAAATTGTGGGAAGACCATGGGTTATTATTCTTAGTCTCCTAAGGGAAGCCTTTTCATTAGGAGGTGGTGGGTCATTCCCTTAACCTTAAGGAATGATGTAATGCAAGAGGGGAATCACTATAGTGGGTCTATTCACCATGGGGATACCAAAATGTTTTATACTATGAGGATTTGTTTGTGGTGGAAGAGATGAAATTATTCTTTATTGATTTTTAATCCTGATTTTTAACCTATATACATATCAAAGTGAATAATTAGTGGTTAGTGGGATTTCTTAAACATCTTCTAATTCTAATGTGGAAGTGGAACAAGATCTCTAAGGACATTTTTATTTACTTACCTTGTATTCCAAGTGGGAAATCTATTATTAGTGTGATTATAGATAAATTGACTATGTTATCCCATTTTCTTCAAATTATAAAGTCAAAAAAGGTAAGGAACTTCGGAACTTGTATACATTGAAGATAGGTAATATTCATGGGATTCCTTCACTGGTAGTTTCTATATGGGATGAAAGTTTTACTTATTGGTTTTATAAGGGTCTCTATGAGGACATGGTAACCCAATGAAAGTTAATAAAACCTTTTTAGACATAAAATGGTTTTCAGATTGAGTGGGTCATCATGATTCTTTAGTATATTTTTTTGTTCATGTGTTCTTGAATTAAAAGGATGGTGGAAAAGGTCTCTATTGTTGTTAAAATTTTAATACAACAACTGTTACCAATCCACGATAAGGATGGAACATTTTGAGGTAATGTATAAGAGATATAGTCAATCCCCATCATGTTTTATTGACCTAGGTGAGAACTCTTTATTGGGACTAAGACTTATCCATGTGATGATAGAGAATTTGTAATTAATCAAAAAGAGATTAGTGATAGCTCATAGTTTCTAGAAAAAATATACAGATCATCATCATTGCCTTATTTAGTTTTAAGTGGGTGATCGGGTAATCCTCTAGATATCAATTCAACCAGGAAATAATATATAGTGAAATAAAGGGCTGTTGGTTCTATATTATTTAGATTTGTTTCAAGTTTTATAGAATATTGTGAATTTAGCCTATCAGTTTGAATTTATGTCATGGATGATCTCAATCTAGGATTTCTTCCATGTATCCTAGTTGAAGAAGTGTCATCCATACCCATCACATGTGATAGGGTGGGATGATTTGGAGTTAAATCATGATAGCATTTTTGTGAAGTATCACATTCTCTTTTTGTATTATCATAATAAGGTGATCTATGGTAGTTAACCCTTGTTAGTATGTGTACTTTGGAAGCATGGTGATGGAAGCCATGAGACTTAGGAGAAGTATGTTTTAGTGAATTATTAACAGCCTTACTTTTTTTCTTCTAATGATCCTTAAGGAATTTATAGGGGCATAAAGTGGCATGCTAGGGAGAATTTTCACACATGTTGGGTCACTAGTATACTTTATTTTGAGTTTAATTTGTTTATTTATTTATTATGGTAGATTCCAAGATTTTGAGGTTAAAAATCATATTTTTTTAGGAAACACGCACTAGAACATGTTCAATGTATGGTTTTTCAAACTATATGAAGGTGATGTTTTAGAGATAATGGGATTTTTAACATCTTGAGAATGGTTTGTTGAACCTTGAAAACTTCTATATGGTTGGATCATGTTTTTACTAATCTTGTAGCCAAACCGTGTGATCTATCTCGGTCATTAAAAAATTGATAAAAGTATTTTTTATATTAAAGGATTTAACTCCCCTTAGCCTCATTTTTCTCCACCATCACAAACAACCCTATCTGATTTTAATTAGAGAATCCACTCATTTATTTTTAGAGATTGATTTCTTTTCTATTTTATTTCATGTTATTCTTGATTTCCTCTTGATTTTTTATTTCCTTACCCCTTATCTTCCCTTTTTCTTACATTTTCCTTGATAATGAAAATCCTATATTGGGTTTTGGATGAATCTAGGCGTGTTAATGGGGTTTTGGGACTGTTTATTTTTTGTTTAGGTGTGTGAGGACCTATCTAACATGAATTAAGTGGTTATTTTCGAATAAGACAGGTTATGGTTTGGTTTTTGGTAGGTGCCTCTATCTAAGGGTGTTTTTTCATGGATTAATATTAAATCTTTATTTCCATGGATTTTTTTTACACTAAAAAATATTTCATTTTTTTAATATAAACTTATTGAAAGATAATATATTTTTTGGTCTAAATAGGAAATTCCAATACATATTAAGTTTTATCAGTTTTAAGTTTTCCTGCCAATACTTGTTTTCACCCAAAAATTAATATATTGATATAGATGATTCAAAAAAAATATTTTATAAAAATTTAAATATATTTATTTTAGAAAATAATACACATATTTTTTACCAATACATTAATATATTATTATTAATTATTATTACCAAAAAAAATCTTTCTCCATCAATAAAAATTGTTTCAACATCCCATGAAATAAAAACAAATATTTTATCAACAACCTATTATAAGAAACCAAATTTTTATACAATTTATTATTTTTATTATAAAAATTCAACATCCATTTATTGTGGTTATATTAAAAATATATCATAAATTGATTTCAATTTTCAATTTTATCCCAATATCAATAGTGTGTATATTTTTAAATATTGTTCAAATAATAAGAATTTAAATATAATTTATAACAAATAATTTAAATCCTTTTAATATTTGATATATTTATATATGTACTTGATACCCTCTCTATACATGATAATTTAATTTTTAGTATTTAAATTTAGTAAACATAATTCAATATAATCAAATTAAATTCAAAATATAATTATTTGAATTTAATAAAAAATGATCAATTAAATACTATTATTTTTTAATAAATTTTATTCACAAATTTAAATTCTATATTATTTTATAAAACAAAATTAGAAAATTTTATAGTATTCATACAAGTTCTTATTATATTTTTTATTTAAAATATTAAATGATATTTATTATTTGGTATTTTATTTATTTGATTTAAATTTTCAAAAGTGTTTCGTTTATATTCAACCATGAGACCCCCATGCATACATGGCCTCAATTAGTCCACTACATGATCAATATGTCTAGAATTCACATCTCTACCATCAATCCCATTTTTCACCCACAAAATCTCCCTACGCTCCAAAATTTTCACAAAGAATGTTTCTATGACACAAAATCCAATATATTTTGGTTCCCTACAAGGTACCATGGAAAACCTAAATTCTATACATGTTGTTACTCTCTTGTAACTCCCTGTTAGATTATTCTTCTATTGATTAGATTTTTTTCCCTTTGGTTTATGTTATTTCTTCTTTATTATTTTAACAGATATTTCATTACTAAATCACTCTCTTTCTCTATTTTCTACTATATGAGAAGTAATTTTTATTTGATCTATCAATTTATTTCATTTCCATAAAAAATTATGTAACAAATGAAAAATTAATATTCAATTTTAGTTTGTTTCCATTTATAATATAATGCTTATATTTTTATTTTCCAAGTGAATTATTTTTATAATCTTATTAAATTATAAATATATTTTGTAATAACTATTTTATTTACTTTAATTGGATCAAAATTGAATATTGAAAAGAAAAATTTATAATGAATATATTTAATTATAATATTTGGTTTAAATTAAGAAGAACATCTCAAGATTATTTAACATTAATTGATTTATTACAAGATATTTCCATTACCACCTTAGAAAGGGAAAACATGATTTCCTACCCATGTTAATGATTTGAGAATCAACATTTTTTCATCAATATATTGTTAAATCCCATCTCATTATAAAATAAATGGATACATATTATCAAAAATGTATTTTTTGTATTTTTATGGGTTGTTGAGAGTCAATGATAATTGTGAATTTTATAGTGATGAACTTGATAATTCTTTAGAAGATGATATGATTGACATGTCGAGGGGATGCATTCAAATTTAAGTAACTATAGAACATAAGATCATGTATTTATGATTAAGTACAATAATTTTTTAAAATTTATTGATGATGTTGGGAAAAAAATATACTCTAGATGAGAATAATTTTTTAACCAATATTTTATTATTGAAATGTATCATCTGAAATGTTTATATGATATCAATGACATGGAAATTGATGAACTTATAAAACTGCTTAAGATATCTCTTCCCAATGATAAAACATTACCTAACTCATTGATGAAGGTAAAAGAGATTATCAAGAAACAAGGGAATGGTTATAATAAAATTGTTTCATGCAACAATGATTGTTTACTTATTCATGAAGAAAAAAAATTCCTTAATAATTTCCCAAATTATAATTGTTTGATGTGGAAAAATAAAAATAATGGGATCATTATAAAATTAAACAATGGTAAAAAATGTACAATTACAAATTTTTCATCACTTCCCATTAAAACCTTGGCTTAAAAGGTTATTTAGGTAATATAAAACTTCCACTTTTGTGACAAGTCCCAAGAATGATATAATTAAATATATTGATTTAAGGAACCTGATATATTCATATGCTTAGAAATATTTGAATAATTATTATCCTGAGTTTGTAAGAGATCCAAGAAATGATAGTTTAATCCAAGAATGTGACGGTTTTAATACATTTTAGATGATGTATAGTCAATTTATCATATGTCCTGTTATATTGATGATTTATAATGTTCCTCCATGGTTATGTATAAATCATTAATATTTTATTATTTTTCTACTAATATCAAATCTTAAGTTTCTTAGAAATTATATTAATGTATTTTTAGAACCTTAAATTAAATAATTGAATGTGTTATTGTTGTTTTTCATAGAGAGATTTGATGAATAAAAAATTATTCATTTTTATTTAATAGATAATTAATGTGTAAAATTAATGACTCTCTCATATATAGTAATATAACAGGTTAGAAGACTAAGGGTAAAAATGCATGACCATGTTTTAGTGTTGAAACATGTTCATTTTATTTGGGAAAAAGTAAAAAATTGTGGTGTTCTAGTGAGTGTAACAACAAATATGGGGAATTTATCATATTATGGTTTATTGATAGAAATTATTGATTTGAGTTATCCAATTGGAAGAAGTGTTATTTTATCATAGTGAGATTTGGTACATCCAATTGATGGTGTAAAAGAAGATAATTTTGTATTCACACTTCTCAACCATAAAAGGATTACTAAAATGGATAATCCTTTTATACATGCATCTCAAGCCTTAAAATTAATTTATATAACTAAATCTAAAGTGAAAAAATAGGAATTTTTCTGGAAAAACAAAACTAAGATAATTTCTTGAAATGGAGGAAAATATCATACCTAAAGTGTGCTGAGTTACAAACCAACATGTCAACTAATGTTGATGTATTCATTCACCATTATCCATCTGTTTACTTCCATCCATAGATGTACTCATGTTCAAGTTATTGATTAATGGAATATGTATTGATTATTCAAAATTCCATATTATTATGCCTCATCTACTCATGATATAATTTTTTATACATTTTCACTTACTAAGCATTTTATCTCACCATTGTTTGTTTTTATTTCTATAGGATATGAAAAAGGGATCTTTTAATGAATTTAATTGATAAAACAAAGTTTTTCATCATATGTTTTTATCTTATAATATAATATGGAACTAAAGTATATATCTAGTTTTCCAAGAATACTAAACCTTTAAATTATTTATGGTTTGATACCTTATATATTTTACCAATATAGTTAATTATACACCAGATCTAGTTTAATAGAGTTGTAGCTACTACATGGAAGGAAAAGATATTGTTGTATCTGTCAGCTGTTATTTATGGTGTCTTAAAGTTGTTGTTAATGGTATCACCCCTCATTGTAAAGGTAATGATATGATATAAATAGATAAGAGGAATATTTAAAATGATATAAGTGAAGAAATGTTATATTATCTTCTCTTTACAAGAGTTAATTTTTGAATGTAAAAGGAATCACCATGACTAAAGGTATTTGGGATAAGATGGAAAATATTTATGAATAGAAAAAAAATTAAAGAAATAAAATTTACAATTATATAGACTGAAGCATGAAGATAAAAAATGAGTAATGATGAATATATCGATAAATTATTCAAAAGAGTAAATGACATTGTAAGCACTATTATGAACTTTTTTGAAAATTAGAGAATTGAACATTGGTTCGGAAGATATTGAAAATTCTACTTGATAAATTTGATATAAAGGTTTTAACATTGGAAGATAAAGAACCATGTTTTATCCCTCTGGAATAATTACATAGTATTCTCATATATTATGATATGGGGATGGATAATACTACCAAAAATAAGGAAAATACTAAAAAAAATCTTTCAAATATTTTAAGAAGAATACAGGTAATAAAAAAAGAAAGGATAATGGAAATGAAGCTTCTAACATGGAATAAAAGGTTAATGAGAATTTTGATGCTCTTATTTAACTTTTCTATAGAAAAGTGTAAAAGAGAATAGTAAATCGCAAGGGGGTATTCCTTTAAAGTTATTTTAAGTGTGTAGTTATTAGAAAGTTTGTACACTATGCAGGTACTATAGCAGAACTGTACATTGTACAGGCACTATAGCAGAACTGTACACTGTGCGGGTACTGTAGCAGGCACTGTAGCAGTTATTATAGCAGCTACTGTTTGGTACTATAGCAGCTAGAACTATTCACCTTGGGCCTCCGGTTTGGGATTGGAGTCCTTAAGGCTTTCGGGCCACCCATACCTTCAGGTCAGTAGGGATTTCAGGCCACCTTTAAGGCCTTCGGGCCACCTCAAGGCCTTCAGTCCACATGTAGTTTCCCCAAACACACTACAAAAAAAAAAGAGAATCCCTAGAAGAGGATTAATAGACGTTGCACTCACTAGGGTAGAGCCAAATGGATTAATCAGAATGAGAGGGTATTGTAAAGACCCGCAAATTTCAAGGAAATTTTTTTTTTTTCTTAATTTTCTTTGGAATTTTACAAGAACGCAGCTTCAGACGGCACCTGATTCCGAGGCCCGGTGTGCCCGGAATCAATTTCCGAAGTTTGGCTCGGGTACGTTCAGTGAACGGACGAGCGGGTTTTTCTATCTTTTGAACCGGTGCCCGGAATCGAATTCTGAGGGCACCGATGAAATCGCAGCGCCGGTATTTGCTTAGAAACGCCTCTTCCGGAGTTGCGTTTGCTCAGACGTGGTTTTTAAATTTTACGGCTTTAAGTCAGAAATAAAATAAAGTTTGTGCGACAACTTTATTTTATTTCACTTAAGCTGCTTGGAAGCCACTTGAAGTCACTTAAAGACGGCTTGAACTGAGTTGAACTGGATAGGATGCTATCCAGAAATATCCTACCCCTTGGTAGGATATTTGTGCGGTGGGACCCGCACGAGCCCCGCCGTTTCTTTCGCTAAGTAACGCACCCGCGAAAACCCGTCAAAGTAACTGAAAAGTCAACCGACGCGTTTTCTTTAATTCTTAACAGACCATTTAATTGGGCGGTTTATTTCGTGAATTAAATGGACTGTTTCTTCGTGAATTAAATGGGTCGTTTCTTTCGTTGAATTAATTCAACGAATTGATGGATCGTTTCTTAACCGGTTTCGTGTTGGCATGTTTATAAAATAAGACCAACATAAAAATCCTTGGAAAGGATTTGAGAGAATCTTCGTTCCTCCACCCTCTCCGCGAAGAACGCGAAGAACGCGAAGAACGCGAAGAACGCGAAGAACGCGAAGAACGCGAAGAACGCCGGCGACCGGAATTCGACGACGCACACCAAGATCTGCGACGTCGACGAGATCTACCCGCGACGTTCTTCGGCGACGCCTCTTCTTCCGCGGCCGACCCTCGTTCGGCAACAAAGGTGAGAATCAGATCTTTTCTTCTCCCTTTTTAATTTCAATATCAACGGATTTAAACTAATTAAATCCGTTGATCTTGATCCGGAGATTGGCGACGCGACGAGCGATTCCGCGACGACGCGGCGATCTCCATCTTCCGCGACGAGCAATTCCGACGACGACGATAAAGTAAGGGTTGATTGGAATATTTTCCTTCCCGTGATTTATTTCTTTTAAAGTAAAGAAGCATGACCTTCGAACAATTTTAACATTTAAAATTGTTGTTGATTGTTTTATTGTTCCTCCCGTGGATTATGACTAACGCGGAGGGTGCGGGTCTAACGAACAAGACCCGGCAACCCTCCGCCGATCTATTTTGGTTGTGCGGATTTGGCGGACGTCGACAAACCGTGCGGCAAGGGCAATTTGTTGGCTCCGCAGTGAAGATCGTCCCCCGGGAGGAGCATCGGCGCAGACGGGAAAGAAATCGGGCCACCGGAGCATCTCCGGCGGCCCGCGGAAGGAGGCGGCGGCGCGGGTCGCCGGCGCGGCGGCGCCGGCGACCGGAGGCGGCGGCGCCAGGCGCGCCGCCGTGGAAACCTTCCGCCGCGGCTGAAGCCGCGGCGGCGGCGGCAGCCGGTTCCGCGGCCGCGCGGAACCGGGACGGACGCGGCGGCCCGGCCGCGTCCGCGTGACAGGCGGCCCCCCGCGGGGCCGCGGTTTCTCTCAAGCCGCGGGTTCAACCCCGCGGCGGCGGCTCTTCGGCCGCGCGGCCGAAGACCGAGCCGGCCGGTCCGGTCGGCCGGGCCGCGCCCAGGCCGGACCGGACCCGGCCGAGCCGGTTCGGGCCGGGTCGGGCCGACCCGGTTCGGGCCGACCCGGTTCGGCCGACCCCAGGGGGGGGGTTCGGGCCGGGTCGCCCCGGGCCCAGTACCCCCGTTTCGGGCCCTCTACGGTCTTTCGCCCATATCTTGGGCCTGGGACCTCCGATTGACGAACCGTCAGCGGCTACGCGATCCTTGGATCGAGACGGTCGTTTCGGTATATTATACTCAAGGTTTCGGAAGACTTTGGGTTCGGCCGGGTTGGTTCGTACACGAAGCCAACCGGGCCCTCGGAGCGGAAACGCTCATAACTTGAGCTACGGACGTCCGAACGACGTACCGTCAGCTGTGGTAGTTTCCTCTAAGTGAGACGGAACTTTTGGCATACTCCGCCCGAGGATCGGATACAGGCGGAGTACGGTCGGGTTGGTTTTGCCCTAAAAACCAACCGGGCCCCTGGGACGAAAATGCCAATAACTCTCAGACCGGGCGTCCGATTGACGCGCCGTCTGTCGCGTTGAGATCCTGTTGTCGATACGGAACTTTTGGATACATCAACTTCGGACTACGTGTCAGTTGATGTATCAGCCCCTCGGCTCGTGGAGCGGACCCTCCTAAACGAGCTCGCTACGTGCGGGAACCCTAGCGCTGGCTGTGACCTCGACGACAGAGCAGAGATCCTCCGTGGACTGCGACGACGGCAGAGCAGAGATCCTCCGTGGACTGCGACGACGGCAGAGCAGAGATCCTCCGTGGACTGCGACGATGGCAGAGCAGAGATCCTTCGTGGACTGCGGCGACGACTGTGCAGAGATCCTCAGTGGACTGCGTCGACTACTGCACTCAGCGATCCCATGTGGATCAGTGCTTCAGGTTCTGTGTGAGCCCGATCCTCCGTGGGTCCTTACTACCGGTTCTGTGTGAGCCACTGCCTACAGGTTCTGTGTGAGCCCGATCCTACGTGGGTCTTTTTGCGGGGGTTAGTACCTATCGATCCTTCGTGGGTCCGACGACTGAGACGGATCAGTGATCGTCTTTGACGTCATCTGAAAAAGTATACCTGGTTGAGCTGAATCTTATGTTACTCTCCTTTGTGGATTGTGTTGAACCATCCTTTGTGGATTTACTGTTTACTCTCCTTTGTGGATTTGGGTCTTGCTTTCCTTTGTGGATTGAGTTGTTCTTGAGCTCGTGAGCAGAGCTAGAATTGGGGACTTAGGTATATGTATGGGCATATACCTAAGTCGAGTCAGATGTTACTTCGTGATTGCATCTTTCTTTTGTGCTATATCCTTTGTGGATTTCGAGAGACCTTCGGGGGTCTCGGGGTCCTTACTGAGTAGTTGTACTCACCCCTGCACGGGCTATGCCCGCACCTTGTTGTGTTGGTTGCAGACGACGGACAGCGCTGATCACGGTTGGGGCGTGGAGCAGGATGGTACCTGGAGGTGGACCACTGGGCGGGACGTGCTCGGAGCGGACGTGGGACCCGAGGAGCCTGGAGGCTATCTGTACCCACCCTTCAGGTGGGATTGCCAGTGGACGACACGAGGCCGCCGTCTTTTCTTCAGTTGCTGTTCTTTTTCTTTTCAGTTGTACTTTACAGTTGGGCTTGTATTTCCGGCCCCTTTACTTTTCTGCACTTTACTTTCCGCTTGCTGACTCTGTGTGGTTGTTACTTATAAAGGCAATGCCTTCCCTGTTTACTGGGATTTTACGCCTTGGTGCTAGTCGCCAGCCCCTGGCCTATGGAAGGCGGGCTTGGGGTAGTCACGGCACGGGCCCCGAGGACGGGTCGTGACAAATTGGTATCAGAGGCGGTCGGTTCTACCGCAGACTCTGATCGTCCTTTCTTTCTATGTGAAGCAATAGTGTTTAGTGTATTGAGTGTGGTTATCAGTTCAGGGAGCCCAGTGTTGGTGCGGCGGCCGACGTATCCGTACACCAGGACCCTGACTCCTGATTTCCGACTTAATGCATGAAGACATTGATTGCGTGTGTGTTTCAAGTTTTCTTTGTGATTACTTATGTCAGCTCACCGGGTATACTGATCTGCTTTATGAAAGTCTCAAGTTTTCCTTGTGATTACTTGTGCCAGCTCACCAGGTATACTGTTCTGACTGTGGTGCTCTTGTTCTCCTTTTCAGGATGGCCCCGCGACGACTGCCAGCTAGGGTTCCGAGTGTAGGGCGCGACGGCAGCCCACCGAGCGACGAGGCCTCGGTGCAGGGCCCTTTGCCAGCAGTGGCACCGGCGGTAGCCTTACCCGCCGAGCCACCGATGCTTCCAGTACCAGACGCCGACGATGCACGTCGCCTCAGGGCACTGCACGAGTTTCAGAGCCAGCGACCGCCCAGGTTTCGCGGTGAGGCGGACCCCCAGGCCGCCGAGGACTGGCTAGAGGCGGTGGTACGGATCTTCAGGCTAGTGAGGACACCAGCGGATCTCATGGTGATCCTCGCAGCAAGCCTCCTGCAGGCGGCGGCAGGACGATGGTGGAGCCTGATGCTCCAGGTTCACGATGAGGCATCCCTGCTCTGGACGGACTTCGAGAGCCTCTTCCGCTCTGAGTTCGTCCCGGCCACCCTCCGAGCGGTGCGCATCCAGGAGCTTCTCCAGCTGCGCCAGGGCAGCATGACGGTCGCTCAGTATGCGGCGAGGTTCACGGACCTATCTCGCTACTCGACCGACATGGTACGGGACCCCTTCTTCCGGGCCCGGACCTTCGAGCAGGGCTTGCGACAGGAGATTCGTGCGTCGCTGATCTCCCTCAGCATTCCGACCCAGGCAGGAGTGCTGGAGCGAGCCCTCCTGATCGAGAGCTTCCTGGCAGAGCCTTCTTCAGCGGCGAGACCTAGCGCAGGGCGGCAGGTAGCTGAGTCTTCGGCAGCAGGTAGCCGACGGATGACTCACGGGTCCAGGCAGACCAGACCCCCACGCAGACGGCCTCAGGACACCGGCTCAGCAGTACGAGGCACACAGCGGAGTGCCAGCCTTTCGAGAGGCAGGCTGTGCTACTCTTGCGGCGGGCAGGGTCACATGGCTCGTGACTGCCCGACTCGCCGATCAGAGGAGCAGCAGACGGTGGAGGGGCCACCCAGGCAGAGGCAGAGGGTCGACCGTGGCGGTCCGCAGGGAGGAGGCGGACGAGGCCGAGGAGCTGGCCGAGCAGCGGGTGGTGGGCGACGCTTTCAGGCTCTACCCCCACCACCACCAGGAGGGCCACCTCGACCACAGGGAGCCGGCGGGCAGGGACAGGCCCAGCTCCAGGCAGTGGAGGCCTACGACCCCGACATGCCAGAGATGATTCGAGGTACGATCTGTGTCTATTCCACCCTTGCTGCAGTACTTATAGACACAGGAGCGAGTCACTCTTTCATAGCCTCTGCCCTTGTTCGGAGCTCGGAGATTCCGACTGAGCCGTTGGCTCGATCCTTACGGCTAGAGACTCCTACGGGAGCAGACTCGACGATTACGCACTGGTGCCGGCAGTGTGAGCTTACTCTAGGAGGCGAGAGCTTCGGCTGGGATCTCCTTGTAGCGGCGTCGAGGCCTTACGACGTCATCTTGGGCATGGATTGGCTATCCACGGTTCATGCCCAGATCGACTGTTTTAGGCGCAAGGTACGATGTGTTCGTACCGACGGGAGCAGGTTTACCTTCACCGGCGAGAAGGGAACCTTTGCAGCACAGGATGGACTTCCGCGGAGGAGAGTGCAGCCCATCTCACATCAGTTGGCTAGCCTCATCCTAGGAGCAGTGGACGTGCGGAGTCCGGCTTTTCCTGCAGTGGTGGACCAGTACGTGGACGTCTTTCCCGACGACGTTCCAGGGCTACCTCCTCGTAGAGAGGTAGACTTTTACATCGACTTGTACCCCGGGACAGCCCCGATATCTACTCCAGCATATCGGATGGCCCCCGCCGAGCTTCGAGAGCTGCGGGTACAGTTGGAGGACTTGCAGAGCAAGGGGTTTATCCGACCCAGTGTTTCACCCTGGGCTTCCCCGATTTTGTTCGCCAAAAAGGCGGACGGGAACTTGCGACTTTGTGTCGACTATCGTCGCCTGAACCAGGTGACAGTGAGGAACAAGTATCCGCTGCCACGGATTGATGACCTCTTCGATCAGCTCAAGGGAGCGCGGTGGTTCTCGAAGATAGACCTCCGGTCAGGCCATCATCAGCTCAGAGTTCGAGACGAGGACGTGCAGAAGACGGCCTTCAGGTGTCGGTATGGCCATTATGAGTTCTTGGTTATGCCGTTCGGCGTAACCAATGCTCCAGCGGTGTTCATGAGCCTCATGAACAGGATCTTCCAGCCATACCTCGACCGATTTGTCGTTGTCTTCATTGACGACATTTTGGTATACTCGACGACTGAGGAGGAGCATGCCTACCACCTGCGAGTTGTGCTAGACACACTCCGAGAGCACCAGCTTTATGGCAAGCTCTCAAAATGCCAGTTCTGGTTACGTGAGGTCCATTTCTTGGGGCACGTCATTTCTGAGGCGGGAGTTGCAGTGGATCCCGCGAAGATCGAGGCAGTGCTAGCTTGGGAGCCACCCAAGAGCGTGACAGAGGTGCGGAGCTTCTTGGGCCTAGCGGGATACTATCGGAGATTCGTGCCAGACTTCTCCAGAGTTGCAGCACCACTCTCAGCCTTGACGAAGAAGGGGAAACCCTTCGTGTGGTCAGACAGATGTCAGCAGAGCTTCCAGGAGCTGAGACAGAGATTGACCAGCGCACCTATCTTGAGGTTGCCTGAGGAGGGAGTTGGGTACGTAGTTTACTGCGACGCATCAGGGACTGGACTCGGGTGCGTCCTGATGCAGGAGCGGGCCGTGATCGCCTACGGATCACGTCAGTTGAGGCCGCATGAGCAGAACTACGCCACTCATGACCTGGAGTTAGCAGCAGTGGTCTTCGCTCTGAAGACTTGGCGGCACTATCTGATGGGCGAGCGCTTCACAGTCTTTTCTGACCACCAGAGTCTTAGGTATATCTTCTCTCAGAAGGACCTGAACCTGAGACAGCGGAGATGGCTTGAGTTCCTCCAGGACTATGACTTTGAGATAGTCTATACTCCTGGGAAGGGGAACGTGGTAGCCGATGCCCTCAGCAGGAGGACGGGCATTCAGCTGCTTGAGGAGGCGACGGAGCAGCTAGCCTCCTTGCAGCTATCCTTCGTGGATAGAGACGGAACAGCCTTTCTTCAGTCTCTCACAGTCTCTCCTCCACTTCTACAGCGGGTCAGAGAGGCTCAGCGTGGGGACGCTGACTGTGAGACCCGGCGTGCACTGATATCCTCAGGTCAGGCGCCTGATGGTTTCTCCCTTGGAGCAGAGCACGACATCCTTTTCAGAGGACGTACCTTCGTACCAGTCGCTTTACGAGAGGAGGTGCTGAGAGAGTTTCACACTTCTCCCTTGGCGGTACATCCCGGAGTGGCGAAGATGTACCAGGATCTCAGGCGACAGCACTGGTGGCCGGGTATGAAGAAAGCTGTGGCAGAGTTCGTTTCACGATGCCTCACCTGCCAGCAGGTGAAGGCAGAGCACCAGGTACCAGCAGGTTTGGTACAGCCCTTGGAGGTCCCGGAGTGGAAGTGGGACGGCATATCTATGGACTTCGTGACTGGACTTCCACGCACTTCCAGAGGTCACGACTCCATTTGGGTGATTGTCGACCGACTCACCAAGTCGGCACACTTCTTACCCATCAGAGAGCAGGGCTCAGTAGAGAGCTTGGGACGTCTTTACGTCCAGGAGATCGTACGGCTTCACGGTGTGCCATCGTTTATCGTCTCCGATCGAGATGCTCGTTTCACTTCCAGGCTTTGGAAGGGGTTGCAGGGGGCGTTCGGGACGCGGCTCCATCTGAGCACAGCCTTCCACCCTCAGACGGATGGACAGACGGAGAGGACCATACAGACACTCGAGGACATGCTCCGTGCATGTGTTCTCGACTTTGGTCGCAGCTGGGAGGACCACCTACCCTTGGTGGAGTTTGCGTACAACAACAGCTACCACTCCACCATCGGGATGGCACCATACGAGGCGTTGTACGGCAGACCCTGCAGATCACCGTTGTGCTGGACAGACCCTGGGGAGTCAGCACTCGTGGGACCAGAGATGGTCCGAGCCACGACAGAGAAGGTCCAAATCATCCAGGAGAGGATGAGGACAGCTCAGAGCCGGCAGAAGTCATATGCTGACAGGAGGCGGAGGCCACTAGAGTTCGAGGATGGCGACCACGTCTTTTTGCGTGTCTCACCTCGACGTGGTTTACGGAGATTTGGCCGAGGCGGCAAGCTGTCTCCCCGCTTCATCGGGCCTTTCCAGGTCCTCAGCAGGATAGGAGAGGTGGCTTATCGCCTGGCTCTACCACCTCAGTTGCACCGGGTGCACGACGTCTTCCACGTGTCTCAGCTGAGGAGATACGTGCACGACCCGACGCACATCATCGACTTTGGGGAGCTGGACGTGGACGATGGGGCGACTTTTGCGGAGGTTCCAGTGGAGATCGAGGATCGACAGGAGCGGGTCCTACGTGGGCGGTCGATTCCTCTTGTGCGCGTCAGATGGCAGCACGGGAACCTCCAGGAGAGCACTTGGGAGCGGGAGGCTCAGATGCGTGCTCAGTACCCCCATTTGTTCCCCTAGTTTTGATGTATCTTTACGGGGACGTAAAGCCCTGAGGTGGGAGTAATGTAAAGACCCGCAAATTTCAAGGAAATTTTTTTTTTTTCTTAATTTTCTTTGGAATTTTACAAGAACGCAGCTTCAGACGGCACCTGATTCCGAGGCCCGGTGTGCCCGGAATCAATTTCCGAAGTTTGGCTCGGGTACGTTCAGTGAACGGACGAGCGGGTTTTTCTATCTTTTGAACCGGTGCCCGGAATCGAATTCTGAGGGCACCGATGAAATCGCAGCGCCGGTATTTGCTTAGAAACGCCTCTTCCGGAGTTGCGTTTGCTCAGACGTGGTTTTTAAATTTTACGGCTTTAAGTCAGAAATAAAATAAAGTTTGTGCGACAACTTTATTTTATTTCACTTAAGCTGCTTGGAAGCCACTTGAAGTCACTTAAAGACGGCTTGAACTGAGTTGAACTGGATAGGATGCTATCCAGAAATATCCTACCCCTTGGTAGGATATTTGTGCGGTGGGACCCGCACGAGCCCCGCCGTTTCTTTCGCTAAGTAACGCACCCGCGAAAACCCGTCAAAGTAACTGAAAAGTCAACCGACGCGTTTTCTTTAATTCTTAACAGACCATTTAATTGGGCGGTTTATTTCGTGAATTAAATGGACTGTTTCTTCGTGAATTAAATGGGTCGTTTCTTTCGTTGAATTAATTCAACGAATTGATGGATCGTTTCTTAACCGGTTTCGTGTTGGCATGTTTATAAAATAAGACCAACATAAAAATCCTTGGAAAGGATTTGAGAGAATCTTCGTTCCTCCACCCTCTCCGCGAAGAACGCGAAGAACGCGAAGAACGCGAAGAACGCGAAGAACGCGAAGAACGCGAAGAACGCCGGCGACCGGAATTCGACGACGCACACCAAGATCTGCGACGTCGACGAGATCTACCCGCGACGTTCTTCGGCGACGCCTCTTCTTCCGCGGCCGACCCTCGTTCGGCAACAAAGGTGAGAATCAGATCTTTTCTTCTCCCTTTTTAATTTCAATATCAACGGATTTAAACTAATTAAATCCGTTGATCTTGATCCGGAGATTGGCGACGCGACGAGCGATTCCGCGACGACGCGGCGATCTCCATCTTCCGCGACGAGCAATTCCGACGACGACGATAAAGTAAGGGTTGATTGGAATATTTTCCTTCCCGTGATTTATTTCTTTTAAAGTAAAGAAGCATGACCTTCGAACAATTTTAACATTTAAAATTGTTGTTGATTGTTTTATTGTTCCTCCCGTGGATTATGACTAACGCGGAGGGTGCGGGTCTAACGAACAAGACCCGGCAACCCTCCGCCGATCTATTTTGGTTGTGCGGATTTGGCGGACGTCGACAAACCGTGCGGCAAGGGCAATTTGTTGGCTCCGCAGTGAAGATCGTCCCCCGGGAGGAGCATCGGCGCAGACGGGAAAGAAATCGGGCCACCGGAGCATCTCCGGCGGCCCGCGGAAGGAGGCGGCGGCGCGGGTCGCCGGCGCGGCGGCGCCGGCGACCGGAGGCGGCGGCGCCAGGCGCGCCGCCGTGGAAACCTTCCGCCGCGGCTGAAGCCGCGGCGGCGGCGGCAGCCGGTTCCGCGGCCGCGCGGAACCGGGACGGACGCGGCGGCCCGGCCGCGTCCGCGTGACAGGCGGCCCCCCGCGGGGCCGCGGTTTCTCTCAAGCCGCGGGTTCAACCCCGCGGCGGCGGCTCTTCGGCCGCGCGGCCGAAGACCGAGCCGGCCGGTCCGGTCGGCCGGGCCGCGCCCAGGCCGGACCGGACCCGGCCGAGCCGGTTCGGGCCGGGTCGGGCCGACCCGGTTCGGGCCGACCCGGTTCGGCCGACCCCAGGGGGGGGGTTCGGGCCGGGTCGCCCCGGGCCCAGTACCCCCGTTTCGGGCCCTCTACGGTCTTTCGCCCATATCTTGGGCCTGGGACCTCCGATTGACGAACCGTCAGCGGCTACGCGATCCTTGGATCGAGACGGTCGTTTCGGTATATTATACTCAAGGTTTCGGAAGACTTTGGGTTCGGCCGGGTTGGTTCGTACACGAAGCCAACCGGGCCCTCGGAGCGGAAACGCTCATAACTTGAGCTACGGACGTCCGAACGACGTACCGTCAGCTGTGGTAGTTTCCTCTAAGTGAGACGGAACTTTTGGCATACTCCGCCCGAGGATCGGATACAGGCGGAGTACGGTCGGGTTGGTTTTGCCCTAAAAACCAACCGGGCCCCTGGGACGAAAATGCCAATAACTCTCAGACCGGGCGTCCGATTGACGCGCCGTCTGTCGCGTTGAGATCCTGTTGTCGATACGGAACTTTTGGATACATCAACTTCGGACTACGTGTCAGTTGATGTATCAGCCCCTCGGCTCGTGGAGCGGACCCTCCTAAACGAGCTCGCTACGTGCGGGAACCCTAGCGCTGGTTGTGACCTCGACGACAGAGCAGAGATCCTCCGTGGACTGCGACGACGGCAGAGCAGAGATCCTCCGTGGACTGCGACGACGGCAGAGCAGAGATCCTCCGTGGACTGCGACGATGGCAGAGCAGAGATCCTTCGTGGACTGCGGCGACGACTGTGCAGAGATCCTCAGTGGACTGCGTCGACTACTGCACTCAGCGATCCCACGTGGATCAGTGCTTCAGGTTCTGTGTGAGCCCGATCCTCCGTGGGTCCTTACTACCGGTTCTGTGTGAGCCACTGCCTACAGGTTCTGTGTGAGCCCGATCCTACGTGGGTCTTTTTGCGGGGGTTAGTACCTATCGATCCTTCGTGGGTCCGACGACTGAGACGGATCAGTGATCGTCTTTGACGTCATCTGAAAAAGTATACCTGGTTGAGCTGAATCTTATGTTACTCTCCTTTGTGGATTGTGTTGAACCATCCTTTGTGGATTTACTGTTTACTCTCCTTTGTGGATTTGGGTCTTGCTTTCCTTTGTGGATTGAGTTGTTCTTGAGCTCGTGAGCAGAGCTAGAATTGGGGACTTAGGTATATGTATGGGCATATACCTAAGTCGAGTCAGATGTTACTTCGTGATTGCATCTTTCTTTTGTGCTATATCCTTTGTGGATTTCGAGAGACCTTCGGGGGTCTCGGGGTCCTTACTGAGTAGTTGTACTCACCCCTGCACGGGCTATGCCCGCACCTTGTTGTGTTGGTTGCAGACGACGGACAGCGCTGATCACGGTTGGGGCGTGGAGCAGGACGGTACCTGGAGGTGGACCACTGGGCGGGACGTGCTCGGAGCGGACGTGGGACCCGAGGAGCCTGGAGGCTATCTGTACCCACCCTTCAGGTGGGATTGCCAGTGGACGACACGAGGCCGCCGTCTTTTCTTCAGTTGCTGTTCTTTTTCTTTTCAGTTGTACTTTACAGTTGGGCTTGTATTTCCGGCCCCTTTACTTTTCTGCACTTTACTTTCCGCTTGCTGACTCTGTGTGGTTGTTACTTATAAAGGCAATGCCTTCCCTGTTTACTGGGATTTTACGCCTTGGTGCTAGTCGCCAGCCCCTGGCCTATGGAAGGCGGGCTTGGGGTAGTCACGGCACGGGCCCCGAGGACGGGTCGTGACAGGTATAGTTATTCCATCATGACCAGCCTGTTCTTGCATGGGAAGCCTAGCCAGACGGTCATGCATATGTGGAGAGCTACTATCATGATACAGATGTTAGGGAGGGGAAGTTTCTTGTAGATAGTTTGGTTGAACTCCCTAAGACCTTCGGGTCATGTAATATCCTAAGCCTATGGGCCATGTAATCTCTGAGCCTATGAGCCTTGTAATGGTTCCCCCTCAACCCTTTAAAGGGAGGTTATCAAAAAATCAAACAAAATGAAGGCCTTTGGCCCATTTGGGCTAAGAAGAAGAAAAATAATACATAAATTATTATAAATATAAAGTGGAAATAAAGTTTTTAATAAATTTCTAATCTAGAAAAAGGAAATAAAAAGTTTAAAAGGGATGATCAGCTTACTGATAGACATGTTTATAATCATATTGAAGAAAATTACAAGTTTATCAATAGAATTTTTGATCTAAGTAAATTTATTTATGATAAAAATTATTTTAATATGAATATGAAATATTAAATAAAATATAATGATAAGTAGTTGGATATTTTTTAATAAATTTTTTTCAATGATAAAGAACTAAGAAACTCTAAATCCAATTTCAAAAATTCTATTTAATGGGTTAGGGAATTATAAAATAATTAAGAGGTGTGTTATGACCAATAGAATCCACCCTCAAAGGGGAAAATAGATTATTTTTGGTATGTTTTAAAATAATAATCATCTTTTTATGGATAAGTTTTATCCTAACTTAGGTGAGTTATAGAAATCCAAAAAAATTGGAAACCTAAACTCAAACTCAAAAAATTGCTATAATTGGTGGCACTAAACAGGCTATAAGAAGGAATACATTAAAAAAAATATATCACATAATCATAATAATTTTTTTCACAAAATGAATCTAAAATTATTAGTAAAAAGAATTAATAAAGGCATGTGACACATTATATAAAGAAAATGGTATACAGAGTATGCCTTTTATGGCTATTGTTCGTGCTGTGGAAGATTAAGATATAAAAAACAATTTTTTGTTTCAACCACAAAAAGTTCTATGAATCTAGAATGCTTAGAAGATAAATATTTAGGAGGAATCTATAACACTCCATGATTTTAAAATAAGACACTACAAAAAAATAGAAGATTAGAAGGGGTTATTTAGATGGGGTTATCCACAATCCCCTCTAAATTCATTTTCTATATAATTAGAGGGGATTCTGTATAACCCCCTATAATCATCAAATTTTGAGTGGGTTATGAACCCCTTATAAATTCATTTTTTATAAAAATTAGAGGGGGGTTATGTACAACCCTCACCAATAATAAAATTTAGAGGGGGTTATATAGCCCCACTAATTTCTTAAATTAAAGGGCATTTTGAACCCTCTCTAAATTTTTTAACATTATTTGTTTAATATCCAGTTGGATTTTAGAGGAGGTTCGGAACCCCCTATAATATCTTAAATTAGAGGGCGTTAAAGCCCCCTATAATTTCTTAAATTAGTGGGGTTAAAACCCCCTCTAGTTTCATAAATTATAGGGGGTTCAAAACCCCCTCTAATGTCTTTAGATTAGAGGGGGTTCAAAACTATCTCTAATGTCTTTAAATTATAAGGGGGTCAAAACCCCTTCTAATGTTTTAAATTATAGGGGGTGAAAAAACCTCTTTAATTTAAGAGATTAAAGGGGGTTGCGAACCCCCACTATTCAAAAGAACAACTTCTATATTATATATATATATGATTAAAACGCAATATATAAACGTATTTAAGTACATTACATGAATATATTGTATAAAATATTTATATTGATTATATTTAATTGTATTTATATGTATACATAAATATAATTTTATAATATTATGTAAATTAATATTTATTTATTTTTATAAATTGTATTTCATATAATATTAATTATTTATAAAATAAAAGCATAAACATATTATATAAATATACACATAAATATGATTTATTTAAAAAATATATCATATAAAAACCCAAGCCTATAGTTTTTATAATTTATATTATAATAATAATAAATATATTTTTAAATAATATGTTTATATATGGATTTATATTATATATAATTAATATTACATGAAATAGAATTTATACAAATAAATACATATTAATTTACACAATATTAAACAATTATATTTATTGAAATTCATATATATATATATATATTAATGTACATAATAATAAATATATTTATTTAAATACATTGTATAAATATTTATATAAATTATATTTCATATAAAATTAAATATATATAATATAATTTTTTTTCATATAATATTAAGTATATATTTGTATAAATTGTATTCATATGATATTAGTTTCTTTTATACATATTAATTATATATAATATACAATTGTATTTCATATGAAATTATATAAATATTTATATAAATCATATTTCATATAATATTAATTATATATAATGTAAATATTTTTATAAATTTTATTTCATGTAATAATGATTATATTATAATTATATCTAATATTATATGGTTTATAAAAATATATATCTGTGTGTGTGTGTGTGTAAATAATAATAAATATGTTTATTGAAATAAATTATATAAACATATTTTTATAGTCTTTATATAAATATATTAAGTAAATAATATATATATATATATTCATTAAATAAATATATAGATATAATATATAAATTGGTATTTAAGTATATAAATAATTTATATAAATAAATAATATAAATGTATTTAATATAATATATGTATGATATAAATAATAAAATAATATATAGTATTTATAAATTTGATATATAATTTTTATAGTTTAAGAAACATGTGTAATAAAAAAATGATAATTAATAATATTATTGTTATCATACACAAGCAGACACACATATTTATATATATAAGTATAATATATATGGGTAATATATAATTATATAACATAGAATATATATAATTGTATATATATATATATATATATAAATATGGTAAATAATATATATAAAAATATATTATATATAATTGAGTGTGTGTCTGTGTGTATAAATATAGTAAATAATATGAATATTGTTATTTAAATATATTTAAATATATTATGCGAATAATATTTTTTAAAATAAAAGTCAAATATGTATAAATACAGTCATGTATATTAAAATAACGTAAATTTACTTTCCATAGTGGTAAGGGGGTGGGGTCTCTGGTTGCCTTTGTTGCAAGTGGGCCTCTGTTCAAATCCTAGGAGAGGTGTATTTAATATATGGGTTGGGGGTGGTTTGGTCATGTGATTCATGTGTGATCGTAGGGGGAGTCAAAGGGGAGCGCATCGTGGGGGTAGAGCAGGAGAGAGATTGTGAGAGGGGGTGGAAAGGGAGGGGAATTGGATAGGTGGGACAGGGCGGAATTGGGGAACTGAAGATTGGGTGGAAAGGGAGTGTAATGGTATAAGTGGGAGGTGGGACGTGGTATATATTAAAAAACTAATTAAAAATCCAAATTTATGGCAACATTTTAGGTAGTCTTGTAAAACCTCCCCTAATTGTGTGTCTTTAAAAATATTAGGGGCGGTTTTAAACCACCCCTAAAATCAATATATCAATTAGAGTGGGTTATAACCCCCTCTAAAATTGTATTTTTTTGGACAATTAAAACTACATTAGAGGGGTTTAAACCCCCTCTAATGTAACTGTCGTTATTTCTCATTTAGATACACCAACGCTACCTAATAACCACCCCTAACAAAAATAGGTGTCCACTTTAGTGGTGTTTCACCATAACCACCGCTAAAGAATTTAGAGGGGGTTATAACCCCTTTTAATCACCCTACTTTTTGTTGTGAGAACATTATGTTTGATATGGTATATGACACACAACACTGAGCTTAAACGAACAAGAAATATTATTATTTAATTAGGACTGTCAAAATATAGGCATTGTATTGGTGGGTATGGATAGAAATAACCACAATATTAAATATATATAACGGTCCCACTCAATACCAATTTATGGATTAATGTTTAGAAAATAAGCATTCAATTTTATTGTAAAGTCAAATTATGCTTCCTTCAAAAGTGGTTTTTATTGTTTTTTTAGAAAATATTATATTTAATATTTTCCACTATTATACAGTTTATTTTAAAAAATAAACTTCATATTCTAAATAATCATTTAAAAATTATATTACAGTTAAATTTTGAGATTTTTATAAAAAGTTTGATTTTTCAATGAATAGTGAAAATACTTATTTTTATAGAAAACTATATTTTTATGTCATGGGTTTAAAAATGTAAAATTTGTTTTAAAATTATTTAAAATAAAAATTAGTACTATTAATTTATTATTTATCTAATTAACTTCATTTTAATTAATTTTATGGTTTAATTTTTTATAAAAACATTTTTATACTTAAAATTCATTTTTCTAGAAAAAAAATGTTTTTTGTTTTGTTTTACATTGTTATCTTAAATTAATTTATTCTAGTTATAGGAATTTAATTTAAAATTATTTTCTATATTTTTAATAATGAGGTTAAAATTTGGTAAATATTCCCCTTTTAATTTTATGCATTATGAATAATAACCATGGAAGAATTTATCACCTCGGTAAAGGGCCAATCGGGTTAACCTACGATAAAACTAAGTGTTAAGGTTACTATAATTCATATTAATTATTACTTGATGAATTAAATTCAACCCTTATAAACTTAGGATCTAAATTTAATTATTTAAGGAAACATTTTCAATGAAAATTACCTATATAATATTTAAATCAAAGAAAAATACAAAATGTCACTATCTTACTTTTTAATATATCTTATGTTTTCACATTGGGATAAAATAAATTTTTGAATGAATATTAATGGTTATTTAAATAATAATGTAATTATTTTCATGATGTTAATTTATTTATAAATTTTAGTGACTATGTAATTAACATAAATTCTTACACAACACCAATACTGTATTTTTTCAATTAATAGAAAATTAAAATAAATGATTTTAAAAATATAAAAAATTATATAATTTTGGTGAGTTATAGTGTTTCACAATTTTTTTTTATAAATATAACATAATAGTGTTTTTTAAAATGATTATATTCAAGTTCTGTCTTTTTATTGATTTATTTAAAGTCAAATTAAATATAGTGTCAAAAATAAAATTAGTGATATTTAATGAAAATAATATTTTGTTTCATTATTTAAAAATCATTACAATATTTAAAGGGTACAAGGGGATAATATAAGGTTTAAAATTTAATCCCTTATATATTTAAGATCTAATTTTAACCTTATAAGTAAAATTATAATCCATTAAGGATAAAAAGTTCATTACCAAAGTTAAGGTTAAAATTTTCTAACTAAGGGGTTAAACTAAAAGAAAGGTCTAAAATACCTCTTAAACCTGTCAAAATTTATTTTTTTATAATATTTCAAACATATCCAACCTTATATTTTAATCTCTATTAATTTGAAGGCATTTTTTAGATAATAAATTTATTTTAATCTTTTATGAAATTTCAAGAGTGCCCCTCTCCTTATAAAAAATGGGAACCTCTCCATTCTCTTTTTAACACCACTTTGAGCCTTATAGATTGACCAAAATCTAAAAAATTATCTTATAAACTTCCATATACATTAATTATAGGTTTTTTTCTTCTTAAATTATCATTCTAAGGGTCCTAAAGAACAGATATAAAGGAGGTCTATTGAAGAATTGGTAATCTTCTTACCCGACCTCTTTCAATTTGTTTCTTCTTCTATATCCTCTAAATAATTTATATTCATCATAAAATAGTAAATTAAGTTTTATAAATACACTTAAATGTTATTATTATTATAAAACCACCTTTATTTACCCTATTTTCTATCAAATAGGGAAGTTAAAGTATCTCTCATGCGTATGTAGGACTTACCATGTCGACGTAGCGATATAATTCATTTTTTAAGACCATCCTTCATGGAAAGTTATAATTATGAATTTAATATATATATATATATATATATATATATATCTGTGTGTGTGTGTGTGTGATATTTATGAAATTATTTTGCTTATGATATTATAACATCTTATTTATCTTATTACCTTTCCATCCGTTGGAAAATAATATTGTCACCTGCATGTACAACTGGACTACCACCCCCACAAATCAATGTGATTCATTTTTCATTTTATTTTTACATGAATGGTAAAAATGATATATTTAATGAATTTATATGATATATATTATTCAAAAAATATTATTTAAATTTTTATTTTTATTTATATTTCTTTTATTCTATCCATTGAAAAATGTGAATAGAATTCATGCGTACGTACGACCTACCATCTCTATAAATGGTGTCATTAATTTTTTTATCGCTATCTTTTATGGATGAATATTTATATATAATGAATATATATTATATTTCTATTAGTATTAACATATTATGATGATGTAATCATGATCCAAATACAAGGATGGGACCATCGAACCAAAACTTGTATAAAAATAAAGCAGTTATCATCAAAAATAGTGATTTTAATGACAAATTATTAATAAACAGATGATAATATGTCATAAGTAAATAATAAATAGTATGATAGAGATGAATATGGTTATATAATAAATTTATAATAAATCTATATTTATTATATATTATGTTATAACACTTATGAAAAAAATAAGATACTTTAGGTAAAGGGTTTTTATCTCAAATTGTCTTTTTTGGGAATATATTACGTTATGCACGTATTTTTTTCTTTAATTTTCTTCAATTTAAGTTATTAAGATATAAAAATATTGTTTTTAAGGAAAACCAACTATGTTTTACTATTCGATCAAAAATATTATTTCATTATGTCCATTTTTTCTCTAAAATGTTTTTCAAAATATTTCACTATTATTGTATGATTGTTTAAATTTATGTTTACCAAAGTTTTAATTTCTATAAAAATGTTCCAAATTAATATTTATGTTATTTTCTGAATGAGTTACATTATGAATTTTTTTACAAAAGTGTGAAAAGAATGTTTTCTTTTAACATATATGACATGAATGGAATTTCCTATCACTATTCCCCCTCAATTATTTGAATCTTCATTTATAAGTTTCCAATGATATTTTTTAAGAATATATTTTACATAATATTTTGAAAAATTTAGATTTTTAATAAGCAATTTCAAAAAAAAAGGTTATTTTCCTCAAGAAATATTCTAGTGATACTTTTAAAGGAATTTTCATCTATGAGATGATAAAATGATACCACACTTATTCTTTCTCTATGTTTTTTATATTTATGGTGATGATAGGTTTAAGAAACCCATTTATTTTCCACGGGTTATGTTATGATGAAAATACGAAATGCTTATGAAACCTATTTTATTTTCATGGGTTATAACATGATGATATGATGAATGTTTTATGATTTTTTGGCATATATATATATATATATATATATTCATTATATAGTATGTGGAACTAGAATTATATAACCCTCCAATTAATTAGGTAAATTTTTATCTCTTGATATAATTATAGGAAACAAGTAGATGTGGTTGATCCACTATGGGGAAAAGTTAATTTTCTTGATCCATTATGGGGAAAAGGTTTATGTGCTTGATTAATTATGAGAAACAAATAGATGTGATTGATCCACTATGGGAAACATGTGGTGGTTTCTAATCCATTGTGATATGGAAAATAGATATTGATGTTAGATCCACTATGATTTTATGGTCTTAATAATTAACCATAAAAGATAAAATGTTTTCTATACCTATGGAGGTTCCACACCTATATGATATGAACATATGATTCATGATTGATTTATGGTGATTTTTCACTATTATGATTCATGTATTTTTAAGTGATAAAGTTTTATTTCTTGTCACATTTTTACAATTAATTATATATTGGGTATAAATATTATAAGTTATTTTCAAGATCTCAAACCTTTATGTTTATCCTATGCTTTTATATGATCATCAATTGATATATTACATGTTTACCCTTATTTAGAATTTGATCTCACCATTTCTTTTGATTCATTTACCTAAGTTAAGAAGAAAGGTTTGAGTAATGTATATCTATAAGGAGTATAATGTGAGAAGATCATTATGGTATATTTTTATGATATTTCATGAAAAAATAATATTTTTTATCTACTCTCCAAAGTCACTAAACCTTTAAGGTTCTAGAATGCATCAAAATGTTATATATTGGATATTCATCAAAAAGATATGAAGCTTATATATAAAAATCATGGACTGCTACAATTGGTATCATAGAATGTTTCAGTTAATCTATAAAGATTATGATTAGATAACTTTGGGGAAGACCTATGAAAAAGTCTAAGTATAAGATAAAACCCTAATGTTTTGGTGTGATAAATATTATGTATTTTTCCTAGAAATTAACCCCTATCTAGATAAAACATGTAGATGTGGTTTTATAAAAGATACATTTATGGGTAATAACTCTAAAAATAGTTGGACGAGTGTATCTTGGCCATCAGTCTAGTGCACAGTGAGTGTGTCCTTACCTAGCACCTAGTTTGACACTCTCGAGTGATATGATTGGATTAATTCAAATTTTCTTTATGAACCATTATAAAAAAAATTAATAGATTATAATCATGGAATACCTAGGTTAAACCTTATGTGTTATATATTGAAATTAATATGTCAGGATTTAGAAATTATATAAATTATTTTTCAGGATTATGTGGTACCTCAATATGATTATTATTTCTCACATTATAATTTTTTGTTTTAGTCAATTGCTAAAATTAGAAGGAGTTGTGTTAACATTGAATATGATGGATAGTGGAATGATTTTATTCATGAAAAAACAAGTGAAATTAGAGCTAGAATGTGAAACCATATGATTATTCTTAATCACTTATCTCATTATATGATTAACAACATCAAAATGGAAGACTTTCCTAACACACCAAATTATATAAAAATGGTGTTTCATGGATACCATAGACAGATAAAGATTCAGTTTTCTATATGTCAAGTATGTGGGAAAAATCACATTGTGAAATGTCTAAAAGAATGAGAATATGTAAATTAAGTCCATAGATCAATTAATTGCCAAAAAATGAATTGTTTAATGGAGGTAAATTAAGATCATCCTAAGGTAACATGTATAGTTCAATGTCTCATGTGTACTAATATGGGAATATTTTTAGTCAATCCCCTAATATAATGGTTAACTCATAGTCCAAGAAAGAATCTGTATTATTCCAGTCATTAATGTAAAATTATTGAAGTGTTTATGTATTCATATTTGAAAATTATGTTCTATAATTTTAATATTAATGATATTTTATTTTTAATATTTATGAAACATATAAGGATTGGTCAAAAATATTTTTTATTTAACTATTTGAAAACATGTATTATAGGATACCAATAAAAGTGATTTAGTGGTAATGTGATAATGTTTAGTTTGTAAAAATAGATTATTTATGTTTTTCGAGTAATGGGATAGTATTGGTGACACCAAAATTGGTTATTAATTTAATGAAAAAGTGATTTATGTTATCTGTAATGAAGTTTATTTCATTTTTGATTTATAAAATATATTCAATAGATTATGATTTTATTTGAATAATATAGGAATTTTTAATTTTTGGAATCCTATATGTTTTCATGTGATGGTAACTTAAAATATATGGATACCAATATGGTTTTACAAGTTTAAGGTTTATCATAAGTTTAAATAAATTGACACCCCTTTTAAGGTTTTAAGTGATTGTATTTTAAAGTGATTTGAAAAATTTTCTAAGTTTTAGAAAGATTACTCTATTTAGATTTTAAATAACCTTTTGGGTTAATATATGATTTTATGTTGAGATAAATATGGCATATTGGATAGTGGGGTGTATATAATCTTAACGGTTGAAAATTGATTCACTGACTGTGTGATATTTTCAAATATATTTATAGTCAAGCTAATGTATACCTTTAAAGTTAGTATCTAAATTTTATTAATGATATTTTTGTGGTTCTCAGTACATTATATGATTATATAGTAAATTATCATGGTAATTAATGTTATTTTGGGAGATTTTTCATTGGGTTGAGGTATTTGTAACCTTTAGGTTTAACATGTGATTTAACATGAATGATTATTTGGTAATAATGAAATTCAATTTTTTAAGATGTATGTTGAAGGGTATGATGTTGCCTTTGAGGTTAAAACATTATTAAATGATGTGGTCATTGAGGTGATTTGAGATATAGAATTATTTATTTACAGAATGATTTATATTGAACTTTCATTTCTATTGTTGAGGATTTAGTTATCAATGTTGTATTTATTAATATGAGGGTTAGTTCGTTTTGGGAATTATATAACCATATGAAAACCTTTTTTGGAGTTGTTTAATGTCAAAATATAAGATTAATTTACTGAAATTTTTTATTCATTAAAAAAATTAGTGTTTCAATCATAAAAAATCTTGAATACTCATCCTTCGGAGAAATATATGAGATTATGGTATAAATTAATTAAAGGATGAAATTATACCTTTCAAGTAACTGTATTTCCTTATGTTCTTTGTATATATGGTAAAGTTATTCTTTAATTATAGGAAAATGCGATTGAAATAAATATTCAGTCCTATTACATTCAATTCTGATGAATTGATGGTCTTTTAGCACCATATTGATTAATTGTTCTATAGTAATTAACTTTATCACAATAATTCTCTTTCTTGTGGTAAATGTTCTCTTCCACTCTCAATCATTATTTGGACATTAAATTTTTACTCCATGTCTATATTTACACTTCCCACTAATGTCTTATTATTTGTAAACCTAGTTATGTGTTATTTTATATGACCTTAGTATTTCACATTCCCTCTTTTTAAAAGGAATTTTTACTAACCCCTTTTATGATATGGGATTTTAAAAAATGAACTTTCAAATATCAAACCCGTGATTTATGATCACAAGTTCAAATTAGAAGGATAAAATTTAAAAAAATTTGGATAATGTAACACTCTCATATTTTAAAAGAAGAACATTGTGATTGATAACATATAAAAAATGCATCATCAAGATTAAAAACAATGAAATATTATTATTTAATTATGACCATGAAAATATAGTCATTGAATAGGTTGGTATGAATAAGAATAACATCATTATGAAATATATATATATATATATATATAATAGACCTACTCAATACCAATATATTAATTAATTCATTGAAAATAAAGATTCTTTTTTTTTGTAAAGTTTAATTATGTTTCCTTAAAAATTTATTTTTTATTGTTTTTTTGGTTAGAGAATATTATATTTAATTTTTTCCACTTTTATAAAATTTATTTGAAAACATAAACTTCATTTTTTAAATCATCATTTAAAAACTAACATAGAGTGAATTTCTAAAAAATTTCAAAAAGATTGTTTTAATGAATAATTAAAAATAATGATTTTTATTGAAAACTATTTTTTTGTTTCAATAATTTAAAACGATAAAATTAATTTTAAAAATATTTATTTAAAACCCCAAGGATCTACAAATAAATTTAATATGGAATGTAATGCACACAACACTGAGTCTCTGTGAAACAATACTTTTTCTATAATTATTTAAACAAGATAGTTATAACTTAGTCATTAAACATAATTTTTTTGCTTTTGTGTATTGAATTTCAAAAAAAGGATATTCATGGTTACAATCAGTAAGATATTTAAATCCATATAGGATCAACTTAATTTTTCTTGAATAGTATCTTCACAATTTTGAATAGTAATTTTTCCCTTATGGATAGTAATATGAACCTTATGAATAGTAAACTGATCAAATGAATAGTAACCTCACCCATGAAAGTATAAATAAAATTTAGGCATCTTTTAAATGAAATTATGATATAATTATATTATAAAATTCATTAAATACTTGTATAATTATAAAACATAAATGTTTATTAAAAATTCATAATTAATATAATGATTCAAAAGAGAATTTATTTCAATAAAAAAGAATAATAAGTTAATATATTGGAGTCTTATGCGTATAAGATAATTTTATGAGACCTTTGTTAACTTTTCAAAGTCTTATTAAATATGTAATAATTTTAAAATTTATATTTTTTGAGTAAATGAATATTTTAATTAAAAACATTAATTTCTCATATTTAGAAAATTATTTTCATAAAATAGAGTTTATTTTTTAATTATAAACATCAAAAAATGGTTAGGATTAAATTTTGGTATTTTTTGAAATAGTTAAATTTTTAGTGAATAATAAAAAATACAGTTTTTAAGCAAATATAGTATTTTTGTGACACCATCAAGAGATATTTATTTCAATTATTTAATAATTAAATAATTATATATTAAGAGAAATTTTTAATATAAATAATTCATAACTTATGAATTGTAATTTTCTTGGTAAATATAAAAGGACCATTGTCATTATCGACGTAGTGTCTGTGCCGCACTAACCAAGCCAATTTGGTTATCTAAAAATACTAATTAAGAGATAAAAAATTAGTTTCATGACCTTTTTATTAATTATTATGCATAATTTATGTTTTTGTTTGATATTTTCTAATTTTATTGTTATATTATATTAATCTTATCCAAATTCCTGTGTAATACTTATGAAGAGCAAGAGAAGGAAAAATAACAAACTTAAGAAGTTTTTTTGACATGTATATGATTTATTATATATAATGAATGAATATAAAATTTTATTTTGAAACTAATTTATTTATTTTGATGATATTAATTTATTTTTAGTTTTTATATCTTAAATAATTACCATTAAATCTGATGCAATGTTGATGCAATGCATGTGGACGCGGTAGAAAAAATAAATAAATTATTTTAATTGAATTTATAAGAATAATTAATTCACCCATATACTATATAAATTTACTTGGATGGGTAATTTTCATCCAATATCTATTTTTTATTCAAATTGGGGACATTTTGGACCCACATGGATTACATTAGTCCATTTATATTATTTTATTAAAAATAAAGACAATTTGTTCACACTATAAATTTCAATTAGTATAATATTTTAATATGTGGGTTTCCAAAAAAACAAATTTTGAAAAATAATATTATTTTGAAATATAATATAATTATATTTCTCATAGAATTTTATTTTTAATTTTTAGGTAATAAATAATTACATTAATAGCCTGAACAATTATGATGCATTAAATATTTAATTAATGAATAAATAAAATTAATGATTTTAAAAAAAATTAAATAAGTATAATTTGGTATTTTTAATTAAATTAAATATTTCTATAGGTAATTATAATATGTTTATTATATAATAAAAATTTTAATTCTAATTTTAAACCTTTTTTTGATGTTCTTAAAGTCATGATTGTGAATAGTTTTTAATTTGAAAAAATTATTTTTCCATGAATAAAATATTTTATTAGATTATTCAAAAAAATCATGAACAAGTCCAAAAATGATAATATTCCTTCAAAAATTGGATATCCTATGATTTTGATATCTTTTGGAAGTCTTAAACCCTATAATAAATTTATTATATTTTAATAATTTGAGTAATTCATATGTTACCCCTCACATCAATTATAAAAGTAGGCTCTCTCTTTCACAAATATTCAGCAGCCTAAGCCTTATTTCTCTGCTAATCTCTAAAAAAATACCTCCCTTTCATCCCTTACCACGTTATAGTGCTTCTAGTATCACAAAAATATCAATTCCAAGAGCCTTAAAAATGTCTTAAAAGAGAAATTTTTAAGAGGTAAGATTCCTTCTTATTATCTTTCAAATTATTTCTTAGTTTTACCTTATATCTACCAATTATAAAATGATTCATGACAACTACAGAATAACATATACACTATAATTTATTTTTTATAGAAAAATCATGATAAAATCTCTCATCTTCTCCTTGTATTCTCAAATGATGATATCGATGTTCGTTGTGCGTCAATTCAACGCCTTTGTGGATGATGATTCTTCATTTCCCTTTTACTGAAATCATGGAAAGTTTAAATGCACATGTAATTATTTAAAATGAAATAAATGTATATATGTTATAACTTTTTTATTGTTATTTCTTTTTGACATGGAATGCCATAATCAACAGACCTTTGAAACCCTGAAAATAATGCACCAAAAACAATGGAAATAACAAAATGTTGTTAATAAATGGGTGGAAAATTTTATAAAAAGATTATGTAAGGAATTATAAACATGATTTTAGTTTTTAATAAATCAGTAACACTATTCAAATCATTTTTCATTTTTTTGAACAAGTTTTAAGGAATTCAAACCTAAGGTAAGGAATATCTAAACTTAATTTTCATTCATTGAGTTAAACATCTATGTCATTGGTTATGTTTTTTATAAGAATACGTGTGAATGAACTATGATTTTTTTATTTTACATCCACTTATATAGTGTGGATTTATATTTTTCACACAAAATTATGTCATTGATTTTTCTTCACTCTAATGATACAATCTTTGTAAGGGTTTTCTTCCCGAAGCTCCATTTTCATTCAGGATATGCTTTCTTCCTCTATAAACTTATGTAATTCTTAATTATTTTTATATACTTATTCTAAATTCTATTTATACATTACAAACTCATGTTTCTAGATTAGTTCATATTTAGTTCATAATAAATACATGTTTTTTCAAGGTTCCCTTTTCAATTCTTCTCAATATGAAATCCTGATTAAAGGGAACATGTTATGACCCCCTCTCATAAAAGTGTACCCCTCATGGGATGGAAATGGGAGAAGAGATTTAGTGAAACCTTAGTTCCTCCTCCATTAGGCCTCGGGTTGGCGACTAGCAATGAAGGTATAGTAAACACACAGATGGGAGACATTACCCTCTAAGAGAACACATACAAAAGAGATAAATAAGACAGACAACAACCAACTCTTATTCAGACTACAATATAAAAGAAAACCCAAGTACACATATGTAATGTCATTCAAGAACTACTAAATCTAAAATGAAAAGCTGCAAATACCAAAAAAAAAGTAAATCGGTAATGACCACAGAGCCCAAACAGCTTCTACAAAACCCCGAGCTAGTAGTAACCAGCCTGATCTCCAACTTACTCCAAATGACCTAAAAATAGTTTATATACATTGGGTGAGTATAATAATATAATCAGTAGGATCCTCCCCAGAATATCTCATGAAAACTTAAAGAAAGCATGCTAAATCATAGTTAACAACAAGTGAAACTAACTCATCACCAAAACAGAGATACTAATTTCCCAATGCTACTCTCACCAAGTATTGTATAAAAGATTATATAATATAATAAAGAATATCAAGGGTTCCCCACTACCACTTCCCCACTGGTTTGCTAATTTTCCCCAATGATGCACTTCCTTAGAATATCTCTCCAAAAAGGATAACCCAAAGAATACTAGGTGAATCACCGCAACATGAACCTCATATAAATCACCACTGCATCCACATAACCCAAAGTAACCAGGTAGTTTTCGATAGCCACTATATCCTACATAATTTTTATCAAACATCGGGTATTATACCTCAAGCCATCACAGCCCATACATCGAGTAAGTATCCTCAATCCATCACAGCCTATACACGTCATACCCATAGTAGTCCATATGAAACTATATCCAGAATATATGTGTGTGAAATAATCAAAATCCATTACATCCCTCTACACACATATATGGGGAAAACTAACTATCATGTATACCAGAAAAATTAACTACCAAGAGAAGAGAGTGCGGCTAAAGGGGGTAGTCAATCATCCATCCTCCCACTAGGATGTTGGGGGAAACACCCACCTAGGGCTCAAAATACTCAGGGTGTTAGTCACCCTAACCAAAAGTGTAGGGTATCATATTGAAACACAAAATTTACATGATATAATATAGTTCACAACTACACTATGGAAAAACCTGGTCTTAGACTCAACTACAGCTAATGTCTCTTGGACTCATGGTTGTGACTGTTTATACTAGATATCTTAAAATAACACAACCATTTAAAGAGCTACATAGAGTTACTTTATCCCTTTTTATCAGTTGAAATTTATGTTAAATAATTATTTAACCATTAATTAACCATTATCAATTTCCAAATTATATTTTATTAGCATCACAAAAAAGTTCCATGCCCTCCAGGCATAACCAAACCAAGTCCATAGCTTCTCATAAATTAGAACCTTATTATTTCATCCCATTAAACTCTAACCCCATGGTTTAAACATTGTTCATTCATTTATTAACAACATTGTCACTTTCCATATTTCAATATTTATAGGTATTTTATAAAAACATTATAAGATACTAAACACAAGGTCTCAACATGGTGACTATATGAACTACCCATCAAGTCTATTACACCTATAACAGGAGTTTAGACCCGTAAATACTAGATAATCTAAACATGAAAAGAACAGAGAATACCCTATGCATCTTTGCCTCTTTTGGAAGGAGAGTAAGAGAAACCAACTACCTCAAGTAGTGGGGAAATTAAAGTAGATAAAAAAATGATTCAGCAAACATACATCTTTTATATCAAAAGTTAATCCCAACATCAATTTGTTACATCATCTTTAGTGCCCTCCCTGACACCCACAAGCGTAAACTGATGCATCTCACTACTCTAGGTGTCAACTGCTACCACAACCATTGGTCCTCTCTACCCCACATACCACAACAGCCCTCCAAGATCATCGATCCCAGTCTCACATCACATCACAAGTAGAAAAAAAAAAGAGAAATTGGGCTCTTGGCCCTAAACAAGTCATTTTTCCTTTTCACATAATGAGATTTCATGGCTCCAAGCACAAGTCACTTGGCCTTTTAGGCAATCAGGAAACAACAACCAAATTCATTAAACATGACTTCTTAACCATTTATCAAATTAATTATCAATTAACTTTGTATTTACATTCTTTACCAATTTCCATCAAGAATAACATGCTAAAAATTGAAATGCATAGATATCACACTATCTATAAAAATCAAGAGGCAGACCGTTATCACGGTATAAAGCAACAACATCCCTATGTGATCAATACCAATTATTTAATTCTGTTCAAATATTTATTATGTAAATTTTATTATAATACATTGGGATAAATAATACTTTCTATACAATTTAACATAAGTAAATAGAGAAGCAATGAATCCCCTACCTTAAAATTTCATCAATGTTCTTCACTTAAGAATAGATCAACGCAACAGATACCGATCACCTTTCCTTTAACAACTGCATCCACCGGAGGAAATTGGAACACCACCGCACCAAAAAAAACCAAAAGAAAATCCATCAGAACCTTGGAGATCAAATACCATCACTTAAAAATGATAAATTGGAGGAAATAGATTGAGTATCCCAGAATAATGGAGGTAGGACATACCTTTTATCGAAGATGGATCGATACTTCCTGGTTGCACCAAAATAGGGAGTGTGCATGTTGTAGGAAAAAATCCAAGGGGGACACGATCCAAGGACTAAAGATCAATCGCATGAATCTTATGGTGGATCTGGTCAAGAATACTCATTTTGACTGAGTAAGGCACCCCAAACCTTAGTAAAAATTTAGATATGAGTTATGGGATTTGAATCAGTCTTAAATAATTTAAAACAAGGCTTTGAATTCATTTTACATCAAATATAATGCCAAAGGGGTGAAACTATAGGAAGTTGAAAACATTGTTCACAACCCACCATTGGACGACTCACCAGTCTTGAATCACTGGTCCTAGAAACACTATTCAACCTATCATTGGATGACTCACCAGTGTTGAATCACTGGTCCTGGAAACACTCTTCACAACCTACCGTTAAACGACTCACTAGTCCTGGAAACATTGTCCAACCTACTGTTGGATGACTCACTGGTCCTGGAAAGACTGCTCAACCTACCATTAGATGACTCACCAGTCCTAGAAACACTATTTAAACTTCCATTGGATGAATCACCAGTACTGGCTCACCGGTCCTGGAAACACTATCCATCCTACTGTTGGATGACCCACTAGTCCTGACTCAACGGTCCTAGAAACACTTTTCAACCTACCATTGGATGACTCACCAGTACGGGAAACATTGTTCAACATATCATTGGATGACTCACTAGTCCTAACTCATCAGTTCTAGAAACACTGTTCAACATACCATTAGACGACTCATCGGTCCTGACTCACCGGTCCTGGAAACACTATTCACAACTATAAATTTTCGCAAACTGTTAGAAATATGTCACCTTGACCCCACAAAACATCTAAAACACCTGATTTTTTAAAGGGAATGGACTGGTTTGGTCTGATACATTACATCAGATACCTCTCAAAACATTCTCGTCCTTGAGAATGAAAAACCAACCAAAAGAGGAAACATAAAAGGGGTCATCCAAACATTCACCCTGTGAGATACCTCTCAAGGCTCTCTCTACCATAAGAACTCAACCACTTCATAAAAGGAACAATGTAAAATATTGAAAAACCCAAAAATAGCTCCTAAACACCCTCCTGGGGTAGATACCTCTCAAAAGAGATAAATCCACAACATGCAACATGATAAATCCATCATATAATCAGAAAGGTTCTATAACCACCAAAGGAACAACATTACAAGAGAAGAGATAAACATAAAATAGCTCAGGGTATTGAGAACGTATATGTGAGTCATGTTCACAAGTACTTTCCTCTATACCACTATACCAATACAAGACATGTACTAAGGGGATAGTATACCCTCCCAACAACTTCACTTTGCGGTCCTAGATCTCCACAACTCCCTGCTCGATGGTCACATCATCGTCAACATCAATCTCTCCCCAATATATGATGTGAGATTCATAATGAAGATAATGAAGGAGTTTTTTCATGTTAAAAGAATCATGTATCCAACTCATATGTGGGGGAACTTCTACACGATATTCCATGGCTTCAACATGAGCCAAAACCTCGAAAGGCCCAATAAACCGGGGGGGAGATTACTCCCATGAGAAAAACTTCAGTACCCTCGATGGGGAATCACCTTCAGAAACATGTGATCCCTAACCCCAAAATTCATATCTCTCTTCCGATGATAGGAATAGGATTTCTAAAAATCATGCACTGCCTCCATCCTTTCATGAATCACTTGAACCATCTCAGTCATATTCTATATCAGTTTTGGTCAGAAAATTGCTTACTCTACGACCCCAGTCGAGCATAATGATAATGGAAAGGTCATTCATACAAGGCTTAAAATAGTTCCATACCGATGGTGGAGTGAAAACTATTGTTGTAATAGAACTCCACCAAGGGAAGGTTTCTCATCCACGAACCACCAAAATCCAAGACATAAGAGAGAAAAATGTCTTTAATAGTGTGTATGGTCCACATTGTCAGACCGCCTGTCTGTGGATGAAAATAAGTTCTAAGGAATAGATGAGAACCAAAATCATTATGGATACCTCTCTACATCATGGAGGTGAAATGAGGATCTCGATCAAAAATGATCGTCCTCAGGACTTTGTGGAGTCTCACCACCACCTCTAGATACTGCATCAAAAAAACATACATTGAGATCAACTCCTTGATCACTATAAAGTGGGATGATTTCATAAAATGATCTACTACCACCCATATACCATCATAGCCTCCTTGAGCTTGAGGTAAACTAGTAAAAAATTCCATCGAGATGTCCTCAAACTCCCACTGTGTGACATTTAACATCTAGAGAAAACCACTGGGAATATGGTGCTCAGCCTTCACCTTCTGGAAGACCAAACATCGAGACACAAACTCTACAACTGCACACATCAAACCAGTCCACAAAAACTGACTCATCAAATCATGATACATCTTTGTCACACCGGGATGTAATACTATGGATGAACTATGGAACTATCTGAGTAACAAATCACGCATCACCAAAGGAACGAAAAGTCTTCCCTAAAACAACACCAACCATCAGGGGCCTCACCAAAAACAACTCAGTATCTCTATACCTCCACCTCAAGATCCCCCAATTAGGATTCCTCCACCTAATTCACCACAGATGACTACACTATCATCTGAAAAAGACAACCTATGTCCCCAAATTCTCCCATATCTAGATGTAATTCTAAAATTTCTTCCATCACTCTCTAGGAATCACCTGATTCATGCACTGTATCACTATGAGACTTCCTGATCAGCACATCGAATACAAATTTCCACTTTATTTGTGTATATGGAATTTCAAAGTTGTAATCCTATAATAAATCCATCCACTAACACTGTCTCAAGTTCAATTCATGATGGGAGAAAATGTACCTCAAGATCTTATGATCAGTGAAGGCCAAAAAATTCTCTCCAAGGAGGTAATGTCTCCACAACTTCAAGAAAAACACCAGTGCTACCAAATAAAGATCATGGGTGGAATAGTTACATTCATGGGGAAGAAACTTACAATACCCAAAAGAAATGATCAATCTCTACAGCATTATAACACAACCTAACCCTATATGAGAAGCACCATAGAAAACCTCAAAATGAACTCTTTCTTTTGGAAAACAAAGAATCGGATCACTAACCAACTTCTCCTTCAGATACTCAAAAGCTTCCTGACACTAATCAGTCCACAAGAAATCTTGATCCTTTCTTTTCAATGTTGTTAGAGGAGTCAAAAACCAAGATAAATTGTCTACAAACCTCCTATAATAGCCTACGATACCAAGGGAACTTCAAACCTATGACACTATCTTGGGGACTTCCTAAGACACAAATTCTTATATCTTTGATGGATCTACAGATTATCTATACTAGGATAAAACATTCCCCAACATACAGGTTTCTTGATCCCAAAACTCACACTTCGACAACTTCCCAAACAGCTTCTCACGAAAAAGAACTCCCAAAACAGCACGAAGATGCCTTGCATGCTCCTCCTTGGACACGGAGTACACAAGGATATCATCGATGAAAACCACCAAAAACATATCCAAGAACTCACAAAACACATTGTTAATCAACCCCATGAACATAATTGGAGCATTCATCACAAAAAACTCATAATTCAAATCAAGAAAGTAGAAAGAATTATTTGGGATATCCTCATCCTTCACATGAATCTGATGATATCCTGACTGAAAATAGATCTTTGAGAACCAACTTTCACCCTTCAGTTGATCGAATAAATCATCAATCTTTGGAATAAGATAGAGTTTCTTCACTTTCACTCAATTTAAGTGATGATAATAAACACACAACCACAAAATTTCATCATCCTTCTTCACAAACATAACTAGTACACCCCACGGTGACATTCTTGTCTAAATGAAATTGTATCACAATGGACAATAGATCTGTATAAAAAACTCTCACAAATCAGAAGGTGTCATTCTATATGGAGACATTGATATAGGATACACGCCATGTTATATCTTGATCCCAAACTCGATCACCCATCGAGGGGGTAATGCTAAAACCTCTTTTGGAAGGACATCAGGGTACTATTCCATGACCCTAGGAAACACTGATTGTTGAACCTCCGATAAACTCAATATCATCTTAGCCATCAAAAATGACAAGGACGGAACATACCACTGACCCATATGAGGGTCTTTCTCACCAAAAAATATCACTAGCTCTCCATCAGCATCAAAGAATACCACCTTCCACCTTAATAAATCCACAATAGCCTACACCAAATACAACCAAACCATGAAGAGCATGAAATCATTTGGTTTTATTCATAAACATAGGAAATATCTCCAAGATCAGCACTTCCCCAACACTAGCTCACAGTTTCTACATACTTCAAACAATTCAGATCGAACTCCAACTAGTGTAGTCAATGCCAATGGAATAGGAATCCTCTCTACCATAAGTCCCAAGGAATGGAAATGGTAGGTGATATGAAGGAGTGTGTCACTCCTGAATCAAACAAGGCATACACCTAAGTAGAAAACAAGAAAAGGGTACCTTGAATGATGTCTGGCTCGCCTGGCACTGGAAATGCTAAATCATGAAGATGAAAACGACCTGCTCCACGACCTCTCTAGCCTTACTAACAACCACCTCCACATCTGCACTCTTCTCTCTGAGAAAGGGGAAAATCTCGAGGATATCCTCTACCTACCCCATCTACTCACTACTGATCCAAAGCTGGTGCAACCTACTGTTGCTGCCTTGGTTAGAACTGCATCAACAGAGGAACCTGGAGTCGAAAACCAAGCACATGTTGACTACTTAGAAGGTTTGGGCACTCTTGATGCTATTGACCTTGGCGTTCATTAGATAAACACATGTATGATTCCTTGGAATAGACCTGAGAGACACTTCCCCCATAGAAACTGGATGATGAGGGATGGGACCTACCACCGGCTAACCAAAATCTCTTATACCTTGAATACTGGGAACCCCATACTACGTATCTACTTCATGAGGAATCCTGATGACTCCCCTCTCATGAAAATCCAATTCTAGATAATTTCCACTCAATGATCGTTGTTCTTTATAGCACCTCGAGATACATCTTCATCATAAATGGGGTGACTTGGTGGTGGATCTCTAGATTCAAATCCTCCTCAAAATTCCTCACCCTATACTCCTCATATGGAAATAGGTCTAAAGAAAATCGAAGAAGGTTCATGAAGTGGATTCCAAACTCTCGCATACTAGAGATCCCCTGCTAAAAGGTAAGAAGCTCCTGGAAACTATCTGCCTTCACAATCAAAAAATAAACTAGTCTTAGAACTCCTCCCATGAGACTACTATCTCCTCAAGATATTTGAGGAATAGGGACCACCACTACCTCACTTCCCCATGTAGAATTGTCACAGCTAACAAAACCCAGTGCTCCTTATGAGCACAGATCTAACTGAAGGCTATATCAACATCCTCCAACTATTCTTATATGAATGAATCTAAAATGGATCCCCCATACATTTATAGACTCTATCACTAAAAATCTTGGAGTTTCATCCTCCAAGTTCCTTCATTATCAACCTCTACCCTATGGTGATCTGCTATCCCAACCTGTTGAATATCTTCTACGCGAACCTAATGAGGACGTTGAACTGGAGCCATACCTACAAAAGAACAAGTAGTTATAGCTTATAAACTTGGAATATGAAAGTACTTATCATTATTTAATTGTTTTATTTTATTCATTTTAGGTTAAATTATCCCAAGGTCCACCCATTCAAACACAGGTGCAAAGAATAATGATACATGATCCTTTCCTATGTATTACCCTACAACCAGTATCACTTCATTTAGTAACCATTTTAAGTATAAAGTTTTGTTCATCAGATCATATGGGTCCCTGAATACCCATGTCTCATCTGATATCTCATGTTTAAAGTGATTTCTAAACTTATCTGACACTGTTTCCCTACCAACCCATGAAACCTCACCTGTGCCTAACTCAAAAATCCATATTATCCCTCAAACAGACCTCTGATACCACTCTTTCATGACCCCATCCCCTAAAATTGTACCCCTCTTGGGTTGGAAATGGGAGAAGAGAGATGGTGGCACCTGATTCCTACCTCTAGTAGGCCCTAGGTTGGCGACTAGCACCGAAGGTATAGTAAATACACAGATGAGAGGCATTACCCTCTAAGAGAACACATGCGAAAGAGGGAGCTAATACAAAAACCAACCAACTTTTGTTCAAAATATAGTATAAAATAAAAACCCAAGTAAACATATATAATATCATGAAATAACTACTACAACTGAAAGGGAAAACTTTAGGTACCAAAACGAAGTAAAACAGCAGTGACCCCAAAGACCAAACCTCTCTAGTAAAATTCTAAGCTAGTAGTAACTAGACTAATCTCAAACCTTCTCTAACTAACATAAAAAACAATATATATACATAGGGTGAGTATAACAATATACTTAGTAAGATCCTCCCTGGAGTCTCTCATACAAAAGTAAAGAAATCATGCTAAAGCACAGTGAACAGCAAGTGAAACTAACTCATCACCTAAATAGGTATACTAAGTTTCCAAACTCATCATGGATACTCTCACCTAGTATTTCATAAAATATTATATAATATAATAAAGAATATCAAGGTTACCCTTCTACCACTTCCCCACTAGTTTGTTGCTTTCCCCAATGTCGCACGTCGTGAGAATCTCTCTCCAAAAAGGCTAACCTGAAGACATCTGGGTGAAGCACAGTAACAAGCACCTCATGCAACTCACTACCGCATCAACATAACCAAAAGTAACTAGGTAGTTTCTAGGAACCACCATATCCCACATAACTTGTATCAAACATTGAGTATTATACCTCAATCCATCATAGCTCATATACTGAGTAAGGATCCTCAATCCATCATAGCCTATACACGTCATACCCATAGCAGTCTATACGAAACTATATCCAGAATATATGTGTTTGAAATAACTACAAGCCATTACATCCCTCTATACAAATATATAGGGAAAACTAACTTTCATGCATACCAGCACATGTAACTACCAATAGAAGAGAGTGGGACCAAATTGGGTAGTCATCCATCCATCCTCCCACCAGGATGTTGGGAACCCCCCCCCCCCCCCCTAGGGCTCAAAATCCATGGGGTGTTAGTCTCCCTAACGAAAAGGGTGGGTGGAATATAGAAACACAAAGATTACATGATATAATATATCTTACAAACAAACTATGGGAAAACCTAGTTTTAGACTCAACTATAGCTTACGTCTCTTAAACTCCCAGATGCCACAACTAAGACTAGATATCCTATAAGCACAAAACCATTTAAAGAGCTACATTAAGTTACTTTATCCCTTTTTATCAGTTTCACTTTATGTTAATTAATTATTTAACCATTAACTAACCATTATCAATTTCCACATTACATTACATCTGTAGAGACCCGTAGCCTGATGTGCATGGACATTACATTACTTTTGCGGAATACTTAGTACATAACTAAAACACACACACAAGGATCGTAATAGTTTAGTGTCTTTGGAAACTCAGAACGTAATCTTATAATCGTGGTGAAAGATCTTCAACATCTCCCATAAAGATCTTCCCCCATTTTTTTTACCTAAAACCTTTCTTTATATCCTGGGGAAAAGAAAACATAAAAGGGTGAGCTCAAATTCTCAGTAAGGGTAAACAAAAGAAATATAAATCTCATCGTATACACAAGCACATAACTTTTGGAAATCTTAACCTGCAAAAGAGATCATAATTTCATAACAAGGGATAAATCATGGTAGTGAAATGTAATCACAATAATCATAACTTAAAACATGAAACTTTGTGGCATACACACATAATCATAGAGAATCATTTCTTGTTAGTCAAGACTCATTGCCAAGACTATCTTAGTGGACAAAGTCCCTTTCTGAATCGAGTAACCCTCGTTCCAGTCCTGTTTCACTGAACCGGTATAACCTACCATTTCATCCATGTCTATCTCATGAGATATAAAATCTTTACCCAATGCATTGGAGGGAGATATAGGTCCCACCCATCTTATAATGAATCCTTTCTTATGTGTGCCACATAATCATAAACCATACATCATAGCGTAACCCATGTAATAAAAATGGGATTCTTAAACAACATGACATCATAAAACAATCCATATAAGATAAAGGAATTCATAAAAATATTTCCATCACAACGTAATCAAATCCATGTAATAATAGGGATAAAAACAGAACCCTTTTATTATCTTAGATGGAAAATAATTTTGATCAAACACTTGAACTCCATTCTTGAGGAAAATATCCTTTCTTCTTCAAAAACATTTTTCCTTTCATAACATGTCATACAACTTTAAAATAAAAGAAGTTGATTAAAAATAAACTTGAAAACTTGTAAAGGAAGCTTCTTGGAAATAATGTTTTAAAAATCCATTCATGCCGTATAAGTTAAAAAAAACATTCTTCGTACTTTTGTCGGAAAATTCAAAAAGTACCTCGTACGAAAAAACGACAAAAGATTCCTTTCATATCCTTTACTAAAAATTTACCTAAGGGTAAAATTGAATATAAACTATTGTATAAGGATATAAATATTACATATTGAGGAAACATGGATGTGGATGATAAAATAAACCCCAGTAAATGCCAAAGTATAAACAATCTCGGATAAAAATGAGATTGTGATATTTCCCTTACCTTAGGTCTGATTTGCTTTGTATGTGTCCGAACCTCCTCTTCTTTGGAACGCCTCTTTGAATCCTCCACTTAGGGAACTAAGATTTGTCTTTGAAGAATACCAGGACCTCTAGGATTATTCTAGGGAAGTGCAGAAGGGATTTTGGCAGGGTTTGGCCGAGCTTGAGTGATCAATTTGGTGTGAGGAGGAGGGGGAGGAGGTGCCCTTTTATAAGGGAGGAGAGGGGCACCTTAGGAATATCTCAAAATATTATTTTATATTAAAGTCAAAATCAGTTTATAATGGTTTCAAAGGGTCTTATTTAGAATATAAAGTGGGGATGGGTCGAAATCCTATCATCCAATAGGATTTAGACAAGTTTAGGGTATTATATTAACCTTATCAATTAGATTTAACTCTAAGTTAAATAATTTAACTTTTACCGTGTCTTTTTGTTTTCTTTAAATATATGGTTAATACACTTACTATAACATGCCAAACTAACCCCAAATTGTATATTATTAATACATATATCCTTATCTAAGTCATTTGGACAAACCTTAGATTTTTAGGAATAAAATAACAATTAATAATATAATATTTGATTTAAAAACTATTTTGTGTCAATTTTGACACTATTTGATATATGATTTTTGTGAAAGTCATAACAGAATTATATGTTCGAACCAAGTTGATTAAATCAACACTAATATATCATAGTAACCTAGAAAATTATTGGAATCCCTAAAAAGTCTTAAATTACATTTATTTTGGTATTTATAATATCACTTATGTCAATATTTCATTAATAAGATAATTAATGCATCATCTTTGTGTCATAAATAAATTAACTTATTTGATGTCTAAAAATTAAAACTAAAATACCATTATGTAGGAAATCTTTTTATCTTTCTAATGAATATTTACAATCGAATTTATCTTATGTACAACCCTATATTAAAAATGCTTTAGTAAATATACTTTGATTTTAACTCTTTTAACTCTTCTTTGAATTAAATAATAATAAATGTCCTAATCTAATCCAAGTGGGCCTAAATGATAATATTTTACACTTAAGGTTGTTTTTGGTCGAGATACACTTGTCCAATAGGATTAGGACATGTGTTAGGTTAATATTAATATCATTTTTACCCTTAATTACCCTATTTACTTTTAACTGTGGTAAATAAAAGTAAAAAGTTACTATTCACCAAAAATTATTTTCATCTCATTGAACCACATTTTACTTACTGACATCAACCGTGTCTCTCGGATTTTTGAAATTCCATTCACAGAAGCGGTAAAATTAAGTTTTATGAAAAATTCAGTTTTTTAACTACCACTTAGTAGTTTCACTATTCATCAAAAATTGATGTTTTTTCAGAACAATGCCAAAATTTCATCCTAAGATATATTTCATATTCCGAATTCAAAAATGAAATCTATTTTACCAAATTCATAACATAGAAGTTGCATTAATTAATTTTATAATTAAATCCCGCTGTTAAAACAAATAGCGTGTTTTTAAGAAACAATATCTATCAAAAGATTGACACTTGATTATGTCTGGTTTAAATGTGAAATTACATTCAATGACAAACATTGTATTAAATTGTAAAAATATATTCTAAATATACTTTAAAACCACTCAAATTAATAATTTATCACTATTAATTATTTCAATTAAAAAAGTTGTTTTTAATTATAATTTAGTAATTTTCACTATTCATCAGGATATGAAAGTTATCCGAAAAGTACCAAAATTTCACCTTAGGCTAAATTCGATACTCCGAATCCAAAAATGAAGTCCATTTTGAGATCTAAGTTTTCTAAAATTTAAAAAGTGGTTATTACTATTCATAACGGCTAGTTTTAATAATATTTTAATAGCATATCGTTGTTTCGTGAAACTCAGTGTTGCGTACTACACACGCTATCGAGGAAGGTTTCGATTGCGTGTAATGAAAGGCAAGTCAAGGATGCGTGTTGTGCAAGCTCCTTTTGGTGTAGCGTACAATACAAGACATTAATAAAATTAAAAAAAATATTTTTCATAAAATCTCGGGCTGTTACATTCTACCCCCTTAAAATGAATTTCGCCGTCGAAATTCGTCGGGGTTATAAATAGTTTACTATTCGAAAGTTTCTTTAATAGAAACCCACATCGTAAAAAAGAATACCAAAACTTGTCTTTAAAAACTAAAGTATGAAATGTAACAATTACCCAAATAAACTAATCACTGGGTTTCCACATAGGTGAAAATATGGATATGGAAGAGAAATCTAACCATCATGTTTTGATGGAGAGTGGTAGAGAACATGGCTATGGAAAAGCCAGCAATCACAAAGCCTTAAATTTGTGACGATCTAAGGTACCATCTGATTCATCAGATATAAGATCACTAGGACAACATTTTTGGTTTTCAAGATCGTTTCCCTAAAGTTAAAGAATTTGAATTAGAATAAATACTTACTTTATTTTGGTACAATCTCACTTTTTTCATGCCTTTAACAATTTCCACTTCATCTCTTAAATAAATGAAGTTGAATTTGTTATTCGTGAAGTGTTAGCAGTTCATGTGATAGAATGACGGGTCATTCCATCTGTCTCAAACAAAAGGTTAGCAAAAAAATTATATACATAAGTCGATCTATAGTGAGATTAATCATATATGGCACCTAAAATGGACTTATACATCATATGTCATACAACTTAATATAATAAAACTAGTTTCTACTAAACAGGGACTTCCTGTAGGCCAGTGGTAGGCGATAAAAGCCAGTCGCACTTCGGTTGTGGGTTCGATTTCCATAGCCATGTCCGACGCGATGGGTTGTCACCCGTCCTGTAGGTTGTCCTTTTTCTAAAACTATATTACTATAACATCCCATCAATAATATCGAAAAAAACTTCTATCCTTAAACAATACTAACTTATGTCCTACATAATTCATTTCAATCTTTAGGCTTATCCTTAATACTGCAGTCCACTCTCATAACATAGTGAAAACGATTTCCAGAGATTTAATACCATCGTTGATCCCCATATATCATAAGATATGTCTTTTTGGTCACATTCCAATCATTCGAAGGCCTTAATCATGTATTCCATTGAACCTTAGTGAAAACATGAATGCAGTTAAAGTTTAACACTTTCCATATACCAAAATCCTCAAAATTATATATACTCAAAAAATGATATCACTTAGTCCTTATATCAATCATGAGCTCATGAATACTGTTAAACATTTTGTTTTCTCATTTTCCCTTCATTATGCTCATATCATCTTATTTCCAAAAATATCTCAATCACTTTGAATACCACATTAGACCAATACATAAATATTCCAATACTTTATGATACAACATTATTTTTGAATCCCATTACATAAACACTTAATCATTCCACCACATCGTTATCATATTCAACATCGCCAATGGTGATCGCATGTTGCTTCCCTTTGTCCTTTGCCTTAAGCGGTTGCTCATGTCGATCATCACTAACCCTCGGATTAGGGCATTTATTATCATAATGCCCCATTTCCTTGCACTTGAAGCATTGAAGTGTTGGTGGTGCGTTCTCTGTAGTGTTTTCTTTATTCACATCATTAGAATCCCTTTTTCCATTACTTTGACACTCAACTGCACGATGACCTTCTTTTCCACACTTAAAACATTTTCTAGTCCCTTTAAGACAATCTCCACCATGCTTCTTTCCACACTTTGTGCATAAGGAAACATTCATCTTCTTTTCACCATTATTCTGAGATTTCTCCTTGAACTCCATCTTTCGTTTCTTGTCAAAACAATGAGATGGATATGTAACACCAACTTCCATTTCTACCTTGATAGCACAATGCACAATTTCTTCATAGCTACTAAAGTCTCTTGTAGCTAATGCCCTTCTAAGACTTGGTTTTAAGCCACTGAAAAATCGATCAACTTTACTTTCAGGTTGGATGATAATGCCAGATGCATACCTTGCAAGTCTTGTAAAATTTGCTTCGTATATACCAACAGATTCATCATCCTTCTGCTTCAGCTCAAGAAACTCCTTTTACATCTTTGTTCAAATAATACGAGGGAAGTACTTACTGAAAAACAAGTTCTTGAACTCGTCCCATTCCATGGACTCAATTTCATCTCTTTGCCTCGTATTCTTGATAAGATTTCACCGTTGATCAGCTTCACCTTCCAAACGATATACTGCTAAGATAACTTTATCATGCTCAGAACATTGAAGAACTGAAAATATCTTTTCAGTGGTACTGATCCATTGTTCAGCAACAAGTGGATCGGAAGACCCACTGAAATAAGGTGGATGTTGCCTCATGAAGGACTCAATAGAATATTGTTCCCTTCTCTGCTCATTTGGAAGTCCAGAATGATTCATAGCTTGTGTAAGTATAGCAATAAGACTTTGCACTCCATCTCCCATAACATTTGTTTGTTCAGGAGGGCAATCATTTCATTGTCCATTTCATTGATCAACACGGTTCCTTCGAGTTCCAGCCATCGTCTAAAACCCAAAAAGAATAGTGTGAGAGGAAAAAATCATGCTAGGGAAAACAACATAATAAAGGGGGAGTACCTTCAATATCTAACATCATAGGTTTAATTCTATGATCGTTAGCGTAGTTCTAGTACTATAACCTATACGTATACTTAACCTTAGGGACATCCCAAGACATACCTTAGAAATATCTCTAGGGATCTCACTAAAGTTCTCGCATACTAGTTTCCAAAGGTTGACTAAACCTTTCCTCTGATACCAACTGTAGAGACTCGTATCCTGACGTACATGGACATTACATTACTTTTGCGGAATACTTAGTACATAACTAAAACACACACACAAGGATCGTAATAGTTTAGTGTCTTTGGAAACTTGGAACATAATCTTCTAATCGTGGTGAAAGATCTTCAAAATCTCCCATAAAGATCTTCCCCACCTTTTTTTACCTAAAACCTTTCTTTATATCCTGGGGAAAAGAAAACATAAAAGGGTGAGCTCAAATGCTCAGTAAGGATAAACAAAAGAAATATAAATCTCATCCTATACACAAGCACATAACTTTTGGAAATCTTAACCTGCAAAAGAGATCATAATTTCATCACATGGGATAAATCATGGTAGTGAAATGTAATCACAATAATCATAACTTAAAACATGAAACTTTGTGGCATACACACATAATCATAGATAATCATTTCTTGTTAGTCAAGACTCATTGCCAAGACTATCTTAGTGGACAAAGTCCCTTTCTGAATCGAGTAACCCTCGTTCCAGTCCTGTTTCACTGAACCGGTATAACCTACCATTTCAGCCATGTCTATCTCATGAGATATAAAATCTTTACCCAATGCATTGGAGGGAGATATAGGTCCCACCCATCTTATAATGAATCCTTTCTTATGTGTGCCACATAATCATAAACCATACATCATAGCGCAACCCATGTAATAAAAATGGGATTCTTAAACAACATGACATCATAAAACAATCCATATAAGATAAAGTAATTCATAAAAATATTTCCATCACAACATAATCAAATCCATGTAATAATAGGGATAAAAACAGAACCCTTTTATTATCTTAGATGGAAAATAATTTTGATCAAACACTTGAACTCCATTCTTGAGGAAAATATCCTTTCTTCTTCAAAAACATTTTTCCTTTCATAACATGTCATACAACTTTAAAATAAAAGAAGTTGATTAAAAATAAACTTGAAAACTTGTAAAGGAAGCTTCTTGGAAATAGGGTTTTAAAAACCCATTCATGCCGTATAAGTTAAAAAAACATTCTTCGTACTTTTGTCGGAAAAGTCAAAAAGTACCTCGTACGAAAAAACGACAAAAGATTCCTTTCATATCCTTTACTAAAAATTTACCGAAGGGTAAAATTGAATATAAACTATTGTATAAGGATATAAATATTACATATTGAGGAAACATGGATGTGGATGATAAAATACACCCCAGTAAATGCCAAAGTATAAAAAATCTCGGATAAAAATGAGATTGTGATATTTCCCTTACCTTAGGTCTGATTTGCTTCGTATGTGTCCGCACCTCCTCTTCTTTGGAACGCCTCTTTGAATCCTCCACTTAGGGAACTAAGATTTGTCTTTGAAGAAGACCAGGACATCTAGGATTATTCTAGGGAAGTGGAGAAGGGATTTTGGCAGGGGTTGTCTGAGCTTGAGTGATCAATTTGGTGTGAGGAGGAGGGGGAGGAGGTGCCCTTTTATAAGGGACGAGAGGGGCACCTTAGGAATATCTCAAAATATTATTTTATATTAAAGTCAAAATCGGTTTATAATGGTTCCAAAGGGTATTATTTAGAAGATAAAGTGGGGATGGGTCGAAATACTATCATCCAATAGGATTTAGACAAGTTTAGGTTATTATATTAACCTTATCAATTAGATTTAACTCTAAGTTAAATAATTTAACTTTTACCGTGTCTTTTTGTTTTCATTCACTATATGGTTAATACACTTACTATAACATGCCAAAAGAACCCAAAATTGTATATTATTAATACATATATCCTTATCTAAGTCATTTGGCCGAACCTTAGATTTTTAGGAATAAAATAACAATTAATAATATAATATTTTATTTAAAAACTATTTTGTGTCAATTTTGACACTATTTGATATATGATTTTTGTGAAAGTCATAACAGAATTATATGTTCAAACCAAGTTGATTAAATCAACACTAATATATCATAGTAACCTAGAAAATTAGTTTAATCCATAAAAAGTCTTAAATTACATTTATTTTGGTATTTATAATATCAATTATGTCAATATTTCATTAATAAGATAATTACTGCATCATCTTTGTGTCCTAAATAAATTAACTTATTTGATGTCTAAAAATTAAAAATAAAATACCATTATGTAGGAAATCTTTGTATCTTTCTAATGAATATTTAAAATCGAATTTATCTTATGTAAAACCCTATATTAAAAATGTTTTAGTAAATATACTTTGATTTTAACTCTTTTAACTCTTCTTTGAATTAAATAATAATAAATGTCCTAATCTAATCCAAGTGGGCCTAAATGATAATATTTTACACTTAAGGTTGTTTTTGGTCGATATACACTTGTCCAATAGGATTAGGACATGTGTTAGGTTAATATTAATATCATTTTTACCCTTAATTACCCTATTTACTTATAACCGTGGTAAATAAAAGTAAAAAGTTACTATTCACCAAAAAATATTTTCATCTCATTGAACCACATTTTACTTACTGACATCAACCATGTCTCTCGGATTTTTGAAATTCCATTCACAGAAGCGGTAAAATTAAGTTTTATGAAAAATTCAGTTTTTTAACTACCACTTAGTAGTTTCACTATTCATCAAAAATTGATGTTTTTTCAGAACAATGCCAAAATTTCATCCGAAGCTATATTTCATATTCCTAATTCAAAAATGAAATCTATTTTACCAAATTCATAACATAGAAGTTGCATTAATTAATTTTATAATTAAATCCCGTTGTTAAAACAAATAGCGTGTTTTTAAGAAACAATATCTATCAAAAGATTGACACTTGATTATGTCTGGTTTAAATGTGAAATTACGTTCAATGACCAACATTGTATTAAATTGTAAAAATATATTCTAAATATACTTTAAAACCACTCAAATTAATAATTTATCACTATTAATTATTTCGATTAAAAAAGTTGTTTTTAATTATAATTTAGTAATTTTCACTATTCATCAGAATATGAAAGTTATCCGAAAAGTACCAAAATTTCACCTTAGGCTAAATTCGATACTCCGAATCCAAAAATGAAGTCCATTTTGAGATCTAAGTTTTCTAAAATTTAAAAAGTGGTTATTACTATTCATAACGGCTAGTTTTAATAATATTTTAATAGGATATCGTTGTTTCATGAAACTCAGTGTTGCGTACTACACACGCTATCGAGGAAGGTTGCGATTGCATGTAATGAAAGGCAAGTCAAGGATGCGTGTTGTGCAAGCTCCTTTTAGTGTAGTGTACAATACAAGATATTAATAAAATTAAAAAGAATATTTTTCATAAAATCTCGGGCTGTTACATTCTACCCCCCTTAAAATGAATTTCGCCCTCAAAATTCGTCGGGGTTATAAATAGTTTACTATTCGAAAGTTTCTTTAATAGAAACCCACATCGTAAAAAAGAATACCAAAACTTGTCTTTAAAAACTAAAGTATGAAATGTAACGATTACCCAAATAAACTAATCACTGGGTTTCCACATAGGTGAAAATATGGATATGGAAGAGAAATCTAACCATCATGTTCTGATGGAGAGTGGTAGAGAACATGGCTATGGAAAAGCCAGCAATCACAAAGCCATAAATTTGTGACGATCTAAGGTACCATCTGATTCATCAGATATAAGATCACTAGGACAACATTTTTGGTTTTCAAGATCGTTTCCCTAAAGTTAAAGAATTTGAATTAGAATAAATACTTACTTTATTTTGGTACAATCTCACTGTTGTTCGTGCCTTTAACAATTTCCACTTCATCTCTTAAATAAATGAAGTTGAATTTGTTATTCGTGAAGTGTTATCAGATCATGTGATAGAATGACGGGTCATTCCATCTGTCTCAAACAAAAGGTTAGCAAAAAAATTATATACATAAGTCGATCTATAGTGAGATTAATCATATATGGTTCCTAAAATGGACTTATACATCATATTTCATACAACTTAATATAATAAAACTAGTTTCTACTAAACAGGGACTTCCTGTAGGCCAGAGGTAGGCGATAAAGGCCATTCGCACTTCGGTTGTGGGTTCGATTTCCATAGCCTTGTCCGACGCGATGGGCTGTCGCCCATCCTGCAGGTTGTCCTTTTTCTAAAACTGTATTACTATAACATCCCATCAATAATATCTAAAAAAACTTCTATCCTTAAACAATACTAACTTATGTCCTACATAATTCATTTCAATCTTTAGGCTTATCCATAATACTGCAGTCCACTCTCATAACATAGTGAAAATGATTTCCAGAGATTTAATACCATCGTTGATCCCCATATATCATAGGATATGTCTTTTTGGTCACATTCCAATCATTCGAAGGCCTTAATCATGTATTCCATTGAACCTTAGTGAAAACATGAATGCAGTTAAAATTTAACACTTTCCACATACCAAAATCCTCAAAATTCTATATACTCAAACAATGATATCACTTAGTCCTTATATCAATCATGAGCTCATGAATACTGTTAAACATTTCATTTTCTCATTTTCCCTTTATTATGCTCATATCATCTTATTTCCAAAAATATATCAATCACTTTGAATACCACATTAGACCAATACATAAATATTCCAATACTTTATGATACAACATTATTTTGGAATCCCATTATATAAACACTTAATCATTCCACCACATCGTTAACATATTCAACATCGCCAATGGTGATCGCATGTGCCTTCCCTTTTTCCTTTGCCTTAAGCGGTTGCTCATGTCGATCATCACTAACCCTTGGATTAGGGCATTTATTAGCATAATTCCCCATTTCCTTGCACTTTAAGCATTGAAGTGTTGGTGGTGCGTTCTCTGTAGTGTTTTCTTTATTCACATCATTAGAATCCCTTTTTCCATTACTTTGACACTCAAATGCTCGATGACCTTCTTTTCCACACTTAAAACATTTTCTAGTCCCTTTAAGACAATCTCCACCATGCTTCTTTCCACACTTTGTGCATAAGGAAACATTCATCTTCTTTTCACCATTATTCTGAGATTTATCCTTGAACTCCATCTTTCATTTCTTGTCAAAACAATGAGATGGATATGTAACACCAACTTCCATTTCTACCTTGATAGAACAACGCACAATTTCTTCATAGCTACTAAAGTCTCTTATAGCTAATGCCCTTCGAAGACTTGGTTTTAAGCCACTGAAAAATCGATCAACTTTACTTTCAAGTTGGATGATAATTCCAGAAGCATACCTTGAAAGTCTTGTAAAATTTGCTTCGTATATACCAACAGATTCATCATCCTTCCGCTTCAGCTCAAGAAACTCCTTTTCCATCTTTGTTCGAAGAATACGAGGGAAGTACTTACTGAAAAACAAGTTCTTGAACTCGTCCCATTCCATGGACTCAATTTCATCTCTTTGCCTCGTATTCTTGATAAGATTTCACCATTGATCAGCTTCACCTTCCAAACGATATACTGCTAAGATGACTTTATCATGCTCAGAACATTGAAGAACTGAAAATATCTTTTCAGTGGTACTGATCCATTGTTCAGCAACAAGTGGATCGGAAGACCCACTGAAAGAAGGTGGATGTTGCCTCATGAAGGACTCAATAGAATATTGTTCCCTTCTCTACTCATTTGGAAGTCCAGAATGATTCATAGCTTGTGTAAGTATAGCAATAAGACTTTGCACTCCATCTCCCATAACATTTGTTTGTTCAGGAGGGCAATCATTGCATTGTCCATTTCATTGATCAACACGGTTCCTTCGGGTTCCAGCCATCGTCTAAAACCCAAAAAGAATAGTGTGAGAGGCAAAAATCATGCAAGGGAAAAAAACATAATAAAGGGGGAGTACCTTCAATATCTAACATCTTAGGTTTAATTCTATGATTGTTAGCGTAGTTCTAGTACTATAACCTATACGTATACTTAACCTTAGGGACATCCCTAGACATACTTTAGAAATATCTCTAGGGATCTCACTAAAGTTCTCGCATCCTAGTTTCCAAAGGTTGACTAAACCTTTCCTCTGATACCAACTGTAGAGACTCGTAGCCTGACGTACATGGACATTACATTACTTTTGTGGAATACTTAGTACATAACTAAAACACACACACAAGGATCGTAATAGTTTAGTGTCTTTGGAAACTCGGAACGTAATCTTCTAATCGTGGTGAAAGATCTTCAATATCTCCCATAAAGATCTTCCCCCCCTTTTTTTTACCTAAAACCTTTCTTTATATCCTAGGGAAAAGAAAACATAAAAGGGTGAGCTCAAATGCTCAGTAAGGGTAAACAAAAGAAATATAAATCTCATCGTATACACAAGCACATAACTTTTGGAAATCTTAACCTGCAAAAGATATCATAATTTCATAACGTGGGATAAATCATGGTAGTGAAATGTAATCACAATAATCATAACTTAAAACATGAAACTTTGTGTCATACACACATAATCATAGAGAATCATTTCTTGTTAGTCAAGACTCATTGCCAAGACTATCTTAGTGGACAAAGTCCCTTTCTGAATCGAGTAACCCTCGTTCCAGTCCTGTTTCACTGAACCGGTATAACCTACCATTTCAGCCATGTCTATCTCAAGAGATATAAAATCTTTACCCAATGCATTGGAGGGAGATATAGGTCCCACCCATCTTATAATGAATCCTTTCTTATGTGTGCCACATAATCATAAATCATACATCATAGCGTAACCCATGTAATAAAAATGGGATTCTTAAACAACATGACATCATAAAACAATCCATATAAGATAAAGGAATTCATAAAAATATTTCCATCACAACATAATCAAATCCATGTAATAATAGGGATAAAAATAGAACCCTTTTATTATCTTAGATGGAAAATAATTTTGATCAAACACTTGAACTCCATTCTTGAGGAAAATATCCTTTCTTCTTCAAAAACATTTTTCCTTTCATAACATGTCATACAACTTTAAAATAAAAGAAGTTGATTAAAAATAAACTTGAAAACTTGTAAAGGAAGCTTCTTGGAAATAATGTTTTAAAAATTCATTCATGCCGTATAAGTTAAAAAAACATTCTTCGTACTTTTGTCGGAAAAGTCAAAAAGTACCTCGTACGAAAAAACGACAAAAGATTCCTTTCATATCCTTTACTAAAAATTTACCGAAGGGTAAAATTGAATATAAACTATTGTATAAGGATATAAATATTACATATTGAGGAAACATGGATGTGGATGATAAAATACACCCCAGTAAATTCCAAAGTATAAACAATCTCGGATAAAAATGAGATTGTGATATTTCCCTTACCTTAGGTCTGATTTGCTTCGTATGTGTCCGAACCTCCTCTTCTTTGGAACGCCTCTTTGAATCCTCCACTTAGGGAACTAAGATTAGTCTTTGAAGAAGAACATGACCTCTAGGATTATTATAGGGAAGTGGAGAAGGGATTTTGGCAGGGGTTGGCCGATCTTGAGTGATCAATTTGGTGTGAGGAGGAGGGGGAGGAGGTGCCCTTTTATAAGGGAGGAGAGGGGCACCTTAGGAATATCTCAAAATATTATTTTATATTAAAGTCAAAATCGGTTTATAATGGTTCCAAAGGGTCTTATTTCGAAGCTAAAGTGGGGATGGGTCGAAATCCTATCATCCAATAGGATTTGGACAAGTTTAGGGTATTATATTAACCTTATCAATTAGATTTAACTCTAAGTTAAATAATTTAACTTTTACCGTGTCTTTTTGTTTTCTTTCACTATATGGTTAATACACTTACTATAACATGCCAAACGAACCACAAATTGTATATTATTAATACATATATCCTTATCTAAGTCATTTGGCCGAACCTTAGATTTTTAGGAATAAAATAACAATTAATAATATAATATTTGATTTAAAAACTATTTTGTGTCAATTTTGACACTATTTGATATATGATTTTTTTAAAAGTCATAACAGAATTATATGTTCGAACCAAGTTGATTAAATCAACACTAATATATCATAGTAACCTAGAAAATTAGTGGAATCCATAAAAAGTCTTAAATTACATTTATTTGGGTATTTATAATATCAATTATGTCAATATTTCATTAATAAGATAATTACTGCATCATCTTTGTGTCATAAATAAATTAACTTATTTGATGTCTAAAAATTAAAAATAAAATACCATTATGTAGGAAATATTTTTAGATTTCTAATGAATATTTACAATTGAATTTATCTTATGTACAACCCTATATTAAAAATGTTTTAGTAAATACACTTTGATTTTAACTCTTTTAACTCTTCTTTGAATTAAATAATAATAAATGTCCTAATCTAATCCAAGTGGGCCTAAATGATAATATTTTACACTTAAGGTTGTTTTTGGTCGAGATACACTTGTCCAATAGGATTAGGACATGTGTTAGGTTAATATTAATATCATTTTTACCCTTAATTACCCTATTTACTTTTAACCGTGGTAAATAAAAGTAAAAAGTTACTATTCACCAAAAATTATTTTCATCTTATTGAACCACATTTTACTTACTGACATCAACCGTGTCTCTCAGATTTTTGAAATTCCATTCACAAAAGCGGTAAAATTAAGTTTTATGAAAAATTCAGTTTTTAACTACCACTTAGTAGTTTCACTATTCATCAAAAATTGATGTTTTTTCAGAACAATGCCAAAATTTCATCCTAAGCTATATTTCATATTCCGAATTCAAAAATGAAATCTATTTTACCAAATTCATAACATAGAAGGTGCATTAATTAATTTTATAATTAAATCCCGCTGTTAAAACAAATAGCGTGTTTTTAAGAAACAATATCTATCAAAAGATTAACACTTGATTATGTCTGGTTTAAATGTGAAATTACATTCAATGGACAAAATTGTATTAAATTATAAAAATATATTCTAAATATACTTTAAAACCACTCAAATTAATAATTTATCACTATTAATGATTTCGATTAAAAAAGTTGTTTTTAATTATAATTTAGTAATTTTCACTATTCATCAGAATATGAAAGTTATCCGAAAAGTACCAAAATTTCACCTTAGGCTAAATTCGATACTCCGAATCCAAAAATGAAGTCCATTTTGAGATCTAAGTTTTCTAAAATTTAAAAAGTGGTTATTACTATTCATAACGGCTAGTTTTAATAATATTTTAATAGCATATCGTTGTTTCGTGAAACTCAGTGTTGCGTACTACACACGCTATCGAGGAAGGTTGCGATTGCGTGTAATGAAAGGAAAGTCAAGGATGCATGTTGTGCAAGCTCCTTTTGGTGTAGCATACAATACAAGACATTAATAAAATTAAAAAGAATATTTTTCATAAAATCTCGGGTTGTTATAACATCATCATCACAATAAAGTTTCATGCCCTCTATGTATTACCAAACCGATTCCACGGCTTCTCAGAAATTATAAACTCAACATTGCATCCCATCAAGCTCAAAACCCAGGGGTTAAACATTGTTAATTAATTTACTAACAACATTATCACTTTCCATATTTCCATATTTTTAGGTATTCTAGGAAAAAATTATAATATACCAAACACAAGGGCTCAATATGGTGAGTAGATGAACTACCTGTCGAGTCTTTTCTACCTATCATAGGTGCATAGAACCATCCGTTCTCAAAAATATAAACACAAAATGTACATGGCATACCCCACGTGTCTTCTCCTCTTTTGGAAGGAGAGTAAGCAAAACCATATACCTCAATAATCGGTGAAAGTAAATCAGATAAAAAAACAATAGATTCAAGAAACATCTAACTTTTATATCAATGGGTAATCATAGCTTCAACCCGTTACATCATTTTTAGTGTCCTCCCCAACACCCACATGCATAAACCGATGCATATCACCACTCTAGGCTTTAACTACTACCACAACCACTAGGCCTCCATACCCCTACATATTACAATAGCCCTCCAGGATTAGCCATCCCAAGCTCACATCACATCACAAGCAGTGTAAAACAAACAAGAAACCAAGATCTTGGCCCTAAACAAGTCATTACTCCTTCACACACAATGAGCTCTCATGTCTACAAGAACAAGGCACTTGGCCTTTACAAGTAAGTGGGAAACAACAGCGATTGGATTCATTAAACATACCTATTTAACCATTTATCCAATTAATTATCAATTAATAATGAATTTATGTTCTTTATAAATTTATATAAAGAATAACATGCTAAAACAAGAAAGGAATAGATATCAGACTATCTAGAAAAATCAAGAGGCAAACCTGTATCATGGTATAAAGCAACAACATCTCTATACAATCAATACCAATTATTTAATCTGATTAAAACATTTATTAAGTCAATTTCATTTCGATATAATGGGATAAATCATGCTAGATATATGATTTTACATAAGTTAATAGATAAGAAACGAATCCCCTACCTAAAAAATTCATCAATGTTCTTCGTTCTAGAATGGATCAACACAATGGATCCCAATCACCTTTCCTTCTACAACTACATCCACCCGAGAGTGTTGTGGCACCACTACACTAACAAAAACCAAGAGAAACTCCATTAGAACCATGAAGATCACATTCCATCACATGGATAGGAGAAATAGGAGGAAACAGATCGAAAAACCAAGAATAATAAAGGTAGAACATACCTTATATTGAAGACGGATTGACACTTCTTAATTGCACCAAAATAGGGTGTGCGCATGCGGTAGGAAAAACTCCAAGGGGAACATGGTCCAAGGATTGTAGTTAAATCGCACGACTTTTATGGGTTGAAGAACCCTAGGTATCCCATACCAAGGAAAAAATAAGGAAGAAAAAGGGAGGAAGGTATCCATTCCCTTTGAAAATATAAATGGAGCAGCAGTTTAGATATGATTTAGATTTTCCATTAAAAGAGGATATAGTCAATATTACATGTTTGGACTGAGTAAGGCACCCAAACCCTTAGGAAAAAATTAGATAGTAGTTATGGGCTTTGAATCGTCCTTAAATCACTTAAAACAAGTATTTTAATGAATTTTACTTCAATGATAATGTCAAAGGGGTGAAACTATAGGAAGCCAGAAACAATGTTCACAACCCACTGTTGGAAGACTCACCAGTCCTAGAAACCCTTTTCAACTGACCATTGGAAAAATCACCAGTCCTAACTCACCATTCATAGAAACACTATTCATAACCTACCATTGGACAACTCCTTGGTTCTGACTCACCGATCCTAGAAACATTATTCAACCTACCCTTGGACGACTCACTGGTCCTGACTCACCGATCATAGAAACACTGTTCAAACCTACCATTGGATGACTAACCGGTTCTGACTCACTGGTCCTAGAAACACTATTCAACCTACAATTGGATGACTCATCAGTCCTGACTCACCAGTCCTAGAAATACTATTCAACCTACGATTGGAATACTTACCAGTCCTGACTCACCGTTCTTGGAAACACTATTCAACCAACCTTTAGACAACTCACTGGTCCGGACTCACCTATCCTGGAAACACTTTTCAACTTACTATTGGATGACTCATCGGTCCTAACTCACCGGTCCTGGAAAAACTGTTTACAACTGGAGATTTTCATAAAGTGTTAGAAATAAGTAACCTTTACCTCCCAGAACACCTCAAACACCATATTTTCATATTGGAATGGACCGAAGAGGTCCAGGCCGTTACATAAGGTCTCGATTTCATACCCATTTTCAAGTACCATCCATAATCTATTTTAAGGCACCATTACTTTTCTAAAATCACTAATTTGTTCCTGAAAAACTGTATTTGTTCATTAATGGTTTTATAAAAACAATTATGACAAATAAAAATTATTTTTCCAAAAGAACTCTTCTGGGAAAAGTAAAAGGGATATTTCTATCAAGAATTCCTTGATGGTTTTATTAGATTATTTTCATATATTTCAAAGACTCTCTTTAATTTTGTGCATTATTGAGATTGATACCTTATTATTGTTATCTACCATATGTTATTAAATGGTTTATGACTAGTTTGGCTATGATTATGCTATCTTAAAACCATTCACCATGCTACTCAGATTGGTTAGTGATTATGATTACATCTTGGGGAAAGTTATTTACATTTCATATGTTCATATTGTTAATGTTTCGCCCCATTCATATGAAGAATGCATTTGACTTATCAAGTGATGGGTGGAGCCTACTATAGCCCCTCGATGCATCAGTAAGTCTCATGATACAAAAAAGAATTGGGTTTTGGCCTAGGCCTCACCCTAGTATTTTCAAACTTCTTGGTCGAGGCCTTAATGATATGTTTTAGATGCCTGGCATTATTCATTCCATCATTATGATATTAGTAATTTATAAAACATGATATATTTTACAAGTAGAACATCTATGTCTAAGTTTCATTCTCTTATGATCTGTTATATGTATTTATTTACTCATCTTTAATTCCTTTAATATTATTCTCAAGTTTATTTTTAAAGGCATGTGTTTTTAGTTATTCACTATGACTAATGTTTGTGTTTATGATAACTTATGTTGTATTACTTTCACTTACTGAGCATCTGGGCTCACCCCTTTATTATGTTTTATTTTTCCCCTCGATGTAAAGATGAATATTATGAATGAATTACATGTATAATCTAATATTTATGGATGTTTCCAATTGAATCTATATATTATTTTTTCTTTCAAAGTTTTAATGTAAAACTTATTTTTGTATCTAGTTTTCCAAAACTACTAAACTATTTAGCCCTTTAGGATATGACTTCTTATAATCACACCAATGTAATAAAATAAGGAACTAAATCTAGACTAATGGGGTTAGGTTATTTAAAATTTTAATGTATAATTAGTTATCTTATTTTATTATTAATCTAATTAAGTTTATTGGAATCAATTTTATGGTTGAATTTGATATAAATCTTTTTTTCACATAAAAAGATTTTTTTAAAAAAAATACTTTTTATTGTTTTTTGTGTATTTATATTAAATTATATTTTAAAACTTATAGGAATTGAATTTGATAAAATGGATTCCATATATGGAATAAAAATATTAAAATTTGGTAAATAGTCCCCTTTTATTTTTAATCATTTTGAATAGTAACCATGGAAACATTTATCATCTCGATAAAGGGTGAATCTGGTTAACCTAGTTTAAAACTAAGTGTTAGGGTCACCATATTTCATTTTAATTCTTATTTGATGAATTTAATTGAACCCTTATCACCTTAGTCATGAACTTTAATTTTTTTTATGGAAACTTTACCATGAAAATTACTTATATGATAGTTAAGGAAAAGATAATGTAAAATGTCCCTCTCTTATATTTAAATGTATCTTATGTGTTCAAAAAGTCATAAAATAAAGTTGTGAATTAATATTAATGTTTATTTTTATAATAATGTAATTATTTTCATGGTGGTAATTTATTTATAATTTTTTGTGACTATATAATTAGTTTAAATGCTTACATAATTTTTATATTGTATTTCTTCCATTAAGTGAAAATTAAAATTAATGATTTCAAAATTATTAAAAGTAATATAATTTGAGTGATTTATAGTGTTATAAGGATATAGTATATGGTATAAAATTTTATACCATGTCCATTTATAATCCAATTTATAAATTATAAGTAAAATTATATCCCATTAAGATTGCAATATCCATTACCACAATTACGGTTAAAATTGGTTAACTAAGGTGTTAAATAAAAAATATATGGATTAAAATACAAAATAAACCTCTTAAAATTTTATTTTTTGATGATATTTAAACCATATACTACCTTATATTTTAATATATTTCCATTTTGAATCATTTTTTTAGATAATTAATTTATTTTAATCTTTTAAGAAATTCAAAGAGTGCCCCTCCCCTCACTTTTAAAAGGGAACCTCTCATTTCTCTTATTTACACTAATTTGAGCATTATAGATCAAAAAACAAATAAAATTATCATATAAAATTCCTAAGACATTAATTATAGGTCCTTTTCTTCTTAAAATACCATTTCAAGTGTCCTTAATAAGGTATCTAAAGGAGGCATGCCGAAGAAGAGGTAATTGTCTTATCTGACCTCTTTCAATATGTTTCTTTTTCTACTTACTCTAAATATATTATATCCATAATAAAATAATAAATTTAGTACTATAAATATACTTAAATGTTATTATTATTTTTAAACTACCTTTCATAACCCTCTTTTCTATTAAATGGGAATTGAAATTGTGTCTGATCTGTACATACAGGTTACCATCTCCATGTATCAATACAATTAATTTTTCAACACCATATTTAATGGATGTATTTAATGATGGATTTAATTTTTAAATATGATATTTATAAAATAATTTTTATTCTAGAATTATAATATTGTATCTACCTTTTTACTTATCCATCTATAGGAAAATGATGATGTCACTTGTGTGTACCTATAGAATACAACCTCCATGAAGTGATGTGATTCTTTTTTCATTTTATCTTTACATGGATGGTAATAATGATAAATTTAATGAATATATATGATATAATAATTATTTTTTAAATTATAATTATTATTTACCTTTCTTTCATTTCATCCGTCAAAAATGGAGACAACGTTCATGCATACATACGGCCTACCGTCTCCACAAATGGTGTAATTTATTTTTCTATCTATACCTTTTATGTATGAATTTGTGTATATATATGTGTGATTAATATATATTATATTAATATAATTATTAACATTATATAGATTATGTAACCATGATCACAATATAGGGACTGTGACTTTTGAACCGAAACATCCAAAAAAAATTAAGTAGTTATCTACCAAAATAGTGACTTTAATAAAATTTTATTAACAAACTGGTGATAATATGTGATAATTAAATCATTGATATCAATATTTTTCATGAATATTCATATAATAAATATATATTTATTATAAAATAGGTTCAAATTCATATAAATAAATATGATTCATGTGGTAATGGTTTATCATCTTGAATTATCTTCTTTAGGAAATATGTTATAGTATGCACCTATTTTACTTTATGAGGTGTATATATAACCCATTTGATATATTATAACATGAATCTATTTATTTTCATGATAATTATTTCTTTAATTTTAAGTTATTCTTTCATGGTTCTTATGATTCAAAAGTTACCAAAGTGGTAAGGGGTTTATATTTCAATCCTAATTTAATAAAGATTGTTTATGCTAGAATTTACATCAAATAAATTATATGATAATTATCTGAAAATTGACTTTAATTTTATTATCATATAGTTATTTCTTGATAATAAATTGTTTATTTTCATTTTTCCCATTTTAAGTGATCAAGATATTGAAATAATGTTTTTATGGAAAAGCGTCCTTGTTTTACGATTTGGTTGAAAATATTTTTTTTCCATGTCTATGTTTTCTCTAAAATATTTTAAAAATTATGTCAATATTATTATATGATTCTTTAAATTCATTTTTACCCAAGTTTTATATTCTATATAAATGTTTCAAATGAATATTATTTCCCTTTTCCTACTATGGTGCTTTTAACTTTTTTTAAAAAAGTGTGAAAGGAATGCTTTATTTTAACTTATACAAAATGAATAGAATTTCTCTACATCATGACCACTCAATGCTTTAAATATTAATTTATAATATTCTATGGTTATTTTCAAATAAAAAAGTTTCTGTAATATTTTTGAAATTTTTTTATTTTAAAAAAGTAATTTCAAAATAAAAAGAGTATTTTCCTTAATAATAGTCTAGTGACTCTTTTAAAAGAATTTTTATCTTTGAAAACATCCTTCGGTGTTTATTATTTATTACTAGGATATGATCCAATGATACCATAATTATTATTTCTATAGATGTTTTATGAATGTTATGATTCAATTTTAACAAAACTCATTTATTTTCCATGGTTTATGCTATGATGAAATTAAAAAATGTTTATGAAATCTATTTCCTTTTCATGGGTTATGGGATGTGATATGATTAATGTCTTATGATATTTTATCATGAATATGTATGGTTTTAATTATATTATGAGTGTTCTTGGAATTATATACCCCTCTAATGCATTGGGTAATGTATTATATCTCATGAAGTAATTATAGGAAATAAGTCAATGTACTTGATACACTATTGGAAACAAGTTAATGTTCTTGATCCACTATGGGAAAAAAATTCAATGTTCAAGATATAATATGGGAAAAAGTTTGATGTACTTGTTTCACTATATAAAAAAGAAGATAATTCCTAATCCTTTTTTATATGGGAAACTAGTTTTTTTGTATCTACTATGATTTTATGGTCGCGGTAGTTAACCATGACATATGAAATTATTTATATACATATAGTGGTGAGACACTTATATGATATGAACTTATAGTTCATGATTGATTTTTGATGATTTATCACACTTATGATTCATGAATTTTTAAATGATGAAGTATTATTCTATGAATCATGTTTATGATTCATTATATATTGGGTATAAACTTTGTATGTTATATCTAGGATCACATTACTTTATTTTTATAGTAGTATTTCATAGGATCGTCAATTGATTTCTCCAATATTTAACCTTACTAAGAATTTGAGCTCACTTTTTATTATTTTTCCTTCCCCCGGATTATGAATAAATTTTTAAGTATGGTATTTTTATAAGTATTACTATGTGGGAAGATATTTATGGGATATGTTGAAGATAATTCATGAAAAAAGAAGATTATGTATCTATAAACCAAATATGCTAAATGTTTATAGTTTTGGAATGGATTGAAATGTTATATATTGAATATTCATATAAAAATATGTAATTTTTATGTATAAAAAGATCAGGATTCTATAGAATCATACAATTTAAAGGAGACATGATCAGAGGGAATTAGTTGATTCTTGAAAGAATTTAGAGAATAGTTTTCAAGTGTGTGATGAAGTATTTGGTATATCTAACTAGGCTAGTCATCAGGAAAATGAATTCCTCTCCTGTATTCTAAAAAAATAGAGTATAAATTACAAATCACAAAGGACACAAGACATAAATATTTGATATAAGGAAAATGATTTTATTATAATAGTTTCACTCAATGATTAAAAAGGATAATGTCAATTAATATTGGATAGTGGATATTATTTACATATTACTGGGGACTTGAAAATATTGAATAATTTTAAAGAAAATAAATAAGGATCATTGAAATTTTATAATGATGGGTAACTCAAGTTAAAAGGATTTCTTCAAGGAGTTAATGTTAAGAAAAAGTTGGATTCAAAGAATACCTTGTGTTTTTTGATGGGTTGAAACACATTCTTGTAAGTGTATCTCATATCTATAATAAATGAAATAAGGTAATTTTTAGGAAAGACATTTTCCTAGTAAAAAGTATTAAAGATGATAATATTTTGACAAAAGTAAAATGAACTAATGGAAACTTATTCCAAGTGTGAGATTCTCAAATTTCATGATACCTTAGTATGAAAGAACAAAACAAATTATTATATAAAAGTGTTGGATTTATTTTCTAAATAAATATGAATAATATTACACAATAAGGAAATTTTTGTGATGTTCCTAAGATGAGTTGATAAAGGTACTAGGTATGATTCACATGAAATAATGGTAATATTACCAATTATTCCCATAAGAAAGTTGAAATTCACATATATCATCCCTTGGAGCTTATGCATCCTGACATCTATGGACACAGGATAAATAAATAAATAAATTGAGATAAGAATTTTTTTTAATTTACTCACATTATATGTATCATGTTTATAAAATATAAATCAAAATATACTAATATTTTCCAAATTCTTAAGATATGTTCTAAAAAGGAGTGCAATCACCCCTTAAAGAATATTCATATAAAAAATGTTTTTGAGAACACAAATGGTATATTTCAAGCATACATTAGAAAGAATATTATTAATTATGAGGCATTTTCACTATATACACCACAACCAAATGGTGTGTAGAATGTAATAATAAAATATTATTGCAGGTATCTTGAACAATATTGATAGAGAATGAATGTTCTGGATATTTTTTGAGTTACAATATTGGATAAGTATTTCATATTCGAAATCATTTCTTATACCGACCAAATTGTGGAATTTCACTGTATGAGATGTCTTATAATAATTCCTCATGTTTGAAGTATTTATGGTTATTTGGTAGCCCCATAACTAACAAATTCAAAGGTGAAAATCTTGGGAAGTTTGATAGAATGGATATTGATATAATCTTCTTAGGTTATCATATATATAGAAGAAGATACCAATTCTACAACAAAGAGAAAAATAATATCTTGAATAACTATGATTTTAAAGTGCTGTAATATATAAGGAAAAAACACAAATGAAATGGAAGGTATTATAGGTGATGAAGATGAATCTATATCAGTTAAATAGTGGGTTTAAGTTTCAAAAAAGGATGAAGGTTTAGAATAATATTATTTGGAGATGATGAATTAGGCAACTCAAGTGAGGAAGATAAAATAAAATCATCTTACCCAAGGCTAAGAATATAGATGGAGGACCATAACATTATTAGAGATTGATGATATTAAGTTAAAACTGGGAGAAGTTTGTGGACAACATCACATACCTTGTTATTTTCATAGGATAAAATGAGTGATATTAAAGAAGGTATAGAGCATCAGGAATGCATTGATTCCATGAATGAAGAGTTGTACTAGACAGAGAATAATGAAACATAGTATTTGGTATTTAAACATAAATATAATAAAATTGTTGGAACCAAATGGGTTTTTCTAAACAAGTTGAATGAAAAAGGTGAAGTGATTAGAAATAAATCAAGGTTTGAGTGTAAGGACTATTCTCAAGTTAAAGGAGTGGAATTTTGTGAGACCCTTTTACCAGTTTCTAGTATAAATCATAATAATATTTCTTATTATTTCTATATAAATTTAATACAATATTTTTGAAATGGATATCAAGTCTTCCTTCCTCAATTTTGAGCAGTAATATGAGGTTTTTATTGAGAAAAATTGTATTTTATTACTAGGATATGATTAAAATCATATTTTTAGGTTATAAAGATTTATATGGATTGAAAAAAGCTCAAAAATATTGATATTCTAAGCTATAAACCTTCTTAAAGAAGCTTAAATTCATAAAAGGGGGTGTGGACAACAATCTCAACATTAAATATGACAATAAGGTATCTCTCATTTTTATTATATATATTTAGGATATTATTATTTATAGAAATTATGAATAAGTATGTTAAGATTTTTTAAAATAAGTGAATGAATTCTCTGAAATATACATGATTAGTGAGATGAGATATTTTCTTTTATTACAAATTTCTCAAGAGAAGGATCATATCATTACTTCACAAGAAAATAATACTAGAGTACTTCTTAAAAGGTTTGACATTGAGTATTCAAGAATGGTTTATACAACTATCTTAGTAGGAACCATGATATATAAATATTAGCAAGGAAATTAATTGGATCAAAGAGAATTTAAAAATATTATTAGAAGTCTGTTGTACTTAACATCTTCACGGTCAGATATTGTCTATATTTTCACCCTCTATGCTAGATTCTAAAGTGATCCAAAAATTTCATATCTTAAGGCTTAGAAAAGGTTCATTAGATACATAAAATTAATGGATAATTTTTTGTTATATTATAACATCCAAGGAGAGTTAAATATTTTTTGTTTTTCAGATGTAGACTATTCAGAAAGTGTTAATGATAGAAAACCCACATCTATGGGAGTGTTCTTTCTTGGATATAGGTGTGTTTGTTAGTGCACAAATAAGTAGAATTTTGTGAACTTGAGCACAGTTAAAGTATATAATATAGATATAATTCTATCCAATACTCAATTAATGTGGATTAAAACTCTATTTTAAGGAATCAAGGTGAAATTTAAGTTACCAATCCTCTTGGATTTTGATAATCAAAGTGCTATAAATTTATCAAAATATCTTCTTTATAATTCAAGATATAAGATTCCAGTTTTTTTATGTATATATTATTTTATTTTCTATATAAACATATTTTTTTATATAAATGTATGTTATTAAAGAGTTCATGGAGGTTTTAGGATAATTCGGGCATGGTTTGGGGCCTAGAGTTTTTGGTTTTTTGAGAAACGTAGTGAGGTTCATAGTTAGCACATCATTAGTACTAATTGTGCCCCTCAACCATGTATACCTTAGAGGGTAAAACATGTTTTGTAAAACCATTAATATTTGGGTTTCATGACCATGAAAACCTTGTAAATTATTATAGGTTCACCGCGCATGGTTTTTATATGGTCGGTCTATTTGTGTGCCTAGACCATGTTGGGTGTAGGCTTCCAGATAGTGTCAAACACATGGTTTGTTCATGTTTTGTTTAACCATGCAGATGAACCATGTGAGGGAGTGTACACATGGATATTAGGTGCACACTATTTTTGTATGGTTTGGAAAACTATGTGTCCAAACTATGTTCCCTATTAAAAAACCTAGTAATTACCTTTTTCCCCTCTCTTTTCTAAAAACTTATTTCTGTATTCTCCTCCATCAATTTCACACTAGTAATTGTGTGAGAGATCTCCATTTTACCTATTTAGAGACATTGGATTATATCCCTTAAATGGACTCCATTTTTATAACTTTTGTTTCTTTGGATCACCCTTGTAAATTCTATCACTATGTTACCTTTGTTTCTCTTTTTTTCACCATCTTTGGAATTATATTTGTGTGACCAAATATTCACTATTTTCAGTTTTTTTTTCTTTTTTTTTCTTTTATTCCATCCTAAATTTAAGGTGAATTTTGGATGAAATTTTTACTAAAGGGATAAGTTAGGTGGTTTACTACTTTATCCTAAAATTCTTATCGATTATAAATATTTTTCAAAGTTCTGTACACCAAACATTCCATGGATTGCTTCTAAAAATAATATTACTCTATATTATTTTATAAAATTGGTTCTAAAAGGTTTATGAGGCCCTTATAGTCATTGTAAGTTAATGAAATAAACTTGAACCACCTCTTTGGATGTGTCTGGTTAAATATCGTGTATAACCTTTCTTCTCTTGTGACCAAAACACCCATATGGTGTGTTTTCTTTATTCTTATAAAAATTAATGGTGTAATTGAATTAAATAACTTGATAATATGGTATGTATAATTTACTTAGACCATTTATTTTATTATATGATATAAATAACTTAATAAAATTTTAAAATGAGATGGATATTTCACTTGGCCTATGTTTAATTATTAAATATAATATTGGATACTAATACGAACCATAATGACATTGTTAAAGGCATATCATTCCTTAAGGAAGACTTGGATTCTCGACCTAGAATTAATTGGGTAAAATCATATTATACCACTCAATTCATTGATTTCACCATCAAGAGAGATACAAAACTTTGGCTCAGTCAATGTATTATATACATGAATGCCTTAGATATACCCTGGAAATTCACTTGTATGCTTTGGAAAATAGAATGCCTTAGATCATCTACTTGTATTAGACTTGATGTCTTTGGACACATACCACATTATATTATCTCATTGGTATCCAATTGGGTCTATCTCTATATTAAATTGTACTTGTCCTTGGGATTGATTAGAAACATTTTAAGGTGGAATTCCATAGGTTCATCCCTTGGATTACATTCATACCCCAAGCATGGCTTCTAGGTTGGTAACTGCGAGTGGGCTTGAACTTATAAGGTCATGGGTTCCATTGGTTTACCAAGATACATTATTATTATAATTATTTGAATTAGATTCCTTGGATTTATTCCTTGTTTCCTCATCCAATTAATGTTCATATGATTAGATACATCTGACTTCATTCGAAGCAGGTAGGGTCGGTCGAGTATCCCATAAAGAACCCAAGATCGACACAATTTATATGTATTTTTCTAAATTATGTATTATACCTGAACACTATTACATTTTTATATTCATAGATTGTATTTTCATTAGACACCATTGCTATTGTCCTGTTGAGTTTTACTCACACCCTGTTCAGGCCTCCATTTGGTACCTAGATAGATTACTTGGATGTTGTTAAGGATAAATGGAAGCACCCATCTATGGAATATTTATTTATAGATACAACTATTTATAATTATATTACATGTATATTTGAATATTTTAATATTAATAAAATAATTTTATTACATAATTTTCATTATTCTGCATTACTTTCATATAATAATTTCCTAGGGTATCTATCGTATTGATAAGGTTGTAGCATTTCCCGGAAATGATGAGAACCTTGAAGTGAAATGAATATATTATTAAATATATTTATATGGTTGTATAATGTACTATAATAGGGAACATATTATTTAGACTATTAATTGTGAGTACTCGTAAGAGAATGAGTCTTCTTCTTATAAAATTATCACTTAGTAATCTCCAAGATAAGAGATTATGAGAACAGGAACACCATTAAAAATTCTACATGTTTTGGTGTCATTATATATTCCTATCTATGAGCATGTGAAATGGTAATTAGACTTTAATATTATCATTAATTTGTTTCTTGATTAATGTTTTTAGATTTACTGACCAAAACTGTGAGTCCATGTGTTTGTAGGAATAGTCCATGTTGGGTGCATCACGAATGACATGTTATTGATGGATAAGTTGAGGAAGGATTTTTCCCTTTCATATTTATTCAAGTTAATATCTTTACCCTTTGATTGGAATAGAACCATTTCCTTAAATTATATGTCCATGGTGTGTTAATGTTTTTAATTCATATAGTGAAAGAAAGACTTATCAATAATATAGGTTGATGGCATGGATCTGTAACATTATTGATGAGATATTTAGATACAGGGGTTATATTTCATGTTAAGCATTCATATGTGGTTTTCAATGTTGATACAGTAAGTTCTTTCACTTCGGTATCTTGACCCCTTTCTTAACATTAATCTTGGACTTTAGGAGAGACTGCCTAATACCAATGAGAAATAATCCTAGAGGGTTACACACTATGTGTTTTTATTGATCTCAATTAAAATATATTCAAATTTAATTAATGTATTAAGTATTATTCTCAAGACCGATGAATAATTTTATTCATGTTTTAACGCTTGTAAATATTTATTTATAAAATAATATTTAATTATTAAATAAATTAATAATAATCTAAGTAGATAAATATTGTGTGTGATGATAAATATTAATTACAAGTTGGTAAAATAATATTTGTTATTACACTAGTCAACGCGTGCTATAAAATAAGAATATTATTATTATTATATGCCAAGGAGTTTGATAATGATTATTATATTATTTAAGGAGTGGAACGCAAATAAAAAATATTTTAACCTAAAACCTATCTCTATAAATAGATGGTTATCTATGGTGTATTGTTAATCAAAAAAATTGTGATTTGAGAATCACTGTGCACAATAGACTTTTCTCTCCATTACAACTCCCCCCATCTTCTCAAGAATGATATAGACTCCTTAAATCCTGATGGATCTTGAAGTTATCAAGATGAACAGCACGAGATGATTGATCCACCACACTATAACCCAGTAATCAATTGGTTTAATTTTTAGATCAAAGGATAATGTGTGGATTACCACTAGAGGGATTTTTCAATTAGATCCTACAAGTGTAATGATGGTACTCCAAAAAGAGTTTTGATGATCAACATCTTCATTGAACAAATATCCTAAGTAAATGAATCATTTCTTCTAATATACTAAATTAATTATAAATTTTTCATGAAAATATCCTCTCTAGGTTATGGGTTTTCTTATGTCAATATTTGGTGGAAATATTTTCTTGGTTATAGAGTTTATATCATGAACAATTTGTGAATGATTCTTCAAATCCAACAAAACCTATATGGTAATTTCTCTCACCAAGTTCTTCTATTATGCTTGTAACCTGCAATTTGTATTAGAATAGTCATGTTTTAAATTTAAAATTTTTTATTTGATTTTAGATCTATTATGTACAATATTTTCAAGATATTTCATTTCATAATATTTGTTATTTAATCTGATGTTTAATTAACATTATTTTGATATTTTAATTTCATAATTTGATATTCATATTTTCTTATAGGTCTAAGAATACATTAATAACAGTCATAGATTCCATCAATAAGTGATAAGGATTTTGGACGGTAATACTAGGTTACACAGGATATAGCCAGAGTACATGTCTTGTACCAAAGTGAACTGCACCTGGCTATGTTGCGTGATACATAAAATGCCAAAAAGTAACTACATGTAATGAATTCATTAAACACTACATGTATACATGGCTAACATGGAACATTTTTTGTCAAATTACATGGTGTGTATCTGGAATACACATCATATAGGCTACATGATTTAAGGGTGAAATTCACAATAACCATGTGATCAAGTAAATGGTTTGACACCACATGAGACTAACAGCCTACAGCAATAACAAAATACATGATGTGTATCTAGAATACATAGGGTTTAACTCATTAATTATCCCATCCAAAGTACATACAAATCCATTCGGTGATTCAAGTGGACACAATGGTAGTGGAACACATGGTGAATAGCTGGATTACACATCAGGTAGACCCAAATATGTAGAACACTCTAAGTCCTTCAAATGTTCATGCGGACACACAGAAAGCATGATACATGGTGTGTAGCTAGATAGTACATGTCATTTAGTCTATCCAAGGTACACATCAAAGCTCGAGGAATTTATCCTAGATACAAGGCAATCGAGGTACATGTTGTGTAGCTAATAAATACACATCATGTAGACTCCAAATAAATGATAGAATTAAAATAAATTAAATTAAAAATTACAACACTAAATAATTATTACATTGATTGGCACAAGATAGGATTGAAAATTAAATTAAGGTTTAAAAGAATTAAAAAATATAAATTATTTTTTTGTAATTATCTATAATTATTTTTTATGCCATTTATATTTTGTGAATGAATTTATAATGGGTGTATCTAAGAGAATACAGATAGTCATTAAGATAAAAGGTAATTAATTAATTAATGAAATCATGTTAATATTAATAATTAAAAACAAATATAAATTAATGTTGTCTATTGTACATCTTTATATTAATTTCATGTATTATCATTCATGATCTTAACCAATACCTATGTATGCATTGGTTTTATTTAATTTAATTTATTACATGGTTTTTCATTGATTAATTATTTAAATAAATATGATGGTCTGGAATTCATCCCTCCCTTTTTTACTATAGAGGACATGTGTTTCCAAGGTTATTTATGTAATTATATTTAAAAAATACTTTAGTTCCCCTCACATAAATATGATTTATAAATACATGTAATAAAAGGAGTACCTCAAGACATGTGTAGGTGCATCAAGATGGAACCAAGATGGTACTAGTTTAGGTGACACACAATTAGAAAGGTGGAATGTTGAAACTTAGTGGACAAGTGGATAGGTGGAATCTAGCTGACACACAAGTGGATAGGTGGAATAATGCAACTTTAGTTAGTGATTGGTTTAGTATGTATACTATTGTTTTTAATGTGTATCCTTGAAAGTATGATAGAATATTTTAATGATACATCATTGATCTCAACATGTCTTATAAGGTGTGGTTCCTCCTTTCTATTAAACCATTCCATTAAGGTGTATAAGGAGGAGTGAGTTGACATAGTGTCTCAAACTTCCATAAATAATCAATGAAGTCTTGATTAAGATATTCTACAAGATGGTTTGTATGAAGTTTCTAAATATTCATACCAAGATAGTTCTCAAATTCATTCTTTTATTCCTTTAATAACACAAAGGAATCTAACTTGTACCTCATCAAGTAGACATATTCATATTTATTAAAATAATTAGTAAAATTTATGAAGTATGAGTACCCATCCATTACTTCAATAGGAAATTGTACACACACATAAATATGAACTAATTCAAGAATCTCTTTATCCCTTTCACCTTTTCATATAAATGGGGATCTGGTTATTTTTCTTTATAAACATGTGTGACATACACCAAGTGGTTTAGTTAAAAGGAATTTAAATATATATATTGATGTAACTTAGTCAAATGCTTTTCATTTACATGACCTACTTGGTGATTTAAATGTCAGGAGTGGTATGGGTCATGAGAAGTATTTTCAATATTGATTTACATAACTTGATTTTTGTAATCCAAAATATGGAGATCATTATTTAAATTTACCTTATAAAAAATGATATATTTATAAAAGAAACAATATTTGTTACCAAATTTGAAAATAAATCCATCTGTATCAAGTCTAGATACAGAAATAAATTTCTTGGTAATGGATTTAAATTAATAAAAAATATTCAAAACCAAGATCATTCTCATCAAAAAAATGAGGTGGGGGTCCCTAATAGCCACAACACTAAGTTTGGATCCATTGGATTCTCATATATCTACTCCCCGCAGTCAATATTTTTTAATCTACTTGGTTACTTTATTTGAATATACCTATCCACCTATGTGTCACCTAGATTCCACCTATCCACCTATTCACCAAGTTACAACATTCAACTTATCGACCTATGTATCACCTAGATTGGTATTATATTGGTTCCATATTGAATCACCTCCATGAGCCTTGGGATTCTCATTTTATTAAATTTATTTATAACTCAATCTCATGTGATGGGAACCAAAGGATTTGTTAAGTGGAATTACGTAAATAACCGTAAACATATAGGTCTTACAAAACAAATTATGGAGGGATTACTAACAATACATCATATTTAATTTAATAATTAATTAGTGAAATACCATGTAATGAATATTTAAAACTAACACATACACAGGTCTTCTTCAAGCTCATGAAAGGTCATACATGTAATGAATATACAAAATTACACTGGATAACATTTATTTCTAATCATTCTTTATTATTAAGAAAAATTCACTTGCACCAATTAATTAATTGATTCCCTTTTATCTTAATGATCATCTGAATTTTCTTGGAGATAAAGATCATAAATTCATTCATGGAAAATAAAAAGGCATAAATTAATTGATAATTTTTAATTCTTTAAAACCTTTATTAAATTTTCAAACAAACCATAATCCAATCAATGTAATAAGGTTTTAAAGTTGAAATTAGTAATTTAATGTCATTTAATTATATACTTTATTATGTGACTACATAGTGTATACTTATGAGTTATACACCATGTATCTTGATTGATGTGTACCTGGGATAAATTCTTGGGGATTTGGTGTGTACCTTGACTAGACTACTCAGCGTGTAAAATCCAGATTCACATCATGTATCATTATTATCATGTGTCCTCACAACCCACTAAATCATTTGGTGTGTTTATCGAACACGATAACACACAATGTGTGCTTCAGCTACATGTCATGTGTTCCACTTGTCGTGTGTCCACTTAACTCTCCAAATGGATCAACATGTAATTCATATGCATGAATTAATGATCTACACACCACTATTCCAGCTACATGTTGTGTATTTCATTAATGATCCAGGATTTCAGTCTTACACAGTGTCAAACCATCTATTTGACTACATGATTAGCATGAATTTTACTGCTAAACTATGGTGAATACATGAAATGTATTCCATATAAACACTATGTAATTTGATAAGCTATGTATTACATTGTCCTAGTCTACACACGGTGTGAAATAAATTCTCCTTGTGTATTAAATTCTTGGCATGTCCTGTATCACATAGTATGTACAGGTGTAGTGCACTTGGGTACAAAACTTTTACTCCGACTACACATCGTGTAAGCCAATCTTACCGACCAAAATCCTTATCAATTTATGATGGTATATCTGGTTATTCCTTATGTGTTCTTATACCATTAAGAAAATATGAATCTTGAATGAAATTAAAATTTTAAAAACATATTAATTAAATATCATATTAAATAATTGATATTCAAAAAATGAAAGATCTAATAACTATTTCATATAATATATAAAAAATAAAAAAAAATAATTAAAAATTGAAAACAAGACTGCTCTGAAACCACTTAAAGGTTTTGGGTGCAGGAAAAGTGCTTGGTGGGTGAAATAACTATATAGGTTTTATCATATTTTATGGATCATTCACAAATTTTTCATGATGTAAAAACTGTGACCAACAAAAATTTTCCACTTAATATTGGAATAAGAAAATATGGAACCTGGAGAGTATATTTGCACATTAAATTTATAATTAATTTATATTTTGATCTAAATAAATGATACCTCATCTTAGGAACTTACTTTGATGAATATGTTTATCATATGAAACCCTTTTTATATTAGTTTCATTATTCTTATAGGATCAAATTTTATATTTCCTCTATTTGTGTACATATGTGCTCCTTTGATCATTGAATGACACTGATTAATTACCAGGTGCTACAGCGGTGGATAGATCATCTTGTATTATTAATCTTGATCACTTCAAGATCCTTAAATATTGAAGGAGTTCATTTTGTTATTGATAATATGAGAGGAGGATAAATATATTGATAAGTCTATTGTGTGCAATGATTCTCAAATATTAATTTTTTATTAACCCTACACAATAAACATAACAATGTATTTTTAGAGAAAGGGTTTAGTTTAAAATATTATTTAATTTCATACCATCCCTTAAATAATATAACAATTATTATCAAACCCCATGCCATATAATAATATTAGTATTTTTATTTTATGTAATGCGCTAATTGGTGTAATGATAAATATTATTTTACCATCTTTGAAATTGATATTTATCACCCAACATGATATTTATCTACTTAAATTTATCATCATTTTAAAAAACAAATAAATATTTAATTAAATATTTATTCATTAATAAATATTTAATTAAATATTTATTCATTAATAAATATTTCCAATCATTAAAACATGAATAAAATTATTCCTCAATCTTGAGAATAATATTTTTTCCATTAATTATATTCAAATATAACTTAATCGATATCAATAGAAACACTTAGTGTATGAACCTCTAAGATTCTTTCTTGTTGGCATTAAGTAGAATTTCCTAAATTCCAAGATTATTGTCTAGAAATGGGTCAAGTCGCCCAAGGGAAAGAACCTAATGTTTCAAAATCGAAAACCACATATGAATGCTTGGTGTGTAATATAATCCCTTTATCTCAATATCTCATCAAATAGGTTTCACATCTGTGAGATCAACCAATATGATTAATATGACTTTATTTGACTATATGAAATAAACATGTCATTACATGATGGCCATGTAATTTAAGGAGATAGTTTTATTCCAATCAAAGGGATAAGATATGAACGTCCATAAATATGGAAGGGAAAATTCATTCCTCAACTTATCCATTAATAACATGTTATTCATGACCACCCAACATAACCACTTCCCCTGAACATATGGCATTTTGGTTTTGGTCAGTAAATCTAAATGTGTGAGTTATTACATATATTGATAATAATCATAAAGTCTAAGGACCATTACACATACTCATAGATAGTAATATATAATGACACCAAAGCATGTGGAATTACTACTATCAGGTTTGTTATTATAATCTCCCATATTAGAGATTACCTGGTGATAACTTCATGAGAAGAAGCCTCATCCTATTATGAGTACTCACACCTGAAATTCTATATACAATATTGTAGAGACCCGAAGCTTATCGTACATGGACATTACATTACTTTTTCGGAATACCTAGTACATAACAAAAACACACACACAAGGATCGTAATAGTTTAGTGTCTTTGGAAACTCGGAACGTAATCTTCTAATCGTGGTGAAAGATCTTCAATATCTCCCATATAGATCTTCCCTTTTTTTTACCTAAAAACTTTCTTTATATCCTGGGGAAAAGAAAACATAAAAGGTTGAGCTCAAATGCTCAGCAAGGAAAATAAAGGAACTAAAAATCATATCATATCTTTTTGAAAATCATAACCTGCAAAAGAGATCATAATATCTTAACATGGAATAAATCATAGAAGTGAGAATGAGATCCCCATAATCATAACATAAAACTTGAAACTTTGTGGCATACACACATAATCATAGAGAATCATTTCTTGTTAGTCAAGACTCATTTCCAAGACTATCTTAGTGGACAAAGTCCCTTTCTGAATCGAGTAACCCTCGTTTCAGTCCTGTTTCACTGAACCAGTATAACCTACCGTTCCAGCTCTGTCTATCTCATGAGATATAAAATCTTTACCCAATGCATTGGAGGGAGATATAGGTCCCACCCATCTTATAATGAATCCTTTCTTATGTGTGTCACATAATCATACATCATCGCATAACACATGTAACAAAAATGGGATTCTTGAAACATCATGACATCATAAATCAATTCATATAAGATAAAGGAATTAATAAAAATAATTCCATCACAACATGATCAAATCAATATAATAATAGGGATAAAAACAGAACCCTTTATTATCTTAGATGGAAAATAATTTTGATAAAACACTTGAACTCCATTCTTGAGGAAAATATCCTTTCTTCTTCAAAAACATTTTTCCTTTCATAACATGTCATACAACTTTAAAATAAAAGACGTTGATTAAAAATAAACTTGAAAACTTGTAAAGGAAGCTTCTTGGAAATAATGTTTTAAAAATCCATTCATGCCGTATAAGTTAAAAAACATTCTTCGTACCTTTGTCGGAAAAGTCAAAAAGTACCTCGTACAAAAAAAACGACAAAAGATTCCTTTCATATTCTTTACTAAAAACTCACCGAAGGGTAAAATTGTATTTAAACTATTGTAAGTGGATGGAAACAATATTAAATATTGAGGAAACATGGATGTGGATGATAAAATACACCCCAGTAAATACCAAAGTATAAACAATCTCGGATAAAAATGAGATTGTGATATTTCCCCTTACCTTAGGTCCGATTTGCTTCGTAAGTGTCCGAACCTCATGTATAATGATTTAAATCATGTTATTGACTTATTACAGAATCATATTCATTGTTATTATATCATATATGGTCCACTTATGACTTTATATTACCCGTTCTTTTGTAAATTCATGTTAAAGTATCGTTTTGGGTAAAATCGTCTCATTTGTCGTTTGTGTTTTTAACTTGTAATTATTAATATGATTACTTAGATCATTATTACTTAATTCCAGAATATAAAACATGATTTATATATATATATTCAGAATATACATATATAATAAATCAGTAAATGGAAAGAAATACACAGTTCATGGAGACGGTAGTCCGTACGTACGCATGAACGCTGTTTTCGTTTCCTTATTGAATTGAATGGAATTAAGTAGATGACATACATATAAATATAAATAATTACAGTATCATTATTAGGTAATATATTTCATTATTACTTATTATATATACTTTATAATCATTCATTAATGGTTAATCATTGAGAATGAATCTCATCGCGTCGTGGAGACGGTAGTCCGTACGTACGCACGAGCGATGATATCGTTCCCATGGTCGTGGAATTGCGTTGAAGTGTATTTATAATATTTCAGTATCAATATCACTTTGTAATAATCATATATAGTTACTCATTAAACCATTATACCCATCCAATTAAGGTGGTGGAAGAAAATAGATTACACCACGGCGTGGAGACGGTATTCCGTACGTACGCACGCGCGGTGATTTCCTTTTTCCGCAAGATGGATAGAAGGTTAATTAGAGTTGTTTCATATTTATAATAACATATCAGTATGTAAGTAATACTGATGTTATTACTTTATCATGAAACAACTAAAGAAGAAGAAGTTGAAGAAGAAAGAAATTGAAAAGATCGGTAATGGTTATTACCTCTTCTTTGAAACGCCTCTTTGAATCCTTCACTTAGGGAACTAAGATTGGTCTTTGAAGAAGACCAGGACCTCTAGGATTATTCTAGGGAAGTGGAGAAGGGAAAATGTCAGGGGTTGTCCGAGCTTGAGTGCTCAAATTGGTGTGAGGAGGAGGGGGAGGAGGTGCCCTTTTATAAGGGAGGAGAGGGGCACCTTAGGAATATCTCAAAATATTATTTTATATTAAAGTCAAAATCGGTTTATAATGGTTCCAAAGGGTCTTATTTCGAAGCTAATGTGGGGAAGGGTCGAAATCATATCAACCAATAGGATTTAGACAAGTTTAGGATATTATTTTAACCTTATCAATTAGATTTAACTCTAAGTTAAATAATTTAACTTTTACCGTGTCTTTTTGTTTTCTTTCACTATAAGGTTAATACACTTACTATAACATGCCAAACGAACCCCAAATTGTTTATTATTAATATATATATCCTTATCTAAGTCATTTGGCCGAACCTTAGATTTTTAGGAATAAAATAACAATTAGTAATATAATATTTTATTTAAAAACTATTTTGTGTCAATTTTGACACTATTTGATATATGATTTTTATGAAAGTCATAACAGAATTATATGTTCGAACCAAGTTGATTAAATCAACACTAATATATAATAGTAACCTAGAAAATTTGTTTAATTCATAAAAAGTCTCAAATTACATTTATTTTGGTGTTTATAACATCAATTATGTCAATATTTCATAAATAAGATAATTTCTGCATCATCATTGTGTCATAAATAAATTAAAATATTTAATGTCTAAAAATTACAAATAAAATACCATTATGTAGGAAATCTTTTTAGATTTCTAATGAATATATATAGACGAATTTATCTTATGTATAACCCCATATTAAAAATGATTTACTTATTAAACTTTGATTTTAACTATATTAACCCTTCTTTAAATAAATTAATAATAAATGTCCTAATCTAATCCAAGTGGGCCTAAATGGTCATATTTTATTCATAAGGTTGTTTTTGGTCGAATTACACTTGTCCAATAGAATTAGGACATGTGTTAGCGTAATAGTAATATCATATTTACCCTTAGTTACCCTATTTACTATTAATCGCGGTAAAAAAAGTAAAAAGTTACTATTCACCAAAAAATTATTTTTATCTCATTGAACCACATTTTACTTACTGATATCAACATTGTCTGTCGGATTTTCAAAATTCCATTCACAGAAGCGGTAAAATTAAGTTTTATGCAAAATTCAGTTTTTAACCTACCACTTAGTGGTTTCACTATTCATCAAAAATTGAAAGTTTTCATAAAAATACCAAAATTTCACCCTAGGCTAATTTCGATATTCTGAGTCCAAAAATGTAGTTCATTTTGAAAAATAAAATTTCTAAAATTTTAAAAGGTGGTTATTACTGTTCATAACGGCTAGTTATAATAATATTTTAATAGCATATTGTTGTTTAGTGAAACTCGGTATTGCGTACTACACACGCTATCGAGGAAGGTTGCGATTGTGTGTAATGCAAGGCAAGTCAAGGATGCGTGTTGTGCAAGCTCCTTTTTGTGTTGCATACAACACAAGACATTAGTGAAATTAAAAAGAATATTTTTCATAAAATCTTGGTTTGTTACATTCTACCCCCCTTAAAATGAATTTCACCCTCGAAATTCGTCGGGGTTATAAATAGTTTACTATTCGAAAGTTTATTTAATAGAAACCCACATCGTAAAAAGGAATACCAAAACTTGTCTTTAAAAACTAAAGTATGAAATGTAACGATTACCCAAATAAACTAATCACTGGGTTTCCACATAGGTGAAAATATGGATATGGAAGAAAAATCTAACCATCATGTTCTGATGGAGAGTGGTAGAGAACATGGCTATGGAAAATACAACAATCACAAATCCATAAATTTGTGACGATCTAAGGTACCATCTGATTCATCAGGTATAAGATCACTAGGAAAACATTTTTGGTTTTCAAGATCATTTCCCTAAAGTTGAAAATTTGAATTAGAATAAATACTTTCTTTATTTTGGTACAATCTCACTGTTGTTCATGCCTTGAACAATTTCCACTTCATCTCTTAAATAAATGAAGTTGAATTTGTTATTCGTGAAGTGTTAGCAGATCATGTGATAGAATGACGGGTCATTCCATCTGTCTCAAACAAAAGGTTAGCAAAAATTATATACATAAGTCGATCTATAGTGAGATTAATCACATATGGTTCCTAAAATGGACTTATACTTCATATATCATACTGCTTAATATAATAAAACTAGTTTCTACTAAACAGGGACTTCCTGTAGGCCAGTGGTAGGCGATAAAGGCCAGTCGCACTTCGGTTGTGGGTTCGATTCCCACAGCCTTGTCCGAAGCGATGGGCTGTCGCCCGTCCTGCAGGTTGTCCTTTTTCTAAAACTACATTACTATAACATCCCATCAATAATATCGGAAAAAAAACTTCTATCCTTAAACAATACTCACTTATGTCCAACATAATCCATTTCAATCTTTAGGCTTATCCATAATACTGCAGTCCACTCTCATAACATAGTGAAAATGATTACCAGAGATTTAATACCATCATTGATCCCCATATATCATAAGATATGTTTTGTTGGTCACATTCCAAACATTCAAAGTCCTTAATCATGTATTCTTTTGAATACCCATTGAACCTTAGTGAAAACATGATTGCAGTTAAAAGTTAACACTTTCCACATACCAAAATCCTCAAAATTCTATATTCTCAAACCATGATATCACTTAGTCCTTATATCAATCATGAGCTCATGAATACTATTAAACATTTCATTTTCTCGTTTTCCCTTCATTATGTGCATATCATCTTATTTCCAAAATATATCAATCACTTTGAATACCACATCAATAAATATTGCAATACTCAATGATACAACATTATTTCGAAATCCCATTACATAAACACTTAATCATTCCACCACATCGTTTTCATATTCAACATTGCCAATAGTGATCGCATGTGACTTCCCTTTGTCCTTTGCCTTCAGTGGTTGCTCATATTGATCATCACTAACCCTTGGATTAGGGAATTTATTAGCATAATGCCCCATTTCCTTGCACTTTAAGCATTGAAGTGTTGGTGGTGCGTTCTCTGCAGTGTTTGATTTATTCACATCATTAGAAACCCTTTTTCCATTACTTCGACACTCATCTTCTCGATGACCTTCTTTTCCACACTTAAAACATTTTCTAGTCCCTTTAAGACAATCTCCACCATGCTTCTTTCCACACTTTGTGCATAAGGAAACATTCATCTTCTTTTCACCATTATTCTGAGATTTCTCCTTGAACTCCATCTTTCGTTTTTTGTCAAAACCATGAGATGGATATGTAACACCAACTTCCATTTCTACCTTGATAGCACAACGCACAATTTCTTCATAGCTGCTGAAGTCTCTTATAGATAATGCCCTTCGAAGACTTGGTTTTAAGCCACTGAAAAATCGATCAACTTTACTTTCAGTTTGGATGATAATTCCAGATGCATACCTTGCAAGTCTTGTAAAATTCGCTTCGTATATACCAACAGATTCATCATCCTTTTGATTTAGTTCAAGAAACTCCTTCTCCATCTTTGTTCGAAGAATACGAGGGAAGTACTTATTGAAAAATAAGTTCTTGAACTTGTCCCATTCCATGGACTCAATTTCATCTCTTTGCCTTGTATTCTTGATAAGATTCCACCATTGATCAGCTTCACCTTCCAAACGATATACTGCTAAGATGAATTTATCATGTTCAGAACATTGAAGAACTGAAAATATCTTTTCAGTGGTACTGATCCATTGTTCAGCAACAAGTGGATCAGAAGACCCACTGAAAGAAGTTGGATGTTGCCTCATGAAGGACACAATAGAATATTGTTCCCTTCTCTGCTCATTTGGAAGTTTAGAATGATTCATAGCTTGTGTAAGTATAGCAATAAGATTTTGCACTCCATCTCCCATAACATTTGTTTGTTCAAGAGGACAATCATTGCATTGTCCATTGCATTGATCAACACGGTTCCTTCGGGTTCCAGCCATCGTCTAAAACCCAAAAAGAATAGTGTGAGAGGCAAAAATCATGCTAGGGAAAACAACATAATAAAGGGGGAGTACCTTCAATATATAACATCTTAGGTTTAATTCTATAATCGTTAGCGTAATTCTAGTACTATAACCTATACGTATACTTAACCTTAGGGACATCCCTAGACATACCTTAGAAATATCTCTAGGGATCTCACTAACGTTTTCGCATCCTAGTTTCCAAAGGTTGACTAAACCTTTCCTCTGATACCAACTGTAGAGACCCGAAGCTTATCGTACATGGACATTACATTACTTTTGCGGAATACTTAGTACATAACAAAAACACACATACAAGGATCGTAATAGTTTAGTGTATTTGGAAACTCGGAACGTAATCTTCTAATCGTGGTGAAAGATCTTCAATATCTCCCATAAAGATCTTCCCTTTTTTTTACCTAAAACCTTTCTTTATATCCTGGGGAAAAGAAAACATAAAAGGGTGATCTCAAATGCTCAGCAAGGCAAATAAAGGAACTAAAAATCATATCATATCTTTTTGAAAAGCATAACCTGCAAAAGAGATCATAATATCTTAACATGAAATAAATCATAGAAGTGAGAATGAGATCCCCATAATCATAACATAAAACTTGAAACTTTGTGGCATACACACATAATCATAGAGAATCATTTCTTGTTAGTCAAGAATCATTGCCAAGACTATCTTAGTGGACAAAGTCCCTTTCTGAATCGAGTAACCCTCGTTTCAGTCCTGTTTCACTGAACCGGTATAACCTACCGTTCCAGCCCTGTCTATCTCATGAGATATAAAATCTTTACCCAATGCATTGGAGGGAGATATAGGTCCCACCCATCTTATAATGAATCCTTTCTTATGTGTGCCACATAATCATACATCATCGCATAACACATGTAACAAAAATGGGATTCTTGAAACATCATGACATCATAAATCAATTCATATAAGATAAAGGAATTCATAAAAATAATTCCATCACAACATGATCAAATCAATATAATAATAGGGATAAAAAAAGAACCCTTTATTATATTAGATGGAAAATAATTTTGATAAAACACTTGAACTCCATTCTTGAGGAAAATATCCTTTCTTCTTCAAAAACATTTTTCCTTTCATAACATGTCATACAACTTTAAAATAAAAGACGTTGATTAAAAATAAACTTGAAAACTTGTAAAGGAAGCTTCTTGGAAATAATGTTTTAAAAATCCATTCATGCCGTTTAAGTTAAAAAAACATTCTTCGTACCTTTGTCGGAAAAGTCAAAAAGTACCTCGTACGAAAAAAACGACAAAAGATTCCTTTCGTATTCTTTACTAAAAACTCACCGAAGGGTAAAATTGGATTTAAACTATTGTAAGTGGATGGAAACAATATTACATATTGAGGAAACATGGATGTGGATGATAAAATACACCCCAGTAAATACCAAAGTATAAACAATCTCGGATAAAAATGAGATTGTGATATTTCCCCTTACCTTAGGTCTGATTTGCTTCGTAAGTGTCCGAACCTCCTTTATAATGATTTAAATCATGTTATTGACTTATTCCAGAATCATATTCATTGTTATTATATCATATATGGTCCACTTATGACTTTATATTACCCGTTCTTTTGTAAATTCATGTTAAAGTAGTGTTTTGGGTAAAATCGTCTCATTTGTCGTTTGTGTTTTTAACTTGTAATTATTCATATGATTACTTAGATAATTATTACTTAATTACAGAATATAAAACATGATTTATATATATATATTCAGAATATACATATATAATAAATCAGTAAATGGAAAGAAATACACCGTTCATGGAGACGGTAGTCCGTACGTACGCATGAACGCTGTTTTCGTTTCCTTATTGAATTGAATGGAATTAAGTAGATGACATACATATAAATATAAATAATTACAGTATCATTATTAGGTAATATATTTCATTAGTACTTATTATATATACTTTATAATCATTCATTAATGGTTAATCAATGAGAATGAATCTCATCGCGTCGTGGAGATGGTAGTCCGTACGTACGCACGAGCGATGATATCGTTCCCATGGTCGTGGAATTGTGTTGAAGTGTATTTATAATATTTCAGTATCAATATCACTTTGTAATAATCATATATAGTTACTCATTAAACCATTATACCCATCCAATTAAGGTGGTGGCAGAAAATAGATTACACCACCGCGTGGAGACGGTATTCCGTACGTACGCACGCGCGGCGATTTCCTTTTTCCGCAGGATGGATAGAAGGTTAATTAGAGTTGTTTCATATTTATAATAACATATCAGTATGTAAGTAATACTGATGTTATTACTTTATCATGGAACAACTAAAGAATAAGAAGTTGAAGAAGAAAGAAATTGAAAAGATCGGTAATGGTTATTACCTCTTCTTTGAAACGCCTCTTTGAATCCTTCACTTAGGGAACTAAGATTGGTCTTTGAAGAAGACCAGGACCTCTAGGATTATTCTAGGGAAGTGGAGAAGGGAAAATGGAAGGGGTTGGCCGAGCTTGAGTGTAAAATTGGTGTGAGGAGGAGGGGGAGGAGGTGCCCTTTTATAAGGGAGGAGAGGGGCACCTTAGGAATATCTCAAAATATTATTTTATATTAAAGTCAAAATCGGTTTATAATGGTTCCAAAGGGTCTTATTTCGAAGATAATGTGGGGAGGGGTCGAAATCCTATCAACCAATAGTATTTAGACAAGTTTAGGATATTATTTTAACCTTATCAATTAGATTTAACTCTAAGTTAAATAATTTAACTTTTACCGTGTCTTTTTGTTTTCTTTCACTATAAGGTTAATACACTTACTATAACATGCCAAACGAACCCCAAATTGTTTATTATTAATATATATATCCTTATCTGAGTCATTTGGACGAACCTTATATTTTTAGGAATAAAATAACAATTAGTAATATAATATTTGATTTAAAAACTATTTTGTGTCAATTTTGACACTATTTGATATATGATTTTTCTGAAAGTCATAACAGAATTATATGTTCGAACCAAGTTGATTAAATCATCACTAATATATCATAGTAACCTAGAAAATTTGTGTAATTCATAAAAAGTCTCAAATTACATTTATTTTGGTGTTTATAACATCAATTATGTCAATATTTCATAAATAAGATAATTACTGCATCATCATTGTGTCATAAATAAATTAAATTATTTAATGTCTAAAAATTACAAATAAAATACCATTATGTAGGAAATCTTTTTATCTTTCTAATGAATATTTATAGTCGAATTTATCTTATGTATAACCCCATATTAAAAATTATTTACTTATTAAACTTTGATTTTAACTATATTAACCCTTCTTTAAATAAATTAATAATAAATGTCCTAATCTAATCCAAGTGGGCCTAAATGGTCATATTTTATTCATAAGGTTGTTTTTGGTCGAATTACACTTGTCCAATAGAATTAGGACATGTGTTAGGGTAATAGTAATATCATATTTACCCTTAGTTACCCTATTTACTATTAACCGCGGTAAAAAAAGTAAAAAGTTACTATTCACCAAAAAATTATTTTTATCTCATTGAACCACATTTTACTTACTGATATCAACATTGTCTGTCGGATTTTCGAAATTCCATTCACAAAAGCGGTAAAATTAAGTTTTATGCAAAATTCAGTTTTTAACCTACCACTTAGTGGTTTCACTATTCATCAAAAATTGAAAGTTTTCAGAAAAATACCAAAATTTCACCCTAGGCTAATTTCGATATTCTGAGTCCAAAAATGAAGTCCATTTTGAAAAATAAAATTTCTAAAATTTTAAAAGTTGGTTATTACTGTTCATAACGGCTAGTTATAATAATATTTTAATAGCATATTTTTGTTTAGTGAAACTCAGTATTGCGTACTACACACGCTATCGAGGAAGGTTGCAATTGTATGTAATGCAAGGCAAGTCAAGGATGTGTGTTGTGCAAACTCCTTTTTGTGTTGCGTACAACACAATACATTAGTGAAATTAAAAAGAATATTTTTCATAAAATCTTGGGCTGTTACATTCTACCCCCCTTAAAATGAATTTCTCCCTCGAAATTCGTCGGGGTTATAAATAGTTTACTATTAGAAAGTTTCTTTAATAGAAACCCACATCGTAAAAAGGAATACCAAAACTTGTCTTTAAAAACTAAAGTATGAAATGTAATGATTACCCAAATAAACTAATCACTGGGTTTCCACATAGGTGAAAATATGGATATGGAAGAAAAATCTAACCATAATGTTCTGATGGAGAGTGGTAGAGAACATGGCTATGGAAAAGCCAACAATCACAAATCCATAAATTTGTGACGATCTAAGGTACCATCCGATTCATCAGGTATAAGATCACTAGGAAAACATTTTTGGTTTTCAAGATCATTTCCCTAAAGTTGAAAATTTGAATTAGAATAAATACTTTCTTTATTTTGGTACAATCTCACTGTTGTTCATGCCTTGAACAATTTCCACTTCATCTCTTAAATAAATGAAGTTGAATTTGTTATTCGTGAAGTGTTAGCAGATCATGTGATAGAATGACGGGTCATTCCATCTGTCTCAAACAAAAGGTTAGCAAAAATTATATACATAAGTCGATCTATAGTGAGATTAATCACATATGGTTCCTAAAATGGACTTATACTTCATATATCATACTGCTTAATATAATAAAACTAGTTTCTACTAAACAGGGACTTCCTATAGGCCAGTGGTAGGCGATAAAGGCCAGTCGCACTTCGGTTGTGGGTTCGATTCCCATAGCCTTGTCCGAAGAGATGGGCTGTCGCCCGTCCTGCAGGTTGTCCTTTTTCTAAAACTACATTACTATAACATCCCATCAATAATATCGAAAAAAAACTTATATCCTTAAACAATACTCACTTATGTCCAACATAATCCATTTCAATCTTTAGGCTTATCCATAATACTGCAGTCCACTCTCATAACATAGTGAAAACGATTACCAGAGATTTAATACCATCGTTGATCCCCATATATCATAAGATATGTTTTGTTGGTCACATTCCAAACATTCGAAGTCCTTAATCATGTATTCTTTTGAATACCCATTGAACCTTAGTGAAAACATGAATGCAGTTAAAAGTTAACACTTTCCACATACCAAAATCCTCAAAATTCTATATTCTCAAACCATGATATCACTTAGTCCTTATATCAATCATGAGCTCATGAATACTATTAAACATTTCATTTTCTCGTTTTCCCTTCATTATGTGCATATCATCTTATTTCCAAAATATATCAATCACTTTGAATACCACATCAATAAATATTGCAATACTCAATGATACAACATTATTTCGAAATCCCATTACATAAACACTTAATCATTCCACCACATCGTTGTCATATTCAACATTGCCAATAGTGATCGCATGTGACTTCCCTTTGTCCTTTGCCTTCAGTGGTTGCTCATATTGATCATCACTAACCCTTGGATTAGGGCATTTATTAGCATAATTCCCCATTTCCTTGCACTTGAAGCATTGAAGTGTTGGTGGTGCGTTCTCTGCAGTGTTTGATTTATTCACATCATTAGAAACCCTTTTTCCATTACTTCGACACTCAACTGCTCGATGACCTTCTTTTCCACACTCAAAACATTTTCTAGTCCCTTTAAGACAATCTCCACCATGCTTCTTTCCACACTTTGTGCATAAGGAAACATTCATCTTCTTTTCACCATTATTCTGAGATTTCTCCTTGAACTCCATCTTTCATTTTTTGTCAAAACCATGAGATGGATATGTAACACCAACTTCCATTTCTACCTTGATAGCACAACGCACAATTTCTTCATAGCTACTGAATTCTCTTATAGTTAATGCCCTTCGAAGACTTGGTTTTAAGCCACTGAAAAATCGATCAACTTTACTTTCAGTTTGGATGATAATGCCAGATGCATACCTTGCAAGTCTTGTAAAATTCGCTTCGTATATACCAACAGATTCATCATCCTTTTGCTTTAGTTCAATAAACTCCTTCTCCATCTTTGTTCGAAGAATACGAGGGAAGCACTTATTGAAAAATAAGTTCTTGAACTTGTCCCATTCCATGGACTCAATTTCATCTCTTTGCCTTGTATTCTTGATAAGATTCCACCATTGATCAGCTTCACCTTCCAAACGATATACTGCTAAGATGACTTTATCATGTTCAGAACATTGAAGAACTGAAAATATCTTTTCAGTGGTACTGATCCATTGTTCAGCAACAATTGGATCAGAAGACCCACTGAAAGAAGGTGGACGTTGCCTCATGAAGGACTCAATAGAATATTGTTCCCTTCTCTGCTCATTTGGAAGTCCAGAATGATTCATAGCTTGTGTAAGTATAGCAATAAGATTTTGCACTCCATCTCCCATAACATTTGTTTGTTCAGGAGGACAATCATTGCATTGTCCATTGCATTGATCAACACGGTTCCTTCGGGTTCCAGCCATCGTCTAAAACCCAAAAAGAATAGTGTGAGAGGCAAAAATCATGCTAGGGAAAACAACATAATAAAGGGGGAGTACCTTCAATATCTAACATCTTAGGTTTAATTCTATGATCATTAGCGTAATTCTAGTACTATAACCTATACGTATACTTAACCTTAGGGACATCCCTAGACATACCTTAGAAATATCTCTAGGGATCTCACTAACGTTTTCGCATCCTAGTTTCCAAAGGTTGACTAAACCTTTCCTCTGATACCAATTGTAGAGACCCGAAGCTTATCGTATATGGACATTACATTACTTTTGCAGAATACTTAGTACATAACAAAAACACACACACAAGGATCATAATAGTTTAGTGTCTTTGGAAACTCGGAACGTAATCTTCTAATCGTGGTGAAAGATCTTCAATATCTCCCATAAAGATATTCCCTTTTTTTACCTAAAACCTTTCTTTATATCCTGGGGAAAAGAAAACATAAAAGGGTGAGCTCAAATGCTCAGCAAGGCAAATAAAGGAACTAAAAATCATATCATATCTTTTTGAAAATCATAACCTGCAAAAGAGATCATAATATCTTAACATGGAATAAATCATAGAAGTGAGAATGAGATCCCCATAATCATAACATAAAACTTGAAACTTTTTGGCATACACACATAATCATAGAGAATCATTTCTTGTTAGTCAAGACTCATTGCCAAGACTATCTTAGTGGACAAAGTCCCTTTCTGAATCGAGTAACCCTCGTTTCAGTCCTGTTTCACTGAACCGGTATAACCTACCGTTCCAGCCCTGTCTATCTCATGAGATATAAAATCTTTACCCAATGTATTGGAGGGAGATATAGGTCTCACCCATCTTATAATGAATCCTTTCTTATGTGTGCCACATAATCATACATCATCTCATAACACATGTAACAAAAATGGGATTCTTGAAACATCATGACATCATAAATAAATTCATATAAGATAAAGGAATTCATAAAAATAATTCCATCACAACATGATCAAATCAATATAATAATAGGGATAAAAACATAACCCTTTATTATCTTAGATGGAAAATAATTTTGATAAAACACTTGAACTCCATTCTTGAGGAAAATATCCTTTCTTCTTCAAAAACATTTTTCCTTTCATAACATGTCATACAACTTTAAAATAAAAGACGTTGATTAAAAATAAACTTGAAAACTTGTAAAGGAAGCTTCTTGGAAATAATGTTTTAAAAATCCATTCATGTCGTATAAGTTAAAAAAACATTCTTCGTACCTTTGTCGGAAAAGTCAAAAAGTACCTCGTACGAAAAAAACGACAAAATATTCCTTTCATATTCTTTACTAAAAACTCACTGAAGGGTAAAATTGGATTTAAACTATTGTAAGTGGATGGAAACAATATTAAATATTGAGGAAACATGGATGTGGATGATAAAATACACCCCAGTAAATACCAAAGTATAAACAATCTCGGATAAAAATGAGATTGTGATATTTCCCCTTACCTTAGGTCCGATTTGCTTCGTAAGTGTCCGAACCTCCTGTATAATGATTTAAATCATGTTATTGACTTATTCCAGAATCATATTCATTGTGATTATATCATATATGGTCCACTTATGACTTTATATTACCCGTTCTTTTCTAAATTCATGTTAAAATAGCGTTTTGGGTAAAATCGTCTCATTTGTCGTTTGTGTTTTTAACTTGTAATTATTCATATGATTACTTAGATCATTATTACTTAATTACAGAATATAAAACATGATTTATATATATATATTCAGAATATACATATATAATAAATCAGTAAATGGAAAGAAATACACAGTTCATGGAGACGGTAGTCCGTACGTACGCATGAACGCTGTTTTCGTTTCCTTATTGAATTGAATGGAATTAAGTAGATGACATACATATAAATATAAATAATTACAGTATCATTATTAGGTAATATATTTCATTAGTACTTATTATATATACTTTATAGTCATTCATTAATGGTTAATCATTGAGAATGAATCTCATCGCGTCGTGGAGACGGTAGTCCGTACGTACGCACGAGCGATGATATCGTTCCCATGGTCGTGGAATTGCGATGAAGTGTATTTATACTATTTCAGTATCAATATCAATTTGTAATAATCATATATAGTTACTCATTAAACCATTATACCCATCCAATTAAGGGGGTGGCAGAAAATAGATTACACCACGGCGTGGAGACGGTATTCCGTACGTACGCACGCGCGGTGATTTCCTTTTTACGCAGGATGGATAGAAGGTTAATTAGAGTTGTTTCATATTTATAATAACATATCAGTATTAATTAATACTGATGTTATTACTTTATCATGAAACAACTAAAGAAGAAGAAGTTGAAGAAGAAAGAAATTGAAATGATCGGTAATGGTTATTACCTCTTCTTTGAAACGCCTCTTTGAATCCTTCACTTAGGGAACTAAGATTGGTCTTTGAAGAAGACCAGGACCTCTAGGATTATTCTAGGGAAGTGTAGAAGGGAAAATGGTAGGGGTTGGCCTAGCTTGAGTGCTCAAATTGGTGTGAGGAGGAGGGGGAGGAGGTGCCCTTTTATAAGGGAGGAGAGGGGCACCTTAGGAATATCTCAAAATATTATTTTATATTAAAGTCAAAATCGGTTTATAATGGTTCCAAAGGGTCTTATTTCGAAGCTAATGTGGGGAAGGGTCGAAATCCTATCAACAAATAGGATTTAGACAAGTTTAGGATATTATTTTAACCTTATCAATTAGATTTAACTCTAAGTTAAATAATTTAACTTTTACCGTGTCTTTTTGTTTTCTTTCACTATAAGGTTAATACACTTACTATAACATGCCAAAAGAACCCCAAATTGTTTATTATTAATATAGATATCCTTATATAAGTCATTTGGCCGAACCTTAGATTTTTAGGAATAAAATAACAATTAGTAATATAATATTTGATTTCAAAACTATTTTGTGTCAATTTTGACACTATTTGATATATGATTCTTCTGAAAGTCATAACAGAATTATATGTTCAAACCAAGTTGATTAAATCAACACTAATATATCATAGTAACCTAGAAAATTTGTGTAATTCATAAAAAGTCTCAAATTAAATTTATTTTGCTGTTTATAACATCAATTATGTCAATATTTCATAAATAAGATAATTACTGCATCATCATTGTGTCATAAATAAATTAAATTATTTAATGTCTAAAAATTACAAATAAAATACCATTATGTAGGAAATCTTTTCATCTTTCTAATGAATATTTATAGTCGAATTTATCTTATGTATAACCCCATATTAAAAATTATTTACTTATTAAACTTTGATTTTAACTATATTAACCCTTCTTTAAATAAATTAATAATAAATGTCCTAATCTAATCCAAGTGGGCCTAAATGGTCATATTTTATTCATAAGGTTGTTTTTGGTCGAATTACACTTGTCCAATAGAATTAGGACATGTGTTAGGGTAATAGTAATATCATATTTTCCCTTAGTTACCCTATTTACTATTAACCGCGGTAAAAAAAGTAAAAAGTTACTATTCACCAAAAAATTATTTTTATCTCATTGAACCACATTTTACTTACTGATATCAACAGTGTCTGTCGGATTTTCAAAATTCCATTCACAGAAGTGGTAAAATTAAGTTTTATGCAAAATTCAGTTTTTAACCTACCACTTAGTGGTTTCACTATTCATCAAAAATTGAATGTTTTCAGAAAAATACCAAAATTTCACCCTAGGCTAATTTCGATATTCTGAGTCCAAAAATGAAGTCCATTTTGAAAAATAAAATTTCTAAAATTTTAAAAGGTGGTTATTACTGTTCATAATGGCTAGTTATAATAATATTTTAATAGCATATTGTTGTTTAGTGAAACTCGGTATTGCGTACTACACACGCTATCGAGGAAGGTTGCGATTGTGTGTAATGCAAGGAAAGTCAAGGATGCGTGTTGTACAAGCTCCTTTTTTTGTTGCGTACAACACAAGACATTAGTGAAATTAAAAAGAATATTTTTCATAAAATCTTGGGCTGTTACAAACATTCCCTATCATAGTAGATTATCTAAACATATAACTATATTTTAGAATATCATCATAGAACTTCAAGGTTCTTATCATAGTAGGGAACTTCTATGAAGATATCAATGAACTAGATACCCTAGGACATTATTATATCAAATTCATATATAATAATGAACAATAAGTAATAATATGTTTTATTAATATTCAAATTTTCAAATATGCATGTAATAAAATTATAAATATTTGGTTATATAACACCAACTCAAACAAACTCCCACTTGAACTACATTCAACTACCTATGACTTTCAGTCTTTTAAACCTCACAATATGATTATATTTATACTAATTGAAGGATTTGGTCTAGTGGTCCAACATGTTTTCTTCCATAGATATTATTCTCATTTTAACTTCACCTCTCTGAGAAAAAACACTCAAGATATGATAATTCCAAATTATATTCATTGTCTGCTGATGTAACCTTGGTTCCTTAGTGAGAACCACCACTATAGTATTATCACTATAGAGTGTCATAAGGTATTTATTTATGGGTACCACATTATTTTCTTGGATAATGTTTTAAATAAAAATGATATAATTAGATTTATATGAAGCCAGGATATACTCAAACTCTTCTATAGAATCTATGACCACATCCTATTTTGAGCTCTTCTAACTCATAACACCTCCATTGAGAGTGAATATGTATCATATATATAATTTTAGATCGTCTTGTTCTATTTATAAACTATCATCTATATATCTCATGATGATTGATTCAATATCTCTTCCATATACTAGAAACATATCCTTAGTACACCTCAAATACTTAAAAATACTCTTTTCTTTCATCCAATGGTGGTCACCTAGGTCATCTTGACCTATTCCTACCACAATTAGGGTGTAGGAGACATCTAGACTAGTACATAGAAAAACATACATATCTGACCCAATCGCAAACAAGTATTGAATCCTCACCATCCTATTTATTTCCTTATATGTATGATCACACATTTTCCTAGAAAAATAAATGCCATTTGACATTAGAAACAGTCCCATATTGTATTGTTATATATTGGATCTCTTAAGTATATTGTTAATATGTGTAACTTGGCATAATCCAAGAATACTCTTGCATATATCATGATAGATCCTGATCCCAAAAATATATGTTTCTTCACCTAATTCCTTCATGGATAAGAATTTACTCAACCCTTCCTTAATTGTCTATATGATTAGTATTTTGTTTCCAATAAGTAATATATCATATAAATATACTATTAAGAAAATGATCACACTCCCACTAACCCACTTATAGACACAAGGCTCACATTCATTATTTTTTAACCCAAATTCAATTATATCTTTATTAAACTAAATGTTCTAAGACTTGGATTCTTTCTTTAATTCTTAAATAGATCCTTGAAATTTTTATACCTTGTTTTCATCCTTTAGATTCAAAAACCCTTTGGGTTTTTTCCTATATAAATCTTCCTAAAGGTTACCATTAAGGAATGCTTTTTTTAAATCCATTTTCCAAATCTCACAGTCATGGTAATTCACAATGGAAAGAATAATTCTGATGGATTTCTGCATTTTAACTGGTGAAAATATTTTAACATAGTTTATGCCTTGACTCTTTTTTAACCCTTTTACAACCATTTGTACCTTATAAGTACAAACTTTTCCATCCATCTCTAGTTTCTTCTTGAATAAACATTTGAAACCAACAAGATTTACATCAACTTGAGGATCTACTAAAATCTAGACTTGGTTTGGGTACATGTAAGCCACTTTATAATTCATTTATTATTGCTTCTTGGAAACATATGTGCCACTTACTACTTACTTATTGGTTATAGGATCATTATTATCAATTTATAATGATTCACCATTCTCAGTGACTATAAAAACATTCAATTCTAGTTCTCTAAACTCTCTTGTACTCCTACATAGTACTTGTGTCTCTAGAACATCTTCTTATATAGGGATTTGTGGAATTTATTCATGTGAAAAATCTTGTGTACCTTGATCCTAGACTTCCTCAAATTCTATCACTCTCCCATTGTATCTTTTAGATATGTAATCCCTCTCAAGTAATTTAGCATATATTTCCACTATAATTTTTTTATGAGGGTTTATATAGGTAATATCCCCTTAATTCCTTAGGGTATCATATAAAGGTATGCTTTGTACCTCAGGATTTAAGTTAGTTACCTAAAAAGGACATAACAAACACATAGAAACCCCACACATGTTTGTATGACAACATAGGTTTCTTTCCTAGATATGAAAGGTATGTAATAAAATCTTCTACTTTATTTGGTTTTGGCTTTAATATGTATGTTTTTTTATAAAGTGTATCCCCAAAATATAATGTAATATTTCCATGACTTTTCATTGATCTCACCATGTCTAAAAAGGTGATGTTACTCCTTTTGATTACACTATTCCACTATAGTTTATAAGGATGATTGAGTTAAGATAATATCCCAAACTCCCATAAATAATTAATGAGATATTTATTAAGATATTTTCCACCACAAACTGAGTGGATTTTATTTGTCTTCTTACCAAGTTGGATCTTAAATTCATTATTTCATTCCTTGAATCTCTCAAATGAATCATAATTATACCTCATAAAGTATAAATATCCATATCTACTTAAATATTTATTAAACATTATGAAGTATGAGTACCCACCCCTTCCTTCAATAAGAAATGTTCCACACATATAGGTATAAACTAATTCAATAAGATATTTGGCCAATTAGCCTTTTCCACTAAATGGGGATTTGGTCATTATTTTCTTATAAACATGTGTGACATACACCAAGTGGTTTTATTTCAAAGTAATATAAATATATATCTTCATGTATTTTATTTTAACTCTTTTTTACTTGACCTATCCAGTGATACTAAAGTTGGTTGTGGTGTGATTCATGTGAATTATTTTTGTTTTCAATTACCATAACTTGGAGTTTTTGTAATACAACAAATAAAGATCATTATTTAAATTTACCTTACCATAAAAAATGCTATATTTATAAAAGAAGCAACATATATTACAAAATTATAAAATAAATCCATTTATATCAATTATAAATACATAAATAATAGTTATGTGCTAACAGATGGAACATAATAATAATCTTTCAAAACAAAGATCATTATTATTAGCAATGTGAGGTGGTAGTCCCTAATAGCCACAACATTAAGTTTGGATTAATTATCTATTCTTTGATCTACCTCTCATCAATCAATATTTCTAAATCTAATTGGTTCCAATATTTTAATAGATATTTTAGAACCAAAATATGTATCTAATACCCAATTTTTAGAAACAAATAAATTTCACACCATAACAACTGCATTTGGAGATTCCCCTTGCTTCTTTTTATAGGTGAAGTTTTTATTCCATTGGCCATTCTTCCCACATATGAAATATATAGAATCATTTTCCCTTTCTTTCCCCTTGGTATTTCTCTTCTTATAAGGGTAAGATGAGCTTTGGTCTTAGATCTCTTCGCTTGGACTTTCCGTTTATTCATCATAAGGATAGAAGGATATTCATTATTTTTCTCCTTATAAACTTGGTGAAGAAGGGTGAGTAGATCTATGAGATACTTATTGATGTTTTTCATATTAAAATTTAAAAAAAATCTAGATAATCTCTGAGGAACTAATGAAATAATGAAAAAATTCATAGTTATTTGGGGATTTTAAACTCTAGAACTTCTAGGAACTCTATATATCTAGTGAGTTTGATTACTTGAGGTCCATAAAGTGAACCCTCTATAAGATTACTTTGATAGATTGCATTGGATGTGTCAAACCATTTTTATCTAGATCTCTCCTGATATAGGCTATAGAGATGCTCAAGCATACTATAAGTTTCCATGTCTTCATTAGAATTCACAAGTCCACTAAACATGGATGATAAAATTAAAATTTTAACATCAAGTTTTTGTTCATGGAACAACCCAACCCAGAGGCATCTAAACCATTATTAGAAGTTACTGGTAGGAAATAGATAGTATTTCTCTAATATTTATTATAGGGATAATGTGGATGAGGAAATTTCCATTATAATTAAGTTATAAAGGGGAATATAATTAATAGTTTACTTGATTATAATTTATATAAGATATAATGAATTTAATTTTTATTAAGTCTATCGCTATTTTATCAAGACCCAACAGCCCTCACCATTAGACTTAGAATTTCTAGTTTCTAAAGAATTTTATTTTCAAGGATCCATATTCACCTTAGTATAACCCCAAAATAGGTTGATCAAGCTACTTAAAGGTATTTTTAAAGGTGGGTCTTTTACAACTGTGGTTTTTCAACTCCTTGATCCCTTGAGTGGACTCCCAATATAGAAAACCTTATTTGGATCTTCTCAACAATTTCCTCCAACTTACATCAAGTATAGCATGGGCTACTCTTCTTGAAGAAAGTTGAATAATTGAACCTAAAACTTTCATAATAACTCCATGATAAAAGTTATTGTACCAATATGGGTTGTTCAAATGCTTAGTTTGATGGATTTCATTCCTAATAAAGTAATGGATTACCAAAACTGACTTAATATTTAGTTGAGGGGTTTTATTAATGTTTTGTAAATTTTTTCTTATTTTATATTTTATATGTCTTGTTAATATTAAGTGGATATTACTTAAGTGATTAACCATTTTTTATAAAACATTTATACATATTTCATATATTTAAATTTCAACTTTCCATATTAATTCATTAATTTATGTGATCATGATCTTGTATCAATAAAATAAATAATACATAAGATATAAATAAATAAATAACCCTATCTTGAGTTTATATAATGGTTGATTTATTGAGAATTTAATAAATCAATCTATGAACAAAGGGAAAACTCATTGTGTCAGTCTTAGAAAAAGTTGAGATATTCCACCTATCCACTTATCTGTCAACTAGATTTGTATCATCTTAATTTTTTCTTGAAACACTTCCACATGCCTTGGGATACTTATTTTATTATATGTATCTATAACTCACATGAATGTTAGGGGAAACAAAAAAATGGTTATAGGGAAATACATAAAGAATTTTGGACATGCAGGTCCTATATAATAAAGAGTGAGGGATGAATTGTAGGCCACCATATTTAATTTAATGATTAATGATTGAAAAAAATGAAATAAATTAAATTAAATAAAACCAATGCATACATAGGTCTTGTTCAATCTCATGAATGATCATGCATTCATGAATGTGAAAATGTACATTTCTTGACATTCATTTTATTTATTATTTATTATTAAGATAAACACATCTGTGTTAATTAATTAATTAATTACTTAATTTCCTTTTATCTTAATGACCATCTTAATTCTCTTTAATATACCCATCATAAATTCATTCATGGAAAATAAATAGAAAAACCAATAATTAGAGATAATTAATATAAATTAATTTAATATTTTTAATTATTTAAAATCTTTATTAATTATTCAAACATATTAGGTTCTAATCAATGTAATATGGTTTTAATGATACAATTAGTAATTTAATGTAATTTAATTATTTCCTTTAATGGGAGACTACACAACATGTACTTATAAGCTACACATTTCGTAACTCGATTATCATGTACCTAGGATAAATGTCTTGGGCTTTAGTGTGTACCTCACTTGGACTACAAGGAATTTATTAACTAGCTACATGTCATGTATTTTACTTTATGTGTGTTTGAGCAACCTAATAAAGGACTCATCACGTTCTTTGGATGTGTGACCACGTGGCTTAAACTCCATCTACACACCATGTGTTCAACTAGACGTGTGTCCACTTGACTCACTAACTGGCTTGGTGTGTACTTTAGATATGGAAATTAATAAACTACATGCTGAGTACACTAACTACACATCATAAATTTCATTAATGCCTCATGGTGTCAGTCTCACATGGTTTCAAACCTTGTATTTGACCACATGGTTAGCATGAATTTTTTCACTAACTAGTGTATATTAAAAGATGTGTATGCTAGCTACATGTCATGTAGTTTGACAAGTTGGGTTTTAGGATGGAAAATTCTATAGGCAGTGTGTAATAAATACATCATGTGTAGGTATTTCTTGGTCTTTCATATATCCTGCAACACAACTAGGTGTAATGCACTTGGGTACACAACATGTACTCCGTCTACACACCGTATAACCCAGTCTTACAATATATAATCCTTTTCACATCCCTATGTAATTTTTGGTCATTCTTCATGTATTCTTGGACCTTTATGAAAATATGAATATTGAACAATGAAATTAAAATGACAAAATAATATTAATTAAACGTCGTATTAAAGAATAAATATTTTTAAATGAAAGATCTAACCACTATTATTCTTAAATGATCAAAAATAAAATAAATAATTACAAATTTAAAATTTGACTTCTCTGATGACACTTCAAGGTTCCATGAATAATGGAGGAACTTGGTGGGTGAAACAAAAATATAGGTTTTTCATATTTGGAGGATCATTGGAAAATTATGAATGATGTAAACCCCAAGACCAATGAACTTTTTTCACCAAATATTTACCTAAGAAAACATAGAAAATTGAGTGGATATTTTCATGTTAAATTTATAATTAATTTATATTTAGATCAAAAGAAATGATACCTTGAATTAGGAACTTTCTTCGATTAAGATTTTGATTGTTTGAAACCCTTTTTTGATTACGTTCATTGTGCTTATAGGATCCATGTGTAAAATCCTTAAAATAATGATTCACATGTGTTCCTTTGATCTCCAAATAACACTGATTGATTTCTGGGTGCTATCATGGTGGATCAATCAGATTTTTTTTCATCTTGATCAATTTTGGATCATTTAGGCCTGAGGGAGTTCTCATTTTTGAGAAGATGATAGGATGAGGAATGGAGAGATAAGTCCATTGTGTGCAGTGATTATCAAATCTTTATTTTTTCAATTAACCTTGCATAATATAAATAATCATATATTAATAGAGATAGGGTTTAAGTTAAAATATTATTTAATTTCATACTGACCCATAATTAATATAATAATTTTTATAAAACCCCATGACATATGATAATATTATTATTATTATTATTTTATATAGTTCTTTAACCAGTAAAATGATAAATATTATTTTACTATATTGTAAATTAATATTTACCACTGGAAATGATCTTGGTTGGTTCAAATTATTCAACATTTATTTAATACACAAATAAATATTTAATTAAATATTTATTCATAAATAAATATTTGTGATCATTAAAAAATGAATAAAATTATTCCTTGGTCTTAAGAATAATAATTATTCCATTAATTAAACTCAAATTAAACTTGATAAAGATCAATGGAAATGCATAGTGTAACTCACTAGGATTCAATATTGTTGGCATCAGGCGGTCTTTCCTAAAGTCCAAGATTACTGTCTAGAAATGGGTCAAGACACCCAAGAGAAATAACTTAATGCCACAATTTCAACAACCACATATGAATTATTATTGTGTAATATAATTTCATTTTCCCAATATCTCATCAAGTAGGTTTCACATACATGTCATTAACTTATATACTTGATAGATCTTTCATTTACCATTTGAAATAAAAACATCATTATATCATGGAAATTTAATTTAAGGTAAAATTTTTATTATAACTAAAGGGATGAGATACCAAATTCCATAAATATGGAAGGGATAAATCCTTCCTCAACTTATCTATTAATAATATTTCATTTGTGATGCACTCTATATACCCCACTTCCTGTGAACATATGGCATTATGGTTTTGGTCAGTAAATCTAATCACACAAGTCATGAAATGCCTTAGTGATAATCTTAAATTTTGAGTACCATTACACATGATCTCTAATAATAATATCCAATGAAATCAAAACATGCAGAATTCCTACTAGTGGGACTATTCCTATAATCTCTCATCATGGAGATTACTAAGTGTGAACTTCATGAGAATAAGCCTCACCTACTTATGAGTACTTGCACTAATAGTATACATACTATATATCCTATCATAGTATGTTATCTTACTGTATATTTATATTTAAGAATATTTTCATGGAACTTCAAGTTTTTCATCATAGTAGGAAACTTTTATGAACTTATCAATATGATAGATATCCTAGGACATTATTACATCAAATTAATGTAAAAAATTCAATATGTAATAACATGTTTTATTAATATTAAAATAATTAAATATACATGTAATAAAGGTAAAAATATTTGTTTCTAGAACAAAAAATCCAACAAATTTATATTCCAAATTTAGCAAGTGTAAATTCTAATTATAGAAAGTATCTTTCTTGGGTCATGTAATCCTAAGTGGGGGATATCAGTGGATCACATAAAGATGAAAGTTATTAAACATTGGCCTTGACCAGCCATGATGACCAAAATCTATAGTTTTATTTGGTTTTTTGGATACTACTGATGATTTTAGATAAATTTATCATGACTATAAAATCCACTAACTATGTTGATTTAGAATAGATCCAAGTTCCTTTATACTGATGACTGTGAATAAAATTTCAAAGAACTAAAGAGAAGCTGTTCAGTTCACATGTGCTCACACTATTGTATAGTGGAGAAGGGTTTTTGATCTATAATGATATATCAAATAAGGGGTTGGTATTTTCTCTCATGAATAATGACTTGGTATTAGCTTATTCCTTATTCCAATTAAAGGTTAATCAGAAATGGTAGTAATTTTTTATTTAAATATATGGAGAAATTATCTCTATGGTGAAAGGTGAGAGGGGGTATCTCAGCTTTAGCCAAGAGCCCTATGTCTCTTTTATGGGTTTTTCCCTTCTTTGGTGGAATTTTCCCTATGGATTTGGCATCGCCTTGGTGCAGATTTGGTGACCCTAACTTGGGAATCAAGGTGATGTCACGGGAGGGATGACCCTTGGTGGTACAGGCCACTGGTGGCTTGGTTGCTCTATTGGACAATGAAGGAAATGGGATACGCAGTGGGGGAGACCTTGTTTGATGATAGGTGATGGTGTGATGGGCTCATCATTGGAGGAAGATGGAAGGTTTCCCAGTAGTTAGATCTTATTGGGGGTCTCAAATTTGCACTGGTTTCTATTGTTTCAGGCCCACCAGGTAGAAACAAATTCATCTAGGAATTGGGTGGTTGGCTCTTTAATGATTGCAGATCTAGGAGGTAAGATATTTACTAGCCAAATATTACAATTATTTGACAGAGGAGTGGCCCTAAATTCCTAGATCTTGGCTTTTGGTGTGATTTTTCGATGGTGGTAGGGGTGTGGAATGGAGTTGTTTTGATCGGGTTGTAGTGAGTGGATCTCAGTGAAAATGATGGCGGATGGATTAGGTGGAAGGTATTTTAGGTAGGTCCAGTGAGGATTTTTGGTTGCATCTATATGTGGTCAGTAGTGTTGGGTTTCTAAGAGAGGTTTTCCGGTGGATGGCGATGGTGTGGTGGCAGCAGTGTTCGGGTTTTTGTTGCGGTGTTTTCTGATGTAAATTGGGCCTTTGTTCTGGTCATTTTGAATAATTTTTAATGTGTTTTCTTATAATTGGATTTGTTTCAATGGTTTTTTGGCCAGTAAAATCTAATTCTATGTGCCTCTAGGCCGTCAGGCTAGTAATGGGTTATCCCTTAACCTAGTCCAAAAGGTATTTATGACTTCTTTTCTTACTCTTTTTAATCAATGGGATGGTCCCCAACCTATTTTGACTATCTTTATAGTGAAATGTGTGACATATATACCCACCATAAAAACTTGAAGTATATATTCACACTAAGAGAGTCAAATATGCATCAGAGGAGATGGTTGGAACTCATTAAATATTTTTACTTATCAATACATTACCACCCTAGGATGGAGAAAAAGGTGGATGATGCTCTGAATTAGAAGTACCGTGATAGGTTTTCCATGAATAGGATTAAAATAGATCCAATGGTTGTGGATTTAAAGATAAAGGAACTAAAAATTGTAATTAAATGAGAAATATCCTTTCTATCCTAAAAGAATGTTCGGTCATATATTCATGTTAAGATTAAAGAGGAATAGTTTGAAGAAGTGGAGTTGAAAAAGAAGGTAAGGAATGTTCCTGAATTTGGTTATGATAGTGATGGAATGATATAGTTTGGGAACAGAGTATGTGTCTTGTCACTAACAGATTTGAAGAAAAAGTAGTCAGATGAAGCTCATAGTTCATCATTATCTATTCATCTTATAAGTATGAAGATGTATAGAGATCTTAAAGAGTGTTATATTTGGATAACATAAAGAGAGATATTTTGGATTATGTATCTTAGTGCTTTGTATTTCAGTAAGTTAAGGTAGTGAGATATAAGTCTAAGGGTATGTTATAATCCTTACTCATACCTGAGTGTAAATTTGAAAATATCAATATGGATTTCATCATTGGACTCCTGTAGACATCTAAAAGGAACTAATTAAGGGATAGAGAATTCAAATTACAAAACCAAACACTTATTGTCACCAAGGGATGTAATTATATAAAAAACACTAAATTATCATTTAATGTGGTGAAAAACACATTTCATGTGATTTAAACTATGATTTGTGTTTCTTGGATGAATAGTTGTTTTTTGGAAAGGTAAGAGAAAGGTTGACAATAAATTTAAAATGGTGTATTGAATTACCCAATGGAATTATATAAGAATTTGTATTTGTTGTCAAATAATTAAGTTAGAGGGTGAGAAGAATATATGAGAATATTTTTAAAGTTTTTTTATCTATTTAGAGATATATAGGAGTGAATGGGAAAGGTTTTATGATTATTTAAAGGAATCTAGAAAATAAGGATTTTATAAAAAATGGATAAGTCCTAAAATCATAATAGCCTTCATAAAGATGTATTAAGGTTCCTTCTTTTGTGAAAAAATAAACCCTATATAGTTATGTCTAGAGTTTTTAATATTGTTTTTAACCTTTATAAGGCTCATTTCTTAGGAAAATTCAACTTCATAAGGTTGATATTCCTACTTCATTAGGTTAATAATGGAATTTTTATGGTTCCTTCCATTATGAAAAATAAACTTTGTAAGGTAGACAATTACATTTTAAGGTTCACTTCGAGAAAAAATAAATAGTTATTTTAGCTTATAAAATGAAATATGATAAAAAAAAATTGTAAATGTTACTTCATAAAGTTAATATCTGACTTTATAAGGTTCATAAACTTTAAAATCTCTAATTTTATTTGTTTTGACATTTAAAATCATATGATTACTCACTACAATAAAATTATTAAATCTCACATTCATTGGTCAATGTCATGATATAATCCAAGATTTTTTAATATTTTAAATGGAGATTTATTGAGAGTATTATAGATCAAAATTCAAAGTGATTTCAAATTTCAATATTTTGAAATTAGTATTCATGATAAAATATGGAATTATTTTGGAAAATATTACACGATTGATAATTAATGGGAGTTTCCATTTTTTGTATAGAAATATGATTCATTATATTTTATGAATATATATAATAAGAAATGAGGAATGAAATATGATTTCAAGAATTGGGAATAGAAGATAATCCATTAATTTATGAATGAAATGTAATATCATATAAAAAACTTATGGAGATTGGCATGAGATGTATTTGTGATTTATTAATGGAGCAAGGAAATATAATCTTTTTATTGGTCATCTAAGTGAATAATGTTTATAAATAATAATATCACTCAATGAATTTTAATCTCATTCATAGGGTGATTATTCTGAATAAATAAGGAGGAAGGTTGACTTTCATGTTGTTTATTTGATAATTGTTTAGTAATAGAACTATTATAATAAGAACTTATTATCAGATAGTCTGAAATCTAGTAATGTACTAAATATCTTTTTCATATTCAAGATTGGGTATATAATCTTGAAGACTAGTGGTTCTAGAATAAAAAATTTCCCATTGTTCTTTTGATAGTACAAGATTAAAGGATAAACATTTCCATTATTTTTTACTAGCATATATAACCTTTAAATATTTAAGGAATGACACTACCTCTAAGCTATAATCACTTTTATTATATTGATAATCCAAGTATTAAATATTGAATCAATCCTAGCAAGAATTAGACCTTAACATTGAGGCTGAAAACTTAAAAATAATCCTTATATTTTGTGAATTAATTTATTAGTGTTATGTATGAGGTGAGGTAGGGTTTATACAAAGTGTATCAAAACCTTAAAAAATTCAATGAGTTTTAATTTGATAAGAATTTTTAGAATCCTATAGCACTGATTCACCCCCCCCCCTTCTATTGGTATTTATACTATCCTAAGAAATTCACATTTTAAAGAAAAATGACACCATGTGAACTTATTAGTGTTCTTTGAATGCCTCAAGGTTTCTTTCTAAAGAAAAATAGTTAGGCCTATTTTTATTTTTTGATTATTTTAAAGGGAGGAAATCCATTTTTATAGAAAAATAGTTTCACAAACTAAGTATGGTCATGGTTTCCAAAAAATTGTCTTATGTTTTATTGATATTTCTTGATGTTTTGATTTGAATGATTTAAGGTGGTGCTTATGAAATAAAGTAATCATTTAAAAATATTTTTAAGCTATATTTTCATGAAATGTTTTTTCAAAAAATGTTTTTAATGTCCCTGTTGGTAATTATTTCAAAAGGATTTTCTTAATAAAAACTTTCCTTTAAGTTATCTATTTTATGTTATTGTGTGAAAATTAAAGTGACATATAGATATTATGTGAGTGGATAGAATTATCCTAGATAGGGGATGTTTTTTTATAATATATTTTTCTTTATAATAAAGGGGAACCTTCTGTGAAGCCTATAAGTAGTTGAGGAAGTGTGGTGATTCTTTTTTTATATATGTTTTATAAGTGTAATTGATATTTATTATTATTTATTTTATGATTTGGTTACTCATGGGATACTCAGTTACTTAGTTAAGTAATACTATGATTAAGTACTACAAGGCATACCGCACCCTGCCTATCATTGAATTATACCAAACTAATTAAACAATACATAGATGTGACTTAAACTTAATACTTGATGTAGTTCTCCCTAGACAACCATTTAATACTAGATATAGTTAGTTATGGATTTATATGATTGTTTTTATCACTAAGATAGTATGATGATCCTAGGGTGCCATGACCTTAGTACCCTTAGGTTTATTCCCATGATATTTTTTATCTTTCTTTTCTTGAGTGGATTACATTACTATTTATATTCATTTAACTTTGATTTATTATGGTGATGTTATTTTTTAAATTTGGTCTTCTTTCCTTTACTATAGTGGATTATATTGATAGTTATTTTTCATATAGTGTGAAATTTGTTTTTTATCTGTGGTATTTTTTTTATGTGTTCACTTTATGTCTTTAGTTTCATTCATTTTATATTATTTTAAAATAGAGTTATAAATGTTTTTGAAATAAATTTTGTAAATAAAGGACTTTAAACTCAATTATAAATCTCTAAAGGTTTTAAAGGAACTTATTCACCCTCTTTAAAAAGGATTTTTAAGTGAATTAATCAAAAATTATGGGTTTTCATTAAAAAAATATAGTGTGGTTTTAAAAAGAAGAAGTTATATTTTACTTATATGTTAAAAAGTTGTTATTCTCATGAATTGTATTTTCAAACTTTCATGAGAGGGATTTACTTTTAAAGGTTATGCATGGGGTGTGGGTAGGATACCTACTGCTCATTTTTTCATGAATATAAATATTTTAGATTCTGTTTAGGTTTATCTTGGATGTAGTGGTTGGTCTTGGGATTTCAATTTCAGTGTGATGGTAGTTTCAAGAAAATTAGTATTTTTTTTACATGTGGAGATGGTTTATCATGGTGTTTGTTTTCATTTTGTGTTTTATGTATTGCATATATGATGTTATATCGGTGTTTTTTCAACTCTCCCTTGGTTATGTTGGTATTTGTATTAATATTTGACTCTATATTTTTATTTAGATTTATGTCACATTGGTTGGGTTTTATTTATATTCATGAGTTATATTTTATGTTTAGGGCTTGATTGGTTTAATTTGATTATTAAAATTATTTATTTATTATTTGTGTGATCATTTTACTTATAAAGTGGTCATGTTAGAATTCTAGGTGTAAGTTCTATGTTATTACTAATTCATCAGGAGACTCTTTCCCGATTGTATACAATTTATTTCTATGCACTATTTTAAAGATCATTGATATCTGGAATACCCTTTAGTCCTTGCCACAGTCTTTCACTGGTACCCAGATCAGGGGTAGCCTAGATTGGTTCATGAAAAAAATGATTGCATCATAATAATTTCACCATATTAATTTATTCATTGACATATTTTCATATTTTAAACTTAATAAAAAAATGGTTATATAAACCATGTGAAAAATTTAAATCATTTTTAATAATTTGAATTTATAATGCTCTATATGGAATAGAAAACATTTAACATGTAACATAATTTAGTATTCTTGCATATCAATTTTTTTTGGATTTTAAAAAATTTAGACAAGTTTTCTATAATGAACAGTTCTTTTATATCACATTTCCTTTCTATGTACAATATGTATTAGGAATGCATCACAATATTTCATTATATAATACATTCTAATTAGCAATATTCTATAACTGTATCATGATTTTAAAAAACTATCATTCTTACAACTTGCATATAATTTGAGTAAAATTTTGAATTACCAACTCAACTTAACACATAAATAACATTTAATATTAAAAAACATTAAAATCTAAAAAATGTTTCTAAAAAGATTAAAAATTTTAACTTAATTAATAGTTCATAAACGGCATGGTAAAACAAGAAAGCTTCAAAAAAATTGTAACAATGAAAATTTCTTAAACATGATTCACCATCAATGGAAACATATAGGAATTCTATTTTAAAATAAAAAAAAGTAATTCCTAACATTTTATTATAGCTTTTTTAATTAACATTCTTTAATATTCATATTTTTATGTTATCATTGAATTCTAAGAAAATCAAACATCATATCATGTATTGAATTATAAGAAGGAATATTTTATCAATCACGAGTTAATTTATTAAAAATAAATACCACATAATTATAAAGACAATTTTATATCAATTTTATGTTACCATAAATTAACCAAAAAACCTAATTATAAATAAAAAATATAACTAAAATTCAGCCTAAGGAAATGATGTATGAACCATTACTATATTTTTTATCCAAAAATCATTGAATTTTTTACCTAAACATGCTCGGTTGGTTGTTATGGTCCTTTTATCAGATCACATGGGTCCACAATACCTAGATCCTATATAATATAATTAATTTTAAGAGTTTTGGAATCATTCATAGGGCTCCATAAATATAAATGTTCTAGCCAAAACCCCACTCTCCTCACTAGTTAGGCTAATTGACATTACTTTCCAATTGTACCCATACAAGCCTCACATGTTCCTGATTCCAAGATCTATCCTATATCTCAACCTGTAACATCCCAGGTAAATAGAGAACATGAAATTTTTTTCATATTTATTAATATTTGTGAATTAAATATTAATTTTACTTTAAAAGGGTTGCTATGTTCGATAGTGTACCCGATACGCAACAATGAGTTTCTTTGAAATCTTACGTTGCACACTAATAATATAATATTATTATTTTAAATGGTAGTTAACTCCTAGTCGTTTTATGGGAGGTAATGAACAAAACTAACTAAAATATGATTATACATATTCGTTAAATGTATTTACATTTATCCAATAAAAGTTAGAGGCTTAAAATGTGAATGAATCTAATTTGAAGCATAATTTACATTTAAAGGCCGATTTACCGCCTTTTAATGGAGAAACCTATTTGAGTGTAATTTTGGTCATATTAATAAATTATATTTGACCAAATAAAATCCTTATTTAGAATGGGGACATCAAAATTTACTCTGGGTAGATATTTGGTATTTTTCTGATAAAGTTCATTTTTTTTATAAATAGTGAAAAATATTGTATTTTAATTCTAAAGTTTCTTTTAATTTAAATTATTTATATGCGTATATAAAATTTTTAATTTGTTTTAAAGTTTAATTGTAATATATTTTTACCATATAATCTAATGGTGTTCATTTGATTTAATTTCAATTTGAAATTGGACATAAACAAGTGTCAATCTTTTGATAGATATTGTTTCTTAAAAACACGTTATTTGTTTTGACAACGGGAATTAATTATAAAATTAATTAATTCAACTAATATGTTTTTAATTTGGTAAAATGAACATCATTTTTGAATTCGGAATATCAAATTTAGCTTAGGGTGATTTTTTGGTATTTTTCTGAAAAACTTCAATTTTTGATGAATAGTGAAACCACTTAGTAGTAGTTAAAAAACTAATGTTTTCATTTAAATGAAATTTTACCACTTCTGTGAGTTGAATTTAGAAAATCCGACATACATGGATGTTATCAATAAGTAAAATGTGGTTCAATAAGATGAAAATAATTTTTTGTGAATAGTAACTTTTGACTTTTATTTACCGTGCAAAGGTAAATAGGGTAATTCAAGTTAAAAAGAATATTGTAATAATTTAAAATTACCTTAAAACATGTCCTAACTTTATTGGATAAGTAATGGCCGACCATGGGAATCTTTGGGTCTATTTTGGGACCCCATGGAGCCACTTATGAAATATATTGACACTTTAGATTAATTAATTTAATGTAAAGGAAAAATGACATAAACAAAAAACTTTGAGTAAATTAATTTTTATATGGTGTTTTGTAAATTATATTTTCAACTATAAATATTCATTGGAAATAAAAAAATATTTCCTACATCATGGGATTTTTTATAATATTTATACATCAAATGAATTAAATTATTTATGACACAATAATGATGCAGTGTTTACCTCATTAATAAATGATTTAAATAAATAAGATTATAAAGAATAAAATAATATTCAAAACCTATCCAATTCCTATTGGATGATTTTATTTCGAATATGAGCCATATTATCTTCAACGTTAATGTGTTTTGGACATTTTGAAACTGAAGATAAGTTTATAATAAAATAATGTTTTCACACTTTCCTAAAGAGCTCCTCCTCCCCCTTATAAAAGGAGACCACTTCTAAACAATTCCTCACACCTCTCAAGCCTTTTTGATCATCCAAACTATGCCCAATTAAGTTCCCTAAATCCCTATCCTCTTCCTAGAAGCCTTACCTTAGGCATAAGTCACTTCAACAAACCCTTTTGGTTCAAACCAAAGGGAGTTACCCAAATTAAAGGTAACGGTTTCTCTTAAATTGTTTTCTTTTATTTTAATTATCCAACCCATAAACTCTTTTTATTACTTTATTTTATAACAACACCAGTATAATCAATATACTAGGATGTTGTTATGATAATTATTCTAACTAAACTTATACACACCTCCATCTAATGGGTGAAGAATATAATGTTTTTGTGGATGGAAAATTAACGCCTCACGAAATAATGATTGTTCGATTATCTCTTTCCGCCTCTCATGATGGAAATTATGATGGAACTTTATTTATATATGATATATATTATTTTTATGTTTTCTTTATGCTTCTGTAATTTCCATTTATATCATACCTTTATGGTTTCCATTATGGGTAAACGCGATAATTTCATTTGATGAAGTGCAGAATACCTCCCCCTCAAAGTGATATGACTCATTCATACCATATGTGGTACATATAAAGGATAGATTTAATGATATTACATATGATAAAATACTGGAATTATAATAATAATATTTATCATTATGTTTTAATTCCATTAAATATGAAATAGAAATGGAAGTAGCGTTCATGCGTACGTATGGCTTATCGTCTCCATGAACAGTGCATTTCATTTCTTACCTCTAAATGTTATGTACTATTATAAATACATGTATATACTAGATATATAAGATATATATGATATCTAAATCATTATTATCATTCTGGATATAATGGACTATTCACCACATGGACAACTTGAAAATATAAGGTGATCATTTTTGACTCAAGTACCAAATATCGACAAAATGACCATTATTAACTTAAACGATTACATAATGTTTATAACATGGTAATAATTGATATAAAAGGAATTATAAATTTGAAAAAGGTTCTTAAGTAAGTATAAATTAACTTTATTTTATTATTTAGGAGATTAAAGAACGATCGAGTCAAGTCGGACACGAGGTAAGGGATTTTCTTATCTCACTTTTAATCCCATGAGATTTCCATTGTTCGCCACTTATTTATTGCATGTGGTGTAATGTATACTGCCATTGATATATATTATCTTTATTATCTTTATATTCATGGTATTTTGTGATTCATTTGGTTTTTATTATCATTTGGTTATACGACTCGATTGATTACAACGAAGTAAGGGTTTTTCATCTCACTTTTATTCCTGTGAGATTCATGCTTATTGGCCACTATTTGCTTTTGTGTGGTGTATGTACTACCCATGATTGTACTATTTGTGAAATATACTCTCATTTATGAGTATTTACATCTTCATTTTATGATTCTTCTTTCATGTGGTATATGTTTTGTAAGTTACCAAATCGGTAAGGGAACCTTTAACCCTCCTCTTTTTAAAAGACTTCTTTTTGTTATGTCTTTTAATTTACATCTTATTTTGTTGGGATATGTTCTTCTATATCCTTATTTACGTAAACGTTTTTTCCAAGTGATGAGATACCCTTTTTATCTCATCAACTAATTTTCTGAATTTTAAGGTGACGTCGTTAGGCTGTCAAATTTTTACAAGGGAACTTCTTAACCCAATTTCAATTATTTGGGTTCAACTTGTACTTCTTGAATATGTCATCCTATGAATATGTGTAAATGACCTCTGATTTTTTTACACTTAATATCTACTTATATTGGGTGTATTTATATTTTTCACACATAATTATGTGATTTATTTATCCTTAATTTAAGAATACCATCTTTATAAGGGATTTCATCTCAATTTACATTTCCATTGAGACTTCATTGTTATTATGCACCAATTCACTCTTATATGGTGTATATACTGTCCTTTGACATATTATATCATGAATCCATTTATTCTCATGATATTATAAAGTTCTGATTAAATGTTATTCCTCAATTATTTGTATTCAAGCATCTCTATTTTTGTTAGAAAAACTCTTTAACTAAAATATCTTTTTAAATGTTCTAAAGATTTATTCTTCTAAATATTTCTCCTTAATCTCCATGTTTTCATAATTGGTTTTAGGATTTATTTATATGGAAATTAATTTTTCCAAATGATAATTAATTTAAAATCTTCAAAGTGGTATGGGACACTTTGATTCAAAAATATCTTTTGAAGTGGTTTATGAAAATGGATTGATTATTTCAATATCTTGAAATTAATTCTTGTGATTGAAAATGAAATTTTATTAGTGAAATGTTTATATTTGAAATATTTCATGTGTTATAATGGTACCTGGACATTTAACGGGTGGTTACATGATAAACCATATGACGGGTGGTACCATGATAAACCAGGACGGGTGGTTACGTTATAACCTCCAATGCATTGGGTATGGAAGTCGGCTGTATGGCTATTCCATTTAGTGATATGTGTGGAAGCCGACCGTATGGTTATTCCATTTAAGTATGTTTATGTCCCAAGTTACCTTTATATGTTATGTGTTCTTTATATGGGTTTTATGGTAATCTTTTGGTTACAAAAGGGTAAGTAGTGATCTTTTATTCAGTGAAGAGTATTTACTACTTCATAAAGGTGAAAAGAATTACTTATGTTAAAGTATTCATGGTTTACTTGTTTTTTTTTTGAAAAACTAACAATTTTCCTTCTTTGTGTTTCCCTTAATGAGATTTTTATGCTCATCCCAAGTTTTTTAAATGTTTTTCACAGGACATAATGTGGAATAGGGTTAAGGATGGGATCATGGAAAAGTCTTGTTGTATTAAATATGGAACTACACATGACTCTTTTTTTCAAGAGTTTATGTTTTGTAAAAAAAATGAAAACTGTGTAGAAGTTTCAACTTTGTAATATTTTGAGATGTAATAGTTACATTCTAATTCTCTAAAAATATAAACCTAAAAAGATCCTCAATGTGAATTATTCATTTAATTCAGTATTATGTAAGGTTTAAGGCCAAGTCCTTATACAACCAAAAGCTTTGATACCACTTTTTCATGGCCCACCCCCACTGTAACCCCAACCAGGATAGAAGTGAATAATTTTGACCACTTAAAACCTATCTTTAACAGGTCATTAGTTGGAGACTTTCAACGAGGGTATCTATTACACAAATCAGAGGCATTGACCACATAAATTCCCAAGAAAATATAAACAAATCACCAATCAAATCCATATATAAATAACTAAAAGATAATAATCCCATCCCTGAAACCTCACTACGTGATAATGAATAAAATAAAATAAAACAAAATGAGAATAATATATTACACTCTACCTCAGTTGCAAAAATAAATATATATCTAAATCTTAATCGAATAGTCCTATGAACAACTCAAAGAAATTTTAGATGGGTGATCATTTGGGATTACTAGGTAAGAACATATTTTAAACAGTTATATATCTATATAAGATAAATGTTCCCAGATAAACATGATTGAAATATACAAAGTAAGAAAATGGGGTTAATTAAGAATAAATACGAATTTATTTGGAAAATATAGAAATAAATATAATGTAATAGAATAATATAACCACTAACTTTAGTGGAAACACCTACATGAGTCATCATTGATCATTTATTATATACTTTAGAATAAATAAATGAGGATGATATCTTGTTTCTAGAATGATAATAAAATAATAAAAAATGGTCTACAAACAAATCTCCACTCGATGATTCATCATAATCATTTATTCATACCATTAATAATATTTCCTTAATGTTGTTATCACAAAATTGCCACATCTCGAGATCCATCATAACAAGGAGGAAATATAATAAAGATCAACTCTCAACATGTTCAAACTATCCCATCAAAACAAATAGGAAAAACAAGAAATATCTAATCTCAATTTATGCCAACCATCCCAACTATCAAATCATCGCATCATCACTTCAGTGACTTTTTATATAACCTCATCGCATCATTGCCCAAAACATGACATAGCCCTAAAACATCACAACTTGAGTGAAATGTGTACATGTTATAACCTTATGTCATTATAGCCTATAAAAATATGCATGTGTCATTACCATGAGTCATTATAGCCTGTGTGTATAGTATCAAACAAAAACAGATAAGTAAGAAGAGAAACAAATAATCATATAGGAAAACAATCAAATAGGAATATACAAAAAATATATATAATAAATATAAATACAACATGGAAACATAAAATAAGTGGAAATAATATTTATATAGATTAAAATATTACAATTTATAATAATATTCAACATTCAAGACATGTTTAATAAATACTATTATATAGTTAATATTAATATTCATCTACTATTAATTATTTGGTTACTTCACTTCACTAAATTATCTAGTTTGTTGTATTAAACCTCTATGAAATAGTTTAAATGTAAAACCTCTTACAAAACATTCCAAAAAACAACATTAACCAATTTATAATAACTACCGAACACCACAATACAAACACTTATAATATAACCATAATCATTCAAGAATTCCCCGCACTAAGACTTACCCAACTTCCCCTAATAAAGTAAACCATCCTTAGATAATTATAAACCAACCCTAGCACTCTAACCATAAAGGCTATCCTACAAATCTATCCTAAGGAAACAACATTAATAATACCATGATACCAATCATCTAAAGTGACACTTCCAACACTTCAAGTACCTAAAAATAAATTACATTCGATGTAACTTACTTAATTTAAATATGAATTTTATATTTATTTTCATTACCATATTCATTAATCTTTAATTTAAGAATTTATTTGATTAAAATCATCCTTTTATTTTTCTCATTTATGTATAAAATTATGTTTCCCATATTATTTCTATTTACACATATAAATTCAATATTTCATCTATATAATGTAGTAACAAGTTCATACAATGTTCAGTATAAAATGAATAAGTCAACATAATAAAAAATACATTTTTAATTTATCTTAAAATTCTCATTTCAACAAAACATTATATATGTAATATATATTAATCAATTTAATACATTATCACTTACTTGATAAACAAAATTTGAATAACAAAAAATCATATCCACTATTTGATATTTCTTTTTCTAAAATTCTTTCTATTTCTCATGGGAATCATATAGTTGTAATAGTGTACAAATATATCCGTCAACTACCAAAACTATATGGAATAATATTAACTTTACCCAAAAAAAATTAAGGAAATAAAGAAACAACTAAACAATACAAGTTACAATGAAATAATTAAATGAAACAATAAGAATACATTAACCATTTCCCCTATAATAAAACTATAATATGAGAATAAAAGAACAATTTTAGAATACAAATTCAATAAGTATCAACATATAGAGAGAGTAATAATATAAATTCATAAAAGAAAAATGAATAAGAGAATACAATAAAAATATATCATATCTGAAATTTTGGTGAAGAGGATTATTTTTAAATATTGGAGTGGTATAAGAGGTTATATATTATGATTTTATTTGATTGGGTTTCAATTAAAGAAGATAATGGTATTTTCATTCATCATTGGTGAAGCGGATATGAATAAAATAATAATTGATGATTATACTAATCATCATTTTCATGGGATAATAATCAAGGGTATAAGGAATTTCAAGGGTAACTTAGTGGAAATAAATATTTATGAAGCAGAAAATATTTTAGAGGATAAGAGAAGGATTATAAATCCCCTGCCTTATAAAATCACATTTGTTTCTCACCTACATTATTCATTAACAACACACATTTTTCTATGATCCTCTCTTCATTAAATATTTTTGATTCACTACTATGAAGAAAGGAATCCTTAAACATATGAGTGGTTATTTTTTTAAGCATGAATAAATTCCCCTTAAAACACCTCTATTTACACTAGATACCTAACCATTAACATTAATATCACTTAAATAGTGTAAATTATTTAATGAAAAGTAAATTCTATAGATTAATCAAATTAAATAACTTAAAATATTTCTAAAAATAATAATTATATAAATAACATATAAATTTTTTTATAATTATAGTATTCAGAGTTTTTTTATGTCAATTTATTTCATAATTTCTACAAAATATAAATTTTACCAATAAAAAATTTATGATTATTAAATACAATTTATTATTTGTAAAACATTTTGAAAAAAATTTGTATTAAAAAATACATTTTCAATGTTTTTATTTTTTTATTTTTTTCCTATATGAATCACATATGTTAACCCCAAAAATCCCCTACCTAGCTCTTTTATTAATTAACTAGTATTCCCCACATTCATTTTCAAGGGATGTATTAGATTGTGAAATAAATAAAAAAAATTCTTTAAAAATTAATATAAGGAATGATTTCTAAAATGAATGTTAAGTAAAGAAAATTTAACTAATAGAATTTATTTTTTATTTTATTAAATTTAATGGAGTTTCTCAATAATTCAAAAATATCAATCTAGAGAAACAACAGAAGATATAAAATATTATTTGGTAATTCTTTTCTGTCCTCATTTTCTTTGTGTATTTTACTAAATTAAATTTTAATGGAATATTCTCTAATATTGATGTTCCATTTTTTAATTTAGTCACACCTTTATCAATTTCCAGTAAACATGATTTATTATAATCAGGTTATAAATCTATTTGTAATGAATATACTATAAAATAAGGATATGTATAAGGAAAGGTAAAAGATAAAAATAAAATAAAAAATATTGTTGTAAAGTATATAAATATAAAATTTAAAATATAAAAAATCAAACTATTGAAATAATGAATGATTCTTATTAAACTACTCCATAAATTGGTATATTTAAATTTATCAAATGAAATGACAAAACCTTGAATTTTTTTGATTCATGAAAAAAATTATTAAACTTTTAGTAAGTGGGATTTTATTTTAGTCATGGAAACTATTGAAATATAAAAATAAAAATATAGTGAGGATGAAAAAATATTTTTAAATTACTCTAAAAACTAGACTATTTAATTTGATCAAATAAAATAACAAAAACATGAAATTTTCTAATTCATCAAAAATGTTATATCATTACTGCCGAAATTGTTTAATGTAATGACCCTGGTAAAATTGTAGAATTTATATAAGATGAAATTGGATACCAAAAATATGTTTTTAATAATGGAATATCTAGATATAACAAACTATAACATCATAAGGTAGTATTAATCATATTGTTGAATAAATTACAGTGAAAAATGATGTAATTTTATTTAAATATAGAATTGATAAAACCAATCAAAAAATATTAGAAAGATGAAATAGTGGTTCAATGGTATATTATATACTATATTATTAAAACTATGAAAGTTAAATGGGAATATTCCTTGAAATGAAGTTTTCATATCTCGTATAGTTTCAAGATATTATATTAATTATTTCAATATATTTTAAATGACACAGACTAAGGAATTCTAAAAAAATGGAAAAGTTATAATGTTTCAAATATATTTTATATCAAATATAATTAAAACTATAAAAGTGTATTGGAATTTAAAAAAGATATATAGTCTGTATATAATAGTATACAGTTGCATGCAATTATAGTCATTATTGAATAGAGACCATGTTGTCAACTGATATTGTAACATCATGTTACAATTTTCTAGTATTCTTATATCCTCTTATGTTAAATTATTAATTTATTATGTAGAAAAAAAATGAATTATCAGTGAATTTCTAATAATTTTGTTAAAGACCTTAATTGCCGGTTAACATCTTGGAATATTCAATTGAATATTTTTGGGGTTCAACCCTGACTCGGTGTATGATTCTAAGGCCTACAAAGGTTCAGCAAAGAAGGAATAAATTTATTAAATAGCATTTATTAAGCATGCACTTTTTTATTCAAAATAGTTGAATAACTCCAAAATAGTGTATCGTTTGAGAAATCTAGACCACTATTATGTCTTAAATATGGTTTTTACCCTAGGAGGGGTATGACATTCGAAGGCTCCAAACTAACATTCGAAGGCCCCAAAATTTTGGATGCCTCTCTTGTGATATAAAGTTATTAAATAATATTTAATATACTATTTATTCAAAATAATTAAATATCTCACAAACAGTATGTTGTATGGGAAATATGAGACCACAAATAGGTCCAGAATGCAATGTTTTCCCTAGGAGGGGTATAATATTTGTAGACGTTGGATGTTTGAACACCTCACTCTCAAAAATAACACTTTTTATTTTAATTAATTAATTATTCCTCCTTTTCATTAATAAATAATTAATATCTCTCAAATCGTTTATCATTTAAGAAATATGAGACCATTGTTGTGTCTGAAATGGGGTGTTTCCCTAGATGGGGAATAATATCTATGTGCATCATCCATTTGGTGTTATTTAATATTTTAAATGTTAAATAATTAATTTTAATAAATTAATCAATTAAAGTATACTATTCATCTTCCCTATCAACGTTTTTCCACCATTTCTAAGGCCTGAAGGTTGAAAAACCTTCATTTATAACCCATTTTTGACTGTTTTAAATTAGAAAGGTATTAATGGAGTGATTTAAAACACTCTATTAGAGATTAAACACAAAATAACTTGGTGTTCTTAAATTGGGATGAAACCCAACATGGTGCTGGTTTTTCTATTAGTTGAACCACCAAGTTTCAAGCATGGGATGAGTTCTTCTTAATCCAAGTGTTCCTAAACCTCTCTACACATAATCAAAGAGGTATCCATGATCAAGATCAGCATTCTTTAGAAATCTAGGCATGAAAAATTTCTCTCCTCATCCTATTTGTGTGCAACGTCCAAGTTTCTTTTCATTTCTTTTTAATTTTTTTTTCTTCTCTATTTTCACAATTCATGATTTAAGAAAAAAACAAGACAAATTGATTCAAGTAAAAATGATAATTCAAAATTTAGCATACAAAAATTTTAATTGCATTATCAAAAGATAATCTTAAAATAAATTATCATATGATGTTTATCAAAGATTATAAAAGTAGATTTTTTACAAAATTATTATCTTGGATAATTTTATTCAATTTAACAAAAGATAATTTTCATAATCATCAAAGGTTAATTTTCTCAAATTATCAATGATATTCCCATTATATTATCAAATGATAATTTAGAAGAAAATTATCAAAGGATAAACCATAAAAATTATTATCAAATGATAATTGTGTGGTATTATTAAAGATAATTGAAAGGTTTTATAATCAATATTTTCTAGAAATTTTCATGGATAATTATAAATATTAATCAAATAATAATTACAATAAATTATCGAGGCTAATTTAAAAAAAAATACTAAAGATAATTATGTCAAATTTTTGAATAGTAATTATGATGAATAAGAAATGATAATTTCCTCTTTTGTTGAAAGTATAATTATAAATAATTATAAAATTATAAATACAATGAATAATCATGATATAATCATGAGATTGACAAATGATAATTATTTAAACTATATATGAGTAATTTTAAAGTATTACCACATGTATTATCGTTTTATTTATTTTATCGAATGTGGTTTATAATTATTTTGAGGAAAATATTGTGAATATATGCATTGACATAAAATGATAATTTGTAATTTTATCATGCATATTGGAATTATCATCGAATATGATAATCAAAATGATAATTTGAGAATTATCGAGGAGAGATAAGCTATCGCTGCATGTAATATTTTAATCGATAATTTTAAAATTATTCAGGAGATAGAACATATCAACGCATGTGAAATTTTATTTCTTTTTAAAATAAAATAACTAGTTCTGGTTCTAGGAACCCTTGATGAACATCGACCATTGGTGTGTCAATATTTTCGTTAATAAGGTTTTGAAAAGGTATATTGAACCACACAGGGTGTATTATCTTTGACGTTGATATTGAAGACCTTGAGGTAGGTGGTTCCATTCGGATTATCTAAATTGATAACCTTTGAACTTTTTATTTTATTTCAATTATTGATTTAAATTTAATTTCTTATAAACTCTTTTAATTGGTGTAATAAAACCCAATTCCTTTGAGTTTGGAGGTTTTAAATGGTTTCAGCATTAGAATTTAAAAACCTCTAATTCCTCTGGATTAGTGTGAGGTTATAGTATTTGGATAATTTAAATTATTTAATGTAAATTATGGATTTGATGGAAATGATTTCAATTAAATTGTTGAATTTAATTGTGAAGTAGAATTGTGAAATGATGGAATCAGTTTTGAATGAATTTCAAACCTGTGAAAATGGCTTAAATGTTTTGATAAAAACCTAGTGGTTTCACCTTGTTAAAGTGGCATATTTTTTTATTAAAATCGTTTTTGGTTTTAAATGGAAAATTGGCATTTAAATAAAAGTATGGGATTTAATTTTATTTTAATCAGTCTTAAAATAAATTTTTCATCATTGATTGATTGTGTAAGAGAACTTGCAAGCCTTAGGTATATTGTGGGTTATTTGGACACACTCTATAATTACTACAACATTCTAAAACATACATGCATCAAGTTACATCCCTTAGGTGATGGTGATGAGTCCTCTCTAACAAGTGTACATATGATGAATGTGTACACATATTGTCGTGATCACTTAGAGAGTGAGGATTCCTATAGCTAGAAATATTATCGTACCTATTTATCATATGACCATGTTGCTCACTTGTTTATTTATATATGAGATATAAATTTATGCCAATGTTTTAAATTTCTTTACTTGTCTACTTAATTTACATAAATTATTTTATGTAACTGTTTTACTTAATCCATTCATTTAGAATTATTACATCACTTGTAAAGTAAAGCATGTGCTTAAAGTATTTTACATAATTTGAACTATATATCATGATTTTTTTAAATATGCTTTATAGATCCAAATCTATTTATCTTTAAAAAATGAAATCATTACTTTGGTTAATCAATTGTTGGCATTTGTTATGGACTTTGTGGTGAGACCCAACTGGGATTTTTATCTCACACCCTACCTTATCCTTCAGATGTTTGTAGACTTTATCTTTACAGGTTCCAGCAAGGGAAAAGGATCTCTTGGATGTGGATCCAGCTGTTGAGTGTTGGACTTGGTGAGTTGTGTCTCTAAAGACCTTGGGATATTTTTACCTGTTTTGATACTTGGTTTGTAGTACTTTGGACTTGTTGTGCATTGTTTTATTTTGGTACATTACTCCGAGTGGGGTTTTATTTTGTTATGAATATTATCTTTTCTCTTTTATTCCCATTTTTTTAGTGGAAAAAATCATTCCAAATTGCATGTTGTTTGATGTCAGGTGCTATTCTCCAACTCTTGAGGGTCGGGAATTCCCTTCAGGATATGTCAGGGTTGGATCGGTTATCGGGTTACCAAGGTACCTTGGATGGTTCATGAAAAAATGGTATCATAGGGAGGTTGAGCCTTTGTCTTGAAGACAATATGATTTTTTTAAATATTTTCATGACTTAAGAGGTAATTTTGATTGATTTCCTAGGAATCTCTCACCATAATGAACCTTAATTCATCATGGGTGGTTGGGGAAATATGTCTTCTGGATTAGTTCTAGTATTTTTCCTATTTTGATTTGGATAGACTGGAATAAAAATTTTGTTTATTCATTATGTTGGGAATAGTTTTCTCTGTTACTTAGTTTGAGTGTTGTTCTAATGTCTTTCTTTATCTACTGATGTTGTGTAGCATCATGCCTCTGAGAAGACGTGCGAATCAAATCCAATAAAGGGTTGTTACTGAACCTCAGAAAGGGAATCCTGCTTGGGATCAAAGTCTAGATGAGGGGACTGTGAATACTATCCATGATCTGGGATAAACACCACCACGGATTCCCACTTAGGCTCCAGTTGTGGATCATTAGGGGAATGTCCTTCGAAATAATTCTCAAGAGTTCATTTTCCATAATCCACCAGTTTTCAAAGGCTCCACTGACCCTCAACATGCTGAGAAATGGTTGATCAAGATAGAAATTCTATTTAGATTCTTGGAAACACTGGACGTGATCAAGGTGAAGTGTGCCACCTTCATGCTGGAAGGACTGAGTAGGATATGGTGGGAAATGATGGTGATGGCAGGGAAACATGTGGGCTTAATGAGGAATGACTTCAAAGATCTTTTCACTAAATAGTTATATCTAGAGTCAATGGTGTTAGCCAAGGCCTTTGAATTTTTCAAGCTTGAGCAGGCTCAGAGAACCATGACTGATTATACAAATCGCTTTGCTGATTTGGTGCATTTTTCTCCCGAGATAGTATCTAATGAGAGGATGAAGTCTTGACGGTTCAAGTTGTGATTTCGATAAGATATTCATTATTGGGTTTTCTATTTGAAGTTTCCCACTTATGCTGATGTGATGGATAGGGAAATGATGGTTGAGACGGACATGGCTGGCAAGTCAGGGTTACCGGGAGTTTATTTTTCTCCCAGTGGCAGCATTAGTTCCTTCAAAGAAAAATGAAAGCCTGATGATTCTCACAATAGTTCTCAATGGTGGAGTCATTCTAGACCTCCTATAGCACCATCTATAAGTTCTATGATTTTCTATCAGTGTGGAAAACCTATAAATTCTAAGAGGGTTTGCATTGATCCACCCAAGAACAGTAGCTCTTGCGGACATTTAGGTCACTTAAAAAAAATTCCAGTATTTTTCCACTCCGTGTAGTATAATAGAATCATCAACTCCTCCTAAAATAGAGGGGAAATAAAATTCTTTACATACAAAAGGGTTACAATGACAGGAATCAAGAACAAAGCTTCTTCGTGTTGTGGAAGAGTCTCCAGAGGAAGCTAATATGAATCCAGCGACTGTGAGAGGTACCATTACTATAACTTCATCTTTATTAACTTCTCTTTTTGATATCGGTGCATATCATTCATTTTTTTCAACCCATATCATTAATCTTCTTTATCTTTCTATGGATAAACTATCTTCTGCAATGCATATTACTATACCCCTTGGTAAAAAGGGAGAGCAGTGACCTAATCTTTTTGACGCGGAATCTTTTTAGTAGGGTTTCTGGGGACAGAAGGATCCAATGGTGGGGAGATTGTAACATCCAGTTACTATTTTCAGGTATTCCTATATCCTCTTGTGTTATGTTATTAATTTTTTAAGTAGAAAAAATGATTTATCAGTGAATTTCGGATAATTATGTTAAAGTTCTTAATTTCCAGTTAACAATTTGGAATATTCAATTGAATATTTTTGGGGTTTGACACTGACTTGGTGCATGATTTCGAGGATCATAAAGACTCCATGAAGATGGAATAAAATTATTAAATAGAATATATTCAGTGTGCACTTTTAATTCAAAATATTTTAATAACTCCAAATGGTGTGTCATTTGAGAAATATGAGACCACTGTTATGTCTGAAATATAGTGTTTACCCTAGGAGGGGTATAACATTCAAAGGTTCCAGAAATTTGGATGCCTCACTCGTGACATAAAGTAATTAAATAATATTTAATATATTATTTATTCAAAATAATTAAATATCTCACAAATAGTTCATCGTATGAGAAATCTGAGACCGCCAATAGGTCTGGAATGCAGTGTTTTCCCAAGGAGGGGTATAACATTTGTAGGTGTTGGATGTTTGAATGCCTCGCTCAAAAAAATAACACTTTTATTTTAATTAATTAATTATTCCAATTTTTCATTAATAAATCATTAATATCTCTCAAACAGTTCATCGTTTAAGAAATACGATATCACTGTTGTGTCTGGAATAGGGTGTTTACCCTAGACGAGGCATAACATCTATCTGCATTGTCTATTTGGTGTTCTTTAATTTATTAAATGTTAAATAATTAATTTTAATAAAATAATCAATTAAAGTATACTGTTAATCTTCCCTATCAACATTTTTCCACCATTTCTAACGCCTGAAGGTTTCAAAACCTTCACTTATAACCCATTTTTTACCATTTTAAATAATAAATGTATTAATGCAGTGATTTAAAACACTCTGTTGGAGATTAAACACAAAAATAATTTGACATTATTAAATTGGGATGAAAACTAATGTGGTGCTGGTTTTTCTATTAGTTGAACTACCAAGTTTCAATCATGGGATGAGTTTTTCTTAATCCAAGTGTTCCTAAACCTCTATGTACACAATCATAGAGGTATCCGTGATCTTGATTGGCATTCTTTAGGAATCTAGGTGAGAAAAATTTCTCTCTTTATCCTACTTTTGTGCAACAACTGGGTTTCCTATCATTTTTTTTCTTCTCTCTTTTCACAATTCACAATTTAAGAAAAAAAACTAATTTATTCAAGTAAAAATTATAATTCAAAAATTAGTATATGATAATTTTAATTTCATTAACAAAAGATAATCTTAAAATAAATTATCAAATGATGTTTATAAAAGATTATCAAATGGGATATTTAAAAAAAATCTTGGATAATTTTATTTAATTTAACAAAATATAATTATCATAATTGTCAAATGTTAATTTTCTCTAATTATCACTGATATTCCTCTTAGGTTATCAAATGATAATATTAAATAAAATTATCAAAGGATAACCAATAAAAATTATTATTGAAAGATACTTTTGAGGTATTATTAAAGATAATTTCAAGGTTTTATAAATAAATATTTTATAGAAATTTCATTGATAATTATAAAGATTAATCAAATGATAATTACATTAAATTTTCGAGGGTAATTTAAAAAAAAATAAAAAAAGATAATTATGTAAAATTTTCGAATAATAATTACAAAGAATCACCAAATGATAATTTCCTCTTTTTTTGAAAGTATAATTATGAATAATTATCAAATTATAATTAAAATTAATAATCATAAGATAATCATGAGATTTCAAAATGATAATTATTAAAATAATTTATCAAAGGATAATTATTTAAATTATATGTGAATAATTATAAAGGATTGTCACATGTATTATCGTTTTATTTATAATATTTAATGTGGTTTATAATTATTCTAAGGAAAATATTGTGAACATATGCTTTTGACGTAAAATGATAATTTGGAATTTTATCAAGGAGATTATAAGTATCATTAAATGTGATAATCAAAATGATAATTTGAGAATTATTGAATAGAGAGAAGTTATCACCAAATGTAATATTTTAATCGATAATTTTAAAATTATTTAGGAGAGAGAACATATCATCACATGTGAAATTTTATTTCTTTTTTAAATAAAATAACTAGTTTTGGTTCTAGGAACCCTTGATGACCATCGATCATTGGGGTGTCGAATTGTTTATTAATAAAGTTGTGAGGAGGTGTATTGAACCACACAGGGTGTTTTATCATTGTCGTTGATATTGACGACCTTGAGGTAGGTGGTTTTGTTCTGATTAGCCAAATTGATTAACTTTGAACTACTTGGTTTATTTCAATTGTTGATTTAAATTTAGTTGCTTATACTCCCTTTCAATTGAGGTAATAAAACCCAATTCCTTTGAGTTGTGAGTTTTGAAATGGTTTCACCATGAGAATTTGGAAAACCTCCTATTCTTTTAGATTGGTGTGTGGTTATGAAATTTAGATAATTTAAATTTTTTAATTTAAATTATAGATTTGATGGAAATGATTTCAATTATATTGATGAATTTAATTGTGAAGTTGAATCATGAAATGGTGAAATTAGTTTTGAATGGATTTCAAACTTGTGAAATTGGATTTTTTTTTATAAAAACTGAGTGGTTTTAACTTGTTAAAGAGGCATGTTTTTTGATTAAAACCTATTTTGTTTTTAAATGGAAAATTGGAATTTAAATGAAAGTATGATATTTAATTGAATTTTTATCAGTCATAAGTCCATCATTGATTGTGTGAGAGCACATGCAAGACTTAGGTAGATTGTGAGTTATTTGGACACACTCTACGATTACTACAACACTCTAAAACATACATACATCAAGTCGCATCCCTTAGGAGATAGTGATGAGTCCTCTCTGACTAGTTTCCAGAGGATTTATGTGTACATATATTTTTGTGATCACTTAGAGAGTACAGATTCCTATAGACAAAAATATTAATGTACCTTTTTGGCATATGACCATGTTGCTCGCTTGTTTATTTATATATGAGATATAAATTTATGATAATGTTTTAAACTTATTTACATTACTGATTAATTTACATAAATTATTTTATGTAACTATTTTATTCAATCCATTGTTTTATAATTATTCCATTACTTGTAAAGTAAAGCATGTGCTTAAAGTATTTTCAATCATTTGTATTATATAGCATGATTTTTTTAAATATTATTTATAATGCCAAACCTATTTATCTTTAAAAATTTAAAGCATTCCTTTAGTTAATCAATTATTGGAATCTGTTATGGACTTTGTGGTGAGACCCTACTGGGATTTTTAGATCACACCTTACTTTTTTCTTCAGGTGTTTGTAGACATTCTCCTTCTAGGTTCGAGCAAGGGAAAAGGATCTCTTGGAGGTGGATCCAACTGTTGTGCGTTGGTCTTGGTGATTTGTGTCTCTCAGGACCTTAGGATATTTTTTCCTATTTTGGTACTTGGGTTGTAGTACTTTGGGCTTGTTGTGCGTTGTTGTATTATGGTACAGTACTCCCAGTGGAGTTTTCTTTTTCATGCATACTGCCTTTTCTCTTTTATTTCCATTTTGTTAGTGGAAAAAATCATTCCCACTTTCATGTTGTTTGATATCAGGTGCTAGTATCCAACTCGTGGGGATCGGGAACGTCATTTGGGCTATGTTAGGGTCAGCTCAGTTATTAGGTTACCAGGGTACCTGGTATAGTTCATGACAAAATGGAATAAAATGGAGGTTGAGCCTTTATCTTGAAGACAATATGCTTTTTTGAAATCTTGTTGGGACTTAGGAAGTAGTTTTGATTAAGTTCCTATATAACTCTCACCACAATGAATCTTAAGATTCCATGGGTGGTTGGGGAAAGATGTCTTGTGGATTAGTTCTAGTATTTTCCCTATTTTGGTTTGGATAGAGTGGAATAAAAATCTATTGTATTCCTTCTATTGGGAATAGTTTTATCTGTTACTCGGTTTGAGTTTTGTTCTAATGTCTTTCTTTACCTGCTGATGTTGTGTAGCATCATTCCTCCAAGAAGATGTGTGAATCGGATCCAGGAAAGGGTTTCCATTGAACCTTAGCAAGGGAATCATGTTGGGGATCCTAGTCTAGATGAGGTTATTATGCATACTATCCAAGCTTTGGGACAAGCACCGCCACTAGTTCCCACTCAAGCTCTAGCTGTGGATCCTCAAGGGAAAATCCTTTAAAATCATTCTTAAGAGTTCATTTTCCAGAATCCACCATTTTTTAAAGGCTCCACTGACCCTCAACATGCTGAGGAAGGGTAAGAAAGATAGAACATCTATTTGGGTTCTTGGAAACACCTAACATTATCAAGGTGAAGTGTTCCACCTTCATGATAGAAGGACCGAGCAGGATATAGTGGGAAATTATGGTGATGGTAGGGAAACATGAGGGATTATAGTGGAATGACATTAAATTTATTTTCACCAACCAGTTCTATCCAGATTCAATGGTGTTAGACAAGGCTATTGAATTTGTCAATCTTGAGTAGGCTCACAAAACTGTGACCGAGTATTCAAATCGCTTTACTGATTTGGTGAAGTTTTTTCCCAAGATAATATCTAATGAGAGGATGAAGGCTCAAGGGTTATAGTTGTAATTTCAATTAGATATTTTTTATTAGGTTTTCTTTTTAAAGATGCCCACTTATGCTGGTGTATTGGATAGGGTGATGATGTTTGAAATGGACTTGGCTGGAAAGTCAGGGTTATTATGAGTTTCTTTTTCTCCCAGTGGCAACGTTGATACTTTCAAAGGAAAATGAAAGTGTGATGATTATAATGATAGTTCTCAATGGTGGAGTCATTCTAGACCTACTACAGTGCTAGGTGGAAGTTCTTTGATTTTATATCAGTGTGGAAAACCAATACATTCCAAGAGGGTTTTCACTGAGGCACCCAAGAAATGTAGCTCTTGTGGACGTTTATGGAACTTAAAGAATTTTTACCAAAAATTTTTCACTCCAAGTAGTGGAACGGAATCATCGCGTCCTCTTAAAACTATGGGGAAATCAAATGCTTCATATAAAAAAGGGTTCTATCCATAGGTATCTGAAACAAAGATTCTTCAAATAGTATAAGAGTCTCTAAAGGAAGATGATATAGATCCAGCAACCGTGAGAGGTACCATTACTATAACTACATCTTTAGTAACTACTCTTTTTGATACCAGTACATCTCATTCGTTTATTTTAACCTATATCATTAATCTAATTTATCTTCCTATGGAGAAACTATCTTTTGGAATGGATATTACTATACCCCTTGGTATAAAGAAAGAGCAGTGACCTCGTCTTTTTGACGTGGAGGCTTCTTCGTAGGCTTTCTAGGGACAGAAATTTCCTATGGTGGGGAGGTTGTAACATCATGATAAAAAATTTTGGTATTCCTATATCCTCTTTTGTTAAATTATTAATTTATTACATGTAAAAGATGATTTATTAGTAAATTCCTGATAATTGTGTTAAAGGACATCATTTCTAGTTAATATCTTGGAATATTCAATTAAATATTTTTGGGGTTCGACATTGACTTGGTGCATGATTATGAGGCCCGAAAAGGCTTAGAAAAGATGGAATAAAATTATTAAATAGAATATATTAAGTGCGCACTTTTTATTTAAAATATTTGAATAACTCCAAATGGTGAGTCATTTGAGAAATATGAAACCACTGTTATGTCTGAAATATGGTGTTTACCCTAGGAAAGGTATAACATTATAAGGTGCTTGACATTTAGAAGCCTCGCTTGTGATATAAAGTTATTAAATAATATTTAAAATATTATTTATTTAAAAAATTTAAATATCTCACAAACAGTGCATCGTATTAGAAATCTGAGACCACTTATAGGTCTGGAAAGTGGTCTTTACCCAAGGATAGGTATAATATTTGTAAGTGTTGTACGTTCGAACGCCTCACTCAAAAAAACAACAAAATTTATTTTAATTAATTAATTATTATGATTTTTAATTAATTAATCATTAATATTTCTCAAATCGTTTATCTTTTAAGAAATCTAAGGCCATCGTTGTATCTGGAACGAGGTATTTACCCTAAACGGGGCATAACATCTATGTGTAGCGGTCGTTTAGTGTTCATTAATTTTTTAATTATTAAATAATTAATTTTAATAAAATAATCAATTAAATTATACTATTCATCTTCCCTATTAATATTTTCCTGCCATTTCTAATGCTTGAAGGTTGCAAAACCTTCATTTATAACCTGTTTTTGACCATTTTAAAAAAGAAATGTATTAATGGAGTGATTTAAAACACTCTGTTAGAGATTAAACACAAAATAATTGGGTTTTATTAAATTGGGATGAAAACTTATGTGGTGCTAGTTTTTCTATTAGTCAAACTACCAAGTTTCAATCATGGGATGAGTTTTCTAAATCTGGGTGTTCTTAAACCTCTTCGCGCATAATCAGTGAGGTATCAATGATCTTGATTGGCATTCTTTAGGAATCCAGGTGTGAAATTTTTCTCTCCTTATCCTACTTGTGCACAACATCTAGGTTTCCCATCATTTTTTTTATTTTGTTTTTTTTTCTTCTCCATTTTCACAATTCACAATTTTAGAAAAAAAACATATTGATTCAAGTAAAAATGATAATTCAAAAATTATCATATGATAATTTTAATTACATTATCAAAAGATAATATTAAAATAAATTATCAAATGATGTTAATCAAATATTATCAAAGGGGATATTTCAATAAAATTATTATCTTGGATAATTTTATTCAATTTAAAAAAATATAATTATCATAATTTTCAAAGGTTAATTTTCTAAAATTATCAATGATATTCCCATTAGATTATAAAATGATAATTTTAAATAAAATTATCAACGGATAACCCATAAAAATTATTATAGAAAGATTATTGTGGGGTATTATTAAAGATAATTTCATGGTTTTATAAATTAATATTTTTTGAAAAATTTCATGGATAATTTTATAGATTAATCAAACGATAATTATATTAAATTATCAAGGGTAATTTTAAAAAAATTAAAAAATATATATATAATTATGTCAAATTATCGAATAATAATTATGAAGAATCACCAAATGATAATTTCCACTTTTTATTGAAAGGATAATTATAAATAATTTTCAAATTATAATTCGAATGAATAATTATGAGATAATCATGAGATTTCCAAATGATAATTATTAAAATAATTTATCAAAGTATAATTATTTAAATTATATATGAATAATTATAAAGGACTATCATATGTATTATCATTTTATTTATAATATTTAATGTGGTTTATAATTATTATGAGAAAAATATTGTGAACATATGCATTGAAATTAAATGATAATTTGAAATTTTATCAAGGAGATTGGAAGTATCATCGAATGTGATAATAAAAATAATAATTTGAGAATTATCAAGGAGAGAGAAGTTATCACTATAAGGCCCCAGCCTTAAAACATTACATAATCTTGAATTAAGTTCATAATTCACATTGAGGATCTTTTTAGGTTTAGAGTTTTAGAGAATTAGGTCATAACTTATACATAAAAACTTGAATATTACATATAGACACTTCTACTCAGTATCTATTTTTTTACAAAATAAAAACTCTGAAGAAAAGAAACATGTCTAGTTTAATGTTTTAGATAGCATGACTTTTCCTTGATCTCATCCTTGAACCTATTCATCTTTAAGTTCTGTGGAAAATATTTCAAAAACCTAGGATGAGCATAAAAATCTCAATAAGGAATATAAAATAAGGAAAGAAAACATTAGTCTGTGAATACATAAAAAACATAATCTCTTTAACATGCCGCATGAAATCATAATATTTATGAATAACACATATAAATCATAAATCATAAAGGTAAATTGTGGCATCCATATCATACTTACATTGTATCTTTCATAGCTACATAGGGAGTTACGTTGGAATACCCACCAAGGTATATTCTCTAAATCTCTTAGAAGAAACATTAAGGTTTACCTATGTCACACTGCCCAATTCATTGGAGAGTTATCTTAGGCTCACCCACCCTAGGTTTATCATGGAACCACCCTTATATGTAACCAATTTCCAAGAACCATAACATATTCATAATACATAAAACAAACATAAACAAAAGTTAACATTTCCATATTTCAATCACAATATATAATTTCAAGATATTGAAATAATCAATGTCTTCTCAAAACCATTTTCAATACCAAAATACATAAAAATAGTATATGGTATTTATTTTCCTTTTAAAAACATTTCGGCTTGTTAAGGAAGCCAAATATGAAATAATGCTCATGGCGGCGGAAAGGTCGTTGTCACCACATATGGTAAAAAGAAACATTCCCTTTGTTTTTTAGTAAAATGCTACATATAAAAATATTACCTTTGAATAAAATTAAAATTCAAAGGGTTGTATACCATATATAAAATTGAGTCACGTATAAATCAAAATATTCCTCAATGAAATGAGATTGAGATGAATCCCATTACAAAGATTGTATCATTAGATTAAGGATAAATCAATGACATAATTATGTGTAAAAAATATAAATACACCCAATATAAGTGAATATTAAGTGTAAAACAATCATAGGCCATTCAAACATATTCATATCACAACATAATCAAGAAGTATAAGCTTAACCCAAAGAATAAAAATTGGGTTAAGAAGTTCCCTTACAAAAATTTGGCAGCCGAACGGTGTCACTTAAAAATTCAGAAAATGAGTTGATAAAGAGAAAACGTGTCTCTCATCACATGGACATAAAATTTAAATCAATAAGGATATATATAAACATATACCAACATTTGATAAATTAAATTTAAATACATAACATAAAAGAAGTCTTTGAAAAAAAGAGGATGGTGAAAGGTTTCCTTATAAAGATCATTTTGTTAATAAAATAGATCAATTATGTGTATTCACTATAATTACACATAAATAAAGTATAAATACAAGATATGATATCAAAATTCATTTCACACATAATCATATCATAACAAAATCAATAACTAAAAGATCAACCCAAAGAATATAAATTGGGTTAAGAAGTTCTCTTACCTTGAGTCTGACTCATCCCGTATGTTCCTTGATCTTCCTGAATAATAAACTTAAGTTAATTTCTACTTGATTAATGACATTTTAAAATTTATTATTCCTTTTATATCACTTATTACCTTTCTACAACAATTATATAATTATTTGAGTTCATATCGGACATTTTGTCGATGTTCGGAACTTCAGTCAAAAATGAACTTCTTATAATTAAAAGTTGTCCATGTGGTAAAAATTGCATTATCTCCAGAATGATATTCATGATTTAGATATCATATATATCATATATATCCATTATATATATATTTATTTATAATAGTATATAACATTTGGAGATAAGAAATGAAATGCACCGTTCATGGAGACGGTAAGTCATACGTACGCATGAACGCTAATTTCATTTCTATTTTGTATTTAATGGAATAAAAACTTAATGATATATAGGTATATTATAATTCCAGTATAATATAATATATAATTTTATTAATACCAATGTTTATACGTTCCACATATGGCATGAATGAGTCATATCACTTTGAGGGGCGGTAGTCTGCACTTCCTCAAATTAAATTATCATATTTAGCCATTATGGAAACCATAAAGGTATGCTATAAATGAAAAATATAGAAGAATATAGACAATATAAATATAATATATATCACATATAAATATAGTACCATCATAAATTCCACCATGAGAGGCGGTAGGAGAGAATTGAACAATCATCGTTTCATTAGGCAGTAGTTTGTCAGTCACAGAAACAGTATGTTTGTATCCATTAGATGGAGGTGTGTGGAATTTTTGTAACATCCCAGGTAAATAAAGAATAAATAATTTTCATATTAATTAATATTTATGAATTAAATATTAATTTTAATTAAAAGGGGTTTCTACATTCGATAGCGTACTCGATACGCAACGATGAGTTTCATTGAAATCTTACGTTGCACACTAGTAATATAATAATATTATTTTAAATGGTAGTTAACATGTAGCCGTTTTACTGGCGGGAATGGATAGAAATAACTAAAATATGATTATATATGTTTTTAAATATTTTTATATTTACCCAATAAAAGATAAAGACTTAAAATTCGGAAAGAATTCAATTTTAGGCATTTATACCCTAATTTTCACTAAGGGTTCACTTATCACCTTTTGACGGCGAACCGTCATTAAATATAGTTTTGATCAATATTATAAATTCTATTGGACCAAATATAACTCTTCTTTATAATCGGGACATCAAAATTTACTTTGTGTAAATTTTTGGTATCTTTCTGATAAAGTTCATTTTTTTAATGAATATTGTAAATGTTGTATTTTAATTCAAAACCTCTTTTTGATATAATTTATTTATATGATTAGATTATTATTTGAATTGTTTTTAGAGTTAAATTAGAAAATATTTTTACCATTAAATCCAATAGTGGTCTTTGGAATTAATTTCACTTTGAAATCGGACTTAAACTAGTGTCAATCTTTTGATACTTATTGTTTCACAAAAACACGCTATTTGTCATGACAGTGGGAATTAATTATTAAATTAATTAATTTGACTTATATGTTTTGAATTTTTTAAAATGGACTTCATTTTTGAATTCAGAATATCAAATATAGCTTAGGGTGAATTTTTGGAATTTTTCTGAAAAACTTCAATTTTTGATGAATAGTGAAATCACTAAGTGGTACTTATAAAAACTGATTCTCCATTTAAATGAAATTTTTCCACCTTTGTGTATTGAATTTCAAAAATCAGACATACATGGTTGTCACTAAGAAGTAAAATGTGGTTCAATGAGATTAAAATAATTTTTTGGTGAATAGTAACTTATTAAGTTTTTAATCGCGATTAGTGGTAATTAGTGTAGTTTAAGGTAAAAATAATGTTTTAATAATATGAGATGACCTAGAAACATGTCCTAACCTCATTGGATGTGTCATGGCCGACCACGACAATCCATGGGTCAACTTGGGGACCCCATAGAGCCACTTTGGTTGGAAAATGACATAAATACCTTTTATTTAATGTTAATGTTAAAAATGGCACAAACATGATATGTTTTACTAAAACAATTTTTAAATGTGGTTATACAAGTAAGATTTTTGATTATAAATAGTCATTGGAAAGCTAAAACAATTTACTACATCATAGTATTTTTTTATAATTTTTATACATTAAATAAATTAAATTATTTATGACATAATAATGATGCAGTGATGACATCATTATTTGACGATTTAAATAAAATGGAAAGATAATGTAAAATATATGAACTACACATGTCCAAAACTTATTTGATGGGTGGATTTCTAACCCTTATCACCTTATCCACGAATTATATCAATTTGGTACCTTTTAAAACAGAAACACATTTTCAAATAAAGTAATATTTCTTTACTTTCCAAAAGTGCCCCTCCTCTCCTCTTATAAAAGTCCCCCACCTCTACCACCTTACCCACACTCCCAAAGCCTTTGGCTCGGCCAACCCCTTCCCATTTTGTCTCTCCACTTCCTTATATTACTCCTTGAAGCCTCACTTTGGGCAGAAGTCTTCCCAAGGAAGCCTTTGAGCTCAAACCAAAGGGAGTTACCCGATTTTGAGGTAATGTCTTCACTTGAGTCCTTTTATATTATTTTGCTTCTCCAACCCCCTAAACTCTTTTTATTTATTTCTTTTGTAAAAAATCCAGTATCTTCAATATACTAGGATGTTGTTATAAGAATTATTCGAGCTACACTTACACACACCTTCATCTAATGGTTAAAGAACATACTGTTTCCGTGGATGGTGAATTTATGCCTCCCGAAACGATGATTGTTCAACATTCCTTTAACACCTTCAAAGGTGGCCATTAAGATGTAACTATATTTATATATGATATATAATATGTTTATGTTTTCTTTAAGATTATGTATTTTTTATTTTGTTAATACCTTTATGGTTTCCATTATGGGTAAACACGATATCTTCATTTAAGGAAGTGCGGACTACTGCCCCCTCAAAGTGATGTGATTCGTTAATGCCATATGTGGGACGTGTAAAGGATGGATTTAAAGTTATTATATATAATGTTATACTGGAATTATAATATACCTCTATATCATTATTATTTCTTTCCAATAAAGTATGAGATAAAAATGAAAGTAGCGTTCATGCGTACGTACGACTTACCGTCTCCATGAACGGTGCATTTCATTTCTTATCCCCAAATGTAATGTACTATTAAAAGTACATGTATATAATGGATATATATAATGAATGATATATCTAAATGATTAATATAATTCTGGAATTAAAATATACATACCTCTCATTTAATTTTAATTCCATTAATATGACAAAGAAATGAAAGTAACGTTCATGTGTACGTACGGCTTACCGTCTCCATGAACGGTGCATTTCATTTCTTACCTCTAAATGATTATGTAATATTATAAATAAATGTATATACTGGATATATATGATATATATGATATCCAAAATCAGGAATTTCATTCTGGATATAAAGAACCTTTGACCACACGAACAACATGTAATTGTAAGAAGTCCACTTTCGACTTAAGAACCAAATATCGACAAAACAAACATTATTAACTTAAATGGTTACATAATGTTTATAACATGGAAATAAGTGATATAAAAGGAATAATTAACTTTAAAAATGTTCTTAATCAAGTAGAAATTAACTCAAGTTTATTATTCAGGACATTAAAGAACGATCGAGTCAAGTCGGACCCAAGGTAAGGGACTTCGTCTCAATCTCCTTTCATTGAGGCATATTTAATTTTATACACAACATTCTTTTATACGGTGTATAAACCCCTTTGACTTTTACTTTTATACAAAAGTAATCTTTTTCTACGAAGCGTTTTACTAAACGACAAAAAGGAATGTTTTTTTTTAAAAGTACGCGTTGACAACGACCTTTTCCACCGCCACGAGTATTATTTGGTCTTTGGATTCCTCAACAAGCCGTAATGTTTTTTAAAATAAACTAAATATCATATACTCTTTTATGTATTTTGGTATTGAAAATGGTTTTGATAAAGGATTATATTATGTCAATATATTTAAATTATATATTGTGATTGAAATGTGGAAATGTTATCATTCCTTTATATTGGTTTTATGTTTTATGATTTTATATTGGTACTTGGACATTTGACGGGTGGTTACGTGATAAACCATATGACGGGTGGTGCCGTGAATACCAGGACGGGTGGTTACGTTATAACCTCCAATGCATTGGTTATGAGAGTCGGTCGTATGGCTATTCCATTAAGTATGTATGGAAATTGGCCATATGGCTATTCCATTAAGTGATATGTGTGGAAGTTGACCGTATGGTTATTCCACTTAAGTATGTTTATGTCCCAAGTTACCTTTTATATATGCTATGTGTTCTTTATATGGGTTTTATGGTAATCCTTTGGTTACAAAAAGGTAAGTAATGATACTTTATTCAGTGAAGAGTTTTTACTACTTCATGATGGTTAAGGTATTACTTTGTTAGAGTATACATGGTTTACTTGATGTTTGAAAAGGTAACAGTTTTCATTCTTTGTGTATCCCTTACTGAGCTTTTTATGCTCACCCCAAGTTTTTTTTGAAATGTTTTTCACAGGACTTAAAGTGGAATAAGGTCAATGATGGGATCAAGGGAATGTCATGCTATATAAGACATGGAACTAGACATGTTTCTTTTTAAGAGTTTTTTTTATTATGGAAACTTAGTAGAAGTGTATACTTTGTAATCTTTTGAGATGTAATAGTTATGTTCTAATTCTCTAAAACTCTAAACCTGAAAAGATCCTCAATGTGAATTATTCATTTAATTCAATATTAAGTAAGGTTTAAGGATGGGACCTTATAGTTGGTATCAAAGGTCGGTTTAGACAACTTTAGGAGTTAGAAAATTGTTAAATTATAAGTTAATTTATGATATGATTGAAATGATATAGCATTTACAGATTACCATGTTGCTTCGCCTAAGATATTTCTGTGTTCAGAATGGTTTTCCGCAGAGGAAACAAAGCAGCTATGTTGGGACGACATCAGGAGGAAGACAACCTTCCAAATCAGCAACTTGAGATGGTCGGAATCGGAAATGAACAGTTTGTTGCAGTAATGGCACAGTTGACTCAGGCTATAAATGGTGGTGGTATCCATGCACGAGATCATCCAGATCAACCACAGAGGAACATGTCAGTGGTGGAACACTTCATGAGGCAACATCCCCCATCATTCAGAGGATCATCTGACCCTGTGCAAGCTGAAGGGTGGATTAAAGCACTGGAGAAGATTTTTTATGTCATGGGGTGTTCAGAACATCAAAAGGTTAGTCCTGTTGTTTACCGTTTTGAAGGTGAAGTTGATCAGTGGTGGTCGATGGTGAAAAATATCAGGGATAGTGATGATATTGAGGATCTTCACTGGGAAGAATTCAAAGGTATGTTTCTTGAGAAATATTTTCCTAATGTGGTTCGTCTTAGGATGGAAAAACAGTTCCTAGAATTGAGGCAGGAGGATGATTCAGTGGCTGCTTATGAAGCAAAGTTCACTCGATTGGCAAGGTATGCTCCGAACTTCATACGAGATCTTGATAGTAAAATAAACCATTTTTACTCAGGGTTAAAGCCAAAGTATCGAAGGGCTTTAGCTTCTCGTGAGTTAAAAAGTTATGAAAAACTTGTTCGATGTGCGGAGAAGGTGGAAATGGAGTTTACCGATGATCAGGTGTTCTATGACAAACAACAGAATAAGAGGTCTAGTTGGCAGGAAAAGGGGAAGAATTCATCAAAGAAGCAAGGAGGTAAGAAAACCAAATATCCATCCTATGAGAAGTGTGGTAAAATTCATCCTGGAGAATGTTTATCCAAGTCTGGTAAGTGCTTTCGGTGTGGTAAGTCTGGTCATATTGCTCGTAACTATAAGGAAGATGATAAAGCAGGAAATGAAAAGCCAACGGTAAGATGTTTTAAGTGTAATTAAATGGGTCATTATGCAAACGAGTGTCCAACGAAGAACTCAACTGGGGGAATGCAGCCAGACTACAATCAGAAAGGGGTGGTGAAATCCTTTGCAACAACTTCAGCAGATGTTGGGCCATCGAATGAAGTGGTATCAGGTACACTGTTTGTTTGTTCAGATTATGCCAATGTGTTGTTTGATTCAGGGTCTACACACTCTTTCATTTCTGAGAAGTTTTCTAGTAAACTGGAAATTCCATCTCAAGATATGAACCCTGAACTTATGGTAAAAACACCGGGAGGGAACATTGAGGCAAAAAGGAATTATAAGAACCTTCCTATCCTTGTGTGTGGAAAGAATCTACCAGCAAACCTTATTGTTTTGCCTCTAGTCGAGTTTGATGTTATTTTGGGCATGGATTGGCTTTCTGTTTATCATGCTAAGATTAACTGCAGAGCTAAAATGGTTTCTTTTCAGAAATATTTTCAGTTTGTGTACAAGAATGAACCCTTGATTTTGATAAAGTATCAGGAAGTTGAGAAACTAGTAAAAGATGGAAATGAATGTTACCTTGCACATATTGTTGAAAATAAAGAAACTGTTCAGATTAATGATGTGCCAGTGGTAAATGAGTATCTTGATGTTTTTCCTGATGAGTTTCCTGGTATTATTCATGATCGGGAAGTTGAATTTACTGTTGACTTAGTTCCTGATTCTAAGCCAATTTCAAAACCCCCTTATCGAATGACTCAAGTTGAACTTTTAGAGTTAAAGAAACAATTGCAGGAGTTATTAGATAAAGGTTTCATTCGACCTAGCACATCACCATTCGGTGCTCCTGTCTTGTTTGTTAAAAAGAAAGATGGATCAATGAGACTTTGCATTGGTTATAGAGCCTTGAATAATATTACTGTTAAGAACAAGTATCATTTGCCTCATATCGATGATTTGTTTGATCAGCTCCAGGGAGCTCAGTATTTTTCGAAGATTGACTTGAGGTCGGGGTACCATCAGTTGAAAGTAAAAGAAGCAGATGTTCCGAAGACTGCGTTCCGTACTAGATATGGCCATTATGAATTTGTAGTTATGCCTTTTGGGTTAACCAATGCACCTACTGTATTCATGGACCTTATGAATAGAATTTTCCATGAGTTCTTGGATAAGTTTCTGGTTGTTTTCATTGATGATATTTTGGTGTTTTCTAAAAGTAAAGAGGAGCATGAAAGTCATTTAAGGGTTATCTTGAAAACCTTAAAAGAAAAGAAACTATATGAAAAATTCAGAAAGTGTGAGTTTTGGTTACAACAAATTTCTTTCCTGGGTCACATTATTTCAAAAGATGGCATAACTGTTGATCTTACTAAAACAAAAGTTGTTGAAGAATGGCCGAGACCCATAAATGTAACCGAGATCCGTAGTTTTCTTGGTTTGGAAGGTTACTACCGAAGGTTTGTTGAAAATTTTTCACGGTTATCTAGTCCAATGACTAAGCTAACTCGTAAGGGTGTTAAGTTCATCTGAACAAAAGAATGTGATGATTGTTTTCAGGAGTTGAAAAGAAGATTGGTGAATGCTCCAGTTTTGGCACTTCCTTCCAGGAATGGTGAGTTTGTTATATACAGTGATGCTTCGTTGAAGGGACTTGGTTGTGTCCTAATGCAGAATGATCAGGTAATTGCTTATGCTTCACGTCAGTTGAAAACTCATGAGGTAAATTACCCTGCACATGATTTGGAATTAGTTGTTGTTGTCTTTGCTTTAAAAATTTGGAGGCATCATTTGTATGGAGTAAAGTGTGAAATATATATTGATCACAAAAGTTTAAAGTATATATTCACTCAGAAAGAATTGAACATGATATAGAGGAGATGGCTGGAATTAATCAAGGATTATGATTGTACAATACGCTACCATCTAGGAAAAGCAAATAAAGTGGTCGATGCTTTGAGTCGAAGAAGTAATTCTTCATTAACCATGCTACGTTTGGAACGAGATCCTTTGGTTTTTGATTTAATGAAATTTGGCATAGAAGTTGTTGGTGCAGAAAGTCCTTCTGTTCTGTTCCAGGTATCAGTGAAATCTTCTCTATCAGACAGAATCAAGCAAGCACAGAAGCAAGACAGCGAGTTGCAGAAAAAGGTAGAGCTGGTTCAGAAAAGTAAGTTGTCTGAATTCAACATTGATAATGATTGTGTTTTGAGGTTTGGGAAGAGATTATGTGTGCCTTGTGATTCACAGTTGAATAATGAGTTGTTATATGAGGCTCATAGTTCTCCGTTTTCAGTTCATCCTGGCAGTACTAAGATATACAGAGATCTGCGTGAGTATTACTGGTGGGATGGAATGAAAAGAGATATTACTGATTTTACTGTGAAGTGTTTGACTTGTCAGCAGGTTAAAGCAGAACGGCAGTTACCTAAAGGGATGCTTCAGCCTTTACCAGTGCCAGAGTGGAAATGGGAAAACATATCCATGGACTTTGTTGTGGGATTACCGAGGAAATCTCAAGGTAATAATGAAATCTGGGTTATTGTTGATCGCTTGACCAAATCTTCTCATTTCCTTGCTATACGAGATACTTTCTCTCTAGATCAACTTTTCCGTTTGTATCTTAAAGAGATAGTCAGGTTACATGGAGTTCCTCTCTCCATTGTATCTGACCGTGATCCCAGGTTCACTTCTAACTTTTGGAAAGGCCTTCAGAAGTCGTTGGGTACTGAATTAAATTTTAGTACAGCTTTTCATCCTCAATCAGATGGGCAGTCAGAACGAACAATTCAGACCTTGGAGGATATGCTACGAGCTTGTTCGATGGATTATCAGGGAATTTGGGACCAACATATTTCTTTGGTTGAATTTTCATATAATAACAGTTTTCATTCTAGTATACATATGGCACCATTTCAGGCATTATATGGGAAGCGGTGTCGAACTCCAGCTTTCTGGGATGAAGTGGGTGAAAGGAAGTTGATGGGACCATAATTGGTATAAGAGATGGCAGAAAAGGTTCAGTTGATTCAGAAACACATGAGAACAGCTCAGAGTAGGCAGAAGAGTTATGCGGATAACCGGAGGAAGGATCTATCTTTCGAGGTAGGTGATCATGTTTTTCTCAAGGTTTCTCCATGGAAAAGTGTGATGAGATTTGGTAAGAAATGAAAGCTAAGTCCAAGGTTCATTGGACCATATGAAATTATGGAGAAAGTTGGATCAGTTTCTTACCGAGTGGATTTACCTCCGATTTTATCTCAAGTACACAATGTTTTTCATGTTTCAATGTTGAGGAAGTATATGCCAGATCAATCTCATGTTTTGAGTCCAGAGGTAGTTTAGCTGGAAGAGAACCTATCTTATGAAGAACAACCAGTCCAGATTCTTGACCACAGGGAGTAGGTGTTATGGAATAAGGTGATTCATCAGGTAAAGGTTTTGTGGAAAAACCATGTGATTGAAGAGGCAATGTGGGAATCTGAAAATGCTATGAGGGATAAATACCCCCACTTATTTTGATAAGTGAATAAAATTACGAGGACGTAATTCCCAAAAGGGGGGAAGGATGTAACATCACAGGTAAATAAAGAATAAAGAATTTTCATATTAATTAATATTTACGAATTAAATATTAATTTTAATTAAAAGGGGTTTCTACATTCGATAGCATACTCGATACGCAACGATGAGTTTCATTGAAATCTTACGTTGCACACTAGTAATATAATAATATTATTTTAAATGGTAGTTAACATGTAGTCGTTGTACTGGAGAGAATGGATATAAATAACTAAAATATGATTATATATGTTTTTAAATGTTTTTATATTTACCTAATAAAAGATAAAGGCTTAAAATTCGGAAAGAATTCAATTTTAGGCATTTATACCCTAATTTTCACTAAGGGTTCACTTATCACATTTTGAAGGCGAACCGCCATTAAATATAGTTTTGATCAATCTTATAAATTCTATTGGACCAAATATAACTCTTCTTTAGAATCGGGATATCAAAATTTACTTTGTGTAAATTTTTGGTATCTTTCCGATAAAGTTCATTTTTTTAATGAATATTGTAAATGTTGTATTTTAATTAAAAACATCTTTTTGATCTAATTTATTTATATGATTAGATTATTATTTGAATTGGTTTTATAGTGAAATTAGAAAATATTTTTACCATTAAATCCAATAGTGGTCGTTGGAATTAATTTCACTTTGAAATCGGACTTAAACTAGTGTCAATCTTTTGATACTTATTGTTTCACAAAAACACGATATTTGTCATGACAGCGGGAATTAAATATTAAATTAATTAATTTGACTTATATGTTTTGAATTTTGTAAAATGGACTTCATTTTTGAATTCGGAATATCAAATATAGCTTAGGGTGAATTTTTGGAATTTTTCTGAAAAACTTCAATTTTTGATGAATAGTGAAATCACTAAGTGGTACTTATAAAAACTGATTTTCCATTTAAATGAAATTTTGCCACCTTTGTGTATTGAATTTCAAAAATCCAACATACATGGTTGTCACTAATAAGTAAAATGTGGTTCAATGAGATTAAAATAATTTTTTGGTGAATAGTAACTTATTAAGTTTTTAATCGCGATTAGTGGTAATTAGTGTAGTTTAAGGTAAAAATAATGTTTTAATAATATGAGATGACCTAGAAACATGTCCTACCATCATTTGATGTGTCATGGCCGACCAAGACAAGCCATGGGTCATCTTGGGGACCCCATGGAGCCACTTTGGATGGAAAATGACATAAATACCTTTTATTTAATGTTAATGTTAAAAATGGCACAAACATGATATGTTTTACTAAAACAATTTTTAAATATGGTGATACGAGTCAGATTTTTGATTATAAATAGTCATTGGAAAGATAAAAATATTTCCTACATCATAGTATTTTTTTTATAATTTTTAGACATTAAATAAATTAAATTATTTATGACATAATAATGATGCAGTGATGACATCATTATTTGACGATTTAAATAAAATGGAAAGATAATGTAAAATCTATGAACTAAACATGTCCGAAACTTATTGAATGGGTGGATTTAGAACCCTTATCACCTTATCCACGAATTATATTAATGTGGGACCTTTTAAAACCGAAACACATTTTCAAATAAAGTGATATTTCTTTACTTTCCAAAAGTGCCCCTCCTCTCCTCTTATAAAAGGCCCCACCTCTACCACCTTACCCACACTCCCAAAGCCTTTGGCTCGGCCAAAACCTGCCCATGTTGTCTCTCCACTTCTTTCTCTTACTCCTTGAATCCTCACTTTGGGCAGAAGTCTTCCCAAGGAAGCCTTTGAGCTCAAACCAAAGGGAGTTACCCGATTTTGAGGTAATGTCTTCACTTGAGTCCTTTTGTATTATTTTTCTTCTCCAACCCCCTAAACTTATTTTATTTATTTATTTTGTAAAAAATCCATTATCTTAAATATACTAGTATGTTTTTATAAGAAGGATTCGAGATACACTTACACGCACCTTCATATAATGGTTAAAGAACATACTGTTTCCGTGGATGGTGAATTTATGCCTCCCGAAACGATGATTGTTCAACATTCCTTTAACACCTTAAAAGGTGTCCATTAAGATGTCACTATATTTATATATGATATATAATATGTTTATGTTTTCTTTACGCTTCTGTATTTTTCATTTTGGGCATACCTTTATGGTTTCCATTAGGGGTAAACACGATATCTTCATTTAAGGAAGTGCGGACTACCGCCCCCTCAAAGTGATGTGATTCGTTAATGCCATATGTGGGACGTGTAAAGGATGGATTTAAAGTTATTATATATGATGTTATACTAGAATTATAATATACCTCTATATCATTATTATTTCTTTCCAATAAAGTATGAGATAGAAATGAAAGTAACGTTCATGCGTACGTACGGCTTACCGTCTCCATGAACGGTGCATTTCATTTCTTATCCCCAAATGTAATGTACTATTAAAAGTACATGTATATAATGGATATATATAATGAATGATATATCTAAATTATGAATATAATTCTGGAATTAAAATATACATACCTCTCATTTAGTTTTAATTCCATTAATATGACAAAGAAATGAAAGTAGCGTTCATGCGTACGTATGGCTTACCGTCTCCATGAACGATGCATTTCATTTCTTACCTCTAAATGATTATGTAATATTATAAATACATGTATATGCTAGATATATATGATATATATGATATCCAAAATCAGGAATGTCATTCTGGATATAAAGAACCTTTGACCACACGAACAACATGTAATTGTAAGAAGTCCACTTTCGACTTAAGAACCAAATATCGACAAAACAAACAGTATTAACTTAAATGGTTACATAATGTTTATAACATGGCAATAAGTGATATAAAAGGAATAATGAACTTTAAAAAGGTTCTTAATCAAGTAGAAATTAACTCAAGTTTATTATTCAGGACGTTAAAGAACGATCGAGTCAAGTCGGACCCAAGGTAAGGGACTTCGTCTCAATCTCCTTTCATTGAGGCATATTTTGTTTTATACACAACATTATTTTATACGGTGTATAAACACCTTTGACTTTTTCTTTTATACAAAAGGAATCTTTTTCTACGAAGCGTTTTACTAAATGACAAAAAGGAATGTTTTTTTTAACGTACGCGGTGACAACAACATTTTCAGCCACCGTGAGTATTATTTGGTCTTTGGCTTCCTCAACAAGCCGTAATGTTTTTTAAAATAAACTCAATATCATATACTCTTTTATGTATTTTGGTATTGAAAATGGTTTTGATAAAGGATTCTATTATGTCAATATATTTAAATTATATATTGTGATTTAAATGTGGAAATGTTATCATTCCTTTATATTGGTTTTATGTTTTATGATTTCATATTGGTACTTGGACATTTGACGGGTGGTTACGTGATAAACCATATGACGGGTGGTGCCGTGAATACCAGGACGGGTGGTTACGTTATAACCTCCAATGCATTGGGTATATAAGTCGGCTGTATGGCTATTCCACTAAGTATGTATGGAAATTGGCCGTATGGCTATTCCATTAAGTGATATGTGTGGAAGTCGACCGTATGGTTATTCCACTTAAGTATGTTTATGTCCCAAGTTACCTTTATATATGCTATGTGTTCTTTATATGGGTTTTATGGTAATACTTTGGTTACAAAAAGGTAAGTAATGATACTTTATTTAGTGAAGAGTTTTTACTACTTCATGATGGTGAAGGTATTACTTTGTTAGAGTATACATGGTTTACTTGATGTTTGAAAAAGTAACAGTTTTCATTCTTTGTGTATCCCTTACTGAGCTTTTTATGCTCACCCCAAGTTTTTTTCGAAATGTTTTTCACAGGACTTAAAGTGGAATAAGGTCAAGGATGGGATAAAGGGAATGTCATGCTATATAAGACATGGAACTAGACATGTTTCTTTTTAAGAGTTTTTTTTTATTATAGAAACTTAGTAGAAGTGTCTACTTTGTAATCTTTTGAGATGTAATAGTTATGTTCTAATTCTCTAAAACTCTAAACCTGAAAAGATCCTCAATGTGAATTATTCATTTAATTCAATATTAAGTAAGGTTTAAGGCTGGGGCCTTATAATTTTAGTTCGATTAATTCTCATAAAAATATCATAGTATATTTATTATTATGGTATTTTTATAAAATAATGGAATAAAGAGGTTTTAGGGTGTTGGATAAGTAAAATAAAGGAAAAGAACTTGAGAGAATACATTACCTTTAAATCAGGTAACTCCCTTTGGTTTGAACAAAAACCTTTATTTAATTTCCTTATGCCCAAATTAAGGCTTATAAATGGAATATAGGGATTTTGGGAGCTTATTCTAGTAGAGGTTGAATGATCCAAGGTGATTTAGAGGTCTGAGTAATGGATTATAGGTGGTATCCTTTTATAAGAGGGAGGAGGGACGCTTTAGGAAAGTTTGAAAGTATTATTTTATTATAAAATTATTTTAGGTTTAAAAAGGTCCAAAACTCATTAAATTCAAATATAATATTAATATAAGTCGAAATAAAATCATACAATAATAATTGTACAGATTTTGGATATTTTTTAATCTTTATCTTTTTTATTTAACCCTTTGTTAAATTTTTTAACTTTTACCATGTCTTCTTGTATATTCATATTATATGGTTAATATATTTTCTATAAAATTTAAAGAGACAAAACATGGATAATTAATTACATTTTTAATATTATATATGTCATTTTACCGAATCTTAGATTTTTAGGACAATTTTATCATTTAATAAAATATTAATTGATTTAAAAACTCATTTATGTCAATTTTTCTACTATTCTTATCATTACTTTTTAAAAATCCATAAAAACTTGGTCAATTCTAAAAAAATTAATTAATTAAAATATAACAAGTCATAATCATCCATAAAATTTTTTATGGCTTGAAAAGTTTCAAAATAAATTTATTTTAATATTTATAATCTTGTTTATTTAAAACATTCTTTAATGTTATAATCATTACATCATCATTGTGTCATAAATAAATTTATTTATTTAATGTCTAAAAATTATAAATAAAATAAAATGATTTAGGAAATATTTTTATACTCCTAATTACTATTTATAGTTGAAAAAATCACTTATATAACCCCATATAAAAAATGTTTTACTAAAATTTATATGTTTATGTTACATTTTCCTTAACTTTAAATTAATTTTTATAAAGTGTCATTTTCACTTACAAGTGGATCTATGGGGTCTCAAAATCAACCCAAGGATGACCATGGTCGTACATGTATCATATGATAGGTTTAGGACATGTGTTAGGTAACTTAATATTATTAGAATATTATTTTTTACCCTTATTTACTGGATTTTCCCTTTAAGCATGGTAAATAAAATATTTACTAGAGTTTCTATTCATAATTTCTAAAAATAAAAGTTACCTATTTACACAATTTGGACCTCATGAATCCAAATATGGAATCTATTTTTTCCAAATTCAAAACACATAATTTGCAGAAATTAATTTAAAATTAATTCCTGCTGTCAAAACCAAAAAATGTGTTTTTAAAAAATAATAACTATCAAAAGATTAACATGTTTTTATGTCCAAATAAAAAGTGAAATTAATTTTAATGACCAAAATTAGATCAAATTGTAAAAATATAATACAATTACACTTTAAAACCAATAAAAAGAACAATATAACTATATAAATAAATTATATTAAAAGTCAGTTTTGAATTAAAATGAAGTATTTTTCACTATTTATAAAAAATGAACTTTATCAGAAAAATGCCAAAATTTTATCCAAAGTAAATTTTGATGTTCCGCTTCTAAATAATAAGTTTATTTTGTAAAATATAACATATAAAAATGTCAAAAACTATATTTAAAGAGGGTTCTCCATCAAAAGGCTATAAATCAACCTTTTAAAGAATATTAAAGTATTTCAAGCTTAAAAATAGATTCCTTCCTAATTTAAGATTCTAAAATTTATTGGATAAATTTAAAAACATTTAACAAAAATGTGTAATAATAATGTAGTTATTTTTTTTTCATTCCCTCTAATACAATTTCTAGGTGTTAAATATCATTTAAAATAATGTTATATTATTATTTTTCATTATGACTTAGACTTGTGTGCAACATGAGATTTAAGAGAAACCTGTTGTTGTGTGTCGGGTATGCCAATGAACATAGAATCCCCTTTAAATTAAAAAATAATATTTAATTCAAAAATATCAATAAATATGAAAACTTCATATTCTTTATTTACCTGGGATGTTATATCCTTCCCCCCTTTTGGTAATTGCGCCTTTGCAATTTTAAAATTGAGCTTTGAAATGTCATTGAAAGTCCCACATCGGAAAACGAGTAAATAAAACTATAACTTTAAAAAAAATAAAGAGAAGTAAAAAAGGTCACCCGAGATAACCCATACTATTATTCCATTTAGGAAAACATAGATATGAAAGATAAACTAAGTGTCAAGTTATTATGGAGAGTGATAGAAAACATGATCAGGCAATAAGAAAACCAAAAACATGTGATGGGTTAAACGGTCATTGGTTTCACAGTAGGAAAATTAAACAGAAAAAAAAATTATGTTCCAATTCATAAATTTGGAGAATTTATTTATGATATTGACTAAGGACATAAGGAAATATACTTACTTTTCAAGTATAGTTTCATCCTTTAATAATTTTCTACCAAAAACACATATTTTCTCTAAATGATGAGTATTAAAAATGACTTGGTCACACCTGAAGTGCTAGAATCAACTTTTAGAGAATCACATAATTCACAAAATCTGAACTATATATTTCCCCTATCTTTATAAATTAACCAAAACCAAATTGGTTAGTATAAGATCAGATAATCCCCAAAAATGATAATCTTTTATAAAATGAAACACTACTCTTAATATCCAAAATTGAACAAATAATACCTAAAGTTCAACAAATACCATTCAATAAACAACTATCCTTAAATTTATTCAAAGTAATACAAACTAAGATTAAAACCCAAAACTCATAAGGATTTAATCACATAGTCATCCACAATAAATCTTAACATTTATCTCCAAAAAAACATCGACTACTATTAATGTCTCATACTTAAAAGTAATTAACTTAATCACATATTCTCTTTGATAGGTTAATCATTTCCATAAATAACCCAAATCTCTATATTTCCATAATAAAAACATATATTCTTACAAAATAAAATTCCACCATTAATCCTCAATTGAAATCCCAAATTATTCTATTTTCCATAGGCACATACTGTTCCCAAAAGAGAAAACATCTTCCAAAATAACCATTATCACTTAATCACCAAATCATTTTCTTATACTATGGATATCCATTTGATAAAACATAAGATACCAAATTAACTTATTCTTAATCAATAAAATAATTTAACTAAAAAAATAAGTCATACTAATTAGGGACTTCATGTAGGATAGTGGAAGGTGATGCTCCCTTGTCGCCCTTCAGTTGTGGATTTGATTCCTCCGGCCTTGTTGGAAGCGACGGGTTGTCCCCCATCTTGCGTGTTGTCCATTTTTATAAAACTCAAAAATAACCCTAACATGATTTAACCTCAATGGTTGTCTTATACCTCTAATTTTCATCCCAACTCATAAATACCTCAATATCTTAATTCGTGAAGACTTATATATATTGACATTTTTTTACCTCCATAAAATAACACTATTCCCAAAGAAAGAACAGTGTACCTTGATCATGGTGTCTACCTATTTTCATCATCATCTTATTCACGTAGATAGATGGTAAATTCATTGCAATAATGATTTATAGACCCTTAAAAATCATCTGCTTCCTTTATCCAAATACACCTCGTACAACTTGGGTCATATGGGTGTTCACAGAAAAATAGTTTTGAAAAATAATCATGTATGACATATAATTTCAAAAAATATAATAAAACATTATTCTTATAAAATAGTCAGACCAAGTTCGAGTTGAAAAATTTAATCAATATTCCTTTTAAAATACCATAAGTACGTGCTGAAAGTCTATAATTTAAAAGAAAATATAAATAGGTTGGACACGGGTCTCCTTTTTCAGCACCTTTTTCAAAATCATAATATACTTCAAAATCTTGGGATAAGATAAAATATTTGAAAATTCCTTGATAGTATTTACCTTTTTTGAAAATATAATAATATTGATAAAATAGGATATGATTAAATACAACCCATGATCCACGATGGTATCGAAGTATAGTATAGGTGTTTGATATCTCAAACAATTTCTTGCAAGTGAGTTGTATGTTATAAAATGTTTCAAAATCGTCTGGACATGAATTTTCAATAACTATTGCAAGAAATGCATCAGGAATAGATATGATTGTTGTTTGAGATCCTCCTCCTTCCATTTGTAATAGACTTTCCTTGATCTAAAAAAGTTACAAAATAAGGATTTAACTTAAGGAGTAGACATAGAGACTAACCATATGTCTAACAAAAACTCATAATCGTAATGTTGTCTAAACCGACCTATGATACTAGATATAAGGACCCATCCTTAAAAACATTTCATAATATTGAATTAAGTTAATAATTCACATTGAGTATCTTTTTAGGTTTAGAATTTTAGAGAATTAGGTCATAACATATACATAACAACTTGAATATTACATGTAGACACTTCCACTCAGTATCCATTTTTTATAAAATAAAAACTCTTAAAAAACAAAAAATGTATAGTTACATGTTTTAGACAGCATGACTTTTTCTTGATCTCATCCTTGACCCTATTCATCTTTAATTCTAGGGGAAAACATTTCAGAAACCTGGGATAAGCATAAAAATCTCAGTAAGGGGTATAAAATAAGGAAAGAAAACATTAGTCCAAGAATAAATACAAAACATAAGCTCTTTAATGTACCTCATGAAATCATAAGATTTATGAATAACACATATAAATCATACATTATAAAGGTAACTTTTGTCATCCATTTCAAACTTACATTATAGATTTCACAGTCACATAGGGAGTTATGTTAGAATACCCATCACAGTATATTCCCTAAATCTCTTAAGAGAAACATCAATGTTTACCTCTGTCATTTTACCCAATGCATTAGAGATATATCTCGGGCTCTCCCACCCTAGGTTTATCATGGAAACATCCATATATTTAACCAATGCCCAAGAACCATAATATATTCATAACACATAAAATAATCCTAAAGGAAAGATAACATTTCCACATTTCAATAACAATATATCATTTCAAGATATCTAAATAATAAATATATTCTCAAAACCATTTTCAATACCAAAATACATAAAAAGATTATATGGTGTTTATTTTCTTTTTAAAAACATTTCAGCTTGTCAAGGAAGCCAAATATGAAATAATACTTATGGCGGTGGAAAGGTCATTGTCACTGCGTATGTTAAAAAAAGAAAATTTCCATTTGTCTTTTAGAATGATACATATAAAAATATTCCCTTTGAATTAAATTAAAAGTTAAAGGGATTTATACACTTTATAAAATCAATTCATGCATAAATCAAAATATACCTCAATGAAAGGAGATTGAGAAGAAGTTCCTTACAAAGATTGTATCATTAGATTAAGGATAAATAAATGACATAATTATGTGCGAAAAATATAAATACACCCAATATAAGAGTATATTAAGTTTAAAACAATCATAGTTCATTCAAATATATTCATAGAACGACATAATCAAGAAGTAGAAGTTTAACCCAAATAATAGAAATTGGGTTAAGAAGTTCCCTTACAAAAATTCGGCAGCCTAACAGTTTCACTTAAAAATTCAGAAAATGATTTGATGAGAGAGAAAAAGGGCCTCTCATCACATGGACATAAAATTTAAAACAATAATGATATATAAGAAAATATCCCAACATTTGAAATTTTAAATTTAAAGACCTAACATAAAATAAGTCTTTGACAGAAAGAGGACAATGAAAGGTTATCTTACAAAGAGCATTTTGTTAATAAGATAGATCAATTATGTGTATTAACTATAAGTGCACATAAATAAAGTATAAATAAAAGATATTATATCAAAATTCATTTCTCACATAATCATATCATGACAAAATCAAGAACTAGAAGATCAACCCAAAGAATATAAATTGGGTTAAGAAGTTATCTTACCTTGAGTCTGACTCATCACGTATGTTCCTTGTTCTTCCTGACTAATAAACTTAAGTTAATTTCTACTTGATTAATAACATTTTTAAGTTTTACTATTCCTTTTATATCACTTATTAACTTGCTACAACAATTATTTAATTATTTGAGTTCATATAGGATATTTTTTCGATGTTCGGAACTTGAGTCAAAAATGAACTTCTTATAATTACAAGTTGTCCATGTGGTCAAAATTACATTATCTCCAGAATGATATTAATGATTTAGATATCATATATATCATATATATCCAGTATATATATATATATGTATTTATAATAGTATATAATATTTGGAGATAAGAAATGAAATGCACCGTTCATGGAGATGGTAATCCATACGTACACATGAACGCTACTTTCATTTATATTTCGTATTTAATGGAATGAAAACATATTGGTACATAGGTATATTATAATTACAGTATAATATAATATATAATTTCATTAACTCTAACCTTTATATGTTCCATGTATGTCATGAATGAGTCATATCACTTTGAGGGGGAGGTAGTCTGCACTTCCTCAAATGAAATTATCATATTTATCCATTATGGAAACCATAAAGGTATGCTATAGGTGAAAAATATAGAAGCATAGAGACAATATAAATTTAATATATATCACATATAAATACATTTTTATCATAATTTCCACCATGATAGGTGGTAGGAGGTAATTGAACAATCATCATTTCATGAGGTGGTAGTTTGTCATCCATAGAAACAGTGTGTCTGTATCCATTAGATGGAGGTGTGTTGAATTTTAGCTTAAATAATTCTAATAAAAAAATACTAGTATATTTATTATTCTGGTTTTATTATAAAATAATGTAATAAATAGAGTTTTTGGGGTTGGAGAAGTAAAATAAAATAAAAGAACTTGGGAGAATATGTTACCTTTAAATCGGGTAACTCCCATTGGTTTTAACCAAAAAGATTTATTCAATTGCCTTTTTTCCAAAGTAAGGCTTATAGGTGGAATAGAGGGATGTTGGGAGATTATTTTATTATATTTTGAATGATCCAAGGGGCTTTAGAGGTGTGATTGATGGGTTAGAGGTGGTGTCCTTTTATAAGAGGGAGGAGGGGCTCTTTAAGAAAGTTTGAAAGTATTATTTTATTATACAATTATTTTAGGTCTAAAAAGGTAAAAACTCATTAAATTATAAGATAATATTAATATAAGTCAAAATAAAATCATCCAATAATAATTGGATAGGTTTTGGATGTTTTTTAATCCTTATCATTTTTATTTAAGCCTTTGTTAACTTATTTAACTTTTACCATGTCTTCTTGTATATTCATACTATATGGTTAATATATTTTCTCTAAAATTTAAAGAGACCCAAAATGGATCCTTAATGAAAGTTTTAATATTATATATGTCATTTTACTTAATATTTTATATTTAGGACTATTTTATCATTTAATAAAATATTAATTGATTTAAAAACTCATTTATGTCAATTATTATACTATTCATATCATTTCTTTTTAAAAATCCATAACAACTTGTTCAATTAGAAACAAATTTATTAATTCAAATATAAAAATCCATAAGAATCCATAAAATTAGTTTATAGAATATAAAGTTTTAAAATAAATTTATTTTAATATTTATAATCTCATTTATTTAAAACATTCATTAATGATGTAATCATTATATCATCATTGTGTCATAAATAAATTTATTTATTTAATTTACAAAAATTATAAATAAAATAACATGATGTATGAAATCTTTTTATATTATTAATTACTATTTATAATCTAAAAAATTTCTTATATAACCCCATATAAAAAATGTTTTACTAAAAGTTATATGTTTATGTTACATTTTCCTTAACTTTAAATTAGTTTTTATAAACTCTCCTTTTCACTTACAAGTGGATGCATGGGGTCCAAAAATCAACCCAAGTATTCCCATGTTCGGACATGTATCATATAATAGATTTAGGACATGTTTTAGGGTAATTTAAAATTATTATAATATTATTTTTTACCCTTATTTACAGGATTTACCCTTTAACCATGGTAAATAAAATATTTTCTGGAGTTATCATTCATAATGTCTAAAAATAAAAGTTACCTATTTACACAATTTGAACCACCTGATTTCAAATATGGAATCCATTTTTTCAAATTCAAAATACAAAATTTTCAGAAACTAATTTAAAATTAATTTATTTTGTCAATACCAAAAAAACGTGTTTTTAAAAAATAATAACTATCAAAAGATTGACATGTGTTTGTGTCCAATTTAAAAGTGAAATTAATTTAAATGACCAAAATTGGATCAAATGGTAAAAATATAACACAATTATACTTAAAAACCAATAAAAAGAATAATATAACTATATAAAAAATTATATTAAAAGTCAGTTTTGAATTAAAATGCAGTATTTTACACTATTCATAAAAAATGAACTTTATTAGAAAAATACAAAAAAATTATCCAAAGTAAATTTTGATCCTCAAATTATAAAGAAGAATTTAATTTTATCAAATGTAACATATAATAGTGTCAAAACTATATTTAAAGAGGGTTTTCCATCAAAAGGCAGTAAATCAATCTTTTAAATAATATTAAAGTATTTCATGCTTAAAAACGGATTCATTCTTATTTTAAACTTCTAAAATTTATGCGATAAATATAAAAACATTTAACAAAAATGTGTAATAATAATGTAGTTAGTTCTTTTTATTCTCGCTGTTACAATGGCTTGGCATTAAATACCATTTAAAATAATATTATATTATTATTTTTCAAATGACTGAGACTTGTGTGCAACATGAGATTTAAGGGAAACCCATTATTGCGTGTCAAGTACGCCATCAAACATATAATCCCCTTTAAAGTAAAAAATTAATATTTGATTCACAAATATTAATAAATATGAAATTTTTATATTTTTTATTTACCTGGGATGTTACAATCACACATGTAATGTTTTAATCAATAATTTTAAAATTATTCAAGAGAGAGAACATATCATCGCATGTGAAATATTATTTCCTTTTTAAATAAAATAACTAGTTTTGGTTCTATAAACCCTTGATGAAAATTGATCATTGGTGTGTCTACATTTTCGTTAATATGGCCATGAGGAGGTGTATTGAACCATATAGTGTGGTTTATCTTTGTCGTTAATATCAAATACCTTGAGGTAGGTAGCTCCATTCCGATTAGTAAAATTGACTAACTTTGTACTTCATGGTTTATTTCAATTGTTGATTAAAATTTTGTTGCTTCTACTCACTTTAAATTGATGTAATAAAAACCAATTCCTTTGATTTGGGAGGTTTGAAATGGTTTCAGCATGAGAATTTGGAAAACCTCCTATTTCTTTGGATTAGTGTGCAGTTATGGAATTTGGATAATTTAAATTGTTTAATTTAAATTATAGATTTAATGAAAATGATTTCAATTATATTGTTGAATTTAATTGTGAAGTTTAATTGTGAAATTATTGAATCGGTTTTGAATGGATTTCAAACTTGTGAAAATGGATTAAAATGTTTTGATAAAAACCCAGTGGTTTTACCTTGTTAAAGAGGCATGTTTTTTGATTAAAACCTATTTAGGTTTTAAATGGAAAATTGAAATTTAAATAGAATTATGATATTTAATTGAATTTAAAGTAGTATTAAAATAAATTTCCCATCATTTATTGTGTAAGATCGCATTCATGCCTTAGGTAGATTTTGATTTATTTGGACACACTCTACGATTACTGAAATGTTCTAAAACATACATACACCAAGTCGCATCCCTTAGACGATGTTGATGATTCCTCTCTGACTAGTGTTTATAGTATGTATGTGTATACATATTTTCATGATCACCTAGAGAGTGCAGAGTCCTATAGCTAGAAATACTATCATACCTATTTGGTATATGACCATGTTTCTTGCTTGTTTATTTATATATAAGATATAAATTTATGTGAATGTTTTAAACTACATTACATGACTACTTAATTTACATAAAATGTTTTATGTAACTATTTTATTTAATCCTTTGTTTTAGAATTATTCCATTACTTGTAAATTAAAGCATATACTTAAAGTATTTTCCATAATTTGAACTGTATAGAATGATTTGTTTAAATACACTTTATAATTCCAAACCTATTTATCTTTAAAAATTTAAATCATTCCTTTGGTTAATCAATTTTTAGCATATGTTATGGACTCTGTGGTGAGACACTACTAGACTTTTTAGATCACACCCTAATTTTTCCTACAGGTGTTTGTAGACTTTCTCCTTCTAGGTTCGAACAAGGGAAAAGGATCTATTAGAGGTCAATCCATCTGTTGAGCGTTGGGCTTGGTGAGTTGTGTATCTCAGAACCTTGGGTTGTTTCTTCCCTATTTTGGTACCTGGGATGTAGTACTTTGGGCTTGTTGTGACTTGTTTTATTCTGGTACATTAATCCCAATAGAGTTTTCTTTTGTGATTCATATAGTATTTTCTATTTGATTTCTATTTTTCTAGTGTCAAAAATCATTCCCACCTGCATGTTTTATGATGTCAGGTGCTATTCAACAACACGTGGGGATCAAGAATTCCATTCAAGTTATGTCAGGTTCGAGTTGGTTATTGGGTTACTATGGTACTTGGATTGGTTCATGATAGATATATTTTTCATTTGTAAAGTAGAGAATAGAATCTATTAAGTTTGAAATTGAAAAAAAATGATAAATATGTTAATATTAATGGTATGAATTGATAACACAAATGAATAATGAAAGATAATTAAATAAACATGTATATAGTAAAATGGTTTATAATATATTTGAGATAAAAATATGTATTGATGGGTAAACAAACACAGATGATCTATTATAGAAGTTAATTTTCCATGAACTTTCATCAGAAGAAGTTCCTTATAAGGAAAAAAATGGAAAAGAAGTAAGGTATAAAGACGTATTATATTAATATGATCATTGTATCAATAAAAATAAATCAAAATTGATATACTATAATATATAATTGTTCATATTTTTATAGATTTTGTACTTAGATTTGGTTTTTTGAATGGTCTAAATCACTAATTTATTGTTCATTATTTGTAAGTAAGAGAACCAAAAAAGTGTTTTGTTCGCATGACTGGTGTCAGTTTTGAATTTTGTATTATAAAATTTCATCACTAATGATTTGTATTTTATATTTGAAGACATTTATCATAGTTTGAAATCCAAAATCATCATTTTACTATAATTTAGAGATTTAGTTATATTACACATTTTATAAAAAAATATAATATAGATGAATAGTGTGAATTACCTGAATGAGAATATCATTTAGATATAATTTTTTTCATATGAATTACATGACCTATTTTTTTAAATTAATGATGGTGATAGATCACAATTTATCACTAGTTGATTGTGATGAGGTTTTCAAATTAAATCTATTTTAAAAATTAAATAATTGAAATAAAAAAAGAATAAAAATATACTTTCAAGTATTAATTAAATGTATCTATAAATGGGGAACTTTTATTGTGTTTTATGACATGAAATCTTTGAAATGATCATGTATAGTTAAGAAAAAGAAGTATTCTTTTTAAAATAAAATATAAAAATAGTGTTATTGGTATCTATTGGTAAACAAAGAAGTTAATTTCAAATAAATATGAAACATGTAAATATATATATATATATAAATAAGTATATAGATGACAACATATATGACATTAATCTTGAAAAGTTTGAGTAAATTTGATGGAGATATGCCTATGATGTATTATTACAGAACCTTTTATTGTTTGATTTCATAAATTAGAATAAATTTAAATCCAAAATGAGGGAAATATGTGTCACAAGGTCTGACATGGGTGCTCCAATTAAATAGTATTTTGTACTTATGTTTTCTATCTAAACAGTTTCCTTCATTTTCAATAATCTAAAAGTTCTATATTACATAATTGGTACCTTGATGAATAAATGATTTGTAATTTAATATTTATTTTAGGCCTATAATTATATCTAGAATTATCCCTACAAGTATTATTGTAAGATGGTTAGATAGTTTTTAAAGTGCATATAATTCTAAATGACTATACTTATATTTTTAGGAAGTACTTAATTAATTTTAGACATTTCAATATAAAATATAGATAGTGTTAAAGTGTAAATGGTGATAATGATTATTTCCCTTATTTTTATTTCAATACTATATGAATTATAGATAATGGTTTTCTTTAATAGAAGTAGAAAACTAGTTTTTTAGAGGTTATATATAGTTTTAATAGAGACCGGTATGGTCGAATTTTAATATATTAGTTCAAAATGAATATTGTGTAAAATTTATATATAATAGTAAATAATATCATTAAATGGTTGTATATTTAAATTATTGAAGACTAATAGTACATATTAGAACATAAAAGTTAATAATGAACTATATATTTAAAGTAATATTATTTTATTAATGTTTAAGTAATTTTAATTAAATGAAACATTCATTTTATTTAGTAATAAGTAGGTCAATAATGAACGTTTCATTTGAGAATTTCAATGATTTTTTGTACCACATTCATATGATTCATACTTAAATATTAAACATTTTATTATCCTCAATTGAAATATTTTTTAGCTAAGTAAAACAAAAATCCATTTTAGAGAAACTATATCATAAAATAAAGAAAAATATTAATGACTATGGATATGGGAATTTATAAAATGGGAGATGTAAAAATAGTAAAGCTAAGAAGGTATAAATATTGCATCATTTGTTTTTTGTTAAAATATATTGTATAACTAGTGCTTGTTTTGAATAATTACTTTGTAGAAAATATTTGTTTTACACCTCAATGTTTGTTTTTTTATCATGTATCAATAATTTTAAACATTTTTTATTGGTAATTATAAACTCTACATCATAATGTTGTTCATGAAAAAAATTAGGTTGTCATAGGTATATTCTAATGAAAGAAATAGATTGGCCTTATATTTTTTAATAGTCACTGAATATGAAATTACTAAATTATGTTGTCCTCTTTGAATCTTAATTGGACACTTTGAATCTAAGCGTGCCTTATTGACCCTGGGTATTAAAGACTTATTTCCATAATGAGTCCCTCAGATAATTTTTTTCTAATCACATGATCTCCCAAATCTGTGACAATTAAATATGTTCTATTACAAATCCTAAAATATTGGTAAACATTCCTTAGTTACATATCTAAAACTCCACTTTTAGATTATTTTATAACATTAAAGAGAAAATATATTAATATCATTCAGGATATATAGAGTGTATATGTTTTTTGGAGTGTCTTTATCCAAACTTACTCTACACAAAGAATCGGAACTAATAAAAACATTCTCTTCTCCTACAATCAAATTAATATATATTCATTTAGTTATTTCACAACATCATGTGTAGGTGATAAGATAGCCAAACTTTTAAGTAATATGAAACATCAAATTTTCCTGATAAATAACGGTATGCTTATTGAAAAATTGCATCTAGTTGGTTCTAAATTGTAGTATCAGAAAATATTTTGGAATTTCAATATTTTTCTTAGAATTGTTTTGTTTACTATCTATGCCATCACCAATATTAACAATCTATTTTATAAATTCTTATAGTTCCACATATTCATTATTTGTATTAGAAGAAAGGAGTAGTGTGTTATTTTTCAAAGTAAGAACATGACAATGTATCTAGGGTGAAGATGATTTTATACTTGTAAATATTATATCTGGTATATTTCCATGATGGACCACTGTAGTAGGTACTATAGAAGTGGTGGTACTGTAGTAGGTACTGTAGCTACCTGGGTATTGGAGCAGTACTGTTCACTGAGGGGCCCTTTGGGTCCAAAATGGGCTTTTAAGCCTTGTATTCAGGCCACTTGGACTTGGGCCTTCGAGATATGTAATGGGTCTCCCTCTATCCAGTAAAAAGATATCTTTTCTTTAATAAAAAAAATCAGGCTTCGGCCCCAACCTTTTAAAAAAATCAAGGTATGATCAAGGGATTTAAAGTGATATTTTTGTACAATTTGTGCCTCATCCAAGATAATAATTTTTTCTTTATAAAAAAAAATTACCAAATAACTTCTTTTTTTAATGTTTCAAGTAGAGGTTTTAGTAACAATAATTGGAATACAAGAAAAATAGTGTTTCATTCTCCCATAAAGGAGGAGTAAGGATTGATTTTATACCACATAAAGAAATATAAAGTACAATATGAACTTCAGAGCAGTTTTGAGGTTAAATCCCACCATAAAAATGTTTTTATTCTACCTTTATTACCATGAATAAAAAAGAATCCACCCTTTTTATGGATGATATAGTAATAATAGTGGTTAACACATTTTTTATTCAATGGTAATTTTTATGATCAAAATATAAATTTATCCCCAAATATGAACCTTATCATAATTTTATTTAACTACAATCAATAAGTTTCCAATATGTTTTGGGCTATGTAATGGGTCTCCATATACCCAGAAAAAAGGGGGTCTTTGCTTTACTTTAATAATAAAATGTGTCTTCGGCCCCAAACTTTAAAAAATGTAATAAATGTATATTGAATACAATATACTATAAAAAATAGCATTAAATCCATATAGTATATGTATACTAGTCTTACCGAGCCTTATATTAGGACCATAAAAATGAATAAATGAGAGTAATTGTATTTATGAATTCAAAATAGAAAAGAAATGAAGAATTTAAATTTAACCTTGGAATAAAATGCATAGTGAAACATCAAACCTAAAATATAAATAATTTTTATATATCATATTTGGTTTTATCTAGTATACCTAACCAAATATTAGTGTATAAATTTTTTTAAAAGTTATAGTGATATTTCATTTAAATATTTTGGGAATGAATAAACAAATTCATATAAAATGGAGTAATTATAAAAAAAATGATTACTAAAAAAAGTTTATTGGAGATTAATATAGCATGGAACTGTAATCTATTTCTTTGAATATATAATATATCTTCTGAAATTATTTTTCAGGTATCACTCTATGCATGGTCAGATTAAGAAATTTTGTTTTAGGAAATAAATTGATTAAAAACTTACACAATGAACTTCTTATGGCCTATAAATAATACTTTATAATAGATTGAAACCTTTAATTGTCATGGCCTAACCAATTGGGGTCTGCCTATCTGGTAGTAAGATGAGGGTGACACCCCAAGACTACATTCAATAGGCTAGGGGATGAAAACTACTACTGAGCATACATGTCACTAAAATGGGATGCCATAACCTAAGTACCTATACACATTCACATAACTTACTCCATGAAATATTAAAGAGATATAATAAAATACTAAAAAATCTAAAGTGTAAACCGTGCATGAAATAACCTATAGGAAAACATAACAGTATAGTAGACTATAATAAAAAATATAAATGGGAAAATACATGCCCAACCAGAAATGAGGACCCAGTTGGACAAAACTGGAAAAATTGAAAGGCTGAAGAGAGAATAGCTTACAACCTCCAATGATGACCACTGAACACAGTCAGTGCCAACAACCACTATGCTTCACCAAAACCTAGTCTTCCAATATCACTTTTGATCAGCCTATCTTATGCATAAGACACAACATATGTAGGTAAATCCCATGTATGGGTGAGTATATATATACCTAGTAGGACTCCCTAATAACCAAAAAGGGAGCAACCGAAATAGAAACAGTCAGCTCAACCCATAAGAAAGAGAGTAAATAATACCCAAGATCATATATTATTAAAAGAAACCCAAGTGAAGAGCTAAATTGAATCTTCATCACCATTATTAGTTAATAATGAAGACTCTACTCACATATCCAAAGGTACCATCATTAATGCCAAACATCCTGTAAAACCTCATAAGATACAAACTAGAGGGACCACTCCATGCTATTTCATATTTCATAAAATAGAGCACTATATCCTAGATCATAATCTCACATAACCTCTCTATAATATTAAGATCTCTCACCTCTCTAATGTGTAGCACAGCTAAGGGATCACTTTTATAATAGAGGACTCGGTCACCACCTGAGCTCAATATGGGGACTCCACTCTATAGATAAACAATCTGTAATGACTATAATGGTGGGGGGTTTCATCACTACATTTATGAATGATATGGGGGACCCTCCACTTAGAGATAGATAAGGGAGTACTGACCCCATTAACACTTTTATGATCACACCTATGCACTACCATTAGTTAAGCATCGCTGAAAGAATCATCCCTCTAATATCACCTTCCATCATACCTAAGATGCTAAAGCAAAGAACACTATGGAATTCTATGTGGATAACTATTAATTATAGGATACTCACTTGACTAAATTCATATTATAGAGAATGACATATGAAAGGTAGAATATTTTAAAGAAATTACACGGCATGTCCTGCTAGGGTACACACGTATCCCATGAAGTCAAACCCTAGTCATATATCATCTCTATACTAGGTGTGTAAAAAAGTACATGGAATGTACAAAGGTTCACATGGTGTGAGACTCTGTCAAGACACCTAGGTGTTTCCTCTCTTAGACCCGTCTAGGTTGACCATGTGACTTTACATGGTGTATATATGGGGTCACATAGAGTGTATATTCAATCAGGGTCCGGGATGAGTACACATGGTAAACGACTCAGCTATCCTATATATATATGTGGAGTATACCTCATAGTACATGGTGTGTCTGACCACATGGTTTCCTGGATGTGTTCCTTCAACACATGGCTTGGCTAGCCATGTATCACTACACAATGTGTCCCCAGGGGTATATGGAATGTCTTTCTACCCAATGTCTTGGGTGTGTGCCATGGGAACACGGCTTGGATATCTGATTTTTTTTCTTAGGGCATGGGGTTCATTCCATATAGCATGTGGTTCATGCCATATGGAAAGTGAAACTTACACTACTATAAAATAGGTCTATACCCATGGTTTTTCAAAAAACTGTGGGTATAGGGATAGTATGTGAACCTATACCCACGTTTTTTCAAAATCGTGGGTATAAGACACCTATACCCACGGTTGTGCCAAAAACCGTTAGTATAGTTTTCTTTTAAGACCTATACCCATGGTTTTGGAGAAAACTGTGGGTATAGGGTATTTTCTAAAGACCTATACCGACGGTTCTTCAAAACCATGGGTATTGGGGTTCTTTTTTAAAGACCTATACCCATGGTTCTCTAGAACCGTGGGTATAGATTTCCCAAGTTATGGCAGGGAAAGAAAATTAGGTGGGACCCGAAAACAATTTGGCGGGAAGACATTTTTTCACAGTTTAGATTAATATATTTAATTAAATATAAATATATATTTTCAAAAATTCTTTAGCTCGGTTGGTAAACCCTTCTCCATGGGTGTTGTAGGTTGCGGGTTCAATTTTCATAGTTAACATTTTTCTTAACATAGATTATATTAATATATATATATATGTATATGTATGTATATATATCAAACAAAAATGATAGCTCAGTTGGTCCTTTGGGGAGGCGCAGCCGTGAGACGTGGGTTCAAATCCCCCTGCCTACGTTTTTGAATTTAAATACCCCACATGGATCATATTAATATATATACGTAGATGTATATATATATATAACAATTAAAAATCATAGTTCGGTTGGTCCCTTGGTGCGGCACGGCCTTGAGGTGCAGCGTGAGGTGTGGGTTCGAATCCCCCCTCACGCATTTTTTGAATTTAAATACCCCACGGTTTGAAAATTGTGGGGTCTGTTGTGTGCCACATTGGAACAGCGGTGTTCCACACTTTGACTCCCCTATTCCCACGGTTCTCCAAAACCATGGGTATAGGTTGAGACCCCTATACCGATGCCTTTATAGCCCACGGTTCCCAAAACTGTGGGTATAGGCTATACCCACGGTTTTGAACCGTGGGTATAGGTTGTTTTTTCAGTAGTGTCAACCTAGATGAAACCCTATACACCATCAATACCCAGACTACATGGTGAGTGCTCCTCCATGTTATATAGAATTTATTCATCGTTTTCACATGCAATAAATCCTTTCTTCATACAGACACCATATCCTCCATTTATTCCACCTTTCTTATCATTTAACCACCCAAAATCCATAGAAATAGAATTAGAAAGCCTCCAATCATTGATTCACAACCTCCAGTGGTTGGAAATCATAACTTTGATTATCCGATTGGTAATTTTTCACACCGTTCGTCTCTATTTGGGGTTCTTATCCCTAGATAAATATCCTATAACAATATTCAAACTCAAACCATCCATAAAACACCACTTACAAGGTTTTTCACACATCCACAATGAATCTATGGGTTTGATCATTCTTGAATATTGCACAGAAATGTCGAATCATTGACCTCATGGGCCAACGATGAAGAACGCGAAGAAAGATGGTGGGAAGGAAACAAGAATGAAGTAAAAACCATCTTAGGTTGGTGAGATCCTATCCAAAAATTACATAAATATAGAAACAAGAATGAAATAAAGGAACAACACTTAAATAATTAGGTTCAATAACTCTAACTAAAATATTGGACTCATTCAAAGAATGAAAAATGATGAAAAGTAAGCAGATATGAAATCTATTCTTGAAAATTTAATTCAAATGGGGAAAATCACAAAATAATGAGCCCTACCTCAATAATGGATCAATCATTGGTAAATAATGAATCTACTAGTGATGAAGGTGATTATCCCACTATTTTCATCATTCTTTTCATGAATATCCTTGATCATTATCATTGATCCACATTCTTAGGTTTTCAACACCAACAAATCTCTCCTCCTCCTCCTCTCTAATATTCTAAGGTTATGAGGCTAACCCTATGGATTTTATATAACATCATACTTATAGAGAGGGGAATATTTTTAGGTTATTGAATAAATTAAATAATTAAATTATTTAATTCATTTAATTAACCTTATAATAGATTTCCTCAACTAGACACCCGATGTTGACCAACTTTATAATGTACCTAAGGTAAACTCTATGTTACAAAAGCAACCATGGCCTTAGATTTCCCATCCAAAGTCCCAATCAATGGGAAACCCATTTATTCTAAAAATATGAACAAGAATGGATCAATATATATTAATATTTTTAATATATTAATTATGGGGTCCTTGAATACCCAAACACAACACTGACTCTGAGGAAAAATCCAGAGATATGTAAAGAAATATTCAAAGGATAAAAAAAATTCCTTAAATTCTTACCTTCTTCAAGGATTTTCACCTTGAAAACCATAAGTTACATGAAAAGGGTGTGGAAATAAACCTATATCAAACTCTTATTCTACCAAGATCTCTCTTTCATTCTCTCATGCTGCCAAATCACACAAACCAAAGGAATGATTTGTATATGTAGGATCCTCTCTTAAGGATCCTTGTTTTCTACCAAGTACTCTGAGTGTATGACTCTACCCTCAATTTCCATATCAGTATAGTTGATAATGTGCTACAAGTAGAGCATGAATCTACTCATTTGTGACACATTGAAGACATCATGCACTTAGTCTCAATTTAGGGGTAAGTTCCAGTAGTAAGAAACCTCACCAACACCATGCAGAACCTCATACACCTTGATGAACCTCAGGGAAAATCTTAATACCCTGAAAAAAGATCTACAATCCACTTCATGGGGATACTCTAAAAAATGTGTGGTCTCCCTGATCAAATAAAAAAATTCATATGATGTTGGTCTGTGTAATATTTATGTCGGCTCTAGATTATCCTCATATGCTCACAGATCACTTGAACCTTCTATATCATTTTTTTCACCTAATCTATCCTAACAAGCGATGTCTCATCAATATCATCCCAGTAAAACGGTGAATTGTGGGGCCTCCCATACTATCCCTATAATGGTGACATACCGATAGTGGTGTGATAGATACTATTATAAGCGATCACCACCAATGGTAAGTTATCCTCTCAACTCTACCTAAAAAATAACACACAAACTCTTAACCTTCCCTCTAAAATTACCACTAGATGTCCCTATAAATCATTGTTACACCCAGATGTACACCCAAGGGAAATGAATGAAACTCCCTTAACATCTTCTCACCCAATGTGACCAAAACTACTATCTATTTCTGGAAAAAGGATGACATGCTCCCCACATTTATAAAAATGGTCTTGTGAATCTATTGAGGATATCTAGTCATGAAAAACTTCACAGTCTATATCTCCCAACTAAGAATCTCTCACGTGATGAAGAAATAGTTTATCCACTATCATCAAATAAAGATAATCTTCACTCTTATCCTCTATTAGGGTTGGATGCAATGATACCAACAACTCGGATTCCTCCTTCTACCAAGTGACAATGGGATTTCCTATTAAAGACACATTATACAAAATTTCCCTCCCCTAGAGTATAGACTATCTTGAAGTTATAGTCTTGTAGCAATCCCAACTCATGACTCTATCTCAGGTTGATATCTCTTTGAGAGAAGATTCACCTAAGACTCTCTATTGGTCTTGTAAAATAGAAAAATGCTCACCTAGAATGTTACACTTCTAAATATTTAAGACAAATATTTTATCTAGAAAATACAAGTCAAGTTTCATGTAAAAATTATCATTGTGCATCAAATACCCTAACCCATAAGCATTAACTTCCATCATATACAACAACATGAATATAAGAATAGTTCCAAAGGCATCATAAACCACCACATACTCAAAACCCTACTTCAACATAACCTTTCAAAATCGAAGAAACTTTAGACCTCTTCCAATATCTTTAGTGTCTCGTAAGAAATAACAGCATCAATATTCACTAGATCTAAAAATAAACCATTCTTAGAGATAAAATTACCTAGATAGTTAACCTCTCCGATCAAAAATTGACACTTTGAGAGTTTACCATAAATCTGGTGCTCCTGAAACAAGTCTGGGACTATTCTCAAATAGTATTCATGCTTCTCCCCTGATGAAAAGTATACATGTATATTATTTATAAAGAAAACTAAAAATCATTCCAATTATGGATGAAATATACAATTCATAATATCCATGAACATGGAGGGGGAATTAGTCACACCAAAAATGAATCGCTATGAAATCATATGATCTATAGCATTATCAGAATTTTGTTCTCAGGATATCTTCCTTGAATACCCTCAACTGATGGTATCCATATCTGAGATAAATATTTAAAAACCTACCTGCACTATTCAACTAGTTAAAAATTTCATCAATACTTGTAAAGGGGTACTTGTTCTATATCATTATCTGATTCATTTTATGATAAGAAAGACAAAGATTCAATCTCTAATTTGACTTTTTCACAAACAACTCTAAATATTCTTAGGGGGCATAGTGGGTTTGAAAGAACCCTTCTCAAAAAGGTCTTACAACTACACTCTCATCTTATAAAGCTCTTTAGGGGCCATCTGATATACCACAAAAGATATCAGTGCAGTCCTAGGGTGAAATTCGATGCAGAATTAAAACTAACACCCATATAGACACATTTTAAAAACATCACCTGGTCTCATTTCCACTGTGGAAAGGCCCCATGAGAAGATCTCTCCTTAAATGGTCATGAAACATTGCAAAAAGAGATGTGTGATCATTGGAACTCCATTAATAGGAGTATCTAGATGTTAAGGTCAAGATAAAGTCTCCATGGGAATCTCAGGGCCATAAACAAGGGATAAAACAAGATATGAGTGGACTATAACTTCATCTATCTAAAGTATAAAAGTTATGGGTCGTACCACAGATCACTATGATGCCTTTGAGTCATAAGCTTCCACTTCTTAATGTTATCCTTCCATTTTTTCATCAGTTTCCCATAACTAGGGTTCATGATAATACATTATCACATTATTGGAATCCAAAAAAATACACAAAAAAGGAACTCATCCACCACACCTTGTCATTATTCACTTTGGTTGGAACTAACTCACCCACATGGCTTAAAATCGTGTCACAAGATAATATGTCTTAGTAAGGAAAACTTCCATATTTCTTGCATGCTTTAAGTCTCATCATATATCACCAACATAGGGATAAAACAAAGACTAAGGAAGAGGTTATAAAAGAAAATATCTAAAGAAAATGGAAAAAAGGGACATAGATCATACCTCATGCTATGTGTGAAGTACCTAGATCAAAAGCCTTTGTTTTCTATCTTCCGACTCCAACATGATAGGTCGATCAGTCTCAAGAATAATGACCTTTCCTACCATATTCATAACATTTCTCATTCTTGTAACATTTGAATCTTGAACAAGTCCTCTGAGATAAATAACTATCAATCTGAATGAGTCCACCATATGATTTCTATGTTACGGATCCCCACATTTGAGTTTGAGAATGAGTATGTTTCTTACACCATGACCCCAATGTCTAATGACTTCTAGTCATTACAAACATGTAATGACCCAGTGTTTTATAAATGAAATTCCCTTTTCAAATGAATTAATTCCTTATAAAGTAATGATGTTATAGAAAACACATGCACTACATTGGTTATTTTTTACTATTATAAGTTATATCCTATCATATTTAAAATACTATTAAGAATTATAACTATTGATAATATATTTTTTGTATAGTGACCATTAAGATTAGTATATATTAAGGGTTATGATAAATTCAAATTGACACAGATAGAATAAGTGATGGCCTTGACTAGTAGGATTGTACCCTATAAATCACATTTATCATAGCTTCCAAGTGAGATGAAATCACTGAGATTTTCCCTTGACCAAGATTAAGTTGATATTCAATAACTAAATCATGAGGTACACCATTTATGGGATAATTTCAAGCTTATCAAGATTACATCCCAAACCATGTTTGTTGAACCACACAGAGAAAGTGGCATCATCACACATCTTACCCTTAGGGAATACGTTGGTGTAATAAGGGGCTATGTATATAGACCCGAAAAGTTTGAATTTGTATATTTTTATTTTTAAAAAAATAATTATATTTATCCTTTTTATTAATACTTTTTAAATGATTAAATGATGAGTTTGATAAAAATTAGATTTTGATACGATGAAAAAATTTGCAATTTGGAGAAATATATAATTTTATCAAGACACTCTTTTTTATGAATTCAATAATTTTTAAATAAATGTTATTTTAATAAAATGATATTATTAAGTATTATTTATTTAAATATAAATTATGATATAATTTTATAAATACAAATATAATTTTTTTAAGGGTTAGAAAACTGTTATTATCATAAAAACCCAAATTTTCAATAAATAAGAATTTTTATTTAAAAGTTAAAATTATTATATTTATGAAATAATTTAGATAAAATAAATATTATTTTTTAAATAATAATTTCAAAATTATCCAATGGTTTTTTTCATGATTTTATAAGATAGCATAATTTTTTAGTAAAAAATAAATATGGTATAAATATATGATCTGTATTACAACATAATAATAGCCCAAATGTGAAGTAATAAATAATATAAATAGTATCCATAACCAAAATTATTTTTCACTTTTAAAATAATGTGTTTTTTATGTTATTTGATTAATTTTATAAACCCTTAATGAATCCTTCATAACCTATATTATATTTTTAGGTTTTAAAATTAATTCTTCTTGAACATGACTCGCTTCCACATAACCAAGGGTATTATTTTAATGATATCAATTCTTAGACTTATAAAATATTTAAAACCTATCCTATTTGGAAGAAACCATGGGGGGAAACCATGGTAATGTTTGTGTTTTTTATTATTTTATCATATAGAATCCAAAACCTACGTATAGAAATTAATAAATATTTATCCTATCTTTTTCTATAAAAATCAACCCAAACTCTCATTACTCTTCACTAAAAACCCATCAGATCATGAATTTAATCTTCATTTCCCTATCTACAGTCCACCCAATTTTCCCTAAATCTCTTATGAATCGCCTCCCAAGATTTTAGAATTTCCCTCTCAAAGTAAGGGATCCCCTCCTTATCCTTTATTTAGGCACCTTAGTATGCCTTCTGATTTCTAAATGTTCATTTTGTGAAATGTTTTTACACATACCTATTACTATCATTATGATTTACAAGTGATGATAACCCCTTTCACTGTCATTAAACACTTCCATGAATCTTTATATACCCCCATATTGCTATCAAAATTATCCTATGATTTTCCATGCCGAACATTTTTATATTGAATACCCATCCCCATTTCTACTCAAGGGTATTCTCTTAGATGTTCCTATACTTCATTGATTGTGAAATTCCCTGTATTTAACACAGACTCCCTAATTATGGGATTAAAAGTGATTAAATTCATCCTTATGTTGTATGATCTATATGGAACACTTATGCATGTACATGGTATGAATGTGACAGGTGTGCATAGAATTATATACCCCTCTAATGAATTGGGTGATATTTTTATCACATGAGATACCATTTAAGGTGAATGGGGAATTATTCTAATAACACTATGTTATTATTTCAAGGTTTTTATACTTGACTTATGTTTATGATGTCATGTTTTGTATTGTTTCCACATTCCTATGTTTCCTTTATGTTATTATCTTGTATCATGTTTCAATATTCAAGTTTATAATTCTCACCCATATTATGTTACCTTGATATGACTCTTAAATAACATGTACTAATTTATCTTATGTTATGCCTTGATTATTAACTTACTAGGATTTATAGTTCACCCCTTTCTAATGTACATCTCGAGGTTATCCCATACAGTTTTGAAAGTGAAATGGAAATTTAAGAGCATGTTAAGAATATTTAAATAATGTTGTTGTAACCATGTTCTAGGTTATAATGTTATATACCTAATTTCCCAAATACACTAGGCCTCACAATATTCTAGGATTATATTATGTGTACCTTAATGTAATAAATAATTAATTAAGGTGTATTAAAATGTGGCTTTTCATAGCTGGTATCAGAAAAAAAAAATCTAGCTATTTTTGGGGATTATGATTAGAAAACTATAGTAAAAACCTTAAGGATAAAACTAAACATATTAAAACACCTCTAACTTTTTTTAAAGTATATAGTATGTTTTTTATAAAAAAAATTCATTTTTTGATACTATAAGTGGATATGGATCTGGAATAGTTATATCTAAGGGTAATAAACCCAAAATGGGTGAATTGGGATTGATTCGATCATTACCTAGTTCATGATAAAGAGGCCTTACTTCATGCCTAGTTTGACACTCCTAGTGGATATTATTTGATAATTTTACAAAGTCCTTATGAATTATTATTAAAGTAAAAAAACTCACATAGTATTTTATGTTATGAAATAGATCATGGATAAGTTATATTTATACCTATAAATTCCTAGGTTAAGGAATATATATCATTTATGATTTATCCCTTTAATGTTCATAGTTTCCCATTTATATGTTTAATAGTATAAAAATTATTATCCATAATATTTCCATTATTTTAATTAATGGCTAGAAATATGAGGAACCTAGTCAACAACCAATGTGAGGGGAAATGTGATAACTTCTCAAATGAGATTCCCAACTAGATGGGAGTAGTAGTTAGGAACTTCAAGAAAATACATTCTCAATTAACTCAAGTTTTGAATAGAAACTTGAATCAAGAGGAACACGCACATCCCCATAAGAAAGAAAAATTTGTAATTGATACCTTTACTGGAAAATGGATATCAATTTTTAATGGATAAAATCCATTGAAATGATCTTATCTATCCTTAAATACTCTAAAAAAGATAATCGTATGCTATTTGTTTATCGTATAGAGGGAGATACTAAAAATGGTGTACATTGATCAAAAATATGAAGCTAGAGGAGTAGATCGAAGTGATGGAGTGGAAATAATTCTAGAAAAAATTGATAAATATTTTCATCAGACTCTTTGACTTAAATTGGATAGGGATTTCATTATTCTCAAGAAAAAGGATAAATAATCCATCAGGGCATGCTATGTGAACTTCACAAAAATTTAATGATATGATTCTAGATTTTTCATTGATTCTTAATGTAATGTTAAATGCTTATTTACTGTGATAAATTTGATTCTATGAAATTCTTTGGCAATTTGAAACTTTTACATCTATGAAGAAATTGTATGATGTTCCCTCAGAGTACAAATGGAGATCAGTGAATCTCAATGGTCTCATGGGTATGGAGATAGGAAGTAGAGGATGGATTTTGATTTTGGTGGTATGATGGAGAAATATCATGGGTAAATAAATTTCAACATACCACTTTTTAAAAGTGTGGTAAGAAACATCCTATAAATTTCCTAAAGGGGTCATGGAAATTATTAGGGTTGGAAAAGGAAGGGCACCTAGCTAGTGATTTACAATGGGAGAAAACCACCAATGTGATAGAATAAAGGAATGATCCAATCAACCACCAGCCTGTTTTTTAATGTTTCAACTATAAGGAATAAGGAAACTATGTGAATCGATTCACTAATCCAATGGTCATTGATAACAACTGACAACAACTACCGACAAGGCCTTAGAGGAAGGGTGAGATTATTCAATCACAACTGATGATGTGGATCCAAAAAAATGAAGTGGTGATAGGTATGATAATTATTAATTCAAGTAAAATGAATATATTATTTGATTTTGGTTCTAAACATTATTTTATATCATTCAAGTTTAGTCAAAATATTCAAACACCACCTTAGAATATGGAAGTCAAGTTATCAATGAAGATAAAAAATTGGTCAATTGTTGAATCCCAATCATATAAATCATCCCCAATAAAAAAAATTGATGTGAATTTATATAAAACCTTATGATACTATCTTTAGTGTAATTAAATTCTATCATAGTCATGGATTGACCTTCCTTGTATAAATCCAATATAAATTGTTGAGAGAAGGTAATTGTCCTTTATATTGAAAATCTTCATCTAATACTATACTAGTTAAAAGAGTAGGATAAATATCCTTTCGTATAATCATATTAAGCATGGATATTATTTCTTTATGTGTAATATTATCTATTTGAAATTATTTAAACTGGGGAAAATATCATCCTTGATGACAATTCCCATTGTAATGAAATTTGTTGATGTGTATCTCGAAGAATTTTTTGGTCTTCCCCCTAGCAGAGATTTTGAATTCTTAATTGAAATTATACCCAGGTATTTTTCAATATCCAAGACTCCATATAGAATGGAAATTTTTGAACATTAAGAGATAAAAAATAAGCTAAAGTAGAATCTAGATAAAGGGTTTATACACCCAAGCGCTTCACTATGGGGTGCACCAATCCTTTTTATCAATAATAATTATGGGTCAATGCACCTTTGAATTGATTATCATGAGATCAAAAAGACCATGATAAAGAATAATTATCCTCTGTAATGGATTTATTACTTATCCAATCAACTATGTTGGGACCAATACTTTTCTAAGGTGGATCTTCAATTGGGATATTATCAAGTAAAGGTGAAGAAGGTGGATATCCCCAAGACTTATTTTCATATAAGGTATGGGCATTATGGGTTCATATTGATTCAATTTATACTAACTAATGCTACAAATATCTTTATGTACTTGATTAATAGAGTCTTTATATATACCTCAACAAATTTCTGGTAGTATTTATAAGCTATATTCTTATCTAGTCTAAAATAAAGGAGGAACGTGAGAATCATTTGAATGTTGTACTAAAGATATTGCAAAAGGAAAATTTATATTCAAAGTATATTAAATGTGAGTTATAGATGGAAAAAGTAACATTAATGGGTCACATTATCACTATCAAATGAATATCTCTATATCCTTCAAAAATAGAGGTAATTTAAGGATGTTCCAGACCAAAATTGATGATATAAAAACATATTTTTCATGGATTGTCTAGGTACTATTGATGATCTATGATAAACTTCAAAAGATTATTAAGCCCACTAACCAAAATATCTCATAAGGGCATTATGTTTTTTTGAACCAATTAATTCCAATAGATCTTTAAAGAGTTAAATAAGAGTCTAATCACTACACTTGTACTCACATTACCCACCAATATGGAAGGATTTTTTATCTACAATGATCCATATAAAATGGATTGGGTTGTTTACTCATGAAATATGACAAAGTGATAGCCTATTACCGCCAAAAATTAAATATCCATTAGAAAAACTACCCAACGTGTGATCTAGAATTTTATTTAGAAATCTTCACATTTAATATTTTATGAAATTATATCTATAGGTACAAGTGTTACATATATATGGATCAAAAAATAATCAACTATATATTCACATGAAATAATATCAATACGTTCCAATGTAGGTGGTTATATTTGATCTAGGATTATGATTATTTAATCTATTTCCATCCTAGAAAGGTGAACAATGTGGAAGATGATATGTGTAAAAGGGATTCAACAACCCTGTCCATGATGTGGATTTCAAGGTATATAATATTCTTGGACATGAAAAGGATGGACATGGAAAAAATAAAAGTAACTACATCTTACCTTTCTCAAATAACTACTCAACCATCCATTATTGTGAGGATCAAGGAGGCCCGGAAAGATGATGAGGTTCTATAGAAAAATGAAATGAATATTCCATAGTTCAAATTTTCCAAAATTGAGTTATAAGTTTTGGAACATGGATATGTATTCCATAAAAATCAGAGCTAAATACGGATCTTATGGATGATGAACATAGCTCATCCATATCTATTCATCAAGAAAGAACTAAGGTGTATAGAAATTTGAGAATAACTTATAGTGGGATAACATAAATAGGGTTTTAAAAAATTTAATGATGAATGATATAATTCTAAGGTTATGATAAAAACATTTCCCATAATAGTATAGAAATGGGAAAACATAACCATGGATTTCAACATAGGATTACCTGGGCCATCTAAAAGAAATAATGTCACCTGAGTGGTAGTCTATTTCATTATAAAGTTGGTGCATTTCATTTCTATAAAGGATGATTTATCTCTTGACCAACTCTCCAAGATATATATAAGATAATTGGTAATACTACATAGAGTTACACTCTCCATTGTATCTGATCGAGATCTTAGGTTTACTGAAAGGTTCTAGAGAAGCCTTCAGTAAGCACTAGATACAGTGCTAAGTTTTAATAATTATTATCACCCTCAGATGAATGGTTATTCTAAGATAACCCTTAAAACTTTAGAGGATATGTATATATCATTTTTAATGGATTTTCAAGGTTGTTGGGATCAACACCTTCCCCTAGTGGAGTTCTCATATTACAATAGTTTCCATTCTAGCATTAAAATTTTACCTTATGAGGCTCCATATAGGAATAGGTGTTGTACTCCAATTTGATGGGATGAAGTTAGAGAGAGAAATTTAATGGGACCTGAAATTATATAACAGATGGTATAGAAATTTCAAACCATTAAACATTATATGAAATCTATGAAAAATCATCAAAAAAACAATGCAAAAAAATTTTGATGTGATATATAGTTTAAGGGTAGAGATAAAGTGTTTGTTTGTATATCACTATATAATAAAGTCATGAGATTTGGGAAGAAGGGAAATCTTAGTCCAAGATACATCATACACTTTGAGATCCTTGATCACATCAATGTTGTGTCTTATCAATTAGCACTCCCGCCGAACCTATCACAAGTATGTGATGTGCTCCATGTATCATTCTTGAGGGTGTACTTAAAATACCCCTCATATGTACTAAATCAAAAGGTAGAACTATTAGATAATTATATTTTATAAACAGATCATCTTGTAAAGTTATTAGATCATAGAGAAAAAGTTCTACAAAATAAAACAACTCCCCTAGTCAAAGTACTATGGAGAAACCACAAGTTTGAGGAATAAAGTTGGAAACTAGAAGAGGAAATGAAACAAAAGTTCCCTCATATGTTTTAGTGTATGAAATGAAATTTCAAGGGTGAAATTTATGAATGGGGATGAATGTAATGACTATATGTTTTACAAATGAAATTCTATTTTCAAATAAATAAATTCCTTATAAATTAATGATGTTATGGAAAACACAATCCCTACTTTGGTTATTTTAAACCCTTATAAGTTATATCATATCATATTTAAAGGACTGTTAAGAATTATAACCATTTATAATATAGTTTTTTTATAGTGTTCGTTAATATTAGTATATATTAATGGTTATGATAAAGTACAATTAGCACAAATAGAAGTAGTGATAGCCTCGACTAGTAGGATCGTACCCTACGAATCTCATTTATCAAAGCTTACAAGGGATATGGAATCACTAGGATTTTCCCTTGACCAATACTAAGATGATATTAAATAACTAAATCATGAGAAAAACCAATTATGGAATAATTTTAAGCTTATCTAGATCACATACCAAATATTTTTTTCCAACCCACCCCATGAAAGTGTTACCATCACACACCTTACCCTTAGGGCATTCCCTAGTGTAATAAGGGGCTGTGTAAGTAGATCCTAAAAGTATGAATTTTTATATTTTTATTTTCAATAAAAAAAATTATTATATTCATCCCTTTTTGTAATTAATTTTTAAATTATTAAATAATGAGTTTGATAAAAATTATATTTTGATACAATGAAAAACAAATTGTAATTTTGTGAAATATATAGTTTCAATCAAGACACTATTTTTTATGAATTTAACAATTTTTTAAATGAATTTTATTTTAAAAAAATATTATTATTAAATTATACTTACTTTAATATGGATGATAATAAAATTTTATAAATCTAAATATTATTTTAATAAGGGTTAAAAATTATTATCATCATAAAAAACCCATATTTTTTAGTAAATAAGAATTTTTATTTAAAATTAAAAATTATCATGTTTAGAAAATTAATTTTATAAAATAAATATTAATTTTTAAATCAACACATCTAAATTATCCAATTATTTTTTTTTATAATTTTATGAGACATTCAATTTTTTGGGTAAAAATTAAATACGGTATAAATATATGGTCTGTATTATTACATCATAATATCCAAAAATTTATGTAATAAAAACTATAAAGAGTAACCAATTCCAAAATTATCTTTTCCATTTAAAATAATGTGTATTTTAAGTTATTTTATTAATTTTATAAACCCATAATGAATCCTCTAAAACCTGTATTATATTTTAAGGTTTTAAAATTTATTCTTTATCAACATGAATCACTTCCACATCACCAAGGGTATTATTTTAATGTGTTCAATTATTATCCATATAAAATATTTAAATCCACTACTAATTATCCAAAATCATTGAAAAAAAGTATGGGAAGTTTTGAGTTTTTGATTATTTTATCATATATAATCCAAATCTGAAGTTTATAAATTAATAAATAATTTCCCTATATTTTTTATAAAAACCCACCCAACCTCCCATTAATATTCATTAAAAATCATTTTATTATGATTTTACTATACCTTTACCTATCTATATCCCTATTAAGTCACCCCAATGCTCTTAAGAATCTCCTCCTAATCTTTTAGAAGAACCCTCTCAAGGTAAGGGATCCTCTCCTTCTCCTCTTAATTCAAGAACCTTATTTATATTATGAATTTTTATTTCCAATTTATAATGTTGGGATATGATTTTGAACATAAAAATTATTTTAATTTTGATTTAAAATTGATTAGATACCCCTTTCAGTCTAATTAAACCCTTACATGAATCTTCATATACCCATTTTATGTTGCTGAAATTATCCTATAAGTTTTCATGCCAAAATTTTTTATAGTGAATACCCATCCCCATTTCTTCTCAAGGTTATTCACCTAAATGTACCTATCCTTAAATTATTGGGTAATTCCATGTATTTAACCCACACTACTTAATCATGGTATTAAAATTTATGAAATACATCCTTATGTTGTATGATCTATGTGGCACAGTCATGCATGTTCATGATATGAATGTGATGGGAGGGCTTGAAATTATATACCCCTCTAATGAATTGGATAATTTTTTTATCTCATGAGATACCATGTATGTTTCATTGGATGTTATCCTAAGAACACTATGTTATTATTTCATTCCTATTATCCTTGACTTGTGTTTATGATGTCATGTTTTATATTGTTTCCACAATCTCATGCTAGCTTTATGTTATCACATTATATCATGATTTTATGTTCAAATTTATGATTACCACCCCTATTATGTTACGTTTATGTGTCTATTAACTCACATGTACTTCTTTACCTTATTATATTCTATTATAAATCCCTTATAAATGTTTATAGCACAACCATTTTTTATGTACATCCCCAGGTTATTCCATGCAATTTTAGTAGAGCGATGGAATTTTAAGAGCATGTTAATGAGATATAAATAGTGTTGTTCTACCTATTTTCCAATTTATTATGTTATGTACATAATTTTCCAAATACATTAGGACTCAAGATCTACTATTATTGTATTATGTGTACCTTTATGTGATAAATCATGAATTAAGGTGTATTAAAGTATGAGTTGTTGTTTCCACACTTTCATTGTGTTCGCTGCACTATCCCTATACTAGGAAACTAGCATGTTATGTTCTCTATTTCTCTACATTTCTTATTTACAAAGTTGGTAATCTTTCATTACATTCATCATCAATTTCTAATCCTTAATCAAAATTTTATGATGGGATATAAATTCCTCCTTTCATGGATTCATCTTTGGAGCTCGTCGCCTTGTTTGGGTCTCCCACATAGATTTAAATCATGTTCATGAAACTCATTTCCAACACCATTTTGAGGTGGACACCAGTTAATTATTCTACTTCTATCTCAACATAGAAGTAACCTTCAGTCATGGGAGGTATTATCATTGGGCATGTTGGGAATGCATGGATGTTAGGTAGATTGGGAACCTATAAAGTCTTCCTTTTTTGAGGGAATCTCATTTGTGAGGAATATTAGGTATGAAACCCAATGCATAATGTGTCAACCATGAGGTAATTTATTCCAAGGGCATATTTATTATAAGTATTTTTACCCTAGTAATCCCTTGTTTATTACATGGGGTATGGATTATGGACCAAGGCATGAGTTTGACATCCTGTAGATATGGGCATAGGTTTAATGTCTTATGGGTACAGATAGGACATGAGTTTAATATCTTGTAGAGAAATGTGGTGGAGTGTATCCCTATGAGGTAAAATTTCACACTAGGATGATAGAGTGTGTCCCCCCAAGGGGGGTTATTTCACACTAGGGTGATGGAGTGTGTCCCCCTAAAAGGGGGATAATTTCACACTAGGATATAGAGTGTGTCCCCCCAAGGGGGATGATTTCACACTAGTATGATGAAGTGTGTCCCCCCAAGGGGGATGATTTCACACAAGGATGATGGATTGTGTCCCCCCAAGGGGGTAATTTCACACTAAGGTGATATTGGGATTGAACCTTAGGGTGGAGTCCTATATACCTTGTCTAAGAGATAGAGATAAAAACCCATGTAGTCGTATTCCATAGTGTAAGGTCGTGTGATATAATCGGTCCATGTAGTTTAACATTGTGCGTTAAGGACTCTCATGTCATGGAAGGAGCATCTACAAGGGATTTTGTGGGGCTTAGGTGTAGAATCTTCCCATTATGGGTGTGTAGTTTTTTCAATGGTGGGGAAGGATGGTATGGGGCTTACACATGGAAGCTGCCCAGGTGTGGATTTCCATCCCATGGTGGGGAATATGGTGGCATCCCATGATGATCGTACGTGGGAATCATGTGTTTATCACACATTTTAAGGCTATAGTTTTACATCATGTGATGAGGATATTGTCGTGTAGTTTAACGTCATACTACTATGACGTAGAGCTAGGTAGTTTTACATCATGCATCTTGGATGTAGTTGGGATCACTCTTTAAGGGAGACCATGTCATGGATGGAAGAAGATTATTCATAAGGAAACCCCTCTGAGATAGGTTCATAGTTTCCCTCTAAGATTACACCTCTAAGACTTATATAACTACTACTCATGTTCCTCTGGGTAGGGCATGGCACTAGAACTGTCATGAAGGAGTGTAAATAAATAGTCCTGATGATAGGGTGCCTATGCTTTGGAGAAATATGCATTAGGGTAACTATACTTTGGATAATTAGGTAGGATGAAGGCCTCTAAACCACTTGGAACAAAGTGGGAAAATATAAGGGTAGGTAGTACAGGTTGCATAGACATTCAGGGTGTGGATGAATTGAACCTGGATGATCATAGGGGACCCAGGTACTCAACTTTCACAAAAGAGGTTCAGCTGAAAGGAGGAACCTAGGAGATTCTGGGAGGATTGATTTCTTGACGTCTATGGATTCATTGATGTTTGGAGGTTCATGAAGTAAAGGGGGCTCACAAAGTTTTTGGGTCTTTCAAAAGAGTTTTTTTATGAAACAGGGTGACCCTACCTCAAGGAAAAGTTTAGGTTCCCATGGGGTTGGTTTTTCCAAAGATAATTATCTCGTGAAACCCCAAGATCCTCAAAGATATTTTGTATTATTTGAATGTTTTTGAACTTTTAGAAAGGCATATCCACTATGGTTTTGGGGTCTCAAACCCCCATGGGAGGTGGTTTTGAAAAATATGGTTACCATAATAGATACATATTCTCTATCTCTCATGAAGCTTTGAAGTATTGTGAACTCAGATCTTTCCCCGGAAGTTGAAATATCACATACTCACTAAATATTGGGAATAAATGGTATTTATATTCCCAGAGAAGGTGGGTTATGGGTTTCATGAAAGATGGGGGCTTTTGAGAAACTTTATGATCTTCACGAATAGGCCTGGCTTTATGAACCAGGGTCATGCTGCATAAAGGTTATCGTCAAAGCTCTGTAAATTTGTGAAGGGGAGATCCATGAATCTGGACTTATGATAGTAGAGGTTACCATCAAACCATCTCATAGATGAACCTTCCATGAGCCGCATCCATTCATGAAGGTTGGAACCTTCATGAATCCAGTCCCCTTAGTTGATTTATGGGCCATTTTGTACTAGATTTTCTCTGAACTAGCCATTTATTCCTTGACTTCTCCCATGATATGTATATTTTATCATCAAAAATCCCCCCCTGTATTTGATCTGATGGGGAAATAAGGGTTTGATTATGAGTTAAAACCACCAAAATATAGTTGTTGTAAATTCCCCTTCATAAAACTCCTTTGAGAAACTTGAATTGATAGTTCACCTATAAATAGGGGTAGGTGTCCCTTAGGGGACCATGGGCTTTTCACGAAATATAGGAATGTCCTCTTGTTTCATGAAACTAAATTCATTTGTGATAAATTTTTGATTTTGATCCTCACCACTCATAAAACTCAACACTTATGTGAACTAGATTCTATGACATACCTTCATAAACCATCTTTATGTGAACCAATTTTTTCGAACCCGGCTTCCACAAATAGACCTTCATGAACTAATCTCAAGAAAGTTTCTAGGACTTGAAAGAAATAGTCACTAAATGTTTCAATGTTGCTGCTACCCATTGGGAGTATGTGGTCAGTATCCTAATGATTGGGGAGAGCATCTAGAGAACGTTGGACCATGACATAAATACCACACTGCTAAAAAAGGATCAAAAGGTGTTCTATATCTACAAGAGGATGTCGTTGTCTAATTTCAGTATGAGAAATGAATTGTTCATCCCTAATGTTGATAGGTATGAGACCTCTTACTATTTCAAGATCTCACCTGGATTTTACCAATGGAACAAGGCCATGGGAGGACACATCCAAAAGGATCATGCATCTCTCATGGTGCACACTCTCTAGAAACACTTGAACAGCATAAATAGAGATGAGATGAAGGTAAAAGAATCCCCTCCTTAGCATGATATAATTTTTATGGTAGGATTGGGGAACTTGCTCAAGGGGTGGATAGATATATGGTACTTATGTTAGGGTTGAAACTTCACATATTGATGGTCCTGGGCGTATTGGGCATGCTAGTCATACTGTGAGTTTGCGGAAGAGCTGAAGTAGGTCAATCTTTACAAGGTGGTGTTGTCCTCACATTTTCACGTCTACTTCCACATGGACATAAAGATAGAGATTCTAACCAAGTGGTCACTAGGGACCAACACTTTTAATCTACACCATGGGGAGGTCATCATAAAATTTTGGTATATTTAATAAATTTATGGGATATCGATTCAAGGAGTAATTTATGATGAATTCCTCACTATAGAGAACTTTTGGGAGGATGAGGAACATCTTCCAGTAGTGGAAAATGAATTACTACATTTGGTGAAGGGGATTAATGAGAACAATATAGGGATAAAGTAAATCATGTTCATTTAGTTTTTTGGGTACTTCTTGAATGAACCAGTAGACAAGATACCTGGGAGGCCACATCAATGCATTGGATCATTCCAATGAATCAAGTAGCACTCTTATTGGAGGATCATAGAGTAAATCCAGTGGAAAATAATGGGATATAGTGTCAAGATTGAGTCTTCCATGGTCAGGATAGTGGGATTTATCACCATGATAATTTTTGGATGGATCCTCCCTATGAGGGATGTGGGGGTGTGGTTGAGCACCTTCACCATGGTAGTGATGTTGAATATGTGGAAGCACATCAACCTGGATATCCTGATATTAGAAAATCTATATAAGTTTCTTCACCACATCAACCAAGGGAAGAATCCTACCTGTGTGTGTGGAACCTTCCACATTCTTTATGGTTGGTTATTCAAACACGTGGTGGGGATAAAAATATCTAAATCCCATATATCCTCCCATCATGAACTTTTGTCCATATATTCTGAACATCATTGGGAGTCACCCTCTCAAATCGGGCTCTATGGATGTGCTGTAAAGGAATGGTTTGACGGACCACTTCATATTTCACCCATTCCACCTTGTCATGAAGATAATGACTAATGAAGGCATGAGGACTACTGGGCAGCGGTCGTACCTTCTGGACTTCTAAGGCAGGGTACTGGTGGCTAGGTTTGACTTCAATGTGATCTGTGAGTTGTAAATCCCACAATGGTTTGTGGGGTAGTTCTGATTCCTCCAGTGGTTGAACCCAAGTGTATACATAGAGTTGAATTATAAGAACCAACCCTCAGTCCTCTGACAGATCTGGAATATGTTTATGCGTGAATAAGTAAAATAGAGTAATGATGTTCCACCACCTTCCACTTTCTACGGGCTCACCCACAATTATGTGTTAATATGGTAGAGAACTTATCCCATAGAGATATTGGGGTGGCGAACCACTTGGGTTGAAAAAGGAGGTGGAATGAAACCATAGGTATAAGGATGAGTGGCAGTTAGAGCATTTTGTGGAGGCAGGGCTAGCTTAGTGGGTGGGATAGCAGTTGTAGAGCCGGAAATCCTAGGCCTGACACAAGTGAAGTCTGTAGAGAGAGGATCAGAAATAGGCTTTATAATCCTAGGAAAGTAGTTTTGGGAGGATGTTGAACCCTCTAGGGTAGTTCCTAGGGAGTTTTTCTAAGTTATGGGAAAGCACTTGTTCTACCCAAATGTCCTAAGATATGCTATTTTTTCATATGCTTGGGAGATTTTGGGGGGTTTACAGATAGATCAACACCCTCCATAGGATATGGAAACACATTAATAGATATGGGATCTTCCTCACTAGGTTGGGTCAGTCCAAGTATGTATTTCACATTCCCTTAGATGTAGAGGTTCAATATGTAAGAGTCCTGTAGAAAGTTGTTCACTATCGAGGAATTGCACATCCTATAACCAGTCGGGTTAAGGTGCTATTAATAATTCTTTCTCCCCCAGATCTCTCGTATTGTGAATTAGCTTCATGCACACCTCTGAATGAGGGGTAAAAAAATTCCTAGGGGAGAGATTCCTACTGAGAATCTCCCATGGAAGGGGGCCTCGTAATTAACCAGGTAAATCTCACAATTTCCCGTGCCTTGGTAATTACCCATCATTTAGAATTTTCACCTAACTTCCTTTTTCACTTGTGTAGTAATTGGAGGGAATAGAGGAGGGGAGGTTCATGATGAACCTTAGGTAGAGGGTAATGGAGACTCAACCCTTGAATAGGTGAGTGTGGGGGCCCTCCCTAATTTCGTGGCCATGGGAAACAAACCATTGGCTGAAATGGTGCATGTGACTGAGGTGATGATCAATGGGGTAATTCCCTCTCCAGAGGGATTTCTTGTGAAACTATTCAATATTCCCATCAGTTTGTACTATTCATTTAATCCCTTTCCCCCTTTTTATTTTCAGATTTTCCTTCTTACATCTAACTGAATCATGCTTAAATAGTAGTTAAAACTATATTTGGGGTTCTAAAACTAGTGATAATGCTTGAGTAAGTAGTGCTTGAGGTTGAGGTAGTGATAGTTGGTGCTTATCTCCTAGAATAGATGGTTGGGGAGGCTATAATAGTTAGAAAAATCATGGATTTTACATGGTAAGGGGTTTTCAAGGCCATGGACTCAATGGGGGGGGTTTGAGATGGTTCCCATAGTGGGGATAGATGGAGTGTCTATGATGGTTAAGACTATCGTATAAGTTCCATGGGAGGTGATTTTTATATCCTTAGCCTCAATAGGGGAGGAAAAAAATCATGCCAACATTCGAGATGATTGAGGAGGCTGTGATGGATGTGCCTATAATGGAAGTGCAGTCATCGGTGGCTACTAGGTCTAATGCCTCTATGAAGGTGGTTGAGATCATGTCACCAATGGAGGTGGTCGAGCATGATAGTTTGGTTTTGTCTATCTCAGAGGTTCTATAGGAGTAATATGGGGATTCCACTATAGATTAGGGGATGACAATGAACCATTTCCCTTGGAACTAGATTTCATCCTACCTGAGGTCATGCATACTGATAATCCAAACACCAATATTTTGGTGATATTTACTCTGTATGATCCTATGCTGCCTAAGGACTTTAAGGATTCTGGATCGGATATTTCTGAGGAGAACTCAGTAATTCATCATAAGGAAATGATGTACATGCAGAACTTCATCACCCACACCCCACCATTTGACCATACAAACTATGTGGGATGTCTACATCATTGGCTAGTCAACTTAGGGACTAGTGGGGTGGACTCAATTAGACTCCATACACTAGCTCAGTACTTCCTTGTTGAACGAGCACATTTATAGTGGAAGTAGTTACCAATTTATAGGAACAAACATAAGTTTGAGGGCCTAAGGTGTTTTAAGTAGCTGAGGAGGATATTTCCCATTTTGAAGGTTAGGTATAAGAAAATGTGTTCTTTATCGCAACTCAAGATGAGATCATAATCCATGTGAGGGCCCAATTAATGGTAGCTAAGGCTAAGGTGGCGGAGGCAGAATCCTTGGTGGCCAAATTCTAGGTTTAGTGAGAATGTATGTGGATCAGGGATGAATAAGTCCATCCTAAAGCCAAAGAAGAGGTGGATGATCTTGCAGGGTGGAAATAGATTCTAGAGACTACTCAAAAGAGGTTGGTCAAGATCAAATGATTTGTTGTCGGGGTTGATCCCTAGGGAAATCATTTTTATCCAAAAATAAATGATAGGGTCCAATATGTGGATGACCCTCCCAAACCTTAGTTAATTTCTTTTAAATTCCCTTTATTCTCAAAAATGCTCTCTTCTTACTACATCCTAATCACATTAACAATAAAAACTACCATCAATCCCTAAGACCGTGTGTGTCATGCTTGGTGTTTCATGCTTGGTGTGTCATTCTTGGTGTGAAAAACAAGGGACATCCATGTAATTTTTCATTTATATGAGATTTCTACAAAATGGTTTAATAGTCGGGGTCTAAATTTGTTTATTAACCACCGGGAGTGTGATGGATGATAGAGGTTGTGGTTTAAGAACATGTCTCTTTGAACAGTTGAATTTATTTCTCAATGTGTGTTATTTCATGAATAGGGTCATTTAAGAGGCATTGGATTCTACCCAAACAAATGGGAGATGAAGATTATGAATTTATAATACAAAGATCTAGAACTCAAAGGGAGTGGCATGAAGATAGAGGATAATTGTTGACCACATTCAAAACACAGCACCCATTTTTTTCCAAGGATGGGGAAAAACACATGAGGGTTAACTTCTAACCACGTTTGAAACATATGATCTATCTTAAAATTTCATCTTAAGTCTTTCAAGGTGTGTGCCCAACATGGTAGGTGAGCCAGTGTGGTATGGGACCATGTCGTTAAGGGGGACCCATTCAAATATTTAGGATGATGGAGATCCAAATAATGGAACAAACGAAGTCTAGAGATGAAGTGATGGAATGATTTAATGGAATCAAACACTTTTAGAATTATTCCATCATGAATTTGATAAAATTGGGTAAGCGTATCAGTATGGAAAAAGGTCAGAATCATCTTCCAAGGGGAGAATAATCTTGAATGTAGAGTGACAACCAAAGAACATGTACAATGCAGTAGGTGATAGGCACCATAGGGGAAAAGGAGCTTCTTGGGAAACGGTTTGGGAAAGGTCCTAAGATGCTCTATAGTTTAACATCATGTACTGAGGATGATGGACACATAGTTTAACTTCATATGGTGAGGATGATGTATTTCATAGTTTGACGTCATATGGTGAGGATAATATATCGTATAGTTTAACATTGTGTGATTGGGATATCAAGTCATACAGTTTACCATCTTGTGACCAGGATTTCAGGCTCTTATTTTAAGGTCATAGTGGTCATACTAATTGAAAATGGTTTAATTTCATAATTATTAGACCATTGTGTTGAAAATATTTTAAGGTCTTAATGATTGGACCTGGGATTCTAGTTTAAGTTCATGGATTTTGGACCAAAATGGGGGAAATAGTTTAAGGTAGTAATGATTGGACCATGGAGGAACGTGTCTTGAGAGAGTGTGAATGGAATGGAAGGGTGATGAACCAATGTGAATTAGGTTCCAAAGAGTCCTAGAATCACATAACACATTCCTATAAGGACTTTCATACAGTATAAAGTCATGATTCTTGGAATTATGCACTTATTTTATGGTCTTATAGTTTAGACTAATTAGAAATAGTTTAAGGTCATTGTGCTTGGACTGATGGTTATGGATCTTGAAGGAACCTATGCAGAATTGAAGTTAAGTTACCTGACATGAAATTATGGGACAAGGAGGCCACCCAATGCCACACAAAACATATTTGAGACCACTTACACATGGTTTAAGGTCATGATTATTGGATCTTGTGTGCTTAGTTTAAGTTCATAGAGTTTGTACTAATGGGATGTTAATGTGTCTCAAACTTACTTGAAGAGTAATTCTTATTAAATATTAATCTTACATGATCCATGCTTGATGCGAGAAATAAGGATCCGCATGGAGTTCCTATTTCTTGAAGAGGAGAAAATAATGAGGGGTGAAAGTGACCAAAAATCCAATGAGGGTGATTTAAATTTTTTATACATTTGTAGTAATAATGGGATACCAAAAATCAGGGAACAACTATTTTCCATGTTCAAAACATAGGTTTTATACCCACATCAATTTAGGATGGGGGAAACAAATGAGGTATCGACCATTGACCAAGTTCAAAATGCAGGAGCATTTATTCATTATTGAAGATCCTTAGAGGTGTGAGCCCAAGATGGTAGGTGAGACAGTGTGGCATAGTACCATTTACATTTGGGATCCTATTCATATTAGGAGGATGATGATTAACTAAATTGGAGAAACCATGAAGTGAAAAAATGGAAATGCGGAATGTCTCGAAGAGAATATTGATTTCCATGAGAGCTATTACACAATGTTATTGAACACACTAGGTGACCATGATGATAGGAAGAAATCAAGAATGTCCCAGAGGGTAAATAAACTAAAATGAATCAATGTAAGGGGTATGACCAGGATGAGATATTCAAGAGTTACTGCATATCTTATGAGGATAGGAATTAAGCCACACGTTGTTCTGGATCATGGAATGGTATGAGATCAACACTGTAGGAGTGAAATCTTCCCTAGTGAGGATATAAAATCATCTCATATTAGGATATGAGTCATCTAGGTTTTTTGAAGGGTAATGTTTTTAATTATCCTATACTTATCATATGAGGAATCCTAGTTTCATATAGGGTAAGGTTTTTTTTCATCATACCATACTTATCATATGAGTAATCTTGGTTCTCTAGGGGGTAAGATCACAATTTAACTTTATGAACTGAGGACATTGGGTTTTTCAGTTTGAATTTGTACAACTCAAACTATGGTTGTTGTTGGTTTGAATTCATAGATCTTAGACTATGGGGGTAGTTTCTAGTTAAGATCATGTATCATTGAACAAAAGTGATCACAATAGTCCTACGGGGGATTTCATGGAATGAAATAGTAATAATCTAATATTAAAGAAGGGACAAAGGGATCATCTTCCACACAAAATTCAACAAACTGAACCTCAGGTTGACATCATGTTGTTAGGGGAAAAATGATCCCATAATGAGTCAACAGAGGGGGTTGGTCCCAAGATAAAATATATGGGCATCACTATGTATCCCATGAGTATGGGAATAAAACCATACATAGTTCTAGAAAGTAGCTTGGTAGGAGACCGATGATGGTAGAGGATACCCTTGAGGATATTTAATCATTTCATATTAGGATATGAGGTATCCAAAATTTATATGGGGTGAGGCTATAGTTTAATTTTTTGTGTTGAGGATGTTGGTGGGGCTTACTCATGGAGATTCTCATTTTTGATTCCTCATGTTAGGTTATGAGGGAATCTTAACCCACTAATGGGTCAAGGAAAATAAATGGGGCTTATATCTAAAGAGGAGGCCCATGAGGGAATTTAGGGGTGATAGCATCATGGGTAATTTTGAGGTGAATTTTATGCTAGGTCCAATGACATAATACTGAACGTCACTAAACATCCCTTATGAATGGGAATCAAACCACACATTGTTTTGGAAATAAGTGGGAGAATAGAATTTATAAAACACCATGGATGAAGAAAACCATGCCAATAAGGGTCCAAAGAGGCCATATGCACTTAGTTTAAGGTCATAATTCTTATACCATGGAAAATTTCATCAAGGATGTTTGGGTGGCATCAAAAATTTAAATCCAACATGAAAGGATCCAAGAAGTATCTACGCTGCATGAAAAAATGTTAAATCTGGTTTCTTATGGTTTAAGGTCATAAGACTTAGACCATGGTGAATATTTTAAAGTAATGATTCACAAACTATTGTAAAATAGTTTAGAGCCACGATTCTTGAATTATATGGGGGGGTTCAAGGGTATCTGTATGGAACAAAAGTAGTAGAACTTGACATGAAATAAGGGCATGCAATCCCACATACCACATAAATAGATCAAAACAAATGGTTTTTAGTTTATGGATATAATTATTGGACCATTTTTGGAAAATAATTTAAATTCATGATGCTTAGACTAGGAATATGTTTTTCATGAGGGTATATGTGTGGCATGAAAGATGTAAAACCTGATGTGAATGGAGGGCCTGAAGGCATGTGTACTGCATGAATACCTCAAGAAAAACAAAAGATAGTTTAAGGTCATAATTCTTGAACTATAAATGGCACTAAGGTAAAAAAGTTTTGGTAAATTTGTGGTTGGGATCGATGAAAAGGGGTCTAGGAATCACTACATATCACATGGAAATGGGAATCAATCCACACATAGTTTTGGAAGACATGACGTGGTAGGAGACCAGCATCGGAAGTGGGGACAACCCTCTCTGACAAGGGAATCATTACATCCCATGGTTTTTGTGGGGAATCCCATTCTAAGTTCATGGAGTAAGGCTATAGTTTATCATTGTGTACTGAGTACATTCATTTTTTTGGACATCTCATATTTATCATGTGAGGTATCCCGGTTTCATACAAGGAAATATTTATTCCTTTTTTTATCATCCCATACTAGTCATAGGAGGCATCTTGGTTTTATACAGGGTAAGATCACAATTTAGTGTCATGCATTGAGGACATTGGGATTTTTAGTTTAAAGGATTATAACTTGGAATATGGTTATTTCTGGTTTAAATTCATGGAGATTAAACTATGGGGATGAAAATAGTTTGAGGTCATAATTCTTGAACCATGAATCCAAGTTTATGTTCATGGAGCTCGGACCATAGTTACTGTAATTTAAGGTCACATATCTTTGACCAGTTTCAAATAGTTTAAGGTCATAGTGCCTAGACCATAGTATAACTGTTAGTTTAAGGTCATGGAGCTTAGACCCTGGGTTATCTATTTTTTTAAGGTCATAAATATTGGACAAGATGAAAATATTTTAGAGTCATACTTCTTGAACCAAGGTGTTTCTGTTAGTTTAAGGTCATAGAGCTCAAACCCTCTACTTAATGTGAAGTAATGCTTGAGAAACTTAGATTTATTAGGAGGTGTGATATGCTCTCCATCCATGGTGATAAAAGAGTGTGCTCTATTGTAATAAACCTGATGGATTATGTAAATTCCTTCCCACTTGGACTCTAACTTCAGTTGCCTTTTTCCATGTATTTTCAGTGTTCTGAGAGCCAGTACCATGTCACCCTGGAGAAAGGAGTAGAGAAGAAACTTCTTGTTAAATTCTCTCTTTATCCTATTATGGTGCCTCTCTAATTTTTTCAAGGACTACAACATGTTTTCTTGAGGGATTACAACTCATCTAGGTGGAATTATACCATTCTTTTTGTGTCTTTTAGTCATAAATAACTATTCAAAGTGAAGTAAAATGAACCTCATTGGGTAAAAATGATTTTATTTCATACTCCAAGGAGTATGGGGTCACCTTAATGCAATTCTGAGTCATCTTTCAATAGGTCCAGAGGGTATTGGGGATATTTTTAGGCCAAATATTTTTGTTCAGGCCCCCCATTTTCTGTTGGATGTTAGAGAGAGTATTATTGAATTCCTAAATCTTCTCATTTTCCTATTCATGGTAGTAAGAAGTATGGTTGGAATATATGTTGTACTTATCATACAATTTCTTTAACTTGGAATCCTAGAAGTTAGTTTCATTTTCTATGAGAATGGCATAAGGAACTCCAAATCGGTGTATGATGTGGTATGTCATGAACTTGATCATAGAACAGGTTTTGACTTCCTTTAGGGAAACTACTTCTACCCATTTAGAAAATAAGTAAGTTGTAGTCAAAATTAACCTACACTGGCAAGTTTTTCCTGGTGGGTATGGTTCCACAATATCGAGTCCCCATACTAAAAAGGTACAAGAATACTTAGTGGTGTAGAGAAGATTTGGCAGTTGATGCAAAAAAGCAGATATTGATCTAACATGTTTGATGCCTCTTGATGAACTCAATACAATCATGAACCATGGCGGGCCATATGTAGCCCAACCTCCAAAATGTGTGGGAGATCTTCCATCCCACTTAATGGGCTACACAGGAACCAACATGGACTTATTGCATAAACTGAGGTATCTTGTCTCCTTGTATGTAATGGAGGAGAATTCCATCTAACCCATTCTTGTATAGGGTTTTCTCTAGGTTAAATCCACTTTTGAGGGTAAATTTTGTTGTGTAATGACATATTTTCTCATGATCAGCTCAATTTATTGGGATAATCCCATGCTAGAGATGCTCGATAAAGGTAGGTGTCCAATCCAGATTTTCCGCTACTGTAGTATCACCTGAGGGCCCTAGCATAGAAGTACTAGAAGACAACTGATATACCTATTGGTTTCCATCATATAAAGTGGTGGGGATATGACCCTATTGTGAACCACATGTATTATCAGGTCATCCAGGTTAGGTTCTTTAAGTGATGTTCCCTAACATTCCAAGGCATCAGATCGACCATTTAACGATCAGGGGACATGAGTCATACTCATATGAGTAAAAAAATTGGTCATCAACTGATGATTATGCTCTAATAGGGGCACTAGATCTTTCATTATGATGACTTAGTCACCATTTATTTGTTTGATTAATAGTTTGGAGTCTCTCTTAACATGAAATTAGAGGAAATCAATCTCGAGAACCAACTCGAGACTAGTAATGAGGGCATGATATTCTACCTTCTTGTTGGTAAATACTTATAACAATAGGAAGGAGTATGTAAAGATGGCCTATGATGGGGTGATAAAGATGATCCCCAGTCCTACTATTTTAATATTGGGATCATTGATTCTTCTATTGGTCATGATTTTGGATGCACCATCAAAGTACATATGTCAACATGAAATAGCCTGATCCACTAAGAGGATATCCTTATCTAGGAAATTGATATCTATGGGAAGTTCTTATGGGGTTGTATGTGCTTAGAATTCAAAAAAATGAATCTGATGTTGAACTGTTGGAGGATCATCACCCATCCTGCCAATCATCCCTTCATCATGGGGTGACTGAGGATATATTTTAGTAGATCCACTTAGGACACCTTTTGTATCTCATGATGCTGAAAATAGTGTCACAACTACTTCACTAAAAAAACCATCATGGGAAAACTCTTCTTAATGGGGGAGTATCAGGTCATCGTGTTGAGTTGAATTTGGATGAGATATTATAGGCTGGTTTCCCTACCCTAATTGTATTTTTAGGCTAGAAGAGTGGCAAGGGACCATTCCAAGGTGGTCATGTAAAGGAGTAAGGGATTTCCCAAAATGGGTGGAATCAAAACCATAGGCTATAGTAGGTACTACTTGATATCCTCAAATGTGGTCTGATACTCCTCATCCCACTGGTAAATGGTGCCTTTATTCATCATCCTCAAGAATGGATTACACTTTTTGGCCAAATTTTTGATAAATCATCATTTGTAGGCTAAGTATCCTTGGAATCCCTGCAATCATTTAATATTTCTCTAGGAAGACATATAATTGATGACCATGATATTATCTATGTCAATATTAATGACTATATACCATATGATGAAGATGAGAAACTTCCAAGAGGTAACCCTGAATGCACACTTCAAGGGGTTCTTCTTCAAGTACTAGGTGTGGAGGAAGATGAACACTTTCTCAAGATGATTTATATGGTCCTAATTCTGGTAGGATTTGACCACCATATCATCCACATATCATTCCATTAATTTCCTAAGAATTGGATTGAATATGTGGTTCATGCCTCATTGATAATTAGATCTATTATTCTTCAAGCCGAAGGGCATCACCTGATAGTAGAAGGTCCCTTAGGGTGCCCTAAAGATACTAGATTACTCACCCTCAGGGTCCATCCATATATGATTGTATCTGTGGTATCCATCCATTAAGGAGAGGTCTTAGAACCCATCTATAGAATCAATCAATAGGTTTTTCACTGTAATGGGAAAATAATCCTTCGGACAGTGGAAGTTGAGGTCCTGGAAGTCGATACAGACTCTGATCTACCAATTCTTCTTCTTAAATGGGGTGATTTTATCTATCCATATAGGATATTATACTTCCCTAGTTAAGTAATATTTGATAATATTGTCAAATTTGGCCTTGATGATAGCACCATGAGAAGGTTTCATCTTTATGGGAGGTTTTTTGAACATATGATGACCCTTTGGGTGGCCAATATGGTGAAAGGTGACCTAAGGGAATAGTCCTGGAATCTCATCATATCTCTAAGAAAATATTTTGTGGTGTCTTTTCAAGAAGTCCATATACTACTATTGATCCTCTGGATACATGGATGAACTGATCAGTGTCGGCCTTATATTTTCCTCGGTACCAAGGTTCACCTGGGTTAACTCATCAAAAGTGGTGGAGACACCCTCTTAAAACATAGGAGGTGCATCTTCCATATCCTCTTCATCATCTGAGATGGGTGAATTAGAGGAAGGAGGTGGCTCTTTTAGGCCATCCAATTTAGGGGGAGCATTGTTGTCTTCTCTGGAGAACACAGAATCCTCACTGAGGGGTTCCTAATCCACCAAAACTATGGAAATAGAAGCTATCGATCCAATTCCGTCCAACCTCAGACCACAAGGTCCATTATTTATGTTTAAGAAATGGAAGTGAGTCATCTTCCATCAATTTACCCCTGATTTTTGGAAAATGTGGGAATTATATGGATTATTTGTCATAGGGAAAACTTATTGGTACTTCATAGGAGTAGAAGATTCTGGTATCATTTGGGCATGTCTGGTGTAGTAGTACGAGGTATCTACAAGCACCCTTTTTCTTAGAGATAAAAAATATCCCCCGAGTCTGGAATTATAGTATCTAACTGATGAATCACAGGATTATAACGTTGTCATTCAAGTCTTCCCACATATTGGTTGTAGTGTCCATCATATCATTAGGATCATTGATGCACTCAAACCCATCATATTGAATCTTCTAACCCTATTTTTTGTAGTATCCAGTATCTAGGTAGAGAGATTCATAGGATTCAAAGGGGGACTCAACATCTTTGAGAATCCCTACTTGACCATTTAGGGATTAATTGAGGCATTTATGATATAAGTAGGGGACCATTGTATGAAAATGAAGTTGGGGTCTTACTAGTAGCAAGTTGTAGGTAGTATCCTATGAGAATACCATCAATTCAATGCTTGATATAAATCCAAAAAACTGGGACTTCATTCGATCCATTCCATGTGGTTTCTACTCATTCTTATCATAACCCTAAATCAGCAGGTTTGAGGGATTCATATCTGCTTCTCACATTCCCAACTTGTGGATCATCCGGGTTAGGATGAGGTTGATCCCAAAACCAGTATCCACTAGGCAGTAGTGAATTTCCCTACCATTGAACTCGAATGTGATGTACAATGTGAGTATGTGACCCTATATAATGATGAACTAATCTTCCCTATAAAACTAGATGATGGATCGATATTACTCTTGCTCGGCCTCTTCTTCATAGTAGGCCTCAGTGGTAGATACCTCCACTTCGAACTGGATATGGCCTTTTAAGACTTTTTCAATGGAATCATGCATTTAATTTGACAAGTGTAGATCCTAGAGGATCAAAATCCTCATGGTTATACTGACACGGTGCTTCAAAATATCATATTTCCATTCCAGGGACATAAATTTTCTCTCATAGGTTTCTTCCTTGGCATGGAGCACAATGGATTTCGTGGGAAGAACCACTAGGGTCTAACTAGTGCTTGAAATATTTTTATGTTGACTATCCACTCTACTATAAAAAACTTATGGATGAATATTGATCAGATGAACTCTGGATCTAGCTAGATGTGGGTGATCAAGGCGCGTCAATGGCTGAGCTATATGGTCAACTAACATAGTCGACTGTGGAGGCATATCTAACAGAGTAGACCAGGAGGACTATGATTGTTGATCTCTACACAAGGATTCATTCCTTTTCTCAGTAGCATGAATGGCCTTGTTTGAGGCACTAGCCTAAGAATTATAGTAGCTCACACATACTTTACATGTCCTTCAATTATGTTGTTCATAGTCACTTGAGTAGTTTTCATTGAATTACTTACTGTCGGGAATCATCAAGTGGTCTAATAGTTTGATGGTGTTCATAGAGGTCTACTTCTAATCATTGTCAATGGTATGTTTGAGGGTTGGTCGGACCCTATAGGAATCTCCTAAATTAGTAGGAATAAAGTATCCAAGAGTGAAATATGGATTAGTCACTGGTGGGGGACTTTGATTTCCCTTGTATCTTTATCACCTATTATTCCAAGACTTGTAAGTTTGTGATGTAGATGTAGAAGCGATGGATGAATGAGGCACAAAAACCATAGGAGGTTCTGTATTTCTCAAGCGATCATGGATGAAACCATGAACATGCATGATTTCCTTGTGATCCAACCATTCATCATATTTCTATGTACCATTACTGGGAACCTATTACAATTCTCTAAAGCCTTCACTTTAATTGTTGAGTTTAGCAGCGACTTGTTCCACCTACATTAGAACATCACTTAACTTGACTAATCCATTATCCACTTGGTCATGGATCCAATATTTTAACAAAAATCATTACTTTATGGTGTGTATAATGATCCTATAGTATGGAAAATGGTTGGTATGGCTAATGGTTCTAGCCTCCTAGGGTCTTTTATATTCTACAAATGCTAGGATTTCCTTCTTCTGGGCATAAATGAAATATACTAGGCCCTATGAATACATAAAGGAGTATGACATGTTTCTTCTATTTGGGAAAGGAATATTGGGATCCTAGCCTTGAAAAGGGGTTTGTTCCACATTCTCTAGTCAAGGCGGCTACACTTAGTGAGGTGATGCGTAGTGGGGTTGTGTATGGAGAGGCTGCACCTAGTAGGGATGCACTCAGTGAGGCTCATCTGGAAAAGGGTCAAATAGGTGCTCCAGCTTGAAACCTCTAAATTAACAGTGGTAGAAATATCTTCTTTTTCAAGTCTTTACACAGGAGCTGGAAGGGGTAATGGGAATTACTTTTGTCTTGTATGCTATAAGGATTCTTCAAAATGTTGATCATTTTCAAAGAATTATTAAATACACTTGGATAGTTCAAGGAGATGAGGGTAGGAACTAGATCATTCCTGACATTCTCCATGCACATCATTAGTAAATGTTTCTATGACAATGGCATGTCAAGCGAGTACATGAGTCCTTTCCACTAGGAAAAAAAGTATGCAACTCTCTCATTAATCTTCTTCTTGTATTTTAAGTGGTCGATGATGCTCGTCTTGCATGTGGTGGAGATGAACTAGTAGAGGAACTATCTTTTAAGTTCCTATAAGCCAAGTATGGCCCTTATAGGTACCTGGTTGTTCTAGAAAAATGTAGACCCTTCCAAGGTCTAGATAGAGAAACAGAGCTTGGTGGCATCCTATTATTCTGGAGTTCCCAACATTGGGCCTCACCTTGAATAAAAGTGTCCCACGTGTTGCAGTAGATCATTCATACCATTGAACGGGGTGAATCTAATATTACCAAACTCTGGGGGTGATCATGCATTTTCCACTCATGTCGGGTACAGATTTCTATCTGGAAGGATTGTCACCTATCATGTTTCTAGGGACTCGAGGTGAGAGTAGCTATCAAGTCATCTTGGTGATGGTTTATTGACACCAATGCAATGATAGACTCATCAACTTAGGGAGAAGCGTGGAATTTATCCTGAGGTGGATAATCGTTCTACTCGAGTAGGGTTGATGACTCATACCTTGGTCGTTTTTCATATATCTTGGATTCTTCCTTGACCAGATATGTGGGGACATCTAACTCAAACTATGGTATTTGGCTAAGGAGGACCAGGTTCCCCATTGGAGGATAGAAGTGGTCCCTTAAGTAATTTCAATTATCTAGGCACTTATCAGCAAAGAGGTTAATAGTATGCCTTGTTTACTCCTCAAGATGTTAGAGTAAGATGGATCCCATGGGTTTTGTCTCTACATTTGGTGCTACCTCGGATGGATTGAAAGGTTCATCATGTCCCATACCCTTGTTGATGTATTGATGGATAGTAGTAATGTCTCATTGGGGGACTTCTAATGTTCGGTTCCTTTCTCTTCTAAAAAGTGAGGACACATGTCAAAGGGTCTACCTAGTACTGCATCACCCCATGAGGTGGAACTTCCCTATCATGCCCTATGTCAATGGACATATTCCATTAATCCTATGGTAGGTCATTTATGGCCCTATTGAATATGGAGATATTCATAGGGGATCCCTCACTATTGGAAGATGAACTAGACTAAAGATCATATTGTTGTCATAGGATAGTATTGATATGGAGGGAAGTATATTTCCCCCCAAGATCTAATATGTATGTGTGGAGATTCCTCTTCAATGGTCCAGTGGAGTACTATGAGGCTGAGGATGAAGTTCTAATGGAGGGTTTGGTGGTATTCATATGACTCAGGGTACTGATATTCCAGGAGAGTTGTGATATCAACCTTCCTGCACTACTGGTTGACAGTGTCGAGATGCTCTTGGCCCTTTGGTAGGTTATTTGTTGATCACAGAGGCTGTGGAAAGTTTCCCAAATAATTTGGTAGAAAAAAACTACTTGATCCTCTTTGAGGGACTCTAAGATTAAAATATCTAGATATTTTTGTGTCCATACACAAGTAACATAAGTTCAGTGACCAAAACCTTCCATAGCCTCTCTTGTTTAGAGGAAGGCTCCCACTCTTGGTTATCCAAAAACCCAATTGGTGTAGGATATGATAAGGGTGGAGGCACAGATGTAAACATGATTTGCAGTTTATCTACAGGAATAGGGAGTGTCACATGGGTCAAATGGATGCAACATGATGGGACATCTCTTGTATATTGGGCCAGCTTCAAGACCATGTCCATATAGGATGGAGTGTTCACCACTGCATCATGTATGAGTCCATTAGTGTTCATATGTGGCTCAGAAGAGTGATCACCATCATTTGAAGGTGTCAACTCAAACCCTACAATCTATCCAACTTCTTTTATAGAGGTATAGAGAAGGTAATTGGTGTTAATGGGGATGGTTGCACTGTGATACCCTCAAAGGAGGCCAGCACATCTTCCACCTACAGTTACCTGCGAAGGGATCTGTGGATCTTGTGAACCTCATCTTTCAAGATTTTGATTCTCAATTGTTGGGATTCTACCCTAGACTCTGGAAAATAGGGTGAAGGTTCCCTCATTGATTCTTCCATCATCTCGGAATCTAAGAGGTCAAACATGATATGATGTTTCCCAGGGTAACACCTCTGACAGTGGGTGTTTTCCCTCCCTCTGGAAGGTTCTTCGAAGCAGGGCATGTTTTCAACATGGGGAGTAACTCCATGCTAGTTAGTGATGGAGCAGGGAGGAGATCCACTTTGGCTAATGATGAAATGGGGAGGAACTACATGTTGATGGATGGAATCATGGGAAGGACCTATGTGTTCGTTGGTGATGGACCAGGGAAGACCTCTGAGCTGATCAGAGGGAGAATGGGGTGGTACTCTTTATTGATCATAGGGAGTATAGGTAGAACCATCTTTTTGATCAATGGGATAATGGGGAGGACCTCCATGTTGATTAGTGGGGAGGACATCTACTTCAGTTGTCAATAGAACAGGGAGGACCTTCATGATAAAAATTGAGAGCATTGGGAGGACCTTTGTGCTAGTTGATATCGGTGTGGGGAGGACCACCACACTAATTATCCTCATCATGGTTTTTTCCATAGAGTATTTCAGTGGTGACAATGACTGATAGAGTCAATGTATATTTCTTAATAGGTGGATGGGGTATCTATCCTAGGTGGGAAAAGATAGATCCCTGTTAAACTTTTACAAGGATCTGGTGGGATATTCCAGTGGTGTCAGGGACCATAGGAACTGTAGGATATGTCCCTTGTTTAGAAATTTCCTAAGTCTACGTCTGGTGTCAGTGTTAGGTGATCTAGACTAGGTCTAGCATGGTATGTATGAAATCAAAACATTTTTTGGCCTATGGAATCAGTCAGCGCTGGAGCTAACGAGGCTTGGCAGGATCACTCTTAAGCAGTTCCCAAGTGGTAGTTATTGTAGGCATGGCTCAGATGTCCCCTAGATTCTTGGAGTAGAGGATTGATTCATCATAGAACTCCATAGATAGGTTCAAAAAGTGTTTTTTTTGTCATAATGGTTGTGGTTTCCCCCTACACAGCCCTCAGGGGTGGTGTTTCTAGCAAGGAACTGATGTCTAAAGTTCTTGGTGGTCCATATCCCTACTGAGATTAAACCCCTCATACTCATACTGGCACACTAGGGTGTTGATCATAATTTTATGGATGATCTCAGAGGGCGATATGGGGTGTGTGTTCCTAATATATGAAGGTGAGGTAGAATTCACAATAGAGGTGAAGTTGTGCTGGATTATCACATCAAAGTTTTCCCTACCCCGATGCTTGTGAACACTAGGTTGCTGGATTCCTGTATCTTGGGTTCTATAAGTCATGTGGATTTATCCATCAATATAGGTATAGGGGATGAAATTACCAATTCCCCAACATTGTCCAATATTCTTGAAATGGAGGTGGGATCCATTATGATGATGTCAAACATCGAGGATGCCCAACATTAACTACCCCAGTTCATAGGTGAGCTTCATTTTTTTCCCACAATTCTCTTGGTGGGACTTGGTACTGAATATCTTAATATAGTGACATGAAAATCCTTCAGTTCCCCAAACTCTAATATTCCCATGGTTGAGGAGAATAGTTTCATGTTGGGTTCACTATTTCTCTTTCTGAAACTTTCATTAGGGTCGCAGCACCATCTCTCCACCAGGTGGCTGGCATGCTTTATTCTCTATTGACCTGTATTCCCACTTTCTAAAGGTTGGAGGATTTCATCACTTTCATCAGTGATGTATGCTCTTTCATTGAAATGGTATGATGGGATATTTGTTCCTCCTTCCAAGTATTCATATTTAGAGTTAGTTTCCTGGTCCTAATATCCCTTATAGGTTCAAGTATTTTTCGTAAAACTCAATATTGAAACCATATCAAGGTGGCCATTGGTTAATTATGATACTTCTTTCTTAATAGGATAGAGATCTTTAGTGAGGGTAGGTAATAGAATTGGGAACATTGGTCATGTATGGATGTTGTGTATATTGGCCACCTAAAAAGTCTTCCTATTTAGAGGGAATATCATTTTTGAGGCATCTTAGGTGTGGAATCCAAGGTATCATGTGTCGATCATAAAGTAATGGATTCCAATATTGTAAGTTATTTGAGGATTTTTACCTCAAGAATCCCATATTTATTACATGGGGTAAGTATTTTGGACTAGGGAACAAGTTTAACATCTTGTAGAGACAATCACAGGTTCAAAGTCATGTGAGGATAGATAGATCATTAGTTTAATGTATTGTAGAGATAGATGGTAGAGTGTTTCCCTAATAGAGAATATTTCAAACTAGGATAATTGATTTTTTTCCCTCAAGGGATATTATTTCACACTGGGATGATAGAGTGTGTCCCCTTAAGGGGGGTAATTTCACACTGGGATGATGGAGTTTGTACCCCTAAGGGAATTCACATTGGGATTATGGAGTGTGTCCCCCCAATTAGAATGATTTAACATTGGGATAATGGAGTGTGCCCCCCCCCCCAAGGTGGATAATTTAACACTAGTTTGATGTTGGGATTGAACCTTAGGGAGGCATACTACATACCATATTTAAGAGATAGGTATCAAAACCTATGTAGTTTGATGTCGCAGTTTAAGGTTGTGTGATAGGTCCAGTATATATAGTTTAACATCATGCAGTAAGGATTCTCATTTCATAGAAGGAGAATCTAGGAGGTATGGTGTAGGGATTACATATAGAAGCTTCCCATTGTGGGTGTGGAGTTTCATCCCATGGTGGGGAAGGATGGTGTGGAGCTTATGCATGGAATTTTTCCAGGTGTGGAGTTTCATCCCATGGTAGGAGAGATGATGGAATACCATGATGATCATACATGGGGAATCATATGTTTATCACATAGGGTAAGGCTATAGTTTTCTGTCATGTGTTGGGAATGTTGTTGTACAGTTTAACACCATATGACTAGGATGTGGTGTTAGGCGGTTTTATATCATGTAGCTCAGATATAGTTGGGACCACTCCTCAAGGGGGGGCATGTCATGTAGGGAAAAATATTCTTCATAAGGAATCCCCACTGAGATAGGTTCATTGTTTCACTCAAATATTTCACCTATAGGGCTTACGTGACCATCGCTCATGCTCCTCTAGGTGGGTAATGGCCTTGGTACTATCGTGGAGGAGTGGAAATCAGGAGGCTCAGTGTTAAGGTAGCTATGATTAGAATCAATAGGCATTAGGGTACCTATTATTAGGATTATTAGGTAGGATAAAGGCCCGTGACACACTTGGAACAAAGTGGGAAGAAATAAAGGTAGGTGTTTCTGGTCACACAATCATTCAACGTGTGATTGAACCGGTCTTGGATGATCATAAGGGACCTGGGCACTCAACTTTCATGAAATAGGATCAGCTAAAAGGAAGCGCCATAGAGATTCCTAGAGGATTGGTTTCATAAAGGCTATGGATTCATGTAAGTTTGGAGTTTCATGAAGGCCAGGTGTCTCATGGAGGTTAGAGGTCTTGTGAAATATTATTTTTCATGAAATAGGGTGACCCTGCCTCAAGGTAAATCTTGGTTCTCATGGGGTTGGTTTCGTTAAAGATAGTTATATCGCAAAATCCCAAGACCCTTGAAGGGATTTATTCTTATCTGAAGTTCATGAACCTTTGTGAAAGGAATATTTACCTAGGTTGTGGGTCTTAATAACCCATGGGAGTTAGTTTATCAATATATGGATACCATGGGGGATCCATCTTTTCTATCTCTCATGAAGCTTTTGAGTATCATGAACTCAAATATTTTATCATAAGATGAAAGGTAGTGTCCCATATTTATAGTCCCAATGGAGGCGGGGTGTGGGTTTAATGAAATATAGAGTATTTTGAAAACCTTTATGAGATTCTCGAAAAGGTGGGGCTCCATGAACCAGGGTTACACTGCATGAAGGTTTTTGTTAAAGTTCTATGAATTCATGAAAGGGAGATTCATAAATATGGACTTATGTTGTGCAGAGTTTACTTTCAAACCATTGCATGATTGATACTTTTGTGAGTCGTATCCCATTGATAAGGTGGGGATCATCCCAAATCCAATCCCTTGAGTATATTTTTGGGTCATTTTAGAACATATTAACACCAAACTATTCATTCCTTCTTCAACTTCTCATGTGACATGTGTATTTCAGCATCAACAGTTTTCATAATACATATCAACTCCATGATGACCACTTTCAACTCTAGTTCCCCGATACTCTCTTTCTAAGAATCTCTCCAGATCCCAAGACTACTTAAGAGTCTCATGTACCTAAAAAATGGGTCTAGTGGAGGGATAAAACTCACTATGGAATAGGCACTCAAACTCTATGCAAGAGAAATATGCCTCATTATATTCCTGGGTAACCAAACCCCACCATCTTCTCACTACCTTGCAAAAGAGGGTAGTCACAAGAACGACAATCACTTTAAGTCTCATTCTCATAAAATATAAAAATCAAACCAATGAATCCATCCAAGCCTCTAATGATTGATGGTATGTCTCAACCCATATTCTTGGTGGACCCTAATCCTAGAACTCTAAAAGATATATCAATATACACACATCGCCATCCATAAAATCTTGAACTAATGGATGATGCATCTAACAAAAAACATCAAACTAACAAACTAGGGGTGGGTCCTCTCACTACTCGATGGGTAGAAATAATACTCACTATCCATTTGGAAAAACCACTTCATAAACTAGCTTTATAACTAGATCTTTGATACTGTGTTGGCTATCACGGTGACCCTACACTATGACATCCTCACTCAATTGTTCATCATCATGAACTAGTATTGATATCATATCTGGTTGTCATCAGGGAGACATCTTGGAAGATAAAAATATGTAATATGGTTTTATGGGAATATCTAGGGATCTAACTCAAGAAGGACATGAAAGTAAAAATATCCAATCCTATATGATGCATGTATTATTGGTTTCCCTATGACCGATGTCTCAGAATGTTGAGTCAATAAGTAGGTGGTTAGATTCTTAGTGTATGGATACATCAACTATCACACCAGAATTGGGTTCCCCGGTCTAAGATCTAAAATTGATACACTCCAACAGCATTTCCCTATGTTCCCAAAGCAAGCCTTATGACACATCCAACTCTAAAAACAGACTCAGGTATGAACCACATCTGGTACCACTCTATCATGATCTGACCCACCAAGGTTCTCCTTGTTATTGGTAATCCAATGGTGACATCGCAAGCCTGCATTCAATAGGATAAGGGCTGATGACTAGAATCATGTAGGAATATCACTAAAATAGGAGGCCTTAGCCTAAGTACCTATATGCACACACACACACAACTAGCTCCATGAAAATGCATAGTGATAAAATAAAAGTCTAAAACATAAATATTATAAACCATGAATGCAAAAAACTCTAAGAAAACATAAAAGTAAAACAAAGTTCAAAAAAATATATAAAGTGGAAAAATACATGCCCGACTAAAAATGAGTACCAAACTTGACAACAATTGGGAAAAAGAAAATACTAAGGAGATCCTGACTCAAAATCTCCAAGTTTGACCATAGAACACAGTTGGAATTAGAAACCACTATGATCAACCAAAAACAAATCCACCAATATCACTATTGATCTGCCTGTCATCTGTATAAAACACAATATGTTTAGGTAAATCCCATGAAGGGGTGATTATATACATACCCAGTAGGACACCCTAAAAACCAAAAGGGAGCACCATAAATAGAAATAGTCAACTCATCCCATAAGAAAGTTGGTAAATAAAATCTAACATCATATATACTCAAAATAAACCTAAGTGAAGATAGAAAGGGAATCTCCATCTCTACAACTAACTATGAATGAAAAGTCTACCCATAGCTCTAAAGGTCCCATCACTGATTCCAAACATCCCGCACAACCTAATAATATAAAAATTGGAGGGACTAATCCTCTCTATAGTGAATCAAAACTAAGGGAGAACTTTATCCTAGACTATCATATCATATAACCCCTCTAGAATATGGAGGCACTACACCTTGTCACTGTGTAGCATAGTCGAGGGATCACCACTCCAATAAAGGACTTGCTCATTGACTGAGCACAAGAATGGGATCTCACTCCACATATTAAGGAACCTCATAGTATGTAATGTGTGGGGATTTTTGTATCTAATTGTTTGAAATATATGGGGGACCCTCCACCTAGAGAGAGATAGGGGAGTACCAAACCCTGTAACACTTTATTGATCACACCCTAAACACTACCATTGGTTAAGCATCACTGAAAGAAGAGTCTCTATAGAATCATTATGTGTCCTACCTATGATGCTAAAAATAATTCCATCATCTCACTCTATATAGAAAAATATTTATGATAGGATACTTGTGAACCCAAATCCATGTTCTGAAGAAGGATATATGTAAGGTAAAATATTTTGAGGTAACACTACAACATGTCTTACTAGAGTACATGGAATGTCCCATGAAGCTGAACATTATCCATGTGTACTCGCTATACTCAATATGTAAAACAAAAGTACACGGTGTGTATATAGGGTGACACAGTGTGTTTCTATGTTTGGAAACCTAGGATTGTCCTCCCTTGGACACAGCTTGGCTGACTATGTGAATCTACATGGCATGTAAATGGGGTCACATGGCGTGTACATTCACCTGGGGTCTTGAAAATGTACACACAATACATGGATTGACTATAAATGTATATATATATGGAATTTCTCCAATGTTACATGGAATTTCTAAACACATGGGTTCCTTGGTGTGTTCCTTAGATGTAAAACTTTATATTCCATGTAACACTACACAGTGTGTGCCCAGGGGTACACGGCGTGTCTATATACCCAAGGTATTAAATGTTTTCCATGGTCACATGGATTGGAAACATGTATAGTGTTACATGGAATGTGGTCCATGCCACAAAGTGTGTGATGCATAACATGGATAAAACCCTAGCTGTTGTAATGACCTTAACTATATAGTGTGAGTTCCTCTAAGGTGCATGGCGTATAGTCAGCTTTTTCACAGTTAGAAAACCCTTTCTTCATATGGATGATATATCCACCTTTTTTATCACATTTCTAATAGTTTTAAAATATGAAATCCAACTAAATATAAGGGAAAATCCTCTAATCATTGATTCCCATCCTCCAGTGGTTGAAAATCAGAACTCTGGTTACCCAATAGGTAATTTATCATGTCATGTGCCACCATTCAGAGTTTAAATCCCTATATCCATAACCTAAAACCACAATTTTCCTCAAACCATCTAGAAAAAAACTTCTTTAAAAGTCATTCAAACATCATTTATGAATACAAAGGTTTGATCATGCTTGAATCTGGTCCAAAAATGTAGAATCGGTAACCTTGTGGTCCGACAACAAAGAACTCAAAGAATGGTGTTGGAAAAGGCACAAAAACAGAGTTAAAGCCATATTTGGTTGATGAAATCCCATCCAAATATTAAATAATATATAAAAAATGGTGAAATAAAGGAACAAAAATTAAATAATTAGGTTTAAGAACACTAATTAAAATATCAGGCTCATACGAAGAATAGAAAATGTTAGAAAGTAAACAGATATGAAATCCATGCTTGAAAATTCAATTCAAAGGGTTTAAATAAAAAAATAACAATACCAACCTTAATAAAGGATTGATGATTGGTAAATAATTCATCTACTAGTCATGAAGGTTATGGTCCCACTATGTTCATCATCTGTCTCATGATTCTCCCTAATCGTTGTCATTGATCCACATTATCAAGTTGTCAAGGAATCTCTCCTATTGATCCTCTATAATCTCCCAGGGTTATATGGATAACCCTGGAGATTTTCCATAACATCATACTTATAGAGAGGGATCTATGTTTAGGTTATTAAATAATTAAATTGATTAATTCACTTAACACACCTTCCAATAGCTTCACTCAACTAAGCACACGACGCCGACCAACTTTATAAAATGCTTAGGGTGAACCTCGCATTCTGGAAATAATTGTGGAATTGGATTTCCCATCCAAACTCCAAATCAATGGTAAAAACGTTTTTTACAAAAATATGAGTGAACATGATTTAATATATATTAATATTTTTAATATATTAATTTTAGAGTCCTACAACACCCAAACACAGCACCGACTCTGAGTAAAAATATTGAGATATTTATTTAAATATTCAAATTATAAAACTAAAAAAATCAAAGTTTTTACATTTTTCATCAATAAATAAACCTAAGGATTAATATACTTGTATGAATGTATGGAAATGAGTATTATTGGTAGTCAATATTTCATCATATGAATTTGGACCTTTATCATTTTTTAGCAATATTCTATGATAATAAAATTCTCCGATTATGGGAGGTACATAATGAAATATATAAATAATAAAAACACACGTTCTAGGATACCATTTTTTATCACAGTATTGGAAAAAAAAATTCAATGGGAATTATCCATAGGTGAGTTGTTATACTTCATGTTTAATTATATTTTATTCAAACCATGAGGTGAACATGCTTTTAAATATTACTATTTTTTATAGAATATCCTCAACATTGGAACCATCCATATAAGTGAAACATTCTCACCTAGTAAATATAGATGTAATATTTCAATCATAGGAAACCTATAATGGATTTTGTAATTAAATATTCACCAGGAAGCCTCACATAGTGAGATATATCTATAGTCATAATAAATTTTAATCTCATCAAATCATTTCTCACCTTATTGTGTATTTTAAGATCCATAAAGATTTTCAGCTACATGGTTGTGGCCTTTGTTGATATATTTAAATAAATATTTAATATAACATGATTTATTAAAAATTTCAACATTAATGTGAGCCTGATATCTAAGAAGTAGACATGGATTATAAGGGAAAACATAACAGTTGTCAAGTTGAACACTATTATTTTAAATTTTTCTACCAACATCACATCTTCTATAAATATCATATCTATCCTCGTTAAAAATTGAATTGAAAATAATTTTTTTGGGAAAAAACGTTAAACACAATTTATTTTTTATGCAAGGTGATCAATGATTGTTGAGCCTATATGATCCATGAATCATTAAGTTTTTTATAGATTCATATAATATATGTTGAAATTTTTGATATGATATTTTAATTGAAAGTATTTGACTAACATCAATAGTTATTGAAACTTTATTCATTGTACCAAGGAATATAATAATATAAACATGAGTCAAACTCACATTTTTTGAATTCAATGGTAAAAAAAACTATAAAATTAAGTAAACAATGAATATATAATTATTTTGTAACATTGAAAAAACTATTACATATACACATGAAATAAATGATTAAAAGTTTTAAGGTAATACATCCTCAAAATTTTCTAAATAAAACCATATCTTTTAAATTTTACAATAAATGTTCAACTTTGATATTGAAAAATCATGATATTATTTTTGGATAGCCCTTGGGATGAAGATTTTTTATTTTTTATAAAAAAATTAATATTAGGATGACATGTATTACATGTAAAAGCTAAGAAAAAATCTATACATTCATAACAATTACAAATTTGAATTGCATCTTGATAATTTTTAATCATGTATCTCAAAACACCAGTGAATGATGAATAAAAAATAATATGTTTGTCTCATAGAGATCTATCATGCTCTCCTCTAAAGTATAATTATTTCACAGCATTATATAGCTCAAATATCAACTGATTTTGATTAAATCCAATAAATGGAAAAAATTAGATTCAAAAATTGGATAAAAATAAACTATGAGTTATTACAGCGACTAAATTGAATATAATAGTGTTTCAAGTTGGATATCTTGAAATTTTAAATGGGACAAAAATTACTCCCTGTTTTTTACTTTGTGAGATTTAGAACAAATTCTTAAGGTTGTAAAATTGAGATAAACATTATTAGAATGTCAATATTTACTATTTTAAAAAATTAGAGGTAATTGTATTAGAATATATAATAGATGAAGTTCACATATACATTTCAATTCACCTGATTTTGGTTAGATGAAAATATCTCTATCCTCATTGGGATCTTCAATATATCCAAATATGATCATAACAATTTTTGGTGTTGTTGGTAAGTTATATGTATGTGAATCCACTCCCCTTCATCTAATTAACTATAGCTTATAATTCAAAGCAGTATTGGTAGTTAATAAATCTCTTTCAATTATGAAATTACAAATTAAATGATTGTGTTCCTTAAACGTACATTATAAATTTTTTATAATAATAATTGGGTTAGTAGTAGAAAGTAGTTTATTTTTGTACAAGATGTAAAAAATAAATATAAATATATCTCAGTTGATCAAGATAAATATATAATTTCCCAATGGATAAAATATTTTTAAATTAACTAATATATTGAACTATGTTATATACTTTTTTGAAGTTTCAAAAACAGAACGTTGTTAATATATTGGTGGTTGATCATGAGGTGGAAATAGGCTCATAATTTAGTGATAGTTTTGACCATTGAGCTTGTAAACATAAGTAGTACCTCATTATTTTATAGAGTATTAAATCATCCCCTATCCCCCATTAATGTAAAATAAAACATTCTTTTATTGTAACACCCCAAGATTAAAGATTATTTATTTTATTTATTTTAGAACTTAATGTGTTTGATAGCTTGAGATGCATGCAACACCAAATGAAAAATGAATTTTGGAACAATATATGATCATTAAAATTTATTCATAGAATTTGTGGGTAAAAATATATATGTAAATTAATTATTAAATATATGTAGAAATAAAAAATAAAGTTCATTATTAATACTAAGTAAATGATGAAAATTCAACTTGTAGCTAAATAATTAATAAGATTGATTTATGCTTTAAAATATAACCATTCTAAAAAATATATTTTTATATATTTTTTAGGTATATAAATATATTTTTTATATCAATTTTATTAGTAATTTATATGAAGTAAGAATAAGAATACTTGATATTTTTTTAAAACTTATTTTCCTATGAAAACATTTTTCATTGTGTTTTATATTTTTATTTAAAATTATATTATTAACATTTAAAATTTTAATTTGAAAATTTAAAATTCATTTTTATATTCCTTAGTTCAATATTAACTTGAGATGAATTTTTTTTTTTTTTTTTGAAAGCATTGGTTTTTAGGTGAATAGTGAAAAAATATTGATATTCCTAAAACCACCACTTTTATTACATTATCATAATACAAGAATTACTTAAATGTTTTTGAAACATTTTTATATAAAATATATATATTCATTTTAAAATAAATATTTTCAAATTACTATTTTTTATTTATAAAACCCATATATATCTTATTGGAAACATAAGTAATATTTCACTCTAAAAACTTATTTATTCGCTTATATTAAAAAATTAGTTTTCGTCGATTGTAGAAATTAAATAAAAAATGGATTTAATATTTTATATCAATGAAATAATATTATGTAATAATATCAATTTCATTTTTTTCATAAAATTATTATTACTAAGATTAAAGTTAATGACCTTGATAATGGTAAAAATGGTAATTTCAAAGAAATGTTTTATTAAAATTTTCTAATTTTTATCTAATAAAATAAATTAATATATTATAAAAATTAAATTTATTATAATTTTTAAACATATTTTTAAATAAATTATCACTCATTAAATTGGTAATAAATTCTACATAATATTAAGAACACTTAATGGTGAAAACAACATTTTTCTACAAAATAGTTTTTCTATATTTAAAATTTTTTATTTTAAAATTTTATTTTATATTAATTAGAAATTAAATTTTATTAAATTTATTTTTATCATGAAAAAATTTCATAATAGGGGTATTTTATATTTTTATTAAAATATAAGTTACTCAGGTAAAAACTAGTTACGCAAGTAAAAAACAAAAAAAAGTAAAAGTAAAAAATATAATAACAAATGACTTAAAACATGTTTAAAACATATTTAGAAATATTTTTTGAGTATTTATAGATTCAATATCACCCAAATTCCATTATTTATAACTTTTGGAACTATCCACCCATGAATAGTGTCATTCCATTATTGAAAAACAACCGGTGTTCAAAAAAGTTCCATTTTATTCACTTATAAAAGGGGAGACTTCCACCCCTTTATGTCACACTCATTACTTAAAATTTATTCCTAAAAATCTGACTTTTTATCTTGATATAAATATATATCATTTTAATAATCCTTTTTTCTCAATTATTTAGCTTAATCCTTTCATTTCTAAGTAGACTTCCAAGAGAAAGTTCAAGGTCCAAAGTGAGTATTACATAATCCTTATATTTTTATTCATATTATTTACCCTAAGAACCTACCCTAACCATATTAATATAATTAAATCAGTATCATTAGTATAGAAAATATTATATTATTTGAACAAATGTTGTTTATTCCTTTCCATCAACTTAAAAAAATAATTTCAACAATGCGTTGTGTAATTTATCGCCTCCACGAAATAATGTTTTTTTTTCTTCATTTTTCATCATAAGTTTATTTCTTTATCCAAAAACACTTCAAATATGATTCAACAACTTAAAAAATTCTAAATAATATCATTATCATTAAGTTATAATCATATTATACACTTCTATAACCACACTCACACATTGAGATATTGTGTGTTCATGTTTGGGGTTGGTTTAACCACCTACATGAACAACACTATAAATATTTATCATGTATGAATATGGGAAATTAAATAATAATATTATTGTAATTTAATAATATAATTGTGATTTTTTTTATTTTTATGTAAATTTTATATTAATTATTTAACTTATTATTAAAGTATCATCTTTGATCACTAAAATTACTAAAATAAGATGACATCGATTCAATTTTCAACAAAAATAAGAAAAAACTATATAATAAATAAATATTGTATGATAATTAATGTTATATATTAAATAAAATATATATGAATATGTTTCATAAGAAGGTATATAATTAACTTAATTTGGTTATTCAGGAAGTTAAGTGCATGTGTCGAATGAATCGAGAACATGGTAAGGGTTTCTTGTCTCAAATTTTCACCCATTGAGACATATTTCTTATTATGCATAATAATTTATTTATAAAGGTGTATATACTATAAGTTTAATATTTTGTATCATAATCCTAGCATTATTCATGGTGTTTAATGTTTAATTTGAAATCATATCCTTCAATGGGTTTCGATTTAAATGTTACTTGAGCCGCAACATTTTTCTCAAATCAAATTCTTTCTCCTTAAGTCATAAATAATCTAATTGATAATTACCTTTTAAGAACCTTTTATCCTTAAAATTATATTTATCTATACTATTTTATCTTGTTCTATAGGGAAGTTATTTCTTTTCTTTGATATAATATTCCTTAATAAAATACCTTCTCAAATAAAAGTTTGACATTAGAAAGAATAAATCTCATTATTTCTAATAGATATTTTCCTCCATGTCTATAGTTTCCTTACCTATAAAGTTATCATCTCTTTTTTGGAAATATAACAAGGAATATTTTATATGATCCTCATAATTATCTTTACCTATTTTCTAAATTAAAATCTAACACTCTTTTCAAGATGTGGGCTTTTAAACAAAGGTATTTCAAAATATTAAAAATGGGTTTCCATACTTTCAAAATTAAATGTTTTATCTTCTACCCCACATTTATTTTGATAACCTTTATATATTTTAAATAATATATTATTGGAGTTTATTTTTTAAAATTAAATTCTTTTCAATTTTTTCAATTCTCATTTTTGAAAATAAATTTTTAAAATAACCAATAACTTCATCTTTTTATAATAATATAAAAAATGTTTTCTAAAATGTATTTTTTATGTTTTCTTCCATGTGAACACATAATTAAACCATCTTAGTATTCTCTATGAAACATCATCTCTACAGCTTCATGGATTCTCGAATAAATTCTTATTCACCTAGTTTTTTAAAATAAATGTTTTCAAAAGATCAAGGATATTTCTTATTTCCAAAGTTATTTTATAAAAATCCTAAAAATTATTTTTCATCCAAATAATTTCACTTTGATATATATATTCTTGATCGAAGTCATCATTAAAATGATACCATACACCTTCATTCTCTAGATGTATTATTTAACTTCATTTTCTATCAAATAAATTATAAATCATTATCTTTATTTTCCAAATCATCCTCTATTATAAGAATTATTCTTTCCCAATGCATTTCCTCTATGAAGACTCTATATTTATTTTCCTTGATTAAAGGTTTTTCACCTATATTTCATAATTATATTGATTGGGTCAATTATTAACTTAATTGTATACCCCTTTCTCTATACAGTGTTAGTTTGAGGGATACTTACATAGAAATCTATTTGAATTATTGATTAAGTAACTATTTAAAATCAATAAAAAAATTACTTCAGTGTGGATGTGTATTTATTAATCTATAAAGTTTATTATGCATTCTTTAACCATCCTATTTATTTATCTGGATAGGTTATGATTATATTATCCCTTTTATTAGCATGGGGAAAATTATTGATAGTCTATATGTTTATATCTCTATACAGATGTTTATTTATTCTTAAGGCAAGTTGATTATGCATTATATTCATATTCATATCATTCAAATGGTTAATGAATTGTACTTAAAGAAATTGTGGGTGAGGCTCAGTATTATATAACTCCTCGATGCATTGGTTGGTCTCATAAGATAAAATATTTGGGTATTTTTTTATGCCAACCCAATGCAAGAATGATGTCTTGGTTTTGACCCTAAAGTTAATAATGATATCTTGGTTGTGGTATTGATATAAATAATAGTTTCTTGGATAAGTCCTTGATGGTAAGGATCAACATGTTTATCATTATGCATTCCATCACCATGAATTCAGTTATTGTTGTTCGTCTATGTGTTTATTTATATTTTTAACCATGGATTTTTTCAAGATCATGTGATCAATTATATAGAATTATTTTATTATTATTTATTACTTCAATATAAAACATTAAATGATATATTTTGGTATATTTTTTCCATTATTGTGCGCTTGAGATAACCCTTATTATGTTTCTATTTCCCTAGGTTATGAATAAAATTATTAAACATGATGTTTCTAGAAGAGTAGCATATGAAAAAAAAATTGGGATATGTCAAAGACTTATAATGGATTATTTAGTTTCTTATATAGTGGAAAAACATCCATTTGATGATAAAGTCATGGTATTTCATTAGTTAAAAGTTTTTTCTAACTCTCTAAAACTGTAAACTTAAATAATCCTTTAAATATAAGTGGCTAAATATTTATTAGTGTGATTGTAATTACTGATGGTTAAAATTGGGTTGTTTTGGATCATTTCAAATTTAGTAAATAAAGAAAGTTTTTATTCACACTGGAATATGATAGTGTGGGTCAGGGATTTCATAGTTGGTATCAAATGAGGGTTTAGATAACACTAGATGGGTTGATAAGTTAAGGTTGGTCATAATTTCAAGGTATTGATAACCCTTTTAGGTTAGTTGAGGTAATATTAAATATTTTATATTGTTTATAGATTAGGATAAGATAACTTTAGTGAAAACCTATGGATAATTCTATGTATAGGATAACATCTTAAAATTTTGGTGAAGTAGAGATTGTGATGTTTTCTTAGAAATAATGTCCTTGTATGGATACTACAAGTTCATGTAGGCTCTGTAAGTGATATACCTAAGGGAAATAATCCTAAAAAGGGAGTGTTAAGTATTAACCCAATCATCACTTGGTGCGAGAAAAAATACCAAATTGAATATTTGGTTTGACACTCCTGAGGAATATGCATTGGTTAATCACATTCTATTTACAATTCATGAAAAGGATTTATTATGTTAAGGAATGATGTTAAGGAATATGAGAAAACTCGTCCTAAATAAACATTTATTAAAGAAAGAGTTATTAGGTTGAACTGATAGATAATGCAATAATTTCAAAACTTAAAAAAATTGAGGTTTAATTTAATTATCTTACAATAATTTTCTTATGGTGTTCATCACTCATGTTAATTCCTTTTGGTTTTATTAATGGATAAATATTGAAGGAAATAAGTTATAAATGTATGGTATGGACAATTTGGAGATTTTACTAATGATTAACCTAATTGGATAAGAGCCAGAGGAAGAAATATTGTGATTATTAAAATCTAAAAATCAAAAATTATGATTAACAGTGTGAACATAGTTGAATCCCCAAAACATAAAATAAGATAAAGGTGGAGTATCATATAAGTTTAGGTGAAAAATGATTTTTGGTGATGAAATGTCATATGGGGCCTCAAACAGACCATTTTGGGTGAACCGAACATGCAACACACCCCAAAGGACCATTTCGAGGCTGATGAGTGGGTTGTGCACAAGTTACAGTGAGTATGCACAAAGATAAAATTTTGTTTTCAAATGAATTTCACACCAAAGGTGGCATATAATTACATGTATGATCCCTAGGATGAGGGAATTCCCAAGTCCTGTGTATGAAAGATAGAATAATTGTGTACATGATAAAATCATTACATGCAACCCTATCATGAAATCATCCAATTGCGCACCAAAAGCGATGTCAACCTTGGCTTTTTGTGTGGCCATGCTCCAACGGTAAAGGATGAAGAAGTTCATAAATACAATTCCACACCAAATACTTGAATGCCCATAGCCAATTATTTCTACAATATATATAATCCCACACTCAACCTTGGGGAGGAACATCAAAAGATGAAGCAACACTCTGATGCGTGCAACTCTCGGTCTTCTACAGAAACATGCACAACCAGTGATCATGAACCCTAAAAGGTAGATCATTTGGTGATAGACCTCCTATGGGAACAAGCATGAATTGTAATGAAGTGGAGAGATCCTAATTCAACTCCTCCTAAGGTTGGTTGGGTGCACGAAAATATAATCTTCTTGCACACAATCTTGATCTGCACACAACTCCCAAACATGCAAGAAACTGTGCCTCTTGAATCCATCAGTTGTCCTTGTGCTAGAGACCCTTTATCATGAAACTTTTGTGCAAAAACCAACCCAATTTCAAGTAACAACTTACTAGTCCCTTAACTAATGTTACTTGTTCATCTAGTCCATCCATTACCCTACTTTTTACTTATAATCATAATTTCTCTAATACTCTTTGCTTCTAATCATATGGAACCTAACATCGGGCCTTATGATTGACTACTATTCCATGGTAGTTCCAATTCCATGTCTCACCTAGAGGTGCATGAGTAGTGGTTAAATAATCCCTAGGAGTGTGATCTTTGAGAGAAACTATGTACCTATATTGGTTGAAGTTCCTTATGCTAGATCTTCCACTCACCTTGACACGGTCCCCCTTGAGTAGTGATCCCACCAACGTCTGAGTTTTATGACATAAAACTACCAATTTCCACATCTTATTTGTATGATGTTAAACTGCACAAAAACTTCCTCAGGAAATGATAAAAAACTATAGCCTTACCCTTTGTGATAAACATAGGATTCCCCATGTATGATCATTATGATATGCCACCCTTTCCCACCATGGAGTACAAGCCACCCTTAGAGGGTAGCTTCCATGTGTAATCCCCACACCATTCCTTGTATACGCTCCGTTCATGGCATGATCTTCCTTATTGCATGATGTTAAACTTCATGTATTGGTCATGTCATATGACCTTAAACTATGGAATCAAACTACATGGGTTTTTATCCTTGTATTCTAAATAGGGTATGTAGGATGCCTCCTTAAGGTTCAATCCTGACAATGGTAAACTACCAAGGTCTTTCATCCTAGGTACTCACCTCCTAGATCCACCTACTTGGTGAATTCTGATCCATCCATAAACTATAAAGGTGTTCCCTCATATGGGAACAAGTCGTAGATCCACATCCATGGGGTGTTCTAATCCATTGGTAAACTAATCAGGTGTTCCTTCTTAGGGATGTACCTCCTAGATCCACCTCCATGAGTCATTCTGATCCATCGGTAAACTATACAGGTGTTCCCTCCTAGGGAAACACCTCTTAGATCTGCCACCATAGGGCATTCTAATCCATTTTTAAACTACTTAGATGTTCCATCCTAGGGACACACCTCCTTGATCTGCCTCTATGGTGCATTCTGGTCTATCGGTAAACCATCCAGGTGTTCTCTCCTAGGGATGAACCTCTCAGATCTACCTCCATGGGGCATTCTGATCCATTGGTAAACTATCCATGTGTTCCCTCCTAGGTGAAAACCTCCTAGATCCACCTCATTGGGGTATTCTGATCCATTGATAAACTATCCAGGTGTTCCCTCCTATGGACACACCTCTCAGATCCACCTAAATGGGGAATTCTTATACATTGGTAAACTATCTAAGTGTTCCCTCATAGAGAAGAACCTCCTGAATCTACCTCCATGAGGAATTCTAATCCATTGGTAAACTATCCAAGTGTTCTCTCTTAGGTATTCACTCTCGATCCACCTCCATGGGGTGTTCTGATCTACCACATTGTCCCTGCAAGACATTAAGCATCTACTTATCTCTACAAGATATTAAACTCATTCCCTGATCTCTCTTACCAAGATTTCTTGATCCATCTCCATAGGATGTAGGACTTGTGACCTTAACCAGAATACCTACCCCATACAATAAACATGGGATTCCTGAGGTAAAAATACTTAGAAGTCTTATTACCCTAGTATTGATTGCCTCATGATCGATATGGGATACCTTGGTTTCCTTACCTAAGATGCCTCACATGAGATTCTCTCTAAAGAGGAAAATTTATAAGTGACCAATGTTTCCAATTTCCAAACATGACCAGAGTTGTCCAACATCACTACTCTCTTGACTTAAGGTTTCTACCCTATAAATACATAAGTAGTGTAATTAACCAAAATCTACATAGAGATGAAACTGGGAATGAGTTCCATGAACAAGACTTAATCTATGGGGGAGACGCAGACTAGGAAACAAACTCTAAGGAGGAATCCATGAAAGGTGGAACCGACATCCCATCATCTCATTTTGATCAATGAGTGGACATCACTGATGAAAGTGACGAAAACTAAACACCTTTGGAAAGTGTAAATATGGGGCAAGAATGTGTGCAATGTGTTGGCCACAAAGAAAGCATCAGAAATAGAAATTTTGAACCTAATTTGAATCTCTTATCCTTGATATAGGGACTAGTATAATTTGGGATATTAAGAGATTTTCATGTCACTAGATTCAATCATTTGGCTCCAGGTCCCACCAATAAAATGATGGTCCCGACATGAAACTCACCTACGCATTGGGGTAGTTAGCGTTGGGGAATCCTTAGCCTGTGACATTGTTAGCATGGATCATTCTCTACTTTAGAATATTGGATGATGTTGTACCATTAGGAATCTCTTTTCTTGTACCATTACTAACCACTAAATTTTCTTTCCTTACAAGACTCAAGCTTCAAAAATACAACAACAAAGTGCCCATAAGCACTGGGTCAGGAGAAATATTGATATGGCAATATCGTACAACTCCACCTCTTCCATGACTTCAGCTACCGAGTGACCACACCCCATATCACCCTATAAGATAATTCATAGGATGGTGATTGATGCCCTCATGCTCTGGTATGATGAGTAAGTGGTCATTCCCACCATAGATATGGCTCACCAGGACCTAGAGGCTTCGTCACCTCCTCAACATTGCTGCCCTTGAGGGACATATAGAGAAACCCACCCCTAATCCTGATAAAAAAATGCTTTGGGAGTCTCTCCCTAGAGATCTCCAATGAATCACTCCCCTACGAAGAGGAGGTGGGGGATGTTCAAGTCACACTAGACATGACTATAGCTCGGGATATTCCAAGGAGGGATTCCACATAACCTTTTCAATGTTAGCATTGATCAGTCCCATAGTCCAAAGAGTCAGTAGACTTCATCCCCACTCCATCATCCTTTGTTCGAAGAATCCAACGCCTATCAGTGGCGGGTTCAGGATGCTGCCTAAAAAGGGTAATCTTCCACAGTCCTTGTGAACCCTTCCACCATTAGTGTATCCCTCCAGATTCATGTGATGGGAGAATAGGTATATGACTTTTCCCGATTAAGATCAAGACCCTATACATATCACAGTTAAGCTGAGTTGACTCCTTCAATCACCAAAACCACTGATAGCCATTATAGGCTACCTCATAATTAATAGAATCAATGTATAGGTACTCCCCTCACCATCTCTAACCAGAGTGTGGGTTATCCCTGATATTTCAATAGCCAGTATGGGGGTCCTCCTCGCACTCCCAGCAATCATCTTTATTTTCCTCCCCAAGTCGCTACTAGAAAAAGTACAGGTATTCCCCACTCCTTCACCAACAAACACAGAGTTCCTCCCCATGTCATCAATAAACTAAGTAGAGGTCATCCCTCCTCCTTCGATATTCGGTATAGAGGCCCCCCCTATACTCTCACTTTTCAACATGGAGGTCTTACCTGTGTCACTACCAACTAGCATGGAGGTCCTCCCCGTGTTCCTTCTAACCAGAGTGGAGGTCCTCCCCATTCATTTACTAATCAAATTAGAGTTCCTCCCCATATTAAAACTAATCAGTATGGTGGCCCTTCTCATTCCAAATATGTAACCTTCCCTGAAGAACTATCTTGGGGTAGAAGTAAGAACACTCATCATCAAAGGTGAAATCATGGGAAGTGCCAAGTTGGCATTGAATTTGTTGAACTCTCAAATTCTTATGGGATAGACGAATCAATAATAAATCCTTCACCCCAACTATTATAGTCTATGAAAGGAGCTCAAAATTTTATATTCTCCATCTCAAAAGTCAAGGTCCACCGGATCCCTAGATCCCTCCATAGGTACTTTCAAGTGGAATATTTTTTAGCCACTTTCTAGGGGCTTGCAGTGTATCTACTTCTATCACCTCTAGTTTTCCTCCTCTCTACCTCCACTCTAGAAGTTAGAGTGTTTTCAGGGTTATAGTTGGTGACTTTAAATGGTGAGTGCTCTATTGAGCCATAGATGAATGTCGCTTCCCTCACACATGAGGCAGTGGTGAACACTCTATCCTACATGGATGTGATGATCAGGTTGGCACTTCCCCCAAGATACATCCCAGTGTGAAGTGACCATTTGACTCACATAATGACTCCTCTCCTGGTAATCCAGCAGTAGAGCTAGTCTACATTGGTTTCACCACCCATATCTCAGATAGAATTGATCATAGATTATGTTGACCAATAGTATGACCATTCCTTTAATAAAGAGGGATTGTGGGAGGTTTGGGCCATTGACCAGCTATCAATGGTATTCTGGCCACTTATAGCTTCAAATTTTGACATCCTAGAGTCCCTTACTGGGTTCCAGGCCATGTGTTTTTACCATATTACCTAGTTGACATTCCACCACCGCTATGATCATTAGTTAACCAACCCATGAGGCTGGGAGCACCTCGATGCTATTGACCAGTAGTTTCAAATGGTTGAAATGGAAGTGTTCCCAGTGTATTAGTGTCCTGAGTCATATAGTTACTACCAGACCCTTAAACAAAGATGTTTTGAGAGCCTCACAGTGCTCTACTAAATTTTGGAAGAAGTATATATACATGTACATTAACCAACTCTCGGACTTACTAAGAAAGATAAAGAAAGATTTTACTAAGATTTTGAGTAATGGAGACCATGGAGGAAATAATATTCAGTTTCCATTGAGTCAAGAGTGTGAAAAGCATCACCTAAGTGAATGTCTTAGAGGAACAAGAAGATGTTTTGATTGTGGAAAAGAAAAACACAAATCAAGTGACTGCAAGGGAAAAATAAAGAGTTTGGTTAAAAAAATGGATGAGAATATTAGACTACCTATGTCTACATTGAATGTTAAGTGTTTTAATTGTGGAATAAATTTTCATTATGGAACTCAATGTCCCAAGAGTAAATCTTCAGAATAAAATCAGAAAGGTGGTGTGAATAATGGTTACATTGCTGATGATAAAGAGACTACAGATGAAATGTGAAAGGAAAGAGGTATTATGTAATAGGATTATGTAGCATTATTAATTTATTAGGATAAATTAATGGGTGTTTTTATGTATTTGGTTTCAAAAAAAATATTAATGATGAAGAATATAAGGATTGTTCTACTTATGTTTTTTCCTCAGTATTTAAAAGTTTATGTTGAATGTTCCCGAAGGAATAAGGAAGTGATTTAAGGACAAGGTGATATTTTGATTAAGTGAAGGTGACCCTTAATATGTTCTTTATATTAAGATAAATTTTTTTTGATAAAGATATGTGGGTTATGAATAAGTAAATTGGATGGTATGGATTACCCTAGATATGATCATTGAAAAAGTGTTATATATCATCAAGGATAAAGTTTAAATCATTTTTGGATTTGAGGAATAGATCCACTATACATTTTAATAAGGAATAATGCATGATTTACAAAAGGATTTATGGTAATTCAGGTCATTACCATGTTCCAAGAGGATTTACCACAAGGGTATTCACATGTTTGGAATGTGAAAACCAAGAGATACTTTGTGATACATAGGGGGTCAATTTTAAGCTGGGATCATGACTTTATTTTTATGCTTTTGAATTTTCATCTTTCATAAGGTTTATATAGTTATCCATTAATTAAAAGATTAAGTTAAACTTTGGAGTAATTATTTATGCACTGAATATGTATTGAAAACCTTGGTTAAAATTCAAGTTAGTGATTAACCATATTTCAAGGATGTCCATCATATTTTTTAAATTATATTAGAGTGGTTTTAGAAAAGGAAATAATGTATGTCAGGTGAAAACCAATCAAATTTGGAAAGGCCATGGGTCTTAAACCCATGACTAAAGGACTATATAGGTTTCACGCCTACCACTGGCCTACACGATGTCCTGGTTAATGTATAATTATTTTCAATGAATAAATATTTATAATGAAACAGTAGTGTTACTTTTATTTTTATAGATTAATGTATTAACCATATTTATTTATTAAGAATATTTATAAATAGTTTCGATTTTCATTATTTTATGAGCCTTAAGATCTGCTAAAAGTGTATTTTAGCACTTCAAGCATCAAAGTTAATTTTTGGATGTCTATTACACAAAGTAATGGATGAATTTGAAATTAATAAAATAAAAACTAAAGAATGAAATTTTGTTTATAGAAATATATCAAGTAAGTATATATCCTTATATTCAGGGTTAATAAAATAATTACTCAACATTATGATAATGTTCAAAATAAAATATGGTGTCTAAATACCTTAATTTTGTTGAACTGATGGCCTTTTAAATCATCATGTATTTATGACTTTTAGGCCCTCAACATTTCTTTGATCATTCACTTGTTTGTGATTTATGACCTCAATCACTCCCTATAAATATTTACACTTTTATTCCATGTCCAATATTCACTCCCAACCCATGTTTACCTATTTGGAAACCTAGTTATATGTTATTTTTTGTGACTGTTATGGTTCTAACTTTCCCTTTTTAAAGGAGGAGTTAATATTCATTTGTACGATGTGGGTTTCTATGAATGAAAATTTTATGTATTAAAACTTTTATAACCTAGATGAATTTTGAGGGTGAAATTCATTTTAGGGGGGGTAGAATGTAACACCTCGATATTTTTTAAATTATTTGTTTTTGAATTAATTTATCCTTTTTGATATTTTTCATTTCCTGCAACACTGAAGATAGTTTATTTTATTAAAGTACTGTGTTTAGATTGTGTTATATGCAACACCAAGTTAATCGTGCTTTAAACACAACATAAAATTTTTCTTTCTCTACACGGAACACCGAGGTCATCTTTCATTATATGCAATAATGAATTTCCTCAATGACTTGCGTAATATGCAAGACTGAGGTTTACATAACAAAAATATATTATTTAAATATGATTATTTAGTATAATAAGATAAAACCTTGATGTTAAATTATAGGCTATGAATATTATTAAATAATCTATGAAAATATATGGTTTACACAATATAATATGAATTCATAGATTAATAACTAATTATAAATGAATATGAAAACTGATTGAATATAAAAGGAAATATTATTATGGTCACAAAGCTATTTTAGCCTAATAAATTAAATTTTCATTTGTGTCTAGAAATGAACTAATTCAAACATTACTTTAATATGGAACCAACTTGGAACATGTTACATGCAACACATACTTGGCATACGTTACACACAACACCAACTTGGCATACAATGCACGCAACATTGAATTTCAATGAAACGTTTTTTATATAATTATTTAAATGAGATAATTATAACCTAGAAATTAAACTTAGTTTTAGTAAGATTAATAACTACTTTTAATATATTTTTTCAATTTTTTATATAAATAAAACATATTGATAATGAAATGTATGATTTTTGGTAAAGTCCTTTTATGTTAAAAATATTGTTTTCTTCAATGAACTGATTTTTATAATAAAATTAATTTTAAAAATATTTATAAATTTAATTTTATAAAATAAAATTCATTTTTTAATTAATAATTTCTAAATTATCCAAGGTTGAATTTTTTGGTATTTTTCTAAGAAACATCATTTTTTGATGAATAGTGGAAAATGCTGTTTTTTAGTTAAAAACTGATTTTTTATTTAATTAATTATTAATGTTAAATGATATTATAAATTTGTTTCAAGGTCAAATTAGATAAATATTAAACCTATTAATGCAATATAATTCATTATAATTAATTTCACTTTGAAATTGAATACAAAATCTGAACAAACTTTTGAACATTTTCCTACTTTAAAACCCCATTATTTCATCACGTCTGTGTGATTAGAATTGATCTTAATTTTTTTAATTATGTGATTTTAATTTATAAAATCTAATAGAAAAAATTTTATTCAGTATAATATTTAGATTATAATAATACCAAGTTAATTTTTGACCAAAATTATTAGTAAAATTGATTAAAATTAATCATAGTGATTAAGGCCAAATTAAGTTTAATTAGGGACTAAACCTTAAAATTAAGGTCCCAAATGATCTATTTACTTGTTAAAAAACCCTTATATGTCCATATTTATTCCATAAACCTCAAATTATTGATTTTTTTGGTTTTTTATGACTTTTTTTAGGTAAGAACATATGAACACCTAACTTGTTTCTAAAAAATCCAAGTGTGTCCTTTTCCTTCCCTATAAAAACCACCACCTATCCCACCTCATCACACATCTCAGAACTCTTAATTTTGGAAAATAACTATCCAATACACTTCCTAGAAATCCTCCCTTCCTCTTAGAATCCATCCCTTGTGCATAAGGCAATCCAAAGAAGCCTTTTGGCACAAACCAAAAGCAGTTATCCGATTAAAAGGTAACGTCTTCTCTCAAGTCCTTTATTTTTTTTACTTATCCATCCCCTCCAAATATTCTTATTATATTATTATATAAGAAAGTATACAAAATATACTATGATGTTTTTATGTAAATTTTTCAGCCTAAAATTACACACACCTCTATATATTGGGTAATGAACATATTGTATCTGTGTATGGCGAACTACTGCCTCACGAAGCGATGATTGCTCATTTTTTCATTACCACCAATCATGGTATCCATTATGATAGAATATATGTTTATATATGATATTTATAATATATTTATAATTTATTTATTCTTCTATAATTTTTATTTGTAACATACCTTTATGATTTCCATCTTATGTAAATATGATAATTTCGTTTGAGGAAGTGTGGACTAACGCCCCCTCAAAGCGATATGATTCATTAATACACTAAATGGATAGTATTAAGGATGGTTTTAGTGAATATATATGATATGTATTATATAATAAAGCTAATTTAATAATTATATATATATATATATATCTGTGTGTGTGTCATTTACTTGCTTTCTCTTAATGCGACAATTAAACAGAAATAGCGTCCATGCATACGTACGGCCTACCGTCTCCATGAACGGTGTATTCAGTTTCATAATTATATATTATATATATTATTATAATACATATATACTGTATGTAAATGATATTTATATCATGTTTTACATTTTTTAATCATGATATAAGTATAAGGACAAACAATATAACAAATTAAGACACATATGAAAAACAAAGCGAATATTACCCGAAGTGAAACCTTAACATGGGATGGTTTACAAGTGGGTAATTTAAGGTTGTAATATAACCATATATAGTATTAGATATAATAATATGATTCTTTAAAAGATTTATAATAAATTTATATTTATTATATAGGTGGTTTGAATTAGTATGATGAGAGTCAAGACACAAGGTAAGGGGATTTCATTTCACTTTTTATTTTCGTGAGATACATGCTATGTTTTCCACTCTTTCATTTTTTGTGGTGTATATACTACCCATAATTTAATTATATGTATCTTTTAATTAAATTTTTGGTTATTCATATATCCATTTTATTAAATTTCTTTCATGGGGTTTAATTTTCAAAAGTTACCAAATCGATAAAATTGTTTTGTCTCAATTTTCCTTCTTTGAGGCTCATGTTTTATTATGCACCTAAATTATCTTTATAGGTGTATATAATTCCATTAGAAATTTTATATAAGTAATATCCTACTTTTCATGACATATTAAGATTAATTTAATTTCCTTTTTCTTACATGGATAGTATGATCCCAAGTTACCAATTTATAAGAGTTTATTGAAACAATCTCATTGCTTTTCGAGATTGTTTATGGTTATGCTTTCTTTGATGAAATATTATTATAAATATCTCAAGAAAATTCATGAATTTTATTATCCTCTATATATTCATAATATAATCTTGTATTGGTACCATTTTTCTACTCTTTGGTATATAAGATAGTTAATAAAGTGTTTTTAGAAAATCCCGACTTTACCCTCTCTTTGGTCAGAAATCTGTGTTCTTTCAAAACCATGTTTTCTAAAAAAAATACAAGAATATTATTCTAATATACTATGATCATTAAAATACATTTTTTACCTTTTTGTATTTTACCAATTTTTAAATGAAACTTCTTTTCACTTTCTAATCGAGTCATTTTTCTAACCTTTTTACTGTGAAAAATGAATATTTGTTTTACGTCATATGAAATGTATGGATTTACCCACCATCATTTCTATGAATCTTACTTTACATCTTTAAAGGGTTAATTTTTAAGGAAGTGTTTTTTTAAAAAAATTATTTTCAAAAAAAATGGTTTTCAAAATGTTTTCAAGTTTATTTTATAATTTTTCAAGAAAAATGGTTTTTAACATGTTTTCAATATTATTTTATAAGTTTTCAAGTAAAATGGTTTTAAAAACATTTTTAAGCTTTATTTATATGTCTTAAAATTATTTTCAAGAAAAATGGTTTTCAAAACATTTTCAATATTATTTTATAAGTTTTCAAGGAAAATTATTTTCAAACCATTTTCAAGATTTATTTATAAGTTTTAAAGGTATATTCAAAGAAATGTTTTTCAAAATGTTTTCAATATTTCTTTATAAGTTTTCAATGTGATTTCAAAGAAAAAGGTTTTTAAAATATTTTGAAGTTTATTTTATAAGTTTTCAAGGAAAAAGGTTTTCAAATGATTTCAATTCTTCTTTATAATTTTTAAAGGTGTTTTCTAAAGAAATTATTTTCAAATGGTTTTATGTATTAAAAATATTTTTTCAAAGAATAAACGATATTTTCCTTAAGAAATTTTTTTGAAATATATTTCAAAATTATTTTCCATATAAGATGACATCTATTAATGTTACTCATTCCCTTTTAGGAAATGATCAATAGGTTTCATTCATATTCTTTCTATGAATGGGTTATGCTTAATGTCATGGTCTTCATGAAACCCACTTCTCTATCACAAATTATATTCTTTTGAAATATGCTTCTATTCGTAAGTTATGTTTATAATGAAATGATCATTAAACCTATATTTTCCCATAGGTTATGATATGATTACATGTTTATAATACCCATTTCATTTCATGGGTTGTGATATGATTATTTATGATCTTTTGGAACATGTATGTATGATTTAATTATGAGGTGGGTGGGACCTATATCTCCCTCCAATGTGTTGGTTAAAGATTTATATCTCATTAAATAGACTAAGATAGTCTTGGGAGTGAACCTTGACTACTAAGATGCCAATGGGAGTTAACCATGACTACAAAGATGGTATGAGGAGTGAACTAATGCTAATAATATGGCCATGGGAGTGAACTGTGACTATCAAGATGGTATGAGGAGTGAACTCATGATACTAATATGACCATGGGAGTGAACCATGACTACCCATATGGTATGAGGAGTGAACTCATGCTACTAAGATGGCGATGGGAGTGAACCATGACTACCAATATGGTATAGGGAGTGAATCCATACTACTAAGATGGATTTGATAGGGATGCCTTGACTACTATGCATAAACCTGATTACATGTTCACAATGTTATGCATGGACCTGGTTTCATGTCCATAAGTTTATGAGAGATCCTAATCTCATGTCCTTAACAAAATGAGTGAACCTATTTATACTTATACATGTTCACAATATTTTATGATTATGAGTCTACTAAAATTCTATGTTTTATTCCTATGTTATGCTTTCATGGATTATGTTCATCATTTCCTTATGATTCATGTCTTATTAACCTCCAATATATATTATGATCTATGATATGCGAGGTGTGATCTTCAAATGTTATGCCCATGTTCCATACCCTTTTCTTTATGTTATGATTATGCATTTTCTTTATTTACCCTTACTAAGCATTTGAGCTCACCCATTTCTTATGTTTCCTTTCCCCAGGTTATGAAGAAAGGTTTTAGGTAGAAGTAATAAAGGTATAAATATTTATGGGAGATGTTGAATATCTTTCACTAGGATAGAATATTTTGTTTCCATGTTTCCAAAGACCCTAAACTATTATGGTCCTCAGACATATATTTTTGAAATGTACTGAATATTCATATAAAATGATGTAATATCCATGTATGTTAAACTTGGGTCACTATATATTTTATCCTCGAGGCCCTCCTCTTATCAAATAAAATGCATGAGGCCCTTGTATAATCTTTTAAAATCCCTCTTCAGTTTGAAGTTGAAGTAGCCACCATAGAGACCTACAATGCAGAGGATGCCGAGAAAGAGGAATGTCAACCCATCATTTTATTTTCTAGGGAAGAATAAGGCATTATAATGTAAGGTCACATCCAACCACTATAAAACATAGACCAGTTCAATGGTGTGTTGATTCACTATTTCTTGGTGGATGCTAGTTTTGGGATTAAACTCATTTCGACCCAAACACTCCATAAGTTGGGACTAGTTGAAGCATATTTGACTCCCTCCAACCTGATAATTTAGGGATATGAAAAGAGAAAGGAGAAACTTCATGGAAAAGTTTGGTTGAAGACCCAATTTGGTGGCTTGATAAAAAGTACCAAGTTCATGGAATTCTCACAGGATACTACCTACAATGTGTTGTTGGGCAGGCCGAGGCTTCATTTTCACATAGAAGTCCCCTTATTATATAACAAGTGCCTCATGTACTCCCTTAATGGTCGAGTTTGGGTACTTTAGGGTGATGGGTCCCCCCTCAAATCATGTGAAGCCTTCTATATGGATTTCATATAATATAAGAGGTAGTGGAATTAGGTTCGTACCAATGAGGTTAATCAAATCAATGCTCCCAATGATTTGACATCCATTATAATCAATCCATTGGCATACTTTAATAATGACTTCATTCTCCTAATTCATTGGTTAGAGGCCACAGTTCTAGACATGGGAGGTTTCTTTGTTGTCTCCATGCACAAGGGTTTTAGTTTCCCTAATAAAAAGGATCACCCATAGATCACCTCATACTCCTACACTGGACAGACCTAGTGATACCAAAATCCCCTAATCCTATTAAGTATGGAGAAGTTCACCCTATAACCACCATTTCATAGCATTCTTGACTATTCCAAAAATAAGTGTTGAATACATACAAGATGACTCATCACCATTGCATTGATATCAAGAATAGAATTTGCAATCGAAGGCTAAATTGAATTGTCTTGAAAGCTTCTGTCGCCACTGTGTTAGTAGAGCAGGAACCCCTCATTGAGAATTCTGTGTCTACCCAAGCAAGCACTAGTGATTCCCTTGAGTTGGTTATCCTAGAATAACCACTACCTCCCACTGATTTTCCTACCTTAGATGAAGAAGAGGATTTAGAAGACTCCCCTCCTACATTTGAAGAGAGTTTATCCACCACCGTTGATGAGTTAATTTAGTTGAATCTTGGTACCTAGGAAGATCAAAGACGGATGTTAATCAGAACATCCATGCCTCTAAAAGAACATTTGAGTATGTGGCCTTCACGAAACAGCACTGCAATGTCTTCTCCTAGATCTATGATGAGATTCCAGGGATAGACCCTCTTGTTTTCGTCCCCCATATCATCCTCCTAGGGAGTTATCACGGGTTCAAACAACCTCTCAGAAATATACACCCCTATCACGATGCTATGGTAGAGTCCAAGGTTGATAAGATTATAAAATCCAACATCATTAGGGAATTTCATTACCCCAAATGGATATCCAACATCATCCCAGACAGGAATAATGGGGAATCATATTTAGTATTGACTTCTGGGACCTCAATCGCTATTTCCCAAAGGATTATTTTCCCCTTCTAATGATAGATCTATTGATTGATTCTAAAACAAATTTCTAGGACCTCTCATTCATGGATGGATACTCCAGGTACAACCAGATCCATAAGTCTTATGAGGATGAGTATTTTTCCACCTTTAGGGTTCCACAAGGGACCTTATGTCATCAAGTGATTCCATTTGGATTAAAAAATGTAAGATCCACTAATCATGGGGTCATGAACTACATATTCAAACCAATTCTTGAGACATTGGTGGAATTCTATGTGGATGACCTGGTGATCAAGTCCTGCCAGTATCATAACCATCTCAAGGACCTTAACATAGTTTTAGGCTTCCTCCTATCCCAACATTTTAATATGAACCCCTTGAAATGTGTATTTGGGGTTACCTTAGGGAAATTTTTTATCATCATTTCTAGATATAGAGGCATCAAGATTTACCTAGAGAAGATCAAGGTCATAAACCAAATGCCTCCCCCGAGAAACCTTCAAGAGTTTTGGGCATTATAAGTCCACTTAACCTGTATACTCCAATTTATAGAAAATCTAGATAGAAAGTGTAATCCCTTCTCAAGGAATATGAATAAAGGCTCGGTTTACTAGTGGGATGAAGATTATTATGCCATGTTTGGGGACATAAAGTAGTATATACTACATCCTCTGATTCTGATGCCACCAGTATTAAGGAAACATTTGTTCCTCTATGTGACTAACTTGGGATGGTCCTTCGGTTCCCTTCTTGAATATAAAAACAAAGAGGGAAGATAAAATAGTTTATATTATCTTTGTTGTATTCTCCTCAACATGGAGACCAGATACTCCCCTATCGAGAAGAGCTACCACATGCTGGTTTTCACATTGAAAAAGTTGTGACATTATCCGCATCATCATGAGATAAATTTGGTGTCTCGAGTATACTCATTGAAGTATATTCTTAATCACCCCATATCGATGGGATGACTGGCATGTTGATATGTGATTCTCCAGTAGTTTGATGTCATATTCATTCCGTAAAAAGTTTTAAAGGGTCAAGTATTGTAAGAATTTTTGGCCGCCCATCTGGCCCCTAGATATTGATTTCCTAGATGAGGATATCCTCTCATTGGATCATTTCATTCTGTGTTATTAGATTCATTTTAATGGTTTTTTCTAGATCTCGACTGGTAGAAGGCTCAACAATCCCAATCTTAACAAAGTTGGCCTAGGGATCATCTTCATCACCCCTGCACAAGTTGTCCTACCATAATTATTCCTATTTTTAGAATTCAACACCAATAACGAGGCTGAGTATAGGCTCTAATTACTATTATTGAGCTAGAAATCAAGATTGATGTCCCCAACTTGCATGTGAAGTGAGAATTCGAGCTACTCATTACACAGATCAATGATGACTATATCATTAGAAAGAAAGAGCTCCTGCCCTTGCTGGAGAATAATCATCAGCTAATGGCCTAGTTTCCTACCTAGTCAGAAGTGACTCATGTCCCTCAATCGTAGAATGTTCAGGTTAAAGCTATGTCCATTCTATCCACATCCCTTGAAAAACCTGACCAAGATGACTTGACCATCCATGTGGAACATCGGAGGGTCATTTTCCCTTCCATTTTAGATGATGGTGATAGTAAATAGGTAAACTATCTGGTTGCTAGTGCTTCTATACCAGGACCCTCTATTTCCTTTACAGAAGAGTAAATGCCCGATTGAACAAATCCCTTCATTGAGTACCTCCAGTGCGGCATTCTCTCACCAGACCAAGCCGAGCATGAGTGAATCCATTGGCGTGAAGCATGATTCACCCTCTAGAGTGGGCCTAACCTTGAGCAGACTCTCTAAAGATATGGGTTTGATGAAATTATCCTATATTGAATCTAAGGAGATGATATCCATCAGGTTATATAGGAATTCCATGCTAGGTCATATGGAACCCACTAGGCGGGACTGAATCTTTCCAACTAGATTCAGATACCAGGATACTTCTATCCCACCATGGTCCATGATTTTATCTAGTTTTCCAAGAGGTTTAATTATTGTTAGATTCATGCCAATTTTTTTCATCAACTTATAGAGATTCTCTACACCACCAAGTATTCTTGTCCCTTTTTAGTATGGGGGCGTGATGTTGCGGGACCCTACCTTCCAGCAATAGCTTACCAGTTCAGGTTTATTTTGACTGTGATAGGATTCTTCTCTAAGTGGACATAAGAGATTCCCCTTAAGTAAGTTAAGGCCCAATTCATGTCCTAGTTTTTGATCTTTCACATAATTCATCAATTTAGATTCTCTCATGTTATTCTCACAAACAACGGCACCAAATTTCGAGCTACCAAGCTGAAGAAATTGTACACCAAGTACAATATCTAGTCCAACCATACTTCTTGATACCATGCGCATGAAAATGTGAGGATTCAAGCATTAAAAAATACACTATATAAAATTATGTATAATATGGTGGTAGTAAACATAAATATTTTTCCATACAAGCTCCTCAACTCCCTCTGGGCCTATCGGATGAAAACTCAAAGTTCCACCCAGGTGACCCCGTACTCCCTGGTATATGGAACAGAGGCAGTCCTGCCCATTGAGTTTTAGTTTTCATCACTCCAAACAACTGTACATGACTAGAAGATGACGAACATAATGAAAGAGGTACATATAACTAAGTTTTAATCCCTCAAATATAACAATAATTAGGCCTTTCACAATCTAGAGAGGCCCCATAATAGAATAATGCGAGCATTCAATAAAAAGTTTTTTCTCTATTCCTTCCTCCAGGGTAACATAGTACTAGATCTTAGAATGCCGATGATAGCCAAAAAAAATATACCAAATTTAGAGCTCAAGTGTGAAGGACCTTACATAATTCATAAATTCTATTAAAATGGAGAATACTCTTTTATCTCCATAGAAGGAGAGCATATCAAACCTCCCACCAATTCCAAGTTTCTCAAGTAGTACTTCACGTGAGGATACATAGTCTAAGCATCATGGATTTAAACAGTGTGTGAGTTCCCATCAAAAATGTGTTGTGTGAAATTGGTTCACCTTGGCCCTCCATTCATGTTGGGTTTGTCACTTTTCATCACTGCACATATTCATTTGGGATACTCAACCCCTTGGTCCAAACTCTATGACCTTAAACTAAGACTCATGGTCCATACAACATGACCTTAAACTATTTTCAACAGTTTAAGCATTATGAACTTAAACTATTTGAATCCCCTATAGTCTGAGTTTTACGACTCTAAACTACAAATCCCAACATCCTCAATGCATGATGTTAAACTATGATATTACTTCATATAAAATAGGGATTTCTTATGTGATAAGTATGAGGTGGTCAAAAATATTACCCCATGCTATGAACATGGGACACACCACAATAACTATGGGATGCATAAATTCCATTATTAGAGAAGATTTCCACCACCGGTGTTGGTCTCCTACCATGTTATGTTCCAAAACAACATGTGTCTTGATTCCTATCCTCACGGGATACATACTGACAACCAGACTTTCTGTCTTTAGGCCCAGTCACATATTTATCAACCCCTTGGCCCCATTTATGGTCCCAGTACCATAACCCTCAAATTGTATATAGTTCATCTCAAGGTGTACATGTGTTACGTGAGCCTCCTTGGATCCATTCATGTTGAGTACCTTTTTTATGCTACACAAATACCCTTGATACCAATATCATCCCAGCCCAAGCATTATGACCTTAAACTATTTCCACTCTCACTATGGTCCAAGCATTATGACCTTAAATTATGTGATGTTTTTTCCCAATAGTTTTGCGGTATGTGGGCCTGTGTTACCTCATTTTACATTGGGTTCTATATCTTTCATTCCATATATATTCCCTAAATAAAACCTCCCTAAGTCCAAGCATCGTGACTTTAAACTGTTTTTTGATAGTCCAAACATCATGAATTTAAACTGTTTCCCCTAGTCCAAGCTCTATGACCTTAAACTATATAGAGCCCACTCTAAGACTACTTCATGTGGTGATAGTCATCCTTAGCACCATTAATGATAGATTTTAACTCTTTTTCACCACACAGACATGTTCAAATCCCCCCTTCACCAAGGTCTAATCATTATGACCTTAAACTATTTTCAATTGGTCCAACATTTTTAACCTCAAACTGAGAGCCTTGGTTCAAGCACTATGACTCTAAATTATGTAAATTTACCCATAATTTACATGGTTTGATTAATACTTTTTGTTTCAACAATCCTATTCATCCACCCTCCTTCTAGAATTATGTGTGGCCTGATTCTCATCATTATGGGATACATAGTGATGCCTAGACTTTCCATCTTTGGGACTAGCCAGAGATTCACCAAAAAACCCTCAGTTACCTATGGTACTATCACCCAAAAATACCTTAATGGGACTTTTTTTAGGTATAATACCTATTCATTTACGTAGTCTCGTTAGTGGGAAGATATTCCATCATAGTATGATATGAGGAAGGAATGAATGTGCAGCTCAATGTGAAAGCCCTACTAATTTCCTTAATGTATGACATTAAAATGTGTTCTTACCCCGTATAAATTTGATATTACTATTAATTATAGATCATAATGGCCTATATCAAATCATGATTCTCCATATAGAAAAAATGGAATGAAAAAAAAACACCCTCAGTACATGATGTTAAACTATATCTTTACCCCATATAGATTTGGGATGCCTCATATCCTACTATAAGAAGAGTCAATATACTCATTCAAGAGGGTATCCCCTTATTGATTTTGTCTCCTACCACTCCATGTTTTGTAACTATGTATGACTTGATTCCCATCCTGATGGGATATTTAGTGATGCTCTAATATTTCATCTTGGGTGCACCCCCTTCATCGACTCACTACAGGGTATTTCCTTCCCCTATGTTAGGATGTTGATGCAGGGTAGAGTTTTCCAAGTTATATGTGATAGAGGGTCCCTTTAACCCTCCTTTCACATTAGTTTATTACTCTTTCGTGTCATACAAACCTCCTTGGGAAACCTATGCCCCCTAGCCAAAGTTATGTGACCTTAAACCAACAATCATCCCAACAATCTGAGTTCCATGACTTTAAATTAGTAAAATATATATTCCAAGCTATATGAATTTAAACTGCCAAACCCAATATCCTCAGTACATGACATTAAACTACAGACATACCCTGTATAAAACTAGGATGCCACATATGAGAAGTATGGAATGTTAATAATCTTATCCCTTCTGAAACTATGATTCCTCGTATGAAAAATATAATATGAACCACACATTACCCCCATGAAAAACTGGGATGACTCATAATGTGATATGATTTGATATCCTCATCAGATAGTATTTCACTCTACCAGTGTTGGTCTCCTACCATTCCATGTCTCAGAACTATGTATGTATTGATACCCATCCTTATGGGATACATATTGACACTCGAATATTCCAACTCGGGCCTAGACCTGCTGTCGACTTGTTTTTGGGACATTCCCCACTTCTAATTCGGTGTTACCTTCTTTCTTTGATTTGGATTACCATCATCCTCCTAGTCTAAACAAAATTCCTAATGTAATGGTCTCATGCCATACTGGCTCACCTATTGTTTGGGGCTTGTTCCTTGAATGATCTTCAGCAGTAGATAGTGGATCCCGTGTTTCAAACTTAGTCAATGGTAGACCCTACATTTGTTCATCCCATATTTAACTAAAATGGGTATAGATTATCTATTTTGAACATGGTCAATAGTTTTTCCCTATCCATTGGTTATTACCCTTTCACTATCCAGATATTTAAAGTCGCAATCTATCTCATTGGATTTTTCAGACACTACTTCCCCTCATTTTGTTCTTATCTAAAAGCAATGTGAACTCCATACCACTTCTTGTTTCCCAAGTCAATCATGGATCATGTGGTATTAGGATTCAGGATGTTTTTATCCCTAAGAAAGGTTGATACACACAAGAACCCCTTAGTCTGAACTCTATAACCTTAAACTAAGAGTTTAAGTCCAAGAATCATGACTCTAAACTATGTGAAAGTCTCTCCAAGAAAGTGTCATGTGGTGCATAGCCTCTTTGGCCCCCAAATCACATTGGGATTGTCACTTATCTTCACAACACATATCCATTTGATATACCCATATGGTCTAAGTATTATGACCTTAAACTATTCTCTATAACCCTAGGGATGTATTTCATGGAGTTGGGCCTCCTTGGCCCTCCATTCACATTGGGTTTTCACTCTTTCCTGATGCACATGTCCTTCTGGGGTATTCACATCATGGTATAAACTCTATGACCCTAAACTAAGATTCCATGTTCGAAGCATAGTGACCTTAAACTACGTTCAAGTTGTCTTAGAAACATTTTTGCAGCATCAAGTGGCCTCTTAGTCCCCTCTGTTCACGTTGAGTAGCTTTCCTTAAATGTCATTCATGTTCCTTCGAGAAACACCATCCCACGATCCAATATTTATAACCTTAAACTAAAATCCATGGTCTAAGCCTCATGAATTTAAACTGTTTGTAACTTTACCCCCATGTTTCATGCATCCCAGGGCCTCCACCAGCCCCCCATTCGTATCGGGTTACTACTCTTTCATGTTGCATCAAACACTTTAGGGTGAACATGGTCTAAACTCTATGACCTTAAACTAGTATCCAAGTGTGAGTCCAATCATAATGACTTTAAACTATATTCTCTTCCTATTGGGAATGTGTTGTGTGGCATTGGGTCCTCTTGACTCTTCATTCACATCGAGTTACCTCTCCCCTATACTATACATATGCCCTAGGAGACAACCTTTCAGTCCAAGCCTCATGACCTTAAACAATGTATGACTCACCCTAGATTATTTTTCTTCCTTTTGGGTCTCCTAATATTCCCATTCCTTATCATCCTCTATAGGTAGTACCCCCTATCATCCTCTTACGCCTCTATCCACTTTGGTTGGGTGGGTACCATTCATGTCAGTTCATATGTCCTTCTACGTGACATTAAACTGTAAACCTAACCCATGTAATGGACATGGTATGACCTTTTGATCTAACATAAGGAAGAAATGATGGGCATCTCAATGCATAAGCCCCACACACTATGTCTCAATCACATGAAATTAAGCTATGTGATACTACATCCTTATCGGATGATATTAAACTGTGTGTCCAACATCCTCACCATATGATATTAAAATACATGTCTATTTTCTCCATTACACATCATAAAACTATGAGGCATCTTAGGCCCTTTTTTGAGAAGACCTTCCCTTAAATGTTGGTCACCTACCACATCGTTCATGTTCCTTGACCATCGCTCAACAACTAAGGTGACGCTCCCCCTAAAAGATGAGTTTGACTTTTTTTCAGACTAATATGCCTACCCAATGTGCTCTAAGTCATGGTGGTGTAATTAAAATAGGGTTAGAATCCATTTTAACATTATATCACTCCATCGACGCGATTCGTGTGTCCCTTTATTTGGATCCCCATACTTATATACATCCAAATGGTCCCTCCTAATGATAATGGTGCCTGGACAAAATGGATCACCTACCATCCTGGGTACATGACCTGGAAGACTTTAGACGACATTCTAAGATAGGTCCCATGTTTTGAACATGGTTGATGGTTGGAATTCATTTTTTTGTACCTATTCCCAGTTAAATGGTATGGATACTATGTTTCATAAATGGTCAGTTGTTATCCTATATTGTCGTGTCACTCCCCTTATGTTCCAAATTTTGGGAATCGTGATTCATGCCCTTAATTACCCTTTGTTTGGGTAGAATTAAACTTCTTGGCATTACCCGATTCGTGAACTAGTGCACGTTGGAAAAGAAATTTGGTTGTTCAGAGAGACCCATTCTCTAGCCACATCCCCTCTTGACCTAAACACTCCCGGTGGTTAGTCAGTAAATATAGACCCAAAGTGATGATTGTATCAAACTCTCATATAAATGAATAATTACATGGTCATCTCTTGTTTCTAACACCAAGAATGACTCATGTGATCTTAGGGATTGGTTGTTGGTGGTTTCACAAATTTGATTGAAGTTTTATTAGAAAATATGATGAAAGAAATATTTCAATTCATACAATAAGTATAAAATAAGTAAACTTCAGAAGTTGGTGAGGGTTATCCACACATTGGATCCTCTATTATGTCCTGAAAAAAATGTTATTATGGCTCTGATCTAGTAATTGAGTGCTCCAGCCCAACTAGACTCTAATGTATAGATTCTGGGGTTTGCTGTAGACTCTCGATATCTGCTTCCTCCTCCTTAACCATAGGAAGAATCTCAAAAACCCTTATCTTCACCTGATCATTCTCATCTTTTAACTTAGCTAGATGAGATATATTCTATTTCTCTTGATCCTAAGCCGCCACTAGCTAAGCCCTCAATTGGTTGATAACCTATTCTTGAGTGTTGAGGAAAGTAGTTCTCTCATTTTCCTGCTCCTTCGGACATTGAATTTCCTGGTTGGCCTCTTGGAGCTTCTAGGTACTATCATATTTCTCTTTTTTCTTGGAGACATCCATATGTTCGGCCTCTACATGCATCCTCTCAGCAATTTAGTTTTGAACCAATGTAAGGAGAGAGCAGGAGCCCACCCCTCTAATGCTTAGATTATGAAACCAGTGACTAAGGGACCCCATCCAGCTCACCATGTATGGTTTTGGGGACTGGGTTATGAAACGATGAACACTCCTCCATGACCTTAAATGGACTATGAAATTATCCTTAGTGATGTCCGAACCAGAGTCTTCCAGTTCCTCAAGTGGTGCGGGCTCATATTCAGAGAAAACTATAAGGAAAGTAGTAGTAGGTTCCTCCTCTGGGTTCCTCTCAGATAGGTCAGGTTCCATGTCAAGAGGACATCTATATTCATTAGACCCATCCTCAACAGTGTCACCTCCACTGGCCTTAAGCTCCAACCCACCAATGGTGTCACCCATGACCATAGTAGGCTGCCCTCCAAGGACCAAGGTCAGGTCATCTTGACTAATCGGATCCTCAAGGACTAGTGTAGTGGTCAAGGAAGGGGCTCCAGATACTCTAGTTGTAACTAATTACTGGGAACACACTATTTTGAGCGCTGCTTGAAATAAGGTCACATAATTCAATTTAATAAATAATGAAAATTTTTACAAACATGGATTGTGTGAAATAAAAGGACTTAAAAAGGCTGTGTAACGTCCCGACCCAGAATCCGCTAAACTGGTGCTCCAAGCCGGTTCGCCACAAGACCTCAAGTATGCCTCCTCGTATGCCAGAGGCTGCCGACTAGTAGTGAGGGCCTAGGTTGTGATAGTGGGGAGACTATTCCCTTATTCCAGAGTAAGAAAACAGTGAAAATAACTAAGTATCATACACAGCAGAAAGTAAACAGAGTGAAGAAGCAATAAAAAACTGAATAGAACAAGCTATAATAGTAAAATTATGTAAAATCCCAAACAACTATGCAATACAATACAACACTAGTCACCCACTGGGATGACCATACAGATACAAGTACAAAAGAAACTGAAATTAAAATTACATGGTGTTGCTGCTAACTCCAAGCCAATCCGCATACCCGATCTCCAGACACTGTCGAACTGCAGCAGCCCAATCAGTAGAACCACTCGACCAGCTCCGCTTGATCATGTAACATTGGGTCTCATCCCTATCCACCATGTGACTCGTTATCAACCTGAAAAGCAGAGATAAGGTCTATATGTACACCGAGGTGCATGTGTAGGGGTGAGAAATAATCTCAGTAGGGCACCCCAACAAGAAACCTATAACTATGCTTCTAAAAGTGTATACAATAGCAACGTGCTCAGCCTAGCTGGAATGCAACAAAAGTAAGTAAACCAAATGTGCAACAACTGTCGAACTCAGGGTATGTAATCCCTGTCAACTGGGTAAGTGCCACCATGGATGTCTATATCTATATACGTACACATGTATAGTCCCATACCTATACACATATACATAAATATGAATATTCATGATTAGGTGAATCAAATAATAATAAACCACATCAGAATTCAATCCTTGGGACCATAAGCCCGATCTAATGGACATCCTATGTAAGGGCATTGAGCTAGAAATTGTTTCACTCAATCCATGTATCATTAAATTGATCTCTAGGTTCGTAATCCCATTGACATGTACCTGCTTTGGCTAATGCTAGAATTATATCTATGAGAAAGCTAATCAAAAAACAAGTAACCCTATGGGAAGTACTCACAGACTAACCCCTCTGGTTCAACCAATCAAACACAAGAAATGCTCTGGGAACTACTCACAGTCTAACCCCTCAGGTTAAGCTTTATCAAAGACTCTCTGAGGAAGCACTCACCATCAATTCCCCTTATAGTCTCGTATCGGTAACTATAGACACTCTGAGGAAGCACTCAACATCCAATTCCTTCTGTGGTCTCGTAACGTGGAACTACAGACACTCTGAGGGGGTACTCAACTTCCATCCCCCTATAGTCTCGCAACGTGAAAAGTAAACATACACTCTGGGGAAACCCTCAATTTCCATTCCCTCTATGGTCTACTACACCAGGTTCCCACATCCCTGTGTTAGTCAATCGTTCACAATGATATATATGGCAGCCAAAGTAAACCTCAAGAACTACTTGGATAATAGTCTACAGCATATCACAACATGTTAGATAAAATCACTCCATCCTAACAACACTAGGCATGGAAAACAAGAAGCCTAACAAGAAAGGCTAGACCAAATAGTCAAAACAAAACAAACATGGGAAACACATCCATAGGATGGAAAATAACTATATTCACAATCAAACCACCTCTACTCAGGAACACAAGGCATAGTAGGCATCCCAAAAAACAAGAAATATGCCTCATGTTAGTCTCAGAATCCACCAACCAGGAAGCACCTATGGTAACCACTACTGCATCATCAAACCAAGTTAGATATAAACAAACAAGTGAGGGTGGCCCGACCACCCAACCCAACACTACATTCATAGCCCCATGGGATTACCAGTTTGGCACGGGTTCTAGATGACACCTGATCACCATCCCTACCCAAACCCGATGTAACAACTCAGGTTTAGTCAAACAAAGGTAACCCACTAGGTCCCTCAAGTCAAACACTGAGGAGGCATCATACTCGGGATCCTCTAGGTAAACACGAGCGAAGGAATCCTACACGGGATCCTTATCTAAGAGTAAGGGAGGAATCCTACATGGGATACTCAAATGAATGACAATATAGGAATTACATAACATTGGTCCTCTTAAAATAAAAATAGGAGAGATATCCTACAAGGGACTCCCTAGGTCAGCACACAAGTAAAGGCATCCCTCAGGGGATCCTTGGAAGTTCCTAGTCTCACGGCCTCATAGGCCAGAAGGGAACGTCTCACAAGGGGAACATCCTATAAATAATATGTTATGGGAGATATCTCATAGCTCATATCATATTAAATATCTCAACTAAGTTGGTCTGAACACCCAACCTATCATCCACGCCAAGTCTCACTCTCAGGTGTCAACTGAACTCGATAACTTGAGGAAGAACCTATACATTTAGATATAAACCACCAAAACACCATTTATATGACCTATAAATGTCAAAAGGATTCCACCATTGCAATTTACATGGAAAAAATCTCAGAATGAACTGCTCACATGCCCAATTCTGACTTCTAGGGCATAAGTTATCCCAAAACTACTAAACTGAAGTAGTATATGGCCAGAACACATGGCCAGACACATGGGGTCTGCCTGTGTAATAGTACATGGTGTGTACTTTACTGTACACAGCATGTAATATTCAAAAAAATTCATCCCTTGTGTGTTTTCACCCGAGCACATTCCCATGTGCCACTACACGGCGTGTACTTATAGTACACGGCGTGTACTCCTTAAAAACCACTATTCTGTGTCCTTTTTTGCACATGGTAAGACACATGATCACCACTACATGGCATGTACTCCAAGTACATGGAATTTACTCCAATTACATGGCATGTACTTTGGAAAATTTCATCTTCCCCTAATAGAAAGAACACACGATGTGTTCCCCTAGAACACATGTCGTGTATTCTGGGTTTTCTGATGGGAAATACCTCAAAACGCACAAACCACCTGTTTTCACCCCCCAAAACAACAGATATGGCCTCAAGGGGACATAAGTAAGAAATATAAGGCTTTAAAGAATTAAAAAAACATGTTTAAAGGGGATCTATGGTGAAAAAATAAATGGCCCTACCTTCGGGCGGAAACCGCCGAAGCTTCGGTTGATTTCAACGGCTCATGGTTGCCCTTTGCTGAATCAGCGCGTCGAGAGCTTCGAATAGGTACCCCTATTGCCTTCCTTCTCTCCCATTTTCTTGATCTCCAAATTCTCCCATGGGACACAGCCAAGGATGATCCACACAAGGTTTGTGCGCAAGAAGGAGGGGGAGGAAGATAAAAGAATGGTAGGAAAAGAAAAGGAAAAGAAGAAAAAGGGGCTCAGGCCGGCCCCAGCGCCCGACATGAGTTTATGCCTTCCCTAGGCTAACCTCCCCATTCCAAAATTAACAATGCAGAAATAATATCAATTTGATGATCTATTTAAATGTTATTTACAAATGAACCTACATGAATAATTTAATAATATTAAATATTAAATATTCTGCTAAAATTCTAACAGATCATATTTCCACCAAAATCTTATCCTAGGGTAAACACTCTATTCCAGGACCAGAGGAGTGGTCAGAAAAATTATCTAATATCAAATGTTAGGGTAAAATGACCATTTTACCCCTCATGGTCATCCAACAGAAAAAATTCAAATTTCCACTCAAAACTGCAATCTGGAAAAACACGGGTTATTACAGACTCCCTAGCATAAACCTTCGTGTCCCCAAGAATCCCAGTAAAAGGACCAGTAACCATGCTTCCAACCCAATCATCTACACAACCAATCTCTCTAGATTGTCCAATGACCATTCATATAGCGTTAACAGCATCCTTCTTCACATAAGACATTCAACTACGACCGATCTGGTACTACCCACCATAGGAATACCCTTATCGTCATCTTAAAAGAAACTATGAACTCAAAAGACCACTGGAAAACACTGTAGTTTAACCTGAATGAGGAAAACCACCCTCAAATGGCCAATGGTGCACTCCCCACCTTATGTATTTACTTACATCACTCCCAGAGTGCAACTAAAATAGGTTACATCTTCACAAGGAAGAACATTAAGAAGGAAAAAAGGATATCAGCATAGGGCTGACACTCTCTCAGCATACTCAAGATGAATCAAGATAGCGCATGATCATCTATTATAGTAGTACACTAAGATTTCACTGAAGGTGTGTATAGCTCCCTCCGAGCCACGCTCACATCCTGTCAACTTGGCCAAGATCCAGGCACGGGTCAACCGTCTCATGGTAACCCGACATTTCACAATGTTACCTCTACCAAGGAGGGGAATTTCAACACAACTTATGGGTTTCAAACCCAAAAAAGTCTTAAAACCTCATTCATTGACTCATTCCCAGCCACTCACTAGTTTAGATTCAAATGATGCCACCCACAACAGCAACATCAGAAACACTGGTCGACCATGCTAGGAACCCGAACAGTCATGCTCGTTGAGCCAGTCATGAAAAAAAAGAACCACCAAAAGGAATTATAAAACATGGGCCAACCATTCTCACACAGGTTTCCTTAGAACAGAACATAAATCGACCTACAAGGGTTCGAGTCAAAACCAAGGGTCTCTAGGTCTCCCACCTAGCCCTATAGAAAACACCTCAAAACTGGGTCACATGGTCTAACCACCTATCCCAAAAGATTAAAAACCTCTCAAAAGAAGGTAAAGGTCACAACGACCAATGAGGGTAAAAGATGAAAAAATATGGCCTATTATGGCCCTGATCCTCTCCAAGAATCCTCATAAGAAACTGCTCCCTCGAGGTCACAACCAAAGCAAAAGAGAAAATCTGAACTGACACTCATTAGGAAGCTGTATACGACAATACCCCAAGGAGGTCCGGTTCACAAGAAAAGCCTTGGTATTTATCAGCATCATACTCAGCAATCCAACTAGTTAACCACAGACCTGAGAAACAATACCCAATAAGAGGTTAAACAGAAAGGCATCATGTGCCATATCGACCAACTGGGGTCACTGCACCACCTATGCATAAGGATCGAGTCATCATCCTCACACCAACGCCTCAATGTAGATCCACATAACCTGCCATCATAGTAAAAAGTATGTGTAAGCAGACCCAAAGGTCCTAGTCATTAGTAAAAACACACACTAGTAGGCATATATGTTGTGAATCCTATGTGCCTAGTATGATGCAAGAGACGCCTCTTGCCTTTGTCATCCAAGAGTCAAAATCCATCTCTGGCATATTACCAATGGCCAATATATAGAGATCCATATTAAATCAAAACACCACACAACATGTTCATCGCTCAAGGCAAAAATCATATACAACTGTAACATCACAAAATCAAAATATTAATCCCAAACCCTAGCAACCAGGACTTCTTACCGGAACAAGTGTTCTCAACACACTAGTCCAATATCCATCACAGGTTCTGACATATTCCTAATAATTATGTCTACCATATCCCAAATAGTAAAGACTAAGAAAATAAAACTCCTCTGATGCCACTTTTTAACATCCCAAACTGGAAGCCACTAAATTGGTGCTCCAAGCCGGTTCTCCACAAGACCTCAAGAGCGCCTCCCTGTATGCTAGAGGCTGATGACTATCACTGAGGGCCTAGGGTATGACAGTGGGGATACTATGCTCTCATACCAAAGTAAGAAAATAGTGGAAATAACTAAGTATCATACACAGCAAAAAGTAAAATAGTGTGGAAGCAATAAACAACTGAATAGAACAAGTTGTAATGGTAAAATGCTATAAAATCCTGAACAAATATGCAATACAATACAACACTAGTCACCCACTGGGCCAACCATATAGATACAAGAATAAAAGAAACTGAAAGTAAAAGTACAAGGATTTTCTACTAACTCTAAGCCAATCCACATACCCGATCTCCAGACACTATCAAACTATAGTAGCTTGATCAGTAGAACCACTCAAGTAGCTCTGCTCGATCATGAAACACTGGGACCAGCCTTATCCACCATGCAACTCGTGATCAACCTGAAAAGTAGACATAAGGTCTGCATGTACACTGAGGTGCATGTGCAGGGGTGAGAAATAATCTCAGTAGGTCACCCCGACAAGAAAACTATAACTGTGCTACTAAAAGTGTATGCAACAGCAATGTGCTCAGCCTAGCTGGAACACAACAAAAGGAAGTAAACCAAACGTGCAACCACTGTCGAACTCAGGGTATGTAATCCTTGTCAACTGGTCAAGTGCCACCATGGATTTTCATATCTATATATGTACACATATATAGTCCCATATGTATACACATATACATAAATATAAATATTCATGATTAGGTTAATCAAATAATAAGAAACCGCATTAGCAGTAGATCCTTGGGACCATAAGCCCAATCTCATGGACATCCTGTGAAAGGGAATTGAGATGGATGTCGTGCCACTCAATCCATGTATCATTAATTCAATCTATGGATTCGTAATCTCATCGACATGTACCTTCTTCAGCCAACACCGGAATTATATCTATGAGAAAGCTAATCAAAAATAAGTAACCCTCTAGGAAGTACTCACAGCTTAACCCCTATGGTTCAACCAATAAAACACAAGAAACCCTCTAAGAAGTACTCACACTCTAAAACCTCTAGTTCAGCTTTAGAAAAGACTCTCTGAGGAAGAACTCGCTGTTAATTCCCCCTATAGTCTCGTATCGGTAACTATAGACACTCTGAGGAAGCACTCAACGTCCAATTCTCCTTGTGGTCTCGCAACATGGAACTACAGACACTCTGAGGGAGAACTCAATGTCTATCCCCCCTATAGTCTCGCAATTTTAAAAGTAAACATACACATTGGGGAATCCCTCAACATCCATTCCCCCTATGGTCTACTACACCAGGTTCTCACAGTCCTGGGTAAGTCAATCGTGCACAACTATATATATGGAATCCAAAGTAAACCTCAAGAACTACTTGGATAATAGTCTAAATCATATCACAAAATGTTTGATAAAATAACTCCATCCTAAAAATACTAGGCATGGGAAATAAGTATCCTAAAAAGCAAGGCTAGACCAAATGGTCAAAACAAAACAAACATGGGCAACACATCCATCGCATGGAAAATAGCCCTATTTACAATCAAACCACCTCTACTCAGGCACATAAGGCATATTAGGAATCCCAAAAAATAATAAATATGCCTCACTTTAGGCTCAATAGCCACCAACCAGGAAGCACCTCTGGTAACCACTACTACATCAGCAAAGCAAGTCAGGTATAAACAAAGAGTGAGGGTGGCCTGAACGCCCAACCCAACACTACATCTAGAGCCCCATGGGATTACCAGTTTGGCATGGATTCTAGGTGACACCCAATCAACATCCCTACCCAAACCCGACTGACATGTTCCTCTCATGGGGTGCGGAAAAAACAATTATTTACTATGTTAAAATATAGTATAGTAGTTAACCTAAGTTTTCTCTAGAGAGGAGCGCACAACAATCATGTTTGTCACTTTGTATTTGAATTTTTTTGATTTTGAAAAAAATGAAAAAAACTAAAGAAAGAAATAACATATAATATTTAAAAAAATTGAAAAGGAATGTGATTAAAAATAGTGATAAGTATTGGGTGATCAGGTTGGGGTTAGTTTTTCAATTGTAATGTTATCATAGTTCCAATTTTATTCAATATTCTTCTACTAAGTCGGTTTAAGTGATATTTCACAATTGCTTCCTATCACTCCCTTGGTAAATGGTGATGATGAGAGTAAACCTTACTAATATCTCAGCTCGGTCTACTCTTCTTCCTATGTGTTAAAAAGATGTAGCGAATACCCTCAATTGAGTTAGGAAATTCCCGATCGGGTCTTGTTTATCCCAAACAATTTAAAATATTCAATACCCCTGACACACGTACTGACGATCGCTAAGTAATTCACCACTAGGACCTGATATATTCTATCATATATAGACCAGAACCTAGTGGAGGGAGATTATGAACATTTACCAAAGAAATAATAAAAACAAAAAATTATATCAAATACAATCGCATAAGATAATAAAACCGTTTATTAAAATTTGAAACCAACACCGCAGAAGAGAGAGAGTTTTTATTCAATCAAATACAAGAACTCAAACATTAAAAAAGATAAAACCTAACCTCCAAAAATCACTTATAATATTTACCCCACCATGGTAAGGGTAATTGAGAATAAGGGGGAAGAATTAGGCATTATAAAACTAAGAAGAACAAAAGAAAGAAAAGAAAGAATGGAAATTTTCTCCTCAAGAATCTGTCCACCAGAAATATAGCTTCAGTTCTCCCACCCTCTGGTAAAATCATGCAGAGTTCCCTTCTTATAGTAGGTGAGTAATGTAGTTGAACATCTACCCATGAAGTTTGAAAGTATTTTGAGCTATGAGGAATGAGTTAGAGCCGAATTAGTAGACCTGACTTATTCTGGCCGTCAATCACTATTCCACCAACCATGCTTTGACCGATTGAAGGATGTCCTTTGTAACGTCCCGACCCAGAAGCCACTAAACCGGTGCTCCGATCCAGTTCACCACAAGGCCTCAACCGCGCCTCCCCGTACGCTAGAGGCTACCGACTAGCAGTGAGGGCCTAGGATGTGATAGTGGGGAGACTATTCCCTCATACCAGAGTAAGAAAACAGCGGAAATAACTAAGTATTATACACAACGGAAAGTAAACAGAGTGAAGAAGAAATAAACAACTGAAATAGAACAAGTTGTAATAGTAAAATGCTGTAAAAGCCCGAATAGCCATGCAAAACAAAACAACACTGGTCACCCACCAAGCCGACCATATAGATACAAGTACAAAAGAAACTGAAAGTAAAAGTATAGGGCTCTGCTACTAACTCCGAGCCAAACCACGTACCCGATCTCCAGACAATATCAAACTGCAGCAACCCAATCAGTAGAACTACTCGAGCAGCTCCACTCGATCATGCAACACTGGGCCTCAGCCCTATCCACCATGAAAATCGTGCTCAACCTGAAAAGCAGACATAAGGTCTACACATACACCGAGGTTCACATGCAGGGGTGAGAAATAATCTCAGTAGGGAACCCCGACAAGAAACCTATAACTATGCTGCTAAAAGTGTATGCAACAGAAACATGCTCAGCCTAGCTGGAACAAAACAAAGGAAGTACACCAAACGTGCAACCACAGTCGAACTCAGGGTATGTAATCCCTGTCAAATGGAAAAGTGACACCATGGATGTCCATATCTATATACGTACACATGTATAGTCCCATAACTATACATGTATACATAAATATGAATATTCTTGATTAGTTGATTCAAATAACAAGAAACCACATCAACAGTCGATCCTTGGGACCTTAAGCCCGATCTCATGGACATCCTGTGCAAGGGCATTGAGCTGGATGTCATGCCACTCAAGCCATGTATTATTAAGTCAATCTCTGGGTTTGTAATCCCATCGATATATACCTGCTTCGGCTAATGCCGGAAATATATCTCTGAACAAGTTAACCAAAAACAAGTAACCAGTTCAATAAAATTCAATTCTGAGTTTCTCCGAAACTCGGCCTCGACCGACCATATCCTATACCAAAGCCACAGCAGAAAACACAACAGGATATCAACAAGTCAAAGATAATAACAATTCCAAGCCTGTGATGTAGCTTGGCAGGTTCAACATAAGAAATCACCACAGTGAATATACAAAGTAACCACTATCCTCAGACATGTGAATCCTATCCCTCAGGCGAATAGAAACAAAACCCTCAGGTGACTTCCCTCAGGCATAACGAATAGTGCCCTCAGGCGTATGGAATCTCTCCCTCAGGCATACAGAATATTTCCCTCAGGCACGGAAGCTACTGCCCTCAGGCATAAGAAACATTTCCCTCAGGCTAAACAAAACTGCCCCCAGGCTAAACAAGCACTGCCCTCAGGCATTAGAAATGTTTCCCTCAGGCTAACAAATACTTTCCTCAGGCTAAACAAAATACAGTCCTCAGGCATTTCATAGGAAACCAAGTAACCGGACTGATCCCAACATACAAACAAGCATTTAAGTAAAATTCCTATCAAGGAAAGTCAATAATCATTATTACAATGGAATACCCTCGGGTATCCTAGCCAAACGGCTAAATAGAAGAACGCACCCCCGGGGTAGTCCTGGATCCAAGCAGTGATCCCAAACAGCAGTTTATTATCACATTTAATTACCTATACAACTCTAGGTATTCAAAATAGCCAAGTCCTCATCCACACGACACCCCAACATGGGTTCGTAGCTTAACGGTACACAAAAATGCACAGTAGTTGGAATTTGAACACCAAGCCACCTACTACTCAGGCACACAAGGCAAAGTAGGAATGCCAACAAATAAGAAATACACCTCATGTCAAGCTCAATAGCCACCAACCAGGAAGCACCTCTGGTAACCACTACAGCATCAACAACCCAAGTCAAATATAAACAAACAAGTGAGGGTGGACGAACGCCCAACCCAACACTAAAAACATAACCCCATAGGATTAATAGTTTGGAACGGGTTCTAGATGACACCCGAACACCTTCTCTACCCAAACACCTTCTCTACCCAAACCCGACATAACAACTCAGGTCGGTCAAACAACGGGCACCCGCTGGGTCTCACAAGTCAAAGACCAAGGAGTCATCCTACACGGGATCCTTAGAAAAGAGGAATACTACATGGGATCCTCGAATGAAGAACAAAATAGAAAACCCATAACAGGTGTACCCTCAAAGAAAACATGATAGATTTCCTACAAGGACTCCCTAGTTCAGCATACAAGCAAGGCATCCCTCAGGGGACCCTTAGAAGCATCTGGTCTCACGGCCTCTTAGGCTAGAAGGGAATGTCTCACAAGGTAAACTTCCACTAAAGAAAAGGTTACGGGAGATAGCTCATGGCTCATCTCATATTAAAGGTCTCGACTAAGTTGGTCTGAACACCAAACCTAGAAACCTCACCAAGTCTCACCCTCAGGTGACGACTGGGCTCGATAACTGGAGGAAGAACCCCTCCATTTAGATAAAATCCCAAAAACATTATTTATATGACCTCTAACTATCAAAAGGATTCCACAATTGTGATCTACGCGGAAAAACTCTCAGAATCGACTACTCACATGCCCAATTCTGACTTCTAGAGTATAAGATATCCCAAAATTACCAAACTGAAGCAATACATGACCAGAGTACATGGCCAGAACCCATTGGACCTGCCTGTGTAATAGTAAACGGCATGTAATTTACTGTACACAGATTTTATTGTTCATAAAAAGTTACTCTGTGTCCATTTTCACCTGAACACATGCCCATGTACCACTACACGGTGTGTACTTTACTGTACATGGCGTGTACTTCAAAAAAACCACTAAAACCGTGTTCGATTTCACACGGCCGGTCACACGGCCACCACTACACGGCGTGTACTCAAAGTACACGGCGTGTACCTAAAAAAGCTTCATCTTCCCCAAACGAGAAGAACACATGGCGTGTTCCCCTGGAACACACGCCGTGTATACAAGGTTTTCCGACGGGAAATCCCTAAAAATGCCCGATTTGCCCATTTTCACCCCCGAAACAACAGATCGAGCCCCATGGGCATACAAGCAAACAATATAAGGCTTTAAAAACTTAAAAAAAAACTTGTTTAAAGGTGATCTATGGAGAAAATTTAAACGGCCCTACATTTGGGTGGAAACCGCCGAAGCCTCGGTTGATTTCACGGTCCACGGATAGCACGCTGACTTAGCGCGTCGAGGGCTTCGAATCGGTACCCCTCTTACCTCCCAACTCTCACTCTTTCTAAATATCCCAATCCCCCCATGGGACACGAACAAGGAAGACCACACATGGAGCATGCACAAGGAGGAGGAGGAATGAAGAGAGAGAAAATAAAATAAAAGAAGAAAAGAAAAGGAAGAAAAAGGGGCCTGAGCCGGCCCCAGCGCCCGATATGAGTTTATGCCTCCACTAGGATAAACTCCCCATTCCGGACTCAACTAAGTAGACGGAATCGCAATCCAAAATTCCGTTTAAAATTTATTTTCAAACAAACTTGCGCGAATAAATTAATATTTAATTTAATAATATTAAATATTAAATATTTCTCCAAAATTCGAACAGCTCAGATTTCCACCAAACTCCTATCCTAGGGTAAACACCCTATTCCAAGACCAATGGAGTGGTCAAAAAAATTATCTGAGACCATTTGGTAGGGGGGAAATGACCATTTTACCCCTCATGAGCATCCCAAAGCAAAAATTCAAATTTCTGCTCAAAATGAATTCCAAAAAAACATGGGTTCTTACAAACTCCACACCATAAACCTTCTCATCCCTGAGAAGCCCAGTGAAAGAACTAGTAGCCATGCTCCCAACCCTAGCATCTGGACAACCAAGCTAGATAGACCGTCCAACGACCAGCCTTATAGAATTAACAACCACTTCTACATGGAATACATTCACCTATGAATGATTTGGTACTCCCCACCATAAGAATACCGTTATCGTCATCTTAAAAAGAAAACTCTGAGCTCAGAAGCTCACAGAAAACACTGAATTTTAACCTGAAAGAGGAAAACCACCGTCAAACAGCCAATGGTGCACTCCCCACTATATGGATTTCCTTAAACTGCTCCAAGAGCACAACCAGAACATGTTTCATCCTCAATAGGGATGAACATTGAGAAAGAAAAGGAGCTCGATGTAGGGTCGAAGCTCTCTCAGCATACTCAAGACGAATCAAGATAGCGCATGATCGTCTCTAACAGGAGTACACTAAGATTTAACCGAAGGCGTGTCCAGCTCCCTCCGTGAAACACTAGCATCCTTCCATAACCCGACTAGGATTCCAACACAGGTCAACCATCCTCACACAGGGTTCCCTAGAATAGAATAGACATCGAACTACAAAGGTTCAAGTCAAAACCAAAAAACAACCTACAAGGGCCCTGATCCTCTCCGAGCATCCCCAAAAGGAACTACTCCCTGGAGTTCACAACCCAAGCAGAAGAGAAACTGAACTGACACTCATCGGGTATCCATATACAAAAATACCACAAGGAAGTCCAGTTCACAAGAAAAGCCTTGGAATCTATCGACATCACACTCATCAATTCGACTAGATAACTACAAACCTAAGAAACAACTCCCAATAAGGGGTTAAACAAAAAAGGCATCACGTGCCACATAAACCAACTGGGGTCACTACACCACCTGTGCACAAGGACTGAGTCATCATCCTCAACAAAAATGCCATGACTTAGATCCACGTAACCTGAAATCAGAGTGAAAAGTATGTGTAAACATACCAAAAGGTCTCAGTCATCAGTAAAAACACACACTAGTAGTCCTATATGATGTGAATCCTACGTGCCTAGTATGATGCATGAGACGCCTCTTGCCTTTGTCGGCCAAGAGTCAAAATCCATCCCTGGCATCTTTCCAATGGCCAAGAGATAGAGGTCCATAGTAAATCAATACACCACACAACATGTTCATCACTCAAGGAGAAAATCATATACAAGTGTAACATCACAAAATTAGAACAGCAATCCCAAAACCATGGCAACCAGTACTTCTTACCGGAACAAGTGTTCTCGACGTACCAGCCTGATATCCATCACAGGTTCTAACACATTCCTAATACTCTTGTCTACTATATCTCAAATAGTAAAGACCAGGAAAAAAACTCCTTTGATACCACTTTGTAACGTCCTGACCCGGAAGCCACTAAACCAGTGCTCCGAGCCGGTTCACCACAAGGCCTCAAGCGCGCCTCCTCGTATTCCAGAGGCTTCTGACTAGCAGAGAGGGCCTAGTATGTGATAGTGGGGAGACTATTACCTCATACCAGAGTAAGAAAATAGCAGAAATAACTAAGTATCATACAAAACGGAAAGTAAACAGAGTGAAGAAGAAATAAACAACTGAAATAGAACAAGCTGTAATAGTAAAATGCTGTAAAATCCCAAACAACCATACAAAAAAAACAACACTGGTCACCCATCGGGCCGACCATATAGATACAAGTACAAAAGAAACTAAAAGTAAAATTACCGGGCTCTACTACTAACTTAGAGCCAAACCACGTACCCGATCTCCAGAAAATATCGAACTGTAGCAGCCCGATCAGTAGAACCACTCAAGCAGCTCTGCTCGATAATTCAACACTGGGCCTCAGCCCTATCCACCATGCAACTCGTTATCAACCTGAAAAATAGACATAAGGTCTACAGGTACACTGAGGTGCATGTGCAGGGGTGAGAAATAATCTCAGTAGGGCACCTCGACAAGCAACCTATAACTGTGCTGCTAAAAGTGTATGCAACAAAAATGTGCTCAGCCTAGCTGGAACACAACAAAGAAAGTAAACCAAACATACAACCACAGTCGAACTCAGGGTATGCAATCTCTATCAACTGGAAAAGTGCCACCATGGATGTCCATATCTATATACGTACACATGTATAGTACTATACCTATACACGAATACATAAATATGAATATTCATGATTAGGTGATTCAAATAAAAAGAAACCACATCAACAGTTGATCCTTGGGACCTTAAGCCCGATCTCCTGGACATCCTATGCAAGGGCATTGAGTTGGATGTCATGTCACTAAATCTGTGTATCATTAAGTCGATCTCTGGATTCGTAATCCCATCTAAATATACCTGCTTTGTCCAATGCCGGAAATATATCTCTGAACAAGTTAACCAAAAACAAGTAACCAGTTCAATAAAATTCAATTCTGAGTTTCTTTGAGACTCAGCCTCGGTCGACCATCTCCTATACCAAATCCATAACAGAAACCAAAACAGGATATCAACAAGTCAAAGATAATAACAATGCCAAGCCTGTGATGTATCTTGGCAGCTTCAACAGAAGAAATCACCACAGTGAATATACAAAGTAACCACTGTCCTCAGACATGTGAATCCTTTCCCTTAGGCGAACAGAAACAAAACCCTCAGGTGACTGCCCTCAGGCATAACGAATAGTGCCCTCAGGCGTATGTAATTTCACCCTCAGGTATACCGAATATTGACCTCAAGCATGGAAGATACTTCCCTCAGGCATAAGAAACGTTTCCCTTAGCCTGAACAACACTGACCTAAGGCTAAACAAGCACTGCCCTCAGGCATGATAAATGTTACCCTCAGGCTAACAAACACTGCCCTCAGGCTAAACAGAATACAGCCCTCAGGCATTTCATAGGAAACCAATTAACCGGGCCGAGCCCAACATACAAACAATCATTGAAGTAAAATTCCTCTCAAGGAAATTCAATAATCATTATTATAATGGCACACCCTTGGGTATCCTGGCCAAATAGCTAAACAGAGGAACGCACCCCCAGGGTGGTCCTGGATCCAAGAATTGATCCCAAACAGCAATTTATTATCACATTTAATTACCTATACAACTCTAGTTATTCAAAACAGCCAAGGCCTCAGCCACATGACACCCCAACATGGGTTCGTAGCTCAATGATACACAAAAACGCACAGTAGTTGGAATTTAAACACCAAGACACCTACTACTCAAGCACACAAGGCAAAGTAGGCATGCCAACAAACAAGAAAGACACCTCACGTCAGTCTCAACAGCCACCAACCAGGAAGCACCTCTGGTAACCACTACAGCATCAACAACCCAAGTCAAATATAAACAAACAAGTGAGGGTGGCCGAACGCCCAACCCAACACTAAAAACATAACCCCACAGGATTTCTAGTTTGTAACGGGTTCTAGATGACACCCGAACACCTTCTCTACCCAAACCCGATGTAAAAAATCGGTTCGGCCAAACAACGGGCACCCGTCGGGTCCCACAAGTCAAACACCAAGGAGTCATCCTACACAGGATCCTTTGAAAAGAGGAATCCTACATGGGATCCTTGAATAAAGAACAAAAGAGGCCACCCATAACAGGTTTCCCCTCAAATAAAACATGATATAGTTCCTACAAGGACTTCCTAGTTCAGCATATAAGCAAGGCATCCCTCAGGGGACCCTTAGAAGCATCCGGTCTCACGGCCTCTTAGGACAGAAGGGAACGTCTCACAAGGGGAACGTCCTCTAAAGAAAATTTTATGGTAGATAGATCATAGATCATCTCATATTAAAGGTCTCGACTAAGTTGTTCCGAACACTCAACCTAGCAACCTCGCCAAGTCCCACCCTCAGGTGACGACTGGGCTCGATAACTGGAGGAAGAACCCCTCAATTTATATAAAACCCAAAAAACTCCACTAATATGACCTATAAATGTACAAATGAGTCCACCATTGTGACCTACGCAGAAAAACGCTCAGAATCGACTACTCACACGCCCAATTCTGACTTCCAGAGCATAAGATATTCCAAAATTATCAAACTGAAGCAGTACATGGCCAGAGTACATGGCCAGAACCCATTGGGTCTGCCTGTGTAATAGTACACGGCATGTACTTTACTATACACAGCATTTAATGTTCAAAAAAAGTTACTCTGTGTCCGTTTTCACCCAAACACATGCCCATGTACCACTACACGGCGTGTACTTTACTGTAAACAGTATGTACTTCAAAAAAACCACTAAAACCGTGTTCGATTTCACACAGCCAGTCACACGGCCACCACTACACGGTGTGTACTCAAAGTAAACGGATTGTACTTAAAAAAACTTCATCTTCCCCGAACGGGAAGAACACACGGCGTATTCCCCTGTAACACACGCCGTGTATACTGGGTTTTCTGACGGGAAATCCCTAAAAGCGCACGATTTGCCCGTTTTCACCCCCGAAACAACAGATCGAGCCCCATGGGCATACAAGAAATCAATATAAGGATTTAAAAACTTTAAAAAAACCTTTTTAAATGGGATATATGGTGAAAATGTAAATGGACCTACCTTTGGGCAGAAACCGCCGAAGCCTCGGTTGATTTCACGGTCCATGGATGTCGTACGCCGACTCAGCGCGTCGTGGGCTTCGAATCGGTACCCCTCTTACCTACCAATTCTAACTCTTTATCAATCTACCAATCCCCCCATGGGACACATCCAAGTAATACCACACATGGAGTGTGCACAAGGAGGAGGAGGAATGAAGAGAGAGAAAAGAAAAGAAAAGAAGAAAAGAAAAGGAAGAAAAAGGGGCCCGGGCCGGCCCCAACGCCCGACATGAGTTTATGCCTCCACTAGGCTAAACTCCCAATTCCAGACTCAATGGTGCAGATGGAATTGTAATACGACTTTCCGTTTAAAATTTATTGTCAAATGAACTTTCTTGAATAAATTAATATTTAATTTAATAATAGTAAATATTTCTCCATAATTCAAACAGCTCAGATTTCCACCAAACTCCTGTCCTAGGGTAAAAACCCTATTCCAAGACCAACGGAGTGGTCAGAAAAATTATCCAAGATCATCTGGTAGGGGAAAATGACCATTTTACCCCTCACGAGCATCCCAAAGCAAAAATTCAAATTTCTGCTTCAAATGAATTCTAGAAAAACACAGGTTCTTACATCCTTAATCAAATCCTTTATCCATGAAATTTAATATGAATCTTCATTGTAGAGTTTTATTTCTGACCCAGCTGGAAGCACCCCATTTTGTGGTCGGTATCCTGAGATATGCCTCATTGAATGAGTCATGATCAATCCTGTCGTCCAGAATAAATGTTCACATTGACCGAATTATTTTTTCTTGTTGGAGTTTGAATTGTCTTTTATTCCTTGAGACTTATTTGTAGCCCACAAATACTTCCATCCTAAAAAAATGAATCAGGTGAATTGAATGAAAATTATAGGATTTATGCTCGAAATACAGAGGCAACATAAATCTTTTTAATATCCAGAATTAACCAATTTTCACACTTAAGCTCAAAACTCACCAAAAGTCATAAAATGGTGCAAATAATATCAAATTGATTAATGGGAAGGGATTAGATCATTTATAAACATATGTATAAATATGAAAATATGATCTCTGTCAATTCCCCCACACTTATCACTTGGACTCCTGGACAAGTAAACATCGATATTAAATCAAAGAAAATTTAAAACACATATCCATGAGATCTAACAATTTAATACCAAGAAACAAAATATATCATGCCTCATAAAAAAATTATTTCAAGTTCTAAATTCAATTCATTAAATATATTTCCTATTAATTTATTCTCCCATGCACACAAAACACTTACCTAACATGCATTTTCTCTCATCACATAAATATCAATTTTCATTTATGTCTTTCTCATCCAATACTCATGCAAGGGTCACCATAGGCTTGATAAATTGCTACATCTCCACCCGATATGAGTCAAGGACATATGTTTATCATGAGGAATTTTCAAGGTTGTTCTGTGGCTTCAGGTTGGTAGGATTTAGATGTGAAAAATTCTGAGGCTGAATAAGGAGTTCTTGGCTCTTTTTGAAGCAAAATTGCATTATTCTAATTTTTACTTAAGTACGGTCTCCTCCTCACTCCCATTAGTAGTAATTCATATCCATAAGAATGAAAAATTAGTAAAATTTCACACCATTAATCATTTCAGTAGAAAAATTATCAGTCATCTCAAACAAGATTTTTTTTTTGAAAGCTCCAAATAGACACAACTTTATTTCTCCATTGGAAGCTCCAGAAAGGCACAACTTCACTTATCATGAAAGCTCCAGAAAAGGCACATCTTTCAAAATAATTATTTTTTTCAATATCAAGAACATCGTTTCAACATTTTATTTTCCACCCAAATTATCTCCAAATGAGGTAGCACAATACAAGTCAACCTCCCCCAACACTTAAGTTCAACTAGATTATTCAATTTTACTTCTAGAGCGGGTTGGATAGGGAAAATTGGCTTGTAATGTGGCTAACCTAATAGTATTTTCATGGATTATATGGGCTACAAGGATTAAATGTACAAGGTGGTCCATTATAAAAAGTATTATTTTGAAAAGGGTGCTTTAATACCAAAGAAATGCCTCAATCATTTAAAACACATGTACCTCAAACCCTCGTGTTTTGATAGGAATAAATCAAATTATGGTTAAATCAAGCATGGTATGGTTATCTCAAGAAGTGAGGTGAATTAAAAGAGTGTGAAAAATAGATTTAGAAGCCTTAAAAGAAAGTGATTTCAAATAAAAGACAGTGAATTGTGGCAGGGGATTAAAAAATCAGAGTAATTTTCATGAAATTTCCAAATATTTGGACTTGAAAAAAAAGTTATTTCAGCATTCATTTAAGATTAGTTTCATTTGATAAATTTTTTCACACATTTACATGGGTTTAAAAATATGTTATGATAATCATTTCATCTCAAAAGTTTCAAAAACACAAAAATAAAAAAAAAACACAATTTTTTTAAACAAATAATTGAAAATACTAAAATTCAAAGGTTCCCTCCCCCACACTTAAATGATGCAGTGTCCGCAATGCATTAAATTGGATTTAACATGTAATTATATTTTAAATTGAATCAAAACAATCAAGCAAGAGATAAGGAGAGGTACAACCTGACTTATTGTTAGTGCAATGTTGAGTTAAGCTCCTAAGTGTTACACAAATAAAAACCTAAAAACAAAGGTAGATAATAAAAACATAATAAATTTAATGAAAGTAAAGAAAATAGAAATAGAATGAGAATAGAAGGATAGATCTTGGTTTGATCCCCCAAGTGGTCCTTGGGTTTTGACTGCCTTCAGATGGGCAGTTTCAGTTGGTTATCCCCAATCCGATGGTGAGTTGAGTTTCTTTGAGATGAACCACCAATACTTCTTATTTATATCTTGAACTTATTATTTTTTGTTGAGGACTTCATGGATATAGTACAATAAATCTTCCCATATGAAAATGATATTAAACTTGCATGGTGGGGGTAGGAAAAATAATGAGTCCTCTTTATTGGTTTCCACTTTCACAACTTCTTCATTCTCTATCGGTTCCTCAAGTTATGCTACATCAAAAGAATAATCAAATGGAAAATCAGAGTGTAATCCTATTTGAATAAAATTAAAACATGATGAATCAATATAAAACTCTTCCCTTTCAAAGTAAGAATCTTGTGTCTCTTTTTCCTCAAACATGTCCACTTGGATCCCATTTTGAAATCCTTTCAATAAATGATCAACATTTTTGGGGAGCTCTAGGTGTTTCTCTTCAGGTGTATCTTCTTTTTCCTCATCCACCAAGGCAATAGATGTGTTGGCCGAATCTGAAAATTTATAACAAGGGGAGGTAATACTCAATTCATATTTAATAAAATTAGAGTGAAAATATTCTAAGAAAATATTATTTCCCTGAGTTTTTTCAGCTTTAATTTATTCTTTAATTGTAGGTGCCTCTTGTAGTTGAATTTCACAAGATAAAGGCCGGCTGTCAGGATCCTTCATCTTTTCTTTAAATTCCACCACTTTGGTGGTGTCTTCCTTTAATGGTTATAGTTCTTATACTTTATAAGGAATATGTGGATAAAGTATTTCTTCACACTCAGTTTAGAATCCATCCATATCTTGGTGATCATCCAAATGTATCTCAGTAGTCAATTCTTCCATCTTGGCCTCCTCAAGTTCGTGCTTAGGTTCTGGTTTCTCCATAAATGCACAAACATATTCAAATGAAAGTTCTACTTTTATCTCTAGTTGTTCTATGTCACTTCTAAGTTCTTGCATTTAAACTATATTATACCCAAACTCATCTTCTTATTCCACTTGTGGGTAATTGTTCCATGAATTAAAGAGATGATCATTTGAAAACATCATGGAAAAATATTTTTTTATGTTTTTTTGAAAAGTGTTAAATATTTATAATTAGATTGTGGAACTGCCTCCCCGGAAATGGTGCCAAGTTTTGACACGTTCCTATCATGGGGTGTGGAAAAACAATTATTTACTATGTTAAAATATAGTATAGTAGTTAACCTAAGTTGTCTTTAGAGAGGAGCGCACAATTTTATTCAATCTTCTTCTGCTAAGTCGGTTTAAGTGATATTTCACAATCGCTTCCTATCACTCCCTTGGTAAATGGTGATGATGAGAGTATACCTTACCAATATCTCAGCTCGGTCTACTCTCTTTCCTATGTGTTAAATAGATGTATCGAATACCCTCAATTGAGTTAGGCAATTCCTGATCAGGTCTTGTTTATCCCAAACAATTTAAAATATTCAATACCCCCGCCACACGTACTAACGATCGCCGAGTACTTCACTACTAGGACCTGATCCATTCCATAGTATATAGACCAAAACCTAGTGGAGGGAGATTATGAACATTTACCAAATCAATAATAATAACAGAATATTATATCAAATATAATCTCATAAGATAATAAAACCGTTTATTAAAATTTGAAACCAACACCGCAGAAGAGAGAGAGTTTTTATTTAATAAAATACAAGAACTAAAACATTAAAAAAGATAAAACCTAACCTCCCCCAATCAATTATAATATTTAACCCACCATGTTAAGGGTAATTGAGAATAAGGGGGAAGAAGTAGGCATTATAAAACTAAGAAGAACAAAATAAAGAAAAGAAAGAACAGAAATTTTCTCCTCCAGAATTTGTCCACCAGAAAGATAGCTTCGGTTCTCCCACCCTCTGGTCGAATCATGCTGAGGTCCCTTATTATAGGAGGTGATTAATGTATTTGTACATCTACCCATTAAGTTTGAAAGAATTTGGAGTCGTGTGTAATGATTTAGAGCTGAATTAGTAGACCTGACTTATTTTGTCCGTCAATCACTATTCCACCAACCATGATTTGACCGGTTAAAGTATGTCCTTAATAAACTCTTTTATCCATGAAATTTAATATTAATATTCTTCATAGATTTTTATTTCTGACATAGCTAGAATCACCCCATTTGGTGGTCGGTAGCCTGAGATATGCCTCATTGAATGAGTCATGGTCTATCCTGCCGGCCAGAATAAATGTTCACATTGACTGAATTTTTTTAGCTTGTTGGATTTCGAATTGGCTTTTGTTCCTTGAGAATTATTTGTATACCGCAAATAATTTCATCCTAAAAAAAGGAATAAGGTAAATTTAAAGAAAATTGTAGGAGTTATGCTCAAAATACAGAGGCAACATAAATCTGTTTAATATCCAGAATTAACCAATTTTCACACTTAAGCTCAAAAGTCACCAAAAGTCATAAAATGATGCAAATAATATCAAATTGATTAATGGGATTACCAGTTTGGAATGGGTTCTAGGTGAAACCCAATCACCATCCCTACCCAAACTCTACTTAACAACTTAGGGTTGGTCAAACAAAGGGCACCCACTGGGTCCCTCAAGTCAAACACTGAGGAGGCATCATACTTGGGATCCTCGAGGTAAATATGAGTGAAGGAATCCAACATGGGATCCTTAGAAAAGAGTAAGGGAGTAATCCTACATGGGATCATCAAATGAAGGAAAATATATTAATTCCATAACATGGATTCTCTCAAAGTAAAAATAGGAGATAGATCCTATAAGGGACTCCCTAGGTCAGCACACAATTAAAGGCATCCCTTAGGGGATCCTTGGAAGTGCCCGGTCTCACGGCCTCATAGGCCAGAAGGGAACGTCTCACAAGGGTAACGTCCTATAAATCATATGTTATAGGAGATGTATCATAGATCATCTCCTATTAAAGGTCTCAAGTAAGCTGGTCCGAACACCCAACCTATCATCCACGCCAAGTATCACTCTCAGGTGTCAACTAAACTCGATAACTGGAGGAAGAACCTATCCATTTAGATAAAAACCCTAAAAACTCCATTTATATAACCTTGAAATGTCAAAATTATTCCACCATTTCAATATAAGTGGAAAAACACTCAGAATCTATTACTCACACACCCAATTCTGACTTCCAGGCCATAAGTTATCCGAAAACTAATAAGTTGAAGTAGTACATGGCCAGAACACATGGCCAGACACATGTGGTCTGCCTGTGTAATAGTACACGGTGTGTACTTTACTATACGCACCGTGTACTATTCAAAAAAATTCATCCCATGTGATTTTTCACCCGAACGGATGCCCATATGCCACTACACGACGTGTACTTACAGTACACGGCGTGTACTCCTTAAAAACCACTATTATGTGTCCTTTTTGCACACAGTCAAAAACATGACCACCACTACATGGCATGTACTCCAAGTAAACCACGTGTAATTTGGAAAAAAAATTCTTCCCTGAATGAGAAGAACACATGGCATGTTCCCTTGGAACACACATCATGTATTCTGGGTTTTCTGACGGGAAATTCCTCAAAAATCCAGAAACGCTCATTTTCACTCCCGAAACAACAGATCTGACCTCAAGGGGCCACAAGTAAGAAATATAAGTATTTAAATACTTAAAAAACATTTTTAAATATAATATATGTCAAAAACATAAACATCCCTACCTTTGGGCGGAAACCACCGAAGCTTCGGTTGATTTCACGCCTCACGGTTTCCCTTCGCTGAATTAGCACGTCGAGAGCTTCGAATTGGTACCCCTCTTTCCTTCTTTCTATCCTGCTTTTCTCAATCTAAAAATTCTCCCATGGGAAAGAGTCAAGGAGGATCCACACAAGGTGTGTGCTCAAGAAGGAGGGGGAGGAAGAGAAAAGAAAGAAAGGAAAAGAAAAGGAAAAGAAGAAAAGGGTGCTCGGGCCGGCCCCGACGCCCAACTTGAGTTTATGACTTCCCTAGACTAAAATCCCCATTCCAAACTCAACAGAATAGATGGAATATAAATATTACACTCTGTTTAAATGTTATTTCCAAATGAAACTACATAAATAATTTAATATTTAATTTAATAATATTAAATATTAAATATTTCGCTAAAATTTGAACAGCTCAGATTTCCACCAAACTCCTATAATAGGGTAAAAAACCTATTCCAGAACCAATGGAGTAGTCAGAAAAATTATCTGAGATCAAATGTTAAGTGAAAATTTCCATTTTACCCCTTACAAGCATCCAACAGCAAAAATTCAAATTTCTGCGAAAAAACTACAGTTCGAAAAAAAAATAGGTTCTTACAAGATGAGCATCTAAAGACTTAGTCCCTGAGTCTCGGTAGGGAGTTTCACCATAGGATACCCCTAAATACTAGTCAAAACTTAAATGGCTATCACTATCTTCCTAGTGTTGGTTGAGCTGGAGCTGCATGAGAACAGAAAATCACATTGATGAAAAATCCCAATGAAAGGATTGAAACGGGGACTATATAGATTGATATTCAATCTTACCTTGAGCTAGGGGGATATTAATAATGAGTCTTTTAAGGATACATACTTCATAATTATTATATGTCTCCATTGGGATGTTGAGGCATGGCCCCCAATAAATGAATGGGAGGACTGAGGGCTCCAAAACCGCCACTTCAATCTCCTTGATGGACCCACTAGTTATGGAGACCTCGAGAAAAGGTTATAGAGCATTCTCCCTAACACCCACTGGAGCACCCTTATCCCCTATAATAGGGAACCCTTTTCCATTCTCATAATTATTTTGTAAAATAAAAATTTTAGTTAGAGATTTTGGATAGAAAAGGGGAAGGACTAAGAGAGAAAAGTTAATAAGTTTACCTCAAGGAAGTTAGCCAGGTCAAAATCATCCATATGAGTGACTTCGATACTCACATAAGGACTCACCAAATAAATGGATGACCCCCAAGACTCTCCATCACAGTATCCTTGTGTGTCATCACTACCCTATGCCTCCTCGGTTGATTCTTCAAGTGACATCTCCTCACATTCTGGCACACTACTAACCACTAACTGCAATGGGACAAGAAGAAGATCAGGTCCCCCATGCTAATGGGAGAAGGAATCCATGGACACCAGATTCTCAAAACTTATATGTAATGGAATCCTAGTAGTGATCCTATCATTCCCCACCTCTGGTATCTCGATCCCATCCTACGTCAGCATTCACTGTAGCTGCTTCCATGTCATGTTCATCCTCAACATTCCTCACCCCGCCCAAAGCATGGGGAAAGCAGAATCTATGTTTGGATATAGAAGATAACATAGTTTCTTTTTAGGATACTCTATTTCTCTCCTACTTTCATCCTGATATACCTCTTCTTTCTCCCATGACCTCTTTTGGTGTCCCTCCCCTCCAGAAGGTAAGGGTGTAGTAGCGCCTTGTGTTTCCCCTATTGTAGATCCAACTTAAGCCACTCCCAACACCTAGATTTCCCCTCAAAGAGTATCTCGCCTACCTTATTACTGCTCTGGTACCTCACTCATTGTCATAATCACCCATATGAGTCACCTCAATATCATGCATTGGTACTCCACCACCCATTTGTTGGAAAAATTCTGGGACAGACTGATGTTAACATTAGTCGGTGGCAACATGATGGTGTCCCTTGAGCCTCCACTAATGAACATCCACTATAGATGAATAAGGATATAGTGATACCACTCATCATGTACCCCCATGTAGAATCTCCTTTTCTACTAGTAGATACATCTGAACTTCCTGGGAAACTGGGATGGCATGTATGGATCACAGTAGATGTTGTCATTGATTCTAGCCACCAACACTCTACCCCAGAAGGACTGTAAGTACTTCCTTTACTCTATTTTCCCCTATGAGTTTTCCACCATCATAAAAACTGGGGTTTCAAATAGGTGTAAGTTGAAATTTTTATAATTCTATATGACAGCCATAATCCTAATCTCACTGAGTATCACTGGTCGGACCCCAACAATGTTAAGAAGAAAAGGTCAAAGGACAAAATTTGGTGGACTGATGGCATTCAGAAACTTATAGACTACAAAGTGAGTTTCAATCCAACCATGTGGAAACTATAATGTTCCAAAAATAATCTTGGGAATTCCTCCCCTCTCTACATGACCCAACTGGCCATAGATAAGGTCTAGCACTGGTACCCCCAAGTCCACCTTGTTGTTGGCCTCCATGATCATCGACATCACCAGTGTCCCTGGGCGTAGGCCCATGCATGTGTATATGGTCGAGAGTAGCTATCTAATGAGTAATGTAGTAAGTAATGAGGTGTAGCGAACCAATGGATACTAGTCTTCCACCATATTATATCCCTACTGTTCATACTCTCCCTCCTACAGAATCAGCCAGTACAATCTCGGCCTCCTCCTTTACAGCACCACTAGACACTGCTTTGGCCACTCCGGCATCTTCATAGTTGGTTCCCTATTCAAAAACATGACTATACATGTCTTTAATTTGATATACTTATAGAAGGTGATGATGATTCATTACATAGGTTAAATCATCCAGCGAGTGTTGTTGCAGAAGAGGAGTTTGTTTTCTATCACCCCCAATGTCCGATGCTGGGAGAAATTCATCATACTGGAACCAGTTTAGTGAGATTACAATGTTGCAGTTCACATCCCACAAGTTGATTCTCACATCACCATGGTGAAGGTGAAAAGTGGTATTGTCTAGAGACCAATGGTTGAGGAGCTATGGAAGCAGCTCCTATTAGTGGTATGTGTGGAATTGGTACATCCATATTGCCTCAAATGATCTAATGTAATGCAGTTCGACCCCATACTCTGGATAGGTGTAGCATACCTAGTATGACCAGGCCCATTCATCGGTGAAATTGAATCTATCTCGTGGGTCCCATTCTTTATGCCAACCCTTGTTGTTGTCCTACATACTACTCTAGAAGATGTTGGCATATCAGGCCATGAATTATTCATCTTCTAATTTCTACCCTATAACTGTCATTATTTATCCACTCAGCATGTAGATGGTGATTTCCCCATTATCCAGAGTAATGTGACCATTTATAGTGATTTTCTGGACACTTATATCATCCTCACACGTGAATGAAGTGTGTGTTGTGTTAGATTTAATGATCGTGATGGAAACTACATCTGTTAGCCTAAAATTGTGTAACAAGAGGTGGTTTCTTAATGGATAGTCCATCTAAGCCTCAGTCAGTATACTCAAAAGCGCATAGTTTTCAATGATATCCCTCCTTTATCATGAAATATCTAGTTTTCCTTTCATTTCATCCCTTCGGGTGGCAGCGGCGGCGGCTTCGATCTTAGAATGGTTTGGTTGCTTGGTCGGTTTTGAAGATTCTGGAAAGTTATAAGAGAGGTGTGAAAAACCTCAAGTTCTTAGAACAAAAATTATGAGTTGGCGTAAAAATTTGTACGAGTTCAAGGAAAATGTTCCCTTGGTCTCATAAATAGTTTTGTGGAAGAGGTGGTTTCATGAAAGACACAACTGAAGCTTAGATTTCATGCAAAGGTGAGTTATATTCATGAGAGAAAATGTTTATCATGCAAGAAGTCAAAATACTGTATAAGGGGGACCCCTCCTATTTATAGGCGATGACCTCCAGGTTTCATGCAGTGTGAAAATATAGTTGTGCAGCCATAGTAAAGATTTGTGTGATTCCATGGAAATGATCCACTTTATTCAGTGTTTCTCACAGAACCCAACATTCCGGTCCCCTGTCAGCTCAGATTTTGAGGGGGGGATTTTTTGGTGATGAAATCTCATATGGGACCTCGAACAACCCATTTTGGGTGAAATGAACATGAAACCCACACATAAGTACCATTCTAGGTCTAATAAGTGGGTTTAATGCAAGTTAAAGTGATTTCATGCAAAGATAAAGTTTTATATGCAAATGAATTACGTCCCAAAGGAAATGTATAGTTCTGTGAATGATACACAAGCTTACAGAATGCCGAAGTCTCGTGCATGAAAGATGGAATCATTTTGAACAAGATCAAAGCATTGCGTGTAACCCTAATATGAATCCATTAAATTGTGCACTAAATATGACGTTAACCTGGACTTGTTTCAAGGTCGTGCTCCAGCAGTAAAGGATGAATATGTGTGAAATGATAGTTCCACACCCAAGGATTTGTGTACCAATATATGTGTATTTAGGATATAAATAGAAGCTTATCACCCACCCATAATAAGACTTCCTGGAAGAAGAAGCGATGCTCTACTGTGTGAAACTTTTGTTCTTCCATGACATCATGCAAAACCAGTGATCATAGACCCTCGAAGGTAGAGAATTTGTGTGACAGAACTCCTGTGGGATCAAACATGACTTTTCCTATGGTGGAAATATCTGAAAACAACTCCTAATAAGGTTAGTTGGGTGCGAGAAAAGAGAATATAACTGCATGTAACCCTAATCTACATACAACTCCCAAACTTGTGTGTAACTATTCCTCTTGAATCCATCAATTTCCCTTATGTTAGAGCCCCTTACTCATGAAACTTTTTCATGCAACCCAACCCAGCTATTCATAATAACATCCTTTTCCCTTAACTAGTGTTATCTATGCCTATATTATATCCATTACCCTACATGTTTCTTTTAATAATTAGTACCCTAATTCTTGTTGGTTCTAAGAATATGGACCCTAACACCATGCCTCTTTATTTAACACTCCTCCACAGAAGTTCCAACACTGTGTCTCACCCAGAGGCACATGATCATTGGTCACATAATCCCTATGAGTGGAATCTTTGAGGGAAAGTTTGTACCAGTCTTGGTTGAAGGTCCGTATGTTGTATATTTTACTCACCTTGACATAGTCCCCCTTGAGGAGTGATCCTGCCAATGTCTAAGCTGCATTATGTAAAACTACCTAGTTCCATATCCAAGTTGTATGATGTTAAACTTCATGAAAACAACCTCAGCACATGATTTAAAACTATAGCCTTATACTATGTGATAAAAATAGGATTCCCCATGTATGATCTTTATAGGATGATACCCTATCCCACCATGGAGTACAAGCCACCCCCAGAGGGTAGCTTCCATATTTAAGGCCCACACCATTCCTCATAGATTATACTTTCATGACATGAGTGTCCTTACTATAGGGAGTTAAAATAAATGGATCGGTCCTATCATAAAACCTTAAAATTCGTCATCGAAGTATGTCGGTTTTGATCCCAACCTTCTAAATAGGGTATGTAGGATGCCTCCATGAGGTTCAATCCCAAAAATGGTAAACTACCCAGGTGTTCCTTCCTAGGGACAGACCTACCATATTCTCCTTAACATTGTGTTTTGATCCATTGTTAAACTATCTAGGTGTTCCCTCCTAGGGACGCACCTCCCAGATCCTCTTCCATGAAGCATTCTGATCCATCAGTAAACTACTCAGGTGTTCCCTCACAGGGAAACACCTCCTGGATCTGCCTCCAAATGGCATTCTAATGAATCGGTAAACTATCCAGGTGTTCCCTCCTATGGACACAGCTCTCAAATCTATCTCTACAGGGCATTTTGATCCAATATAAAACTATTCATGTGTTCCCTCCTAGGTACGCACCTCCCGAATCCGCCTCTATTTGGAATTATGATCTGTTGGTAAACTATCCAAGATTTACCTCCTAGATAAGAACCTCCTTGATTCACCCCCATGAGGCATTCTAATACATTTAAAAATTATCCAAGTGGTCCATCCTGGGGACACACCTCCCATATCCACCTCCACAGAGTGTTCTAGTCTATTAGTAAATTATCCAAGTGTTACCTCCTATGGATGCACCTCCTAGATCCACCTTCATGGGGTGTTCTGATCCATTGGTAAACTATCTAGGTGTCCCCTACTAGGGAAACACCTCCAAATCATTCTCCATAGAGCATTATAATCTACCACCTTATCCCTACAAGACATTAAACTTGTATCTATCTCCACAATATGTTAAACTCGTACTCTAATCTGTCTTACAAAGACGTCCCAATATATCTCTATAAAACAAAAAACTTGTGTTTAACCTAGAATATCTACCCATACAATAAACATGAGATGTATGAGGTAAAAATCCTCGAAATACTTATGCCCCCAGTGTTGATTACCTCATGATCACATGAGATACCTTATTTTTCGTGCCTAAGATGCCTCACATAATATTAACTCCAAAGAGGAATATTTACATGTGACCAATGTGCCCAATGTCCAGACATGCCTATAGATTCCCAACATGACTAATCTATTGACAAAAGTTTGCTACCCTGTCAAGACAGAATCTATGTAATTAATTGGCATACACATAGAGATGGCACCAGGAATGAATTTCACAAACATGACTTAATCTATGAGGGAGACCCAAACTAAGAAATTAACTCCAATGAGGAATCTATGGAAGGAGGAACTGACCTCCCATCAATTTATTTTGATTAAGGGTTAGACATCATCAATGAGAGTGATTAAAGTCACCCACCTTTGGAAAGTGGGAATGCAGGGAAACGAACATGTGTGATGCATGGGCCCTGGCGAAAGCATCATAAACAATGATGAAGCAAAGAAGATTTAATTTTCTATGTGTCTATAATGTGGGAATAAACACCTCTGGGATTACTTGGAGGGAATGGTAAATCGCTATAAGTTTGAAAATGAAGGTCATCAAGATCACAGGTTTAAGAGAAAGAGAGAAGATATAAAAACCCATTGCTTCAATTATAAAAAAATTGGGCACTATGAAAATCAATGTTCTAGTCGACTGGACAATGGGGAATATAGTCACTAAGAACCACTTAGACCATAGGAATAATTAAAAAGCCTACGCAATGACTATTATTTAAGAGGATGGTGATTCTTCACTTAATATTTTAAAATGTCTTATGACATGTAAGTTTAAATGAATTATTGGATATTGAGTTATAAATAAAAAAACTTGGTGGTATGATTATTATTAAATCTTTTATATGGTCTATTAGAAGTTGATTTTTATGGATATATTTTTTCCATTAATTTTATGTGGTATTAGAAATGGATTAGATTTATTTTCAAAGGGACTATATCGATTTTCATATTAGGAAATATCACTACATGTCCTAAATTAACCCATGATCATCTATCGATGTTAACTATATAGGTATTGATACCCAATCATGAGTTTATTAGTATCTTAAATAGTAAGTTTGATATCTCATTATAAATTAAACCTTGGATCATATCTATCTTGTGGATACACTTAACTATTTTTCTTAGAGAAAAAAATGAAAAATTTTGAGGATACAATTTATTTAATAGCAATAAGTTTAGAACTCCAAGATTAAATATTATATATTTTATTTCCTTTTGAACCAAATGTGTTTGATAGCTTGTGATACATGCAACACCAAACTAAAAAAACTTTAGAACAAATATGACCATTAAAATTTAGTTGTAGAATTTGTGGGTAAAAATAAATGTAAAAATATATGAAATATATATAAAGATAAAAATAAAGTTCATTGATAATACTAAGGAAGTGGTGAAAATTCAACTAGTGTAGATAAATAATTAATAAGACTTGTTTATGTTTTAAAATGTAATATTTCTAAAAAATAAATTTTTGTGCTTTTTTAAGAATCTAAATATATTAAGTGTAAAATATATTTTTTATATGAATAGTATATTAATAAAAATTTGATTAGTAATTGATAGGAAATAAGAATAAGAATAGTTAGTACTTTTAAAAAGTTCTTTTTTTAGTAAAATAGTTTTCATTATATTTTATGCTTTTATTTAAAAGTTAAATTCTAAAATTTTAAAATTATAATTTGAAAAAATAAAATTCATTTTTAGATTTATAATTTCAATTTAATCTTAATATGAATTTTTTGTATTTTTCTGAAAACATTGGTTTTTAGGTGAATATTGAAAAATATCAATATTGCTAATATCTTCACTTGTATGACATTATCATAATATAATAATGAATTAAATGTTTTTGAAACATATTTCTATAATATATATATATAACTAAAAATAATTTAAAATTACTATTATATATTTATAAAACCCATGTATATTTTTTTGGAAACATAAGTAATATTTTACTCTAAAAACTAATTTATTCACTTATATTAAAAAATTATTTTTCATCACTTATAGAAATTAAATCCAAAAAAAATAGATTTAAAATTTTAGATCAATATGATCATGTTATGTAATAAGTTCAACTTAATTTTTGGGCATAAGATTTTTATTAATGATATTAAAGTTACTGACCATGATAATGGTAAAACTGTTATTTTCAATGAATTGTTTTATTAGAATCGCATAATTATTATATAATAAAATAAATCAATATCTTATAAAAATGAATTTAGAGTAATTTTTAATATGATATTTAAATAAATTATCACTCATTCAATTTTTAATCAATACTAATTAATATTAAGAACATTTAATAGTGAAAACAATAATTTTCTACAAAATTGTTTTTCTATATATAAAATTTTTTAATTTAAAAGTTAGTTTTATATTAATTATAAATTAAATTATATTAAATGGATATTAAATTTAGGTTCATCACACTAAAATGGTAAGAGTGGTTATTTTATATGATTAGTGAAATATAAGTTACTTGGGTGAAAACTAGTTACCCCGATAAAAACAAAAAAAAGGTAAATGTAAAAATATAAGAACAAATAAATTGTAAAATTTTAAAAATTTGTGTAAATAAATGGTTTAGAATTGATTGGCCCAATATTTTTTCACACTATTATTTCTCACTTTTGTAATTATTTAACCATGAATAGTGTCATTCCATTATTGAAAAAATTTGGTTGTTCACAAAGGTTCCATTTTCTTTACTTATAAAAGAGGAATCTTTCACCCCTTTATGCCACACCCATTCCTTAGAATTTATTCCTAAAAATATTAAATTTTTCTCCTCCTAGAAACTTCTATATATTTCATAAGCCTCTAGTTTCAATTATTTATCCTAATCCCTTTATTTACACGGTTACTTCTAATAGAAATTTCAAGGTCCCAAAGTGAGTACTACTTAATCCTTATTTATTCTTCTTATTCTTTACCTTCCAAACCTACCCTAACCATAGAAATATAATGAAATAAGTATCATTAGTACACTGATATGATAATAAATAGTTTATATTAAATTATATATATATATATGTGTGTGTGTGTGTGTGTGTGTGATTAATGATCCTAAGAAGGTATCTAATAAACTTAATTTTATTATTCTAGGTGTTAGGAAAATGTGAAGAATGATTCAGGAACAAGGTAAGGGTTTCTTGTCTAAAATTTTCACCCCTTGAGAAATATTTATTATTATACGCAATGTTTTATTTGTAATTTTATATTTAATTACTCTTTAATATTTTGTATCATGATCCTCTCACTATTCATGGTATTTAATGTTTCATTTGAAATCTTATTCATCACAAAATTTTGATTTTAATATTACTCGAATCGTAATGGTTTTCTCGAATGAAGTTATTTCTCCATTAGTTATAAATTATCTAATTGATGATGATATTTTTTTCCCCTTTTTATACTTAAAATTCTATTTTCCTATGTTATTTTCTCTTGTTCTCTAGGGAATTTACTTCTTTTCATCGATATTATCTTCCTTGATGAAATAACTTCTCAAATAAAAGTTTAACGTTGGAAATAATAACACCCATTCATTCCAATGGATATTTTCCTCTATATACACATTTTCATTCCTGCCAAAGATATACTATATTTTTGGGAAATATAATATGGATTATTTGTTTTTATCCTCATAATTCTCTTTACCTATTTTCTAAAGTAAAATATAATACTCTTTTTATGATGTGGGTTTTAAAATAAAGGTATTTCAAAATATTAAAAAGGGGTTTCCATCCTTTAAAATTAAAATGTTTTATCTTACACCCCAAATTTATTTTGATAAACTTTTAGAATTTTGAGGGATATATTATTTAATTTTCTTCTTTAAAAGTAAATTTATTCAATTTTCTCAATTAATTTTTTTAAAAATAAATTTTGAAAGTGACCTATAACTTCATATTTTTATGATAATATAAAAAATGTTTCCTAGAATCTCCTTTTAAGTTTTCTTCCATGTGAACACATTATTCCACCATCTTTTTCTTCTCTGTGAAACTTCCTCCCTATTCTTTCATGGTTTCTCAAAGAAATTCTTACTCTCCTAGTTTTATAAAATAAATTTTTTCATAAGATCAAGGATATTTCTTATTTCCAAAGTGATTTTTATAAAACTCCTAAAAAGTGTTTTTCATCGAATTAATTACCCTTTGAAATATCTTATGATTGATCAAGGGTGTCCTTAAAATGATACCATCCAAATTATTTCTTTGTATGACTTATGTAATGTACTTTTCTATCAAAGAAATGATTCATTGGTTCCTTTGTTTTTTCAAATAATCCTCTATTATAGGAATGATTTTGGTTCCAATTCATTTCTTATTCTAAAATTTAATATTTTTTTCTTTTGATTAAAGGTTGTTCACCTATATTCAATACATCTATTTATTGAGTAAATTATTGACTTAATATTATACCCCATGGTTTATACGGTGTTGGTTTAAGGGATTCTTACATAGAAATCTATTCATTTTATTAATTGATGAATCATTGAAAATCTGTATATTTTTTATTTCAATGCATATTGATTATTAATTATTTAATCATCTTCCTTTATATGGATGGAATGTGATTATATTATCCCTTTTATTAATATGGGGAAATATATTGACATTATGTATGTTTGTATCTCTATACGAATATTTATTTATTTTTATGGAAAGTTGATTATACATTGTAATGATATTAATATAATTCATATAGTGAATTCATTGGATATAAATAAGTGATGGGTGGGCCTAGTATTATATAATCCCTCAATTAATTAGTTGATCTCATAAGACAAAGGGTTTGGGTATTTGGTGTATGCATACCCAATGCAAGAATGGTGTCTTGGTTTCAACCTTGATGATAAAAATAGTGTCTTGGTTGCATCCTTGATGAAAATAATAATGTATTGGATGAGGAATTTATGGTAAAGATCAATATGTTTAGTATTATTCATTTTATCTCCATGAATTCAGTTATTTTTGTCCATGTGTTTATTTATATTATTAATAATGTATTTTTTTCTAAAGATCATGTGATCAATTATATAGAATTATTTGATTCTTATTTATTCCTTCCATATTATTTATGCCATGATATATTTTGATATATTTTTTCCTTTATTGATTGTTTTATCTCACCCTTATTATGTGTTTATTTCCTCAGTTTATGAAGAAAATTATTACACATGATTTTTCTAAAAGAGTAGCATGTGTAAATAATTTTGTAGGAGATATTGAAGAATTGTTACAAATTATGAAATTTCTTATATAGTGGAAAAACATCCATTTGATGAGAAAATAATGGGATTTTTTAGTTAAAAGTTTTTCCAAAACTCTCTAAAACATTAAAACTAAAAGGTCCTTCAAATGTAAGTGGTTCGATATTTATTAGTGATATTGTAATTATTGATGGTTAAAATTGGGTCGCTTCGGCTCATTTTAATGTTGGTATGTAAAGACATATTGTAACAATTGGGTCTTGCTGATAGTATAGACACCCCACCCTAACATGGTCGTCGGGTACTAGCCCTCCAGGTACCACCAGTTTCCCCACAGACACGTAGTCCCCACCCTTGGGCCCGCCCATGTTCCCGAACATGTCATCTGACAAATGATTTTCCCCACATGCCAACACTTGTTCTTTCTAATTTTCTTTGTCCTTACTCACACACATCCTATAAAACTTCCCAATAGGTCACTTATCCTGATAACTACTCCATTCCAAGCATGCTTAACTGTGGAAAAACACGGGATTTGTTTGTTAAAAGTTTTTCCAAAACTCTCTAGAACATTAAACCTAAAAGTTCCTTCAAATTTAAGTGGATTAATATTTTTTAGTGATATTTTAATTATTGATGGTTAAAATTGGGTCTCTTCGGCTCATTTTAATGTTGGTAAGTAAAAAATTCATGTAACAATTGGTCACCACTGACAGCATAGACACCCCGCCCTAACATGTTCATCGGGTCTTAGCCTGCTAGGTACCACCAGTTACCCCATAGACATGTAGTCCCCACCCTAGGGCCCACCCACATTCCCAAAAAGGTTATCTAACTAATTATTGTCCCCAAAGGCCAACACTTGTTCTTTTTAGTGTGTTTTTTTCTCACTCACACTCATCTTGGGAAACTTCCCAGAAGGTCACTCATCCTAATCACTAGTCCAGGCCAAGAATGCTTAGTTATGGAGTTATAATCAGGTACTCTCTTGAAAAGAAAGGTACACCTTGTGGACATGAGTCATATAATTTAGTAATTTGACCCTTTATCATTTTGGGTTGTTACATTCACCCCCCCCCCCCCTAGAGCACAACATCCTTGATGTGGACCCTACATCTCAACTCAGGCAATGCACCGCACTTAATACTAGGTTCCTCCTAAGATACCAATGTAATAATTGGGCCTCAATAATAGCACATATACCCCTCCCTAACATGGTCGTTGAGTCCTATCCTACCAGGTACTACTAGTTTTCCCACATACATGTAGTCCCCACCCTAGGGCCCACCCACATGCCTGAATGGGTCATCTGACTAATGATTTTCCCCACAAGCCAACACTTGTTCTTTTGAGTGTGCTTTATCCTCACTCACACACATCCTGGAAAATATCCCATAAAGTCACTCATCCTAGTCACTACTCTAGGCCAAGCACACTTAACTGTGGAGTTTTAATTGGGTAGGATCCCGAAAAGAAATGTGCATCTTATTGACATGAGTCATATCATTTAGTCATTTAACTCATTATCATTATGGAGTGTTACAAGTCATTTATTTTCACTAGAATCCAAGAGTGCATTTTTAGGGTGCCATAGTTATAAATATGGAGAAGATAATGAAATGATTTTGTATCCTTAATAATATCATAAAAAAGGATGGATTTGAGGTATTCTGAAGGACTATAAAATTTATATAGATTGATTTTACTAAGAGAACAACATAATAAAAACATAAGATAATCTAGTGTGTTATAATGTTTAAACATTTCATAAATCCAAAACATAGCATAAAAAATTAGAAACATTAAATAGGATCATCTATATTTATGTATTATGTATTTATTAAATCCTATTTCATTCAAGATAATAAAATAAAAAGGTAAAAAATAGAAAGGTTTGAACATTATAATATGTTTAGTTTGTACCATAATTTTGAATAGACGATGAGTGATCTCATTCATGTATGTTAGTAATTGTTCAAGTCAATAAAAGTTTTCAATATGTGTAATATACAATGAATATATCATATCTTTTAAAGTATATTTTAATTGAATACACAATTTCATAGAAATCAATATTTACATTAAACATTGATTTTCAATAAATAAAAATTTTAAAAAAAAATACAATGAGGGAACTTTATAGAATCTTATTTTACAAGAATTGTAATGAAATTGATTAATGAAACTTAGTTAGGAATAAATTCATGATATAGTAATACAGAATTTATGTTATATTAACCAAACATTGTGCATTTAGAGAATCTCTCTTTATAGAAATTTGAAATATCAGAATTTAAGTCATTTTATTCATATCTAGTAATGTGTAAGAATGCAATAAAAGAGTTTATGAGTAAAATGAAAATCATACCATTGGTATCCAAATAATTTTGCATGAAACTAATTGATATTACATATTTTCCATAATTTATACACTTAGATGAAAGATAACCATTTGAAAATTCACTATATAAATAGCCTGAAGTGTTATTGTTGTCTGAAAAAAAAATATATAGTTAGTAAATTAGTTAATATTAAAGAAGAAGGTAACATTATAGGACATCTAAATAAATAATACTAAATATTTAAATTAGTACACTATAATATGTACTCAGCATTTCCAATATTTTTTTATAAATTTTCAAATTTGATTGATTTGAAAATCCCAAGTAATATAATATGATAGTATCAGTTATTGTAGATATCATTATAGAATATGTATGTAACTGAATTCATATACATTAGTTGTCCTAAAAACCAAATTTGGTGATATATTATATTCATATAAATTTAATATCAATACATATTTATACATCATAAATAGATTCATAACATCTTTGGTAATATAATTGACTTATTGAATAATGTTTTTTGCAAATTGGTTCCTATAGTATAGACACAACATAGATTATTTTGTAGTAATTTGAGTTTGAAAAAATATATTATTATTTTTTTCAAAACTAACCTAAAGTTATTATAAATAAATGGTAATTCTCACAATTAAAACATGGAATAAGAACTTTCATAGAGTATTGGTGTAGTTACAGTAGAGGGTGGAGTAATATTTTTTAATAGGAATCTAAGTATTTTTTCCATTTGATTAGGTAAACTATTAGAAAGTAATTTGGTTATTTAGTTTAGATAATTACCTATGGAAGTATAATAATCAATTAGTGGTAGATTAAATTAAAATTGGTAAAAGTGGAGTGTAGGTTATTAAATAAAAGAGTCATAGCAGTAGTTAAAGTAAAACCTAGAAATTACATTGTAAACATACAGTAAAGTAGAGAGTTAGGAAAACCATTTTCTATCAAATCTAATAATGGAATTCGAAATAAAATTTGAATGTTATTTCCATCACAAAGATTGGTGTTATGTCATCAACATTAGGTATATAGTTAACAAAATTTAACCAACTACAACCAATAGATGAACCTTTTATATAGGAGGGTATTTAAATGAGTATATAATTAAAATTGAACTATATAAATGAATTGAATTTTAAAAAATTAAAATGTTATAAGAGATTAATTGATCCCAAAACTAAAAGGTTATCAATTTTTTTTATAGTATCTTATAACATAGCCTAGATTCCATGCATCATGCATTTTGATTTTTAGATAGTTTTGAAATCTTTTGATTGTATGAGAATGAATGTGTAAAGTGATATCATGGACAGAAGTTGAGATATTTTTTTATAAGAAAATATATCATATCATATGCAATAAATGTGATTGAGGTGAATTGAAAATACTTTTACAGAGTGACATTGGAATAAAATAAGTAAAATATTCATAAAGAATATATAATATGCTAACAAGTGAAAATGAATTTATAGGAAATGTATACAGATTATTGAAATTGAATATTACTGTGCAGTATGATAGTTTTGTGTACAAAATGATTATATGAAAAAGACATACAAATTATGTATAAAGTATATGGGATAGTATGATCAGTATATATATAAAATGATTAATTTGGGAAATGAATATTGATCATGAACAAAGTAAATGGTACAATTATCAGTTCAATTATGGAATAGAACTTACCTCGGTGAGGCAAATGAAAATAATAAAAAAAAATTAATAAACTCTAAGAATATTGAATCCATTGAAGAAATAATAGTAGAGACAATAAGATATGAACTAAGTAAATATGATATAAATTTTAGGATAAACTAAAAGTTAAAAATACATTCATGTTTGGTAAAATGAGACCATATAAAACTAAAAGTGCATTATACATGTATATAAACAAAAAGTAATTTAAAATGGAAGTACATTATTTTGGAAGTCAGTTACATTGAAACATAAATAAAAATTTAAAGGAAACTTACCTCAATGGTCCAAATACAAATTAAAAATTTTCATCTATAATAGAATCAGTGAATATTGAATATGCAGAAGAGTGGAATGAAAATAATATAACCTCTAGACTGTGTAAGTATAATAGAAACCTCAGAGATACTGCAAAAGAATGAGAAAAGGCTCAAGAAGGATATGATGGTTAGTAACAAAAGAGACCCAATAAAGCAAGGTTTTTTTGCACATCGGACCTCGATGGGAATGAAAGAAATATAACCATTTATACTGAGGAAGAGATGGTATTTGGAAATGAGTGACCTTTTGGGTTCAGAAATCTCGACCACTAAAAAACTAGGACAGAGAAAAGTAGGAATTATCATAAGGGGAAGTGGATTGGAAGTGGAGTGTGTTACAAGATATGATATTTAATTAGTATTGGAAAAATATGGTATCGTTTGGAGGGTCAACAAGGGGATATTTAGTCATTAGTAAGAGGAGCGTGATGAAGTGGAGCACAATGGAAAGGGATGTTAGGTTTTTAAGTGTTAATAGGGAGGAGGGATTCCAGATCTTGAATGAAGGAAATATAATGAATAGATGGGGGCACTTACAGTGAAAATAAGGAGGGTAGTAAGAATGGGAAAATCATTGATGATAGAGTGAAATGTGTATAGGGAATTACAATTTCAACCCTCTGTTGCATACATGAATGGTTTCACCATTGGAGGAGAATCATTCTTGTATGCAGTAGAGGTTTCAAAAAACTAGATTTAGGGTTTCGATCAATCTCTCGGACCATGATATTTCATGACAGTTGAGATTTAGGGAGAATGAAAAGGAGGAGTGGGGAGGGAGGAGGAGGAGCACGGTGGAAGTTCTAAGGGAATTGGATTCTAACATATTCGGGCTTCAAGATGTGAAGGTTGAGGAATAAAAAGGGTTGAAGCCATTGTCAGATTTAGTCGAAGCTATGAGGATGAACTTTGTGTTCACGGAAAGTTGTGTATCAGACTACTTAAGCATCGTACTATCCAAATGGTTGATAAATCGGTGTAACTCGTAGAAGATCGTCGACCATACCGAAGCTCTGGGTGATTCTAATGATTCTCTTAGTTCTCTTTTCTGGATTATTGGTTTTGGTTTCATTCTTCTTCTGAAGACCTAAAACCCTCTTTTTCCAGTGGATCTAAGGTTGGGGCTTCAACTGGTGCTTGAATTTGGATCTAATTCTAAGGTTAAGTGAGAGTTCATCTATAGATTCAAGGTAGGTTGTCTATAAGTTATATCCCATAGTCTTAAAGTTTACTTATGCATGTTTGGTTGTGTTAATGGTTCTCTCTTATTGTTCATTTGTTTCCTTGAGTAAGATTTGGTAAAATAGTTGGCTAAATGATGAATTTAACCCCTTATGATCCCTGTGGGACGCGTTGAGGTTGATTATACTGGATTAGGTCCACCCATGGGGTGATCCAATAATCCCAAACAAGGAAAAATTGTAATCATAAGCCTAAAGTTCATTTGTGTTGAAATATATCCCATGATAAATGTGTTGACATGTTAGTTTGAATTATAAAGGGGAACTAATGATAGTTGTGTCTAGTCATTGGAAATGACGAAAGGGATTGTTTTGGAAAATGTGAAAAATGGTTAAATTGAATGAAGAGAATGTGTCAAATGACTTATGAGTTTGTAATTAAATTGCGTAAATGAGATTATGCATGTGAATTGATGAATTATGTGAAATGGGTTAATGTATAGAAATTTTTGAATAAGCTAAATGGGTTAAGGTATGAAAATGGAAATGGGTTAAATGGGATATGCTAAGTAAATGGTAAATGTGATAATGGGTTGAGTCTTGATGATGTTTCATTTATTGAATGAAATGTGAATTGTGAATGTTATGTGTATTAATTGTGTATGATTTTTGATATATTATATGTGGTAAATGGATAAATAGGAATGTGTACATGGATTGGTGGTGTGGTATAATAGACTGAGGTTCCTCTCATGGGTTGGGTTGTACTGAGTCACTAAACCCCAACCCTAGAATGAACAGGTTAGGGAGTCGAACTGAGGCTCTAGGCCCCTAAAGGATGCATTTGATGAGACTAACTGGACTAAGGATCAAAGGTAAGTGTGATGTAATTTTTTATGAAATTTTTATCCCTAGTGAGATAGGGAACTTTACTTATTCACTTATGTATGGTAATTGACCAGCTTAGGCCGTAGTGTAAATGAAGTAAATGCTTAACCCATGGAACAAGTGATAAAAATGGAATAAATTATGAAAATGGTTAAAGTGGATGTTGTTAACTAATGGAACCCAAGTTATCCTCTGTTTATCATGTCATTTATTTATACTTTCATGAACTATCTGTTTATACTGGATATTCTATAGATACCATTGGTGGTGGTCTACTGAGTTGTACTCACACCCTGATTGGGCCTCTATTGGGTACCTAAGCAGATTTCATGGTTGCAGGTCAAGATAAGGGTAAAGTCCCTATGCTAGGGAGTTGATTTGGGCTTGGGTTGTTCATGGTTTAGGATCCAGACTTGGATTTAGGACCCATATTGGGGATTTAGTTATTGGTCTTTATTTTGGGGTTTCTTTCACTTTTGGCACTATTAGTATGACATGTCATATTTATTGTTGGTTGTGGTTGTACCCGGTTTGGGAAATGGTCAGTAATTCATGTTTATGGTTTATTGATTATTCTTTATTTATTTCATATGTTATCTTTTATGGTTGTACATAGTTTGGGAAATGGTTGGTAATTCATGTTTCTAGTTTATTTATTATTGTTCCTTTATTTATTTTGTTATTTATTATTCCTTACTCTAGTAAAGAGGGTATAGTATCCCCACATGACTTATTATACCCTAACTACTAGTCAGTAACCTTGGTGTACAGGGAGGCGTTCTTGAGGTCATGTATTGACCCGGCTTGGAGCACTAATTTTGTGTCTTCTGGGTTGGGGACGTTACACTCAAAGATGGTGAAAAAAATATGAAAAGGCTTGAGAAGGATATGATGGTTAGAAATAGATGAGACTGAAGAAATTTGGGGTTTTCACATCAAGATTCAATGGTAATGAAATAAATATAATCTTTTAGACTGATTAAGATATGGAATTTGGAGATGGATGGCCTTTGGGTTCTGGAATTTCGACCACCAAAAACAATGGCAGATAAAAGATGGAATTTTCATAAGGGATATCAAATTGTAAGTGGAATGTGATGAAAGATAAGAGATGTAATTGGTATATGAATTAGATGTAATGTCTGGAGGGTAAACAAGGTGATATGTAGTCATTGGTAAGAGGTGTGTGATGAAGTGGAGCATGATGTAACGGCATGCTGAGGTTTTGAGCGTCAATAGGGAGGAGGGGTGTTGAAGCTCAAATGAAGGAAATATAATGAATAGAGCAGGGTCACTGATAGTGAAAATAAGTAGGGTGGGAAACATGGAAAGAAGGATTGATGATAGATTGAATCATGTATAAGGAATTACAACAATTATTATAATTACAAATTTTATCATTAATTCAATTTCCATGGTTAAATAAAAAATCCCCATTTAGTTTGACACTAAATTGTGGGCAACCTCCAGCACACAGGGAGGTGCACCTGAGGTCATGTAGTGACCCAGATCAGAGCACCGGTTTAGTGGATTCCAGGTCAGGGATGTTGCAAAGTGGTATCAGATAAGTTATTCTCTATTCTTTACTATTTAGGGATTTTAGATACGGTATTGGGAAGTTTCGGGCCTGGGAAATGAGCTTTTTCTTGGGATTAGTTAACCCATGTATGAGGGAAAACTAAGTACCTAGGGTGGGAGTTTTTGTTCTTGATATATGTTGTTACATTTGAATGATGTTTCACCATTAGGTGATGAACGTGTTGTGTTATGTGACCGTTTTATGGTATTTTGTTCATGGTATAAAGGGAACAAGGTTGTGCATTCATGCATTATGTTAGGCACCTAGGGATATAGGTGGAATGAATTATGATAGGCACACATGGGATGGATTTGTGGGACTTGAAGGGTAGAATTCATTTCATATTCCTTCAGAATTAAAATAAAATAATGTCTAATAAAGATTATGTGAATGGTTAAATAGAAAGAATGTGAAGGATAGTTAAAGGTTTGTTCTTAATAAAGGGGTTTAAATGGGTTAAAAACTTGGTTGTAGTAGTTTGTAAAGACGTGTGATGATATCATTTAAGATAGTGTATATGGGATGAGTTGGATGTTCCCAGTGAATGGATTTACTTGTGAATTGTGGATGCTTTGTGTTATATGTTCTGATATGCATGCTTGGAATTGTAGAAAGATTCCACCATGGGGTCATGTGTTGGATGGGAGACCATAAGATTTCACTGAGAATGCTCCTCTAGAAATAGAGTAAGGAAACCTAGTGATCTAGGGTAACTGGGGAGAAGATCAGTTCCATGATAACTTCTCTTGTTTCATACAGATGATGGAATGGGAACAAGTCAGGTTGTGTCAAGTATGTTTGAAATGACTATGGATTTTTAGCTACAAACCCCTCTGACTTTTGTGGCAGAGGGTGGACCTGATGCTGCCGAATTTATGATAGAGTTAATTTAGACTATTCTTAATTACTTAGAGACTCCTCCTGATAAGAGAGTCAAGATGGAAGATTTCATGTTGTGGGTTCACATAAATCATTGCTGGGAGATTTTGGTCTAGATTCATCAGGTGAATGGTATGTTGTGGAAATAATTCTAGTATAAGTTTCTAGAGAATTTCTATCTAGAGACCTTAATGCAGGAGAAGGATGCAGAGTTTATGTGGTTAACCCAGGGATCTATGTCAGTGATGGAGTATGTTGGTCACTTCACTAACTTACAACACTTAATCCTGGTGTTGGTAGGAGATGAGGAAGTTATGGTGATACATTTATAGGATGTAATTAGACATGAGATCAAGAAATAGGTAAATATATTCCATTTAAATTGGTTTGCTGAAGTAGTGGATCAGGACCTTATTTTAGAGGGGAACCTTAAGGAGGATTCCAGTAGTGGGAATACAGTTCCAATTAGGTGAACCAGTGGTGCGAATTTTTATGGAAGGAAGCACCACTTTGAGAGTTTACACCAAAGAAGTGGTGGATAGAGTATTCAGAAATGGGAACCATCCTCAGGGGGTAGTGACCAAATTTTCTCCTGTCAGTGTGACAGGCCAGAGCATATGCACGGACAGTGCCCTTGACCATGAGTTGAGTGTTGAGCATGAGATAGGTTGGGAAATGTGCATAATTTATTTAGTAACCCTCTAAAATGATTACTGATGGAGGATTGAGGCCGATGCAGAGTGCAGGCGGGGGTCGGTTACCCCATATCAGGCAGGTAGTTGGAGCTCTATCGGTCGTACCAATCAGGGTAATGGATGTGGTACTCAAGGAAAGGAGTGTCCATATAGGTAGTTAAATACATCATCAAGGACTCAAAATGGATCCTAGTGTATAGGGGTAGTTCAGATTCATGTATTTCAGTCTGTACTTGGAGGTGGCAAAGCTGGACCATCAGCAGTTCGAGGTATGATTCTTGTAACTTCTATACTTTCTAGTGCTTTATTTGATACTGGTGCTTTACATTCCTTTATATATACTCAGTTTGTGAGTGTGTTGGTCCTAGTGGTGGAACATGTGTGTAGGGTCATATTTATTGATACATCGTTAGGGGTGCGAGCAGAAAACATATAGTAGTGCTAGGGGTGTGCCCTCGAGGTTGGTGGGCAACGTTTTCTGTGGGAATTTTTTGTACTTGAAATTAAATGTTTTGATATGATATTGGGGATGGAATGGTTAGTGTTTTACCAATCCCATATTGACCATTACCATCATAGGGTAACATTCACATCTCTTGAGGGAGACACGTATGTCCATCGTAGTGAACAGGATGTCCGGGAAGGCCGTGCAGGGCCAGTTTGTCAGCAGTTGGGTGAACTCACATCCCAAGTGGATTGTATTTATGCTTGATGATGGGGGAGTAGAGTAGGTTTTCCTTCCTCCAGTGGTGGTTCAATTTCAATATGTGTTTCTTTAGGACTTCTCGGGGTTGCCTCCATAGAGATATGTTTATCTCATGATAGAGTTGTTGCCGGGAGTAGAACCATATTCCATTCTTCCATATAGAATGGCTCTGATAGAACTCTCAGAACTTAAAACTCAGTTATAGGAATTATAGAATAAAGGGTTTATTCATCCTATTATGTCACCATGGGGATCACCAATGTTTTTTCCCAAGAAGACATATGGATCGTTGTGATTATGTATCGATTATAGGAAGCTGAATCATATAATGGTTAAGAACTGATACCCTCTTCCTCGAATCGATGATATTTTTGATCAGCTGAGAGTTGATTCAGTGTTATCCAATATTTATTTAAGGTCAGGGTATCATCAATTAAGGGTGAGACCTTCTGATGTATCGTGAACTACTTTCAGAATCAGGTATGTGTTGTATGAGTTTGTTGTGATATCATTCGGGTTAACCAATGTGTCGGTAGTATTTATGGCCTTGATGAACCGAATCTTTCACCCTTACCTAGATCATTTTGTAGTTTTCTTTGTTGATGACATATTGGTGTACTCTAAGAATCATTACAGTCATGCCAAACATATTGACATCATCCTAAATACACTAAGAGAGCATAGGTTATATGCCAAGCTATCTAAATTTCATTTCTAGATTGATAGGGTGCATTTCTTAGGTCACATCATCTTAGAGGAAGGCATGGTAGTGGACCTGAAAAAATTGATGGAAGTTGTGCCTTGGGAGGATTCCAAGAATTTCTCTGATGTTCAAAGTTTTTTGGGTTTGTCTGGTTATTACCAAAGGTTCATTAAAGATGTTTGATTGGCAACACCACTTTCAGGCTTGACCAAGAAGGGTGTCAAGTTTGAATGGTATGGGGCATGTGAGAATTCTTTCCAAGAGTTAAAGAAACATTTGACTACCGAACCAATTTTGATCTTACCCAAGCCAGGTAAGGGGTATACCTTTTTTTGGGACACATCTGTTGTTGGTCTTGGGGCAGTTTTGATGTAGGATGATTGGTTTGTGGCGTATGAGTCATGATAGTTAAGGCCTCATGAAATAAATTACCCTAATCAGGATCTTGATTTGTCCACAGTGTTTTATGACTTAAAGTGTTGGAAACACTAATTTTTGGGAGAGAGGTTCATAGTGTATACAGATCATAAAATTCTTAAGTACATATTCTCTTAGTGTGATATGAATATTTGGTAGTGAAGATGGGTTGAGCACATGTATTCTGTTAACTTTGAGCTTGTTTACACACGAGGAAATGGGAACAATGTTGCAGTTGCATTGAGTCGGAAAACTCAGAATCAGGTGGTTTATGAATCCAATTCCAAGTGGAGGATGATGTTGTTGTTTACTGAGATGCATCTGGTGGTACAGGATAGCATGGGAAAATGACCCTCACATCCTTAGCAGTTGAGTCCACACTTCTAAGCCGGATCAAGGAGAGGTAGTACGAGAATCTAGAATTCTTGGAATTGAGAGGAAATATTAAAGGTGGGGAGTCACCTTCTGGTTGGACTGTTGGAGATGATGGGATTGTTTATATTTGTGGTCATGTTGTTGTGCCAGCATGCATGCGGGAAGAATTGATGCACGAGTTTCATGCATCAAAGTGGGTAGTGCATCCTAGCTTGAACAAAATGTACCTTGATCTTTATAGGAAGTATTGGTGGCCATGGATGAAGAAAAATTTTGCAGGTTTCATGGAACGATGCCTTACCTACAAGTAAGTGAAGGTTGAGCATCAGCGGATAGGTGTTTTGTTGAAACCATTGCCCATTTCAAAATGGAAATGGGATGACATTAGGATAGATTTCATGGTGGGTCTCTCGAGGATGCTTCAGAAGAATGACTTGATCTGGGTAGTTATGGATCAGTTAACTAATGTGGCTCATTTATTTCAAATTCAATAAACTTTCATTGTTGACCAATTAGGTGAGTTATATGTTTGGGTGATAGTTCAGTTTCATGGAGTACCATGGACTATAGTTTTGGATCGTGATCCATGTTTTACATCACACTTCTAGAAGGGACTATAGAAGCCACTTGGTACCCAAGTGTTTTTAAGTATATATTTTCACCTGTATACAGATGAGTAGTCAGAGTGTAATATTTAGGTACTAGAGGATATGTTGAGGGATTGTGTCATAGATTATGGTGGATCATGGGAAAAGTATCTAGTGTTGGTTGATTTTTCCTATAACAATAGTTACCAAGTGAATATTCAAATGGTACCATTTGAGGAACTCTATGGTGGACCATGTAGATATCTATTGTGTTGGATAGATCCTAAGGAATCAGAGTTGTTAGGACTGAGTCTCGTGTAGGAGACATCGAAGCAGATCCGGTTGATTCGAAAATGCATGGATACAGATCAGGGTATCTAGAATCTATATGTGGATTGGTGTTGTCAACCTCTCAAGTTTAGGGTGGGTGAACATGTGTTTCTTTATGTTTTTCCAAGATTGAGTCACCGTCGGATTTGGAAACAAGGTAAGTTGGCACCCAGGTACGTGGGTCTATTTGAGATTGTGGAGAGGATCGGACTGATGGCATACTGATTGGATCTTCCACAATGATTTAGTGGTATGCACGATGTTTTTTATGTGTCATAGATTCGTAAGTATCACCCTAACCCATCTCATGTGATTTATTTTTAGGATATTGAGCTTGAGGTCGATGTTTCCTTTGAGGAGCATCCGGTTCGTATTGTGGATCGTGGTGAGAAAATCTTATGGGGCAAGACCGTGTCTTTGTTTTGAGTTTTGTGGAAGCATGGTAATGTTCATGAAGAAAATTGGGATACAGAGTCGGGCATGCAGGCTCAATGGCCCAATATCTTTTCTTCATAAGCATAGTGATTCTTGGGAAGATCAGTTCGAGGACGAGCCGTTATAAGGTGGGGGTTGTAAGATCCCAAGCTTTGTAGAGGTATGTTATTATTTAAATTTTGATTTTAATCCCTTAAAGTTGGAAAATTAAATTTTTATTGGGTGTATGAGGGAGCTTGGGGGTGTTCTGGAGGTTCAGGACATGAAAGAAAGGTTAATTGGGCCATCTTGGGCAAGTTGCATGGTTGGCGCACGGTTAATGTAAATCGTGTGAGTGGGAGAGCCAAACTGTGCGACCTTGGACATAAGAATTTCACATGGTTATTGCATGGCTTGTCAGACTGTTTAGGATCCCCACGTAACAATGTGAATTGGTCCCCTCTTGGGCAGAGGCGGATGCACAGCTGGCACACGGTTTGGAAAACAGTGTGGCCAAACCGTGCGCCCTATTTAAAGTGGGTTTTTACCATTTTTTCCCCTTGATATTTTAAGGTTGCTACCCAGTTTTCTTCCCCCATTTATTCTCCAGGATCCCTAGTGATAAACCAAAGCTCCCAAATCTTCCCAAGGGTTGGTCTCTTTCATTTTTAGGTCATTTTGAGTGTCGTTGGGTGCAGATCGAATCTCCAGGTGAGTCTAACGATTCTCTTGCTTCTCTTTTCTAAATTAGGGCTTGTGGTTTCTTTCTTCTTCTTCTGAAGCCTGAAAGCCCTCTTTTTATTTTGTATCTTAAGTTGGAGATTTAAATGGTTCTTGAATATTAATCTAAGATAAGTTTAAGTGAGCATTCATCTACGTATTCGAGATAGGTGGTCTATAAGTTATATCCCATAGTCTTGAATTTGACTTATGCATGTGTGGTTGTGTTAATGGTTCTCTCTTATTGTGCATTTGTTTCCTTGAGTAATATTTGGTAAAATGGTTTTATAAATGATGAATTGAACCCCTCATGGTTCTCATGAGATGCGTTGAGGTTTATTAGACCAAATTAAGGCCACCCATGGTGTGGGCCAATGATCTCAAACATGGAAAAAATGTAATGATAAGCCTAAAGTTCATTTGTGTTGAAATAGATCGCATGATAAATGTGTTGACATGTTAGTTTGAATTATGAAGGGGCACTAATGATATTTGTGTCTAGTTTTTGGAAATGACATAAGGGATTGTTTGGAAAAATGGGAAAAGGGGTTAAATGGAATGAAGTGAATGTGTCAAATGACTTATGAGTTTGTAATTGAATTGCATAAATGGGCTTATGCATGTGAATTGATGAATTATGTGAATTGGGTTAATGTATGGAAATTGTTGAATAAGATAAATGGGTTAAGGTATGAAAAGGGAAATGGGTTAAATGGGTTATGGTAAGTAAATGGTAAATGTGCTAATGGGTTGAGGCTTGATGATGTTTCATGTGTTGAATCAAATGTGAATTGCGAACATTATGTGTATTGATTGTGTATGATTTATGATATGGTATATGTGGTAAATGGATGAATAAGAATGTGAACATGACTTGGTGGTGTGGGATAATGGACTGAGGCTCTTCTCACGGGTCGGGTTGGACTGGGGATCTAAATCTGACCCCTAGAATGCATGGGTTAGGGAGTCGAACTAAGATTCTAGGCCCCTAACAGATGCATTTGATGAGACTACCTGGACTGAGGATCCAAGGTAAGTGTGATGTAATTGTTTATGAAATGTTTATCCCTAGTGAGATAGGGAACATGACTTATTCCCTTATGCATGATAATTGACCAGCTTAGGCCATAGTGTGAGTGATGTAAATGCTGAACCCATGGAACAAGTGATGAAAATAGAATAAATGATGAAAATTGTTAAATTGGATATTTTTAACTAATGGGACCCGAGTTATCTTCTGTTTATCTTGTCATTTATTTAGTACTTGAAGGAACTATCTATTTAGACTGAATATTATGTAGACACTATTCATGGTGGCCTACTAAGTTGTATTCATACCCTGCTCGGGCCGCTATTAGGTACCTGAGTAGATTTCATGGTTGTAGGTTAGGATAAGGTTAAAGGCCCTATATTAGGGAGTTGAGTTGGGCTTGGGATGTGAGTGGTTGAGGATCTGGACTTAGATTCGGGACCTGTTTTGGGGATTTAGTTTTTGGTATTTATTTTGGGTTTTCTTTCACTTTTGGAACTATTAGCATGACATGGCATATTTATTATTGGTTGTGGTTGTACCCAATTTGGGGAATGGTTGGTAATGCAGGTTTCTAGTTTATTTCTTATTGTTCCTTTATTTCATATGTTATCTATTGTGGGTTACTCTGGTAAAGAGGGTATAGTCTCCTCACGTGATTTATTAGACCATCGCTATTAGTTGGAAACCTCCGGCATACGGGGAGACGCGCTTGAGGTCATGTAGCGACCTAGATCATAACATCAATTTTATTGGATTCCAGGTTGAGGATATTACACTTAGAGATGCTGCAAAAGAATGCGAAAATGCCTGAGAACGATATGATGGTTAGAAAAAGACGAGACCGAAGAAAGTTAGGGTTTTGCACGTCAAACTTCAATGTGAATGAAAGAAATATAACCTTTTAGACTGAGTAAGAGATGGAATTTGGAGATGAGTGACCTTTGGGTTCAGGAATTTCAACCACCAAAAAACGATGGTAGAGAAATGGAGAAATTATCATAAGGGAGAGCAGATTGGAAACGGAGTGTGATGCAGGAGAGGAGATGCAATTGGTATAGAAACGAGGTGGAATCATCTGGAGGGTAAACAAGGGGAGATGTAGTCATTGGTAATAGTGCGATGAAGCGGAGCACAATATAACGAGATGTTAGGGTTTCAAGTGTCAATAGGGAGGAGGGATGTTGAGGCTCGAATGAAGGAAATATAATGAATAGAGTTGGGGCACCGACAGTGAAAATAATGTGGGTGGGAAGTGCGGAAAAAGTATTGATGATAGAGTGACATGTGTATAAGGAATTACAACAATTAGTATAGTTACAAATTTTATTATTAATTCAATTTCCATGGTTAAAGCCAAAGTCCCATTTAGTTTGACAGTGAATCGTGGTAAATTGTCCTCGTATAACGCTAATAAAAAAACATATTTCCTAAATAGGGTAGTTGGGAAACTATTTTCCTAAGTGCCCCGGTTTGCTTATATTAGGGGAAACTATTTCCCAAACTAAGATTGTTTTTCCTTCCTCCCACGGAAAAATTTGGGGCACTTCAGGAAATAGTTTCCTGAGTACCCTATTTAGGGAATATGTTTTTTTTCATTAACGTTATATGAGGAAAATTCCCGTGAATCGTGGTTTCTATCCCCTTTGTCTAAAACATATATTATTCACACGTTAACGCCCCCCCATGCCTTTTAAATGATGACTTCTTATTTACCCATAAATGCCATCTCATGATTACATGATTCCATTTTAATAAATTTTCATACTTCCCACATAAATAAATTATATATTTAAAATGTTAATAATTTCAAAATAATTTAATTATATCCAAAATTAAAATGCAACTTACACCTTTGAAAACCGAACAAATGTAATAAATAAATTCTTTAAATAATAATATTTCTAACATTTAAATAAATTTTAACCATCCTAATCAAATGATTTTCATAATGATTATAAAACCAACAATAAACATAAAAATAATTAATTCCAAATTATCTTAAATAAATAGTCAATTAATAATTAATTAACTAACTCATAAAATGTATTTGATACAAAATATATTTATAGATGTTGGAAAACAAATTGTGAATACGTAACAAATTATGAATGCATGATATTTTTTCAAATACTTGTGATTTTCCACTTAACAAAAATTTCATGCGAAATGCATTTTCAAACCCTTCTATGATACGTAATACATACAACTTATCCAAATATTGAAAAACTATTATGAATTATCATTAATGGTGTGGATGTCATAAATCATAATGAATGAGGTCTCTTTATTACCCATCAAGTCTCTTCATATGGCCAAACCGTTTGTATTCCCACCGTTAGATTGGAATTAATTTTTTCTGTTGGATCAATCCTTTTGTAATCTGTAAATACAGTGGCATGATAATGGAAATGTGTTGTGTGTGATTTTGTGTCGCCATATACTTGTGTTCTTTCTTTCTTGTTCTATTGTGATTGAGACATTTTACTTCACCATCATCGTCCCGAGCAATTGAAATCTCCATACGCTTTCGCTTCGCTTCGCCTTCAATCGACGAATTTCACAACACGTTATCAGCACGACTGCTCTGCGAAGTAAAAAGGTTAGTCATATCGGTAAGATAAATTTTCCCATGGAGAATATTTCAAAGCATGGATTTCTCCCTCTTGAAATTTCTGGGAAGAATTACTTATCGTGGATTTTGGATGCGGAGATGAACCTTGATGCAAACGGCCTCGGTGAAGCAATTAAAGTAGGCAATCACGCTTCCGCTCAAGACTGTGCATTCCTCCGCCATCACCTCCATGAGGATCTGAAAAATGAGTACCTCACGGTGAAAGATGCTTTGGTACTGTGGCAGAATCTCAAGGAGAGGTATGATCACCTTCGACTTGTAATACTACCAAGAGCAAGGTTTGAGTGGAGCCATTTGCGATTCCAAGATTATAAATCGGTAAGTGAGTACAACTCCACAATGTTTAAAATAACATCGCAACTCAAATTATGCGTAGAAACTATCACTCATACTGATATGTTGGAAAGAACATATTCTACTTTCCATGCCTCAAATTTCATTCTGCAACAACAATATCGCGAGAAAGTTTTTACAAAATACTCTGAATTACTTTCTTGCCTTCTTGTTGCTGAAAAAAATAATGAACTCCTGATGAGAAATCATGAATCCCGACCTATTGGTGCGACTCCATTCCCTGAAGCGAATGCGACTGCTTTTAATCAAGTTCGTGGGAAGAACCGACGTAATCGAGGCCGAGGAAATTCATTTGCTCGAGGTGGTCATACACCAAATGAGAAGAGGAAAGGGAACCACCAGAAGTGGTCCAATGATGAACAACCACAAATGAAAAAAGCAAAGAGCGATGAAAGTGACTGCTTTCGATGTGGAATGAAGGGGAATTGGTCGTGTACCTGTCGTACGCCAAAGCATTTTGTTTATCTTTATCAACAATCTATCAAAGGAAAGTAAAAGAATGATGAAGCGAATTTTGCTGACCAGGATTTGAAATATGATGATGATATTACAAACTTTTATATTTCCAACTATTTTGCACACCCTGAAGGTGACGAGCATATTGATAAAGCATAAATGCTCATGATGGAATCAAAGTTTGATTTTTGGTTTTTGTATGTTTGTGGTTGAAATGAACAATGGTTTTATGGTTTTGTAATATTTTTAAATATTGCATGTTTGATTTTGGTTTCTTTTATTTTATTTCTTATATGCATGTTTATTTTATTTACTAGAAATGGATGATATAAATCGGTCTGTTGAGAATAATTTCCATGATGAAGATATTTGTCTCATCGACAGCGCAACGACGCACACAATTCTTAAGCATGAGAAATATTTTATCACCATTAAAATGGGTAGTGCTCATGTGTGTACTTTAACCGGTAGTGCACAATTAATCGAAGGCTCCGGAAGAGTGAGAATATGCCTACCCGGTGGTACACAAATTATGATAAACAATGTTTTATTTTCTCCCAAGTCTCGACGCAATTTGTTAAGTTTTAAAGATATTCGTAATAATGGATATCACATCGAGACAATAGATAAAGGAGGTGTTGAATACCTCTACATAACAAGCATTAAAAATGAGCACAAATTGATTCAAGAGAAGCTTTTGAGACTTCCGTTCGGATTGTACTTTGTCAATATTTGTACAATTGAATCAAACATGGTAAACTCGAAGTTTACCAACCATGGTACATTTATTGTCTAGCATGACCGTTTGGGTCATCCTGGATCAATAATGATGAGGAAAATAATTAAATGTACTCATGTCCATCCATTGTTTGATAAAAGGGTTCTTACGCCCCATGATTTCTCATGTGCTGCTTGTTCTCAAGGAAAATTAATCATAAGACCGTCACCATTAAATATTGGGACCGAATCCTCGATGTTCATGGACCGAATTCATGGTGATATATGTGGACCAATTCATCCACCATGTGGACCATTCAGATATTTCATGATCATGATTGATGCGTCAACTCGATGGTCCCATGTGTGTTTATTGTCCACTCGCAACCAGGCGTTTATGAAATTACTTTCCCAAATAATAAGGTTAAGGGCACAATTCCCTGATTATTCAATCAAGCATATTAGGGTTGACAATGCTGGTGAATATTCATCACATGCTTTTAGTAATTATTACATGTCATTGGGAATAAGTATTGAACATCATGTAGCTCATGTTCATACACAAAATGGTCTAGCTGAATCATTTATAAAGCGATTACAACTTATCGCTAGACCATTACTTATGAAAACTAAATTGCCCATTTTAGCATGGGGACATGCAATTTTTCATGCAGCAGCACTGCTTCAAATAAGTCCATCAAGCTATCATGATTATTCCCCTTTCCAATTAGCTTGTGGTCATGAACCAAATATTTCAAACTTAAGGATATTTGGTTGTGCTGTATATGTGCCTATAGCACCCCCGCAACGAACAAAAATGGGACCCCAAAGGAGATTGGGGATATATGTTGGTTTTGAATCTCCCTCGATCATTAAATATCTTGAGATTATGACAGGAGATGTATTCACAGCAAGATTCACTGATTTTCATTTTGATGAAAAATTATTTCCAACACTCAAAGGGGGAAATCAATCGACTTCAAAAGAAATATCATGGAAATCAACTTCATTATTACATCTTGATCCTCATACAAATACGAGTGAACTTGAAGTTCAAAAGATCATTAATTTGCAAAATTTAGAAAATCAATTTCCTGATGCATTCAATAATTCAAAACGGGTTACAAAATCATATATACCTGCTGTGAATGCACCGGTAAGAATTAATGTCCCGGAAGGACAATCTGATGGTATTACCAACAATGCTTCCAACCCATGCCTGAAGCGTGGAAGACCACTTGGTTCAAAAGATAAAAATCCCCGTTAAAGAAAGGGGGAAAACCGTTGTTGGTTGAAGATATGAATGAATTTGAAGATGATGTAAATGTACCAGAAGTACATGAACATGATCAAGAGGAAATTTCAATAAATTTCACCAACACTGAAAGATGTTGGAACAGAGTGGAGACCATTGTTGATGACACATTTTCATACAATGTAGCCCTTGAAATTATGGATGTGGGTCAAGAACCTAAAAATGTTAATGAATGTCGTGAAAGGCCAGATTGGGATCAATGGAAAGTTGCAATCCAATCTAAGCTAAACTCACTTGCTAAACGTGAGGTTTTTGGGTCGATCATGAAAATCCCTGAAGGGATTAAGCCTGTTGGATACAAATGGGTTTTTGTGAGAAAAAGAAATGAAAATAATGAAGTCATGAGATATAAAGCACGACTGGTTTCTCAAGGCTTCTCACAAAAACTCGGGATTGATTATGATGAAACATACTCTCCTGTAATGGATGCAATAACCTTTTGGTACCTCATGACATTTGTTGTACATGAGCAACTTGAATTATGCCTGATGGACATAGTGACTGCATATCTTTATGGTGATATTGATAATGATGTTTACATGAAAATCCTTGAAGGATTCAATTTTCCGGCAAAATATCCTGGATCTCGAGATCTTTATTCAGTTAAGCTGAATAAATCATTATATGGATTAAAGAAGTCAGGGCGTATGTGGTATAACCGTCTGAGTAAATATTTGATGAAGGAAGGTTATAAAAATGATCCAATTTGTCCATGTGTCTTCATTAAGAAGATTGGATCTGAATTTGTGATCATTGCAGTATACGTTGATGATTTAAATATGATTGGGACTAATGATGAACTTTCCAAGGTAGTGGAATATCTGAAGAAAGAATTTGAAATGAAAGACTTTGGAAAGACAAAGTTTTGGCTTGGATTACAAATTGAGCATCTTAAGGATGACATTTTTGTTCATCAATCACATTATACTGCTAAAGTCCTACAGAGATTTAACATGAATGAATCACATCCATTAAGTACATCAATGGTTGTACGATCTCTTGATCGTGATAATGATCCTTATAAACCACAAGTGGATGATGAAGAACTAATTGGTCCTGAAGTTCCATATCTGAGTGCTATAGGAGCACTGATGTACCTTGCAAATAATACAAGACCTGATATATCATTTTCTGTGAATTTATTGGCAAGGTATAGTTCTTCTCCAACTCGTCGACATTGGAATGGTATCAAACATGTATTAAGATACCTTCAAGGTCAAAAGATCGGGGGTTAATTTATTCCAAATCCTCAGAACCAAAGTTGGTTGGTTATGCTGATGTTGGATACTTGTCTGATCCACACAAAGCAAGATCTCAAACTGGATATGTATTTATATATGGTGGAACTGCTATTTCTTGGCGTTCTACAAAACAAACCATTACTGCAACTTCTTCCAACCATGCTGAGTTGATTGCTATTCATGAAGCAAGTCGAGAATGTGTTTAGTTGAGATCAGTGATTAATCATATTCGAAATTGCTGTGGATTAGATATGAAGAATAATATTCTCACCATATTATATGAAGATAATACTGCTTGAATAGCACAATTGAAAGGTGAGTTTATTAAAGGTGATAGAACAAAGCATATCTCACCAAAATTCTTTTTCACCCATGACCTTCAAAAGAATGGTGAGATTGATGTCCAGCAAATAAGGTATTGTGACAATCTCGCAGATTTATTCACAAAGGCATTGTCAACTTCAACATTTGAGAAATTGATTTATAAAATTGGAATGCGAAGACTGAAAAGTCTATCGTGATTTTGTGAGGGGGAGTTGGGAACGTTGTACTCTTTTTCCCTTAATCAGTTTTTTTCCACTAGGTTTTTTGATAAGGTTTTTAATGAGGCAGCATAGCATGAAATCATTTTAATTTGGCTTCACTTGTTTTTCCCACAGAGTTTTTTTTAAGTGAAGATTTATATTAGATTCCATGAGATTATGACATCCAACGGGGAGTGTTATGAATTATCATTAATGGTGTGGATGTCATAAATCATAATGAATGAGGTCTGTTCATTACCCATCAAGTCTCTTCATATGGCCAAACCGTTTGTATTCCCACCGTTAGATTGAAATTAATTTTGTCCGTTGGATCAATCCTTTTGTAATCTATAAATACGGTGGCATGATAATGGAAATGTGTTGTGTGTGATTTTGTGTGGCCATATACTTGTGTTCTTTCTTTCTTGTTCTATTGTGATTGAGACATTTTACTTCATCGTCATCGTCCCGAGCAATTGACATCTCCATACGTTTTCGTTTTGCTTCGCCTTCAATCGACGAATTTCACAACAAAAACAAATATAAACTAAAAAATCAGACACCCACAAATACTTGCGAAATGGTAAAGGGTTTGAGAATATCCAGACTCATACATCAGATACCTATCAAACGATTCTCGTCCTTTGAGGATTAAAATAAAACTCAAAGGAAAAGGAAGACCAACCTAGGCAGAGGAAAGAGAAACCCGAGTCCTCGCAATTTTAACCCAGTTGCAGATAATGTGTTGGAAAATTAAGATCGAAGTAGTGATTGAAACATCAAAGTATTTTGAAATTTGAATCTCGTTGTTAATCAAAGAAGACAACGATGACAAATGAATGCCGACGTACAATCAGAATGCAATGACAAAAGAAATAAAGCATGTAGAGAATGATAGATACAAAAAACTTGATTTTCATTATCATGTTGACATATATACATGCATCACAATACAATCAACGGTTCAAATCGATCTCTATTCTTTAGAAAATAAAATCCAAGTATCAAGATTGATAACATGGAATAGAGTCTATGAATTTAATGAAGGGAAAATGGGGACCCGGAATCAAAACATGTAAGTTTGAGACTAAAACATGAAAATTTTGATAAAAAGATGATGAATTTTCAAATGAAATGAGATCCTACTTTAATCTAGGTCTTTAACCGGATGAAGGGTATGTTTTGGTCCTAAAATATCATAATGAGGATAGAAATTTTAATGGATGAAAATGATGCGAATGGGGCAATTAAAATGATGAAAATTCATAATAATTATATTCTTTCAAAAAGTCGGTCAGAATAATTGTGTACGACATAGGATTTTGTTCCCATAATCCAACCTTGTCGCCATGTGGCACAGATTCATCGGCTGCTCCTTCGAGTCTTCTCTCCCGCCCCACGCCGACCCCTGCTGCTTCGCCCAGCCAATCCATGCCGACGAAAAGAACCAAAACAGTTCACAGTTGCCTGTTCTCCTGCACCGAATCCTAATAATTGAAGCAGCAGCCATTGAAGTAACTCTTCGTCTTCTTCTACACGGCCTGCGCAAAGGCCCACCCAACGCCGCCACCACCCCTCCGAGATGCTCAAAGCCTTCCGCTGCAGAATCCGGCGCCTCTGCTCCCGTCTGCGGCGGCCCATCCGCGCCCGCCTGGGAACAACCCGGAAGACGGCGCCTCCACCCGATAGCCCTAAATTTGCAAACGGATCGGCTCTGATTCGCAGCAGCAGCAGCCGACGGCGACTGGGCGGGTCCGACGATCCCCGGAAAACGATCCGGGTCGCCACGTTCAACGCCTCTCTCTTCTCCGCCGCGCCTGTGATTTCTGCTATGCCGAGCTTCGACACGGAAAGCAAGGATCCGAGACTGAATTTGAGAGCGAATTCTGAAAATGGCCGGCCGAGAGGCATTCTGAAGCCGTCCCCGTCCCCGGCGGCGGAGAACCATTCGTGTATGCAGCAGAGGTTTCCGAAAACCAGATTTAGGGTTTCGATCAATCTCCCGGACAATGAGATTTCGCGACAGCTGAGCTTCAGAGAGAAGGAGAAGGAGGAGTGGGGAGGGAGGAGGAGGAGCGTGGTGGAAGTGCTGAAGGAATTGGATGCGGACATATTAGGGCTTCAAGATGTGAAGGCCGAAGAAGAGAAAGGGATGAAGCCATTGTCGGATTTAGCCGAAGCTCTGAGGATGAACTTCGTGTTCGCGGAGAGCTGGGCGCCGGATTACGGTAACGCCGTACTCTCCAAATGGCCGATCAATCGGTGGAACTCGCAGAAGATCGTCGACCATACCGATATCAGGTAGCTACAAAATCCCCCCCACCTATTGGTTTTTTTCTTTAAATAGCTGAACAAATTAACAAATTCGATTCAACTGGTTTTGAATAAACAACATTTGATCGCTCGGAATTAGAGATTTATGGTCAATTTGAAGGTTTCTCTAACAGATGTCTGTGTTCTCCCCCTTCTTTAAACAGCTGAACAAATTAACAAATTCGATTCAACTGGTTTTGAATAAACAACATTTGATCGCTCGTAATTAGAGATTTATGGTCAATTTGAAGGTTTCTCTAACAGATGTCTGTGTTCTCCCCCTTCTTTAAATAGCTGAAGAAATTAACAAATTCGATTCAACTGGTTTTGAATAAACAACATTTGATCGGTCGTAATTAGAGATTTATGGTCAATTTGAAGGTTTCTCTAACAGATGTCTGTGTTTCCCCCCTTCCTTTTGCCATTGGAGTCCGCAGAAACGTTCTGAAGGCGACGATCGACGTGCCGGGGATGGGAGAGGTCTGCTTCTACTGCACCCGCCTGGATCACCTGGAGGAGAACCTGCGGTTGAAGCAGGTCCAGTCCATACTGCGGTCCAGCGATGAGCGCCATATCCTCGCCGGCGGCCTCAACTCCCTGAACCAGTCCGATTACTCCCCGGAAAGATGGACCGACATCGTCAAGGTATTAGTTCCAACAAACAACACAAAGCATGGCCAAAAACCCAGCCTGCACGATGGCTTCCGGTACACTCAAATCGCATGTTTTCTTCAGTATCACGAGGACATGGGGAAGCCGGCGCCGGGGGCGGAGGTGATGAAGTTTCTGAAGGGGCGGCGGTACACGGACGCCAAGGACTTTGCAGGGGAGTGCGAGCCGGTGGTCGTGATCGCGAAAGGCCAGAGTAAGACTCACCCGACCCATGTCCATTTGATTACGAAGAAGAAGAAGAGGAAAAGCGAAGGGCTGCCTGTAATGGAGGGGTGGGTGTGGGTGCAGGCGTGCAGGGGACTTGCAGGTACGGGACTAGGGTGGATTACATAATGGCGTCTCCCGGGTGGCCCTACAGATTCGTTGGGGGCTCCTATGCTGTGCTGTCCTCCCAGGGGACTTCCGGTCACCACATTGTGAAGGTGGATATTGCTGGACCAGGGGGCGACCATGAAAATCATACCCACAAGCTGGAGCAGCAGTAGAAGAACTTGTGAGAAATACCCACAAGCAGGAGCATTACGAGCAGGACATGTTAAAGATGAAGATCATACCCACAAGCAGGAGCATCAGCAGCCGAAATGATGTGGGCTAATTAGAATGCTTGTGCTTTGTGGATGAATTTGAATTCTTGTACATTGTAAGCTAAGTGTACAGTGTTCTCATAAACAGATAATAAATGACATCAATGGGCCTCATTTACGTTTATTATCATTTTTTATGGGTGTCGATGGGTGAATTCAGAATACGAAAATATTTATGGACAATTGCACATAATTAAGCAACACAAAAGGCTTCCCAAACTGTTTGAGACATGTCCTTGAACCAATATATTGTATTCTATGATAATTTACAATCATAGTATATTAGTACATGTTGGTAGGTTAATTAGCTATACATATCATTTGATGGTGTGTCTGTAAGGAGTTTAACTATGTTGAATTGATCGGTCAAGAGTTCAACATTTAATGGGACATGGATTAAATATGACGGTAAGTGTTATAAACACTATAATACTTCGCTATATTTATGTAAATATTTAAGAAACTCTCCCGGTGAACAGTGCATGTCACCTTCTGATTCCCGCTGAGTCATCAACCATCATTTCCTTCCAGGTTTCATCCTCAGTGATTCCCATTCGGAGTTCATTTAGCTACCGAACAAATCTTCATCCGTTAGCCTCACTACATTTCTCTGGAGAACGACCACTGCCTCTAAATTTGTCCGAACGTTGTCCCTTACAGTTGCTCAGACTCCGCCCTGCTCAACCCGCTGATCATGACACAAGGTCCCTTTTGGTGAACATAAGAACAATTTGCCTGCACTGCAACGCCTGCTGAAACACTGTCCATTCATCTTTGTTCGAAAACCTCAGTCTGTTAGACTCCATTCGATGATCTGCGCTAGACCCTATTCGATGATCTTTGTTCGATCATCTTCACCAAACTCCATTCGATCATCTGTATCGGACTCCATCTGGTGGACTTCATCAAATCATCTGCACTTACTCCATCCGTTTGACTCCCTCCAATGAAGGATCTTCAACTGGCCGCAACCCAGACATGGTGTCGGTGCATGATCTCTATCAAGGTTCTCAAGTGTTACTTTCAGAAATTATCCTTCTGAAAGTTTCCAACACTTTACTAAGAAAACATTTTTCACACGAAACCCAATAATCCCTCACCCACGACTACACATATGCCCTTTAACAGCGCGCAAAAAAGTTTTTAACAGTGCTAATAAATGCCCCCATTTATCAGTGCTTTAAATATCATTGATAAAGATCTAGCTGGCTGCAATGTGCTATTAATATAATAGCACACCCGACAAAAAACTGTAATTTCAAACAATACTATATACATTTAATTGACATCATGAATACAAAAAATATCTGCCCATGGTATATGCAGAAAACACTACTATATACATTTCAAATAATGTTTTATATAATTACATTGACAATTATCCAACAAAAGTTTAAAAACATTAATATTTTATCTTTTGACACCCGTGATCCCCTCTCAAAAATATATGTCCATGGTATTAGTTGTCGAACAAATCATCTCAACCCGAGCAAAAGATTCCACCTATATAAGAAAACAAATATTATGTTAGTAATACTATAAAGAAATAAAATAATCATTAATATGAAAGAATACATTAATAAAATGTCAATATATAATAAAAAAGACACATTTGGAGTGATACTGATCACACTGTGTATCGTATTGAGGTGGAGTTTATTCCTACATGTCACAAATGAGTTATCGATCGTTGTTCTAAAATATCAAAACAATCCGAATGTGTTTGCCCAGTTTTGAGTAGGTCACTTGTTCTTTTACTAAAATTAATGTCAATTTTAAATAATGACAAATTTGAAGTTATACCGGTCACACCGTGAGTCAAATTGAAGTTTAGTTGTTTCCTATATATCACAACTTACTGATGGATCGTTGTCCTAAAGTATCAAAACAACCCGAATACATTTGCTCAGTTTTCAGTATGTCAGTTGTGTTTTTTTACTAAAATGTCATTTCAAACTAGAAACACACATTTTGAGTCATACCAGTCGCATCATGTGTCAGTTTGATGTGAGACTACTTCATACACGTCACAAGTGACTTATGAATCGATACCCTAAATTATCAAGACAATCAGAGTGTGTTTGCTTAGTTTTCAGTGAGGGACATGTTTTGAACTGAAATGTCAATTTTAAATCGATAATGGACACTTTGAGTCATATCGGTCACACTATGCGTCAGATTGAGGTATGGTTGATCCCTAAACGTCACAAATGACTAATGGATCATTTTACTAAAGTATCAAAACAATCAGAATGCATTTGTTTTGTTTTTAGTATATCACTTGTTCCTTTTACTTAAATTAATGTCAATTTTAAATAAAAAGACACACTTAGAGTCATTCTGGTCACACCGTGCGTCGTATTGAGGTGCATTTGACTCCTGCACGTCACAAATAACTCATGGATCATTGTCATAAAATATCAAAACAATTTGAATGTGTTGGCTCGGTTTTCACTATGTCACTTATTCTTTTTACTAAAATTAATGTCAATTTTAAATAAAAACTGACATTTTGAGTTATATCGGTCACACCGTGTGTTAGATTAATTCTTGATTGTTTCCTATATATCACAAATTATTGATGGATCATTGTCCTAAAGTATCAAAATAATCCAAATGTGTTTTCTTGGTTTTCAGTATGCCAGTTTTGTTTTTTTACTAAAATGTCATTTCAAATTGGAAATACGAATTTTGAGTCATACCGATCACATCGTGCATCGTTTTGATGTGAGAATACTTTATACACATCAAAAACGACTTATGAATCACTATCCTAAATTATCAAGATAATCTGAGTGCGTTTTCTTGGTTTTCAGTGAGGGACACGTTTTGAATTAAAATGTCAATTTTAAACTGATAACGGACACTTAGTCATATCGGTCACACCGTGTGTCGGATTAAGGTTTGGTTGATTCTTAAATGTCACAAATGACTCGTGGATCATTTTCCTATGGTATCAAAACAATCCAAAAGTGTTTTCTTAGTTTTCAGTATGTCAATTGTTCTTTTTTACTTAAATTAATGTTAATTTTAAATAAAAAGACACACTTGGAGTCATACAGGTTACACCATGCATCGTATTGAGGTTTAGTTGACTTATAAACATCACAAATGACTCATGGATCATTGTCTTAAAATATCAAAACAATCCGAATGCGTTTTCTAGGTTTTTAGTATGTCACTTTTTCTTTTTACTAAAACTAATGTCAATTTTAAATAAAAAGAGACACTTTGAGTTATACTGGCCACACCATGCATCGGATTGAGGTGAATCAATTTCATACATGTCAAAAATTAATGATGAATCATTCTCCTAAAGAATCAAAACAATTCTGATGTGTTTTCTTGGTTATCAGTTTTTCAGTTGTGTTTTTATTAAAATGACATTTCAAACTGGAAACATGCATTTTGAATCATACCAGTCACATCGTGCATCAGTTTTATGTGAGAATGATTCATAAACATAAAAAATAACTTATGAATCACTACACTAAATTATCAATTCAATCGGAGCGTGTTTTCTTGGTTTTCAGTGAGACACTTTTTGAACTAAAATGTCAATTTTAAACTAACAACAGACACTTTGAGTCATACTAATCACACCATGCATTAGATTGAGGTGTGGTTGATTCCTACATTTCAAAAATGACTCATGGATCATTTTTCTAAAGTATCAAAACAATCCGAATGTGTTTTCTCAGTTTTTAGTATGTCACTTGTTCTTTTTACTTAAATTAATGTCAATTTTAAATAAAAAGACACACTTGAAGTCATATCGGTCACACCGTGCATCGTATTGAGGTACGGTTGACTCTTACACGTCAAAAATGACTCATGGATAATTTTACTAAAATATCAAAACAATCTGAATGCATTTTCTTAGTTTTCAGTATGCCACTTGTTCTTTTTACTAAAATTAATGTCAATTTTAAATAAAAAGAGACACTTTGAGTTATATCGGTCACATCATGCATCGGATTGAGGTGCGACTATTTCTTACCTATCAAAAATTACCGATTGATCATTTTCCTAAAATATAAAAACAATCTGAATGCATTTTCTTAGTTTTCAGTATGTTAGTCGTGTTTTTTATTATTAAAATGTCATTTCAAACTAGAAACACGCATTTTGAGTCATACCGATCTCATCATGTGTCTGTTTGACATGGGACTACTTCATACATGTCAAAAAAGACTTATGAATCAATGTTCTAAATTATCAAAACAATCAAAGTGTGTTTTCTTGGATTTCAGTGAGGGACATGTTTTGATCTAAAATGTCAATTTTAAACTGATAACAGACACTTTGAGTCATACCAGTCACACCATGCGTCGAATTGAGGTGTGGTTGATTATTTCGCATCAAAAATGAATCATGGATAATTTTACTAAAGTATCAAAACAACCCAAATGCTTTTTCTCGGTTTTCAATATGCCACTTGTTCTTTTTTTACTTAAATCAATGTCAATTTTAAATAAAAAGACACAATTGGAGTCATACCGGTCACACTGTGCATCGTATTGAGGTAAGGTTCACTCCTAGAAGTCACAAATGACTCATGGATAATTTTACTAAAATATCAAAACAATACAAATGCGTTTTCTCAGTTTTTAGTATGTCAGTTGTTCATTTTAGTAAAATTAATGCCAATTTTAAATAAAAAGAGACACTTTGAGTTATACCGGCCACATCGTGCACCATATTGAGGTGAAATTGATTCATGAACATCAAAAAAATGACTTATAGATCGTTTTCTTAAAGTATCAAAAAAAATACAAATGCGTTTGTTCAGTTTTCAGTATGCCAGTTGTGTTTTTTTTACTATAATGTCATTTCAAACTAAAAATATGAATTTTGAGTCATATCGGTCCCATTGTGTATTAGTTTCAAATGAGACCCATTTCTACATGTCACAAATGACTAATGAATCACTGTCCAAAATTATCAAGACAATCCGAGCATGTTTTATTAGTTTTTAGTGAGTGAAATTTTTTAAATTAAGTAGTGAAACATTTAATTTAGATTATGTTAATGTAGTAGAGAAAAGATAATATTATGAGGAAAACATAGTATATTAAAAAAATATTTACCTTCTCATTGAATTCTGAGTTGCAGTCTTGAAGCCCAATCTCTCATGAGTAAGAGCATCTTCGAACAAACCACCCAACTCAAAAAAAAAAGAATCCACCTATATAAGAAAACAATTCTTATGTGAGTAATACTAAAAATAAGTAAATTAAACATAACTATGAAACAATCCACTACTTATATGAAAGTCATATTTTTATGCTATCTATATAAATTCTTCCATCATGTATGATTCCAATTCTTTTCTAAGAAAATACATATCATCTTGTGAATATGGGTCTTTTTGACAGTCATAGTAGTACTAGAAAAATATAAATACACAATGTGTCATGAACCAAGCCGGGTCTCCATCTGACCCGGCACCCGACCCAGTCTACGGTAAGGCCTGAGGGGAATTCTCAATCCCCATGGGTTGGAACAAGTGCCAGGGTATCAAAAATAAAACTTAGGAATGATTTACCTGAATAAATAAATATAAAACAAACAACAAGATGAATAAATTCAAAACTAAAATTAGAAAACCAAACAAGCCTTTATATTAGGGTCAAAATTAAAGTTTTCAAATTGAACCAAAAACCCAAAAGAGACTAAAACAAAGAAAAACCAAAACTCCAACTCAAACCCCCGTGCGACATGAGGAGTCACATCCCCAAGCCACCGCTACCAAACCAACATGAGGATGCCACTAAAATTTTGAACCACCAATGCTATGCACGATGCCTCAACCTGAAATACAAAAGAAACATGATCTACATACACCCAAAGGTGTATGTAGGGTGTGGGCCAAGATCCCAATAAGATTCCACCGAGAAAAAGTTTCCATGCATAATTATTAAATAAAAAATACATTTTAAATTTTAATTTAAAAATAAATAAATAAATAAATGCTTAAACAATTTTAATGAAAATATTTTTAAGGATAACTACTTTAAAGAAAACAATTTAAATTAAAACACACACACACACATACTATATTTCATGGTAACCCCAATGTCACACCATGTGCCGAAGGTGAGCAAAGAGAAAAGGAGGATCACAATGCATGGGAAAGGCCCTAAAGATACTAGTGAGAAGTGGGACCCTAGAACATCGTGTCTCAGTGAACAATGGTATAGGAACACAACAACATACGTTCTCATGCACAAGCCACTAGTAGGGAAACACATTTATAACCTAGTGGTCTCCCAACATCATCCAAAAGTTTAGTTAGTGTTGTAGTTATCAATCCAGCTAAGTGAAACCGAGATGATTCCACTTCCATGTCACTAGCGCACTAGTCCTAGTCTGCCCACCTAGTACCCAGGCTTCCCATTTGTGCTCAAGTGGTCCATAGTTCATTTCACATGTAAAACATAAATAAACAAAACAAATGAGGCACTACCTCTACCCAACACCACACTTTAACACACAAAAACCCTTTCAAAATAATACACACACTAAAAATATCTCAAACTAAATTAGCATCACTTACATAATTAAAGAAATCTTTTTCACTGTTTAAAGAGACTAATAATTAAAAAAACCACAACTTACAAAAATAAATACCATTTTGAAATAATATTCACACTAAAAAATTCTCTAAGAACATTTTACACTATTGATATAAATTAATAAACTTTTTTTAAAAAATAGAAAACAATGACCAAAGGGTAACACAAGACCTTGCACACAAAACCCACCCAAAAATATCTTTTATGATCAAACATACACCAACACATTTCTAAAACGCAATTTGAAACCCTTGTACTTTTTAATAAACCAACTATGAGATTTAATAAAACACTATGTGATGAAACAATGTGGATTTTTATCAATAACGCACCATATCTCATATGAACATACCACTTCAAAAATTAAACACATAATAAACACTCTTAAAACTATTTTTTCACCACATAAACAATTTAATAAAACAATTACACACTTAATAGAACATTTACAATGTTCTCAACAATGTTTTACCACAAAACTACACTCAAATGACTCTCTTTAAAATCCAACACACACTAGGATATTCTCCACACACCATTCACATTATTTAAACAATTTGAAAAATCACCTATGAAGTTCAATAAATCATTTGGACTATTTAATAAATTAATTACTCAATTTCTAAAACAATTAAAATAAATGATTTAACATGAGTTTTCACAAAAGTGGACTCCATAACATATAAACATGCTACAAAATTAAATAAGCGAAGAAATTTATCAATTTCCAAAAACTAACTTTATATCAAACAAATAATTTAAATAATATGCTAATTTAATTAAACTTTAAAATTAATTCATCAATTAATAATCAAATGTGGAACCACCTACCTTTGGTGTCGAAACCCCTAATTTTGGTGTGAAACTTCAACTGCTCTCCAATTGCACAACAACAAATTCAAGTTGAACCCTAAAATAAATACATCGAACCAAAAGCATCAAAACTGAACCAGATACACCACGAAACCCTAATATGAAAGCCTATCAAATGGAACAAACAACCAATCGAAGCAGAACACACCTATGGCTAGGGTGAGGGAGGCCAACTGAGTAAGAAGGTGGGATGTCGGAGGTGAATCATGCTGGAAAATCTGGCCAAGAAGGTGAGGTGGCGTGTGATAGTGAGGGGTGGTGTGAAGGAGGCACAACACAGGTAGTAAGGCAGCGCACAACTACTCATTTTATGGGAGGAGGTTTGCTGGTCGGGCATATTGCCGGAGGGAATCAAAGGAGGATGTCAGCGGTTAGTTGGGTCGCGAAACATGGATGTCGTCGGTCGAGGGGTGTGCACGAGCAGGGAGGGAAGGCCGTCGGTCGAGGGGTGTGTGTGAGAAGGGAGGGGAGGCCACCGATCAAGTTTGACGTCACCAAAAAGAGGGGCTAGCCATAGGGGTAGGGAGGTGGCGCGATCCATAGGGTTTCATGGGGAGGAAAAGCGTAGGTAGGGGGGGTGGGGGGGGGGGTCGTAACGGGCTGGAGGAGGAGGTAACAAAACCCAAAAAAAAAAGATAAAAGTAATTGTAAATAAATTAATAAGAACAATATTAATATTATTAATAATAATAAAAATAAAAATTATAATAAACTTATTATGATATTAATAAACTTAATATACTTAACAAAATTAATATAATGCTAATAATAATAACTTAATAATAATAACCCTATATTAATAAACTTGGTGAACATAATAATAATAATAATAATAATAATAATTATTATTATTATTAATATTATTATTATTATTAAAATAACTAATTAAAAATCATTTTATTTATTTGTCTTAAACATGAGGCAGGCCGCACGGTGACCCTGGCGAAGCCGTGCGACTTTGAATATGCCCTGCCCGTGCACCGGGCGCTGTCAAGGGAAAAGCATTCATTTATCACAAAAATGAAAAAATTTCAATCAGGATTGGACCACACCTCGATAGAAATTTTCAAAGTCTGATAAAATAATAAAATAATATTATTTCAAAAGTTCGGGTGTGACAATTCTCCCCACCATAAAAACTTTCTGCCCCTAGAAATTCATCCAGCCAAACAAGGAATCAAAATCAAGATTGAAACTAAAAAAGACCAACAAAATCATGAAATCAGTGTAAATTTTTACTCCACGAGTCACACATGACCAACTCTATGGGAAACTACAGTAAGAAGAGTCATCAGGAAATGAGGAGGGTTCTCCCCACCACAAGAACCTGACTAGCACAACCAACAGTGAGACTCTCAGTACAAGTTAACTCTAAAACTACTAACTTGAGCCAAAGAGGAAACCACCAACATAGAGCAAAACTCCTACATAGACCAACTCTCAAAGAAGGAACAAAAAGATTCATGGTGGGTCTCCCCACCATCTAAGAACCGACCAACTTAATACAATTAGCACGAACCGATACAGGCCCAACACAAACCGACCCACAAACTCTTCGCACAAACCAGACCCCCACCACATGGGGTCCCAGATGAAAGACCCCAAACCGAATGGCAGACCAAACCCCTATTCATTATTTCCCAAGACACACGTGTCTCCAAAACGAGCACGTCCTAAAACAAGAGCGGGTAACCAAAGGAGCTAGCCACATAAGAGAGACAATCATCTTGAGACTCACAGCCATAAAGAGACAATCTTTAAATCTTACATTTGAGGAGGCAAAAATACTGGAATTACAAGAAAACAAGATCACCACACCTTCTTACAACCAAAGTGGGGTATTCAAATAACAAAGACCACAATGAGGAAATAAGACCTCTACGCCTCTTACAGCAAAACAGTACCTTAAAATATAAGGGAGCTACCACAGAGAAACTCAAACTATCTCTATCCCAGCACTAGAGACAAACCCAGGGCCAAGGTCCTTCACACACCATGATTTCCTGACTGCGTGAAAAGATTCACTCTGAGACCCATGGTTTGAGATCTGATGTCTTGAAGCATCTACTGCTCTGCAGTCTGGAGCTGACATCCTCTGGTCAAGAATCCTTCTGACGATGCCGCTAGTGAAACCTCTCCAAGTTTCCCAAACAACCATACCGACGTAAAGCCTTTGAAGGATTATGAAAAGGTGTCTTAAAGTACCCAAAACGACCACACCAGAAGTAAACAAGAGAGTGTCCTGACTAATAGGAGATGGAATTGACAAGAAGACTTGTCTAAAACAGGTTCCTCTAGTTCTCTCTCCTCACCGGATGGGGAAACTTCCTAAACACCAAAAGAATCAGTCCTTGAACCCTATATGAAGACCTAACACAAGATAAACTTTAACTAATTCCATGACGCTATCTCTAGAAAAAGTAAATCAACCCCTTGAAATGCTTGACGTAATACTTTGATATTCGTTGGCTTCGCTGGACACTCATGAGCTCTGCCACTTTCCTCACCTTCACTTCCTCAAGTATAAACCATCAGATTAGAGTGGCCTTGAAAACCTTATCAAACATCCCATCATGCAACAACGTTGGGATTATCTCATCCACCAATCTAAGGTTGAACCTTCAAAAAAACCTGAACCAGCACATACTCTCATAGCTTTGGGAGTTTTCAATAACCTGAAAACACCAACAATTTCATCAAGACAGTCTGCTACCTTCAATAGATCACGATCACCACGAAAGATAGACAACAACCGAAAATAATTCAATTCCACCACTCCACCAAGAGTCTGGGTAGAACCAATAACTAGAAGACTCACTAGAACCCTCTGGGACCTTTCTGGGAGGCATAATTAAAAACGAGAGTCACAAAGCCAAATCAAAACTCATTATAAATAAAAATTACACACTTTAATCACAAACTAAGGCTCAAAATCAAACCACTGTTCCAACCAAAATTTAGTATGTCAAAACCAAGAACCCATGAAAAAAATACCAAACATGAAAAGAGAACACTAAAACAATTGCTCACTCACTTTTCAAAACATTTAAATTTCCTTTTTGAAAACCATTTTTCAGAAAACAACAACTTAAATATCCACTATTGGTATCCCATGTAGTCTCACATATACATATACCCTTGTGTTAGCTCATTCAACCATCCACACATACCAAAAATTATCCCTATGCCACATGCGTACCTTTATATATGCGATCCCACATAGGAATACCAAGGGTTAATTCAAAACACATCTCATTTTAAAAAATGGATCATTCAACGTAAAGAAAAAATTCTCAACCAATTTGAAAATGTCACTTATCATTAAAGTAATACATTTCCATATTCCCAAACATTTTCAAATTCACATTCCAAAAAGTGTTACCAAGATCCCAAAACAACTTTCAAAACATCTCCCATTTTCCCTTTGAAACCACACATTCCATTAAAAGAAAACAATTTCCATTTCAAAACCACTTTTCCACTTCAAAACCGCATTACCTTTTGAAAACCCCGTTTTCTATAAACCATTTTCATTTTTGAAATTCACTCAAGTCAGTCAAAACTGTACCAAACATAACTCACATCAAAACTTCCAAAAATAAGTGATTAGTGGCGATTCCAACCCAGTAACCTGGCTTAACAGGCCATGCTCCAAGCGAACATCCACCACAGAAAGCATCTTGAACTATGCACTCGGGCTGTACATGGGTTGCTACACCATGAAAGCCCACCGTGTAACACTCTCTCACTTTCTTTGTCATCCCTCATCCACATAGACCAATCCAAAGAAGAAAATTCAAATTCCAGACTACCCATGGAAACTCGAGTCCCGGGACGGGCAAGGGTTCATGACGTCCATCCCGCACCTACCTCTCGAGTCCCAACACACCTAATCACCAAGCTACCTGACACCCCAAATAACAAGAACCTCCTTTGATACCAATTTTTCACGAACCAAGCCAGGTCATTATTTGACCCGGCACCCGACCCAGTCTGTGATAAGGCCCGAGGGGTGTTCCCAATCCCCACAGACTGGCACAAGTGCCTGTGTATCAAAAATAAAACTTGAGAACGATTTACCTGAATAAATAAATATAAAAAAAACAGCAAGATGAATAAATTCAAAAATAAAATCAGACAACCAAACAAGCCCTTATACTAGGGTCAAAATTAAAGTTTTCAACTTGAACCAAAAACCCAAAAGAGACTATAACAAAGAAAAACCAAAACTCCAACTCAAACCTCCGTGCGACATGAGGAGTCACATCCTCAAGCCACCACTACCAAACCAACACGAGGATGCCACTGACAATCCGAACCACTAATTCTATGCACGATGCCTCAATATGGAATACAAAAGATATAGGATCCACATACACCCAAAGGTGTATGTAGGGTGTGATCCAAGAGCCTAATAGGATGCCATCGAGAAAAAGGGCAGGGATGAATTTCTGAGTACTGTAACAGCGACGAAGGCACTGTAGCGGCGGTACTGTAACATGCATTGTAGCAGTCCGAGTACTATAGCGGTACTATTCACCGAAGGGCCCTTTGGACAAAAAAGGGGCTTTTAGGGCTTGTATTCAGACCAATTGGTATTGGGAATTTAGGCTATGTAATGGGTCTCCCTCTACTCAGTTTGAAAGAGGTCTTTGCTTTAAATAATAATTGAAGCTTCGACCCCAACCTTTAAAAAAAATTCTTAAACAATTTTAATGAAAACATTTTTAAGGATAACTACTTTAAAGAAAACAATTTAAATTAAAACACACACACACACACTAGCTTTCATGGTAACCCCAATCTCACACCGTGTGCTGATGGTGAGCGAAGAGAAAAAGAGGATCACAATGCATGTGAGAGGCCCTAAAGATACTAGTAAGAAGTGGGACCCTAGAACATCACGTCTCGGTGAAAAATGGTATAGGAACACAACAACATACATTCTCATGCACGGGCCACTAGTAGGGAAACACATCTATAACCTAGTGGTCTCCCAACATCATCTAAAAGTTTAGTTAGTGTTGTAGTCGTCAATCCAACTAAGTGAAACTAGGATGGTGCCACTTCTGTGTCATTACACTAGTCCTAGTCCACCCACCTAGTACCTAGGCTTCCCATTTGTTCTCAAGTGGTCCCGAGTTCATGTATCATGTAAAACATTAATAAATAAAACAAATGAGGTGCTACCTCTACCCAACACCACACTTTAACACACAAAAACCCATTAAAAATAATACACACACTAAAAATCTCTCAAACTAAATCTGCATCACTTACACAATTAAAAAAACAATATTCATAGTTTAAAGAGACTAATAATTAAACAAACCACAACTTACACACACAAATACCATTTTGAAATAAGACGTACACTAACACATTCTCCAAGCACGTTTTACACCGTTGATATAAATTAATAAACTTTTAAAAAAATAGAAAACAATGACCAAAGGGAAACACAAGACATTGCACACAAAACCCACCCAAAAATATCTTTTATGATCAAATTCACACCAACAAATTTCTAAAACGCAATTCACAACCCTTGTACTTTTTAATAAACCAACTATGTGATTTAATAAAACACTAGGTGATGACACAATGTGAATTTTTATCTATAACACACCATATCTCATATGAACATACCACTTCAAAAATCAAAAGCATAATAAACACTCTTAAAACTATTTTTGCACCACATAAAAAATTTAATAAAACAATTACACACTTAATAGAACATTTCCAATGTGCGCAACAATGTTTTACCACAAAACTACACTCAAATGATTCTCTTTGAAATCCAATACACACTAGAATATTCTCTACACACCATTAACATCATTTAAACAATTTGACAAATCACCTATGAAGTTCAATAAATCATTTGTACTATTTAATAAATTAATTACTCAATTTCTAAAACAATTAAAATAAATGATTTAACATGAGTTTTCACAAAAGTGGACTCTATAACATATAAACATTCCACAAAATTAAATAAGAAAATCAATTTATAAAAAATAACTTTGCACCAAAAAAGTAATTTAAATAATATTATAATTTAATTAAACTTGCAAATTAATTCATCAATTAATAATCAAATGTGGAACCACCTACCTTTGGTGTCGAAACCCCCAATTTCGGTACGAAACTTAAATTGCTCGCCAATCGCATAACAACAAATTCAAATTGAACCCTAAAATCAATACATCAAACCAAAAACATCAAAACTGAACCAGTTACACCATGAAACCCTAATCCCAAAGCCTATCAAATGAAAGAAACAACCAATAAAAGTAGAACTCTCTTGCAGATGGGGTGAGGGAGACCAACCGAGCAAGAAGGTGGGCTATTGGAGGTGAATCACACTAGAAAATATGGCCAAGAAGGTGAGGCGGTGCACGATAGTGAGGTGTGGTGTGAGGGAGGCACGCTGCAGGTAGTAGGGCGGTGCACGATATCTCACTAGATAGGAGAAGGTTTGACAATCAGGTGTATTTATAGAGGGAAGCAAGGGAGGACGTCAGTAGTTGGTTGGGTCATGAAACGAGGATGCCACCAATCGAGGGGTGCATGCGAGCAGGGAGGGGAGGCTGCCGGTCGGGGTTGACGTCACCGAAAAGTGGGGCTGGCCATGGGGGTAGGGAGGCAGCGCGATCCATAGGGTTTTAGGGGGAGGAAACGCGTAGGTAGGGGGGGATGGGGGGTCGCAATTGGATGAAGGAGGAGGTATGTCACACCCCGACCGCGGACGTCCATAATTTTTCTCTTTTCTTGGACCCGGTTTAAATTTTTCGAAGATTAATTGTGATTGATGGTTTCGCACTGGTGCGCGGTCATCGCATCGCTAGCGGTGATCGTGCATTCGGCCCGGGTGACCACATGTTCGCCCGGCGGTTAAATTTTAACTTCTACTTTATGTTCATAGTTAATATAATTAGGATTGTTAAATTATTTTATTATCATTATTATTTTATTTATTAAGTTTGTTATTATTATTATTGTAAATTTTATAATTATTATTATCTTTATAAAAGTTTTATTATTATTATTAATATAAGTTCTATTATTATTATTATGATAAATTTTATTATTATTAAATGGTTTGATTATAATTATACTTTTTATTATATATATATATATATATATATGCCTAAAACCTACCCTAACCCTAGCCATCCCTTCTCCCCGTAGCCGCCACTCTCCCTCACCTTTCTCCCTCTCTCCCCGTTTCCCTCCTGCACACCGTCCCGCCGTTCCAACCTCCCTCCCCTCGACCGACCATCCGGTCTCCGCCTCGCTTCCCTCGTGCCGTCCGCCAACGCTTCGTCCGGCCCCCAGCACCACCACCCCGGCCGCTCCCGAATCCCCTGCACCCCGCGGCCCTCTCCCCGGCGCGCTCCCTCTCCGCGGCCGCCCCTGCTCTCCCCCGTTTTCCCCTGTCTCCCCTTCACCGCATCGAGCAGCACCCGGCTCCTCCGCCGCTTCGATGGCAGCAGCCTGCTCCTGCCTGTCCGCCTCCCGACCTGCCGCCTAGCTGGCGCCCTCGCCCAGCCAACCGAGCCCGCCGCCCTCCTCTGCTCCCGCGCGCGGCCGGCCCCAGCTTCTCTTCCCCGTTTTCCTTCCCCGCGCCTGCACCACCTCTTTCTCCTCCGGCGAACACCCCCCTGCCCTGGCCTCCTTCCTCTCGCCGCAGCCCCTGCCGACCGACCCCTGCTCGCCGTCGCCGACCTCACCCTCCGGCCCTGCTCCTTCCCGCTGGCCTCCCTCTCGCAGCCGTCCGGCAGACCTCCCGCCAGGCTCGCCCTGCCTCCTGCGTCCGAAGCCGCACCGCCACCTGGTTTCCCCCCTGTCCCGGCCTGCCGACCCAGCCGACGCCCCTGCCTCCAGCGTCCGCCCTCGGCTAGCCGAACCCCTGCTCGCCCTCGGCCAGCCCGGCACCCCCCCTGCCGTCCGACTCCACCACCTCCGGCCCACGACCTCGCCGCGCCGGCCTCCTCCGCCAGCCGACCGCTGGCCTCCGCCCCGCTCCCGACCTGCGTCGCCCGGCCGCCGCGCCCCACCTCTGGTTGCCGCCTCCTCCCTTACCCGTTCTTGAGCTGTAAGTTTTTATTATTATTTCATTTCATTTTATTTTTTTGTGTTTTGTTTGTTAATATTATAACGTTTATTATTATTATCTTTATCATATTAATAATATCATAAATGTTTTATTATTATTACGTTATTATTATTATTATTATTATTACTATAATTATTGGCATTATTAGTATTATCATTATTATTAATCTTATTATTATTATAATTATTATTATCTTTATTGTTAGAATTTATAATTATTATTATTTTAATTATCATATTATTATTGTTATTATTATTATTATTATTATTATTATGTTTGTTATTATTTTAATTATTAACTTATTATTATTATTATTATTATTATTATTATTATTATTATTTATTAATTAATTGATTAATTAATTGTCTATTTATTTACTCAATTAAGTATTTGTTAATTAATCAATTATTTAGTTATTTACTTATTTGTTTATTAATTAATTGATTAATAAATTATTTATTCATTTATTTATCTATTTATTTATTTATTTAGTTATTGATTTATTCATTTTCTTTGTGTATTTGTTAATGAGTTATTTATTTATTTATTCATTTAATTATTTGTCAATTAATTAATTCTTTATTTGTTTACTTATTCTTTCATTCATTTGGTTATGTTTTATTTTGTTTGATTACCGATTTGTTTATTCTTTTGATTATTTATTTATTCATGTATTTATTATTTATTTACCTATATATATTTATCTTAGTGTTTTTATTTAATTTTAAATAATCCTTTTTCTGTTGCGGGTTGAGTGACGTGCACTTTTTCCACTGTTCAGCGTACACAGTTTGTCCGCAAAGGTTTGTCCTACTTTCCGTTGAGGTTCCGCCGTCTCCGCGCCTCAGTTTCGAGAGTGTTGGACTTTGTCACGTGGCTTCGGACACACGTCGTGTCATCGCGCCTTGGTTCCAAGGTCGTTTTACCGCCGCGCTTGGATCTTGAGGTAGGTCTCCCATTGCACTCGCCTTTAAATTAAGAGTTTATTTATTCCTTGCCTTTTATTGAATTCCAGTAAATTTAAAAGAATATTTAGTAGTTTTTATAGTGTGGTGATCTGCTGATGATAAAAGCCGTTTTAAATTCTAGCGTTTCATTGAAAGTGTTCTTCTTGGATTTAGTTTTGTGCTTCCATGGTAGTATTGCTAAATGGTTCTTCCTGAATAATGAAAGTCATGTTAAATTGTGCTTTAAAATGTTTTTGGCGTGTGTAAATTTGTAGATGTATTGTTTATGGAAAATGGTGTTTTCTTAGAACCTTGATTAGAGAAAACGTCGTGTGACCTTTGAACTTGTTTTGGAAACCTTATGTGTGGCTCTTGGTTGATGAAAGATGTTTTCCTTTGTTCCGCGAACAAAAGTTTGGTTTTCATTTGGGAAAGGGTGTTCCTTCAAAAAAATGATTTAAAGGCCCGTTTGGCTCTTGATAAAAATGGGGTGCGTTTGGTGATTGGAAAGTGACTCTACTTGTGAAACAAATGTGTTTCAGGTTTAAGATGCTGATTTGAGTTTCTTAAATAAATTTCTAAGTGCGTTTCTGGTTTTTAATGAAATGGCGTGTGTCATCCCTCTTTAAAAATGCTTTGGTCTTAGATGATCAAAATGTAAGTGACATGACGGCCCGGTTGGCACTTTATCAAATGTGAAGTGATTATATATATACATACGTACTTGTGAGGGCATTTCTACAGGGGGACTTCCCTTCGAGGGTTGTCGTGTAGCGATGTCCGTGTAAGGGGTTGGCAAGTGCGGTGAGATGAGTCACGCGTGCGCGGGTCTCCCACTTACATAGTGTTACAAAAACTACTATGGGTTCCTGGGCGTCTTGTAGATTATCGAGTGACGGTTGCTTGCTAACCCTGATTAGACGGGTTGGTACCCCCTGGAGTTGTGGACAGGCCAGGTGGGATGTGCCACTGGTTGGCTATTAGGGCGGCCAGTTGGTTATTGACTGTAGAGTACCATGCCGGCAGGTAGTCAGAACCCGAGTACGTCCAGGGGTTTTCTAGGGATGTTCAGGATCGCCCATAGCTATTGCTGATAACTTCTGGTTTACTTTTGCTTGCACTTGGTTTTCCTTGCCTGCTTACCTTTACTTGCACTTGTTTTCCCTGCTTGTTTTCTTTCAGTCATATTTCACAGCCTGTACTGTTAGACTTTGAGAAAAAAATGGTTTCCAAATGAAAATGCTTTATTCGCTTTGGGTTAGATTTGAAAATGTAACACTTTGCTTTTCAGAATGAGTTTAAAACTAATGAAGTGGAACTAACTTTCGAAAAAGAATAAGGGAAATGTCTCGTGTTTGATTTTCAAGTAAAACTTTATGAAAAAAAAAATTACTTTTATACATTAGAGTTCAAACCTGGATTATGTAGATTCTATATTTACTGGCAGTGCATTGGGATCTTGTTGTGAGGCTCACCTACTGAGTACTTTTGTGCTCACGCCTATCTTTTACCATTTCAGTCGCAGGTCTTCTGTTTTGAGTCGCTCAGTGTTGGAGCGAGGTTGCTCTCTAGTTGGGTGGTGACCTGAGAGGTCACATGGAGGTACGTGGTTGTGTGGCTTTTATTTCTTTTCCGCTGTTAGTGTTTATTTATTCTGTTCTATTTACTTTTGTTTTGGGCTGAAATCGTTCCCAACGATCAAGTCTTAATGCCCGGAACTGGTTGCCATCCCGGGGGGATCGGGAACGCCCCTCAGGACTTGCCGCGGACCGGCTCGGGTGACCGGTTCAGGGTCGACCCGGGCTGGTTCGTGACAAAATGGTATCAGAGGGTCGTCTTGTTATTTGGGTTGTCCGGTAGAAGGAGATTAGGACTGTCGGAACTCGAGAGGTAGGTACGGGAAGAGCGTCGCGAACTCTTGCTCGCACTGATCCTCGAGTTACCAGGGGTAGTTCGGGAATTGTGTCCTTGTCTTTTCTGGTTTGTCTTGGATTGAGAGATGATAATGGAGGCAAGCCGACGTTACATCGTAATTTCACATGGAGTAGTGACCCATGTGGAGTCCGAGTACGTGGTTTGAATTCCTCCTAGTGGTCGACGCTGACTTGGGACATGGCCCACTACCATGTCGTCAGGTTGAGTGTGACTACTAGTCCCTCATTTCTATGATTGATGCAAATTTGGATGTTGCTTTCGTTTTGGTTTGTGTGAGTACGTTGTTGAAATGAAAAAGGGTTTTTGAAAATTGGACTGGTTCCTTTTAAAGGACTTTAAATATATGAAATGGATTTTAAAACTGAAATCTCTTGTTTTGGAAATCTGTTGCTTTCTTGGAATTGGATAAGAATGATTTGGATTTAAACCTCGGTTCCTCTTTATGAACGTCTGCACATGTGTGAGAATGCATGGAAAGTGTGTGTTGATGCACGTATGAATAGAATGTGGATAAAGACATGTGCAAAGGTTCATGAGATTACCTGGGTGTGTATTTAAAAATTAAGGGCTTGACCTTGTTTTCTAAATTGGTTTTAAAGAGGAAATGGTTTTGGAAAGTTTTTGGTTTGAAAGCGGGTTGGTTTTTGGAAAGTGATTTTGAGAAAGGGTGGTTTTGAAATCAAAAATGAAAAGGAAATTTTAAGGAGGAGATTTTATTTTGGGTTGTGTCGTATTTGTCTGGTCCTTGTGTTGACTGGTTTTGATGAAGGCGCTTTTATTGATGTTGCTTCGTTTTGATGTTGATTTGGTTTGATGTTGGTTTTGGCCTTGTGTTGTATATGTCGCTCAGGAGATGCCGCCCAGAAAGTTCTCTAAGGATTCGGATATGTCATGCCCAGTTTTTAGTCCTCCTCAGACTTTGCCTGTTCTCCATGGTGATCAGGGTCCGTTAGAGGCAGTGGAATGACTCGAGGAAGTGGAACGTGTCTTTAGAATGTTGGGAACTCCCGATAGTGTTAAGGTTCGTGCAATTATGAAGTTGTTCGAGGGTCCAGCTCTGGACCAGTGGAAGGTGGTTGCCCCACCATCGGCGCAAGTTGAAATGACGTGGGATGTCTTTAGAATTGTTTTCATCCAAGGGTTTGTACCTGAGGAAGTGAAGCTGGAGAAAAGGAGAGAGCTCGTGCATATCCAACAAGGCCAACGGACGATGAAGGCATATGTTGACCATTTCAAGGAACTAATTTCCTTTTCTCCAGATGTAGTGTCGCATGAGCTCATGAAGGCCTCTCTTTTTACTGGGGGTCTTCGTCCAGAGATCAAGGAGCGAGTCCTCCCTTATAAAGACCTTTGTTTCGAGAAGCTGGTAGAGGAAGATTTCTTGGCTGAGTTGGTTTCCGGTGTGCTGGTGGTTAGTGCCTCAGCATCCCCAGTTGTTCGTAAGAGTTCCTCCTCTGGTGTGGAAAATATGCCAGAGATACCTGCCCCCAATGAGTTATCCCCTTTGGTCCCAGCTTCCAGTTCATCAGATCGTTCGATGGTATGCTTTCAGTGTGGTCGTTTCGGGCATTTAAAATCGTCTTGTCGCAACCCTCTGAAGACGTGTCATCGCTATGGTTGTCTGGGTCATCTAGAGAAGTTTTGCAAGAAGCGTCGCTTGAAGATGAAGCTGTGATTGGAGAATGTCAGTACCTGACTGTGAGGCAGAAGATGCTTCAGCCATCAGAGCCCCAGCCACAAGTCTCGGGGTGAAGCCCGCGCACAGTCAGGAGTCCCCAGGGTTGTGAATCCTTGGTCCAGGTTTTGTGTTCCGTGTTAGCAGTGGAACAATCAAGATCTTTTAGTACTTGTTTTTCTGCTGTTAGGTTTTGACGTAGTTGTATGTTCATTGTTTTACCATGCGGTTATCATGGACTTGTTCTATTATAATCCAAGTAGTCTGGTTTATGTAAATGTGTTGTTTTTCTAAAAAGTGGCAATGGACTTGTTCTATGATAAATCTAAGCGGACTTGTCGTGAGAATGTAATTTTCTGAATCGTGTATCCTTCTTAAAAGTGGGTTTGACTCTCGTGTGGGTTGACCTCGTTCTAGTTATGTTGTCGATGTGGTTATGTTTTGTGGACTTCGGTGGATCATGTCTCCAATTTGATGTCGGTCAAATGTTTTTCTATAGGTTTTCCCTGGTGTCGAAGGTTGTTGACTCTGGTCGAGGATTTAATGTCATGACGGAAGTGTTGTTTTAATCGTGCTATAGGAGTTGGTTTGAATTGGTTGGGAGTTCCCGCGTCGACCCCCTTTTCTAGGGTCTTCCTTTTAGATGGTCAACTTTCCTGCACTAGTTAAGTTCTTGTGGTGGGGAGAACCCCTTCGTGTTCTCCCCTCAATCTCGGACCCCAGTTTTCTCTTGAATCGGTCGGGTGTGACCTGTGTGGAGTAAGGTCATCCCCGAGATTCTCAATCCTCTCTGGTTCCTTTAGTTATGTTTGGGCATAGACTTGGTTTTTGGTTGATTTGCGGCCTGGTGACTTTCTGGGGGCAGAAAGTGTCTGTGGTGGGGAGAATTGTCACACCCCGACCGCGGACGTCCATAATTTTTCTCTTTTCTTGGACCCGGTTTAAATTTTTCGAAGATTAATTGTGATTGATGGTTTCGCACCGGTGCGCGGTCATCGCATCGCTAGCGGTGATCGTGCGTTCGGCCCGGGTGACCACATGTTCGCCCGGCGGTTAAATTTTAACTTCTACTTTATGTTCATAGTTAATATAATTAGGATTGTTAAATTATTTTATTATCATTATTATTTTATTTATTAAGTTTGTTATTATTATTATTGTAAATTTTATAATTATTATTATCTTTATAAAAGTTTTATTATTATTATTAATATAAGTTCTATTATTATTATTATGATAAATTTTATTATTATTAAATGGTTTGATTATAATTATACTTTTTATTATATATATATATATATATATATGCCTAAAACCTACCCTAACCCTAGCCATCCCTTCTCCCCGTAGCCGCCACTCTCCCTCACCTTTCTCCCTCTCTCCCCGTTTCCCTCCTGCACACCGTCCCGCCGTTCCAACCTCCCTCCCCTCGACCGACCATCCGGTCTCCGCCTCGCTTCCCTCGTGTCGTCCGCCAACGCTTCGTCCGGCCCCCAGCACCACCACCCCGGCCGCTCCCGAATCCCCTGCACCCCGCGGCCCTCTCCCCGGCGCGCTCCCTCTCCGCGGCCGCCCCTGCTCTCCCCCGTTTTCCCCTGTCTCCCCTTCACCGCATCGAGCAGCACCCGGCTCCTCCGACGCTTCGATGGCAGCAGCCTGCTCCTGCCTGTCCGCCTCCCGACCTGCCGCCTAGCCGGCGCCCTCGCCCAGCCAACCGAGCCCGCCGCCCTCCTCTGCTCCCGCGCGCGGCCGGCCCCAGCTTCTCTTCCCCGTTTTCCTTCCCCGCGCCTGCACCACCTCTTTCTCCTCCGGCGAACACCCCCCTGCCCTGGCCTCCTTCCTCTCGCCGCAGCCCCTGCCGACCGACCCCTGCTCGCCGTCGCCGACCTCACCCTCCGGCCCTGCTCCTTCCCGCTGGCCTCCCTCTCGCAGCCGTCCGGCAGACCTCCCGCCAGGCTCGCCCTGCCTCCTGCGTCCGAAGCCGCACCGCCACCTGGTTTCCCCCCCTGTCCCGGCCTGCCGACCCAGCCGACGCCCCTGCCTCCAGCGTCCGCCCTCGGCTAGCCGAACCCCTGCTCGCCCTCGGCCAGCCCAGCACCCCCCCTGCCGTCCGACTCCACCACCTCCGGCCCACGACCTCGCCGCGCCGGCCTCCTCCGCCAGCCGACCGCTGGCCTCCGCCCCGCTCCCGACCTGCGTCGCCCGGCCGCCGCGCCCCACCTCTGGTTGCCGCCTCCTCCCTTACCCGTTCTTGAGCTGTAAGTTTTTATTATTATTTCATTTCATTTTATTTTTTTGTGTTTTGTTTGTTAATATTATAACGTTTATTATTATTATCTTTATCATATTAATAATATCATAAATGTTTTATTATTATTACGTTATTATTATTATTATTATTATTACTATAATTATTGGCATTATTAGTATTATCATTATTATTAATCTTATTATTATTATAATTATTATTATCTTTATTGTTAGAATTTATAATTATTATTATTTTAATTATCATATTATTATTGTTATTATTATTATTATTATTATTATGTTTGTTATTATTTTAATTATTAACTTCTTATTATTATTATTATTATTATTATTATTATTTATTAATTAATTGATTAATTAATTGTCTATTTATTTACTCAATTAAGTATTTGTTAATTAATCAATTATTTAGTTATTTACTTATTTGTTTATTAATTAATTGATTAATAAATTATTTATTCATTTATTTATCTATTTATTTATTTATTTAGTTATTGATTTATTCATTTTCTTTGTGTATTTGTTAATGAGTTATTTATTTATTTATTCATTTAATTATTTGTCAATTAATTAATTCTTTATTTGTTTACTTATTCTTTCATTCATTTGGTTATGTTTTATTTTGTTTGATTACCGATTTGTTTATTCTTTTGATTATTTATTTATTCATGTATTTATTATTTATTTACCTATATATATTTATCTTAGTGTTTTTATTTAATTTTAAATAATCCTTTTTCTGTTGCGGGTTGAGTGACGTGCACTTTTTCCACTGTTCAGCGTACACAGTTTGTCCGCAAAGGTTTGTCCTACTTTCCGTTGAGGTTCCGCCGTCTCCGCGCCTCAGTTTCGAGAGTGTTGGACTTTGTCACGTGGCTTCGGACACACGTCGTGTCATCGCGCCTTGGTTCCAAGGTCGTTTTACCGCCGCGCTTGGATCTTGAGGTAGGTCTCCCATTGCACTCGCCTTTAAATTAAGAGTTTATTTATTCCTTGCCTTTTATTGAATTCCAGTAAATTTAAAAGAATATTTAGTAGTTTTTATAGTGTGGTGATCTGCTGATGATAAAAGCCGTTTTAAATTCTAGCGTTTCATTGAAAGTGTTCTTCTTGGATTTAGTTTTGTGCTTCCATGGTAGTATTGCTAAATGGTTCTTCCTGAATAATGAAAGTCATGTTAAATTGTGCTTTAAAATGTTTTTGGCGTGTGTAAATTTGTAGATGTATTGTTTATGGAAAATGGTGTTTTCTTAGAACCTTGATTAGAGAAAACGTCGTGTGACCTTTGAACTTGTTTTGGAAACCTTATGTGTGGCTCTTGGTTGATGAAAGATGTTTTCCTTTGTTCCGCGAACAAAAGTTTGGTTTTCATTTGGGAAAGGGTGTTCCTTCAAAAAAATGATTTAAAGGCCCGTTTGGCTCTTGATAAAAATGGGGTGCGTTTGGTGATTGGAAAGTGACTCTACTTGTGAAACAAATGTGTTTCAGGTTTAAGATGCTGATTTGAGTTTCTTAAATAAATTTCTAAGTGCGTTTCTGGTTTTTAATGAAATGGCGTGTGTCATCCCTCTTTAAAAATGCTTTGGTCTTAGATGATCAAAATGTAAGTGACATGACGGCCCGGTTGGCACTTTATCAAATGTGAAGTGATTATATATATACATACGTACTTGTGAGGGCATTTCTACAGGGGGACTTCCCTTCGAGGGTTGTCGTGTAGCGATGTCCGTGTAAGGGGTTGGCAAGTGCGGTGAGATGAGTCACGCGTGCGCGGGTCTCCCACTTACACAGTGTTACAAAAACTACTATGGGTTCCTGGGCGTCTTGTAGATTATCGAGTGACGGTTGCTTGCTAACCCTGATTAGACGGGTTGGTACCCCCTGGAGTTGTGGACAGGCCAGGTGGGATGTGCCACTGGTTGGCTATTAGGGCGGCCAGTTGGTTATTGACTGTAGAGTACCATGCCGGCAGGTAGTCAGAACCCGAGTACGTCCAGGGGTTTTCTAGGGATGTTCAGGATCGCCCATAGCTATTGCTGATAACTTCTGGTTTACTTTTGCTTGCACTTGGTTTTCCTTGCCTGCTTACCTTTACTTGCACTTGTTTTCCCTGCTTGTTTTCTTTCAGTCATATTTCACAGCCTGTACTGTTAGACTTTGAGAAAAAAATGGTTTCCAAATGAAAATGCTTTATTCGCTTTGGGTTAGATTTGAAAATGTAACACTTTGCTTTTCAGAATGAGTTTAAAACTAATGAAGTGGAACTAACTTTCTAAAAAGAATAAGGGAAATGTCTCGTGTTTGATTTTCAAGTAAAACTTTATGAAAAAAAAAATTACTTTTATACATTAGAGTTCAAACCTGGATTATGTAGATTCTATATTTACTGGCAGTGCATTGGGATCTTGTTGTGAGGCTCACCTACTGAGTACTTTTGTGCTCACGCCTATCTTTTACCATTTCAGTCGCAGGTCTTCTGTTTTGAGTCGCTCAGTGTTGGAGCGAGGTTGCTCTCTAGTTGGGTGGTGACCTGAGAGGTCACATGGAGGTACGTGGTTGTGTGGCTTTTATTTCTTTTCCGCTGTTAGTGTTTATTTATTCTGTTCTATTTACTTTTGTTTTGGGCTGAAATCGTTCCCAACGATCAAGTCTTAATGCCCGGCACTGGTTGCCATCCCGGGGGGATCGGGAACGCCCCTCGGGACTTGCCGCGGACCGGCTCGGGTGACCGGTTCAGGGTCGACCCGGGCTGGTTCGTGACAAGGTAAAAAAACCACATAAAAATATAAAATAATTATAAATAAATTAATAAGAAAAATATTATTATTATTATTATTATTATTATTAATCATAATAAAAATTATAATAAAATTAATATGATATTAATAAACTTAATATACTTAAGAGAATTAATATAATGTTAATAATAATAACTTAATAATAATAACCCTATATTAATAAACTTGGTGAACATAATAATAATAATAATGATAATAATAATAATAATAATTACCATTATTATTATTATTAAAATAACTTAATACTCATTTTATTTATTTGTCTTGAACATGAGGCAGAATGCACGGTGACCCGGGCGAAGCCACGCTGCTTTGAATATACCCCGCCCATGTGTCGGACGCTGTCAAGGGAAAAGCATTCATTTATCACCAAAATAAAACAATTTCAATCAGGATTTACCCACACCTTGATAGAAATTTTCAAAGTCTGATGAAATAATAAAATAATATTATTTCAAAAGTTTGAGTGTGACAAAATGGATTAATAAATATTTTAAATGAAATAGTAATTATCTTTGAAAATACCTCTTTGGGGATGCTAGTTTGTTGATGTAATATAATCTCTCTCATAAATTTACAAAAATAATAACCATAATATTTTCCATTTGTTAATTTTGAACACTGTAGAAATATTGCTATGTGTTTGTTAAGTAATTTGTTTTGATATGTGTTTGGATAGTGAAATAATATTATATATACCCTGATACTTGTCCAGTTGTAAAACTTTTTATGGTCCTTGTGCTTAGCCCCTGACCTCATTCCTTATTTTTCATGATACTGATGTACCACCCTATCATAACATAATCCTCATTAAAAAATAATCTAAATTATATAACTTGATGTTTAGTTCTAAAACACTGGCTGTAGTGTATTAAAAATTAACAAACGTCATAATTGTATTAAGCTCGGGCACAACATGGTGCCATGAATCTACATCAATCGGCACACGTTACTGAGTGATGATTCCAATGTAACTACTGAACATGGCCTTGTTGGGGTTAACATGGTGGCTCCGAACAATCTATTTGACCTTGTATTTGATGCCTTTGGTTTTTACCTTAATGATTTTTGCTAACAACGACAAACTATAGTGTTCCTATTTTTTCTGCATCACTGGTCCTTCATCACCCACCATTTATTCAAATTCAACATCATTAATATGGTCCTTTGAAGCGGTAGCATCTGCATGTGCAGATAGTCATTATATCTCTGTAATGGGAGCAATAATAGGTTAAGAAACCTGTTGTTCCTTAGGATTGAGAGCACAATCACATGCAACATGTATTTATTCCTCTACACTGTGAGCAACAACAGTTTGAGAGACCTGTTGTTCCTAGAGATTGGGAGCACTGACACATGTAGAAGTCGTTATCTACAAAATTTGTTTAACATTTAATTTAGAGTACATAAATGAAGAAGAAAATGGATAATAAATGAGGTAACATGATGTATATTGCAAAAAATATATAACCTAATTATTGAACTCTCTTATTTTAAAGACTGAAGGGATTTGACCCCTCTATAGACTATCCAAATCCCTTCATTGTGGTGTCCTCTGACATACAAAATGCTATCTGTATTGGGACCACTACGAAATGATTGTGACGTCCTAATGAAAGGTTCATCCTCAGTTGAATTTTCATCTAACCCTTCAGTGGTTTTGGTTGATAACAAAACAATTGACCACTTTCAGTTTTTGGGATTCAAAACATAAAATACTTATACTACCTGTGATGCCATTATAAAAGGTTTGTCTTTGTACCCTTCCTTACTGAAATCAACTTTCACGAATCGTAATTCATCTATTTTGATATCACTCCTATTATCAACCCACTTGCATTGAAAAATTGGCACTTGTAATATTGTATAATTTAACCCCCATATTTTTTTGATGATGCTAAAGTATGACATATTATCATAAATTAGATTTATATCCTTAGTACTAGAAACATGCATCGCTTTAGCCACAAGTGTAACCCAACAATTTTGCATGGTACTTTCTTCATCATGTTCATTTGTATAGAATATATAACTATTAATTACATAACCACTATAAGATAATACATACACACTTGGTCCTCTGGCTAGCCATATAAGTCACTATGAAATTAAATATGGATTTTCATACGACTCTTTAAAAATATGGTCTTAAAACCATCCTATAAACTATTGATTATGTATATTTGATATACATATTTTAGCCCTTGATGAATTCAAATGCCTAAGAATTTATTTTTGGGGTTCAACATATGGGGAAACCTCCAAACTATTATGAAAAATATAAAGGTGGACCAACTCCCGATCTGTAATATTGATTATGAAAACATCTATTCTAGAAATTACTTCACCTGCAAGCCGTCCAGTGTGACAAGATTTTGGTAGATCAATCACTACTGGAAAAATGACCTATACCCACAATTCAAAACCATGGGTATAGCCCCCAAAACCATGGGTATAGGCTATACCCATGGTTTTAGGAACTGTGGTAAACCGAGGTGTTGGTATAGATCTACGACCTATACCCACGGTTTTCCAAACAGTCGGTATAGCTTTTTTCTACTATGTCATAGAATTATACCCACGATTTTAGAACCATGGGTATAAATATCACTAAAACACCTATACCCATGGTTCTAAAATTGTGGGTATAAAATATCACAAAAATGTATAAAATATCACCTAAACACACCCAACGAATATCATTCATGTGACCTGCAACTCAAACACCGAGCACCTCACCAATTGAGCCACTTAACTTTCATATATATACATATCTACATATGCCAATATATATTAATATACACTATTCATATTGGAAAAAAATCATCCAGAAAGTGTTGATCCCGCGACCTGCTTCTCTAAAATACACCATCTCACCAACAAAGCTACGCGACTTATATTTATATATATCTATATCTGCCTAATTATATTAATTCGAACCGCCTGTATAGAAAAAAACCACAACGGGTTTTGAACCCGCGCCGCTGCACTGCCGCTAAAGTCCGGTACCACTACACCAATTATTGTTTAGTGCATATATAAATATATATTATGTTATATATATATTTTTACAACCTGGTATGAATAAAATTCCTCACAAGAGTTTCGAACCCACGTCTCTTCTACATGGATGAACCCCCTAACCACTACACCAATTGAAAATATGACTACACACACACATATATATATACACATATTGTCTTATATGTATTTTTTTGCACTCAAAAAATAAGGGACCCTATACCCACAGTTTACATTGAACCATGGGTATAGGTGGCATCTATACCCATGGTTTTCATAAACCGTGGGTATAGGCTCATATACCGAAGGCTATACCCACGGTTCATGAAAATCATGGGTATAGATGCCACCTATACCCACGGTTCAATGTAAACTGTGGGTATAGGTTTTCCCATAGCATTCCCACACAATTTTTTGGCTTCTCGCACTTATACGAGTACCCTATACCCATAGTTTAGCAAGAACTGTGGGTATAAGTTAGAAAATGTCACCTATACTCACGGTTCATGAAAACCGTAGGTATATACCCATTTTCTAGTAGTGAATGTTTTCCACACCGGATAGGTATTCGATACAGAATTCAATGGCTTATTAAACAATATATCACTCCACAATGCAAACCTCTGGATGACTTTGATTTTTGACATATCCTTTCAAAATATTCATATAACGTTCAATGGGGTACATCCATTTATAGTGTATAAGACTGAATAGTCAAATCTCTCTCACCAAGTGAACCATCAAATGAACCATCATATCAAGGAATATTAGCAGGAAGAACATTTCCAATTCACATAATATGATGAAAAATTCTCTTTCCATAGTTTGCAATTTCGTCGGATCTATAAATTTTCTGCATATAGCTTTGAAGAAGAAACAAATCTTGGTTAATGTATGATGAACATTCTTGAGGAAAATGCAATGTAAATCTATATAAATTAGATCTTGCATGCAAACATGGAAGTCATGTGATTTCAGACTCTTTAACTTTAAATTGTTCATTGACATGATGTTATTGATATTCGATGAATAAACCTCTAGAACATTTATGTCATTCAAGAAATTGAAAAACTAATATCTCTCTTTCCTGTAAAGAGTGTAAGAAACTGGAGTAAAAAGTATGTTTTTCACCCTTAACTGGAACCAAATCTTCTCATATTCCCATGCTAAACATGTCCAACCTAGCCATAATTCCATCATTTGTTTTAATGGGTTCATTTAGCAACATGCTGATGACACTATCACATACATTTTTTTTCAACATGAATAACATCAAGAAAATGTATGATGTACAAACAATTCTATTATGGTAATTAAAAAAAACTGATCACTTTTTCCAATCGGTTTTTGTAAGGTTTTTCAAAAATAGTTTACTAAAACTAGTGTCCACATATTTTACTTTCTCAAATAGTTGATCACCTGTTAGTGGAGATGGTGTTGTATGTTCTTCTAAACTTCTATCCAATGATGTCATCTAAGATCGATACTTATTCCATAGGGGTATAAATTTATGATGTTCTAGAAACACAATTTTTGATGAATGTTTCAACCTAATTGACTATGTACTTTGTTCGCAAATGAGACACCCTTGAGTTCCTTTAATTCCATGTCCAAAAAAATTTCCACAAGTAGGAAATTCATTTATCATCCCGTAAAATATGGATCTCAATGTGAAATATTCATTTTTGTAAGCATCATACAACGTAACACCTGAATCCCACAATAATTTCAAATCATAGATCAATGGATCCAAATAAACATCAATATCATTACCTGATTGTTTTGGTCCTCATATAAGCATAAATAACATGATGTATTTTCATTTCATGCATAACCATGGTGGAAATTAATAATTTACCAACATAACCAGCTATGTACTATGTGTGCTTCTTTGAAAACCAAAAGGATTCACTCCATCAATAGATAACGCAAGATGAAGGTTTCTCAGCTTGTTTCCAAATTCAGGATACTCAAGAAAAATTCTATTACACTGAGGAGAGTCTGTTGGGTGATGTAGTTTCCCATATTTAATTCTTGTATCTACGTGCCACGTCAATTTTCCTACAGTCTCCTCAATTCCATATAGGTGCCTAAACCTTGGAATTATTGGAAAACACTATACAACTTTCATATTACCAGATTCATATTTCTTGTATTGAGAAGCACCACAATTTGGGAAATTTGTAAGTGATTTTTGGTCCTTGAGAAATAGTATATAGTCATTAGATCATGCATGTATTCTTTTAGAGATCATAACCATCGAGCATAACATTCGTTTGACATTGTTTGTTCAGCTCGGGATCTCATTATCTTATAGGAGCATGTCATTCGAGAGAGCAAGTATTTTCATAAAACTGAGATCACTCCATCCATTACCTATTATCAAATTATACAACTTCAATATGGATGAAAATGTTTTATATTTAGTGTAACCAACATACAATAGAATCTTTGCACGACTATTTAAATTCTCAAACAATTTTGGGCAATCATGAAGTTCATCTTTAACTATCCTTGTCACTTCATCAATATGATATTAATCATCATTCACATCTGTAATCACATCCTCGATATGATCTTCTTCATTATCTAAACTTATAATCATATCAGATGATCCATAAAATGCATTGTTATCCCAACCACTAGTCACATTAGTTCCCCCCCATGTTTATTCCAACATTTATAACTTCGATCTATTCTATCATAGATAAAGCATTCTTCCAACTCCTTTGGACTAATTAGTCTTGAATAAAAACATTATAAACCTAGAAAAAGGATTTGAGAAGGTTCATATGCATTACCTTTTGAAAACTTGATGAAATCTTTCATTCCATCCTCACAGTATTTTGTCAGATGGTTTACATCTATCCATCCTTTATTTATATCCTTCTTATTTGATTCGGTAATATTAATATTTAACAAAATAAATACATAAAAGGGAACTTTAAAATAAAGGGAACTAAACATTTGAATGATAGTTATTATTTCATTTTGTTTCCTGAGACTCATCCTTTGATAAGCTAACACCAAACCAGAAAGAAGTTCTAATTGTAGAGGACTCCCCTAATTTAAACCATGTAGGTGATGTTGGATGCAAAGTAGGTTTAGGAGTTGCAATGAGGTTAAACATTAATACACCTTTTGTGGTAGTGAGGTCATGATGAATATATTATGGGTTGCATAGAGTTAGTGACATTCCCTTTCCATTATTATCAATCTACTTTTCTTCCCTATATAATATAATGGATTTACTAATTCTATAAAAATATAAACATAAAAGATTATGAAAAAACTACATTTCAGATGTCCTATGAAAAATATTTATAAAATCACACTTGAAATCCCATTAAAAAAATAACCATTTACACAAATTCCTCTTTAAAATAACACACCCTTTTTAAAATAAACCAATTATTTCCAAACACTCTTTCACAAATGCATGCACACTTTGAATTCAATCCAAATTATTAAAAATGAAATACAACCTTTTCATGTTACATCGTTTCCAAATATTCCAAAAAACATTATTTAATTTTTCATAATTAAATCAACTACATCTTAAACATTTCAAATTAAATAAATTCATTCTTACAAGGAAATATTCACACATGATTTCAAAAATTAATGCATTTCTCAAAATACCCTTTTAATTTAAATGTAAAAAATTCCATGTAAAAATGAAAAGATAAGAGAAACCATATTTAAAACATTTCACAACCATTAAAATACTTTTCATTCCCTAAAAAATTTGGTTTTAAAATCAACCCACTCAATAAAATCTTCTTTTCCATTAAAAAATATTCTTTTCTAAACACAAAACAATATTTTAAGTAGTAAAATCGGACATTATAGAAAAATATAAATGAATCGGTATATAATGCACTATTAAAGTTTAAATGATTGGAGAAAAAAGTATAAAAGTGAAATTTAAGGTCAGACCGAAGATAGGAAATCAAGGAATTAATATATATCTTATAGGAACATTAATCTGGCCACATATAGTTATAATAAATGGAACACATACATAGATTTGGACCACACACAAGGGAAATATAATAGTTCAAGTTTATAGGATGAACAATTATTTCGAAGATCTTATCAAGGATGATATGAATACACAGGTAATCATACTTCATTGGGAGTTATATTAGGTGTTTAAATCCACAATGATATGGATATGACTATTGTGATTCTTAGAAATCTGTAACTCATTCTAAAACCGCTCCAACTCTTTAAAAAACCAAATCACAACAAAAAAATATAGAAAACTCTAGGAAACATTTTCATTGACATGAATCCTCTTTCAATGAATAACTATCATTGCATAAATCATTCGGTATCCAATAAAATCGGTCAGCATAAATTATTTTTCAATGATGTTCAATAATATCAAACATCATCAATGATTTTCAACAAAAACCATACACAACCTAATAGAAAAACAATTTTCTTCGTGGGATTTTTTTTCCACAATGATTACATCCATTAAAATCAAAAACCATAAGAGATAGATATAATATATCGCCCTTTCATTCATAATCTATAATCCTCCAAATCTCTATATTTTTTTCACCTTCCTACACATTTTTATGTAAAATTTTATTGGGTCCAATCATACGACCACATAGAATCACTAGAAGAAAACAATGTTTTAGGGGCGGTTTTTTCACGGTAGTTTTAAAAATGGCCGCTAAATTTTTTTTGATAAAAAAATTAGGGGCGATTTTTAAAACTGCCCTGAAAAAACCACCGCTATTTTTTTTAATATTTTAATTTTTTTAAAATATCTTCTAAAAAAATCAATTTTTTAACGGCGGTTTTTTAAAAAAACCACGGAAAAACTTAAGAATTTTTTTTAAAAATATTTTTTTTATTTAAAATAAAATACAGTTTATTATTGATAATTTTATATTTTTATAATGTGTCAATTAATTAATATTTATAATTATTAGTTAATAATATTTTTAAACTGAAAACAAATCGTCAATAAGTAGAAGAATAGACTTCGGAATCAAATAACCATAACATTTGATCTGAGAGTCCATTTTAGCTCTACAACCAGTAAAATCAAAGTTTATCAAATGAGAAAAAACCAAGTGAGATTTAAATCATGTGATAATCAAAGGAAAAAAAAATATATTCAAAATTCAAAAGTCAAAAATCGAACTTGAATTTCAAACGGCCATAACTTTTAATCTTGGTGTCCATTTGGTCTCTACCACATATCAAATCGAAGCCTGCGATGAGCTCTATGCCAATTAGGTCTGGTACCAACTCTTTGAGTGTTATACCCCTTTTTATTCTGCCAGAAAGGCCTCCGAAACGGATTTTTTAGTTACAGACATAGATTTCTTAAAATTCAAACGGTTATAACATTTGACCGAGGTGTCCGTTCGACATGTACCACATATCATATCAAATCTCATTTCATGATATTCGATTTGACTAGTTGTGGCATTGAAAAAGGAGTATCAGATCATATTTTATGGCCATTTCAATGTTTTTAGTGTTTTTAGAGGTTCTTAACATTTTATGATTTAATTAATTAATTAATTAATTATTTATTTATCTATCTATTATTTATTATTATTTATTATTTATTTAATATTATTTATTTATTTATTTATTTATTATTTAGTAATTATGTACACATTAATTATTAATTTATTTTTAATTAATTAATTTATTAATTATTAATTATTAATTATTAGTTTAGTATTCATTATTTATTTATTTAATATTTATTTATTTTTATTCATTATTTATTAATTAATTATTAATTATTAAATAATTAATTATTATTGATTAATTATAAATTATAAGTTATTAGTTATTAGTTATTATCAATTATCAATTATTAATTAATTATTTATGTATTTATTTATTTATGTATTTATGTATTTATTATTCATTATTTATTATTCATTATTTATTATTTATTATTTATTATTTATTATTTATTATTTATTATTTATTCTTTATTAATTTATTTTTAGTTTACTAAATATTAATTTATTATTAATTTATTATTTATTTATTTATTATTTATTTATTAATTAAATGTGAGTTAATTATTAATTATTTATTAAATATTAAATATTAAATATTGAATATTGCATATTAAATATTAAAATTTCAATATTAATTATTAATTAATAATTATTAATATTATAAATATCAATTATCAATTATTAGTTATTATTAATTATTAATTATTAATTTATTATTATTAATTTATTTATTTATCTATTTATTTATGTATTTATATATTTATTTATTATTTATTATTTATTATTTATTATTTATTAATTTATTTTTAATTTACTAAATATTAATTTATTTTTAGTCCATTATTTATATATTTATTTATTCAATATTAATCATTTATTAATTATTAATTAATTATTTATTTATAATTTATTAATTTTTTATAAAATTTTAAATATTAAATATTAATTATTAATTATGAATTACTAATGATCAATGATCAATTATTAGTTATTGTTAATTATTAATTGTTAATTATTAATTATTAGTTATTAATTATTAATTATTAATTATTAATTATTTATTATTTATTATTTATCATTTATTATTTACTATTTACTATTTATTATTTATTTACTTATCTATTATTTATTAATTTATTATTAATTTGTTATTTATTTATCATATATTAAATTATTTTTTAATTAATTTATTTTTTATACATTACTTATATATTATATATTATATATTATATATTATATATTATATATTATATATTATATATTATATATTATATATTATATATTATATATTATATATTATATATTATATATTATATATTATATATTATATATTATATATTATATATTATATATTATCTATTATGTATTATATATATTATATATTATATATTATGTATTATATATATTATATATTATCTATTATGTATTATATATATTATATATTATATATTATATATTATCTATTATCTATTATATATTATATATTACATATTATATATTATCTTTTATATATTAGGTATTATATAATATATAATACGTAATATATAATATATAATATATAATAGATATTATATATTATATATTATTAATTATTAATTATTGCTTATTGATTAATCATTATTGATTAATAATTATTTAGTGTGTATTTATTTGTTATGTATTACTTGTTTTTTTAATTAATATATATATGTATAAGTATATTAAATTCGATTTATTAACCACATGAAGAGCTTACTGGAGTGGTGAAGTCTTTGGAGAATAAGCAAGAGGTAAGGGGTTCAAATCTCACCCAATGTAGAATTTCTTTATATTGCATGAGCATTGCATGAAGATAGACTTATGCATGGAGATGGGCATGTGCATGGTAATAATAAATAAATTAAGAAAATAAAATATAATAATAATAAATAAATAAATAAATTATGAAAGTAAATTAATAAATAAATAAATTAAGAAATTCAGAAATTCAAAAAATAAATAAAAAATAAATAAATTACTAATATAAAAAAAATTAAAAATTAAAAATTAAAAAAATTAAAAAAAATTAAAAACAATTTAGCAATGGTTTAAACCATCGCTAAAAACCAACGCTAATTATTTCCTGACACATGATTTAGCGGTGGTTTTCCAAAACCGCCGCAGAATGATTTAGTGGCGGTTTAAACCGCCGCTAAACGAAAAAACCGCTGCTAAATATAAAATTTGGCGTAGTGAATCTTCTTCTAGTTAAAAATTCAACACTACCATAAATCATAGCGAGAAGTATTTAATTAACCAATCATCATATATGAGACAATTATAAGTCTAGGAAAAAAGGTAATTAGGCAATATTGTAATGTCAACCTAAAATCTAGATCAAATACCTCTATTTTCCTAGAAACCATGGATTATCTCTCTCCCAACATCAATGCTTCCAAGAATAATATAAATATATATGGACAAATAATTTAGAACGTTTGGAACTTATGGTCTGGTGGCAGGGACAACGGGGGAAATGGAGGTGGTGGTGGGGGTAGCGGTAGCAGTGGCGACGGGGGTAGGGGCAGCGGGGACATCAGAGACAAAGGTGGGGGCATCAGAGAAGGGGGTAGAAGAGGCAGAGATGGGGGAGGAGGCAGAGGCAGAGGCAGAGGCGGAGGCAGAGATGGGGGTGGATGCGGAGGCGGAGGCGGGGACAACTGAGGTGGGGGTAGTGAAGGTGAGGGCAGCGAAGAAGGGGGCGGAGGAGGCGGGGACAATGAAGAAGACAACGAGGGAGGAAGAGGGGGAAATAGAAACGGAGGCGGGGGCAGAGTTGGTGGAGGCGGAGGTGGGGGTAGCAGCAGAGGTGGAGGTGGGGGTGGAGGCAGAGGCGGGGGCTGCAGAGGGGGAGGTGGGGGTGGAGGTGGTAGAGGTGGAGGTAAAGGTAGCAGGGGCGGGGGCAGGGGCGGGGGAGGAGGCGGTAGAGGCAGATGCAGTGGCGACGATAGAGGTTGAGCTCAACTTCCTTGAAAGATTAAGGTTTGAGCAACAAGTGGACCTGTTAGGGTTCTATTTATAAAAACGTGAAAGGTTTTTATCAGTGATTTTTGGAAAGTGCTAATAAAGGATGTTTTTATTAGTGTCAAAATATAAAGCCTTGATAAAACAAACCTTTATCAGCGCTAAAAATATAGCGCTGATAAATTATGTCTTTATCAGCACTTTTTTAACACTGATAAAGGGTTATCTTTATCAGCACTAAAAAAGTGTTGATAAAGACCTAATTTATTAACATATTTATAATTATAAAATTATAATAAATATATTTATTATATTTCTAATTATAATTATGAATAAATATTTTTATAGTCATAAATATATATATATATATATTTAAATACTTATGAAATTAAAATAAATATATTAATTACATATATTTTTTATAATTAATGTATTTATTTTAATTTCATAAGTATTTAAATATATATATATATATATATATATATATATATATTTATGACTATAAATAAATAAATATTTAATTATAATTATAATTATAAATATAATTATAAATATAATAAATATATTTATTATAATTTTAAAATTATTTACACACATATATATTATTTATAATTATAATTATAAATATTTTTATATATGTATACATATTTTTATATATTTATAAATATATTTCTATTATTATATATATATTTATAAAATTATAATTATTATAAATATATTTATTATGATTTTATAATTATTTAAATATATAATTATTTATAATTATAATTATAAATAAATATATTTATAAATATTTGTATATAATTATAAATATATTTATATATATGTGTGTATATTAATATATAAATATATATATTTATAAAATTATAATAAATGTATTTATTGTAATTTTATAATTATTTAAATACATATATATAATTATAATAATAATTATAAATAAATAAATTTAAAAAGTATTTTTATATAATTAAAATTTTATAATTTAAAATTTAATAAATAGATTTATTATTTAAATATATTTATTGTAATTTTATAAGTATTTATAAAAACATCATAAGTTTATGGGTATAACATGAATGAATCATACATATGTCAATTTATAAATGAACATTCATAACGATGAGTACATAACATATGCATGTGCGTGTCATCATAATACAAGTAATCTTAATATTTAGAATATAAGTCATAATCACATTCACAAATAAAATTTATGATCATATAGGATCAATTATACTCACACATTAATATATAAACATAAATAACAATAATTAACATCATCATCATCTAATGATATATATATATATATTCATTAATGACATATATTTATTTATTTATAATTATAATTATAAATAAATATATTTAAAAAGTATTTATATATAACTATAAATATAATAAATATATTTATCATTTTAAAAAAATTATTATAATTTTATAATTATTTTAATATATATCTATTTATTTATAAATTTATAAATAATTTTTTTAAAAACATTATATATATATTTGAAATATTAAAAAATATATATTATAATATATCATATTTATATTAATTATAAAAATGAATTTTTAATTAATGTATATAAATAAACACTATTTTTGAATATAAATATAATCATTTTATATAAACTAATAATATTTTTTTCTTAAAAACTTTTATGAGCGATAAAATGAGCGCCAATAAATTTATCTTTTACCAGTACTAAAAAAAGAACTGATAAAGGGTACACCTTTATCAGGGCATGTTTTAGCACTGATAAAAGTAACCTTTATCAACGCTTTTAGCTAGCACTGATAAAGGTGTGGCTTTTATCAACGCTATTTACTTAGCATTGATAAAATCCAATGCATCTCTTTCTCGAATCTGTGATAGTGAATATAGAATTTTTTTTCGAAGATCGAGCCCAACAATCTCCCACTAGAAGACGATTCTCATGCTCACACCAAAGTCATGTTGTCCCAACTTCCATTCACCTTTCATTCCGATGCAATACCTGCATAGTTCTCCACCCCATTGTCCTTCTGATTGTCCATGATTCCTTTGAAGAAATGCCTCCTCAATCCTTACAAAACCATGATATGACGTTCCATTGAAACCACAAAACTCATTTGATTGCCTCCATGAAGACCCTTCAAAACAAATATGAACTAAGTTTTCAAATGTTGACTTTGTTGAATGCCCATAAAAAAAATTGTATTGTACACCATGTCCATGGACTTGTTCAATCAGATTATGTTGTGTTTGAAGACTCTATCACCAAGTTTCTACACAACCCAAGAACTCATTCTGGTACATTGGACATCAGTGAAATCAACATACTGACCTCCATCTAAAACTTCTCTATCCGAAATCATCTGATTTCATCGGTATGGAAAACTCCCACTGAAAAACCTTCTATCTAGTGCAACTAAAAGGATTCCATGGTCCTTTGCTCCCACATCTTCAGCCCAGTTCCAACTCTTGAGATCCCATCTCATTCTAGAGATCCTTCCATCTGCTCTGCCGATCCTTCAAATGGTTGTTTCCATAAAGCTTTGAAACATTACAAAGAAACACGTGCCTAGGACTTAGGGTTGTCTTTCTCTAGCTTCAACATGACCCAACATAATTCTGATGAATTTGCAAATGAGAGCAACAACCTTCATATAACTTTTATACTTCTATGCATTCCACACCCTCATACATCAAACCAACTTCTAGCCCATCTACATTATGGTTATTCTCCTTTTGAAAAATGTACTTCTAAAGTGAAATGTATTTTTTAGAGTATCTAACAAAACTTTAACTTATACCTCAACCACCGAATATTTAACTATCTGTTACCAAGATCTAACAATACTTCACACAATGTAGAATTCACATTATTCCTTTTCCCTCACTCCAGCACACTATTGGAAATCATGCCTCAAATTACATCAAATAGGTTATCTAATCCCTAGCATGCCAGTACTCATTCTGGTGCTTTCAACCTTACCTACACTTTGAATAACCATGAATTTCCCTCATCATGAAATCCCTTCCCTTCCACAAATCCTCCAGCTTTAGCTGATCTTTATCCGATAAAACTGGACCCATGCTAATCCTTTGTTTGATGTAAGTTCAAACAAAACCATCCCATCCAATAGATTATCTAGAATAAGTCACTAGATCCCAATCAACAAACATTTGATCGATTCACCCCAGAGTCACTTTCTCTTGACTTTTCCTAGGTTAGCAAACACATTGGTAGCATCTTAGTTATATCCATCAGTTGAAGGTTTTGGGAACCTCTAGAGTGATCATTATTATGAATGGACCTTTTGATCACTAGTCAAACTTCCCATGCCCGTGAACTGATAAACTAACCATCCTCGTGTGATTTCTATCATGAATTTCAATATTCTTTTAATTTATTCCCTATCCAAAAGAAGTTAAAAACTCTATAGGAGTAACGTCATCAACATTATCTAAAGTCTTCAGCTTCCACTGCTAGAATATCAAGCCAATGCATCTCCCTTACAATTCTCTCCATCTGATAGAAAAAATTCCAATGAAACTAAAACAACATAAGGGATCTCAGGAAATTCATATGGAATCTCTAACAGTCTCCTTATTCTCAAAATGTCACCATGATGAATAAAACATTCTGTATGACTCCTATGACTAGGAAGACTTTTTATATCATAGAAAACCTATTGGTACCACCACTAGCTTCCAAGTTAAGACTATCTATAAACTCAAAAAACAACAATACTCATCAGAAAACTTACCAGAATGAAAACCATAGTATAACAATTTTAGCAGTCTCCATTTTATACCACTTGTTGGGGCTTTGATGAGCCATCCAACCACCAGAATAAACTCTATCCAATAACATCATCATACAAGACTCAGTCTAATAAAACCATCAAATGAACCTCCATGATGAAGATCATCAAACGAAATCCACTGGAAGTACTGATGTGGAACATGATTTTGAAGAACTTATGATCGGAAGATCCCCCTAGACATTGTATTCCTGAATTGATTAGACTAAGCACAAAAACCACTATATTGAGTTTACACCAATGAAACACCATGTTCCTGTACTTATTTGATTTCTCTTACCAAAAAAACAAAAAATCCATAGAAAAAAGAAAGACATACGTGATCACAACCATAAAGAAGAATAGGGATAAGGTAGTTCAGACTTGCATCTAAATCCATGGGAGAACAAAAAGGCTTCATCTATTTCATCATAATAACATCTGGTTACAAGTATAAACAAATATAACCAACATTGATTTCCAGAACAATATTTACAAACATTTTCAATTGTTGATTATTCTGTTTGATCATTTTCCATCTGATCATGGTTTTTCTAGATAGTAACCAAAGTGCACCTAGGTATCCCCCATCAAGGAGGGACACCTTTTCCTTGGGTAGGCTTCATCATCACCAGTCAGTCCCAATCATTTATTTTTTATACATAGGTGATCTAATGACATTATTACAATGGCCCCCGACTATTCATCCATTCAACAATGCCTTCTGAAATATGTGGGCATTCATCCATTGATGTGATCCATGGTTGATCACCAGTATCTTCCATCACCTCAACTACTGACTTCCGGTGAACAATTCAAATCACCTTTTGATTCTCACTAAGTCTTCAACCAATATTTCCTTCAAGGTTTCATCCTCACTGCTTCCTCTTCAAAGTGACTGCTACACAACACATCACTAACCTATAAAACTTCATTAAACTACCAGAGACATATTTTTCCATTATCCTCATCGTGTTTTTCCATAGAATGACTTCTACCTTTGAGTTTTTCCAAAAGATGTCCCTTCCAGTTTCCCAGGCTCAACCATGCTCAGTCCACCGATCCTAACATAAGGCCTCTTATGGTGATAATAGGAATAGTTCACCTACACTGTAGTGCCTACTGAAACACTATTCATTTACCTTTTTCTAGAATCCATAGTCATCTAGACTCCATCTGATGATCTGTTCTAGACCCTGTTTAATTATCTCTATCCAATCATCTTCACTGGACTCCATCCGATCACCTGCACTGGATTCCATCCAGTGGACTCCATCATACCATTTTCACAAGAATCTATCTATTAAACCCTATCCACTAGACTCTATACATTGGACTCCATCTGATAAATGATATTCATCCGGCCACAACCCATGCATGGTGTTGGTGCAAAATCTCCATCCAGGTTCTCAAGTATTACATTCAAAAAATTTCCATCTGAATGTTTCCAAAACTTTAACAAGAAAACATTTCTCATACCAAATTCAATAGTTTACCCTCAATCTTGACATGTCTATTAATTTTTATAATAATTAATGTTTATTGATCAAATTTTTTGTTTCAGAGAAAAAATACATCAATTGGGAAACCATTCTAATAAAAGGAATAAGAAGAAAATAAAAATAATCAAAGGGCATGTAATGTATTAGTTTTTTCTATATAATAATTTTAATATTTCTAATAATATTTATGGAGCCATACATTGATATGGGGTGAGATTCAGAGGCTTGGTGAGCTTGAAATTAATTTTTGAGATATATTAAATATATTAATATCACGTGCGTGCATTTTTCTTAAAAAAGTGGAATAAATTTCAAAAGGAGTTTTGGATTGAAAATATAAGACCACTATTGAGTTCAGAACATATATTTTACCCTAGGCATAACATAGACTATTTTGGCGTCATACATTTGGTTAAAGTGCAGTCATAGGTGAATTAATAAAATAAATAAAATAAATTATTATTTTATTTTTTTGAAACAACGATCTAAATTTTCCTCTTTAAATATTATGTTATAACCATTTTTTAGGTTTAGCCTCATAACCTAGAGAATTGAGAGGATAGAATGGAGGAGCATTGGTGGACATTGAGATCATGGATCGATGGATTGAGCTTTAGAGATCAGCGTGCCAACAGAAATCAAGGATCTCACCAATGATAATAATGTGGATTTGTTATTCATCATTGATCGATCCAAATAAAGGCAGGAACTTTGTTTTATGTATTTATCCCCATTTATTATCCCACGATGAATTCAAATCAATCAACTAATAGATTTGTTCACAGATTAGATTTTTTATAAGTATGGGCCTAATTATTGGATTTGAGGATAATTATTATTATTTTTGTTCATTGATTTTTATACCTATTCATTCATCCTTTCCATGAAAATTGATTGAGTCCAAATGAAAAAAGGATGAGGTTTTTTCCTCACTTTTATGGTTTATGGTTTTCTCTCCCCATTCTATGTGTGTTCATCATTAGCATTTTTCTTTGGCCTACGATTTGATGATTACTTGGTGAACGATCATTTCACATTTGGTATTTGGTGAAATGGATCATGAACACAGGTTTGGGATTGAGATTCAATGTCACATTTTTGGTTCATGACAACAACATTTGATCCATGGATGTATTTGGAGACACGATTTGCAGTGTTGGCATGCAATACTGGTGAGGTGCGACAACGGTGGTTCCCGAGCACTAGATTTGGGTAGAATCCATCCAACAAAGATAAGGAGGTTTTTTCAACATAAGATCTGTATTATATGGTATGATTTAGGGTATCATCAACAGTTTTGGATAGATCAGGATAATACACATGAACTTTATGTAATTTTTGTGAAATTTTGGACAACACAACGTGTAGTCCTATAAACACCTTCCACATATCTTATTTGGTTTGATCATAGTTTTTAATTGTGGAGATAAGTATCACAAAATATGTGAATCATGTCACGTGGTGTGTGACACTTATCCGACTAACTCAGTGTGTACATATGGTTCACGCCTAGGAGGCAATGTAGTGTCACATGCTATGTGCTCCTAGTTACATGTCGTTTAACACACGATGAATGGATTTACATGTATAGGGAGTACATGTCCAGGTGTCCATGTGGCCTCACACATAATGTACTTGGGAAGTACACAAGTAGGTAAAAGTACACTAGAAGAGCCATGTACTCAAAAACGACCAGGTATACGAACACAATGTACACGGGCATGGGCATAACCGCCCGTTGAGTGATAGGGTGAAATATAAATGACCTGTATCTTAGGGACATTCTATGTATTGTGGAAAATTTCATGCCATGTGAGTGTGATACATAGTAAGTTCTAGGTTTAGTGAGACATTCCATGTACCCCTAGGGACACTCTGTATACTCCTTTGAGGATAGGCTGGATTCCTCTTTCTTATCAACTCAGCTTCATTGTGAGCTTGTGTGAGATTCCATAGACTAGTATCAGTTGAGTGTATTACCTTGGTAAATTCTTATAAGGGTTTTATGTGGTATCCTATTCTCATCATATAGGATGAACCTCTATAGCTTCTTGATGATCTGTGTAGTGAGGGTGAGTTCCCTTATTTTGGAGTGACTTGTTTTAGACCACTTTGATGTCTGACTCAGCAGCTTGGAGCATGTATCACTCTGAGAGACCCTGAGTGATCCTAATTTGCCTTAATGTTTTATTAGATAGGGTATGTTGGAACTATCATGATAAATATTTACATGGGCTTAGATCCCCTATCTAGAAGGATATTTCCAGTAGGGTTTGGTGTCTCCCAATGAGCCATGGGTGTTGACCCCTTATCTGTGTATCAAGATCTGATATTTTTGATGAGGTGTAGTTTGATCAAGTATGTTTCTCAAATTAACCCTATCAGTATCCTTAATTATTATTCTTGACTAAAACTAATGAGTGTGACCTCTGGGATGAATATCTACAGTGACATTATAGCTTGTGGAGTGTGTTCTCCTAGATGAGTGTTGTATGAAACATTCAAGTGGTAATCCTATGTTGGATTTCTGGATGTGACCTTCCCTTGATACTGGGTGTCTTTTATGAGTATATCTAGATGTTTTATTTTATGTATCACATTATTATTTACATATCCTGTGATGATATGACTACTCCTGAAGCTCTATGTTTGGTTATTTTGGGGTGTTATACTGGGTATTGTTATACTCACCCCTTCATGGGCTTTTCCCACACATGTCATGTCTTATATAGATGATGAATCTTTTTTGGAGTCCTTGGTGTACTAGAAGTAGGTGGTGGTAGTTTGGGAGAGATAAACTGAGGTGTATAATGGTGTTTCATGTGACAATAATCCCCTACTTCTGAGTAGGCCAGACTTTATTTTTAGTTATGGGTAGGCTTATATTTGGAGCCTTTTTATGATTTCCAGTAATTTATATCACACTTTGATTATGGGATTATAGATGTATGCAAGAATTATAATCAGTTGTTTTTCATTTCAGTATTTCATGAGTTGGAGATGTGTGCATGCATACAGGTACTTTAGGCTAATTCCTCCCATGTGTGTGATATGCCTTCTTGTTGCTAGTCACTAACCCATAGCCTATTGGAGGCAGGCTTAAGGAAGTTGCATTTTGGGCCCCGTCGGTTCGGGATGTGATAGAATGGTATCAGAGCAGTACCCAACCCAAAGTGTTATGACACTGCCTGGGTTTAGGACCATAGTTTGGAATTTCTTTTATCTAGTTGTGAGGTTTGGTTTGGGAACTAGGGAAACAATATTAAAGTGTTTTGAGTATGGATATTAGGAGAGAGTGTATAGTGTTGGCACAATGGATGACATATATATTGACTAGGACCCTGATAAGTTACTTTTTTACTAGGTATATAATGACACTAATTTTCAGAAAATCATTGGTACATGAATCATATAAGAATGAGTTGTTGTTTCCATGTACTTATTGAGTTTTTTGGAGGGCATGCCTAGCTCGACCCGGTCCGGGCTGGGCCAGGTTGGGCCGAAATTACACCCTTAGCATAGGATTAACACATTACATAATTTACATTGATAGAGATTACTGATGTTCTGTGATGAGATAAACCCTTAGTAGAGGTTTGACTTGTGGTAGTGGTCCAAGTTTCTGGCATGTCTGGACCCCACCAGATCAGGTAGTTGTGCTTGCGACCCGTTTTCTTTATAGAGTAGTAGTTGGATCTAGTGGTACCAGAATATGACACACCTATGATGGGTGTGAATAATGATCCCTAATGTAACACCCCAAAATTTCATGGTTTGTTATCTTTAATAACTTGTGTTGCACGCAACATCTAGTTTGAGCGCACCATGATATATCAAACCAACCATTTAAAAAGCGGTTAAGAATAGTATTAACCACATCATGAAATTTATAAAATTTATTTTTTCAAAATAGAATTAATTTTTAATTATGAATATAAAAATTATCTTAGGGTGAATTTTTGGTATTTTTCTTAAAAGTTTCAATTTTTGATAAATGGTGAAAAATAATGCATTTTTGTTAATAACCAACTTTTTCATTTAAATGATTATTTTAATTTAAATTGATTTTAAAGTAAAAATAGATAAATAATAAATATATTAATCCAATATAGGTCATTAGAACCATTTTATAATATAATTTGATATAAAAATTTATTGAACTTTTGAACGTCTCTTTTACCCACCTTCTTGCCACATCTGCGAGATTAGCATTAAACCTAATTTTACCACTTTTGGGGATTGATTTTTGAAAATGGAGATACATGGTTGTAATCAGTATGAAAAATGTGATCTAATAGGATCAATTTTATTTGGTGAATAACAAATTTTGAATTTTATTTACCACAGTTAAAGGTAAATAGGGTAATTAAAGGTAAAAATAATATTATTATAATATAAAATTACCCTAACACTTGTTCTAATTTCATTGGATAAGTGTTTTTATAACCAAACCAACCTTAGGTAAAAAATATGATCCCTTTTAATCCACTTGTGTAAGATTATAACATTTATTATATTTTATTTAAAGAAGAGTTAAAGATGTCATTTTTAAATTTTAATAATTATATCATTTTTAATATGAGGTTATATAAGTGATATGGTCAACTATATATAGTAATTAGAAATATAAATTGTTTATATACATAGTGTTAATTTATTTATAATTTTATAAAATATATAATTAAATTAAATTCTGACACAATGATGATGAAATAATTGATTTATTAAGGGAAGAATCAAATAAATGATATTAATAATATTAAAATAAATATCATTTGAAATATTTGATTCCATCCCCAATTTTTTTGTAAGAATATGAAATTTTAGGGAGAATAAATAGGATAATGTTAAATATGTCATAAATGACACAATTAGGGTTCTTTTGACATTTTATAGTAAATATATTATCCCTATAGTGTAAAAAGGCAAGTTTTCATGGGAAGAGTTAAATTGTTTAAGGGTTAAAGCCAAAAGATAAGGTAAATTTTGTGACCTAAATAAGTATAAAATAAATTTATAGAGAGGATTTTGACCCATCCTCATATAATCTTATAAATGACTCACTTTTTAGCTATTTGAAATCAAAAATCAATTTATAATAAATTAATAGTTTTGGAGTTTCCTAAAGAGCCCCTCCCCTCTCTTATAAAAAGGAACATCTACTTATCTTTTATTCAAACCTCTAAATACATTTGGTTCAGCCAAACCCTGACCATTTATCCTTCCAACTACCCTAAATTCATACTAGAGTCCAAACTTTGAGTATAAATCCAACCTAAGGATTCCTTTTGTGAAAATCAAAAGGAGACACTTGAATAAGGGGTAATTGTTTTATGAACTCTTTCAAAGTTATTTTCTTATTCTAATTCATTTTACTAAGTTGTTCCCATAATAAAGTAATAAATTCAGTATCTAATATATCCTGAGATATTTTTATTATTATGGGAAAACCATATTTCTTCTTTTACCCATCTTACGAAAAACAATATCACTATGCGTGCATACGTAAGGCTTACCGTCTCCACGTTGTGGTGTAAACTGTTTTTTATATATACTTTATTTTGATGGGTATAATGATGAATATAATGAATATAAATAATTAATATTAAATTATAATGCTTATTTATAATTAATATATCATTAATTTCTTTACCCCCTTCACCATTAAATAACGACAATGTTGCTCATGGGTACATACGACCTACCATCTCCGCGAGACGATGGGATTCATCCTCTATTACAACCATTTAAAAATGATTATAAAAATGTATATACTAAATAAATATTAAATATATTACATAAATATGATAATGGAATAATATATATATATATATATATATATATATATATCATTTACTTTCTTCCATTCAATACTATAAGAAAACAGAAACAACGTTCATATGTACGTACAACCTACCATCTTCATGAACGGTGTGTTCCATTTCACTCATCTATCTATTACATATATTTATATACCGAATATATATGATATATAAATCATTTTTTTACATTCTATAAGTAATAAAATCATTATCTAAGTAACAATATCAACATTAACAAGTTAAAATACGTATGACAAATAAAGCAATTATTACCCAAAATGTTGCTTTAACTTGGAAATTATTAATAAAAAGGAAACATAAAGCCATAAAAGAATCATATATGATATCATAAATATTATTATGATTCTTTTAAAAGTTAATAATATGTTTAAAACTATTATATAGGAGTTTCAGATACATATGAAGAGTATCAGACCTAAGGTAAGAGAATTCAGTCTCACTTTTAATTTTCATGAGATATAAGTCATGTTCACCACCTATTTCTTATGTGTGGTGTATGTACTACCCACATTATATTTTATATCATGAATAAATTTATCTTCATGTTATTTAAAGATTCATTTTAATATATTTGGATTATTATTTAAATGTTCAAAGTGGTATGGAATGCTTTGAATGATTGAAGAATTAATTATTTCTCCATTTTAATATTCTTGATATTATCATACATATCAATTTATATGTATACAAAATATTATAAATAAAATTTTATGTATATTTTTAATTTCGTTAAATTTTTTTCAAAAGGAATATTTTTAAGGTTTTATGTAAGGGAATCTTTAACTAAAACATCATTTTAAATGTTTAAAGATTTATTATTTTAAATATTTCTCATTAATGTCCATATTTTCAAAATGATTTTATGGATTTATTTATATGGACATGAATGTTTTAAAATATTAATCCCTTTCAAAAGTTTCAAAGTGGTATGCGACACTTTGATTCAAAAATCTCTTTTTAAATGTCTTCTTTTATAAGTGTGCGACTTTTGAATAAACGATTTCAATGAAAAAGAGGCATTTGTCTCAAGATATTTTTAATGATCGTAATATAGTATTTTCATCTATGTAAACATCATTTGTTGGATCTTATGCTTAATTGAGGTTGATATCTTATGATATAATTTACCATGTTTTATTGAATGTTTTATGATTAGTTTGATTGTGGATGTGCTATTTAGATACCATTCTTGGTTTATAGTTAAGGTATTCATATTTTGTATACTAGTTTTTAATACAAATGATTATGTTGTTTATATTTCACCATTTTTATATAAGGAATGTATTGGACTTAATAAGTGATAGGAAAAGACTAATATATCCCCTAAATGCATTGGTAGGTCTCATGAGATAAAATTAGTTGGTGAAAAACCCTTCGCGTTTGTTTCCATGTAGTTTTAAATTTCCAAGAGGATATATCTTGACACAAATTAGATAGGTTTCTACCCACAGACTTAAAATGTTACGAGGATAGATCATTACAGTAGTTATCTTATCAAGAGGATAGATCTTGATGCAAATTAGATGGGTTTTTACCCATATACTTAAACTTTAATGAGGATAGATCTTGACATTATCTATCTTGAGGATATATCTTGATAGTACAGATGTACGCCATTATTCATTCCCTCATTATGATATTAGTTATTGATATTTCATGTGATTATTTGACCATTAGAATATCCATGGTTATTTTTATTTTATATGGTATTGTTTATTCTTTCCAAATTATGCTCAAGATTATGTTTAAAGGGATTGTGTTTCAGTTATACATATTTCCTTAAGGTTTATGATTGTTTATTTATATTATCTTGTGTTGTACACCATGATATATCAAAATCGCCATTTAAAAAGTGGTTATGAATAGTATTGACCACATTATGAAATTTTAAAATTTATTTTTTAAAATAGATTTTATTTTTGAATTTGGAATATCAAAATTAGCATAGGGTGATTTTTTGGTATTTTTCGAAAAAGATTCAATTTTTGATGAATAGTGAAAAATACTGCATTGTTGTTAATAACCAAAATTTTAATTTAAATAATTATTTTAATTTAAATTGATTTTTAAAATAAAAATAGATAAATAATACATATATTAATCCAATGTAGGTCATTGAAACCATTTTTATAATAGAATTAGATATAAAAATTTATTAAACTTTTGAAAGTCTCTTTTACCTGCCTTTTAGCCACATCTGTGGGATTAACATTAAATGTAATTTTACCACTTATGTGAATTATTTTTTGAAAAAGATAAATACAAGGTTGTAATAAATATGAAAAATTTGGTCTAATAGAATCAAAATAATTTTTGGTGAATAGTCAATTTTGAATTTTATTTAGCACAGTTAAATATAAATAGGGTAATTAAAGGTAAAAATAATATTATAATAATATAAAATTACCCTAATATTTGTCTTAATTTTATTTAATAAGTGTTTTTAGACCTAAATCAACCTTAGGTTGAAAATATGATCCTTTTTAATCCAATTGTGTTAGATTAGTACATTTGTTATATTTTATTTAAAGAAGAGTTAAAAATGTCATATTTAAATTTTAATAACCCCATAATTTTTCATATGAGGTTATATAAGTGATATGGTCGAATATAAATAGTCAATAGAAATATAAAATTTATATATACATCACAGTAATTTATTTATAATTTTATAAAATATATAATTAACACTACTGGAATATAGGTTTTTCCCCACGCATCTATACCCATGGTTTTTTAAACTGTGGGTATAGATAGTATTTTTTGACATATTCTAACGATTTTTTTGAACCGTGGGTATAATAAAACTTAATTGAGACTTTTATCAGGCTCAAATGCCCAATTTTTCATTTCCTTACCCCATATCCCCTTGCCTTGGCCTCCCCGACCTCTCCTCCCCTCCCCGACCTTGATCTCCTGCCCTCGCCTCCGCCTCCCTCCCCGTGCCTCCCTCCCTCCGCTTTCTTGCCTTCGCGACTGCCTCCGCCTACACCTCCGCCTCCCGGTCCCCACCTTTGCCTCCTATCCCTCACCGCCGCCTCTGCCTCTCGACCCTCACCTCCACCTCCGCCTCCACCTCTACGGCCGCCTCTGCCTTCTTCTGGCTATGGCTGCCACCGCCTCCGTTTCCCAGCCGTTGCCTCCTCCTCCATGGTAGCCTCCGCCTCCACCTCCTCCCGGTCGTAAAAAGAATGGTTTTCATAAGGTATTATCCTTTATTGGTAAATAGGTAGTTTTACTATTCCAAATTGAAATGGATCTTTTCCAAATAATGTCTTACAGATTTTGCAATTGTTCTGTATGGTATGAAATTGATGTTCAATTTTGGAATTCCATTTGTGGAAACCTCTAAATTCAGGTGATTTATTATGTAAAATTGGCATGTATACATTATTTTCAAATAATTCTCATCTAATTTATTAATAATATTCTTTATATTTAGTTATACTGTACAAACAAAATTTATATTTATAAACTATGTAATAATTGTTCATATATATGTATATTCATGGTATTTAATTTCAGGTGAACACCACTATCATCTTACCAACTTATTAATCTGACATCAACATCACTTTTGAATACTTATTCTACTCCAATAATATTTCGTATCAACAATTAGATGAGACTTGAGATCCATATATGTTTATAGGTAACTAGTTTTCAATTCTCACAAAAAATTAACAGTCTACAATTGTTTCTCTTTTCATTTTTATTAGATATTGCTTTCCTATAACATATTTCAAGCTGTATCAAAAGTGATAACTACTAAAATATGGTTAATTCTTGACATATAGTTCTATTTCATGACTATATAAATTGTTTCTATGTAATTAGTTTGAAACTTCTTATTGATATATTGTACAGAAGAGTATGCATTTTATTTTGTCACTATAGAAAAGTATACAATTTATATTTATACATGATTGTTTTTAAAACTAAAATTTAATACAATCACAATGTATCTTAAATTTAAATAGTATTTAGTTTTTATTTATACATGGGAATTTATTAATAACATCAATCTATAATTTTAAGTATATAATAGTATGATTTAATAAATGAAAGCGTATGCAGATGAAATATGCTAATGAAACTTTTCTAAAATAAAGCAGTATGAATATTTTTTATTTTTTGTATAAAATAAAATCAATATATAATGTTATGTTATGAAATTTTTTGTGTATTTTTATAAAATAACACAAATCTTCAATATATCATTATTAAATTTCTTGCTCATTATTTTTCCAATGATACACCCCCTACTTTGATAAAAATGTTTTGTTATATAAATTCTTCACATTGATATTACATCTTATAGATTTTATTATTAATTTCATTATTTTATTCACAACTTCAATTGGTAGTTTTGGTTCCATAATATTTTTAAAGTAGTTTCATCAACCTTTAATATTTCATGTACTAATACTTACATGATCTTCAATATATATAATAAAATCTTATCTTTTACTTTATTACTAATTTATAATTCTTGTTCTTTAATATATTTGATGCATATAATTTAAATTTTCATTTTTATAACTTATTTTTATTAGTAATTATAGTGTAATAACTATAATTATTTTTCCAAAACTCCATTATTCTTTATGAAATGTATATTTGTCATTTTTATTCAATTATAAAAAATATAAATAAATTTTTTATTTCTTATTACACAGTTTTCCACTATTGGAATTTTAAACTTTACCAATGGTTGTGAACCATTGGTAAAGGCCTGGAAACCATTGGTATATAGTATACCAATGGTTCCCTCAACCGTGGCCAAGTAAGTCGTGACAATAGGCCTATACCAATGGTTCTGTGAAAACTGTTAGTATAGGTGTCAAAATAGAAGGTATACCAACAGTTTGCTACAAACCATTGGTATATGTATGTTAAATATAACATATACCAATGGTTTGTGAAACCATTGGTATAGAGGGGATATGGCAAGCCATAAGGCTATACCAACGGTTTTGTTATAACCGTTGGTATAAACCTATACCAACGGTTATAACAAAACCGTTGGTATAGTTATATTATAGAATCTATACCAACGGTTTTGAAAACCATTGGTATAGATTTTCTCAACTCCACAACAGCAGGCCCCTCTCCCTTTTCCAGACCTGCAACAAGCTCCACAACAACATAGCAACACACCTCCCCCTCTCCAGACCTGCAACAACACCAATAAAAAATCCCCATCCAAAGTATTCAAAATTTAGAATTCATTCCAAAATTTAGAAATTTAGAAATTTTGAAATTAAAATGCAATAACAACCATAAGAGAAAAAGCCTATATGTTATAGGAAATGAAATAACATCCATAAGAGTATTCCAAATTTAGAATTCATTCCTCACTCAAACCACAACACCAACACACATAAGAGTTTTAAAAATTTATAATTCATTCCTCACTCAAACCACAACACCAATACACACAAGAGAAAAAACCTACATGTTATAGGAAGAACATGGGATGTTTAGTCATGGTCTTGGGTTGAGTATCTTAAAACCAACAGAAAAACTTGGGTAGAGTGGAAAAGGATCATGATACCCCTAAGATAGACAATGGTAGTGGTCATGTGCTTAGACCTAGGATGAGTTATAGGAAGTACATGGGATGTTTATATTCCTCTAATGATTATGTATCCATGTATAAATGGTTCCTGATGTGTTAGTGGGAAACATTGTCCAATCTTGACATATGAGATGGGTTACTGGAATAGCCTACATGTTTTTCATATAATTTTCAATTAGAATATGGGGGTATGTGGCTAATTGTAATTTTCTGTCCTAGGTGTGATGTGAGATGAATCCCCATCTTGGGTAGTGGATATGAACATTAAATTAAGTATTTGGTATTGGGTTCCCAAAGGGACTTTGGTTTGGTCCTAGAACCCACTATTTGAGGATGGGATTGAGGTGATACATGGGGATATGGTGTCACCATATGTATTCCTCACCATTGGGGTATTTGTATGAGACTTTGAAACTTATTTTTCAAGAATATATGTGTAGCCTTGTTGACCAATTTGTTATATGGTATGATTGAGTGTTCAAAGGTTTCATATGAAATCACTATATGATATTTATTTTTTGTATGTTATTGTATAGAATGAACGACCCGTGATTGAGAATTAGAACATGAGTGTTGGTGCATGTTCATGATGGGATGTCGAGACTCATTCCTAATATAATTCATGTTTTTCTATATATACTATGACCCATTGTGTTTCAATCTATGCCTTGTGAATATTTTTTCTAATAATGTATGACCAATAGATCATATTTTATTTTTTATCCCTTAATTTCAAGAATCTATGTGTATCCTTGTGAAGATTTTCCGTATGTCAGTTGTTGTTTTCACTTAAAATGTTTTCCATTTCAAACAAAAGTGAGACACTTTGAGTGATACCAGTCACACCGTGCCTTAGATTGAGGTGGGGGGCTGTCCAGGGGGTGGGGGGGCTGTCTGGGTGGTGCGTGGGGCTGTCTGGGGGTAGGAGGGCTGTCCGGGCGGTGCGAGGGGATGTCCGGGGGGTGGGGGGGCTGTCCGGGGTGAGTGGGGGGTTGTCCGGGGGGTGGGGGGTGGGGGGGGGGCTGGCTGGGGGGTGGGGTCCGTTTGGGGTAAGGGGATGTCTGGGGGGGGGGGGTGTCCGGGGGGTGCGGGGGGCTATCCGGGGGTGAGGGGGGCTGTCCGGGGTGGGGTTGGGGGTTGGGGGGGGGGGGGGGCTGTCTGGAGTGTGTTTTCGGACACCGTGGTCACATGACACCTCCGATTGACATTTCTTCTAGATAAACATTTCACAATTAACCCACTATTTATTATCGTTCAATTTCATGGTATTCTGAAGTCGTTCGGCCGGTTTTGACCACTCCACACACGCTTTTCAAGTGCACCAAACACCTAAAAAACACATATTCTACCATGCCGCACAAACCACACATCCGAATGACGTGTCATCTTTTCTTACACCTCACAAATAATAATTAGGGTCTTTTCGTGTGATTTCAAGTCATTCCCATATCGTTCGGTATGTATTTGACCGTAAAACGCATGTTTTGGTCATTTACGACACGCAGAGTGTGTTTTCAGACACCACAGTCACACGAAACCTCCGGTTGATGTGCCGTCTAGCCGACCATTTCACAATTCACCCACCCTTTTTTGTCGTCCGATTTCATGGAATTCTGAGGTCGTTCAACCAGTTTTGACCACCCCAGGCACGCTTTTCAAGCGCACCAAACACCTAAAAAACACATATTCAGCTATGTTGCACAAACCACACATCTGAATGACGTGTTGTCTCTTCATACACATCAAGAATAAAAATTAGGGTGTTTTCGTGTGATTTCAAGTCATTATGATGTCGTTGGGTATGTATTTGACCGTAAAACACATGTTTTGGCCATTTACGACACGCAAAGTACATTTTCATCCATCGCGGCCACACGACACCTCTGATTGATGTGTCGTCTAGCCGAACATTTCACAATTAACCCACTATTTGTTTTCGTCTAATTTCATGGCATTCTGAGGTCGTTTGGCCAATTTTGACCACCCCACACATGCTTTTCAAGCGCGCCAAACACCTAAAAAACACATATTCAGTCGTTCCATGCAAACTGCACGTCTGAATGACGTGCCATCTCCTCATACACCTCAAGAATAAAAATTAGGGTGTTTTTGTATGATTTCAAGTCATTCCAATGTCGTTCGGTATACATTGGACCGTTAAATGCATGTTTTGGCCATTTATGACACATGAAGTGCATTTTCGGCCACTACGGTCACATGATACCTCTAATTGATGTGGCCTATGGACAACCAATTTATAATTAACCCACTCTTTGTTGTCATCTGATTTCATGTCATTCTGAGGTCGTTCGACCAGTTTTGACCACCCCACACACGCTTTTCAAGCGCACCAAACACCTAAAAAACACATATTTAGACGTGTCGTGCAAACCGAATGTCTGAATGATGTGTTGTCCTATAATACACCTCAAGAATAATAATTAGGGTGTTTTTGTGTGATTTCAAGTCATTCCGATGTCGTTCGGTATGCATTTGACCGTTAAACGCATGTTTTGGCCATTTATGAAATGCGGAGTGCGTTTTTGGCCACCGCGGTCACACGACACTTAAGATTGATGTGTCGTATGGCCTAACATTTCACAATTCATCCAACCATTATTTTCATCTGATTTCATGGCATTCTGAGGTCGTTCGGCCAGTTTTGACCACCCCACTCACACTTTTCAAGCACGCCAAACACCTAAAAAACACATATTCAGTCGTACCATGCAAACTACGCGTCTGATTGACATTAAGTCTCCTATTAAACCTAAAAAATAAAAATTAGGGTGTTTTTGTGTGATTTCAAGTCATTCTGATGTTGTTCGTTATGCATTTGACCGTTAAACGCATGTTTTGCCCATTTACGACACACAGAGTGTGTTTTCGGCCACCACGGTCACACGACACCTCCGATTGATGTGTTGTCTAGATGAAAATTTCAAAATTCACCCACCCTTTGTTTTCGTCTGATTTCATGGCATTCTGAGGTCGTTTGGCCGGTTTTGACCACCCCACGCAGGCTTTTCAAGCGCACCAAACACCTAAAAAACACATATTCTGTCATGCCGCGCAAACTGCACGTCCGAATGATGTGTCGTCTCCTGGTAAACCTCAATAATATTAATTAGGGTGTTTTAGTATGATTTTAAGTCATTTTTATGTCGTTCGACATGCATTTGACCGTAAAAAACATGTTTTGGCCATTTACGACACGTAGAGTGCGTTTTCGGCCACCGAGGTCACACGAAACCTCCGATTGATGTGCCGTCTGGCCGACCATTTCACAATCCACCCACCCTTTATTTTCATATGATTTCATGGCATTATGAGGTCGTTCGGCTGGTTTTGACCGCCCCACACATGCTTTTCAAGCGCACCAAACACCTAAAAAACACATATTCAGTCGTGCTGCATAAACCACGCATCCGAATGACACGTCGTCTCTTTGTACACCTCACGAATAATAATTAGGGTATTTTTGTGTGATTTCAAGTTATTCTGATGTTGTTAGGCATACATTTGACCGTAAAACACATGTTTTGGCCATTTACGACACGCAAAGTGCGTTTTCAGCCACCGCGGTCACATGACACCTCCGATTAATGTGCCGTCTGGCCGAACATTTCAAAATTCACCCACCCTTTGTTTTTGTTCAATTTCATGTCATTCTGAGGTCATTCGGATGATTTTGACCACCCCACACATGCTTTTCAAGCACCTCAAACACCTAAAAAACACATATTCACCTGTGTCGCACAAAACGCGCGTCCGAATGACGTGATGTCTTTTCGTACACCTCACGAATAATAATTAGGGTTTTTTCATGTGATTTAAAATACGTTTGGTTAGTTTTACATATGAAAATTGTTTTTACTTAAAAGGGTGTCCATTTTAAACAAAATAGAGACACTTTGAGTGATACCGGCCACACCGTGCCTCAGATTGAGGTAGGGTTGAATTGTACACATCACATATGACTCATGGATTGTTTTACTAAAGTATCAACACAATAAGAATGCGTTTGGTCAGTTTTTTGTATTCTAGTTAGGCAAATCGTGCAACGATAGTGATAATATCTTATACTTAAACTATAGACATTGTGCATGATGTGCATACCCTGGTGCATGGTTAGGGAAAATAATGCACATGTCTTCTAATATATAGATCTATATGGTTGGTAGATACCTTGTGGGATGGACTTAAATTTTTTACTAATCATGAGGCATAGTGTTTTTCTATGCCGATCGGGGTTCCGAGCTTCGAAAAAGCCCCAAAATCCCCATAAACCATTATAACATCATTAGGCTTCCATATTTAGTCAAAAATAAAGAGTTATACTAAATTCAAAAATATCCATACCAGAGTGAAAAACCAGGTTCAAAAATAAAGAGTTATATAGAATTCAAAAATGTAATGGATCAATCTACCCCTGATCACCATCACCATCATCACTGTCATCATCAGCCTCAGCCTCACCTCCATCTTTGTCCTCGTCGTCATCCTCATCATCATCCCCATGCTCATCCTCAGCCCCATCCTCGCCCTCGGCCCCATCCTCACCCTCGTCCTCATCCTCATCCTTGCCTTTGTCCTCTTCAGCATCCTCGTCATCACCAGGAACGTCATCATCTCGACCGCCACTAGAACTAATGCCTGGTGCATTGGATAATTCACCCATCGACAACATTTATGTATGAAAAGCTACGCTGGCCTCTGGTGGAAGTGATGAAGATAAAGATTTGATCAATTTCATAAATTATTTTTCCCTCTTTTGAACCTGTTCTTCCAACTCTGTAACCCTTTTATCAGACTGTCTTTCATGCTCCTTGACCTGTTCCAACTTTGTGGTACTATAATGGATACCTATAGAGGACTAATACCTCTTCGGGACTATATTCTTACTAGGTTGGCAGTATACTCGACCAGAGTGCTCATCTCCCAAAACCTGATATAAATGATCGTGTGGCCCTAAATTGTCAGGATCCTGGCCATCATGGGCCTCTAAAGCAGTATGTTAAAAATATTAATAGATTATTAAATTTCAAAATATATATTAAACTTTGAAATAAACAAATTAAAACTTACAATCTTTTCTGGTGTCGGTTCATTAACCGAAGTTCCATATTTTTTTCTTCTACTCGAGCAAAACAATTTTGCTCAAGGGAGACATCCTTCAATTTTCAATTTATGCTTCTATAATGAAATTGAAACAATATAAACTGAAAGTATAATCATATATTAAATATTCAATAAATCACATAATTTAAGTAGGAAAAAATAAAAAGGAAAAGTCCTAAAGAAAAATTATAAACAACTATATCGTACCAGCTGCCTCTCATGATCTGACATAGTAGTGCGCCCCAAAGTGTGGAGGTATTGCTTTGAATCAACATTTTTTTTGTTTTTTTCAGAATATTCCTAAATAATTTTTAATAATAAATAAGATAATATTAATGAAAAATATGAAAACTGTCATTTAAATACCTCAAATGGGATTAATACCTTAAATTTGGCAGTCGTCCAATGGGTAATCATTTAGCAATATTTCTCTATCAGGAAGTAATCCATGATAGGTAATGTATCCAACTCCATGCCCACTCTATCACACCAACCAACATACATCTCATTATTATAATCTCTCCAAAGCTCTCCTAGCTCCTTTAAACGTGCTGGTCGTGACCTTCGCCATCAGGGAAGTTAAACCGAAGTTGACACCCAATAGATTAATTCATATAAATAAAAAAAAATATTACATTAAATCCAATAGATTTTTTACCCATATTTGTGCCCATGCATTATCCTTGACTTCGTGTGGAAGATGTCTCCAAGAGAGAGGGCTAACCAGAATGATTTCAGAGTATTTGGATAGCGTCACCAAAAAACCTCGACATTCCTGCCCAGATTTATCAATCATCTATCCATCATCATTGTATTCAACCATCAACTGTGTATGGTGGTTCCATACCACATGCAAGCGAGTACATCCCCTCCCCTGCCTCCTATCAGTAGATGAATCTGTTATTAAAGAAAAAAAATATTAGTACAAGTTATAATAAAAAAAAAATTGGTATAAAAATTTGTTAGAGTTATATAAATATACCTATGGTAGTCAGATCAATGGACGTCACTGGATGTGCATAACCTGAAGGAATATCCTGTACAGGTGGAGTATCCCTCAGTGTATGATCCTCAGCCACATACTATGTCGGAGCAGGAGTTGAAGAAGGTGGAATATAAAAGCTCGGAGATAATGAACCAGAAGCAAAAGATGATGGCACAAACGTTTGGCCAACTGGTAGTGTAAACATCAGAGGCCTAAATATTCCGTGTGTCCCTAAAGACACACCAGGATCAAAATGGGGTGTATAATATACGTCTGTAGTAGGGGCATAGTCTAATCAGGCACGACCAGTGGATCATCTAACTCTCGCACCACGAGCCCTCATACCACCGACCTCAGTACCGGGACCACTAGATGATTGTCTAACTCTGAAACCACCCCCTCCTACCACCAGCCTCTGTACTGGGAGCAATATCAGGCTCCTCGTCGGATATCTCTCGTCTAGGGGGTGGATCCTGAAAAAAAGTTTAACACAAAAGTAAACACATGATATTATAATTTATTGAAATATATATATTTGAAATAAAATACTCACAATAGGGATGAGTGGAGGAACTCCCATATGTGTCATGCGATGATTATTTTCTGTCATCTTTTTCTTCCGCATCTCTTCAATGGGTGTCATTTCCTATAATGGAAACAAATATGGAAGTAATTAAAAATAGATAACTAATGTGTAACCCAAAAAACAAAATATAGAAAAACCATTCTAATAAAAAAACATAATGAAACAGAAGATTTATGGTGGTTTGAAGGTAAGTACTAGGATACACACTCTGAATGATGTAGGTGAAATATTTAGGTGAGAACACAACTGTATGATTCTATATATTTCCCACCACAACTTTGGGTTCACAATCAACTCTAAAAATTGAGCTATTGGAGTCATCATAAGTAATAAATAGATTTCTTTCAATTGCAGTAGGGATAGTGTCAACTTAATCATCACTATCATCAAAAACATGTCTGGGATTTACTTCAATAATTACACCAAATTTAGGATGATGATGATCTTTGACATAAAAAACTTGTTTCACTATTTATGCCAATACATATGGTTCATTGGTGGAAAGAGTGCGAGTCATGTCAATAACTCAAAATCCAAAATCACCAATAAAGGTTCCTTGCCTCTTCATTGAATCAAACCATTGACATTTCATCACCGTGACTCGACCATGTGATTAATAATAATAAATTATTATTTTCTCCATGACTCCATAATAAGCTACATTTTCAGAATGGGGTCTATTATCTGATGAACTGGAATAACAGTCTATTGTGGCAGTTATCATAACACCATCATGCTATGTTCTCATGTTTCTTGCTCGTTTAGTGATAATAAATTTGTATCAATTGATCACAAGTGATTTACAAGCATGAACCATGGTATTAGGACCAAAATATAAAGCCCTTATTTCCTCAGAAACAGAGTCTGCAGGAAAACTTGATACCTGAAATATAAACAAATAGTAAACTTAATTAAATATTATTTTTATTTAGTTATTACAGATATATTTTTACCTTCAATTTCAACCAAGAAGAAAACCTTTTGCTATGAAAAGTCTATTTCCTTCTCAAAGATAAAGAATGATGCTTTCTATATATCAATTCTTTATGTTCCCTGTGGATAAAAATAATAATAGTTTAACAACTATTTAAAATTACAAGAGATAAGATAAGAGATACACGTACAATTTACTCACTTGATATACTCATTGAACACATCACAATTGAACAACACTGTGCGATGTGCCATATCTCGCTCTTCAAGGCTTAATGTCGTCAATGTATATGATCCCGTAATTCCTCCTGTCTGAGGAAGTGATGGAAAACTGGGTTTAATTTTCTCATACTGTTCTTCTTCATTTCTCATTGGTCTGTTTATTCTCGTAGTAAGATCAGACAAATACATTGAGCAGAAATTCATACATTCTTGAGCCAAGTAACCGTTAAAAATAGAACCTTCAGGATAATTCTTATTCCGAACATATGAATTCAATGTGTACATGTTTCTTTCAATTGGATACATCCAATAGAAAGAAACGGGTCCTACAAGAAGTATTTAGGTCGGAATATGGACAGTCAGATGAAACATGCATGTAAAAAATGATGGAGGGAATATTTTCTCTAACTCACACAAAATTAATGGTGTCTCTGCCAACAGTTTTTGCAAGAAGGATTTGGACAACTTCTTAGCACAAAGATCTCTGAACAGATAGCACAACTGAATAACTAAGACTCTTACATTATTGGACAAGAGATGACAGATTACTATTGGAATCAACTCATGCAAAAGGACGTGATAATCATGAGTTTACAAAGATTTCAACTTCAAATATTTTCTGTTGACCCGTTTTGATATATTGCTTGAATATCCATCAGGAACTTTAATAGTTTCTAGCACTTCCAGAAATTTATTTTTCTCAGTAGGTGTCATCATATAAGAAGCACATGGAACTTTCCATTTATTTTCACCGATACAGACAGGATGTAATTCTGGCCTGATCCCCCAATCTACCGAGTCACGCCAAGATTGTAAATCATCTTTTGTCTTGACCTTGACATTTAGAAGAATCAAAAGCAACATTTCACATATATTCTTTTCAAAGTGCATTATTTCTAAGCAATGACGTAACAAGTTGGTTGACCAATACGACAACTCAACGAATATACTCTTCTTCTTCCAATTGTAACAGGTATCATTGGAAAGATTTTCCCTCTTTCTAGATTTCATTACACTCTTCCCAAATGAATAACTGAAATATTTCAATTCATTAAGCACATCAGTTCCAGACATACACTGAGGTGGATCGTTAGTCTCCATGGTATTGTCAAATCTTTGACGATTGTTTCTATATGGATGGTTCATTGGAAGGAAATGTCGATGTCCCATAAAACTAAAACTACGATGATATTTCAGTCTTATCGATTGAGTATTCTTCATAAAAATAAGAAATGACACTTTTCCTTTTGTGCTCCATCCAGACATCATTGCATAAGCAGGAAAATCATTGATCATCCACATAAGCGCAGCACACATATGAAATATGTCTTTTGAACATGCATTGTATGTGGGAACACCCACATACCAAAGAAGTTTCAACTCTTTTATTAAAGTTTGCATGTATACATATATATCATTATTGGGATCAGAAGGTCTAGATATCAGTATACTCAAGAAAGTGTAAGGATTTTTCATACACAACCATGTGGGAAGGTTATAAATGTGTATGAAAACTAGACATGTGCTGTGCAAAGTAAGCATCTGACCAAATAGATTAAAATCATCACATGAAAGACCCAGTCTCACATTACGCACATCGACTGAAAATTTAGGATATCGAGCATCAAATCTATGCCATGAAAATCCATCTGTAGGGTGAACCAACTCTTCATTATTCTTTTTCCTCTCGGTGTCATTCCATCACATTTTTACTGATATTTCATCAGACATGAAAAGGTTCTGTAATCTGGGGATCAATGGAAAGTTCCAAATTACTTTTTTTGGCACATGCGATGGTGTTCCATCATCTTTTGGCTTCCATAAGGAGGTTCCACATTTGATACAATCATTTCTTTTAGCAGTTTCCTCCCAAAATAAGCTGCAATCATTCGGGCAAGCATGATTTTTTTGAGAATCCAAGTTCATCAACTAACTTCCATGCCATATAGTGGTTTGAGAGAATATCTGCATCATCTAGAGGTAATTCCTTCAAGAAGGTAAAAATTTAATCGATTGCAGTATTTGAAATCCCATACATATTTTTCTCATGAAACAATCAGATTAAAAATTTCAACTTTTTCATTTTACCACATTGCCGATATACTGGAGTCGTCGTAGCATCATTCAATTTTTTCACCCTATCAAAACCATCATTTTCATTGGACGCATCATGTGTACTTGTATCGAAATATTTTTGGCTGGACATCCTTTCCTTCTCATGATGGAAAATAAATGGAAACCAATCATATATAAAACTCTCCAATTCAGTCCTATCATTTGGATCATCAACATTTTGAGATTCCATTTTCTCTCCATTGTGAAACCACACATAATAGTTTGTTTAGAAACCATATTTGGTTATATGATAGCTAACTACTTCATGAATCAACCAAGATTTTCCAACACAATTAGAACATGGGAAGTGTATGCGACCACTATCTAAATTATTTTCAAATGAAAAATCTAAAAAGCTGTTCAAATTATTTTGAAAATTGGTTACAATTTGATCAGTTTTGTACATCCAACTTCTATCCATTCTGTAAAAAAAAATTCAATAAGTCATTTCAAAGCAATTAAATAATATTTAAGTCCAATCAAAAAAATATTTAGGTAAATGAAAATTGTTTACTTTATATAAAATCATAACTGACACATTAATCTATATGAAAATCATATTAAGAAACACAACAAAATATAGTGTATATAAGAAAATAAGATACATAATTTCTAATTCCTATATTCAAGGATTTCCCAGTAAGATATTGGAAGTGGATCAAGGAATACATAATCCTTAAGGGTATTGTTGGGAGTACATGAGTTTTATACTTTAACTTCTTCAGGGAGATCAGGATGAGGAGTAGGATGAGGATCACATCAAAAGTAGTTATGGCCTCATCAAGTTTCACCTTAAACATGGATTAAATGATCCTAGGTTTGGGGCCATAGATCATAGGTTGGTAGGGTGTATTCATTAAATCATGTCCCAATTGATTTTGGAGAGGGACCTTCAATAGTTATAGGTATGGATTTGATTAGAAACACCTATAAAAAGGATATCTAGGAATTGTGACATCCCAAACCAGGATGCCACTCATTAGTGACCCGAACCCAGACGACCACATGGCCTCAAGCACATCTACCAAAATTCCAAATGTTATTGACTAGTAGTGAGAGACTTTTCTGTGTCTGGGGGAGACTATTCCCTCATTAACTAAGTCACACAATTTTAATATTATCAGTTAAAAAGTGGAAGAAAGATAACAATGGGAAAATATTGGAAATGGATGAAAATAACCAAATCAGTAATACCAACTAATAACATAATCATAAACCGAATGATGGTAATGTATGTCATGTATCAAGAAGAAAAACATAGTTACAACTAGTAGGAAGTAGTACTATACAAGAGGCTCAATAAATTCTAAAATTAGACATAGATTCTTGAGCTACAACCCAATCATCTGCTACATGCTCCATCCTATGTCATGTGATTAGTCATGAATTTGTAAAATGGTGATTCCCCTTATCTAAACATATAATCATGTAGTTTATCCGGGTACCCAATGGCATCTCGAACAATGTGTGAGATACAATTCATGTAGGTGACCACTGAGAGGTCTATAACTATCCAGTCTATTTATATAAAATTTTAATATAATGATATGATAAATTAAACTAAAAAATATAAAATGGTTTTCTATGGTTCCGGAGAAAAAAATCTAAAAGGGTTTTCTAGGTTAAATCAAAACAGAAAAAAAAACAGATACACATCAAAGTCAAAAATTAAAACTGAAATATTAGATAGATAACAATAAAAATAAGGTACCACTTAAGAAAATACCTAATTTGGGATGGTTCAGATGAAGATTCAGCAGCTTGGATGGGGGAAGCCAAGATTCTAACCGTTTAGATAGAGGAATCGAGATGAACCCGAGAGAGGTGATGTTCTAATGGGGGAGAGGTGCTCTAATCATGGGGGAGAGGTGCCGTACGAATGAGGGAGAGGTGCTGGATCACGAGGGAGAGGTGAATTAGGTTTATGTCTGAATGGGGGAGAGTAGAAGGTCCGCATAGGGATATTGGGGTAAACCTTTACCAATGGTTTTTGAAAATCTTTGGTAAAGGGGGGAATTTAGCAAGTTTTACCAACAGTTTAAGAAAAACGTTGGTAAAAATCTTATATAACAATGGTTTAAGCAAGCCATTGGTATATAAGTGTTGGGAAAAACCCCTATTCTAGTAGTGTTTATTAAAAATCTAAAAAAATAATTTTATTAAATCATTATTCAGTTATGCATAATCCTGCCCCTCCTTGACTGGTTATGTCATCTGTAGTATTCGTTGTGTTTTATTCTAATATTTTCTTAGTTTTTCTAGTTAGTTTTTTCATCTTGTGCAAATGAGTGTGCATGAATTACTGATTCACGCTCAAGTTTACCAAAGAGATGAAGGTAGAACTGTCCTTGTAGTTTAGCTTGGGTTTTCGAATCCTCAGAGACCTAAGAAGTAACCTACAGACACGTATATTATATGGATTGTTTTTGGCTATGAAGTGGCCAACTTGGGTTGATTTTAGATGGGTTTAAGGTATCACTAACAGATTTAAGTTAATTCAAATTAAGATAATGAGTTGATCCTAGGTTATCACTCGGTGTGGATTGGATGAAATTCTTTTTCAACTATTTCAATTTATTATATTTGAGATGGGTTAATTTAAGAAGATCAAACAACATATTCACTTAATATTTTAATACCTACACACTTTAATACTAATCACATATACACTTAAAGGATCAAAGTTTTTAGCACTTTAAGGTAAAGGTATTTATTATCACTTGAAGTGTGTGGCCTTAAATTCAATAAGGACGATGGAGTTTAAAAATCATCAAATTAAAATATCAATTAAAAGAAGTGATTAGAAATTAATGGGGTGATAAATAACATCCAATAAAACCCCTTTCTACTCTCTTGGATCAACTCATAAGTGGGTTAGCCCTCCATTGATGCTATGGTTTCAATGGAAGTGGGAAGTAGACTCATGAGGGAGGAATTGAAGAAGTAAAGAAAACAATAAAAAGAAAATGATCACTCCACCGTTGTGTGAATAATTTCACAAGGTTTGGTGTGAATAAATTCACACCATGAGGCATAGTATCAAAGTGAGATAGATAATAACAGAATAATAGTATAAGAAGAACTTTTATTAAGAAACTAGGATGAATTAAAACAACTTACATGTGAAAGAAAAACTTGAGACAACAAAATCTCAACATAACATTAAAATGAAAGAAAGCTCAAAAGATGATCAAATCCTCCACAAACACTTCCTTAAATAGGCATTTTTGAAGCCTTGGGTCGAGAATTCAATTGTACACGTCTCCTAAATTAATTGTGGTAGGCCATAGGTGGGTGGAAAGTTGAGGGAGAGTTGATATTTCCACCCTTGACCTGAGGTGGAATCCATCTTTCATATACCGAACAAATGTGTCTGAATGGCCTTATATATGGACTAATTATAGTGGTCCATAGAATAAAAAAGCGAATCTATGGATGTATTCCAACCTCCTATAAAATTTGGCCCCATTTGGAGTTGTGAATCGGGAGTTATGGCTGCTTTAGTGAGATAATATTCTGGGCCATAGATCCTGGCCTAGATTTTAATATTATATTTGGGACGACTTAATTTCCATCATGGAGGCCAAATTAGCACTATATCCTGAATAATTATTTGTTCCTCTATAATTTTTATAGAATCACATGAAATTTGGGATTCATTGGGCCTGTATTGTGGGCCCCACATTCTCATCAGTGGGCTGGTGTCCAATCCGCCATCTCTAGAATTGCTTCTATTCATCTCCAAATATCTCCATCATCCTTTATGAATCCTCTATTGATCCCTGAATAAAAAGTGTTAATATTTAAGTGTATATATAGTTCCCAAATACTTCGACACTATTTATTGGAATTTTATAATTAAAACCCTATCCAACTTTGGCTTCAATGATACTTTCTTAAACAATATTAGAACCTTGTTTAATTCGGCCCACATCTCTATCCTCTTAAATGGATCCCCAAAGGGGTACTTAAAATGTTCTAAGGGGGTTAGACAGGGGGAACCTCTCTTTGCCATCCTTTTCTCCATTTCTGAAGACTATTTAAGCAGACTTATCTCACAATCCGTTGAAAATGGTGACCTTAATCCGATATCTGCCTCCAGGAACCTGAATGCACCCTCTCACCTCTTGTATGCAGATGACATAATACTTTTTTGGAAAGGGGAAAAAAGGAATTTAAACAATTTAAAATTAATCCTCTCTCACTATGATTCTATCTCTGGGCAACATATCAATTGGAAAAAATCTTACATTTACTTTGGAAAAGAGTTCCCCTCCGGCAGGAAAAGCAGGATCACAAACGATCTTGGCATTAGGGAAGGCACGTTTCCCTTTACTTACCTGGGTGTCCCTATCTTTTGGGGAAGACCTAAGTCTACCTATTTCTCTTCTATCATTGATCATACTCTTTGTAACCTTTCCTCCTGGAAAGGGAAAAATCTTTCTATGGCTGGTAGAATTTGCTTGGTTAAATCCACTATTGTCTCTAAACTTGACTACTCTAGATGATTTATAAATGGCCGACGAGTCTCTTAAAACACATTAATACTACCATCAAAAACTTTGTTTGGATAGGGAGTACTCTTGAAAGGAAAATGGTCACCATACCCTGGTCCACCTGTTGTAAACCCATAGATAAGGGTGGAATTGGCATAAAAAATCTGACTTTCTTTAATGATGCCCTTCAGGCCAAGCTGACATGGAACCTTATTTGTAATAACTCACCTGACACTTCCTTTCTTAGAGCTCACTTTCTTGAAAAACCGAGGAATTTTTTTTTAAATTTTTGCACGTCTTCTATTTGGCCTTCCATCAAACGTTCGTTCAATGTTATTATGACTAATTCTAGATGGATGGTCAATAAAGATTCCAACTTAAAATTTTGGCTGGAAAATTGGACGAGCTCCCCCCTTATTTCTTTATTGTCTCCTGGTCACTCCCCCTTGAACATCAATGATACCATAAAGAACATTATGCACTCTCAAAATGACTTTCTTCCAGATGAAATAAAGAACATTGTTGACTCCTACTCCTTGCAAAATGATGATTTTATTATATGGGAGCCTGCACATAATGGCATCCTAGACTCTAAGAGTTATTACAACTTCATTTTCAACAATGATAAAAACTTTATTGACTGGTTCAAAAACTTTAACAAAGCGTGGATAAAACCCTCGAGATTCACCTTGGTGTGGCATATTGCACATGGTAGGATTCCCGTCGACTCCTATTTACAGGCTTTCAGGGTCAACCTTTGCTCTAAATGTTGTATGTGTAATCAGCATAGGGAGGATATCAATCATCTCTTTCTATCTTGTGATACAGATTCTGCTCTATGGAACCATGTATTTGATATATTTGACTGTAGATGGTTGTTGGGTACATCTCTAATTTCACAGATTCAGAGATGCATGGAAACCTTGGATTCTAAGTAAATCAGGAATCTGTTTATGGCGGCTATTGCAGAGATTCTTCATGTGATCTGGTATGGCAAGAATGAATACATATTTCGCAAAAAATTATTTAATCTCAATACAAGTAAAATGAGAATTCTCATTGCTATTCGAGAGGTGGCCTCGATTCAGAATGATCACGGCTCTAACTCTGTTAGAGATCTTGGGATCTTGAGGCGCATTGGAGTTGACGGGAAATTTACTCGTCCCAAATTTATGATGGAAGTTTTTTGGAAACCTCCGCCTACGAGGTGGATTAAAATAAATGTGGACGGGGCCTCCAAAGGCAATCCGGGACCAGCAGGTTGTGGTGGCATCTTCAGAAATCATTTGGACCAGATCCTTGGATGCTTCTACGACTCATGTGGATTTGCCTCCTCCTTAGAAGTTGAGATGTGGAGTGTTATCCATGATATCTTATTTGCTAAAGCCCGTAATTGGAGCAACATCTGGATTCAGAGTGATTCATCTACCATTGTTCAAGCTATTTGGAAGGGTACAGTTCACCTAGCTTGGAAGCTCACTTCCTGCTGGATTGACTGCCTTCAGTCTCTCTCCTCCATCAGCTTTATTGCAACGCACACTTATAGAGAAGCCAACAAGATTGCTGATGCTCTGGAAAACATGGGTGTATCCCATGCTATCACATAGAGTGATGATCTCCATGCTGAGTTGATCCCACTTTATATTCGTGATGTAAACAAAACTCCATCTTTTCGTCTGGTGTAATCCCTCCTTTTTTAATAAAAGTCCTCTGGTTTACTTTTCAAAAAAAAAATGCAGTTCCCAAAATATCAAATCAAAATATGGATAATTACAATCCTTAAAATCAGATTAATTATTGGGCCTAAATTGGTATACATTATGCATAAAGTGCACAAATGATAAGAATGGATGTTCAAAATTAAAATACACTAACTCAGGCCCATAAGATCAAAAATGAAAATTTAATACCATTAAATTGTAATTAAAATATTTATCTTTATTAGCTAATCACACCCCCACCATGATATTTTATAGTCCCGAGCAAAATGTATCTCAAAAATATGAAATTCAAATTCCCTTTTACAAAAAAATTTTAATACACAATGATCACCAAAAACCCTTATACCAAACAATCATGAAACCCATCAAAATATTTTAATACAAGATAGTTTCATAAGCATATCCCAATCCCAAGCCCATTCCTTTATTCAAATTCATTTCCATATTTCATCTAATATCAATTAAGAGTGATGATGTGTTGTGAATCACATTTGACATGGGGGTTTATCTTTATTCAAGAGGGAAATGATGGAAGCGCTAGGTGGAATCACATTTCAATATTAAGATGAGTATTCAATTTTTTTTTTTGTTTTTTCAATTTTTTCCTGGTAATTGAAATTGCACTCAAAAGAGTCAACCCCTATAGAGAGACTTTTTCGATGACTCCCAGGCTCAAAGACCTTAGGGAACCAAGTGAATCCTACATAATCAGGCATCATCTCGAGTTAACTTAGTCAAAAAAATATTCAAATTACCAAAAATAGAGATAAAATTACTAACTCTGGGCCAGACAACTATGGAGTCACGATCCCCAAGTGTTGAAAGCCACACATTAGGTCATTTCATTGCTCTACGAACAAATTTATTGTTTTTTTTAATTTTTTTGAATACTCATATTAAAACTAAAATGATCACCAAACCTATGATATTTATTTAGGGGAACCCATGAACTCAAAATAATACCCCACTATCCAAAGGACGTGCATTGTGATCTTTTTTTATTTGGATGAAAATATAAATGATGAAATATCACATTGGAGAGACACACTTTCCAAAATCAATGCTCATGAAATTATAAAAGGATTAAAATCAGAATTGGGGCATTCTAAATTATATGATATTCAATTTCAAAGTGTGCAATGTGTATTACCATGTTCAAAGTTAAAGGAATTTTTCCTTCCATTTACACACATTTTTTTTCAAATCATTCATTTTTTTTGACACAAAATCATTTTTTATTTTATCCCCCACCAACTTAAAATAACACTGTACCCAGTATTTGAAGAAAATAAATTTTATAATGGTGTAGAGGCATATAAGGAGAGTTCAAAAGGGAAATTGAAAATAAGGATCATGTAATGAAGTCACCTGGTGGTTGAAGTTGAAATTCTTACTGCTGCCTTTTAATACCTTAATCTCGATGTCACTGTGAGAATTCCCTAGTGGAAAAAAAGAAAAAAAACTATATATATATATATTTATATAATAAATAAAGTGAAATATAAGTATATATATAAAAATTATAGAATAAGGAAGAAAAAAAAGCCGTAGGTCAGTGGTAAGCGCGCGCCCTTGTCTCCCTTCGGTCCCGGGTTCGATTCCCCATGGCTTCGCCGGTTGTGACGGGGTTTGACCCATGACCTATGACGTGTCCTTTATTTTATTTATTAATATATTTTTATTTTTCTGGTATTTTTATTTTAACCTACAAACACATAAAAATAAAATGAACTGATGATACATTATCTTCTTTTTAAATTTCTGGGTAAGGTATCACTCAAGGATCACACCACATGACATAGATGAATATGGTGCTCCCATTTTATACCCATCCATACTCCTAATAGAAGAACATGTCAACAATCTATTTTTTTATTTTTAAATATCAAAATGATTAATTAATTCTATTTGAAAAATAAAGATGATTTCAAAAAGGTTAGAAACATAAAAACCACAGGTTGCCTCCCATGCAGCGCTTTTGTTTAATGTCATTAGCCCGACATAGATCCTAAATCTATCAATTTTTTCCTCATTCATAGGTTGGATCAGTTAACTCAACTTCTATTTCCTATATATTGAATGATTCAATGAATGGTTTTAACCTATGACCATTGACCTTGAAAATGTGACCACTAGTGGGATCTTGAATCTCTACTGCCCCATGGGGGTACACATGATGCACTATAAAAGGACCTGACCATCTAGACCTTAACTTTCTCGGGTGTAAATGAAGTTTTGAACTATACAAGAGCACACATTTTCCCAGTTCAAAATGTTTAACTTTGATATTTCTAGATTGGTAGGCTTGAACTCTAGCTTTATTGATCCTTGAATTTTCATAAGCCTCCATCCTTAGTTCCTCAAGTTCATTGAGATCTAATTTCATTTTTGTTTCAGCAAATGAGAGGTCATAATTTATTTTCCTAATTGCCCAAAAAGCCTTATGCTCAATTTCAACAGGTAAATGGAATTCTTTTCCATAAACCAACCTATATGTTGACATTCCTAGGATGGTTTTGTATGCTGTACGATATGCCCAAAGAGTATCTAAAAGTTCGCCTCACCAATCTTTCCTAGATGAATTAACAGTTTTCTCAAGAATTTGTTTGATTTCTCGATTGGCTAACTCAGCTTGATCATTGGTCTGTGGGTGGTAAGTAGTGGATACTTTGTGAGAAATTTCATACTTTTCCATGAGTGATGAGAATGGATGATTGCAAAAATGAGTTTCACGATCACTAATGATAGCTCTAGGAATTCCAAATCTATAGAAGATGTTTTCTTTCAGGAATCTAATAACAGTTTGATAATCATTGTATTTTGTGGGAATAGCCTCAACCCATTTTGAGACATAATAAATAGCTAAGATAATGTATAGGTATCCCCTAGATTTTGGGAAAGGAACCATGAAATCGATTCCCCAGTAGTGAAATATTTCAATCACTAATATGGGAGTGAGTGGCATTTGATTCCTTTTTGTGATGGACCCTACTTATTGACACCTAGGAGAACTTTGAAAAAATGTGTATGATTCCTTGAGAGGGTGGCCTAGAAGAGACCACACTGAAGAATCTTAGCAGATGTTTTCTTAGAGGAAAAGTGACCTCCACATGCCTCACTATAACATAATTTAAGTATGGACTCTTGTTCATATTATGGGACACACCTCTTAATAACTTGTTCAGGGAAGAACTTATAGAGGTTTGGATCATCAAACACATAGTGCCTAACATCATAAAGGAATTTACTTTAAGCTTGAGTCCCTAAGAATTTTGGGATGACTCCTGTAACTAAAAAATTGGCTATGTCGGCATACCAAGGGCAGTCACTCATAGAGTATAGGTGTTCATCAGAGAATGAATCAGACACAGAAAGGTGATTTGATTCATCTTTTAATTCCATCCTAGAGAGGTGATCAGCTACAACATTTTCAATGCCCTTTTTATCCTTGATTATGAGGTAAAATTCTTGTAAGAGAAGGACCCACCTAATCAGTTTAGCCTTAACATCTTGTTTTTGGAAGAGGTATTTTAGTGCAGAATGGTCAGTGAACACAGTGATGGGGGATCCTAAGAGGTTAGACCTAAACTTATCTAAGGAAAACACAATAGAAATTAACTCCTTTTCAGTGGTGGTGTAGTTTATTTGGGCATCATTTAAGAATTTTCTTGCATAATCAATGACATAAGAAGTTTTATCACAACGTTGTCCTAATAAAGATCCAATAGAAAAGTCACTGGAATCACACATAAGTTTGAAAGGAAGGTTACAATTTGGAGATTTCATAATGGGAGGAGAGGTGAGAGAGGATTTGAGGGTTGATAATGAACCCTCACAGCTTTCTGTCCAAACAAATGGAGCATCCTTTACTAGGAGAGCACAAAGGGGACGGGAGATTGAACTAAAGTCCTTGATGAATCTTCTATAGAAACCAGCATGTCCTAAGAAATACCTCACTTCTTTGATAGTTTTGGGTGATGGAAGGTGAAGAATGATGTCAACCTTGGATTTATCAACTTCAATCCCCCTACCTGAGACCAGATGTCCTAGAATTAGTCCCTCTTTAACTATGAAATGACATTTTTCCCAGTTTAGGACTAGATTATTTTGTTCACATCTTGAAAAGACTCTCTCTAAATTCCGTAGACATCCCTCAAATGTCTCCCCAAACACAGAGAATTAATCCATGAAGACCTCTAGAAAATCCCCTACCATGTCTAAGGAGATTCCCATCATGCACCACTGGAAGGTTCCAGGGTAATTTCATAACCCGAAGGGCATACGTTTGAAGGCAAAGGTACCGAATGGACAAGTGAATGTAGTCTTCCCTTGATCCTCTAGGGAGACCTTAATTTGATTATACCCTGAGTACCCATATAAGAAATAGTAGAAGGCATGACCTGCCACTCTCTCAAGGACTTGGTCAATGATTGGTAAGGAGAAATGGTCCTTCTTGGTATATGAGTTTAACTTCCTATAGTAAATGCAGACTCTCCATCCAATAATCACCCTTTTTGGAAGAATATCTCCATCCTCATTGGTTATCACTGTGATTCCAGCCTTTTTTGGAAGAACTTGGATTGGGATCACCCACTCACTCTCAGCTATGGGATATATGATACCAGCTTTTAACAATTTTAGAAGTTTTTTTCTCACTACTTCCATGATATTAGGATTTATTTTCCGTTGAGGTTGATGACATGGCTTTGAATCAGATTCCAAAACAATCCTATGAGTCCTGATAAGTGGGCTAATCCCAGGAATATCAGACAGGGTCCAACTAATGGATTTCTTATGTTTCCTAAGGACATCTAGAAGCATCCTCTCATGATTGGCTTCAAGAGAAGAAGAAATGATAATAGGATGTGTTTGATTGTCCCCTAGGAAGGCATACTTGAGTGCAGCGGGAAGTTCCTTCAATTCAAGATCAGGTTGGTTCAGAATTTCAGCAGAAAATTGGGACATTGGATCAAGATTAATTTTGTTTCCTAGAGTTTTAGATAGGATTGATTCCCCACATGTAGAAGTTTCAGCTACTAGATTAGCTTGATCAGATTTAGGGAAGGAAGTTAGAGTGGTCTCCATTAAAGTGGTTTCATGAAAGGTTTCATTGATTATCGGACGTAAGACTTCATCATAAGAGAAATTTGAAAATGATTCAATCCAAGGAGATAAACTTCTTTCACGTGAACAAAGGAAATAAATATCATCCTGACTTAAACATCCATCAAATATTCCTTGATGTTCTATGGATTCATTATCAATTCTTACTATCATGTTTACTTCATGAATGTCCTCTTCATCTCCTATTTGTGAGATTGTATTATAGATGTTCAAGTCTAGACTCATGTTCCCAAAGGTGATGATCATGTTCCCATTTCAGACTCAGATAACAGAGTTGATTGTTGCAAGGAAGGGACGACCAAGGATAATTGGGGTTTGTTATTTATTTCCTAAGTTTGGATGGTTTTCAAGGACAATGAAGTCAGAAGGGTAGATGAAGTTTTCAACCTTTACCAGAATATCCTTTAAAATCCTCTTTGGAACCCTAATGCTATGATCAGCAAGTTGAAGTGTGAAAGATGTGGGTTGGATCTCTTCTAGGCCTAACTGATAGTACACATCATATTGGATGAGATTTACACTATCACTTAGGTCACACAAGGCCTTGAAAACTTTTCTCTCTCCTAGTTCAACATTGATGTAAGGGCAACCCAGGTCTTTCAACTTAGGAGGAATGGTCCCTTGAATGGTGGTAATCACATTAATAGCCAAAAGGACTTGATTTTTATGTGAAAATTTTCTTTTAAAAGTGCACAAGTCCTTAAGGTACTTTGATTAGGCAGGTATGGTTTGGATTTCATTGAGAAGGGGAATGTTCAACTTGACTTGTGAGAAGATTTCCCTCAATGTTTCACTCAATTCAGGATTGGTTTTCCCCCTCATGTGTTTAGGAAATGGTGCAGGTTGTGGGGTTATTTATTGAAGATTTGTTTCTTTCAAATTGTTATCAGTTTCCTCAATTTGATATTGTGGTTAATTTTAATTTTCATTAGAGTTTTAAGCTTCACATGGTTTCTGACTTATTTGTTCAAGTTTGTCAATTGATTTCCTACTTCTTAAAACAGTCATAGCCTTTAGTTTTTCATGAGTTGTTTGAGTGAAACTTGACTCTCCCCTTGAAGTTGAGGATGGTACCGCTTGTGTAGGCATGGGTTCCTTTCCAGTTTTTATGGTTTGAATTTCTTCTTTAAGGTAAGAGACTTTCGAGTTCATCCTTTCCATTTGTTTGCATAGTTGTTCTAGTAGCCTTTTTGGAACAGTTTGGGTTAGTGTTTGAGAAGATTGGTTTATACCAGGGGGATATTTTGGAGGTGGGATGGTTTGTTGAAAATGAACTGGTGGCTGTTGGTATTGGATAGGTTGGGTTTGGAACTAGTTATGGGTTTGGTAGTTCTAATGGGGGTAAGGATTTTTTCCTTGTGGTTGGATAGGTTGTTAGTTATCTTTCCAGAAGAATCCTGGGTGGTTATTATACCTTGGGTTGAAGGTGTTTTGGTATTGAGGCTTTTAAAAGTTCAAGGAATTTACTTCCATTGGGGGTTCTCCTAAAAGAACATCCTTTATGTATGGAATGGTTGGGCAGTTGTCTGTCTTATGGTCATTTTTGTCACAAATTGTGCAAATAGGGTCTACAGTTTGGATTTCATGGACTTTCCTAAGGTCTATCTCTTCAACCTTCCTAGAGAGTGCTGCAAGTTTATCCCTAAGGTTTTCCTCTTCTCTAAGTGTATTAATTCTAGTAGTTCTTTGTGTCTTTTTAGAATAAGTTTAAGTTCCCCATGTTTGGTTTTGTTCAGAAAGGATTTCTAGATACTCACAAGCATCATTTGGGGCTTTGTTTTTAAAGGTTCCATTACACATCATGTCAATGAATTATTTGTTCCCCAGACACAACCCTTCATAGAAAATTATCACTTGTTCAGGAATAGAAAAACCATGGTGTGGAACCATATTTAGAGTTCCTTTTAACCTCTCCCATGTTTCATAGAATGACTCTCCCTCTTTTTCAAAAATGTTTTGGATGCTCTTTTTAAGTGAAATTGTTTTGTGGTGGGGAAATTATTTTTGTATAATTCTATTTATAGTTGGTCCCAAGAGTTTTTGGATGATGGTCTCAAATTTTTTAGCCAATGTTTTGCTCAATACTTTAAAGAAAAAGGAAATATCCTCATCTTAGCAGATTCTAGTTGATGTGGGGGACACATGGTTTCTACAATGTCATTGAACTCCTTAATGTGAAGGTAGGGAATCTCGGACTCCATTCCATGGAATGTGGGAAGGTGGTTTATGACATGGGGTTTAAAGATGTAGTTGGAATATCCTAGGGAATTGTGTCTAATTCATGAGGGGTAATTGGTACAGGAAGGTGTGAGGTAGTCATTCATGGTTTGATCGACCGCATTCCCCAAGTTTGGGGCTGCCTCATTTGGATTTCCATTTTGGTTTCCACCCGGGTTTATGAGTTGGTGTCTTTGAAGACCTTCCATTGAAATGGGCTCAATTTTTGACTCGAGGGTATTAGGAAGATTTGGATCTAATGGAAAGAGTTCCTTTGGTGTACTTTACTCCCCAACCCCAGGACTATCCACCCTAACTAGACGGTTTGATTGATCGCGGGTGTAGGCAGACATGCGCCAAAAGAAAAAAAAATGAGAAAGGGAAAAGATAAGAGCTCTTGGGTGAGAATAGAATAAATGGGAGATAATATAATGGGATTTGATATGAATTAATTGGGTCCCCAGCAACGACACCAAAATTTGATTCACGCTCAAATTTACCTAAGAGATGAAGGTAGAACGGTCCTTATAGTTTAGCTTGGGTTGTCGAATCCTCAGAGACCTAAGAAGTAACCTACAGACATGTACATTATATGTATTGTTTTTGGATATGAAGTGGACAAATTGGGTTTATTTTATATGGGTTTAAGGTATCACTAACAGATTTAAGTTAATTCAAATTAAGATAATGATTTGATCCTAGGTTATCGCTCAGGGTGGATTGGATTAAATTCTTTTTCAACTATTTCAGTTTCTTATATTTGAGATGATTTAATTTAATAAGATTAAAAAAAATCCTCACTTACTGGTTTAATACCTACACACTTGAATACTAATCACCTATACACTTTAAGGATCAAAGTTTTGATCACTTTAAGGTAAAGGTTTGTATTATCACTTGAAGTGTGTGGCCTTAAATTCAACAAGGACGATGAAGTTTAAAAATCATCAAATTAAAATCTCAATTAAAAGAAGTGATTAGAAATTAATAGGGTGATAAATAACATCCAATCCATCCCCTTTCTACTCCATTGGATCAACCCATAAGTGGGTTATCCCTCCATTGATGCTATGGTTTCAATGGAAGTGAGAAGTAGACTCATGAGGGAGGAATTGAAGAAGTAAAGAAAACAATAAAAAGAAAATGATCACTCCACCATTGTGTGAATAATTTCGCAAGGTTTGGTGTGAATAAATTCACACCATGAGGCAACCGTATAAAATTTATATAGATAAGAACAAAATAATAGTATAAGAAGAACTTTTATTAAGAAACTAGCATGAATTAAAACAACTTACATGTGAAAGAAAAACTCGAGACAACAAAATCATAGCATAACATTACACTGAAATAAAGATCAAAAGATGATCAAATCATCCACCAACACTGCCTTAAATAGGAATTTTTGAAGCCTTGGTTTGATCCTTCAATTGTCCATGTCTCCTCAATTAATTGTGGTTGGCCATAGGTGGGTGGAAAGTTGAGGGAGAGTTGATTTTTCCACCCTTGACCCGAGGTGACATCCAACTTTCATCCACCGAACAGACGTGTCTGAATATACTTTTATATGGCCGAATTATAGTGGTCAATAGAAGACAAAAGTGAAGATCTAGATGTCTCCTAACCTCCTGTAAAATTTAGGCCCATTTGGAGTTGTTAATAGTGAGTTATGGCCAATTTAGTGAGATAATATTCTAGGCCACAGATTCTATCCCAGATTTTGGTATTATATTTGGGCCGCCTTAATTGCCATCATGGAGGCCAAATTAGAACTGGATCCTGAAGAATTATTTGTTCCTCTATAAGTTTGACAGCATCCCATGAAATTTGGGATTCATTGGGCTTGTATTGTGGGCCCCACATTCTAATCAGTGGCATGGTGTTCAATCTGCCTTCTCTAGAATTTATTCCATTCATCTCCAAATATCTCCATCATCCTTTATGAATCCTCCATTTGGGGGAAACCATGAACTCAAATTAATACCCCACTATCCAAAGGACATGCATTGTGATCTTTTTTTTATTTGGATGAAAATATAAATGATGAAATATCACATTGGAAAACCACACTTTCCAAAATCAATGCTCATGAAATTATCCAAGGATTAAAATAAGAATCGGGGCATGCTAAATTATTTGATATTCAGTTTCAAAGTGTGCAATGTGTATTACCATGTTCAAAGTTAAAGGAATTTTTCCTCACATTTACACACATTTTTTTTTCAAATCATTCATTTCTTTTGACCCAAAAGCATTTTTTTTATTTTATCCCTTCCCCTTAATACTCCCTTAGATCAACCTATAAAAGAGTTAGCCCTCCATTGATTACATGTTCTCAAAGGAAGTGGGAAGTATACTCATGAGGGAGGAATTGAAGAAGTAAAGAAAAAAATAAAAATAAAATGATCACTCCACCATTGTGTGAATGATTTTACAAGGTTTGGTGTGAATAAATTCAGACCATGAGGCAAAAGTATCAAAGTGAGATAGAGAATAACATAATAATAGTAGAATAAGAACTTTTATTAAGAAACTAGGATGAATTAAAAAAACTTACATGTGAAAAAAAAACTTGAGACGACAAAATCGCAGCATAACATTAAAATGAAATAAATCTCAAAATATGATCAACTCCTCCTCCACCACTGCCTTAAATAGGCATTGTTGAAGCCTTGGGTCTAGCCTTCAATTGTCAAAGTATCCTCAATTAATTGTAGTAGGCCATAGGTGGGTGGAAAGTTGAGGGAGAGTTGATTTTTCCACCCTTGACCCGAGGTGTCATCCAGCTTTCATCCATCGAACAAAAGTGTCTGAATGGTCTTATATATTCCAGAATTATAGTGTTCCATATAATAAAAAAGTGAAGATCTAGATTTTTCCTAACCGCCTGTAAAATTTGGGCCCATTTGGAGTTGTGAATCGGGAGTTATGACCGATTTAGTGAGATAATATTCTGAGCTACAGATTCTGGCCCAGATTTTGATATTATATTTGGGCTGCCTTAATTAACATCATGGAGGCCTAATTAGCACCAGCTCATGAAGAATTATTTGTTCCTATATATGTTTTCTAGCATCCCACTAAATTTGGGATTCATTGGGCCAGTATTGTGGGCCCCACATTCTCATCAGTGGGATGGTGTCCAATCTTCCTTCTCTAGAATTCCTTCCACTCATCCCCAAATATCTCCATAATCCTTTATGAATCCTCCATTTGGGGGAAACCATGAACTCAAACTAATACCCCACTATCCAAAGGATATGAATTGTGATCTTTTTTTTATTTGGATGAAAATATAAAAAATGAAATATCACATTGGACAGCCACACATTCCAAAATCAATGCTCAATAAATTATACAAGGATTAAAATCAGAATCGGGGCATGCTAAATTATTTGATATTCAGTTTTAAAGTGTGCAATGTGTATTACCATGTTCAAAGTTAAAGGATTTTTTCCTTCTATTTACACACATTTTTTTTCAAATCATTCATTTTTTTTGACACAAAATCATTTTATTATTTTATCCCCACCCCTTTATACTCCCTTGGATCAACCCATAAAAGAGCTAGCCCTCCATTGATGACATGTTCTCAACGGAAGTGGGAAGTAGACTCATGAGGGAGGAATTGAAGAAGTAAAAAAAACAATAAAAAGAAAATGATCTCTCCACCGTTTTGTGTATAATTTCACAGGGTTTGGTGTGAATAAATTCACACCATGAGGTAACAGTATCAAAGTGAGATAGAGAATAACATAATAATAGTATAAGAAGAACTTTTATTAAGAAACTAGGATGAATTAAAACAACTTACATGTGAAAGACAAACTTGAGACAACAAAATCGAAGCATAACATTACAATGAAAGAAAGCTCAAAATATGATCAAATCCTCCACCACAACTGCATTAAATAGAAATTTTTGAAGCCTTGGGTCGATACTTCAATTGTCCAAGTCTCCTCAATTAATTGTGGTAGGCCATAGGTGGGTGGAAAGTTGAGGGAGTGTTAATTTTTCCACCCTTGACCCGAGGTGGCATCCAGCTTTCATCCACCTAACAGATGTGTCTGAATGGCCTTCTATATCGTAGAATTTTAGTGGGACGTAGAAGAAAAAAGTGAATCTTTGGATTTCTCTTAACCGTCAGTAAAATTTGGGCCCATTTTAAGTTGTGAATCGGGAGTTATGGTCGATTTAGTGAGATAATATTCTGGGCCGTAGATTCTGGCCCAGATTTTGATATTATAATTGGTCCGCCTTAATTTCCATCATGGAGGATGAATTAGAACTATCTCCTGAATAATTATTTGTTCCTATATAAGTTTTATAGCATTCCACGAAATTTGGGATTCATTGGGCCTGTATTGTGGACCCCAAATTCTCATCAGTGGGCTGATGTCCAATCTGCCTTCTCTAGAATTGCTTCCATTCATCTTCAAATATCTCCATCATCATTTATGAATCCTCAATTAATCCCTGAATGAAAAATGTTTATATTTAAGTTTAGATACAGTTCCCAAAATATCAAATCAAAATATAGATAATTACAATCCTTAAAATCAGATTAATTATTGGGCCTAAATTGGTGTACATTAGGCATGAAGTGCACAAATGATAAGAATGAATGTTCAAAATTAAAATCCACTAACTCAGGCCTATAAAATCAAAAATGAACATTTAGTACCATTAAAATGTAATTAAAATATGTATTTTTATTGGCTAATCAATTACATTGGGTTAAATTCCACCATATGAAATTATCTATGGCCAAAATGTGCATCATAGGTGATCATGCTATGTTTATTTAGTTTTAGGTTTAATTATGAGATGTTTTTCATACATCTATCTTCAATTATACTCTCTATTCACCATTTTTAATTTTCTAATATATCTATATATTTTTACTATTATAATAATTTTCAATGTGTTTTCAAAAATTGAATTGAGCCAAACTTTTCCTAATTAACTTAAATTATTAATTGTATTTTTATATTCTTATTTATATGAACTAAATCAGTATGCATATGTCTCTTCAATGTTTCATTTTAGTGATGGATAAGATGAATCATATTCATTTCAATTTATAATGACTTGGGGGATGAAAAAAAATGATCTGATTCCATACTTACCATACTAACTATCATTCAATCTTGATTACTTCTATCAAGCCGGTAGTGTTCATTTTAACTTTACTGTATATTATAAATACATGTGTTAGGACAAAGGGTTTTATTTTTTATTTGATGAAGATATAATGTGAAATGAGGTATTTTTCATGGGAACTGCTAGATAATTGTGAGTAAGTAGGTATATAAACCTCCAGGTTTGGAATATATATTGTGGGTTGATAAAGATTCATGAGAGTATATGTTAAAAACTTTCATGTGGCTATATCAGTTCCCATAATTGTTATTGTTAGAAAAATAAAAGGTACCTTGAATTTCTATTTTTATGTTCACCACACATGAAAGACTATTCTATTATAATTTCACTAAAATTTCATATTTTGACAAAACTGAATGTTTTTTAGCCATCCCATGCATTAATTTTTTTTTTTCCAATAACATAGTGAAGTGAAAAAAACACTCTTAACAACATGTTCACCTTTACTATTTTGAAACACAATCATTATATCACAAAGATGTGTTTAAATATATATTTCATCTTTTCTATTATCATTCTATATCTCTTCTAAACAGGTCATTACTACAACTACAATATTTTTACTAAATTCTTAATGTGTTATCACTACCATTATTTGGTATAAGCATTGAAAACAATCACCTCTAAAAAAGAGTAGGTAAGTCACCCATTGCATGTTATTATGCTAAATAGTCCATCATTATCATATGTAATATGTTTTCCTCTTCATGTAAAAAGTACACATGATAACTATAAAAGGGATCTCCCTCTCTATTTATGATTCAAAATATACAATAAAACCATTTCCACTTTATTTCCTTTCACTTATGGTGTTTCAATTAGTTTCATTTAGAGTATATATATTACATTACCGCAAGGATGATTGTTGATTTTTTAGTTTCATATAGAAGCATGAAAATTATCTTCATTTACTATAGAATGATGACTTATAGTTTATATTGGTATGGATTTATTTTAAGAAGAGATATTTTTGATGGAAAAGTGTTTTTTTAATTTTAAAGTTAGTCGTAATCATTTTTAGGGGGTTATGACATAGAAGAAAAGGCTAATAAATCTTATGATTTAGAAGAATTTATCCTTTTTTGTAAAATTGAATAATTTTCATAGATTTTTCATTCAAAAATAATTACAACTGATATACTTTATGATATTATTTTCCCAGTTTTAATCTCCCTTTTCCTTTTTGGTTGTGTAGTTTTAAAGATTTATCATTGAGTGACTTTTTAGTTCCTTCCTAGCCAAGGGGACTAAAATCATGTTATTTTTTGTCAACCCATCCAAAAATATTGATACCCTTTTCATATTTCTTTTCACTCATACCTTCTTTTATCTTCTTTTTACTTGAACATCAACATTCTTTCACTTTCAATATTTCTGAAAAACTAACCAAGTTTCTTTTTCATTATAAATATGCTCACATAGTTGATCTTTTTAAAACTTAAGCTTGAATCATGACTATAAATAGAATCATTATATTAAAATATCTAAGAAAAAGATTTAGTATGTTTTATTTCCATTAGAATTATCAATTATACAGACTCTATTTTTAGAATTTAACACTCTTAAACTTCTATTTCATTGATCTTATTTTCCATTTCTCATCATATTTATATTATGTATTTTATTAAGATAATTGGGTGAAAGCATTCTCATCATATCTTTATTCCCCATTGTTTACAGGAACATAAACCCATGGGCCTTTGTGGTTATTATATGTTGGGCGGTGACTTGTTTAATCACAGGATACATGTATGTTGTAGTTTAGTTTTTATTTTATTTTCTTTATCGCATCATCCACTTAGGCCTTTTATCGATTTCTACAGATAAAGGGTACTTATATTCTATGAAGAGGGATGTAAGAGCACTAAAGGTGGATACATGGTTTTCTTTATTGGTGAGGGAGATCAAGGTATTTGAGGGATTAATAGTGTGTTTTTTCTGCTTTTACTATGTTTATTCTAGTTATTTCCTTTTTCTTCAGCATGGAAATCTGATATACGGATGGTTCATGCCGATTTTTTTAAATTTTCCACAGTTTTAATTAATTTTTTGTGTGATAAATAGTTCCTAATATACTCGCTACTGAGATCCTTGTCAAGTAGTGCATAGAGTGTGACAATTTTAGAGGGGACCCTATCCCTCCTCTAGCTATACATCTAGTCCTTAGATAGGAACTCAGGGTTGAGATAGGTGTTCATGTGAATCTTATTCTATTAGAGGATAGTGGTGATAGAAATAAACCAAGATATGACCCAATTAACCCATTTTAACAACATGAATTACCTCATTTGAATAACGCGACTTACCTCATTGGGACTATGATCACTACACTTCACAATCTAAAAGACCAGTCAGAGATTTGGTGACTAACAACCCTCACCAAGATAAAATGATAACTACTCTCTTCACTCACATTAAGGTTATGTATATGAAACATGTGTCAATCCTTAAAATGAAAGTTGTATCCAACATGGGTGTAATTCCTGTACTGGCGAGTCCTCCATAGTATCCATTACTGCTTCAACATCCACCACTTGAGCCTGAGTTTTGATAGTCTTTCCTTATTTTAATAGGGTTCACACCAATTGGATGCACCTTACTGCCAACCTCAAGAACATTTATATTTCCTAGTATCTCTGCTTACATTGAAGGTCTAGTCCACTTAGTGAAACTTCCATAATTTCCAGAATCCTTATCTAGATTTTGACTATCACGAGACAACATTAGTTCCTTTGGACCATCATCATTACCTCTTAGCTGATAAGATTCCACTGTGTTGGATTTCCCACTCATTTCAGTTTTCATCTCTTGGGAATATCCATTCTTACTTTCAATAGAAATATTTCCAATATCATCAACAGATTGTAGTGGTACAACTTTATTTTTCTTCTTGAGGCAGTGAGAAAAATCATGAACTTTATTTGAGAAGAAAGATCATGATAGATCTCTTCAGCAATGGTCTTTTATGTGACTAATAATCTGGAAGCCAGAGCAGAAGAGTAGAACCTTCTCATAGACTATTCTTAAGGAGAATTCATCATCCCAGGAATTTAAAACAACTCTCTCCATCCATCAAAGGGGAGCCTAGATCCACTTCAATCAAGACTTGAGAAAAGAATCCAGACTTAACTTCCTCAGTGGTTTGATCCATTTTGATGGGAACACTCAAGGTTGAAGCAATGTTATGAAAAATTTTAGGGTTCCAGAAAATCCAATTAATCCTAAAAATTTCAACCCAAACCTATTACTTTGAAATTTTAACCTCAAATAGGTTGAAACGGTGGTCCCATTCTTGAAGGCACACCATTTTTGTACTGTGCACTAAGATATTCCAAAATAAATATGAAGCTCATGATAGATTACAAAAGAAAACTGACCCTGAATGATCAAACTATCAACCAAATTCATAGGTAGGGGATAAAAATAAATAATACCTCGAAGAAAACCTAATGAAGAACAATTTACTTTTACACTATATCTTTCTGAGTGAGGGGATCACATTTAGCAACATGAGACATAGACCTTTATGTGGTCATGTCCCTAAAATTCCACCATGTTTTCCCTTCACAAGGGACAAAAAAACAAATTCTTTACTAAGAAAGTTAAGGTTTTATAAAATACACATTTTGAAAACCAAGGAACCATTAAAATTGAGGCTTCTTTCTTCCAAAACCAAATGGGAATCATTTCACAATTCAAACCTTAGGCCCTTATATGACAAGATTATTTTAAAACGTCTCCAAAAATAATTTCAAAACAAACACCACTTGTTTTAAAACCAAAACACATGAGGATCTACCAGCGCTGGATACCTCATTTTAAGCTAGTAGGGGTGAAGGGGGAAGGGGGTAGTGGGGGTGAAGGGGGAATGGGGTGTGGGGGTATAGGGGTAGGGCTGATGTCCAGGAGGGGGGGGGGTGTCCAGGGGGGAGGGTGTCCATGGGGGAGGGGTGTTGAGGAGGGGGGGTGTCCAAGAGGGGGGAGGGGTGTCTGGGGGGGGGGGTGAAGGGGGATGGGGGGAAGTTTGTAGGGGGTGAGGGGGGGGGGGAGGGGTAGTTGGGGTGAAGGTGGGGGGGGGGGCTGGGGGGGGGGGTGAAGGTTGGTGGAAGTGTGTAGGGGGTAGTGGGGGTGAAGGGGGCATGGGGGGGGGGGGGTGGTGTGTGTGTGTGGGGGGGGGGGTAGTGGGGGTGTAGGTGGGGGGGGGGGTGTGGGAAGTGGGGGTGAAGGTTGGGGGTGCAGTTGGGGTGAAGGGGGTAGGGTGTAGGGGGTAGTGGGGGTGAAGGGTGCATGGGGTAGTGGGGGTGAAGGGGGTAGGGGGGAGGGCTGGTGTCCAGGAGGGGGGAGGGGTGTCCAAGAGGGGTGAAGGGGGTTGGGGGTAGTGTGTAAGGGGTGTGGGGGTGAGGGGGGGGGGGGTGTAGTGGGGGTGTAGGTTGGGGTGTGGGGTGTGGGTAGTGGTGGTGAAGGGGGTGGGGGTGGATAGGGAGGGGGCAGGGGGTGTGGTGGTGCGGGGGGGGGGGGGGGTGTCCAGGGGGCTCGGGGGGCAGTGTGCAGGGGGTGTAGGGAAGGGGGGTGTCTAGGGGGGATGGGGTGTTCAAGGGGGGTCCAGTGGGGGGTGGTGGGTCCCAGGGGGTCTAGTGGGTGGTGTCTAGGGTGGTTTCTGGAGGGGGGTGTCCAAGGGGGGAGGGGGTGTCCAGGGGGGGTCCAAGGGGGTGTCCAGGGGGTGTCCATGGGGGGGGGGGGGGGTGTACAAGGGGGGTGTCCGGGGGGGGGGGGTGGGTCCAAGGGGTGTCTAAGGGGGGTGTACAAGGGGGGTGTCAAAGGGGGTTGTCCAGGGGAGTCCAGTGGAGCGGTGTCCAGGGGGGGTGTCCAGGGGGGGTGTCCAAGGTGGGGTGTCTGGGGGGTGTTCAGGGGGTGTCTAGGGGGAATGGGATGTTCGATGGGGGGGGGGGGTACAAGGGGTTCTGTTGAGGGGAGAGTAGGGGTGTGCAAGGGGGAGGGGGGTGTGCTGGGGGGGTCTGTCTTGGGGAGAAGGGAGGGGAATTAGGGGGAGTGGGGGGCATCCAACGGGGGGGGGGGGGTGTCTATGGGGAGAGGGTAGTTACTGTTTCTGAGAAAATTGGGTGTCTATAGGGGGATGGAAGCTGTTGTTTCTAGGAAAACCATCTATACCCACAGTTCTTTAAACCATGGGTATATATGATGCTACAAAACAATCTATACCCACGGTTTGTTGAACTGTGGGTATGCGTGTTGTGAAGAAATCTATCTATACCAATAGTTTACTTAGACGTGGGTATATAATTTGTGTTGTAAAAATGTATACCCATGGTTTTGTAAACTGTGGGTATAGATGTATACCCACGGTTTACCAGAACCGTGGGTAATATGAAATTTAAGTGGGCTAAACCCACCGTTTCTACAAAACCATGGGTATAGGGCAATCTCGTTGCCTTGGGAGCCCACAGTTCATGAAACCATGGGTATAGCCTATACCGACAGTTTCATGGGCTATACCCATGGTTTCAAACCATGGGTATATGGCAATTTTCCAGTAGTGTAAATTAAATGGTGGCACAATGATGATGTAGTAATTGGTTTATTAAGGGAAGAATCAAATAAATGATATTAATAATATTAAAATAAACTTCATTTGAAATATTTGATGCCATCCATGAATTTTTTTGGATTAATCAGACATTTTAGGGATGATTTAATGTAGTTTTTTTAAGGAATAAAGTTTTTATGAAATTTTTAAAATGTAAAATAATAAATAGTATCAAAATTGACATAAATGAGATTTTAAAATAAATAATTTTTTATCAAATGATAAAAAATTCATAAAATTTATAATTCGGCCAAATAACTAGGATATTATTTAAGATTTCATAAATGATCCAATTGGGGTTAATTTGGTATTTTATAATAACTATATTAACCCTATATTGTAAAAAGATAAGTTTTCATGGTAAGAGTTAAATTGTTTAAGTGAAGGTTAAAGACAAAAGATAAGGTTAATTTTGTGACCTAGATATGTATATAATTAATTTTTTGAGAGGATTTATACCCACCCTCATCTCATATTCTAAATAACTCACTTTGTATCTACTTAAAATAAAAAATTAATTTATAATAAATTAACAGTTTTGGAGTTTCATAAAGTGCCACTCCCCTATCTTATAAAAGGGAACCTCTCCTTCTCTTTTATTCACACCTATAAAGCCATTTGGTTCAGAGAAAACCTACCCATTTATTCTCCATACTTATCTCACTTCATCCAAGAGGCTATAATTTGGGCAAAAAGCCAACCTACAGAGTCCTTTTGTGCAAATCAAAAGGAGAGATTCAAAGAAAAGGTAATTATTTTACCAACTCTTTCAAAGTTCTTTTCTTCTTCTACTTCCCTTTTCTAAGTTGTTTCCATAATAAATTAATAGCTATATAAATATAATATATTATTATATTTTTTATGATTATGGTAAAACCATATTCTTCCTTTTACCCATCCTACGAAAAACAATATCACCATGCGTGCGTACGTACAACTTAAAGTCTCCATGCCATAGTGTAAACTGTTTTTCATCTACAATTTATTTTGATGGGTATAATGATGAATATAATGGATATAAATAATTAATATGACATGATAATGATTCTGTATAATTAATATATGGTCAATTTTCTTACCCCCTTCACCATTAAAGAATGATATCGTCGCTCGTGTGTACGTATGACATACCGTCTCCACGATGCAATGAGATTCATCCTCCATTATAACCATTTAAGAATGATTATAAAAATGTATATAATGAATAAATATGAAATATATGACATAAATATGATACTAGAGAAATATATATATATATATATATCATTTACTTTCTTCTATTCAATACAATAAGAAAACAGAAACAACATTCATACGTACGTACGACCTACCGTCTCCATGAATTGTGTATTACATTTAATTTATCTATATATTATATATATTTATATACTGAATATATATGATATATAAATCATATTTTAAATTCTGGAAGCAATAAAATCATGATCTAAGTAATAATATCAAGATTAACAAGTCAAAACACGTATGACAAACAAAGCAATTATTACCCGAAATGTTGCTTTAACTTGAAAATTATTAATAAACGGGTAAAATAATGTCATAAAATAATCATATATGATATCATAAATATTATTATTAATATTTTATAAGTTAATAATATTTTTAAAACCATTATACAAGAGTTTTGGACATGTACAAAGAGTATCTGACCTAAGGTAAGGGAATTCCGTCTCACTTTTAATTTTTAAGAGATATAAACCATGTTAAATCCTTATTTCTTGTGTGTGGTGTTTGTAATGAACTTATTATATTTTATATCATGAATAAATTTATCTTCCTGGTATTTAAATATTTATTTGAAGATATTGGGCTTATTATTTAAATGTTCAAAAGTGGTATGAGATGCTTTGAATGATTGAAGGATTAATCCTTTCTCCATTTCAATATTCTTGATATTATCATACATATTTATTTATATGTATATACAGGATTATAAAGAAAATTTTATGTTTATTTTTAATTTCATTCAAATGTTTTCAAAAATAATATTTTTATGGTTTTATGTAAGGCACTCTTTAACCGAAACATCATTTTAAAATTTTAAAGATTTATTCTTCTAAATATTTGTCATTAATGTCCATGTTTTCAAAATGATTTTATGGATTTATTTATATGAACATGAATATTTTAAAATGTTAATTCCTTTCAAAAATTTCAAAGTGGTATAAGACACTTTGATTAAAAAAATCTATTTTTAAATGTCTTCTTTTATAAAGACCTGGAAATTTCAAGGAAATTTTTTTCTTAATATTCTTTGGAATTTTACAAGAACGCAGTTTCTGACGGCGCCTGATTCCGAGGCCCGGTGTTCCCGGAATTAATTTCTGAAGTTTGGCTCGGGTATGTTCAGTGAACGAGCGAGCGGGAATTTCTATCTTTTGAACCGGTGCTCGGAATTGAAATCCGATTGCACCGATGAACTCGCAACGCTGGTAATCGCTTAAGAGAACCTTTACCGTAGTTGCGTTTGTGCGGGAGGAGAAGTTAATTTTTAGGGTTTAATTAAAAAAGTGAATAAAATTGTTAAATCAAATTTTAACAATGTTAAGTGGTTAACTTCTCCCATGGGAAGTTGGTGGTGGGCCCACATCCATCCAACTTCCCATGTGTGGATATTTGAAAGGGTGGGGCCCACACGAACCCCCCCACCTTTTCAAATTCCTTAAACTCCCTAACCCTCTTAACCCCTCACATTCCAACTCCCCATTAACTCACATTCTTTAGTATTTGACAACTTGATTAATTAATGAGGTGAGTTAAGTATGGTTTATTTGAATTTCAATCTTTTGAAATTCTTGCCAACACTTTGCAATTAATTAATTAAACCAAATTAATTAATTATTTTGAGTGTTTGAATTCTTTTGAATTCATTTTTCCAACATTAAAAAGAGAGATTATATTCTTCTTTTTGGGTTGGCATAAACCTTGTGGGGAGAACTAAGGAGAGGAGAAGAACTCTTGGAAGATCACCAACCTCTCGAGGAAGAATGTTCCACGTTTCCGAAGAACGTGAAGCAACACCTCCGACCATCTTCAACCGGAGTAAGGAAGGGAAGCACCGCCGCCTACAAAGTATACAGAGGGTGACGTCTCGACTCGACTTCACCGAGCTCTTCTCACACCAACCTAGACGGAACGACGCCCGACCTACGCGACGCTTGTCTTCCGCGGGTCGTTGAAGAACTCCGTTCTTGAAGCCAAGGTAGGGGAATTTTATTTTGGAATTCTCTTATCTTTTGAGAAAAGAATGACGAGCGTGGACCAACCAATACCGGGTTGATCCGCGGATCGTCCGATCAAGCGGTTGATGATTGAGGGTTTTTATTTATTTAATTGTTCGTGAATACAAACTTGGTGATGATCATGGTTTAAAACCCTTTTTGTTATCGAATAACGTGAGGGGGGGGGGGTCGGACCGCACAAACACGGCCGACCCTCCTCCTTTGTTTTTCGTGATGGTTTCTTGAGGATGATACGAGAAAACGTGGTGCCGTCGCACCACGCGATTTATTGCGGAAGATACGCGCGGCGCCGTCGCGCCGCGCCGTGGAAAGAAATCCAAGAACGCGACGCCGTCGCGTCGCGTCGAAGAAAGTCAAAGGTACCGCGACCGGAGCGGGGCCGCGGCGGAGGGAAGTGATGTCGTCGCATCACGCCGAATGACATAGGCCGCGGACGGTTCCGGGCCGCGGCAGAGCAAGATGACCGGCGGCCGGCACCGGGCCGCCGGTGTCGGCGAAGGAAGGACCGGCCGTCGCCGGTCCTTGCTGGCGAAACCGGCCGGCTAGTGCGGGCCGGCCGGGCAGTGGAGACCGGGGGAATTAATTTCCCCCGGCCGGGTCTCAAAAGCGGCCCCAATTAAGGGGCCGTGGTTCTCAAAGGGGGGGGGGGGGCTTTGCCCCCCGCGCGCGGCACCCGAACGGCGCCCAGGCCGCGCCGCCGTGCCGGTCCGCGCCGCCGCGCCGGACCGCGCCGCCGCGCCGGACCGCGCCGCCGCGCCGGACCGCGCCGCCGCGCCGGACCGCGCCGCCGCGCCGGACCGCGCCGCCGCGCCGGACCGCGCCGCCGCACCGGACCGCGCCGGACCGCGCCGCCGCGCCGGACCGCGCCGGACCGCGCCGCCGCGCCGACCCGCGCCGTTGCGCCAGCCCGCGCCGCCGGCCGGGCCGGGTCGTCAGGCCAGGTCGCCACCCGGGGCGGGTCGACCCGGTTCGGCCGACCCAGGGGGGGGGGGGGGGGGGGGGTCGGGCCGGGTCGGCCCGGGCCCAGACCCCCAGTTTCGGACCACTTTTGGTCAAATGCCCGTATCTTGGGCTACGAGCCTCCAAACGACTCGCCGTTAGCGGCAACACGATCCTTGGACCGAGACGGTCGTTTCAGTATACTATACTCAAGGTACACCTTCCTTTTCGGGAGCCTACATGGTTAAAACTCCATAGTTAAGCGTGCTTGACATAGAGTAGTGATCAGGATGGGTGACCTCCTGGGAAGTTTCCCAGGGTGGGTGTGAGACGGAAAAGCCAATAACTCTCAGACCGGGCGTCCGATTGACACGCCGTCTGTTGCGTTGAGTTCCTGTTGACGATACAGAACTTTTGGAATCCTCCGCCCGAGAATTGGATGCAGATGGATAGTGGCCGGGTTGGATCACACCGAAATCCAACCGGGGCCCTGGAACGAAAAAGCTGATATCTTTCTGACAGAAAGTTCGTTTGACGAACCGTCAGCGGCGTTGGTGATCTTGTTGAGAAACGGTCCCTATGAGTATACCCTATGAGAGTTCGGGGTACAGTTGAGATACGGCTGGGTTTGGTTCACTCACGAAACCAACCGGGCCCCTGGGATGAAAAGGCTAATAACTCACAGACCGAGCGTCCGATTGACGCGCCGTCTGTTGTGTTGAGACCCCTATGACGAGGCGGTCCTTTGAGATACTTCTTCGCGGGACTTTGAAATACTTGGAGTATCGACCTGTAGCTCGTGGAGCGGACCCTCCCAGTGACGAGCGTGCGGAGTACGGAGACCGTGTAACTGGCTGAGACCTGACAACTGCTTGACCGACTTGACTTGGAGTGAGTCGACTAGCCCAGTGGACGGAGCACTACTTTCTTAGGTGCAGACCCATGGCGGACGGAGCACTACCTGTGTGACAGTGCAGACCCGCGGTACTCGTCCGGAGAGTTCCTCAGCAGGCTACTAGGGGGTGTGCACTACTGTGTTTGGGTGACATACCTCGGCGGGAAGCACTACTGTGTCTGGGTGGCTGACCCGCGGTACTCGACAGGAGGAGTACTTCAGCAGTATTAGGTTAGTGATCAGTAACTCGGAGTCGTGACAGGACCACTGTACACTCCAGAGACGGAGCTCTTCAGCAGTTACGGTTTCGATAATGAAAATCCTGGTTTGAGCTGAGACTTTTGACCTTTGTGTTTACTGCATGATTGAGATGGGTCACTTGATAACTTAGGTATATGTATGGGCATATACCTGGGTAGTGGTTATCCGTTGATTTCATTATCCTTGTGTTTCCTCATGATTGAGATGTGTTACTTGATAACTTAGGTATATGTATGGGCATATACCTAAGTAGAGGTTATCTGTTGAGATCTTCTTTGTGGTTATCCTTGTTGGTTTTAGTGAGACCGTGAGGGTCTCGGGGTCCCTAATGAGTAACGTTATACTCACCCCTGCACGGGCTATGCCCGCACCTCATTGTGTTGGTTGCAGACGACAGGCAGTGCTGACGGAGGCCGAGTGTTCGAGGACTGGACGGTACCCGGAGGTGGACTACTCGACGAGTCAGTATCCGGAGGTGGACTTCACGGCGAGACGAAACTCAGAGGTGGTTGGCGGGAGAGAGCGTTGTGGAGGCTATCTGTACCTACCCTTCAGGTAGGATCCGTGGTGGACGATCCAGGAGCTGCGCCAACTGTACCTACCCTTCAGGTAGGATCCGAGGAGGACAACCCAGGAGCCGCTTCCATACCACCAGCTGTTGTCTTTTTCTGTTGTACCTTGTTCAGTTGTAGTTGTACTTTCTTTTGGGTTTGTATTCTGGACCATTTTTCCTTTTTTCACTTCTCTTTGTACTTAGTGTTTACTTCTGCTTATACTCTGTCGTGTTTGTTTACTTTTATAAAGGCAATGCCTTCCCAGTTATCGGGATTTACGCCTTTGGTGCTAGTCGCCAGCCCCTGGCCTATGGAAGGCGGGCATGGGGTAGTCACGGCACGGGCCCCAAGGACAGGTTGTGACATCTTTTATATGTGCGTGACTTTTGAATAAACGATTTCAAATAAAAGGGGTATTTGTATCAAGATATTTTTAATGATTTTAATAGATTATTTTCATCTATGTCAACATCATTTTTTGGATCTTATTCTTTATTGAGGTTGATATATTATGATATCATTTACCATATTTTATTGAATAGTCTATTATCAGTTTGATTGTGGATGTACTATTTAGATACCATTCTTAGTTTATGGTCAAAGTATTCATATTTCGTATACTAGTTTTTAATATGAAAGAATATATTGTTTATGTTTCACCATTTTCATATGAGGAATTTATTTTACATAAAAAGTTATTGGAAGGGACCACTATAGCCCGTTGATGAATCAATAGGTCCCATGAGATGAAACTGGTTGGCGACAGAACTTTCACGTTTGTTTTTAAGCAGTTTTAAATTTTCAGGAGGATAGATCTTAATAGAAATTAGAAGCGTTTATACCCATAGAATTAAAATATCACGAGGATAGATCATGATAATAGTAATCTTATCAGGAGGATAGATATTGACACAAATTAGAAAGGTTTCTACCCATATACTTAAACTATCATGAGGATAGATCTTGATAGTAGCTATCTTGAGGATATATATTGATAGTGTAGATGTATGAAATTATGCATTCCATCATTATGATATTAGTTATTGATATTCCAAGTGATTATTATACTAGTATAATATACATGGTTATGTTTATTTTATATGGTATTATTTATTCTTTCCATATTATTCTCAAGATTATGTTTAAAGGGATTGTGTTTCTGTTATAAATATTTCCTTAAGTTTTATGATTATTTATTTATATTATATTCCATTATACGATTACCCTTACCAAGCATCTGAGCTCAACCCTTTCTTATATTTTATTTTCCCAGGATTCCAGGAAGAGTATTATGACTGAGATGAAGGGTTAAGCTAGGGGAATAATGGCATTCTAAAGGTATTATTTATGTTTTATTTAATGTTTTGAATTGTAATGTAAGGTTTATGTATATAATCTATATTCAAAGACTTCTAAACTAATCAGTCCTTCAGGATTTGATTCCTTGTAATCATGCCAATGTATTAAAATAATGCACTAGATCTGAGCTTCTGGGGTCGGGGTGTTATACCCAGAGTTAGAGATAGCCTAAGATACATAGTGGGAAAAACCCACTTTTTAGGTAGTGGAGGACTACATGATCCTATGTTGTGAATATAATGATTGGATATGAACCTTACCTATTGGTTCCATATGGCGAGACATCTCCAGGGTGATTTAGGGCATCGATAGAGCCCTGTGTGGGTGATGAGTTTCTGTGACTCGTGTGGTTGAGGTTGTTGATGTAATAAGGTTTTGAATTAATCCATGGTTTTGGTAAATAGGTGGGATAGGGAAATAATGAGTTTCAAATAGTAGGGGCTCATAAAAGCTTCGAGTATGGTTTGAGGTATGGCGTATGGATTCACTGCCCTATTTTTAGTTTTCACACAAACATATGGGACACTTTTATTTGAGTGTATACCCTATTAGATACCTTGAGATACCAGTGGAGACTTTTTGTTTGACCCTTGTGTAAGAGGCTCATACAGAGAGAGTTCCCCACGTGGAATCTATTCATAGTAGCGGTGAAGCCCTAAAATGTTTCCCTCATTATGAGATATTTGTTTAAAATCCATTCTTAGATGTTTAGAACTGGTGAGAGTATAAGTGATTCCAATTTGATGGGACATAGTTTTCTTCCTTTGATAAGGAGTGATCTCCCATGCCCTGGCCTCCCCGACATATGCTCCCCTCCCTGACCTCGATCTCCTTCCCTCGCCTCTGCCTCCCACCCCGTGCCTCCCTCCCTCCACTTTATTGTATCCACAGCCGCCTCCACCTCCACCTTCCGGTCCCCTCATCCGCCTACTAGCCCTCGACACCGCCTCTGCCTCCTGGCCCTTGCGTCCGCCTCTGCCTCCGCCTCCGCTTCCGTGGCCGCCTCCGCCTCCTCCTGGCCATGGCCGCCTCCGCCTCCTTTTCCCGACCGTCGCCTCCTCCTCTGCAGCAGCCTCCACCTCTACCTCATCCTGGACATAAAAAGAAGGGTTTTCATAAGGTATTATCCTTTATTGGTAAATAGGTAGTTTTCCTATTCCAAATTGAAATGGATCTTTTCCAAACAATGACTTACCGATTCTGCAATTGTTTTGTATGGGATGAAATTGATGTTCAATTTTGGCATTCCATTTATGAAAACCTCTAAATTCAGGTGATTTATTATGTAAAATCAGAATGTATACATTATTTCTAACCAATTTTTATCTAATTCATTAAGCATATTCTTTATATTTATCTCTAATGTACAAACAACTTATATTTATAAACTATGTAATAATTGTTCATATATTTGTATATTCATGGTATTCAATTTCAGGTGAACACCACTATCATCTTACCAACTTATTAATCTGACATCAACTTCACTTGTGAATACTTATTCTAATCCAATAATATTTCATATCAATAATTAGATGAGACATGAGATCTATATATGTTTAGAGGTTACTATTTTTCAATTCTCACAAAAAATTAACAGTCTAAAATTGTTTCTCTTTTCATTTTTAATAGATCTTTCTTTCCTATAACATATTTCAAGCTGTATCAAAAGTGATAACTACTAAAATATGGTTAATTATTAACATATGGTTTTATTTCATGACTATAGAAATTGTTTTTCTTTAATTATTTTGAAACTTCTTATTGATATATTATACAAAAGAGTATGCATTTTATTTTGTCACTATATAAAAGTATACAATTTATATTTATACATGATTGTTTTTAAAACTAAATTTTAATACAATCACAATGTATCTTACATTTAAACATCATTTAGTTTTTATTCATACATGGGAATTTATTAATAACGTCAATCTAGAATTTTAAGTATACAATAGTATGCTTTAATAATTGAAAGTGTATGCAGATGAAATATGAGAATGAAACTTTTCTAAAATAAATCAGTATGAATACTTTTTTCTTTTTTGTATAAAATAAAATCAATATATAATGTTATGTTATGAAATTTCTTGTGTATTTTTATAAAATAACATAAATCTTCAATATACCATTATTGAATTTCTTACTCATTATTTTTCAAATGATACACCCCCTACTTGGATAAAAATGTTTTGTTATATAAATTCTTCACATTGATATTAAATATTATAGATTTTATTATTAATTTCATTATTTTATTCACAACTTCAATTGGAATTTGTGGTTAAATAATATTTTTAAAGCAGTTTCATCAACCTTTAATATTTCATGTACTTATACTTCCATGATCTTCAATATATATAATAAAATTTTATCTTTTACTTTATTACTGATTTATAATTTTTGTTATTTAATATATTTGATGTATATAATGTCAATTTTCATTTTTATAAATTATTTTCTTTAGTAATTATAGTGTAATAACTATACTTATTTTTCCAAAACTCTATTATTCTTTATAAAACGAATATTTGTCATTTTTATTCAATTATAAAAAATATAAATAACATTTTTATTTCTTATTACACAGTATTCATTAAAAATATTAAAAAATAATTTTATTAAATCATTATTCTGTTATGAATAATCCTTCCCCTCCTTAACTGGTTATGTCATTTGTAGTATTCATGGTGTTTTATTTTGATCTTTTCTTATTTTTTCTAGGTAGTTTTTTCATCTTGTTCAAATGAGTGTGCACAGATTACATTAGGTTAAATTCCACCATATGAAAGTATCTATGGTCAAAATGTGAATCATAGGTGATCATGCTATGTTTATTTAGTTTTAGGTTTAATTATGAGATGTTTTTTATACATCTATCTTCAATTATACTCTCTATTCACCATTTTTCATTTTCTAATATATTTATATATTTTGACTATTATAAGAATTTTTCTATGTGTTTTAAAAAATTGTATTGAGCCAAACTTGGATAATTAAATTAAATTATTAATTGTATTTTTATATTCTTATTTATATGAACTAAATCAGTATGCATATGTCTCTTCCATGTTTCACTGCAGTGATGGATAAGATGAATCGTATTCATTTCAATTGAGAATGACTTGGGGGATGAAAAAAATGATCTCATTCTATACTTACCATACTAACTATCATTCAATCTTGATTACTTGTATCAAGACAGTAGTGTTCATTTTAACTTTACTATATATTATACATACATGTGTTAGGCCAAAGGGTTTTATTTTTTAGTTGATGAAGATGTATTGTGAAATGAGGTATTTTTCATGGGAACTGCTAGATAATTGTGAGTAAGCAGCTATATACACCTCCAGGTTTGGAATATATATTGTGGGTTGATAAATATTCATGAGAGTCTATGTTAAAAACTTTCATGTGGCCATAATTGTTATTGTTAGAAAAATAAAAGGTACCTTGACTCTCTATTTTGATGTTCACCACACATAAAAGAATATTCTATTATAATTTCACTAAAATTTGATATTTTGAAAAAACTGAATGTTTTTTATCCATCCCATGCATTAAATTCCTTTTCCAAAAATATAGTGAAGTGAAAAAAACACTCTTAACAACATGTTCAACTTTAATATTTTGAAACACAACCATTATATCACCAAGATGTGTTTAAATGTATGTTTCATATTTTCTATTATCATTCTATATCTCTTATAAACATTTCATTACGACTACTACAATATTTTTACTAAATTCTTAATGTGTTATCACTACCATTATTTGGTATAAGCATTGAAAACACTCACCTCTCAAAAAGAGTAGGTAAGTTACCGAATGCCTATTATTATGCTAAATAGTCCATCATTATAATTTGTAATATGTTTTCCTCTTCATGTAAAAAGTACACATGGTAACTATAAAAGGGATCTCCCTCTCCATTTATGATTAAAACTATACAAGAAAACCATTTCCACTTTATTTCCTTTCACTTAGGTATTTCACTTAGTTTCGTTTAGAGTATATATATTACATTACCCCAAGGATGATTGTGGATTTTTTAGTTTCATATGTAAGCATAAAAATTATCTTTATTTTCTATGGAATGATTCATTATAGTTTATATTTGTATGGATTTATTTTAAGAAGATATATTTTTGAAGGAAAAGTGTTTTTTTTAATTTTAAAGTTAGTCGTAATCATTTTTAGGGGGTTATGACATAGAAGAAAAGGCTAATAAATCTTATGATTTGGAAGAATTTATCATTTTTTGTAAAATTGGAGAATTTTCATAGATTTTTCAATCAACAATAATTACAACTGATATACTTTATGATATTATTTTCCCAGTTTTAATCTCCCTTTTTCTTTTTTGGATGTGTGGTTTTAAAGATTTATCATTGAGTGACTTGTTACTTCCTTCCTAGCCAAGGGGACTAAAATCATGTTTTTTTTCAACCCATCCAAAAATATTGATACCCTTTTTATATTTCATGTCACTCATACCTTATACTCTCTTATTTTTTACTTGATCATCAACATTGTTTCACTTTCAATATTCCTAAAAAACTAATCAAGTTTCTTTTTCATTATAAATATGCTCACATAGTTGATCTTCTTAAAACTTAAGCTTGAATCATGACTATAAATAGAATCATTATATTCAAAGATCTAAGAAAAATATTTAGTAAGTTTTATTTTCATTATAATTATCAATTATACAGACTCCATTTTTAGAATTTAACACTCTTAAACTTCTATTTCAATGATCTTATTTTCCATTTCTCATCATATTTATATTATGTATTTTATTAATATAATTAGGTGAAACCATTCTCATCATATTTTTATTCCCCCTTTTTTGCAGGAACATTGAACCCATGGGGCATTGTGGTTCTTATATGTTGGGTGGTGACTTGTTTAATCATAGGAGACAGGTATGTTGTAGTTTAGTTTTTTTTTATTTTCTTTATCGCATCAGCCACTTAGGCCTTTTATCGCTTTCTATAGATGGAGGGTACTTATATTCTGTGAAGGGGGCTAGAAGAGAACTGGAGGAAGCTACATGGTTTTCTTTATAGGGGAGGGAGATCGGGGTAGTTGAGGGATTAATAGTGTGTTTTATATTTGTCTGTTTTTACTATGTTTCTTCTTGTTATTTACTTTTCCTTCAGCATGGACATCGGACATGCGGATGGTTCATGCTGATTTTGTTTTTAATTTTCCATGGTTTTAATTAATTATTTGTGAGAGAAATATTTCCTAATATACTCGCTACTGAGATCCTTGTCGAGTAGTGTGTAGAGTGAGACAATTTTAGAGGGGACCCCATCCCTCCTCTAGATAAACATTTAGTCCTTATATAGGAACTCAGGGTTAAGATAGGTGGTCATGTGAATCTTATTATGTTAAAGGCTAGTGGTGATAGAAAGAAACCAAGATATGAACCACTTAACCCATTTGAAAAATATGAATTACCTTATTTGAACAACGTGAATTCCCTTATTGGGACTATGATCACTACACCTCACAAGCTAGAAGACCAGTTAGAGCTCTGGTGACTACCAACCCTGACCAAGATAAAATGATAACTACTCTCTTCACTCACATTAATTCTATGTAGATGAAACATGTTTCAATCATTAAAATGAAATTTTTATCCAACATGGGTGTAATTTCGGTGCTGCCGACTCTTCTATAGTATCCATTACTACCTCAACATCCACCACTTGAGCCCAAGTTTTGATAGTCTTTCCTTATTTAAATAGATTTCACACCAATTGGATGTGCCTTACTGCCAACCTCAAGAACAGTTCTATTGACCAGTATTTCTACTTACATTTAAGGTCTAGTCCACCTAGTGAAACTTCTGTCATTGCCAGAATACTTATCCGAATTTTGACTATCATGAGCCAACATTAGTTCCTTTGGATGATCATCATTACCTCTTAGCTGAGAAGCTTCCACTGTGTTGTATTTCTCACTCGTTTTAGTTTGCATCTCTTGGGCATAGCCATTCTTACCTTCAATAGCAATATTTCCGATATCCTCAATAGATTATAGTAGTACAAATTTATTTTTCTTCAAAAATCATGACCTTTCTCTGATCCAAAAGAGCATGATAGATCTCTTCAGTAATGGTCTTTTATGTGACCAATAGACTGGTAGCCAGAGTAGAATAGTAGAACCTTATCATAGAATATTCTTAAAAATAATTCATCATCCAAGGTAGTTAAAACAACTCTCTCCATCCATAAAAGGGGAGCTTAGATCCACTTCAATCAAGACTTGATAAAAGAATCCATAATTAACTTCCCCAGTGGTTTGATCCATTTTTATAGGAACACTCAAGGTTGAAACAATGTTATGAAAAATTTTAGGGCGCCATAAAATCCAATTAAGCTTAAAAATTTCAACCCAAACCTATGACTTTGAAATCTTAACCTCAAATGGGTTGAAATTGTGGTCCCATTCTTGAAGGCACATCATTTTTTTACTGCGTACTGAGAGATTCCAAAAGAAAAACTGAAGTTCATGAGATATTACAAAAGAAAACTGACCCTGAATGATTAAAATATCAACCAAATTTACAAGTAGGGGATAAAAATAAACAATACCTTGAAAAAACCCAATGAAGAACAATTTAATTTTATACTAGATCTTTCTGAGGGAGGGGATCATATTTAACAATACGAGACATAGAACCTTATGTGGTCATGTCCATAAAATCCCACCATGTTGTCCTTTCACAAGGGACAAAAAAACAAATTCTTTACTAAGACAGTCAAGGTTTTATAAAATACACATTTTGAAAACCAAGGAACCATTAAAATCGAGTCTTCTTCCATCCAAAACCAAATGGAAAACATTTCACAATTCAAACCTCAGGCCTTTATATGACATGTTTATTTTAAAATGTCTCCAAAAATAATTTCAAAACAAACACCACTTATTTTAAAACCAAAACACATGAGGATCTACCAGCGTTGGATAGCTCATTTTCAGCTAGTAGGGGTGAAGGGGGAAAGGGGTAGTGGGGGTGAAGGGGGAAAGGGGTGTGTGTGTGTGTGGGGGGGGGGGTGATGTCCAAGAGGGGGGGTGTCCAGGGGGGAGGGGTTTTCAGGGAGAGGGGTGTCCAGGTGGGGGGGGGGGTGTCCAGGAGGGGGGAGAGGGTGTCCAGGGGGGTGAAGGGGGATGGGGAGGGGGGCAGTGTGTAGGGGGTGTGGTGGTGAGGGGGGGGGGGGCATGGGGTAGTGGGGGTACAAGTGGGGGGGAGTGGGGGGGGGAGTGAAGGTTTTGGGAAGTGTGCAGGGGGGTAGTGGGGGTGAAGGGGGCATGGGGGGTGGGGGGTAGTGGGGGTGGGGGGTAGGGGTGAAGGTTTGGGGAAGTGTGCAGGGGGGTAGTGGGGGTGAAGGGGGCATGGGGCCAGTGGGGGGGGGGGGGGGTAGTGGAGGTGGGGGTGGGAAGTGGGGGTGTACGTGGGGGAACAGTGGGGGGGGGGGGGTGAAGGTTGGGGGTGCAGTTGGGGTGAAGGGGGCACGTGGAGTGCTGGTGTCCAGGAGGGGGGATGGGGTGTCCAGGAGGGGTGAAGGGGGCTGGGGGGAAAATGTGTAAGGGTGGGTGGGGGGGGGAGTGGTGGTGTGGGTGGGTGGGGGGGGGGTGGGCAGTGGGGGTGAAGGGGGCGGGGGGGGGGGGGGAAGGAAGGGGGGAAAGGGGTGTGGTGGTGCGGGGGGGGGGGGGGAGTGGGGGTGAAGTGGGTAGGGGGTAAGGGGGGGGGGGGTAGTGTGTAGGGGGTGTGTGGGTGTAGGGGGGGTGTCTAGGGGTGGTCCAGTGTGGGGGGGGGGGGGTCCAGGGGGGTCTAGTGGGGGGTGTCCGGAGGGGGGGGGGGGGTGTCTAGGGGGGTGTCTAGGAGTGGGGGGGGGGGGGGGGTGTCGAGGGGGGTTCGGGGGGGGGGGGGTGTCCAGGGGGGGTGTATAGGGGGGGCTCTAGTGGGGGGTGTTTAGGGGGGGTGTCTGGGTGGGGGCGGGTGTTCAGGGGGGGTGTCTAGGGGGTGGGGGTGTTCGTGGGGGGTGGGGGGTGTAAGGGGGTTCTGTCCAGGGGAGAGTGGGGGTGTGCAAGGTGGGAGGGGGGTGTGTTGGGGGGTCTATCTAGGGGGGAAGGGAGGGGCTGTAGGGGGAGTGGGGGGTGTCCAATGGGGGGGGGGTGTCTATGGGGGTAGTGTAGCTGCTATTTCTGGGAAAACTGGGTGTCTATGGGGGATGGAAGCTACTGTTTCTGGGAAAATCATCTATACCCACAGTTCTTTAAACCGTGGGTATATATGATGCTATGAAACAATCTATAAACATGGTTTGTTGAACCGTGGGTATGCGTGTTGCGAAGAAATATAATTATTGAAGGTTCCGGGTGTAGCAGAAGTGCGTGGGTGGATGTGCCCACTTGGATTTTTGTCATTAGCAATGATCAATCTGGGATCAATATGAAGATAAACGCTAGTTTCCACGGATCGATTCACAAAAATAGACAAATAAGAATAAAGGTCCTGGAACCACAAAAGTGGATCATCACAGGTTGATTATAATTAATTTAATTAATTGACAAGAAATACCTTTTGGGTGTTCTTTATTCATTGATATTCTTGATCACATTCCGATATGATTCATCGTTGCGTCGTAGAATCCAAGTGTAGACTTCCTCTAGTGGTGATCCACACATGCACCACGTATCTCTAGACGTCTCCAAAGGAGTCTCTAGGTGCTAGTGTGGAGAAATATTTTCTTGCGTTGTCCGGCATAGATCGTCTTTATCCGATGGAAGAGGATCTCTCTTGGTCTTGAGAGCATTCTTGGAGGAAGAGGTTCTTTCGGTCTTGAAATAATTCACCAGAATTGTTGTGCACAATGATTCTCATGAAAAGAATTGGGGTTGTGAGGATATTTATAATCGAGTTTAAGGTTATAGAGTTATGACAATAAATAAATGCGTTACACATTTTATTTATTTCATTAAATCTTTTGAAAACCCCATGCCAAATCATTAATTCCTTGGCATGCGACCACACTGATTATAATAAATATTATTTAATAAAACGATATTTCCTCAAAATCTCGACTGGAAAAGCTACATGGCGTGTAATCATAAATACATGGCGTGTACTTGTTTTTCATTAAAAACTACACGACGTGTAATCATTAATACACGATGTGTACTTTTTTTTCAAAATAAAAACTACACAACGTGTAATCATTAATACACGGCGTGTACTTGTTTTCATTCTATTCTTCCTCAAAAATTAAAATTATTTAGGCTTCCTTGAATAATTATTAAACCACATATGGGAATAATCTTTATTCTACTTGAGATACTTAGATACACTTAGTGTGTGACCCTCTAGGATTCTTTCTTGTTGGCATTAGGCGGGCTTGCCTAAATTTCAAGATTAATGTCTAGCAATGAGTCAAGGCACCCAAGAGAAAGAAGTTGACACCGCATTGATGTGTCACCTCATATGAACACTTAATGTGTAATTTAATCCCTTTGTCTCAATATTTCATCAAGCAGGTTTCATGGAAGTGTCATAAACCTATATTCTTGATCTGTCATTCTTTGACTTCTAGAAATAAACTCGTCGTGACACCATGGACATGGAATTTGTGAGATAGTTCTATTTTAATCAAAGGGCTTGAGATATCTACTTCCATAAATATGGAAGGGACAAATCCTTCTTTGACTTATCAATTAACAACATGTCATTCATGACGTACCCAATGTACCCTACTTCCCGCCAACTCTCTTCATGATGGTTTTCGTCAGCAAATCTAAGTGCACGAGTCATGACATGAGTTAATGATAATCTTCTAGTCTAAGGACCATTACACACGCTCGTAGATAGAATTGTCCGATGACACCAAGATATGCGGAATTACTACTGGCGGGTCTATTCTCATAATCTCCCATCTTGAATATTACCAAGTGTGAACTCCATGAGAGAGAGTCTCGTCTTCTTACGAGTACCCGCACATGATGGTCTGTATACTATGTGTCATATCATAGTATGTCATCCAACTGTAGAACTTTATTTAAGAATATTGTTATAGCATTTAAAGGTTCTCATCATAGCAGGGATCTTCCATGACCTTATCAATGCAACAAATATTCCAGGACATTATTATATTATAGTCATGAAGAACAATGAACAATATATATAATAAGTATACATTCATGTAATCGAAGTACAAAACAGTTGGTTCTCAGGACTCCAAACCTTACAAATTTACACTTTTACTAGAGCCAACTTCCTAAGACTTTTAGTCCGCTAGACCTCACATGATGATCATGTTTCTGCTTAGTCCAGGATTTAGTCAAGGGTTCTGCCATGTTGTCTTTCGTAGAAATACTACTCCCTGCAAGTTCACCTCTCTGAGAAAAATCCCTCAAGAGATGATACTTTTGAAGTATGTTCTTTGTCCGCTGATGTGACCTTGTCTCTTTTTCAAGTGCCACCACTACAGTATTATCACAATAGAGTGTGATAGGATATTTACTGCTAGGTACTACATCCATATCTTGGACGAAGCTTCACATCCATACTACTTCTTTAGCTGCCTCAAAAGCTACGATATACTCAGACTCTACTATAGAATCTTCCACCACACCTTTCTTTGAGCTCTTCCAACTCACTGCACCTCTATTCAAACCGAAGATATATCTAGTCTGTGACTTCATGTCATCTTGATCTGTCTGGAAACTAGAATCTACATGTCCTATGATGAATAGTTCCTCATCTCCTCCATAAACCAGGAACATATCCTTAGTACGCCTCAAATACTTAAGGATAGTATTGACTGCCATCCAATGGTGGTCTCCTGGATTATCTTGATATATGCCTATCATACTCAATGCGTAAGCAACATCTAGCCTTGTACATAGCATATCATACATGACTGAACCAATCACAGATGCGTAAGGGATTCTTTCCATTTTCTTTCTTTCCTCATGTGTCTGAGGACACATTTTCTTAGAAAGATGAATGCCATGTGACACTGGAAACAATCCCATCTTGGATTGTTCTATACTGAATCTCTTCAATATATTGTCAATGTATGTACTTTGAATCAGGCCTATCATTATCTTGGATCTATCACGATGGATCTTGATCCCAAGAATATATGCTTCCCCACCCAAGTCTTTCATAGAGAAGAATTTATTCAACCACGCCTTAACTAACTGTAAGACAGGTACTTTGTTTCCAATTAGTAATATGTTATCAACATATACTATTAGGAAAAAAACTGCACTTCCACTAAACCTTTTGTAGACATAAGGATCACATTCATTCTTAACAAAGTCAAATTCCGTTACGGCTTCATCAAAATGAATGTTCCATGACCTTGATTCTTGTTTTAATCCATAAATGGATTTTTGAAACTTGCATACCTTGTTGGAATCCTTTGGAGTCACAAACCCTTCAGGTTGTGTCATGTAGACATCTTCCTAGAGGTTCCCGTTAAGGAATGCTGTTTTGACATCCATTTTCCAAATTTCATAGTCATGGTAAGCGACAATGGACAATAGGATTCTGATGGATTTCAGCATTGAAACCGGTGAAAAGGTTTCATCATAGTCAATTCCTTGATGCTGTCTAAAACCTTTGGCAACCAGTCGTGACTTATAGGTGCTGACTTTCCCCTTCATGTCCAGTTTCTTCTTGAATACCCATTTATTACCAATAGGCTTTACATGAACTGGAGGATCTACCAAAAATCCAGACTTGGTTTTGGTACATGGAATCCATTTCAAAATTCATGGATTCTTTCCACTTGGCAACGTTTGTGCCTTCAACTGCTTCCATGTAGGTAAGAGGATCATCATTGTCAACCAATAATGAGTCACTATCCTCAGTGACAAGAAAACCATATCATTCTAGTTCTCTCACCTCTATCGTGATCTTACGCAGTTCTTGTGTCTCTGGAACAGATTATTCTTCCATGGGGCTTTGTGGAATCTGTTCTTGTACCAACTTATGGGTATCTTGAGCCTCGACTTCATCAAAGTCTATCTCTCTCCCACTATCTCTTTTGGAGATGTGCTCCCTCTCAAAGAATATGGCGTGTCTTGCCACTATAACCTTTTTTTCTGAGGGGTTGTTTAGGTAATATCCCCTTGTTTCCTTGGTATATCCTATAAAGATACACTTTGTGCCTTGGGGTGAAAATTTGTTACCTAAAGAGGCCTTAACAAATGCTTCGCTACCCCCACACATGTAAATTTGATAACATGGCTTTGCATCCACTCCATAACTCATATGGAATACCATTTATCAATTTAGTTGGTACTTGGTTTAGTATGTGTGCTATTATTTGTAATGCATATCCCCAAAAGGATAATGGAAGACTCGTATGACTCATCATTGATCTCACAATGTCAAATAGGGTGTGGTTCCTCCTTTCACTTACACCATTCCACTGAGGTGTGTAAAGAGGAGTGAGTTGAGATAGAATCCTAGAATTCTATAAGAAATCAATGAATTCCTGATTAAGATATTATCCTCCTCTGTCTAAGTGGAGTTTCTTAATCTTTTTATCAAGCTGGTTCTCAACTTCATTTTGGTATTCTTTGAACCGATCAAAAGAATCTGAGTTATACCACATTAAGTAAATATATCCATATCTACTAAAATTATTAGTAAAAGTTATGAAGTATGAGAACCCACCCCTTGCTTCAACTAGAAATGGTCCACACACATCTGTGTGAACTAATTCTAGAAGCTATTTAGCCCTTTCACCTTTCCCACTAAATGGGGATTTTTTCATTTTTCCTTGTAGACACGCATGACATACACCAAGTGGTTTTAGTTCAAAAGAATCTAAATACCCATCTTGATGTAATTTTGTCAAAAATTTATCATTGACATGACCTAGACGGTGATTCCAAAGTTGGGTGTGGTATGAGTCATGTGAATTAACTTTGTCATCGATTTCCACTACTTGGTTTGTGTAGTCTAACACATAAAGGCTGTAATATAAATGTTCCCTACCAAAACAAATGTTATCTTTATAAAAGTAGCAACATCCACTTATAAACTTGAAGATGAATCCATCAGTATCTAATTTGGATATTGAAATAATGTTTTTGGTTACAGAGGGTACATAATAACATCCTTTCAAAACCAAGACCGTCCCAGTATGAAATGTGAGGTGGTAGTCCCCGACAGCTACAACAGCGAGTCTGGATCCGTTGGCTTCTTGTAGATCCACCCCACCCCGGTAAATCTTTCTGAATCTACTTGGTTCCTGTATTTGGATACATATGTGAGAACCAAAAGTAGTATCTAATACCCAATTGGTAGAAATAGATAGATTTCATTCGATAAAAAACACACCTGAAGCTTCCCATTGCTTCCTTGGCTGGGTGCGGTTTTTCTTCTAGTGGCCCTTCTTGCCACATGTGAAACAAACAGCCTCCTATTCTCTTGCCTCCCCTTTGATCTTCCTTTTCTTGGAAGGACTTGAAGAATATTTGGGATTAAATCTCTTTGCCTTCACTTTCCTTTTATTCACCATGAGGATAGAAGGATTTTCATGCTTCATGTCATTATCCACTTGGAAAATGAGGATAAGAAGATCAGACAGAGACTTCTCAATGTTGTTCATGTTGAAGTTCACAACAAAGTTTGAGAAGCTCTGGGGTATTGATGTAAGAATGAGATCGGTACCCAGTTCTTCAGGGAGTTTAAACCCTAGAACCTCCAAGCCCTCAATGTAGCCAATGAGCTTGACTACATGAGGCCCGGATGGGGCACCCTCTCCAATATTTCTCTAAAATAGAGCCTTGGAGATCTCAAACCTTTCCTATCTTTCTCTCTCCTGGTATAGACCACAGAGGTGCTTGAGCATGCTATAGGCATCCATGTCTTCATGAGACTTCATGATCTCACTAAACATTGATGATAGAATCAAACATTGAACGTTGAGTGAGTCGTTTAGATGTTGATCATAGACCAGAAAATCTTCATCACTTGCCCCTTGGGCAGGTGAATCAGGAAGTGAGGACTCCAGCATGTAAAACTTTTGTTCATGGCGTAGGATAACCCGAAGGCGCCTAAACCATTCCTAAAAGTTACTGTCAGTGAGGATATTGTCTTTTTCCAGAACTGATCGCAGAGAAAATTTGGTTGACGAGTTTTCCATATTGATTCTAAAAATTAAAAGAGTAGATTTATCAGTACCTTTTGATTACATTTTATGAAAAATAATAAATGAATTTATTAATTCTCCCACTATTTTATCAAGTCCCAATGGCCCTCACCATTGAACCTGGAATGTCTAGTTGCTTTGAAATTCTAGTGTCAAGGATCCATATGCATCTTCGCATAACCCCAACAAGGGTTAGTCAAGCTATTTGAAGGTATTTAGGTAGAAATGTCTTTTCCAACTATGAGCTTACAGTTCCTTGATCTGTTGAGTGGACTCCCCAATCCTGAAATACTCACTTGGATTTCTCAACTCTTGCCTCCAATATTACATCAAGTCTAGCAAGGGATACTCCTCTTGATGTAATATGGTTAAGCCAACACGAAAATTTTCATAAGGGCTTCCTTTATAAAAGTAAGTGTCCCAACAAGGGTTGGTCAAACACATAGTTTTATTGAGTATTTCTATTAATCAAGTAACATAAGGCTTGGTTTGACTTAATATGGTATTGAGGGATTTCAATACTTTATGTGTAGTTTCACATTATCACATGCTTGTTAATATTAAGTGATTCTTTCTTAAGTGATTAACCATGTTATGATAATGTTTACGCATAGTCCAGTTTTTATTTTATTCCATATTTGCATGATTGTTCATTTTATTAACTATGTGATCGTGACAACACATACATAATAAATAAACAATGAAATCAGAAAGAAATAAAATAAGATGTCATGATCATGAGATTTTATTTGTTAGCTTATCTAGTAGTTTGATAAGCTAACCCTGACCTAGGGAAAAAAACCTTGAACCGATGGTTCGTGTTTTGCAGCTCCCACCTGTCCACCTTTGTATCTTCTTGGGTTGGTTTCTCCTCAGCTTCAGGTTTTGAACCATCTCCTCTAACTTGGGAGATCCTCCAATACATGGGGTTTACATTAAAGAAACCATGGGCACACAGGCCCTACATTTTATTGGAAGAAGGCTCGTAGGCCAACAAATTTAAATTAAAAAAATTTAAATGAAACCAAACACACATAGAAAGGGTCTTTGGTCAAGCTCATGATCATCCATAGCATGCAACGACATTTACGCATATTTAGAATTCAAATTCTTTTAATCGTTCTATTATTTAAGACAAGTCGTGCTTGAAATTAATTAATTATGATATTATAATTAATCAATTAGTTATCTTAAATTACTTTCTAAATTTCCTTGTGTAACACTCCAAGTTTTTATAAAAATAAATAGAAATGCATGGAACTTTGTTTTAAGTAGATATTTTTAACAAGCCTTTAAAACATAACTTTTCTACTTCTATGTTTTGAATTTCAAGAAACTTTCATCTCCAATTTTGTTCAGTATGTTATTTGGAGTCTATTGGAACCAAATTGTTTTTTGGTGAATAGTAACATACCCTTAAGAATAGTAATATGAATAGTAATATGGCCCTAATGAATAGTAAATTTTATTATTATTTTATTTTATTAAGGATTTAAGATAATAGCATCTAGGTTAATTTTTCATTGTGATATAGAAGTAGTTACAGAATTAGAATTGTTAATTTTTGAATTAAGTATGATTTTATTTAAAAGTTAAATTAATAATATTTAGAAAGTTATCTTCAAAAAAATGGACTTAATTTTTGAATTCTACACATCGATAAATGGTTAGGGTGAATTTTGGGAATTTTTCTGAAAGTTGATTTTTCAGTGAATAGTAAAAAATACAGTTTTTAGTTTCGGTGTGTTAATGACATCATTAATGATATAATAATGATGTCATAAATCTGGTCTCCTTGTTTATAGTTAAATAAAATGTGAAGTATCTCAAGTGGATTATACCATGGGCAAATACCATGGGCAAGCCCATAGTTTTGCAAATACCACTCATGAGGTGTCCCTTGAAAATTATTAAAATATTCCCTTACTTTTCCTATAAATACCAACACATTCCTTCATTAACTTCATTCCCAATTCCTCCTCAACGAATCTCTGGCCTCCTTACCTTTATAGTAGTCCTCCCAAGGTTTCCTCAAGCCCCAAAGGTCCCAAACTTCATGTTCTAAGGGTTACTCTACAAGGTAAGAAAATTCTCAATTTCTTTCTTTTTCCTTTCGAGTTCTCTTTTATGTGGTATAATTTTCAAGTTTCCCTACCATGTTCTTATTTCATTCTTATTATTGATCTTCTATATATTATGATTCATTTCTATATGGGTGACTCTTTTCCCCTCTCTTTTTAATATTTTCTAAAACCCTGTCGCATAGCCGTTGGGCTGCCGAATTTTTGTAAGAGATCTCTCACTTATTCTTTTATTTTGAGTTCCTTCCTTATTATTTCTTCATATATCCTTACCCAAGGGGAATTAAATCTCCCTAAATAATGTATATTCTAGATTTTATCATGTTTATATAAAATTAATCATCATTATTCTTCTCCTCTCCCACTTATTTAAAGAATAAAAACATTGTCCGTTTGTGTCGAATTATCGACATCGTGGATGATGTGATTTCAATTTCCATTAATTATTTCAAGTTTGGTCATGAAACAATTTATATGGTTGAACCAGGTTATAATATATGTGTTATAAATCATCCATGGTTCTGTAATTCTTTTGTACTCATGGTTCTAAATTATAAGACAAAATGAGGTTGTTGTTATCGAAGAACCACTAAAATGATCTAAACGAACATCATTAATGTTCTAACTTATGAATCATCCTCATGTAAGAATTAAAAATTATGAATGTAATAATTTATGTTACTGGATATATTTAAATACTACTCCATTCCAATTCTGTAGTTTCACTTCCAATTGAAAAAAATGTCCACCATGAACCAATCATAGAAATAATGTAAAAAATTCACCCAAAAACAGTGCAAGGGGAAAAATACTAACAATTAAGGGTGAAATAATGTTATGAAATGATCATATAAGATGTTATAAACATGAACATGTTTCTATAAAATATTAATAACACTCTTTTAACCATTATACAGGAAGTTTAAACAAGTTGGAAGTAAGACAAACCCGAGGTAAGGGAATTCTTAACTCGATTTCCATTCTTTGGGTTAACCTTATACTTAATTATTTATGTTCTATTTAAATTGTTTGTGTGATGGTTTCTATTTATATTATGATTTATTATGTGTATTTACAGTATATATACATACTACATCCACTCTATTAAGTCTCTTTTCAATTGTATGATATTCATGTGAGGCTTTTCTTTAAAAATCCTCTTTTTAAATTCAGTTTTACAAAATTCCAAAGCAATGTTTTTATGGAATTATTCATCTTTTATGATTATGTTTTGGTTCTTGGGAATTATTTATGATTAAGGGTGGGAAATATTTCTCCCTCCAATGAATTTGGTATGAGTAAGTTGGAGGTCGGCTGTATGGTTACTCCAAGTGTAACTGCGATGGTTACACAAAGTAAGGTAGTCGTGAGGGTTACAAATTATAAGGTAGCCAAGAATGGTTACAATATTATGTAAGTAATTCCCCAAGATACATTTATTATTATATTTATGTTCTCATTTTTTTTGTGAATCTTGTGTAAATATCATGTTACACAAAGTAGGTATATATATGGGTGACAAGAATGTCTTCTAAAAATGCTTTCATACATTACGAGTATTCATGGACTATTGTGATCTTTCATTCTTTTCCATCCCTTAATGATATTTTGTGCTCATCCAATGTTTTAAAATGATTTTAACAGGTTAATGGATATGTAGGACAAGGAAGGAATCCATGTTAAATGTTGAAGAATTTTCAAGGAGTCTTGTTTTAAGTTTTAATGTTTTATATTTTGAAAAAAATGGAAACTATTTTTATGGTATCCACTCATAATAATGTGTTACATTATGAATGTATTTTCCTAATTATATAAAGCTATAATCTTGAAAAGATCCTCAATGTAAAAGGAAGTGTTTTCTAGACTAAATTCAAGATTATGTATCTAATAAGGCAGGGTCCTTATAGTTGGTATCAGAGGATGGTTTAGATAACTTTAGGGGTTAGGGTGATGTTAATAGAATACCATAAATGATTTTCAATATATTTTTAATTTGAAATGTTTTAAGAATTTAAAGATTACCATGTTGCTTCATCTAAGACATGTTTATTCAGAATGGTTGTCCGCAGAAGGAACATGGATGCTGAAGAGGAGAGGCGCCGACAGAATGAAATCCTTCTGGAACTATAGCCCGAAATGGTAGGGATTGGAACCAAGCAGTTTGTGACAGTAATGGCTCAGCTAACACAAACAGTAAATGGTGGTGTAATCCACGCAAGAGAACCAATATAGTTACCACAATGGAACATGATAGTAGTGAAACATTTTATGAGACAACATCCTCCTGCATTCAATGGATCTTCTGACCCAGTAGCAGCTGAAGGATGGATCAAATACCTTGAAAAGATATTAAATGTTATGGGATTTTTAGACAATCAAAAGGTAAGTCTTTCCATTTATCATTTTGAAGGGGAAGTTGATCAGTGGTGGTCAATGGTAAGGAATATCATGGGTAGAGAGGATTTTGGTGCCTTAGAGTGGGATGAATTTAAAAGTATTTTTCTTGAAAAATATTTTCCTAAGGTGGTGCAACTTATAATAGAGAAGAAATTCCTTGAATTAAAAGAGAAGGAGGAAGATTCAGTGGCTGTGTATGAAGCGAACTTCACACAACTGGAGAGGTATGATCAAAATCTTATTTTGGATCTTGATAGCAAAATCAACCGCTTTTACTAAGGATTTAAGCCAAGGTATCAAAGGGAGTTGTCCTCCCGTTAATTCAAAAGTTATGAGAAACTTGTCCGTTGTGCTGAGAGGGTAGAGATGGAGTTTTCTAATGATCACATGCATTTTGGAAACAAAGAGAAGAAGAGGTCCAGTTGGCAAGAAATGGGTAAGAATCAACCAAAGAAATCTGATGGTAAGAAAATCCAATTTCCAGTTTGTGAAAAGTGTGACAAGACACACCATAGAGAATGTCTTAGAAAAACTAAGAAGTGTTTTAAATGTGGTAAGTTTGGATATATGGCCCGAGATTTCCATGAAAATGATCCTAATAATAATCCTGATATGAAAACTGTAAAGTGTTTTAAATGTGGTTAGATGGGTCACTATGCAAACGCCTACCCAAAGAGAGATCCAAATGATGCAAAGAAGCCAAACTACAAGTAGAAAGGTGTAGTGAGATCCTTTGCGACTACGTCAGAAGATGTTGGGCCATCCAATGAAGTTGTATCAGGTACTTTGTTTGTTCACTCAGATTTTTCTAAAGTTTTGTTTGATACGAGGTCTACACATTCCTTCATCTCTGAGAAATTTTCTGGTAAATTGGAAATATCACCTCAACAAATGAGACCCGAAATTGTTGTTAAAACACCAGGGGGAAATGTTATAGCAAAGATAAATTATAAGAATCTTTCTATTGTGGTATGTGGAAATACTTTACCTACAAACCTTGTTGTTTTACCCCTAGTCGAGTTTGATATTATTATGGGAATGGATTGGCTTTCTAATTATCATACTAAGATTGACTGTAGAGCTAAAGAAGTTGTTTTTCAGAAAGAGTTTCAGTTTGTATAAAATAATGAACCCATACAATTGATAACATATCAGGAAGCTGAGAAACTATTGAAAGATGAAAATAAAAGTTATCTTACTCATATTGTTGAAAACAAGGGAACTATTCAAATTAATGATGTGCCAGTGGTAAATGAATACCTTGACGTTTTTCCTGATGAGTTACCCAGTGTCATACCTGATCAAGAAGTTTAATTCAAAATTGACTTAGTTCCTGATGCTAATCCAATTTAAAAACCCCCATATCATATGGCTCCAATAGAACTTCTTGAATTGAAAAATCAGTTGCAGGATTTTCTTGAAAAAGGATTCATTCATCCAAGCACTTCGCCATGGGGAGCCCCTGTTTCGTTTGTTAAAAAGAAAGATGGTTCCATGAAACTTTTCATTGATTATAGAGCTTTGAATAACATCACTGTTAAAAACAAGTATCCTTTGCCTCATATCGATGACTTGTTTGATCAGATCCAGGGAGCTCCGTAATTTTCCAAGATTGACTTGAGATCTGGATACCATCAGCTAAAGGTGAAGGAGGATGAAATCCAAAAAACAGCCTTTCATACTAGATATGGGCATTATAAATTTTTTGTTATGCCATTTGGATTAACTAATGCACCTTCTGTATTCATGAATCTTATGAATAGAATATTTCATGATTTCTTGGATAAGTTTTTGGTTGTATTTATTGATGACATTCTGGTATTTTCTAAAAATAAAGTGGAGCATGAAAAACATCTAAGGGTTGTTTTACAAACTTTAAAAGAAAAGAAACTGTCTGGAAAATTCAGCAAGTGTGATTTTTGGTTGCAATAAATTTCTTTTATTGGGAACATTATAAATAAGGATGGAATAACAGTTATCCTACCAAAATAAAGTAGTTGATGAATGTCCAAGACCCATAAATGTTACAGAGATTTTTAGTTTTCTGGGCTTAGCAAGTTATTACTGACGGTTTGTTAAGAAATTTTCACGATTATCTAGCCCGATAACTAAGTTAACAAGGAAAGGGGTTAAATTTGTTTGGACAGAGGAATGTGATGTTTGTTTTCAGGAACTAAAGAAGAGATTGGTGAATGCTCCAGTTTTGGCCTTACCTTCCCGAAATGGTGAGTTTTTCATCTACAGTGATGCTTTTTTGAAGGGACTTGGTTGTGTTTTGATGCAAAATGATCAGGTAATTGCCTATGCTTCGAGACAACTGAAACCCCATGAGTTAAATTATCCCACCCATGATTTGGAATTGGCAGCTGTGGTTTTTTCTTTGAAAATTTGGAGGCATCATCTATACGGAACCAAATGCTAAATATATACCGACCATAAAAGTCTAAAGTATATATTCAATCAGAAGGAATTAAACATGAGGTAGAGAAGATTTCTAGAACTGATAAATTATTATGACTACACGATCAATTACCATCCTGGAAAAGCAAACAAAGTAGCAGATGCCTTATGTCGGAAACATCATACATCAATAACCATGTTACATTTGGAACATGATCCCTTGATTAATGATTTGATGAATTTTGGATTAGAATTTATTAGTGCAGGGAATGCATCTGTTTTGTTTCAGGTTTTAGTGTAGTCTTTGTTGTCAGATAGAATTAAGAAAGCATAGAAGGAAGACCGTGAGCTACAGAAAAAGGTAGAATTGGTTAAAATGGGTAAGTTTCTAGAATTTAACCTTGATAAATATTTTGTTTTAATATTTGGAAAAAGGTTGTGTGTGCGTAGTGATTCTCAGTTAAAGAAAGATTTTTTGTGTGAAGCTCATAGTTCTCTATTTTCTATTCATCCTGGAAGTACTAAGATATACAGAGACCTTCGAGAGTATTATTGGTGGGATGGAATGAAAAGAGATATTGCTGATTTTACCATGAAATATTTGACGTGTCAACAGGTTAAAACAGAGCAGCAGTTTCCGAAGGGGATGCTTCAGCCTTTGCCAGTACTAGAGTGGAAATGAGAGAATGTATCCATGGACGTTATGGTGGGACTACCAAAGAATTCTCGAGGTAACAATGTGATTTGGGTTATTGTTGATCAGCTAACAAAGTATTCACATTTTCTTTCTATTCAAGATTCAATGACTTTAGATCAGATTTATCGATTGTACCTTAAGGAGATTGTCAGGTTACATGGAGTTCCTCTTTCCATTGTAACTGACCAAGATCCTAGGTTCACTTTTAACTTTTGGAAGGGACTTCAGAAGACGTTGGGCATAGAGTTAAATTTCAGTACAACTTTTCATCCTCAATCAGATGGTCAGTCGGAGCGAATGATTTAAACTTTGGAGGATATGCTTCGAGCATGTTCAATGGAATATCGGGGAAGTTGGTATCATCGTCTTTATTTAGTTGAGTTTTCTTATAATAACAGTTTTCATTCTAATATTTAGATGACACCTTTTGAGGCCATGTATGGGAAGCGGTGTCGGACTCCAGCGTTTTGGGATAAAGTCAGTGAAAGAAAGTTCATGGGGCTAGAATTAGTTGAAGACGTGGCTGAGAAAGTGAGGATTATCCAGCAACACATGAGGATAGCTCAGAGAAGGCAGAAAAGTTATGCAGATAACGGAAGGAAAGACTTCACTTTCGAGGTAGGTGACCATGTTTTCCTTAAAGTCTCTCCTTGGAAAAGTGTGATGTGTTTTGGTAAGAAAGGAAAGATAAGTCCACGGTTCATCGGTCCTTTTGAAATCTTTGAGAATGTTGGAATAGTTTCATACCATGTAGCTTTGCCTCCAAGTTTGTTTCAGGTACACAATGTTTTTCATATTTTGATGTTGAGAAAGTATGTGCCAGATTTATCACATGTCTTGTGCCCAGAAGCAGTTCAGCTGGATGAGAACCTTTCTTATGAAGAGAAACCGGTTCAGATTCTTGATCGAAGGGAAAAGGTATTTCAGAATAAGGTAATCCACCAGGTAAAGGTTTTGTGGAGAAACCACATGGTTGAAGAAGCAACATGGGAGTCTGAAAACGTTATAAGGGAAAAATACCCTCAGTTGTTTAATAAGTAAGTAAAATTCTGAGGAAGAAATTTTGAGAAGGTGGGGATAATGTAACACCCCAAGTTTTTATAAAAATAAATAGAAATGCATGGAACTTTGTTCTAATTATATATTTTTAACTATCCTTTAAAATATAACTTTTCCACTTCTATTTTTTGAATTTCAAGAAACTATCATTTACAATTGTGTTCAGTATGTTATTTGGAGTCTATTGGAACCAAATTGTTTTTTGATGAATAGTAACATACCCTTATTAATAGTAATATGAATAGTAATATGACCCTAATTAATAGTAAATTTTATTATTATTTTATTTTATTAAGGCTTTAAGATAATAGCATCTAGGTTAATTTTTCATTGTGATATAGAAGTAGTTACAGAATTAGAATTGTTAATTTTTAAATTAAGTATGATTTTATTTAAAAATTAAATTAATAATATTTAGAAAATTATTTTCAAAAAATGGAATTCATTTTTGAATTCTACACATCGATAAATGGTTAGGGTGAATTTTGGGAATTTTTCTAAAACAGTTGATTTTTCGGTGAATAGTAAAAAATACAGTTTTTAGTTTCGGTGTGTTAATGACATCATTAATGATTTAATAATGATGTAATAAATCTAGTTGACTTTTTTATAGTTAAATAATATGTGAGGTGTCCCAAGTGGCTTATACCATGGGAAAATACCATGGGCAAGCCCATAGTTTTGCAAATACCACTCATGAGGTGTCCCTTGAAAATTATTAAAATATTCCCTTACTTTTCCTATAAATACCAACCCATTACTTCATTAAAATCATTCCCAATTCTTCCTCAATGATTATCTGGCCTCCTTACATTCATATTAGTCTTCCCAAGGTTTCCTCAAGCTCCCAAGGTCCCAACCTTCATGTTCTAAGGGTTACTCTACAAGGTAAGAAAATTCTCAATTTCTTTCTTTTTCCTTTCGAGTTCTCTTTTATGTGGTATAATTTTCAAGTTTCCATACCATGTTATTATTTAATTATTATTATTGATCTTATCTATATTATGATTCATTTCTGTATGTTTGACTCTTTTCCCCTCTCTTTTTAATATTTTCTAAAACCCTGTCGCATAGCCGTTGGGCTGCCAAATATTTGTAAGAGATTTCTCAATTATTCTTTTATTTTGAGTTCCTTCCTTATTATTTCTTCATATCTACTTACCCAAGGGGAATGAAATATACATAAATAATGTATATTCTAGATTTTATCATGTTTATAGAAAATTACTCATCATTATTCTTCTCCTCTCCCACTTATTTAAATAATAAAAACATTGTCCGTTTGTGTCGAATTATCGACATTGTGGACGATGTGATTTCAATTTCCATTAATTATTTCAAGTCTGGTCATGAAACCATTTATATGGTTGAACTAGTTTATAATATATGTGTTATTACTCATCCATGGTTCTGAAATTATTTTTTACTCAAGGTTCTAAATTATAAGACAAAATGAGGTTGTTGTTATCGAAGAACCACTAAAATGATCTAAACGAACATCATTAATGTTCTAACTTATGAATCATCCTCATGTAAGAATTAAAAATTATGAATGGAATAATTTATGTTACTGGATATATGGAAATACTACTCCATTAAAATTCTAGAGTTTCACTTCCAATCGACAAGAATGTCCACTACGAACCAATCATAGAAATCATGTAAAGAATTCACCCAAAAACAGTGCAAGGGGAAAAATACTAACAATTAAGGGTGAAATGATGTTATTAAATGATCATATAAGATGTTATAAACATGATTTTTTTTTTAAAATATTAATAACACTCTTTTAACCATTATACAGGAAGTTTAAACAAGTTGGAAGTAAGACAAACCCGAGGTAAGGGAATTCTTAACCCGATTTCCATTCTTTGGGTTAACCTTCTACTTCATTATTTATGTGCTATTTAAATTGTTTGCGTGATTGGTTATATTTATATTATGATTTATTATGTGTTTTTACAGTATATATACATAATAAATCCACTCTATTAAGTCTCTTTTTAATTTTATGATATTCATAAGGGGCTTTTCTTTAAAAATCCTCTTTTTAAATTCGGTTTTATGAAATTCCAAAGCAATGTTTTTATGGAATTATTCATGTTGTATGATTGTGTTTTGGTTCTTGAGAATTATTTATGATGAAGGGTAGGACATATATCTCCCTCCAATGCATTGGGTATGATTAAGTTGAAGATCAGCCGTATGGTTACTCCAAGTGTAACTATGATGGTTACACAAAGTAAGGTAGCCGTGAGGGTTACAAATTATAAGGTATCCAAGAATGGTTACAAGATTATGTAAGTAATGACCAAAGATACCTTTATGATTATATTTAATTTCTCATGTTTTGTGTGGATCTTGTTTAAATATCATGTTACACAAATTAAGTATATATATGGGTGAAAAGAATGTCTTCTGAAAGTGCTTTCATACGTTATGAGTATTCATGGACTAATGTGATATTTCAATCCTTTCCATCCCTTACCAAGATTTTGTGCTCATACCAAGTTTTTAAATGATTTTCACAAGTTAATGGATGTGTAAGACAAGGAATTAAGCCATGTTAAATGTTGAAGAATTGTCAAGGAGTCTTGTTTTAAGTTTTAATGTTTTATATTTTGAAAAAAATGGAAACAGTTTTTATGGTATCCACTCTATAATAATGTGTTACGTTATGAATTTATTTTCCTAATTCTCTAAAGCTCTAAACTTTAAAATATCATCGATGTAAAAGGAAGTGTTTTCTTGACTAAATTAAATATTATGTATGTAATAAGGTCGGGTCCTTATACCTTGAGATTCTTCTCATCCATATCCCTTGTACAAGTCTTTGTAATTTTAGAGGAAACCTGATGAAATTATATTTCTGGAAAGTACATGGTGTATAGTTTATATTTACATGGTGTGTACTTCTTTTCACCCTTTATCCAAAGTAAACGCTGGGGGCTTTGGCATGTTTTCTCTACTTTGGAAATTTTGGAGTACACAACGTGTAGATTAATCTAACATGGCATGTATTTCTTTGTTATGCGATTACCGGCATGGCAATCCTGTGTACGTGGAACACAACTTATCCTTGTACACGGTTTCACTTGGGCCAGATCAGGCTACATGGCGTGTTGATTCAAAATACACGTCGTGTATTCTGGTTCCACGCGCCATTAATTTCTAGTCAACACGGTGTAATAAAACTTAGGTATACTCAATTCAAACGGCATGGTTTGGTGGACTAGTACCGGTTTGTTGAACCTAAGTACATGGTGTGTAGTTTTTATTAAATGCTATGTATTACTGTGTTGTATAGACAGAAATAGAGGCTCCCCCGGATGAGTTCCTCATTTTTTATTTTAATCAAAATTAAAATTAAAAGGTCGTTTCTGTGACATGAATCAAGAAACAAAGGAGGAAGAACATATCTCGTTCATTCAGTTTAATAGAACAATTTATCACAAATTGAATCAAATATAAATGCATAAATTATCAATGAAAATTAAATAACTATAATCAACATTGTAACCTTTCTATGATACCAATTGAAGGTTCCGGACGCAGCGGAAGCGCGTGAGTGGATGTTCCCACTTGGCTTTTTTTTCATTAGCAATGATCAATCCGGGATCAATACAACGATAAACACCTGTTTCTACGGATTGATTCACAGAAATAGACAAAGAAGAAGAAAGGTCCCGGAACCACAAAAGTGTATTGTCACAGGTTTATTATAATTAATTTAATTAATTTACAATAAATACCTTTCAGGTGTTCTTTCTTCATTGATATTCTTGATCACGTTCTGATGTGATTCGTCGTTGCGTCGTAGAATCCAAGTGTAGACTTCCTTTAGCGGTGATCCGCACGTGCACCTCGTATCTATGGACGTCGCCAAAGGAGTCTCTGGGTGCTAGTATGGAGAAACCTTTTCTTGCGTTGTCTTCCTTAGATCATCTTGATCCGATGGAAGAGGATATCTCTCGGTCTTGAGAGCGTTCTTGGAGTAATAGGTTCTTTCGGCCTTAAAAGAATTCACCAAAATTTTTGTGCACAACGATTCACATGAAAAGATTTGGGGTTGTGAGGATATTTATAATCATATTTAAGGTTGTAGAGTTATGACAATAAATAAACGTGTTATGCATTTTATTTATTTCATTAACTCTTTTAAAAACCTCATGTCAAATCATTAATTCCTTGACATGCACCTACGCTGATTTTAATGAATATCATTTAATAAAATGATATTTCCTCAAAATATCGACTGGAAAAACTACATGGCATGTAATCATAAATACATGTCATGCACTTGTTTTTCATTAAAAACTACACAGCGTGTAATCATTAATACATGTCATGTACTTGTTTTTCAAAATAAAAACTACACGGTGTGTAATCATTAATACACGGTGTGTACTTGCTTTAATTTTATTCTTCCTCCAACATTAAAACAATTTAGGATTCATTGAATAATTATTAAACCACGTATGGAAATAATATTTATTCTACTTGAGATACTTGGATACACTTAGTGTGTGACCCTCTAGGCCTCTTTCTCATTGGCATTAGGAGGGCTTGCCTAAAGTCCAAGATTACTATCTAGCAACGGGTCAAGGCACCCAAGAGAAAGAAGTTTATGCCTCATTGATGTGTCACCTCATATGAACGCTTACTGTGTAATTTAATCCCTTTTTCTCAATATCTCATCAAGCAGGTTTCATGGCAGTGTCATAAACCTATATGATTGATCTGTCATTCTTTGAATTCTAGAAATAAACTCGTCGTGACACTATGGCCATGGAATTTGTATGACAGTTTTATTTCAATCAAAGGGCCCGAGATATCTACTACCATAAATATGGAAGGGACAAATCCTTCCTCGACTTATCCATTAACAACATGTAATTCATGATGCACCCAACGTACCCTACTTCTCGCCAACTCTCTTCGTGACAGTTTTCATCAGAAAATCTAAGTGCGTGAGTCCTGACATGAGTTAATGATAATATTACAGTCTAAGGACCATTACACATGCTTGTAGATAGCAATGTCCGATGAAACCAAGAAATGAAAAATTGATAGTAGCGGTTCTATTCTCATAATCTCCCATCTTGAAGATTACCAAGTGAAAACTTCATGAGAGAGAGTCTTGTCTTCTTACGAGTACTCGCACATGATGGTCTATATACTATGTGTCCTATCATAGTATATCATCCAATTGTAGAACTTTATTTAAGAATATTGTTATAGAATTTCAAGGTTCTCATCATAGAAGGGATCTTACATGACCTTATCAATGCAACAAATATTCCAGGACATTATTATATTATAGTCATACAGAACAATGAACAATATATATAATAAGTATACATTCACGTAATCAAAGTAAAAAACAGTTGGTTCTCAGGACACCAACCCTTACATTTATACCCATAGTTTACTTAAATGTGGGTATATAATTTGTTTTTTAAAAATTTATACCCACGGTTTTGTAAACCTTGGGTATAGATGTATACCCATGGTTTACCAAAACCATGGGTAATATGAAATTTCAGTGGGCTATACCCACAGTTTCCACAAAACCGTGGGTATAAAGAAATCCCGACGCCTCAGGATCCCACCCTTCATGAAACCATGGGTATAGCCTATACCCACAATTTCATGGGCTATAACCACAGTTTCAAACCATGGGTATAGGGTAATTTTCCAGTAGTGTAAATTAAATGGTGGCACAATGATGATGTAGTAATCAGTTTATTAAGGGAAGAATCAAATAAATGATATTAATAATATTAAAATAAATATCATTTAAAATATTTGATTCCATCCATGATTTTTTTGGATTAATAAGACATTTTAGGGATGGGTTAATGTAGTTTTTTTTAACGGAATAAAGTTTTTATGAATTTGTAAAAATCTAAAATAATAAATAGTATCAAAATTGACATAAATGAGATTTTAAAATAAATAATATTTTATTAAATGATAAAAATTCATAAAATTTATAATTCATCCAAATAACTAGGATATTATTTAAGATTTCATAAATGATCCATTTGGGGTTCATTTGGTATTTTATAATAACTATATTAACCCTATATTGTAAAAAGACATGTTTTCATGGTAAGAGTTAAATTGTTTAAGTGAAGTTTAAAGACAAAAGATAAGGTTAATTTTGTGACTTAATATATATAAAATTAATTGTTTGAGAGTATTTATACCCATAATCATCTCATATTATAAATAACTCACTTTGGATCTATTTAAAATCAAAAATCAATTTATAATAAATTAACAGTTTTGGAGTTTCCTAAAGTGCCACTCCCCTCTCTTATAAAAGCGAACCTCTCCTTATCTTTCATTAACACCTATAAATCCATTTGGTTCAGAAAAAACCTATCCATTTCTCTTCCCTACTTATCTCACTTCATCAAAGAGGCTATACTTTGGGTAGAAATCCAACCTATAGAGTCTTTTTGTGCAAATCAAAAGGAGAGATTTAAAGAAAAGGTAATTATTTTACCAACTCTTTAAAAGTTCTTTTCATCTTCTAATTAATTTTACTAAGTTGTTTCCATAATAAATTAATAACTATATAACTATAATATATTATTATACTTTTTTATGATTATGGTAAAACCATATTCCTCCTTTTACCCATGCTATGAAAAACAATATCACTATGGGTGCGTATGTACAACTTACTGTTTCTATGCCACAGTGTAAACTTTTTTTCATCTAAAATTTATTTTGATGGGTATGATGATGAATAAAATGGATATAAATAATTAATATGATATTATAATGATTCTTTATAATTAATATATGGTCAATTTTCTTACCCCCTTCACCATTAAAGAATGATACCGTCACTCGTGCGTACGTACGACATACCGTCTCCACGACGCAATGAGATTCATCCTCCATTAAAACCATTTAAGAATGATAATAAAAATGTATATAATCAATAAATATAAAATATATGACATAAATATTATACTATATATATATATCATTTACTTGCTTCCATTCAATACAATAAGAAAACAAAAACAACATTCATACGTACGTATGACCTACCGTCTCCATGAATTGTGTATTAAATTTAATTTATATATCTATTATATATATTTATATACTGAATATATATGAAATATTAATCATATTTTAAATTATGGAAGTAATCAAATCATGATCTAAGTAATAATATCATGATTAACAGGTCAAAACACGTATGACAAACAAAGCGATTATTACCCGAAATGTTGCTTTAACTTGGAAATATTAATAAATGGGTTACATAAATTCATAAAATAATCATATATGATATCATAAATATTATTATTATTATTTTATAAGTTAATAATATTTTTAAAACCATTATACAAGAGTTTTGGACACATACATAGAGTATCTGACCTAAGGTAAGGGAATTCCATCTCACTTTTAATTTTCATGAGATATAAGCCATGTTCACTACTTATTTCTTGTGTGTGGTGTATTTAATGACCCTATTATATTTAATATCATGAATAAATTTATCTTCATGGTAGTTAAATATTCATTTGAAGATATTGGGCTTATTATTTAAATGTTCAAAGTGGTATGAGAGGCTTTGAATGACTGAATAATTAATCCTTTCTCCATTTCAATATTATTGATATTATAATACATATTTATTTATATGTATATAAAGGATTATAAAGAAAATTTTATGTCTATTTTTAATTTCTTTCAAATTTTTTCAAAAATAATATTTTTATTGTTTTATTTAAGGAACTCTTTAACCAAAACATCATTTTAAATGTTTAAAGATTTATTCTTCTAGATCTTTATCATTAATGTACATGTTTTCAAAATGATTTTATGGATTTATTTATATGAACATGAATATTTTAAAATGTTAATTCCTTTCAAAAATTTCAAAGTCGTAGGGACACTTTGATTCAAAAATACCTTTTTAAATGTATTCTTTTATATGTTCGAGACTTTTGAATAAATGATTTCAAAGAAAAAGGGGTATTTGTATCAAGATATTTTTAATGATTTTAATTTATTATTTTAATCTATGTCAAAATCATTTTTTGGATATTATGATTTATTTAGGTTGATATCTTATGATACCATTTACTATATTTTATCAAATGGTCTATGATTAGTTTGATTTTGGATGTTCTATTTAGATACCATTATTAGTTTATGATTAAAGTATTCATATTTCATATACTAGTTTTTAATACGAATGAATATATTGTTTATGTTTCACCATTTTAATATGAGGAATTTATTGGACATAAATAGTTATGCGAAAAGACCACTATAGCCCCTATATGCATCAATAGGTCCCATGAGATGAAATTAGTTGGCGACAGACCTTTCACATTTGTTTTTATGCAGTTTTGAATTTTAAGGAGGATAGATCTTGACAAAAATTAGAGGTGTTTCTACCCATAGACTTAAAATTTCATGAGGATAGAACATGATAATAGTTATCTTGTCAGGAGGATAGATCTTGATACAAATTAGATAGATTTCTACCCATAGACTTAAACTATCACGAGGATAGATCTTGATAGTATCTATCTTGAGGATATATCTTGATAGTGTAGATGTATGACATTATGGATTCCCTCATTATTATATTAGTTATTAATATTCTAATTGATTATTCTAGTAGTATAATATACATGGTTGTGTTGATTTTATATGGTATTATTTATTCTTGACATATTATTCTCAAGACCATGTTTAAAGGGATTGTGTTTTAGTTATAAATATTTATTTAAGGTTTATAATTATTTATTTATATTATCTTCCATTGTACACTTACCCTTAATGAGCATCTGAGCTCACCCATTTCTTATATTTTATTTTCTCAGGATTCCAGGAAGAGTATTATGACTGAGATGAAGGGTTAATCTAGGAGAATAATGGAATTATAAAGGTATTATTTATGTTTTATTTAATGTTTTGAATTGTAATGTAAGGTTTATGTATGTAATATATATTCCAAGATTTTTAAATTGATCATTCCTTCAGGATTTGATTCCTTGTAATCATGCCAATGTATTAAAATAATGCACCAGATCTGAGCTTTTGGGGTTAGGGTGTTATACCCAGAGTTAGAGATAGTCTAAGTTACATTGTGGGAAAAACCCCCTTTTTAGGTAGTCGAGGAATACATGAGCCTATGTTGTGAATGTACTGCTTGGATATGACCCCTCCCTAATGGTGCCATGTGGCGAGGCATCTCTAGAGTGATTTAGGGCATCAATAGAGCCCTATGTGGGTGATGAGTTTCTATGACTCATGTGGTTGAGGTTGTTGATGTAATAAGGTTTTGAAGTAATCTATGGTTGTGGTAAATAGGTGGGATAGGGAAATAATGAGTTCCAAATAGTAGGGGCACATAAAAGCTTTGAGTGTGGTTTGAGGTATGGCGTATGGATTCACTTCCCTATTTATAGTTTTTACACAGACATATGGGCCACTTTTATTTGAGTGTATACCCTATTAGATACCTTGAGATAACAATAGAGACTTTTTGTTTGAACCTTGTGTTAGAGGCTCATACAGAGAAAGATCCCCACGTGGAATCTATTCATAGTAGTGGTGAGGCCCTAAAATGTTTCCCTCATTAGGAGATATTTGTTTAAAATCCATTATTAGATGTTTAGCACTGGTAAGAGTATAAGTGATTCCAATTTTATGGGACATAGTTTTCCTCCTTTGATAATGGGTGATCTTGGGTAGAGAAGGATAATATCATGTGTAGGATATTATGATCTACTTTTTTTCATTTGGATAGTGATACCTTTGGAGAAAAGAATTATATGAGCTTTCAGTTTCCTATGATGGTGGAGGAGTATGAGGGAATCCTTATTAAGGATGTTCCGAATGTGACAGAGTATTCTAACTCTTCGTAGTTGACCCCTTGTGGGTGAAGATAGTGTAGTGTGCTTCCAGTCAATATTTGTTACCCTTCACTTCTTCTGATAGTTGGGGAGGTATGAATTATGGATATTTTTTTTGGAAAGTGGCGACATGAATTGGTTTCCCAATTCATGCCCCAAAGAAATTTATTAAAAACAAAGTTGATATTACAAACACGAGGTGCAAAGTGCTTGCACCAGCAAGGAAAAACAAGGGGGGATACAAAGAAAGCAAACATATAGCCCACCTTAAACTGAAAGGTTGAAAAAAAGAGAAAATAGCAGCACCTTCCATGATGTTGAGTATTCCAGCCAAATAAACCATCAAATCCGGAGTCTGTAGCAAGAGAAAACCTCAGAGGGCTTCAGAGTGATTGTCATAGTGTGATAATCAGCAGACTCCAGCCAAATCAGTAATAGGCAGACAGAGTAGATGAGAAGACAGACCAAAAGAACCAATTGACATAATATCTTATGCAGAATCATCCCCAGAAGCAGAAAGAAATAGGGATTAGGTAGCAAAACAACAATTGATAACCCAAGAAACAAAAGCAGAAACCAAGCAGAATCTAGTATATGCAGCAACCCCTCAACCAGAAATAAACAGAGCCTCCAAGCAAATCAAATCCAGGTAAAAATCATAGATAAAAAGGCAATCAGAACTAACAGCCCACCCAACTAAAAGCAAAAGAAGAGCAAAACAGTGACTTGGAGCTGGACAGAAGACATAATCAGCACAGTCTGATACAATTCCAGTGTAGAACCTCCAAAAGATCACCAAGACATCCAGAAAATACAGTGAATGCAGGACTCCATAAAGTAAAGATTCTAGTAGAACAAACAGATGTTCAAGACTGAATAATTGTTTTAGAGTGAGATAAGCAGTTCATCCAACAATATAGAGCAGAAATACAGTAGAAATTTTAAACTAATTCATAAAAAATTCATGCCAAACTGAGAACACAAGGAACAGCCAAACTGATGAGAAAAAACCAAATAAACAATGTAGTATCACACATAATTCCTATACAATATCTATGCAACCATGTTGAGTCTTCCCAAATTCAGAACAGAAGCATCAAGCATTCATGATATCATATAAAGGTGGAGGACTCAAGGATTAAGATTGCATCTAGCCAAATAAAAGCCTTCCAGTCCAAGACTTCAAAAACACAAAACAAGAGTATATCACTCAAACAGAACCAATGCATTAATTAAGAGATACCAGGACAAATATCATCAAGCCCAGAAGTCAGTAAAACACCCACTGTTCCATCAGAAAACTATTTCTGCATGCTGGGAGCAATCACAAACAAACAGAAAAGCCCCTAAAACCAACCATCAGAGTTCATAAAAACATTCTTTGATGGTTTTGTGAAATCAATCCAATTCAATCCTTTAAATCCAGAACCAAAAATGAAGGTCATCCATCAATGAGATAAATAGGAGCATGAGTCCAAATAATGAGAAAACACTCAGAAGTAAGAGTGATAATAATCAGCACCCACCAGAGTCAACAAGACAAAAGGTCATGCAAAGAGTGAACCAGATCCAAAACTTATTTCCATGGGATACTCATGAAATCAAAGTTTGGATCCTTGTTGAATTCCTCATCAACTTTGATAAACATCCTCTTTCTGATATCCAGGTAAACCCGAGCAGTTATCTCACCATTTTTATACTTCCAAAATGTAGATGTTTCATTTTCCCCGAACCAGGAGTCAAGCTCCTTTGGAAAATACATATCATAATCATACTGATAGGAATCTCTATATGCCGGGTCATTTTCATCAACTTCACTCGAGAAGGTGTCTGAATCAGAGCCATCTGAGTTTTGTGGATATTCAGGAAGGGGCTCTATAGGAATTGGCTATGGAGGAACCTCAGGGTCAGGATTTTTGGCCGCAACTGATCTTGTGATGATGGTTCTTTCATAATTGATGTTGTCTCTATGTTTCCTAGTTTTCCTAGGGAGTGGAGTGATAAAACCATCTGAGTCTATAATGACTTTTTTGCCTTTTCGATCATTTAGATGAAAATATTCCCCTTCCTGATTGACTCCTTGATGGAGGTAATAACATCATACTTTTTCTAAAGACAGATAGTGATTCCGGCCATGATGTAAGAATAGGTATTGAGGAGGTTGTTTTCCTATAGTAATACATTGAGTTGATGTGAGGATATACCAGTATCTCTTGGAATCGGTTGGAAAAAAGAGAGTTTCATCTAGTTTTTAAGTTAAAATCTTTAATGTATCATCTATCTGTGGATGATGACCAGGTGAGATTTGTAGATATTTTGGGACACCTGTGCATGTAGAAGGTTGTTTGAATTCATGGAATTGTCTTGATGACCGTTGCAGAATGTGATGCTTACTTCACGACATGATTAGGGATAGGATGTGGCAAGCCTTTGGGGACTCACTTGCAGTTGATAAAAATGTTTTACCCCAGCTTGTTGGCTAGGTAAACTGGGACATTCATGATATGGTGAAAATTATTTGGGATTACATATCAGTTTTTGAGCTAAAACTATGAGGATTATCTACCATCAGTGGGGTTTTCATATCATGATGATTACCAATCCACCACTAGATTAGAACATTTTTTAGGCCATGTATGAGGGACCTTGCAGGAGACTTTTATTCTAGTCGGAGCCAGTAGGTAATAATTATCGGGTCCTAGTTTTGGTTCTCTTGATGGTTGTAATGGGTGAAATTCATCTAGGGGAGGATAAGGACCACCTGATAAACATTATGAGTCCTCTATGGACTGATTAAATATTCCTTTGGAGTTTTAAAGTTATGGAGTCTTAGCCAGGGTGATAGGCTATCTCCAGGGTTCTTAGGCCCTTTTTTCTACTGCTGTGTTGGGTTAGTAAGGTGGTGTACCACTTAAACTTGTGGGTGTAGTAGTTTTTGTTTCTTAGTGTTCTCTACATGATATAAATTAAGAGGTATGTTCAAAAATCATTGTAGGATATCAACCTGGGTAAGATGAGCCATGAGAGTTGAGTTTCCTTTTTAAGGAGCCGATGACGTTGAGGGATGGTAGGAGAAAGACCCTTCATGGGAAAATGTTTTCTTTTAGTTCATGTTTGTTGATAGAACATGGTACTGTTAGGAGAGCTTGAGGGAGTGGGAGACCCAATTGAGAGATTACTATCCCCACCTTTTTTTAGTTTATTATTTTCGAGGACAAAAATACTTGAAGGAGGGGATAATGTAATGTACCCATTTTTTCTGTGTAAGAATTTGGAATATTTCTAAAAATATTTATGGAGATAGATACTAAGACAATTAGAGATTCTGAGGCTCAGTGATTCTAAAATTATTTTTTGAGATATATTAAATATATTAATATCATGTTATTGTAGTTTTACTAAAAAAGTGGAATAACTCCCCCAAAAAGTCTCAGATAAAAAATTCGAGATAGCTGTTGAGTTCAGAATGTGTGGTTTAGCCTAGGTGTGCTATAAAATTTGTCGACATCAGATGTTTAGTTAAAGTACAGTCGTAGGAGAATTAATAAAATAAATAAAATAAATTATTTATTTTGTTTCATAGATTAAATTACCTAAATTTTCCTCTTTAAATATGCTGTTATAACCAATTTATAGGGTTAGCCTCATAACCTATATAATTGAGAGGAGAATGTGGAGGATCATTGGCGGGCATCGAGATTATGCATCAATGGATCGAGATTTAGAAATTAGTGTTCCAACAAAAACCAATGATCTCTCCAATTACAGTGGTACATATTCACTCTTCAATAGCGATCTATCCAAATAAAGGTAGGATGTTTGTTTTGTGGATTTATCCCCATTTTTATCCCATGTTGAATGTGAATCAATCAACTAACAGATTGGTTTTCGGATTGGTTGTTTTGTGTGTATGTGTTTAATTATGGGATTTGAGTATAATTATTATTTATATATTCATTGATTTTTATAAATTTTCATTCATCCTTTCCATGAAAATGGATTGAGGCCAAACAAATAAAGGTTGAGGTTCATTCCTCATTTTTACTGTTTATGGTTTTCTATCCCATTTCTACATGCATTCATCATTGGAATTTTTATTTGTACTACAATTAGATAATTAGCTAGTGAACGATTGCTCTGCATTCGGTCTTTGGAAAAACATATCATTAATGGGGGTTTAGAATGGAGATTCAACATCATGGTTTCAGATCACGATGATGAAATTTTATCCATAGATGGATTGGGATACACGGTTCATGGTTTTGGTGTGCAGTACCAGTGAGGCGTGATAATGGTGGTTCTTGAGCATCGAATTAAAATGAAATCTAGACAATGATGGAAAGGAGGCTTGGTCAACCTCATATCCACATCATATGGTGCGATTCAGGGTGGAATCAGTAGCTTCAGATAGCTCAGGTGAAGAGGTGTGAACTTTATATAATTTCTGTGAAATTATGGAATACATAGCTTGTAGTCCTATTAACACATGCCTTGTAGATTCTTCAATGTGGTTCTATGGTTTTATCATTAATATAAGTATGAAATTCCATATGATATGTTTCATGCACCATTTGAACCTTAGAAAACTATCTCGGCATGTAAAAATGGTACATGTCCAAGTACATAGACATGGTGCACACAAGCATGATAAGAATGGACCACCACATAGTAGGGTTACATCTACATACTGTGTACCTTAGGGAAACAAAATTTATTGTGTAAAAGTGTATTCTATGAGAGTGAGAGACACGATTGGTGCTAGGATTTTCGAGATACGCCATGTACACACAGGGACACATCATGTAATCCTATGAGGATGGATTGGATTCGTCTTTCTTCCTAGATCAGCTTCGTTGTGAGCTAGTGTGAGATTCCCCAGACCAGTATCAGTTGAGTGTGTTACCTTGGTCTATTCCTATGAGGGTTCAGTTCAATATTCTATTCTCATCATAGAGGGTGACCCCTCAACATCTTCCTTATGATCTATGTAGTGAGGGTGAGTTCCCTTATTTCAGAGTGAGTTGTCCCAGACCTCTTTGACTACAGACTTAGTGTCTTGGAGCATGTATCCCTTTGAGAGGACTGAATCAATCATCATTTCCCTTTTCATTTCCTTAGATAGGGTTGTTGGAATTTGCATAACAAATATTCACATGCACATCTATATTTTATATAGGAGGATGTTTCTAATAGGGGATGGTGTCCCCCCAGCGATCCATAGGCACTGAACCCCTATTTGTGTATTTAGATACGATCTTTCCAATGAGGTGTATTCTGATCGAGTGTGATTCTCGGATGAACCCTATCGGTATCCTTCATGATTATTCTTGACTAGACTTGATGAGAATGACCTATGGGATTAGTGTTGATAGTTTCATTATAGAGATCATGAAGTGTGTTCTCCAAGACAAGTGTTGTATGGTACCTTTGAGCAGGAATCTTAGGCTAGCTTTATGGTTGTGACCTTTCCTTAAGAATGGGTGTCTACTATGAATATATATGGATGTTTTATTGTATGTATCACATTATGATTGACATATCTTGTGATGAGATAACTAATCTTGATGCTTTGTGTTTGGTTATTTTGGGATGACCTACTGGGTATTGTTATACTCACCCCTATAGAGGCTTTCCCTACACATGTCATGTCTTATGTAGATTACATACCTTTTTTAGAGTCCTTGGTAGAATAATATTAGGTGGAGCTAGTTTGGGATAAACAGACCGAGGTGTATACCAGTGTTGCATATGACAACAATCCCCTCCTTAACAGGTCATATTTTATTTCTAGTTATGTATAGGCTTGTATTTTGTCCCTTTTTATGCTTTCCAGTACCTTTTTTCATACTATGATTATGGTATTATAGATGCATTCATGAATTATTATCAGTTGTTTGACATTTCAACATTGTATGATCTTGGAGATGTGTGCATATATATAGGTACATTAGACTAATGCCTCCCATGTGTGTGATATACCTTCTTAGAACTAATTTTCAACCCCTAAACTATTTGAGGTGGGATTGGGGTAGTTGTGACTTAGGCCACATCGGTTCAGGTCATAAAATACACCACACATCATGTACTTTTATGAATACACATTTCATGTACTTTTTTAGAGTACACATTGTGTATTATTCAAACCTACACAGATAAGAAAAAAGCCTATACAATGACTTCAAATTTATATGATGAAATTGTTGTCAAGTTACACATTATATACTATAATGTCAAAAAAATAGACAATGAATTAAAGAGAAAGGTGGATGATATTGATCTCTACACACCATGTTCAATTAGCAATGATGGAATTAATGATGTGTTTCTTAACCCAAACAACTGATGATCAAACCAAATAAAATAATTAAGGAGAAATCTAAGAGTCATGTGAAATATTTGAAAAAATATGGAGTTGAATTCATAAATGGAATACAATTTTGAAAGATATAAATTTGATCCTAGATATTCAATACAAAAGGAGGATAGATCCCTAAATTATTGCTAAATTTCCTTAAACTCATTCTGGTCATAGTTGTTTCCCTTTTCTTTCATACTTATTGAATAAATTATTATGATTTATCATTCACTTTAATTATTCTCTTATACCCATGAGAGGAATTGAGTTTAGTCTCAAATCCTTTGTTGTTCCCATGAATATAATAGACAAATAATCCAAGTTTGGTTATTTTATATTAGCACAGAATATAATTCTTGTAATTTTGATGTCTATTTAATTTAAGAATCCTAGAGTTTATGTATTACACTATTTTGTTTTCCATAGTATATCTTCACTACATGTGTATTAGGTGAATTAAAAGGTGAAAAACTGGTAGAGTGAGTTTTTTAATTTATAAATCATGGACATTGGTTAAAAATTTCATAAAAATAATGTTTTTCTAAAATAATTTTACATAAATGAATTGTTTTAGTGAATATATTCTTAATAAAAAATAGTATATCCAAATATAGTCAATCCACCATACTAATTTTGAAAAATAATTGACATAATTACAATACAATAAAATAAAATAATTTTTAACACTCTTATAAAGGAACCTGGAGAAAAATTAAAATCCCATAATATTTTTAATAACTTTTAAAACCAACAAACCATTATGACTTTTCCTAAGACCAACTGATTTAAATTTCATAACCTTGAAAGTTTAAATTTGAATTTTCCAGAGAGTTTTATATGGATTTACACTCTCTAATCTTCATTACACTTCTCATTTAGTATTTTATAAGGATGACAACTTAGAAATTCTAAAACTGATGTATGATGATTCCACAAGATCATTGTATACATAACACTATCTAAAAATCAATTGTAAACTTTTGTTTTCAACATATTATACAATATGGAATAAAGATATTATATGAAGTGATTTAAAGTCATAACATTCAATATGTGTGACTGAGATTTCATGAATATATATTTCATATTAATTATAACATATGACCAAGCTATGTCATATGAAAACTATTCATATACAAATATATTTTTTGATAGAACATTTTATCGATAAGGGTTTTAAAGGGGATTATCTATATCGTATCATCCGATATAGGGATATCAGATAAAAATATTTTTAATAAATTTTAAAGTATATAATATAATTCATATTTTTTTAAAAAATTATAAAAAATTAGAAATACAAAAATTTAATATTTAATTTATGAAAGGTTCATAAAATATTCATATAATTTATTTTTTTAATAATTCATATTATTAAATATTTAAGAAATTTTTAATAAAATAAAATGGAATTTTATATATTAAGTGAACTTTATTTTATAGTTGAGGGATTAACCAAGTGGTAAGGTCACCCTGTAATCATGCATCATACCCAGGTTTAAAACCAGGCAGTTGAGGGTTTTGGTGGTACTGTAGGAGTAATGTACCACTATAGAATTGTTGGTACTATATAGATACATTGTAGTAGTGATACTATTCATTAGATTTGGGATTTTGGACCATGTATTTGGCCTCTGGGCCACCCATAGTGAACCTCTGGGATTTGTATGAGAGTAGCTTCAAGTCTTATGGAGTGAAAGATGGTGAAATGGTGGTCAATAATAGAGACTGTTGTATGCAGGAAGGGATATCTTTAGAGTGTTCTAGCTCACACTAGGTAGAAATCCTCATGAACCTATGTGGGGGGTGGTGATAGTAGTCAATGGACGCGACTTTAGGGATACATGCTGGCATTAGGTGATAGGAAGGTGGGGGAGGGTCAATTTCAGTGTAGCGTCTTTAGGCCACTAATCAAGGCATGCATACCTTTGGGTCTTCAGACTATGTATTCTTTAAGGCCTCTGTGACTATTAGTCTTCGGGGATGTAAGAGTTCCCTCTTAATCCAATTTAAAAAATGTTTTATTGAGATAATTAAAAATTAATGGCCTTCAATCCATTATTAAAGTGCCCTTTCTTTAAAATATTTATCATGAAAAACATGTATACAATTTTATACTATACTAAAATAGTTTTAAAAGGTGACATATTTGTCTAAATTTAATATATTCCATTATATTATTTTAAAATATGTAATAATAAAAATTATTTGAACTATTCATATTATGAGACCAGAAATATTCATATGAATTGAGACATAAAATATGATGAGTTGATATTTCTCATAATTTATATATATACATATATATACATATATATACATATATATACATATATATACATATATATACATATATATACATATATATACATATATATACATATATATACATATATATACATAAACATACACATATACATACATACATACATACATACTTACAAACATACATACATACTTACAAACAAACAAACAAACAAACAAACAAACATATATACATACATACGTACATACATACATACATACATACATACATACATACATACATACATACATACATACATACATACATACATACATACATACATACATACATACATACATACATACATACATACATACATACATACATACATACATACATACATACATACATACATACATACATACATACATACATACATACATACATACATACATACATACATACATACATACATACATACATACATACATACATACATACATACATACATACATACATACATACATACATACATACATACATACATACATACATACATACATACATACATACATACATACATACATACATACATACATACATACATACATACATACATACATACATACATACATACATACATACATACATACATACATACATACATACATACATACATACATACATACATACATACATACATACATACATACATACATACATACATACATACATACATACATACATACATACATACATACATACATACATACATACATACATACATACATACATACATACATACATACATACATACATACATACATACATACATACATACATACATACATACATACATACATACATACATACATACATACATACATACATACATACATACATACATACATACATACATACATACATACATACATACATACATACATACATACATACATACATACATACAAATATATATATATATATGTATGTATGTATGTAAATATATATTATTAAAAAATGTGGGAAAGGACCCCACCATATAGGCCAATTATATTATATATATAGTTATATAATATGTCTCTTTTGAAACCATATTCATTTCAATTGAGAAATCACTTGAAGTAGGAAAAAAGATACCTTTTAGGAAGGTAACCACACTCCCATACGAGGGATGGATTGTTTCACTCCTCCTAGGGAAGGAATGTTGCATATACTCAAGAGTGATACACCTTGATATTTGGGGAAGGGGATATTGCATGTTGACTATTTAGGGATATTGTTTGACATGTTAGAGCTACTAGTAAGGAAATAAGGGTGTGAACCACTTTCTATGATCCATGAGTAGAATAAATACCTCTTGAGGGGTAGGGGAATAACTAGAAATATGAGGTGTTGGGGATCAAACCCACACCCTTATGATTCCAAGAATGAAACCCTACCATTTATATAAGATGTTCATATTTATTATAAACATGAAATATATATATTTATGTCTTATTTATGGAAAGTCTAAATATTTTATATTATGGATTATAACATTTATTATATTCAGGATACTTCATTTTTTAATTCATTTAATCATTGTATTTTTCTTTAGAAATTAAGTTTATGTTACCTGATTTATGTTGTTTTTAATTATTATAGGAATATTGAAGATTTGGAGGTGAATTGGAGTACTTTGGGATAAAGTAGGTAAAATGAACGAAATCACAATGTGGTGTCCCATAAAACACATCATGGTAATTTTTTATAAAGAGAAAATGAGTATTTTAGAAGATAATACACCATGGGGGATCTTAGCCACGATGAACATGGATTTGTGTAATTAAATAGTGGAAACTACATTTTCCATTATAATGTGGTTTGAAACATGGTACTTTGTATTCCAATGTGTATGAAGGAAAACAACCTTTACCATGACTAGAGTGAACATTGTGTGTAACTAAAGTACTACGATGAGTAAGTATGAATTGGTGAACCCAAGAAAACCATTATCAATGGATAGAGAATTGAAGATATAAGATAAGAGATACCATAGTTTTCTCCTCATTTTTCTTACTGAATAGTCCATTGATTACAAATAATATCATGTAGAGAACATAAACCATGCTATGGATCATGACCATGTCCTGAAGATAAGATTAATTTTCACCGTTTTAGAGTGCTCATGGAAAAATTCTCATCATTTTAGTTTTATATAAGAAAACCATGATGTAGTAGAGTTAAAACATGTTTTTTTTTTCATATTAGGTTCTTAAATGATAGAATTTCATATATTTATAAAAAAACACACAAACTTCTTTCAAACTTACTATGTAATTTTTGGAACTTTTATATTCTATAACCTCTTATTTGGTGATTTATTTAATAAATTTAGTAAGTTTTATTTATTTCACGTGTTCTTCAATTGTTTATTCAAGTATTTTCAATTTAAATCCATTATTTTTATTCTTAGTCTTAGTTGATAAGATGAATAGTTCACTAATGATTGGATTATCTTCAACTATGAGTGAATAATCTCTTAAGAGGTAATAAATAAAGAATATAAGGATGGGCACCAAATATTTTCTATTGATTTCATTCATAAAGTGATTTGTTTTTAATTTGGAACTATCTTGTTATATTTCCTTAATAATTCATTTACAAAGATAATTTATAAGAGAGGATTTCCAAGATATTCATATGATTGAGTTATGAGAAATAATTTGGATACTTATTTTTATTTTTAATATTTAACTTAATGAACTTAATATGAGTGTGACTAACTTCTTCTTCTTTTTTCCTTATATTATTCCTGGAATTGTCTGGTTCTCCCATTGTTTTTACATGGTGGGTTTGATGATCAATGTTTCCTCTATCTCACATTTATCCCCTCACATATTACTTTTAGTTTTTTCTTCCCTAATATACTTTTAGTGAATCTACTATTAGGGCTAATCAAGGTTTTTTATTTATTATAAGTGAACATCTATGATGTGGTAACAACTTCCCCAAGAGGTGATGCTATGTGAGGGTGGTGCTGGGTTGGATACTGTTGTAATTACTTTGTTATTAGGTGTTTTTCTTTGGGTGTGTTCTTTCTTAGATTTGGTACGATTCATAGTTGCTTGTATTATGGTCTTCTCTTGTTTCTTTGCAAAGTCGATAAAGTTTTTCAACTGGTAATGAGTATTTTCAATGATGGTGGTTTAATTGGGTGATTTGATTGCAATATTTTTGGTAAAGGTTTATAAATTAACAAGATAAATCATTTTATGAAAACCATCCTATGAAATTGATTACAAAATTATTTCTTTAGTAATTATCTTTATCAATTAAAATTTTCATTTATAGTCAGTAAAAAACTTTTTAAATATTTAATTAAGGGTAAAAAATTGGTATAAAATCACTTTTAAGGTTTACTTTTCCATCCTCATGGGAAAAATATTGCACTTACACAATTATATCCCTAAATAATTTACTTCAGAATTAATAATTTTTATAAATTTCTAAAATTTATCCACCATGAGAAATAATAATGATCATGAATTGATCATGTTTTTGGAATTGCTATCAGGAAAAATGGTGAAATAAAAAGTGCCAAACTACATTTTAATTAACCCAAGAATATTTTGATCTCATTTATGTTTTTATTTTTATTCTATTAACTTATGAAGATATATTTTTTTCCTTTAAAGGTTCATCAGTGTTAGAGAAGGAAGTCAATCACTCAATTGAGAAGTGTGGATGATTGTTTTGACCCAAAACACTAGATGTGAGAGAACCAAAACTTGATTATGAGTGGTTGAATATAGTTTTATATTCTTAAATTTGGACCACTATTTTTATTCTAGAAAATTTCCAATGGGTTTTATTTATGGAATCAGAAACACCCAACAACTCCCACATCCATGAAAAGGGATGTCACTATTGACCTGATTTCCAAAGTTAGGAAATCACTAGGGTTTCTTAAAAATTTGGATTAGTAAATCATAGTGGTCAAGAGTATTATAGGTTGGGATCATTACAATATATTTGCAGAAATTAATTTCTACTTCAAGACGCTATTATTGATTTAAATCATGTTGATGAATCCTTCCCATATCCTATTATTGGACTGGTTACACCCATGTAAGAAATAAGTTATTAGCATATATCTATGTGAATATCTATAAATAGTAAGGTAATTACATCAATTTGAAAACTTGTATGTATCATAGGTTCTCCATTGATGACACAATCTATTTGTAACAAAGGTTCTTCATATTTATCTTATTGTTAGTTAGTGATTATGGTCTATAGATCGCTATGGTTTAAATCCAAACGGCTGGGTGATCTAGATTTTATCACCATCTAGGAAGGTCATAAATGTTTGTTGTTTTAGCGTCAGGCCCATGAAAAGTAATTTCTAAATATACTTGCAAAATTAATTATAAACAATGTATTATAGTGAAACTTAACTAGGAACATTGCACCTTTTATGGTCATATGAAAAGGATCGATCCATACAGTTTAACATCATGGAGTAAAGAAGAATAGACGAAAGATGTCTAGTAATGGTCAGTGTGGGACTTACACCTGAGTGATCTTTTCTATTTTTTCTCATAGAGAATATAACTTAATTATCACGAGATGGTTTGGTAAGGAATATGGCCTTGAAAAGAATAATGTGGTCTCATTAGGAATATGGACCAGATGAGGCAGATATAGTTTTCACGTAGAAGAAATATGGCTCTCTAAGTGGGGGTGTGATATTATTGGGAATGGGGACTAATTAAAGGATGTTCCCTAGAAAATATGGGCCTAATAAATGGGATATCTAGACTCATAGGAATATATAAATACGATGAAAAAATTTGGATAATCTTATAAAAAACATATCCAAATGTGGATGGAATAAAAAATTGTAACGTTGTTGGGTTTGAACTGCAAAGGAGGTATCCTACATATCCCATCAAATTAGGAATCAAATCCTACATAGTTTGAGTGACACAATATAAGGTTGTATGACAAGAATACACCATGCAGTTTAACGTCATGTGGTAAGTACACTGTTGTTTAGTTTTACATCATGTGACTAGGACATGGTGCTATGCATTTTAAAGTCATAAAAGCCTAACATGTATGTCATGGAAGATGTGACAATGGAATAATGAGTTATTTTTATGAATAGTAACCTTCACTAAGGTAATTATTGGGGATTATACCTTGTAGGAGGCAATATAGTATAGAGAACTGTCTCATGCTTGTCACATAAGGAATCCCACACTTTTCATGTAGGGAATCCTATTTTTTTCATGTATTGTAATGATGTAGTTTAATGTCATACATTGAGAATATTATCATGGAGTTTATTATCAGGAAACTAGGACCTGGTTCTATAAAGTTTAAAGTTATAAAACCCAAACATGTTTTCAAGGCTTATGCGTTAAGATACCTGATTCCACTTGGGAGTGGTGGAGAGAAGGATATAAGGTGGCCACCCTCAATAGTGACATCATTGGGGCATACACATTCACTACACCAGTGTGATTGAAAAGAAAAAGGAACTGATGCTTCATATTTCACATATGACGCATGAGGCCTACTCCTAATTAGGGGACTAGAAGGGTAGATATAGGGATCATGCCAGTTATGGATGTATCTGTTCTCAAGTGGGCTCATGTTTCCACTAAGAGTTTAGTCTGATAGATCTCAGACCCAGGTCAACCAAGTATTTATTCATGTTTTAGGGGAATTATCACTAATGTCATTAATAATAGGACCCAAATTATCAAGGGAATATAATATTTCCCAACCACTGGGGACCCTATCTATTTGGGGAGACACATAGAAGACACCTTTTATCAAGGGAACATAGGATCAAAAGGGAGACATGATGGTGCACATACCCTGATCTCGTATATCCTTTGGATTTGAAGGATGCATTGTTTTGACTATATTGAGGATATAAACCTTACATAAGAAATCCAAATAGGTTTTTAAGTTGGTATGACCCATGTTGGTGGCTTGGGTAATGAAACAAAACTGAAATCTTCTAACTGTTCAAATTTACATGTATGTAAGCATTATCATGGGAGGATTCAATACATCCTGGAGAACCTTTGGTTTTGGGGAGAATATCACATGTGAAGGAATGATACCTCATAAGAAATACATAAAATGAAACCATGTGATACATGATTGTGTGAGTCTACTATCATGTGACTACATGAAGTTTCTACATTTCATTTTTAAATGACTCTTATATTATATGACCACTTGAGGATCATGTGGATAAGGTCACATAGATATTTTTTTGTGAGAATTTGACATAAAATCATTTATTATGGGATTATACCATGTGGGAGTATCTTATAGAATTATACCATGCATATATCTCTTGCAGAATCATACTACACATATGTCTATTATGGTATTTAGAAATATTTATAGTTATATTTAGATATTTATTTACATGAATTTCAAAATATAGAAGATATCATGGCTCTTTTATCCTCCCACACTTTTCCATCTCTTTCCATCTCTTATATATCTTTGATAAAGTGGATAATGAGGTATTTATAGGCAGTATAGGTTGCAAGGGTAGGTAACTAGAAAATAATCGCTTAGTCTATGTGTTCTGCATAAGATTTATTAATATAGGGGAGAAACCATATAGATATGTAAGGTCAACATTTTTGACTTGCGTGAGGTGATTTCATAAAACACCCTACATCATGTAGCCTGTATGATTCGTTCACATGAGAATTGTTTTTCTCAAGAGAGTCTTTATAGTTTCTTTTAAATATTGAGGAATGATTCAGGGGCATTTTCTGAGATACCTTTATCAATAATTTAAGTTCATTTTGGTCCATCTATGATAAAATGATAATAAACCCCCCTGGAAATTAAGTTTTTTTAGCATGTAAAGGACTCATTTTTGAGGAGTTTTAAGCCCATGTGAGTTTTTTATGAACAAATGGAGGTAAAAAATATAAATATATTGATAGGATGACCTTATTAACGCTTATTAATTCAAAAATATTGTATAATAACCCTTTATATTTTATAATTTCTATGTGATATTTCATAGTGTGAACATTCTGTGTAAGCATATAACGTGATTGAACTACGTGTTGGGAAAAAGTTTACTGAAAGTGGTTTTTGGAAGATAAAATAAAACCATGTTGATTGTTTTTTATTTTTTTTATCATTATAACTAAATCATTTAACTTTGTAATTTTTTTTGTAATTGGAAGAAATAGGAATCAGACTCAGTTGATCGTATAAAATATTCATAAGAAAATACATTGGTTTCAATTTCCAGTTTCGAAGAAGTTATGTAGAATAAGTTTTGTTTCAGATTCACCTTGTGTCCAAAATGAAAATTTTAATCGATATGAGAAGTTATTATAAATTTTCATTGTCTTTCAATATGTTCAGTTTTAAATCCGATGATGCTTTTATGTTCGGTTAATTCTAAAATATCATAAGTTGTCTAAGAAACATGTGATTCAAGAATTATGTGATAAAGGGGGAGAAGATGTTTTTAGTACCTTAATTCAGATGATTATATGCTAATATGAATGTTTTAAAAGTTATGAAGAAGTCATGATATAGGCATAAGTTTGTAGAGGAAGAAATGTTATGAAGCAAACATTTTATGGTATCAGACCATTGATGTGAGAATCACTAGACATAGAATTTGTTTAAAATGTTTATAAGCTTGAGGTTGATGAAGTTAAAGTTCCATTGAAGCACTGATCAAACAATCCATCAAATGATCCAATTAATTTGACCTTCTTATCCACCGAATTATGAAATCCAAAGGATCGATCGACTATTATAGAGAATATGAAATAAAAGAATTCTCTACTGATACTGGTCCATCGAATACAGTGTGCTACTGATCCATCGAATACAACATTCTACTGATCCATCAGATGAATTCTAACACCAATACATCAGACACAATGTTGGTATAAAAAGAGAATCATATATAGTGTTTTATCAAAGATAGAGTGATTAAGAAAGAATAAATTGTTGGGACCAATGAATAAGATAAAATTGGAGATGTTGGGGCCAATCAAATCAGATGAATAATAACAATGTAGTACACTATTTTCATAAAAAAATAAATGTTGTTTTTATTCAATTGGGTCAAGGGAAAAATAACTCTGATGTCTTTTATATGTGGGTCAAGATATATAGAACAAGACTTGATACTAATCCATCCGAGTGAAGCATATATTGATCCATTAGATGAATAATGACATTAATAAGTCATCAAACACTGAACTTCATCAGATGTAGGATCATCATTTTGAGTAATTGAATAAAAGTATAAATACTTTGAATGTTTTTTAGATGTGTTTTCAAAGGGTTTCTTTCTATCAAAGTGTTGTCGAAGGGGGTTTTGAATGCTACAGAAGTTACAACATTTTTTATAGAAGAATGGTTTCATTGTTTTATGTCTTTCAGTTAGTATGGAGTTTTGGAATGAAAATACATTTTATTTTTTTCAAATGATATAGATTTTTTAATAAGGATTCTATAGTCTTACATATGTTTCCATCACAATAAAGGAAATCAAAATTACTTTAGTACCAAATTGAAGAGTGGTTATAAAGTTAAAAGCTGGATGATATTGTGAGAAGATTTGAGAAGATTTGAGAAGAATTGAGAAAAGTTGAGAAGCACTGAAATATTCAAATATGAAGTCAAAATGGAAGTCAGATTTAAGTTTCTAGAAATTTGGTTGAGTGGTAAAGTAAAAGTTGTTCCCTATCCAATTCTCTCCCAACACACCTATAAATAAGAGTAAGTAAATTGTACTTTATAATGCTTATATTGTTCACATGAGAAGATAGAGATAGAATAATGAATGTTTTGGAAGATAGAATAATTTATTGGATTAAGTTTTCTTGATGATTTTTATATAGAAGAATAAGGAAAAAGTGGTTACTGGATCAGAATGAGTCATCAAATGCATGTTTTGATGGAAAGTTTAAAGTGCTTTATAATTTTTTATAGAGTATTATTTCTTATTTGTTTCTTAGACTGAGGTATTGGAAAAAGGAATCAGAATGATCCATCACATAGAGTTTTTGTCCAAATTCTAAAAGTGAATTTTCTTACCTACTATTGGGTAGGAAAGTGAAGAGTTGTGTTTTGAATCTATTCAAGTATAAGTTGATAAGACAACATAGTGAATTATTTTGAACCATTTGGTGAATGTTTCATTGCTTGTTACACAAACTTGTTTTACACCATTCATGCTTAAAGAATCACATGCACCATTGTATTGATTATAGTGTTACATAAGTGTAATGGTATATCATACTTGTTGTTCCCACACAAAAGGGTTGTTTTCTAGTGGATTGTGTGGTATTGGATTATTTACAAACCATGACAAGGACTTAACTAATCTAATTGAGTAGAGAACCTTGTAAATACTTGTGTACCAGTGGATTCTTGAATGTTTTTTTAAAAAGTGATAAATATTTAACAGGAGGTTAAGGTTATTTGAAAATAAAGGAAACTTAAAATAAAAATATATCAACGATTCACACCCTCCCACTCTTAGTGATACATTAATCCTAGATGGGATTTAACAATTGGTATTGGAGGGAATGTTCCCTTCATTTACTCTTTGCTCCTTTTTTAATAGAATTTGTGAAGGAGAATACAAATTGTGTGAATAGTAAGGGGATTATAGTCTTAAATTGAAGGAACTATCATATATGGAAAGTCATAATGTTTCCTTATCTTATGTCTCTTGGTTATGATGTTTTGGAAGCATCTACAGATGGATTTAATCCTATTAATGATAAATTTTCTATCACATATATGGATAAGAAGAATATTGAGAATGATGTAAGTATTAAGAATGATTTACTCTCATCACTTTATGGAAGTGATTTTATAAGAGTGAAGGGAGTTGAAACTACCAAAGGTATCCATGAAAAGTTTAAAAACATTTTTAAAGGAAATATGACAGTGAAGAAGAAAAATTTACAAATATGGAGGCTGAAGTATGAATATATCACAATGGGTGATTATGAATCTATTCATGACATATTTACAAGGGTGAATGATATTTTTAGCACTGTAAGATGTATTGGTGAAAATTTATAAGATTTAACTATTATATAAAATATCTTGAGAATTCTTCCAATTATATTTGACACCAAAGTTTCATCTTTGGAAGATAGAGATCCTAAAACTCTATCTCTAGATGACCATTATAGTACTCTCATTACTTATGAAATGAGAAGGGAAAAAGTTATGAAAGGAAAAAAATTTGATCAATAAATATACTTCAAGGCTTCCAAGAAAAGAAAGTCTAAGAATATTATTAAAGAAGAAGTAGAAGTTTCTAAATCTGAATCAAAGAATGAGGTATGTAACAATCTTTATGGATTCTTATACTTGTTTTTTAAAAATGTGTAAAGAGGTAAATGAATGTATGAGGGGAAACTACCGCTAAAATGTTTTGAATGTGGACCTGTTGGGAACTTTTCTATGAATTTCCCCTAAAGAAAGAATAAATACAATAGTGATGAATATGATAGTAGGAAAAGAATATATTGGAAGAAAAATGGTTATAATTAAAAATATTTTTCAATTGGAAAGGATAAAAAGATCTCTAAATATAGAAGGATAATCTTTTTTTTTCTAAAGGCAATGAATATGAAGATAGTGATGTTGAAGACAAAAAGTTCACTAAAGTTCTTAAATAAATTACTTTCATTGTAATAGTCAGTGAAGAAGAATTTTGAATTATTAGTTCTTAATAATAAGAGACTGATTCATAGTTTTATCTAAAGAGAAAATTGTAATAATGTATAAGAAATATTGTTACACTTGAAAGAGAGATCAAGAAGTTGAAAAAGTAAAATCCTATAGAAAACAATCAATAATTCATCCCTAAATAGAATGTTAGGTTACTTGAAGAGTTTTATTGTATGAATAATTATCTCGAGAATAAAAATAATCTAAATGAACATATTGAAGTAAAGTTGAAGGAAAAAGAAGAAGAACTGAAACTTGTTCAACAAAATCATTATAAAGATGAGAAGGGAATTAAAAGTTTCAAGAACTCTATCTCTAAAGTTGGTGAAAATTATGGAAAGTTTGAACCTGTTAAGTATAAAAAGTTACCTTAAAAGGTTGAGAAGAAATTTTAAGATGTTTCTAAGAAGAATAAATATGGGAAAGTAGTGCATGTACCCAAAACCATAAAGTTTGAGTTTAAAAAGATTCTAAAAATTCTAAATTCAAAACAAAATTTTCTATGATTTCTGATTATAATAAGGTTGGGAAGAAATCCAAATTAAAAATTAAGATTATGGGTGATAATCAAAAAGTTTAGAGCTCAATAATGTTCTGATGTGAAAGATATAAATGTTTCTGAGAAACAGGTTTATAATTCCAAATAGTATGTAAGTTACAAAGGAAAGTATTCTTTCTATGTATACTTTTGGTATTATGGTGGATTTGGTCATATAGAAAATATGTGTTGGTTTAATCAATAACATTAAAAATATTACAAAAAAAGTTATAAGGGGATTCAATCCTCTCAAATAAAGAAAATTGAGAAGAATTTTATGAAAGTTGAGAATAGGTTCCAACCTTTTGAAACTATTTGTGAAATATGTGAATAACCTAGACATATTACAAAAGTACGTCTTGTTTTATTTCCAAAAAAAAAATTATCACAATTCTTAGAAGTTTTATGTGAAGAAAGGAAAAGGGAAATAAAAGAATCTTGTTGTAGAAACTACTCTCAAAGCCACAAAAGGAGAATGGACTTAGATTTTGGATAGTGGGTATTGTTATCATATGATATTATATTTTAAATTGTTGAACAACATGAAATATTTCAAGAAAGAAAAGTGATTTTTGGAAATGATGAATCCCTCAAAATTAAAGGAGTTGGATATACTATTATTGGGAAAGAAAAGTTGAAATCCATAAAATCCTTGTTTTTTGATGGGTTGAAACACAATATATTGAGATTTTTTTTTATAAAAGTGATAAATTTATTTTTAGAAAATATGTTTTTGTTGTGAAATAGAGGAATATTGAAAAGTTATTTCTAGAGGTCAATGAAAAAAAAAGAAATTTGTTTTGATTTGGTGAAGTTCAAAACTTATGTTACTTAAGCACGATGGAAGAAATTCAGTTGTGGCATAAAATTTTGGGATATATGTATCATATAAACATGAGAAAGTTATCAAAGTGAGACAATATCCATGGTATTATTGATATTTCAATAAGAAGATGTTAGCATTGCACAATTTTTCAAAAAGGGAATATTACAAACTATGTGCATAATAAAGTTGATATTCATTCAACTCAAACTTTGGATCTTATTCATTCTGATTTCTATGGTCCAATGATAAAACAATAAAATTTCATAGATAAGTAATTAATTTCTTTCATTGATGATTTTTATCACATTAATTATGTTATGTATTTGAAACATTAGTCATATTCTTTGAATATGTTTAAAAGTTTTAGGAGAAGAGTTGAAAGGAAATGTAGGTATTCTATAAAGAAGTTGAGAACTAATAATGGTGGAAAATACAAGAATGACAGTTTCAAAACTTATATTAAAAAACATTGAATTCTACATGAGTTCAGTACACCATATACACCATAAAAAAATTGTTTTGTTGAAAAGAAGAATAAAAGTTTGGTTGAAATGGGACATACTATGTTACTTGAACATGCTCTTTCTCATTAATTTTAGAGGCAATCTATGAGAATGGATGTTTATATTTATAACTAGTGTTTCTATAGGTCAAGTTTTGATATGAATCCTTATGAAATGTTTTATTAAAAAATCTAAGTTTGAAACACTTAAGAGTTTTCGGGAGTCCTTTCATTATAAAGAACAAAGGTGGAAACCATGGAAAGAATGATCAGTGAGGAGAATATGGAATTTTTCTTGGATATGCTCTAGATGGAAGAGTATATAGATGTTTCAACAAATAATCATGAAAGATTGTTGATTTTATCGATGTAAAAGTTATTGAAAAAATGAGAAAGATGCTATAAAAACTCATGTAGATGAGGAATATGATGAAGATGAAAGAATTATTATTAAGAAATTTGAAAAGGATGCTAAAAATTGTGATGGCACACAAATATGAGAATCAGAATTATCTATTTTTATTGATGAAGAATAATTTCAAACATCTCATCCTAGGATGAGGAAGCATGTGGAAGTTGGAAACATAATTGGTGATCAACATCAAAAGGTTTAGACAAGAATAACATAAAAATTTATTACAATACTTATTTGTATTCAAAGGTTGATCCAAAATATGTTAGTAAATATTTTGAGCATCCAGAATAGATTTAGGATATGAATGAAGACTTGAATAAAATTGAGAATAATGATACTTGGGAACTCATACCTAAGACAAATGAAAAAAATGTTATTGGTAAAAAGTGGGTGTTTTATAAAAATGTAATGATGATGGAGAAGTGATAAGAAAAAAATCAAGATTAGTTTGTAAAGGTTACTCACAAATTTAAGGCATAAATTTTGATGAGTCTTTTACTCAAGTGACAAAGTTAGAAACAATTAGAATCTTTCTTGTAATTGATACTCAATGAAGTTATAAATTTTTTTATTTGGATATGAAGTTAGCCTTTTTGAATGGAGAACTCGATGAAGAAGTTTATATTGAACAACCATGTGGATTTTTTATTGGAAAGTTTAAAAGTTATGTGTGAAATTTGAAGAAATAATTGTATGGGATAAAGTAAGATCCAAGGGTGTGGTACTCCAAATTGGATTCCTGTTTAAGGAGGTTGAACTTTAAGAATGGAAGAGTTGATAGTAATATATATATCAAATAAAGTCTGGAGATTTCCATCATTATGATCATATATGTTGATGATATTATATTCTCTAGGAATGAAAAAATAACTTGTGAAAGGTTTGATTAATATATTAATAAGTTATTTGAAATGTAAATTCTTGGGGAAATGAAATACTTTCTTGGGTTACAAATATAACAAAATAAGAAACACATATTTCTTTCTCAAGAAAAGTATGATAAAAACATTTTTAGAAAGTTTGTAATGGAAAATTAGAAACCTATTTCCAAACCAATTTCAGTGGGAACCAAGTTGAATAAAGATAGATAAGGTAAGGAACTAAAATCTAAAGAGTCTTAGAAGCTGATATGAAGTTTTTTATATTTGACTACCTCAAGACTAGACATTGTTTATGATGTTATCTTATGTGAAATATTCTAAAGTGCTCCAAAATAATCACATATACTAGCTGGAAAAAGAATTATTAGATATATAAAATCCACAATATATTTTAAAATAAGGTATGATAGCTTAGAAAGAATTTATTTTTTTGGCTATACAGATGATGATTGGGAAGAAAGTATTAATGATAGAAGATCCAATTTAGTGGAGTTTTATTTCTAGGGGAAATTTGTATTATTTGTCATACTAAGAAATTTTTTTTAGAAAATCTTATCATGGATGAAGTTGATTATGTTTCTTATACTCAAGACACAACACAACTAATGTGGATGAATACCTAGTTAGAATACTTACTTATTGAGGTGAAGCCACCTATTCTCTTGGGTTATGATAATCAGAGTGCAGTAAACATTACAGGAAATCTAGTGAAACATTCTCTCTCAAAACACATTGATATCAAATATCATTTCATTAAATAATATGTGGATAAGAATAAACTCAAGCTGGATTATGTTCCTACATCAGAACAAGTTAATGAAATATTCAAAAGCCCTTACCAAATAAAGCATTTTTAAAGTTGAGGTTGAATATGGGCATCCAATCTATTTCTCTCTGAGGTTGAAGTATGTATATCTATCCCCTATCTAATCTAATTTTTGGGTATTTTTTCCAATAGGATAATGTTTCATAAATCTAACCATTGATATGTGCTAAACCTTCTAAGGAATCATGTTTTTAGGGGGAGTTATGGGTAAACTATGAATTCAACATGTAAGTGTGTGAAAAATTCTAAAAGTTTTTTGGAGTGGCTATAGGATAATTGTGTTTATAGGTAAGTGGAATAAGTAAATCAAGAAGTGAAAAAATATGTAAAGGAATATGTGAGGTAAGATGTGAAGGAAAGCTAGAAATATGAAGAAGTTTCACGAGTCATTAATTTTAGACAACATGGCTTTTCTGTCAATGATTCCTATTTCCTATAATCAGCTAGCTCACATAGGCTTAGAATTATTGATAAGTAATCTATTTCTTAAGGTTACAAAGTTCAGAGATTTATTAACCTTAGTTGAAAAAAAATCCAAAGGGTGAGATTGTTGGGACTAAGTTGGATGAAAGTGGTTTTCAGATTCTGAAAGAAGAATATTTTGATATTTTTTCCATTAAGAAAAAAACATTTCACATTTTATGTTTTTGTGATCAGAAAAAATTTGAATCGAGATCAGTTGATTGGACACAATATTCAAAAGAAAATCCAATGGTTTTGGTTTTTTTGAAGAATCTATGTGGAAGAAGTTATGTTTCAGATGCACATTATGCCCAAAATGAAATTTTCAATCAGTATGAGAAGTTTTTAGCAAGTGTAAATGTATTTTGAGATGTTCGGTTCTAAATCTAATAATGTTTTACTATTAGGTTAATTCTAAAATATCATAATTTGTTTGGTAAACCTATGATGCAATCCTTATTAAATAAAGGGGGAGAATATGAGTTTGGTACCTTAACTCAGACGATGATATTCCAATCTAAATTTTCTGAAATTCATAAAGAAATCATGATAAAAGCATACTTTTGTAGAATAAAGGTTATGAAGAAAAATTATTTTGGTCTCAGATCATCAGTGTGAGAATAACTGGATGCAAAATTTATTTAAAAGTCTAAGAAGCTTGAAGTCATTGAAGTTGAAGTGTTGCTGAAGAACTAATAAAATGATCTATTAGAGGAGTTGATTCATCATACTTTCTGATCTAACCAATGATAAAATATAAAGGTTCAATTAAAATTTACAAAGAATATGGAAAAGATAAGTTGATGCTGATACCAGTCCATTAGACACTGTGTGCTGTTGATCCATCAAAGGAATTATGAAACCGATCCATTAGACACAATGTTGGTATAAAAAGAGAATTGAATGTAGAGTTCTATTAGAGGTAGAATTATTAAGAAAGAAAAAATTGTTGGGACCAATGAATAAGATAATATGAGAGTTATTTGGACAAATCAAATCAGATGAAGATCAACGATGTAATCAACCATTTTTATAAAATAAAATAAATGTTGGTTGTCTTCAATTGGGTCAAGGGAAAAATAAATTTGACATTTTTTCCAAGTGGGTCAAGATTCATTACACAAGAATTTCTAGTAATCTATTAGAGTAAAGTAGAGACTGATCCATCAGACTCTGGATTTCATTGGATGCAGGACCATCAGTCTAAGTAATGGAAGAAAAGGATAAACACTTTAAATATTTTTCAGATGTTTTTTCAAAGGGGTGCTAGCTTCCAAAGTGACTTCAAATAGGTTTTTTAATTCTATATATGTTGAAACAATTTTTAGGAAATAATGGTTTAAATATTTTATATATTTCAATTGGTATGGATCTCAAAAATGAAAATTCATTTTTTTTTTCAAATGGTACAAATCATTATAATGAGAATTCTATTATCTTACACATGTTTCTATCATAATAAAAGAAATCAAAAATGAATTTGTTACCAGACTAAAGAAATGTTATAAATGTCGAAGATGGATGAAGTTTTGAGAATATTAAATAAGTTTTGATAATAATTGAGAAAACTTAAGAAGTATTGAAAGATTCAAAGATGAAGTCTAAAGGGAATTCAAATTCAATTATTAGGAAATTTGGTTGAGTGGGAAAGTAAAAGTTATTTCCCTCCCAAACCTCTACTGGAACACCTATAAATTGACTGAAGTACATTTTAATTTCCAATGATTTTATTTTTCATGTGTGAAGAGAGAGATAGAGAAATGAAATTATTGGAATAGAGAAGAAGTTTCCATAATGAGTTTTCCTTAATAATTTTTCTGGATATAAGAAGAAGAAAGTGGTTATCGGATCAAACTGAGTCATTGGACACAGGTTTATAGGTAAAGTTTGAAGTGGTTTAAAATTATTTCCAGAGTATTATTTCTTATCTATTTTATAGACTGAGGTATCAGATAGAGGAATGAAATTGATCCATAAGACTGAGTTTTTTTACTAATTCCAAAAGTGAAGTTTCTTACCTGCTGCAGGGTAGGAAAGTGAAGAGTTTTGTTTTGAAGCTATTTAAGTGGAAGTTGATAAGGTAGTATAATGAATTTTCTTTGAACCAAATGGTGAAGGTTTCATTAATTATTACACAAACTTGGTTTACATCATTCATGATTGAAGAATCACATGCACTATTTTATTAATCATATTGCTACACAAGTGTAAGGGTATATCCAAATTTTTTTATCCACATAAAATGATTTTTTTCTAGTATATTGTGTGCCATTGTATTATTTACAAAATATTACAAATATGTAGATACTCTTATTGAGTAGTGAACCTTTTAAATAGTTCTATTCTTATGGATGCGTGAAAGTTTTTTTCCAAAAAAGTGATAAATCTTTAATAGGAGGTGAAGGTTGTTTTAAAAGTAAGGAAACTTAAAAGAAAAATATATCACTGATTCGACACATCCCCCTATTAGTGATACATTGATCTTGATTAGTAATTAACACTACTTTATTAAACTATGTAAGAACCTAGGTAAAGTTTTAAGTTCATTCTATTTGTATTTGTAGTGGGTGATGTTCATAAGTAGTCATTGACATGATGTCATATGTGGAAAACGTGATCTGTGATATGGATCATGTGATGTGTCATGTGGACCATGTGATGTGTAATGTAGACCACATGATATATCATATTGACCATGTAACCATCATGGAGTTATCTTTACTTAGGAATTCTTTCATTTTATTACAATTCATTCTATAAACCAAATTCATTCCTATATAGATTACTTCAAAATGGGAGTCTTGAGAAAAGGTGGTGAGGTGGATGGAAATAGTAAATAGCGTAAGCGCTGGTCAATGCTAGCATATTTAACTATCTGAAACCTTTCTTACCAATATCATGGGAATAGTTATTTAGGATTACCCAATGCCAGATTGGATCCCATTATATGGGTTTAGGCTTCTGAATGATGCCCTGATTCTGTAACTTTGAGAAGGAAATTAGCTTCCATTATATATTATCAAGCATCTAGAGGTGATTCAATCCAACATATCATAATACTATTGTTTCATTAAGTAATATGAGTGTAAAAAAGGATATGCTTTAGGGTACACTCATTTAGACTATGAATAGGAGAGATATGCCACTAAACATGACACTCAGGTCTATAAGTCCATCATAAATAAATAATTGAGTAATTAGAAATTTGGTTGGTCAATAAGATGGGAATTCTGATTAGGAGGAGATTTCACTATAGACTGAGACTAGCCTTTCTGGGTATAGTAGATTAATGAGGAATTCAAGATAGCGATGAAGGTGTTATATTTATATAAAGCTTCTTGGATCACACAAACCCTTGATTATCACAAAAAACATCCTATTCCATACCTTATTAATAAGTGGAGCCCACATACCAAATCCTTTCAATTAATGCATGGAGTGGTTAGGATGATCCTTTGGGATTTCCAAATGATTAACATATCTTTGATCTTGGGATATTTGTATGATGAATTTATCCCCCTAATTTTTGAATGGGAAAATGTTGAGAAAAACCCATAAATTTCTATAGAGATACATGAGCTAGTGAAGAACAACATGGGAGATGACTTCCACCCAAGAGTTTATGTTCATTTTTGGATTTGGGAAGAAATTTTCATCAATAATACTAGTCATAGACCACAAGAAAAAAGTCCTTGAGTTTGTCTTATTCACAAAACCCATGGCCCTGAGTGAGCTTATTGTATAACCACAGAAGAGGCCAATTAAAAAGCTAGGTAAGGGTGGTTACTTTTTAATATGACCATTTAGTTCATCTAATAACACTTTTTTATGCTTTTTAATAGTTAATTGATCCAATTTTTGGAGTCAAAAATTGGTGTAAGAATTATCACCTTTATAAAGGTGGTGCAATTGGATAATAGAAAGAGGATCAGCATAGTAGTCCTAGTATTGAAGAAATTATACCACCAAATTAAACATTCCTATATGGGAAGGGTCCCATTCAAACTAATTGTAACTTACTAGGTTTTATGGGGATTAATGGTGGATCATATAGGTGGATATGTGTTCATCAATATCCAAGATATTATTAGTGATTGATTTAGAGTGTATCTTCATATTATCTATGGGGTTCATCCATGCTATCTAGAGGACAAAGACATAAAGAACAAACTCAACCACCATGAAAAATTTGTATATAAACCATAATGATCCCCTCTTTCTACCATCACTGGAAATACAAGTGGGATTATTGAAGTGAATGCATAAATAATTCCCATTTTAGAGGGAATATCGGTCACCCGAATAGACATAGAATTTATTTATGAGGGATTAAAACCTTACAGGTTTAAGATGAAATTCAAATGCATCAAGAAAAATTCCCTACACCTACTTATATTGTTAGGATAAAACTACAACTAATGATAGTGTATCAATTTTGGTTAATGCTGATGAGGGAAGATATGGGAATTTGAGTAAACTTTCCACCACTAAATGTTGTCTACATGATAAAATTTTATTATTATAATACTTGGATCCATTTATACCACAGTGGGTAGATGGATTAATTAGTAAAAGTGGTTAAGGGTTCTTCATCAACCAAAGTTGGAGAGGAACATGGAGCTGTTGTAGGCACATTGAGGCCATAAAAGTGACTTATTCTAAGGAAATATTTAGTGGCAGGGATCCCAAGAAAGAAAATAATGAATTTGAATATTGTCACTTAAACAAATGGGGATAATTTTTTATTATCCAACCTTATCATTGAGGTTTTTTTAAGATTCTTGGAAACAATAGGATACTTAGAGAATAAGTTGTTACACTAAGGAAATTTTTTAAGTACTCAAAGTGGATAATATTGACCTACCATGTTTTGGGAATGTAACTGCTCCAAAATATATCTATTTTAAAGAGAAACCCAAATAAGTCTATTTTTATCTTCAAGAGATAAACACCTTAATTCACTCCTATAAGGGCATGATTTACTCCTCATATCGATTGATAGAGATGTTGATGTTAAGAGTAGAGGCACCTGATTTAGAGGAAGAGGTAAAATTATTTTTCATTATGATTTTACTTTTCATCATTAATGTTATTATCATCCTTTTAAATCTCTTTAAAAGAGGATAAAGGTGAAATATCACATGTTCCTTCCCCGTAATATTGTGAAGGGGGAACAATGGTTGAAGAAGAAGCTTCTTATAATGAAAGGGTTGTGGAAAAAGGTTACCCTGGCATGTTAGAGCACATGAAAGAGGTAATTGTGGATACTACTAGGGAATTTTTTACTTCACTATCATAGACTTCTACTCCTAATATATTATCTTAATGGGAGACTACTATATATATAAAGGTGAAAAATATGTCCATAAAACTTTATTCTAGGATGATGTGTGAGGATTACACCTCTTCAGTATATTTATCCATCATTCCCATGACTTCTTATTGATGAAATAAATTTGGCGTTGATGTCGGTTTGGGTTTTGCATGCCCAAATGTAACAGTTACTTGAAAGAGTGAAATTATCATACTGTTATAAAGGGAACCCATAGGTATAATAATAGATGCGATTAATAGGAGACCAAGTCTAACTAAGGACCCAAGTCCAGTAAGTGACACCACAAATGTAATGGATTTTGGGACAATAACTCCCCTTGGACCCATAACACCTAGTCTTATAGAGGGAACTACTATAGGAATGATGACAGGTGAACTTCAAGAAATTTTGGACATGGATATGTCATCCATTACTGTAGTGACCTCGAACCTAGTATCCCAAAGTTGGTGTATTACTTTATTATATTTGCATAAGATACAAAGAATCAAACCCTGAAGGACCAAATAGTTTATTAGTCTTGGTAAAATTGATATATACTTGAGTCCCATATTAAATTTGAAAAAAAATTACAACATATTTTTTTTGAGAATAACATTATTCCCTCTAGTATATACTTGAACATCAATCACAATACACTTTATGGAATCTTGGGGAAATGAAGAAAAATAAGGGCAAGAACAAATGCTCAATAAGGGTTAAGTATAACCGAATCTATCATAAATCAATAAATAATAATCAATATATAAAGGTAAGTAACTGAACACACATTCCATTTAGTTAATAACTTATCTACCATAATTCGATAAGGAATACTCAATATAGAAAGGTAAATAACTGAAAACACATTCCATTTAATCAATAATCTAAGAATGAAATGTATCTAGAGTTAATATCATTATTAAAATATCATGGATAATAAGATAAAGAATAATAAATATGGAAAGGTAAATAATTGAAAACACACTAGTAGAAAATAGGCCTTTAGCGATTTCCAAAAGCCGTCGCTAAAGGCCTATAGCAGCCGCCCAACATCTGCCAAACAGTGGATGCTTTAGGCCCGTCGCTGTTTCCTACAACGTCTGCCAAATGAAAAATGTTATAGCTCAGCCGGTATGGCCTATAGCGACCTCCAAATGGTGGTCACTATAGATCAACAGGGAATTCCCTATAGCGATGACCATTTGGCGGTCGCTATAGGCCTTACCGAAATGGCCTAGAGTGACCGCCAAATCGAGGTTGCTATATATCAACATGGCCTGACCTATAACGACTACCAAATAGCAGCCGCTATAGGTTTTTTTTTAAAAGAAAATTATTGTAACATTTAAATTACTACTATTTCAAAAATACGAAAAATATTTCAAAAATATCTATAACCATGAATATCTTTATATCATCATCTTCCAAACTCCACATCCATATTCTAATAAAACAAGATAAAAAAATTAGTTCATAAAAAAATATCCCACCTAATAATTAAAATAAAAAAAAATTCAATTAAAGATTTGTACAACAAATAGAAATTATTTGATTTTGAAAATATATTAATAGTTTCTAATCATTTTTAAAAACTTAAAACCCCCTATTTTTTATTCCAAGTAGACCGCACATCCGATTGATGTGTCGACTACTTGCACACATCAAAAATAATATTAAATCGGTTGTCTTGTGATTTCAAGTCATTCTGAGGTTGTTAGCTATGGATCTGACCGTTAAACGTGTGTTTTATTGTTTTATGACACTAAATATGCATTCTCAGTCATCTCGGGAAAATAGAACCTCCGATTGGAGTTCCATCTGCTTGACCATTTCACAATTCACTCAACAATTATTATCGTCTAATTTCATGACATTTGAATGTCGTTCAGATGTTTTTTTACCCCCAGACGCACCATTTTAAAGGTCATTAAATCTTTAAAAACCACATATTTGGTAGTTTCGGGCAGACTTCATATCTGATTGACATTCTGTTTGCTCATACACATCAAAAATAATAATAATATGATTTTCCTATGATTTCAAGTCATTTCGAGGATATTAGCTATAGATCTAACCGTTAAATGCACGTTTTGTTGTTTTGCGACACTCAAAGTGCGTTTTTTGTTATCTCGGGAAAATGAAACATCTGATCGACATTCCGTCTACTCAACCATTTAAAAATTTACTCTGCAATTTTTGTCATCTAGTTTCACTGCATTTGGATGTCATTCAGTTTTATACCCTCGGACGCATCTTTTTAAAGGGCGTCAAACCTTAAAAAATCAGATATTAATCAATTCCGAAAAAACTGCACATCTTATTGACATTAAGTCTACTTGTACACATCATTCATAATAATAATATGGTTGTATGGTGATTTCAAGTCATTCTGAGTTCATTAGCTATGGATTTGACTGTACGCGTGTTTTGGTGTTTTATGATGACAAAAGTGCATTTTTCGTCATCTCGGGAAAACGGCACCTCCGATTGATGTTCCGCCAGTTTGACCATTTTAAAATTCACTTCAAGATTGTTTTCATCTAATTTGATGGAATTCAGTTGGTTTTTACCCCTAGACACACCTTTCTAAAGGGAGTCAAACCTTTAAAACCCACATATTTGGTAGTTTTGGCCAAACCGCACATCGGATTGACGTACTGTTTTCTTGTACACATCACCAATAATAATAAGATTATTTTCCTATGATTTCAAGTCATTCATAGGTTTTTTTCTATGGATATGACTGTTAAACGCGAGTTTTGGTGTTTTATGACACTAAAAGTGCATTTTCGCTCATCACGGGGAAAAGAAACCTCTGATTGATGTTCTATTTTCTCTCCCATTTCAAAATTCACTCGACGATTGTTGCTGTATGATTTCACAGAATTCAGATGTTGTTCAGATGGTTTTTACCTCCAGACACACCTTTTTAAAAGACGTCAAACCTTTAAAACCTGCATATTCAGTAGTTTTGGAAACAAACGAACATGCGGTTGACTTTTTATCTACTTGTACACATAAAGAATAATAATAAGATGGTTTTCCTATAATTTTAAGTCATTATGAGGTCGTTTTCTAGGGATATAACCGTTAATGTGTGTTTTGGTGTTTTTCTGACACTAAAAGTGCATTTTTATTCATCCCGGGAAAACGAAACCTCCAATTGACGTTCTGTCTACTTAACCATTTTGAAATTCACTATACAATTGTTGTTGTCTGATTTTAAGACATTCAGATGTCGTTTGGTTGGTTTTGACCCCCATATGCACCTTTTTAAATGACGTCAAACCTTTAAAACCTACATATTCGGTAGTTCCGGACAGAACACACATCCGATTGACGTTCTGTCTCTTAGTACATATCATGAATAATAATAAAATTTTTTTCCTATAATTTCAAGTCATTCAGGGGTTTTTTTCTATTGATCCGACTGTTAAACGCACGTTTTGGTGGTTTATGACACTAAAAGTGTGTTTTCAGTCATCTCGGAAAAACGAGGCCTCCGGCTGACGTTTCATCTACCCACCCATTTCAAAATTCACTCTACGATTATTTTCATCTGATTTCATGGAATTTAGTTGTTGTTGAAATGGTTTTGACCCCTAGATGCACCTTTTTAAAGTCCCCAAACCTTTAAAACCTGTATATTCAATAGTTCTGGCCATAACACACTTTTGATTGATGTTCTGTCTACTCGTACACATCACGAATAATAATAAGATGGTTTTCCTATGACTTCAAGTCATTCAGATCTCGTTTACTATGGATCTTACTGTTAAATGCACATTATGGTGTTTTATGACAGTAAAAGTATGTTTTTGGTCATCCCGGGAAAATAACACCTCCAATTGACATTCGGTCTGCTCGCTCATTTCATAATTCACTCTACGATTGTTGTAGTCTGATTTCACGACATTCAGATGTTGTTTGGATGGTTTTAACTACCAGATGCATCTTTTTAAAGGATGTCAAACCTTTAAAAGCCTTATATTCTGTAGTTCTGGGCAGACCGTGAATATGATTGATGTTTCGTCTCCTCATACATATCAAAAATAATAATAATATAGTTTTCCTATGATTTCAGATCATTATGAGGTCGTTTTCTATGGATCCAACAATTAAACGTGCGTTTTGGTGTTTTATGACACTAAAAGTGTGTTTTTAGTCATCTTGGGAAAATGACACCTCCGATTGACATTACTTATACACAACCATTTTAAAATTCACTCTACGATTGTTGTCGTATGATTTCTTAGCATTTAGATGTCGTTCGGATGGTTTTGACCCCCTAGACGCACCTTTTTAAAGTCCTCGAACCTTTAAAACCCGCATATTTGGTAGTTATGGCCAGACCACACATCTGATTGATGTTCCATCTACTCGTATACATCACGAATAATAATAAGATGGTCTTCCGATGATTTCAAGTCATTCATAGGTCTTTTACTATGGATCTGACCATTAAACGCATGTTATGGTGTTTTATGACACTAAAAGTATGTTTTTGGCCATCCAAAGAAAACGACAACTCCGATTGATGTTTCATCTACTCTCACATTTCACAATTCACTATACAATTATTGTAGTCTAATTTCACAGTATTTTAATGTCGTTCGGATAGTTTTGACCACCGGACACACCTTTTTAAAGGACGTCAAACCTTTAAAAATTGCATATTTGGTAGTTCCAAAAGACCACACATTCGATTGATGTTCTGTCTCCTTGTACATATCAAGGATAATAATAAAATGGTGGTATTATTATTTCAATTCATTCTATGGTCATTAGATATAGATCCGACTATTAAACACACATTTTGATGTTTTATGATAATAAAAGTGGGTTTTCAGTCATCCTGGGAAAAATACACATCCGTTTGATGTTTCGTCTCCTCATACATATCATGGATAATAATAAAATGGTGGTCCTTTTATTTCAAGTCATTATGAGGTTGTTCAATATGGATTCGATCGTTAAATGCGTGTTTTGGTGTTTTATGACAATAAAAGTGGTTTTTGGTCATCCTGGGCAAACAATACATCTGATTGACATTCCGTCTCCTCGTAAATATCACGAATAATAATAAAATGGTAGTCTGATGATTTCAATTCATTATGAGATTGTTATCTATGTATTCAACCGTTGAACATGCGTTTTGGTGTTTTGTGACAATAAAAGAGGGTTTTTGGTCATCTCGGGTAAACGACACATCCGATTGACATTTCGTCTGCTCTATCATTTTACAATTCACTCTATTATTGTTTCCTTCTGATTTCACAACATTATGATGTCGTTCGGTTAGATTTTACCTCAAAACGCACCTTTCTAAAGGGCATCAAACCTTTAAAACACACATATTCGGTAATTCCGTCCAGACCGCACATCCGATTGACGTTCTGTTTGATCATACACATCATAAATAATAATAAGATGGTTTTACTGTGATTTCAAGTCATTCAAATGTAATTTTCTATGCATATGATCATTAAACGAGGGTTTTGGTGTTTTGTGACACTAAAAGTGCATTTTATATCATCCCAAGAAAACAACACCTCCGATTGACGTTATGTCTGCTTTCTCATTTCAAAATTCACTCTATGATTGTTGTCATCTAATTTTACATCATTCGGATGTCATTTGGTTAGTTTTGACCCCCATATGCACCTTTTTAAAGGGCGTCAAACCTTTAAAACCCACATATTCCGTAGTTCTGGCCATACCACACATCTAATTGACATTCCATCTCCTCGTACATATCATAAATAATAATAATATAGTCTTCCTATGATTTCAAGTCATTCAGAGGCCGTTTTCTATGGATCAGACCATTAAACATGCGTTTTGGTGTTTTATGACACTGAAAATGTGTTTTCAGTCATATCAGGAAAACAAATCCTTCAATTGAGGTTCTGTCTACTCACCCATTTAAAAATTCACTCTACGATTGTTGTCATCTGATTTCATGGCATTCAAATGTCGTTCCGATGGTTTTGACCCCTAGGCGCACCTTTTTAAAGTCCTCAAACCTTTAAAACCCACATATTCATTAGTTCGGTCCAGACTGCACATCTGATTGACATTCCATCTACTCGTACACATAACAAATAATAATAATATAGTTTTCCTATTATTTCAAGCCATTAGGATGTCGTTTTCTATGGATATAACTATTGAACGCACGTTATGGTGTTTTATGACACTAAAATTACATTTTCAGTCATATCGGGAGAACGAAACCTCCGATTGATGTTCCATCTACTCAATCATTTCAAAATTTACTCTATGATTTTTGTTGTCTGATTTAAAGACATTTAGATGTTTTTCAGATGGTTTTGACCATCGGACACACCTTTTTAAAGGGCGTCAAACCTTTAAAGACCACATATTTGGTAATTTCGAGCACACCGCCCATCCGATCGATGTTCCATCTAATCGTAAACATCACTGATAATAATAAAATGGTGGACCTATGATTTCCAGTCATTATGAGATTGTTAGCTATAGATCTGATTGTTAAACATGCATTTTGGTGTTTTGAGACAATAAAAGTGGGTTTTCGGTCATCCCAGGAAAACGAAACATATGGTTGACATTCCGTCTACTTGACCATTTCACAATTAAATATAATATTGTTTTCTTCTAATTTCATGGCATTCATATGTTTTTCAATTGTTTTTTACCTCCAGACGCACCTTTCTAAAGGGCGTCAAACTTTTAAAACACTCATATTCAGTAGTTCCATCTAGACCGCACATTCTATTGAAGTTCCGTTTGATTGTACACATCAATAATAATAATATGGTTTTAATGTGATTTCGAGTCATTAAGATGTAATTTTCTATGGATATGACCATTAAACACGCGTTTTGATATTTTATGATAGTAAAAGTGCATTTTCGGTCACCCCGGAAAAAAGACACCTCCGATTGACATTTCGTCTACTCACCCATTTCACAATTCACTCTAAAATTGTTGTCATATGATTCCATGAAATTCAGATGTTTTTAGAATGGTTTTGACCCTCGAACACACCTTTTTAATGGGCGTCAAACCTTTAAAACCCGCATATTCGGTAGTTCCTTCCAGACCAAACATCCGATTGATGTTCCATCTCCTCGTAAATATCAAAAATAATAATAAGATGGTTGTACTATGATTTCAAGTCATTCATAGCTCGTTTTCTATGGATATAACTATTAAACATGCACTTTATCTAAAATTGGGGAGATTATACCAACAAGCGGGTAGTAACCTTCTTTTTAACCACCTCAAGAAGAGTAGGATTCAATCTCCATTGACACTGTATAACATGTTTGCAACTTTCCTTTGAATGTATCCTATGCATGTTTATTGAGGAATGATTCCACGCAAATCATCCAAGGACTAGCCTATGTCTCTCTTATTCTTCATAGGGACTCTTGAAAGTTTGGTTTCTTGTTTTTTGGGCAACCCCTTTATAATGATTACAGGAGATGTTCATGCTCTTCCAAGTGGGAATACTTGAGGTTTTCAGGAAAATGTTTGAGTTACAGTGAAAGTGGGATATCCACACTTGAAAAAGTGCAATAAACAAGCTTTCATCAAGCAGTGTGTATGTGTCAACTTCATCAAACAATTTTGACTCATAAAATTAGTCAATAGATGATTCAAAAATTATTTTTAGTAGGTTTTAATCTCATAGTAGTGGGTTCACATGAATTTTATTTAAAAAATCATAATATTGTGCAAAAAATTCATGATTAATAGTTTCAAAATTTATTTCAACAAATTCAGTAGTGTTTTCACAATAAAATTCAATATATATAATAGATTCAGAAGATGAAAAAGTTTCAAACAAGATTTCATCCATTCCAGGAGTACTTTCATAGCAGATTTCAGAGGTTTCACATGAAAAATTCTCAAATTTTTCAAATCTAATAGCAGGTGATTTAAAATCAGTTCAGATTTAAAATCAATATCACAGTAGGTAGATAGAAAAATCAATATTAAAAAGCAGGTTTAACATCAAACAAAAGCTCATTTTCATAATAATTTAATTATTGTTCACTACATGAAAAATCAAGATATAATTTAGTGGAAATCCAGTCAATCATATTGACTTGGTGTGAATAATGATTTTCTGTTGGATATTTCATAAACTAAAAAATGTTAAGTGAACAACTTGGAAGAAAATTTCCAGTGAAAGTGTACCTTTATATACATTGATAATAGATTTAGTAGTTTTCAGAAAAAGATTACCTAAAATTAAATGTTCATGTGTATTGAACCTACCATGGTTCATATCACTGTTTAGGAACACCCAAACAATGCACAACAACTGTGTGAGACACTAGGTTGTGTGGGAAACATGACCCACATATGTTAATTTATTGCATAGGATACAAACTTAGACCACAAATGCAATTGAGGTCAATCATATAGTAGACAATGACAATCTTTAAAGATTCAATTCTCATCGGTGTTACTTTTACCTCAGGATTTAATCCTCTTTGTTCCAATAAGATCAAATCCTAAGGGGGGGGGGTATTTTCTAGCACTCTGCCCCTACAGCACCCCCACCCCCTGCAGCAGCCTCCACCTCGTACAACAGCCCCCCTGTAGCAGCCCCACCTGCGCTGCCCCAGCCTCCACCCCCATCCCCCTACAGCAGCCTCCCCCCTTCACTGCCCCAACCTCCCCTCCCCCATCCCCCTACAATAGCCTCCCCCACCCCACCCCCTACAGCAACCCCCCTTCCCTAGCCTACCCCACCCCCGACAGCAGCCCCGCCTATAGGATCCCTCCCTTCCCCCCTACACCATCCTCACCTCCCCTCCTCCCATCCCCCTGCAGCAGCCTCCCCCACCCCCTGCAGCAACCCCCCTTCACTAGCCTCCCCTTCCCCCTGCCCAGCCCCTACCCTACACTAGCCTCTCATCCCTCTGCAACATCCCCACCCCCACCCCTTGCAGCAACCCCCTGCCCAACCTCCCCTTCACCCCCTGCCCCAGCCTCCCCCAGCCGTACCCTACCCCTAGCTTCTCCCCTGTAGCATCCCCCCACCCCCAACAACAACCCCCCTACCCTCCCCTTCACCCCCTGCCCCAGCCTTCCCTACCCACCTGCACCAGCCTCCCCCCACCCCCTACAGCAACCCCCTTCCCCCCTGAAGTAGCCCCCCTGGACCATTCCCCTACCTCACAACCAATATGACTAAATTATCATTATTACTTAACTGACTATATGATCTTTCTATACAATCACTTGATACCAAAATAGAGAAACCAAAAAATTAAACTTAAATAAATATAAATATTAATAAATTGAAGTGTTATGTAATATATCATGATTAACAATCATGTAAGCTTTAAAAGAGCGAATTAAATCACAAGAACTAAAACAATAAAACACAAAGAGGTTTAAATATAACTAAAGGTTCAAGATTAATTGTTAATTCCTAATTCATGTATGATATTAAAATGGTAAAACCTCATGAGTGAGGTTCATCCTCATCTGGATCACCAATATCACTACAATGTCCACCAGCTATATTCAGAGCCTACAATATATATAAATATCATGTATCTTAAGAATATCTATAAAATTCAATATGAGTATGATTTATATTATTTTTTACCTTTGGAACCACTTGTGTACCATCAACTGGACATTGTTTCATCGCTTCATCAATACATGCTGACATCTGTGATAATTTCTCCTCATACTTTTCACATAATTCCTGAAAATGATATTTAGGATAATCTTGACAATATCCATGAAACAAATGTTAATGTAAAAAAATTAAAACTAAAAAAAGAGTGATAGGTTTTAAGATGTGAAAATGGATAATGATGAAACCATTTATGAATTTTTAACATCTTTTCATTAAAATTACATAAAACATCAACAAATTTGGAGAAAAATTAGGGGACACCACCATGTTCAAATAATGGGCTGGTTGGTAATGATACCGATCTTTTATTTTTATCCAATAAAACCTATGAGGTAGAGAAGAAATATTCATTTTTGAGACAAATTCAATAAATAGTTGGATGAATTAGAAGTATGCTGATCAACACATGAAAATAACCCAAAAAATTTCCCAAGAGCCATAGTATCAGTAGGTTATGAAATGGATGAGAGGGAGCCTGGGTAATCACACCAAACCACTATATGGTGTCATGATTCATGTGAAAGGAGAATGTCCATATGTGGAGATAGAATGTGACCAGTCCCTTGAAAAGTCCTCTTCATTGGAGAACTGAATGAGGAAATGTTGAGTCAATTAACCCTACTATGTGATGCTGACAGGATTATTGAAGACATCCAATATAGGTAGATGATGCCTGAAATTCATGATCAATGAATAATCAATCATATATGACGTTTTAAAAAATTCAAGATGCTAGAGAACCACTAATGCATTTCCATCAACCACCCTTATAACCTTCCGGAGATGTTTTATTTTTGGAAGATCCACTAAGAGAGGAGATGAATCAGACCCTACAGAAGCTTCCAGACCCTCCCCCGATGATGGAGGAGAGGACTCCTTTCCTATACAAACAATATTTCGTATAAGGAAAAAATGAAAAATAACTATCATACATACCTATGTACTAATAAAACCTATATAAAATTATTTTCAAATTATGATAGGTTTAAGATATAACAGGTGTATTGTTCTGTGTATTACAAAGGGTGGGAGACAACCTAAATATTTCCTTCAATCATCCGCTTAAAGTCGACCAATAAATACCTTGCAAATTGAATAGCTATAATATATAAATCAATGCATAATGTTGGAGGTTTGAACTCTTGATAATTAATTAGGAGTGATACCCACACAATAAGTGCATAAAAACTCTCAGAGAGGATTAATATCCTAGTCAGCTACAACTAGAGTAATACCCAATATACAGACATGTATATAAAGTTGAAGTATATTCAAATGTTTTATTAAGAAGATGATACCTTCTTAAGAACATTCCATAAAAAAAGTTTCGGAAAGATTAAAATAGGATTTAATTAAATAGGTTGAAAATGATTTCCTAATGGAAGGACGTGGAGTGACGTGGTGGAATGATGGAAGGTAGAGGATTTGGGATTTGACTCCTGGAATTCATGCACAATAGAGGAATTGAACCGGGGATAGAGAAAAAGGTTCGTGGAAGGGTGTGGATGAATGATCCAAGAGGGTTAATAATTAATCAATTGATTTTTAAGAATAAAGTAATATAGATGGTGATTTAAATTCAACAAATATGGTTCTTTTAAAGCCCTCCCTATAAAAACTTTTGAACTCTTTATTCTTTTTTACGTATCAAAATGCTACAAATGTACACTGAGAAAGAACATCAATCACTTCTTTTTATAAATTTCATAAAATGATAAAAAACATACATCAAAATCACAATTTTGAACACCTAATACTTATGCTCCAAATTCACACTATGAATTCATAGTAATTAATTTCATAAAAAGGCATGCTGCTATAAAAAACAAAATGAGGATGGACTCCAAATATATATGTTCTGAATTGCATAAAATGTTAACAAAAAAAACATACCTCAAAATCACAATTTTGAACTCCTAATACATATGCTCAAATATTGACAAGTAATTTGGACCAAGAATTAAAGAGCATATGGTGGGAACCAGGAAATGAGTAAAATGTCCAAATTAAAAACTCGGATTAGAAAAATAAAAGAATCAATGAAAACTTACCTGGAGGGGAGTCGACTGATGGTAAAGTGGGGTGACCAGATTGGGGATATATAATAGGGCGCATGGGCTCGACACATGGGTTCAGTGTTAGGGATTGATGGGGTGAGACAGCTCAACGGAGGAATAAAGTTTGGACAGTGGGACACGATGAGGCCAGGAGGGTTCGAAGGTGATGGTACGAGAGGGCTATATGGCGGGGCACGACAGGGCTGGGAGGGTCCGACAGCGCTGTGGGGAGGTGGGGTCATGGGAGGGTCATAGGAGGGTCGTGGGGTCAGATCATGGGGTCGCGAGAGGGGAGAGGAAAAAATGAGCAGGCGGTGGTTGAAAAGTGTAGCGACCGCTAAATAGCGGTCGCCTGAATCCCCTATCTACAAAAGGTTAAATTTATACTAGTGACACATTCCATTTAATTAATAAACTGAGAATAAAATTCATCTAGAGATAATATTATTGTGAAAATATCATATATAATAATAACTGAAATGATTAATTATTGGATGTCATGATCTCAGCCATCATGATATCTATACTATCAAGACCTTTTGAAATATAGTTTAAAAATATAGGCAAAAACATATTTAATGATAGATTATTGATTTTCCTTATTTGACTACTAATTCAATTAGGGGAAATATAATTTTCCCCCACCCATCACTACATGTCCAAACCATTCCTTATATATCAAATAATCTATTTAATTCACAAACAACACACCATATCATAAAATATCCATATTGAGTAAAGAATAAAAATTTATTTATATTTCTATAGACAATAAAATAAATTTCAATATAGAACACTATATGTAGAAATTATATATGGTTTAATAAATAAACAGATCCATGTTAAATAATATGGATATTTATGAGAAATTTAATATCCCCAAGAAAGTGAATAATTTAAGGGAAAGTTAATGAATACAAAAATGAATCAATGAAGTTAATGTCGATAATTTACTTGGTCAAAATGATCATAAAACATCCATGAATGAATAAGTATGGTATTAATACAACATATCCTCAATGGAGTATAAAAAAAATAAAGGGTTGTTGTCGTTGATGAATAAGAATACCATAAAAAGGTATTTAAAAACATTATTGAAGAAAGTATCCTTTTCATTTTGACAATCAAAATTTAAAACTAAAAGTTCACAAAACTTTTTTTTTAAAAAATATTTTAAAATAAAATTTTAAACTTATAAAGTAATCTTTAAAATATTTAGTGATCATGATGGTAGGAAATTTCATACATTCCAAGTGCATTAAAACAAATATTCCTTTTATATTTTTGGTAAAAGATTAATGGGATTTTTTTTGAAAATGACATGAATATTACTTTAATTGTTTTTAAAAAAAGTTAAAATGGGTTAAAATGTCTTTAAGAAATCATTTGTGAAAGGTTAAATTTTTTTAGAAAACATAGTTTTGTAAGAAAACAAATTTCCGACTGAAGAGAGAAATGAAGTTGGATTTTATTAAAAACATTTTATGAATAATTTTAAGTACCAAAGAGTGTAAAAATGGTAATATTACTTGAAAATATCATGAATAACCAATAGAGAATAAAATTAAATCTTTTTATTAGTAAATGGTTAAATAATTTCCTCCAATTGAAATTAAAGAATAAACAATCACAATTAGAATGAGATTGTGAAATAAACCCTTACAATGATCATAATGCTGAAGTGAGGATTAATAAATGAATAGATTATGTGTAAAAAATGTAAATATACATTTTTTTAAATACAATATTATTTATCAAAATTAATTTCACACATAATCTTAAAATATCAAAGATGATAAAGAAGTAATATAACCCAATTAAAGGAAATTGAGTTATGTAATGTTTTACCACTTGGTAGCTATTAATTCGAATCCCCTTGGATATAAGAAATAAAATTGAAACTAAAAATACCATGAATTATTAATGATTCATGATATTACATTAAAAATAGGATATATATACACCATGTAAAAGAAATTATGTGCATAAAATTACAATATTTCTTAATAATGAGAAATTGAGATGAAGTCCCTTATAAAGATCATATCATTATAATGGGAATTAATAAATGGATTGATTATGTGTATAAAATTTAAATTCAAATAAAAAATTGGAAATACAACATAAAATAATCAAATTTCATTCCACTCATAATCGTATCATGACATAATCAATGAAATATAAGTTTAACCCAATGAATGAAAATTGAGTTAATAGATACCTTACCTAACACTTTATTTTAGTTTATTATGATTTAAACTACTACATAGATGTTTTAAAATTTTTATTAACTAATAATAAAACCATATTAATATTTATAATATCATATATGATCCTTTTATAACATTTTATCACCTATTCATTAATAATATTTCATTATTTTCATTGTTTTAGGTGTTAATCTCTTATTTTCTCATTCATGATTTGTCATGACTATTATGATTCCTGTGTATATTAAGTAGTTTCATAATTTATGAAATAATACTCATGACATAATTATCATATTTATATATCAATTATATTTTTAAGACCAATCATGAAAGATAATTTTGAGAAATGATATACGTTACGATCATAGAGATGGTTGGCCCTACATACGCATGAGTAATGTTTCCATTTTTCAATGATCATCATGGAAAGGTGTTAAATAATATTTTATCTATCTAGAATGATAATAATATCATAAATACTATATTATTTCTTTAAATAAATATATATATATCTCATCTATGTGGTGCAGTGATGAAAAGATAGTTGCATTGCTTCGTGAAGGTGGTATTCCACACACACACGAATGATGTTATCATATTTTAGTGAGTGAAAAGGTAATAAATAAAATGATATATTATATTTTTATAATGATAAATATGTTATTAATATAATAATTATTTCCTTAATATCATATATATTCTTTAAATTTATCCTTATTACCTTCCATATAAAGTGTTAGTGAAAAATGAATCACATCACTTCACGAGATGATAATCCACAATACACATGAGCGACATTATCGTATCTCATATAGGATGAATATTAAAAATTTATATATGATATAATGAATAAATATGTATAATTATGTTTTAAATATCATATATATACTATATATCTATCATCATACTCAATCGTAAGAGGTGGTAATGGAAAAAATAATGACATTGGTTTGTGAGGTGGTAGTCCGCCATAAACATGAATAATAATTTCATAACCAATTTATAGAAGTGGGGATGGTTATAGGTCATTCACATAACTTAACAACATTTAAGTATTTGTAAGATACCGAAGTGGGGATGGTCACAGGTCATTCACATAACTTAACAACATATAAATATATGTAAGATACTGAGGTTATTATATCATCATGGTTTAATAATAATTTAAGTAGGTGGAGGAAGAAATAAAATAAAAATACTCGTTGAATAAATTTATGTCTTGTTTGGGTAACCTCCTTAAGAATACATAAAAATCCTTACTAGGTTTGATTTATTATAAAAATATAGATTCTAGGATTATTTAAGGGAATTTAAGTTATATTTTTAGATATTTTCTAAACCAAAAGGGTTTTAATTCATGTAGAATAGAGGAGAGGGTGTGGCCTTTTATAAGCCTTTTATAAGTGAGTTGAGTAGCACACTTGTAATTTTTGAAAAGAGAAAGATGTACCCATGTTTTTCACATTTAAAAAGGGTCCAAAATAGTTTATTATTGATACTTAGACACTATAATGTCTAAATATGTCCATAAAATATATTATACACAAGTTTTTATGTCATTTAAACCCTTATATTTTAGTTTACCGCTCGGTAAATCCATTTATACCTTATCCACAGTAAATAATTTTTACTATTTTCACTATTAATTTTGGTAAATAATTATGTTAAAATTATTATATAATATAAATTATTATTATTACAAATGTCTAATCAATTTTTCAAAATTAAATTCGCAAAAATGAAAAATTTTAATTTAAAATTAATCCCACAACCGTGATAAGAAAATGAGTTTTCAAAGAGAAAATATTAAAATGTTTATGAAATTTTTATATAAAAATAAAATATGAAAATCACTCAAATGACCTAAATTAGATTAATTGATTTATAACTGAACTAATTTTAATTTAAAACCAATTCAAAATATAATTCAACATTATAAATAATTTAAATGAAAAGACAGTTTTCAATTAAAATTTAGTATTTTCACTATTCATTGAAAAATGAAACATTTCATAAATATCAAAGAAATTCACCCTAGGATAATTTTAAAGTAATGATTTGAAAATTAAAGTTAATTTTATCAAATAAATTTCCTAAAAGTGGTAAAAATTAATTTTAAATTATGTGTGTGAAGCGCAGCTAAATCGTCTTTTAGAAAAAATACATTTTTTTCTAGAAAATATTTCTTTTTTTTAAATGATTATTATTTTATTTCTAATAAATTAATAACCGTAATTTTTATAATTTAGTCAGTACTATTCATAACCATTAATTTAACAACTGGATTATAATTGTATACTATATTACAATTCATTTATACCCGGGGTTGTGTGTTCCATAAGCCATCAAAGAGATTAGGTTTAAAGAAGTACATTTCATGGGTGGTTTAATATTGGTGTTTCATGTCACATACACTATAGAACAAAATATTCTTATTTTATAATTTATGGGTTTTACATTCTCTCTACCTTAAATAAATCACCTCTTTACAATTTAAACCCAATCTTAGTAATTAAGGGTTTGATATTTGAAAATTCTTTTGTTAAAAACCCATATCGTAAAAAGAGTTAATAAATCATCCAATTAATAAGAGATAAAGGGAAGTAAAAAATTCATATGTAATAACACATAAATAGGTTTCCAAGTAGGTGAACATTAGTGGAATGTGAAGATATGGACATGGAAGAAAAGCATAAATAGTTATAGATAATGACAAAGTTCATTGATCATAAGAAAGTGAATGATCAATGGAAAGTTAAGGACCTAAAAACCAAAAATCAATGATGATTTAAAATTCCATATGATAGATATAAATATAACAGGATAACATTTTTTTCAATATCCTTTTCCTAAAGTTGTTGTATTTTTTTTCTGTCTAAGAATATAAGGAAATATAATTACTTAATATGTTTCTATTTTATAAGCACAATTTCATCCTTTATATATGCTTCGATAAATTTAAAATTCATATCTTACTCTAAGAAATGAAAAAATGATTTTTTATGTATGAAGCACTAAAATTCACTTTTAACAAATCATAAGATCCATAAAACAGTGAAAAGTCTTTGTTTCTGCCTCTAACTATTTTCCAAAAATAATATGGTCAGTACAAGTTATCCCATATATTACATTTATCTTTAAACCTAAAAATTAATACCATTGGTTCATCATTAATATTTATTTGTTAAATCATTTAACTAATGAAATTTTAACCAAGAAATAACATAGGTTTTTGGTGGTAATTAGACTCTTATCATCCTTCGACTGTGGGTTCAATCCCCATGACATTACTAGATGTGAAGGGTTGTCACCTGACATATAGGTTTTCCTTTTTCTAAAACTATATTAATATAATTATGATAACATACCCAAAAAAATATGGTGAACATCCATGAAATAAAATTAATAATTAAATAACCTTTTTACTAAGGTTTTCAATACAATTTTTTTATAAAGTATAATAATATTATTTGAATATTGTTACAATGTCATTGATGATCATATTAACCCTAAAGATTATCAATACCTTTACAATTATGTCTATAAAATGTAAAGGTATTATTCCTAAAATAAAATTTCCACTAAAACATATATTTTCAATAAATTTCTCCCCAAATATCCTTAATATTGGTAGGATCCCATCACATAAAACCTAAAAAGGGTTGCTTAATACTTTGAACTTATGATCAATCTTAAAATCATAAAACTATGATGGTATATATAACTCTTAATTTAAGGAAGAAAAATATGCTTCTAAAATTTAACACAATCTTTATATGCTTCATGAGTCTTATAAAAAAAATACAATTGGTAAAATACTTCTACAATTTAATTCTTTAATCCCAATACATAAATAATTTATCTATTTTATTTATTCATAGGCCCTTCCTTGGTCTAGGGTTTAACCATTAAAAGAGGTAATTAACCCAGATAATGACATAATTCCCCAAATTTAAGATAATGAATTATAAATGGATACCTTGGATGAGATTTATTTTTTCCATCATACTCTTCATTTTTCGTCAGAAATTATTGTCTTTATTACCTTCTATTACCCACAAAAATAATTTTACCATTCCATTAAGACACTTTCCAAGGTTTCTCCTTCCACATTTTTGACACGAATGAAATTGATCCTTCTTTTCACTATGGTCACCACCACTTGAGATCTTAGAAAACTCCATTATTCTCTTATTTAGTGAGTTTAGGAGTTGTTTAAGGTATAGGTTGTTAATCATATATCAAGATAACTGAGTAGGAATAATAAAAATATATTTCACTCCAATCATAATCCCATTTGGTTTCTTATAGTCATCACCTTGTCCTTTATATTCAATGTTAACATGATTCTTTCAGGTTTCAGCCATTGACTAAAACCAAAAAGAATAGTGTGAGAAAAAATAATCATAGTGGGAAAACAATAAAATCATTTATTAGATGTCTAAATCATGACATTATTTTAAATATAATAAATCTTTGGTGTAACCTATTCCATTCATTATAATAATTTATTTAAATCCTTAACAATGGTTTGTAAAGAAAATGTGAATTATCTTAAGCATATCCCTCGATAGTTTCTAACTAGGTGCATAGTAAGTCCCATTTTCATGCACTAGGTGACGATCAGGTCAAGACCAATGCACCCTTTTTAGAGTTATTAACCCTAGGAACATCTGTGATAGAACCACATCCACTTTTAATATCCATATAGGGATGTATTAGAAATAAAACCACATAATCTCCACCTACCAAAACTTTAGGATGTTCTTCTATACTTACCTCAAAGTCTATCATAGGTTTATGATCCCTAATATGTGTTTTCATAAATTTAATTTCCAAGGTTTCTACTAAACTTCCTCTGATACAAATTTTAGTGACCTCTACCCTAGTATCCTAGAGTTGGTGTATTACTTTTTTTACACTGAGATAAGATAAAAGTAATTTCATCCTAAAGGACCAAATATTTTAGTAGTTTTGGTAAACTAGATACATACTTGAGTCCCATATTATATTTGAAAACACAAATTATGACATAATTTTTTTAGAATAACATTATCCCCTCTATCATACCATTGAAAATAAATCATAGTACACTTAATAAAACCATAGGGAAATTAAAAAATAATGGTGAGCTCAAATGATCAGTAATAGATAAGTACAATGGAAGTAATAATGAATCAATAAAGAGTAATTAATATATCAAGGAAAATAACTGAACACACATAACATTTAATCAATAAATTGTATATCATAATTAGATAAAAAATACTCAATATGTCAAGGTAAAAAACGTAAAACACATACCATTTTATCAATAAATTGAGAATGAAATTCATCCAGAGATAATATCATTATGAAAATCTCATCGAGAATAAGATGAGGCATAATAAATATGGAAAAATGAATAACTGAAAACACATACCATTTAATTAATAAACTGAGAAAGAAATGAATCCATAGATAATATCATTATAAAAATCTCATAGATAATAATAACTAAATTATTAATGAAGGAAATGCTTAATTATTATACATTATGATATCAGGAATCCTGATACCTATACCGTCAAGACCACTCACAAGATAGTTTTAAAACTATAGTTAAAAAACTATTTAATGATATCTTATTGATTCAACTCATGAGACTACCGATGCATTGACGAGATATATAATTCTATTCCCCACCCATCATTTCATATCCAAAGAATTCATCATATATAGAATAATCAATTTAATTCATGAACAATGTGCCTTATCATTAAATATCTGCATTGAGTAAAGAATACTGATTTATCAATATTTACCTAGATAAAAATGTAACTTTAAATGTAAAACACTGTATGTAGAAATGATATATAGTTTAAGCAATACACATAGGGGTTTTATATACACCACAAAAAATAAATCTGTATTCTTTAATCAATACAGATATTTAATGATATTAGATTTCATAGGGGTTGTATCTACACCACATAAAATAAATTAGGTGCATAACATTATAATATTTTTCAATAAAAATAATTTGAGACGAAATCCATTACAAAGATCATATCATTGATGTGGGATTAATAAATGAATTTATTATGTGTATGAGATTTAAATCCACATAAAAAAGTTTAAATAAAACATAAAATAATAAAAAATTATTACACACATAATATTATCATTTCATAATCAATGAAATAGAAGTTTAACCCAATGAATGAAAATTGAGTTAAAAATTCCCTTACCTTACGCTTCCTTTTGGTTGAACGCGATTTGACAACATGTATGGTTATTTTAAACACGTTATTAACTTATAATTTAACCATATTAATATTTATAATATCATATATGATCCTTTTATAATATATCATCACCTGTTAATCATATTTCATTATTTTGGGTGTTAATTGTTTTATTTTATCATTTGTTCTTTATCATGAAGGTTATGATTCTTTTGTATATTACATAGTTTCATCATATCCAGAATTATAATCATGACATAATTATCATATTTATACATAAATTATAATTTTAATACAAAAAATTAATGATGGTTTTGAGAAATTAAGTACATTATGATTATGGATACGATAATCTGTACATACACATTAGTGAAGTTTCTATTTTTCAATGATCGTTATATAAAGGTGGTAAGTAATATTTTATCTTTACATAATGATAATAATATAATAAATAAAATATTATTTCTTTATATATATATATCATCCATGTGGTGTGGTGATGAAAAGAGAGTCACATCGCTTCGTGAATGCGGTTGTCCACTTGTACATGAAGGATGTTATCATCTTCCAATGATTGAAAAGGTAAGAAATAAAATGATCTAATAAATATTTAGAATGATAAATATGTCATGAATATAATAATTATTTCATTTAAAATATCCCTAACATGTCATATGTATCTATAAAATTCACGAAACACAATAATTTATCCAATTTTTATTACTTTTAATATTTTAAAATTCATTTATTTTATATTTTATTAATTAAATAAATACCGTGCTAGTGTTGTGTAAGAATTTAATCCAATTATTAAATCATTAAAAATTTAAAATAACTTACAATGATAAAAATAATTAATTATTATTTCAAAATAATTTTTATAACTAAACATAAGTTGTATTTATCCCAATCAAAAAATATTATAGATATTAAAAGAAGAAAAATAAAATTTTTGTCATTATCTCTCACTTAAATATTATAATGGTCAAAATAAAATAAATGTGAAAAAAACTTCATATTTTTGAATTCTTGATTATTATGGATGAAAGAGAGTTATTCAATTAAATTAATCCAAGTGTTGGGTTGTTTTTTAATGCATTAACACATTATTTTTAACCTTAATTACTCGATTTACCCTTACTGTGGTGACAATTATTTACTATGGTTACTATTCATAATGACAAAAAAATATAAGGGGCATATTTAACAAATTTTGACCACATGATTCTAAATATGTAATCCATTTTTCAAGATTCAATTTCAATAAGTGATAGAAATTAATTTATGATTAAAATGAAAAACACAATGAAAAATAATTTTTAAGAAAAATGCATTTTTAAGTATAAAAATGTTTTTATACTAAATTAAACCATAAAATTGATTCAAATAAAATTAATTAGATTATTAATAATATTATAGAAATACTTTTACTTTTAATCCATTTTAAAACAAAATGAAACTTCGTAATATTTTTCACTATTCACTGGAAAATCAATTTTTTTAAAAAATACAAAAAATTAACTATAGAATAATTTTGACATGATGATTTAAAAATCTATATATATATATTTCAATTTAAAATTTTAAATTTTCCATATATTAATTAATATATTATCTCATAAGAATAAATAAAAACCATTTTTTAAGAAAACTTATTTTGAAGAATAAAATGTATTTATGAAAACTTTAATACTTATTTCCTAAACATTAATATATAAATTTTTATTTATTAATTCCTTTATATAAATTTCATAATTTTCTTAATCATATCTATACCCTCCAATTCAACGGTTATGTTATAACAATCATACTTAGAAAATAATATTTCATGGTTTGTTTAAGCTTAATGTTGTGTGTCGTATATACTTCTAAAAGTAGTTTTACTTTAAAGTCTTGGGGTGTTACATTTTACTCCCCTTAAATAAATTTTACCCTCATAATTTTATCTCAAAAATAAAAGGATCAACCCATTTTTTTAAAACCCACATCATTCATAGGTATAATAAAAATTCTTTTGAAAAAGAAAATTGGGAAACATAAGGGTTACATGAAATATGAAATATTTAGGTTCCCAAATAAGTATAACACTAGCTTGAAGTTAAAATATGGACATGGAGGAGGAAAATAACACTCAAATACTAAGAGATAGTGATAGGTATCATAGTTAGGATAAAGTTAATGACCACAAAACCATAAATCTGTGTTGGGTGAAAATACCATCAATTCATCAAAAATTATCATAATAGGGTAATTTTTATTATTCAAGATCCATTTATTAGAGTTAAGGAATTAATTTACCATATTGACTAATAAAATAAGGTGATATACTTACTTTATAAGTATAATTTCATCCTCTCACCCTTTCTCCAAAAAAATGAGTATTCAGGATGAATTTTTCATGATTGAAGCATTGGAATTAACTTTTAACAGATCATATGATCCAAAAAATAATGACAATTCATTACTTATTTCATTAAATAGTTAACAAAACCAAAATGGTTAGCACAAGTTGTACAATATAATACATTAATTTATAAAACCTCAATAATGACCCCCAAAGTTGAACTTTATTCATTCCATAAATAGTCAACATTAATACTTCTCTAGAATATGTCCAACCAAATTTAAAACCAAAAAATCCAAAAGATTTGATAAAACATTTTTCTGTAGGAAACATAAAGTATCTCATAATTTCACATACAAAAAATATGAATACCTTGATCATATATTTTCTCAAAACATACTAATAACTTGAATCATTATGAAACCTAAATGAAAACATAACTGCTTCTAAAAAAATCACTCTATCATTATTACTTATAGATTATCAATTATATACATTAATTAAAAAATTTAAATAAACTTCATAACTAAATAATTTCAAGGTTACCAACACTATCCCATTTACTTCATCAATTTAAATCATTTATTTATCCCAACTAAACATTATTAACTCGACATCAAGAACATATTAAGGGTTATTTTTCCCTCATTAATGTAATCTCCCAAAATACCACCTTTTAACTAAATGAATTTTCTTGGTTATCTATACCAATTCAACATATGCTTTAAAATACTTAAAAAATAATTGCAATAAAATCCTTATATTTTTCATAATTCTTATAACCAAAATATCATTTATATTCATAATTCTTGAATTCAAATACACAATTACTTCAATCATTCCATTTCAGCAGTTGTAATAGCATAAGATTGACTTTATTCCCTTTTGTTCTTATGAGGTAAGTTCCCATGATGATTGGGGAACTGGTTTAAATAATTGACCATAACTTTATAGTTAAATCACAAGATAATAATGGATTCTTTCTTTGACTTAAAATCATTTTCTAGATGACCCTTATTTCCTCACTTGTAAAAAAACTCCCATTCCCTTCAAGAATTTTCTAGGATGTTTCTTTCCACAAATTTCACATGATGTAAATTGAATCATTAACTTATTCTTATTTAATGTTTTATATTTTTATTACTGCTCAACAAACCTCTTCTTCTCTTAATTTCCCTTGAATATATATGATCTAAAAAATTCCTTCTCTATATTAATGTAATTTGATACTATATTATCATATGATGAAAATATTTGGGAAAATAGTTCCCTTTGGAGACTCAAATTAAGTCCATCAAATAAATGATCAATCTCGCTTTCCAAATTACATATGTAGTCTGAAACATTTCTAGTAAATCTTGTAAAGCTATCCTCATACTCTTCCACACATTCTTCCTCTTTCAGCTTTAATGTATTGAACTTTATATCTATTATATGTATATATATTATTGAGGGAATTATTTCTCAAATAAAATAACTTTAAAAGCTTTCCATTCTATGTTTTTTATTTCTTAATCCTGTATAGTGTTCTGGATCAATGACCACTATTGATCAGTATCTCCTATTAAACAATAAACATCCAAAATTTAAATTTTCAATTTCTGTATTTCCCAAATATTGGGATATTTTTTATAGAATCAATTTATTGTTGAACTACCAATGTATTATTAGTTCTACTAAATTATGAAGGATTATATCACATGAAGTGATCTAATATAGGTGGATAACACTATGGAACAATAAGTTGTTCCATACGAGCAAGGTTATTTGTCATAATCTGAGCTAGTTTCCCTAATATGTATATGGTCTAATATGTTACAACAAAAGTTTATTGGTTTAATTAGTAGGGAAATATCTACATTATCTAAGGGTGTTGATTCCATTTCTTATATCAAGATCTATAACTGAATATGACACACATTGAGCTTGCTCTTAATCATCATGAATATTGAGCCATAAAAAAATCCCTATAATGGTAAAATTTCTCAAATACTTTAAGGGGTTATCATAATTATTATGTTATATATGTTTATATAGTTCCCAAGGTTTCTAAAAAACTTCATTTAAAACCAACTACAACAACACCAAATCTATTAACCTAGAGTTGGTGTCTATTTTATTATATTGGTATGAGATAGAAAGAATCTCATCCTGAAGGAATGATCAATTTAGTAGTATTAAATAACTAGATACATACATGATTCCAATATTACATTAGAAATATTAAATACATAGAATATATAGTTTTTATCCTTGATATTATTCATAATATCATTCTTCATTTCCTATGGAAAAGAAAACAAATAAAAGGAAATATTAGAATCTCAATAAGAGTTAAAAAAAGTAAAATCTATAATGAGTAAATTAGTCACAATCAATATGGAAAGTAAATAACTAAAAACACATGCCATTTAGTCAATAAATTGAGAATTAAATTCATCCATGTAAAATATCAATCCATTAATATAATGGATAATAATAACTAAATTCTCAACGAATGAAATGTTTAATATTTAACATCATAATTTCAGACATCATGATGTCTATACCATTAAAGCCTTGAACCGTGACAATTTTATTGATCGGTAGTTATACATTAAAAACCCATTTAATTACAACTTACTTATTTATTTTAGGAGACCTATCTATGAGTCAAGGGTCTATATAATTTTGATCCCCACCTATCACTGTATGTCCAATTTATTCCTCATATATTGAATGACCAATTCAATTAATAAACAACATGACTTATCAAAAAATATATGTATTTATCATAGATATAAATAATATATAGTTTATGAAGTAAGTACATCAATGATGGATATTTAAGATAAATGCAATTTCCAATGAAAAATTCTAACAATAAAGAGAATGTTTCAAGATAAAAAGATGACTTCTAATTCATTAGGAATTTTTGAAATAAATTCATGTCTTTTGGAGAATAAGATAAAATATCTTAAACTAATTTTCATTATAAAACCATTGAATTATTTTTTAAGAAGAAAAGATTATAAAATGATTATGGTGGGAAGAAAATCTATCAACACCATATATGATAAAAAACATTCATTTTGGATTTTTTATAAAGAAATTCTAAAATGAAATTTTTATAAAACATTAGAAAGATTTAATTGAAACCTTTTAAAAAGTCAAGGAAAAATTAAAATTTCCTTAAAAAATCATCTGATTAATAAAAAATATTTTTTAAAATTAAAATTTAAAAACATTTACATGAAACAAAAACATATCCAATCAAAAAGTGAAAAAATCAACTTTTCCTTTAAACATTTGTTTGCTGATTCAAGTTCCAAAGAGCGGAAAAGTTGGAAGAAAACATGAAAACTTATTAAAAGAGTAAACTTGAATTAAAATTTTAATCATCATGAATAAATAGATATGCACGTTAAATACTTCAAAGGTGTAGTTTATACACTATAAAAAGTAAAAATGTTCATAATCCCAAATATGTCTTAGTGGAGTGGAAATTGAGACGAAATCCCTTGCAATGATCATAATGTTGATGTGTGAATTAATAAATTAAGTGATTATGTGTAAAAAAATTAAATCCAAATAAAATAAGTATAATTATAACATAAAATAATCATAGGTCAATACACACATAATTTCATTATATAAAAGACAATGAAGAAGTAATATAACCCAATGAAAAGAAATTGAGTTATGAAACCCATTACCTTACATTAAAATTACCTCATAAGTACTTTTAAGCTTATATATAACAAATTTATATTTATTATAATTATATATTAGAACCATATACATATTGATAATATCATATATGATCCCTTATATAACATTTTATCACATTTTTGTTAACAATATTTTATTACTATCATTATTTCAGGTGTTAACTACTTCATTTTTCATGTATGTTTTGATTTGGTAGTCTCAGTCCTTGCATATTTATCATAGTTTCATAATATATAAAATTTAATTCAATATATATGTTTTGTAGTTCCTTTAAAAATTTATTCTAGTTTTAAGAATCACTTCTTCCAGACAGTTTCCATTGGATTTATTCATGGAGCCGAAAACTTCCAAAAGTTCTTTATCCAAAAGGGACCTACTTTCCAATGTCAGGAGTTTGTTAAGTTTGAACTTTATGATATTTAGGAACATGAATTAGTCGAGAGGATGAGAGGTGAGACTCATCACACCCTTTTGGGGGGAATTATTGTCTACTCTGAGACTCTCTTTATAAACTTAATATATTTTCATGAATCCTTATTAATTTACCAAGTATAACATAAGTTTACCTTGAAAATTTCAATCACTGATTAACATATGTAAAACTTAGAATCATCAGTATTTATTCAAGGTTCATAATTAATGGAGATATCCATATGTATTAGAGGTTATTCATCAATGTTATCATCTCATATACTATTTAGTGATTCTTTTAATCATTGTTATGATGATACTGGTTTTTAAGCCACTCAATGGGGAACTCTATAATTTAATGTCATCCAGGGTGATGAAGGTTTGTTTTGATATTGGGATCATACCCATGGAATGAGATACCTATGTATCCTTGTGAAAGGAATCTGGACCCTTGTAGTTTGGTGTCGCTTAATATGACACATCATACCTTTTAAGGTCATGTGATAAGGACCTAGTCGTACAGTTTAATGTCATGTGGTATGGACTTCTAAGAGAAAGGTGCTTAGTCAAAGTTTGGTTTGGGACTTATGCCTAAGCATCCCAAGGAACTTGGAAAGGATATGGGTTTCCAATTAAGATTAGACCCTTTTGGGAATATGGCCCAAGGAAAAAAAGGTTAATTTGAAGTGTTGGGTTTGAACTTCAAGGAAGCTTCCTACATATCCCATGTGGATGGGAATCAAATCCCACGTAGTTTGATGAGTCTCATAGGAGAGTATAGTACTTTGAGAGAAATGAATTTGGGATTACTTCTTGAAAAGGATGCCTTGATGATTTGGGAGTTTAATTTGGGACTTATTCCTAAGGAGGATGCCCAGATTAAGGTAATTAGAGTTGGATTCCTGAAAAGGATATCCAATGAGCTCGGGCCCTGAGAAGGCTTCCTACGTATCCCGATTATGGTGTGAATTAGAGTTCTCGTAGTTCATTCACCACGGGTGTTTGTACAAATGTTGTAATCATAAAAAATCTCTATTCCCACATGATTCATTATCGGTGTGAGAAATAGAAGGATGTGAAAGATTCAACAATGACAAACACACTTTTACTCCTCCTCTGGTGGAAGAGGGTACACATACGGTGGACATGGTGGACGAGTGCGAGGTGATGCAGGAAGAGGGCGAGGTGACGAGCCTTCCCTATATTCACTTTACATTGGAAAAGATTCCAATGAAAGGAAGAATGGATGAAGGTTAGGGGCTTACACCAGGATAGATTCCCTAAAATTGATCCTGTTAAGGGAGGGAGACTTTTCCTTTATTCAAAAATAAAATTAGGTGTGAAACTTACCTTTCCTACTAGAAATTTGAGGTTCCAGCTCTTTGAGAATGGAGAGGTCAGGACCCAAATTCATATTCTCAGAATCGAGAACTTCCAATCACTGTTCCTAGGAGAAAGGTCCATGTGACTACAAATATACAAACCCACAGACACTCCATGAATCTTAACCCCATTGTGAAACAAATGTGGGAAACCTATGACTGTAGATATACAAACCAAAATATGAGACACACTGATGTGACTTTCCCAAAGTTTTGATAAGTCAGGAGGTTTTGGTGTAGGAATCAAAAGAATCATTTTCAAATAAGGGAGACAATAAAGAAGAATCCATGCCATGGATGGCTTTGAAGAGGGATTGTTGGCTTATAGACCGAGGAGAATAAGTGAATCAAAGAGGGGTTCCCAAGTAGGTAAGGGCTTGCAAGTAGAATTGGGAGACCTGATATTCACTTAATCAACTAAAAACCTATATGTTAATACTTGGGAAATACCTCTCTCACGCCTTCAGGAGTATTCACAGGTGATCCCAGAAGTAGGGCTCTCAAGTTCCAGTGAAAGGAATAGGTGGTGCTCAAGTGTTTCTGGTTCAGGGAGGTGGGGCACTTTAGGCATGCAAGTGTTATGGATTTAAAACACTAAATGGAATTTAGTCAAATGATCCTGACTCAAATACGCCTCTCTAGGTTTTAAGGAACTATCTTGAAAGTTTTGAAAGACTTGGGAGAAGCACTAGGGTGACCAGAGCAGCAATTAGGATTCAAAGAATTTCGTCCATACAAATGAAGGCCCCAAGGGTCTATTTATAGGCAAAAACAGGACCCTGGATGAAAAGAGATTGGGCGTGCAAGTGACTTGCACGCCAGAATGTGGCATGCAAGTGACTTGAATGCCAGAATGTGGCATGCAAGTACCTTGCTTGCAGATATAGTTTTGGCTAGACTAAGGTGACACTTTGAGGACTTAGCCAAAACAAATACTTCAATTAGCTTTAGCAACGGGGCGAGCATGTGTTTAAGCATAGGTAACTTGGGCACTGCTTTAGGGAAATAGGAAAATTTATTTTTCTGTACCATAGGGGCTGTGACCCCACACCCCTGATTGGGATCAGTGCCAGGATGCAATTCTGGCCCTTCGGCCTAGGGCCTTCGCTACCGTCACTGACCCCCATAAAAAATATAGAGTCGTACCACAAACTTTTCGAGCCCGATTGAGGAGATTTTGCAAAAAAATTAATGGAAGATATTTAATGGTGTCTATAATATAAAAATCATATATATTAATTATATATATATATTTACAATCATCAATTAAATATAGAGATAAAAAAATGACTTACACCGTTTATGGAGACAGTATGCCATACATACACAGATGCTCTTTTCAGTTTTCAATGGATGAAAAAAAGGAAGGTAATTAACAATTAACATTTACAGGATAATTTTTATATCATATATATTCATTAAATCAATATTTAATACAATCTATTTAAATCAGAAATGAAAAATGAATTACATCAATTCATGCAGGTGGTAGTCCACACACACACACAAACGACGTTATCATTTTCCAAAGGATTGGAAAGTAAGAAAGTTTATATGATATTATAATTAAAAACCCATATATATTTCATAAATATCATATATATTCATTAGTTATATCTTTATAACCATTTAAGTAAATAGGTGATGAAAAATGGATTACACTACTAAATGGAGAGGGTAATCCATACGCACACATGAGTGATGTTTTAACTTTTCATAGGATGGAAAAGAGAGAGAATATGGTTGTATTATTACAATAAAAAAATTTAATTATATTTATTATAATTTATTTATTATTTTATGATGGTTAAAATGAATAATAAGTATTAAAAAGAAATAGACATAGAATATTCGGTAAAGATGATTACCTCTTCTTCGGTAGAATTCCTTTAGATCTCCTTTTAAGGGACCTAGGGTTTGTATTTGGAAGGGGAAAGAAGACATATATATTGTATAAATATGTTGATAAGGGTTTTAGATAGGTTTTGTTAAATATATATGGATTAAAGTGGTGTGGATAATTGAGAGAAAGGGTATCCTTTTATAAGTGAGGGGAGGTGCATTCTTGGAATTCTATAAAATATTAAATTAATATAAATTATTTTTTATGTCCAAATGGATTTAAATTGCTAAAATTAGAATATAATATTATTATTATTTGAAATAATATCATCTAATAAAATTTGTATATGTTTTGGTTATATTTTCACCATTATAATTTAGTTTTAACTCCCTATTAACCATTTTTATAATTACCACAATATTAATATTTTCTAGCCATTAAGGGTTAATAATGATACTATAAAAGAAAAATCAGACCTTAAATGGACCATGGTTTATGTTTCCAACCACATACCATTATGTTTTATAAAGATTATATTTTTATGAAGTTTAAATCATTTAATAAAATATTATTTAATATAAAATATCATTAATGTCATTTTTGATACTATTTATTTAATTTAAATTCAAATACATAAATATGAAGATAGAATTTGAATATAATCCTATAGAATATCCTTAAAATGTCATATATATTTTTAAAATTCATGTAACACAATGAGTCACCCATTTTTTATTAATTTTAATATTTTAAAAATAATTTATGTTACTTTTCTATTAATTAAATAAATACCATGTCGGCGTTGCGTAAACATTTAATCCAATTATTAAGTCATTGTAAATTTAAAATAAATCACCATGATAAAAAAATTTCACTTATTTTTAAAATAAAAATTTATTATCTAACAAAAGTTATATTTATCCATATAATGAAATATTATAAATATTAAAAGATGAAAGGTGATATTTTTGTCTTTATCTCTCACTTAAATATTATAAAGGTAGAAATCATTTAAAAATAAAAAATATAATATTTCAAAATTTTTGATGATTATGGAAGAAATATTATCATTAAATTAAATTAAGTCAAGTCTTGGTTTAATTTCTAATGCCTTATCACATTATTTTAAACCTTAATTACCCGATTTACCCTTACCGTGGTGACAGTTATTTACTATAATTAGTATTCATAATGAAAAAAATAAAAGGAAAATATTTATCAAATTTAAAAATATTGATTCTAAATATGGAATGTATTTTTCATGATTCAATTTAAATAATTAGAATAAATTAATTTAAGATTAAAATGAAAAATTTAATGAAAAATAGTTTTTCAGAAAAATGCCTTTTTTAAGTATAAAAATGTTTTTATACTAAATCAATCCATACGATTGATTAGAATGAACATAAATAGATTTTTCATAATATTATGTAACTCATTTTATTTTTAAATCATTTTAAAATAAAATTTAACTTTTTAAATTCTTGAAACAAAAAAGAAAGTTTTCAATGAAAATCGGTATTTTCACTATTCACCGAAAAATAAATCTTTCTTAAAAAACACCAAAAATTATTTATAAGCTTATTTTGACATGAATATTTAAAAATTTATATCATTTTTATCAAATTAAATATCTAAATTTTCAATTAATTAATTAATTTATTCTCTCATAAGAAGTAATAAAAACCATTTTTGAAGAAAACGTACTTTAAAGAATAAAATGCGTTTATGAAAAATTTAGTGCTTGTTTCCTAAAAATTAATAAATGAATATTTATTGAGTAGTTCCATTATATAGATTTCATAATGTTGTTAATACTATTCATACTCGTCAATTTAATGGCTAGGTTATAATAGTTATATTTAAATAATAATATTTTATGGTTTGTTTAATCTCGATGTTATATGTTGTATATGCTATCGAACATAGCGTTCTTTTAAAATATCAGGGTGTTACATAATAAGCCACTAATTTTTTTATGGATATATACCCACCCTAGAGTGATTGTTGACATGGATCTTTAATCTCAAGTTGTAATGAGAATGTTCCCAATCCCATTTCTCATTTTTTGTAACACCCCACGTAAATAAAGAGTAAGAAATTTTCATATTTATTAATATTTTTGGATTAAATATTAATTTTACTTTAAAGGGGTTTCTATTTTTGATGACATACCCGATACGCAACAACGAGTTTCTTTGAAACCTTATGTTGCACACTAATAATATAATAATATTATTTTAAATGGTAGTTAACACCTAGTCGTTGTATTGGTGGGAATGAATATAAATAACTAAAATATGATTATATATTTTTGTTAAATGTTTTTACATTTATCCAATAAAAGATAAAGCCTTAAAATAAGAAAAGAATTCAATTTTAGGCATAAATACTCTAATATTAACTAAAAGGTCGATTTATCGCCTTTTGATGGAGAACCCTCTTTAAAAATAGTTTTGGTCACTCTTATACATTCTATTGGACCAAATAAAATCCTTCTTTAGAATTGTGACATCAAAATTTACTTTGTGTATGTTTTTGTTATTTTTCTGATAAAGTTCATTTTTTAATGAATAGTGAAAAATGTTGTATTTTAATTCGAAACCTCATTTTAATATAATTTATTTATATGGTTAGATTATATTTTTAATTGTTTTTAAAGTTCAATTAGAATATATTTTTACCATTTAATCCAATGGTGGACATTGGAATTAATTTTAGTTTGAAATTGGACATAAACAAGTGTCAAAATTTTGTTAGATATTATTTCTTAAAAACACGTTATTTGTTTTAACAGCAGGAATTAATTATAAAATTAATTAATGAAAATTCTATGTTTTAAATTTGTTAAAATGGAAATCATTTTTTAATTTGGAATATCAAATATAGCTTAGGGTGAATTTTTGGTATTTTTCTGAAAAACATCAATTTTTGATAAATAGTGAAACCACTAAGTAGTTGTTAAAAACTAAATTTTATGTTTAAATGAAATTTTACTACTTCTGTGAATTGAATTTAAAAAATCCAATATACATGGTTGTCATTAAAAAGTAAAATGTGGTTCAATGGGATGGAAAAATTTTTGGTGAATAGTAACTTTTGAGTTTTATTAAACACGATTAGAGGTAATTAGGGTAATTTAAGGTAAAAATAATATAATAAAATTATAAAAATACCTTGACACGTGTCCTAAACTTATTGGATGAGTCATGGTAAACCAATAAAATCCATGGGTCAATTTTGGGACCCCATGGATCCACTTGGGTAAGATAATGACATTAATACCTTTTTATTTAAAGTAAAAATAAAAATGTAACAAACATGTATTGTTTTACTAAAACAATTTTTACATGGGGTTATATAAGTTATATTTTTGACTATAAATATTAATTAGAAATATAAAATGATTTCTTACACCATGATAAGTTTTTTATAATTTTTATACATCAAATAAATAAAATTATTTGTGACACAATGATGATTTAGTGTTTACGTCATTAATGAATGATTTAAATAAATAAGAAGATAAAGTTTAAAATAATATCCAAAACTTGTCCAATTCTTATTGGATGATTTTATTTAGAACATGGGACACCTTATCTTAGAATTTATTAATTTTTGGACCTTTAGAAACCGAAAAACATTATATAATAAAATAATATTTTCAATCTTTCCAAAAGAGCCCCTCCTCTCCCTTATAAAAAGACCCCAATTACTACCCATTTCACACACTTATAAATCCCTTTGTCTCATCCAAAATCTAATCAAATAAGATACCAATATCCATCTCTTAATAATATAAGCCTTACCTTAGGCATAAAGCATTTCAAGAAACTCTTTTGGTTCAAACCAAGGGGAGTTACCCGATTTAAAGGTAATGTCTTCTCTTATGTTATTTTGTTTTATTTTGCTTCCTCAACCCCCTAAACTCTTTTTATTATTTTCTTTTGTAACAAAAAAGTATCTTAAATATAGTAGTATGTTTTTATGAGAATTATTTGAGCTACACTTACACACACCTCCATCTAATGGGTGAAGAACATACTGTTTTTGTGGACGGAGAATTACTGCGTCACAAAACGATGATTGTTCAAATATCTCTTACCACCTCTCATGGTGTCCATTGAGACATAACTGTATTTATATATGATATATATTATGTTTATGTTTTACTTATGCTTCTGTATTTTTCATTTATGGTATACCTTTATGGTTTCCATAATGGATAAACGCGATAATTTCATTTTAGGAAGTGCGGACTACCGCCGCGTCAAAGTGATTTGAATCATTAATACCATATGTGGGACATATAAAGGATGAAGTTAATAATATTATATATGATATTATACTGTAATTATAATGTACCTCTTTATCATAATGTTTTCATTCCATAAAATGCGAAATATAAATGAAAGTAGCGTTCATGCGTACGTATGGCTTACCGTCTCCATGAACGGTGCATTTCATTTTTTACCTCTAAATGTTATGTAATATTATAAATGCATGTATATACTGGATATATATGATATATATTATATCTACATCATGAATATAATTCTGTATATAGTGGATATTTTACCACATGAATAACTTGTGATTATAAGAAGTTTATTTTTGACTCAAGTACCAAATATCGACAAAACGACCATTATTAACTTAAATGATTAAATAATGTTCATAACATGGTTACAAGTGATATAAAAGAAATAATGAACTTGAAAAATGTTATTAAGCAAGAATAAATTAACTCTAGTTTATTATTAAGGAGATTAAATAATGATCGAGTCAAGTTAGACACGAGTTAAGGGACTTCGTCTCAATCTCCTTTCATTAAGGCATATTTTGTTTTAATACAAGACTTTCTTTTATACGCTATATAAACACCTTTGAATTTTCATTTCATTAAAAGGGAATATTTTTCTATGAAGTGTTTTACTAAACAACAAAAAAGAATGTTTCTTTTAACTTACATGGTGACAACTACCTTTCCGCTACCGCGAGTATTACTTGATCTTTGGCTTCCTTAACAAGCCGTAATATTTTTAAAAGGAAAAATAAATACCATATAATCTATTATGTATTTTGGTATTGAAAATGGTTTTGATAATGGATTTTTTATGTCAATATATTTAAGTGATATATTGTTATTGAAATGTGGAGATGTTTTCTTTCCTTTATATTTTTTGTATGTGTTATGATTTTATAATGGTACTTGGAAATTTGACAGGTGGTTACGTGATAAACCAAATGACGGGTGGTGCTGTGATAAAACATGGCGGGTGGTTACGTTATGACCTCCAATTCATAGGGTATGGAAGTCAACCGTATGGCTATTCCATTTAGGGACATGTGTGGAAGTCAACCGTATGGTTATTCCATTTAAATATGTTTATGTTCCAAGTTACCTTTATATGTTATGTGTTCTTTATATGGGTTTTATGGTGATATTTTGGTTATAAAAGGGTAAGCAATGATATTTTATTCAATGAAGAGTATTTACTACTTTATATAGGTAAAAATTATTAATTATGATTAGGTATTCATGGTTTACTTGTTGTTTTGAAAAAAAACTAATAGTTTCCTTATTTGTGTATTCCTTACTGAGCTTTTTATGCTCATCCCAAGTTTTTGAAATGTTTTTCACAGGACATAAAGTGGAATAGAGTCAAGTATGGGATCAAGTAAAGTCATTATGTCTAAAACATGGAACTGGACATGACTCTTTTTTTCAAGAGTTTTTATTTTATGAAAAAAATAGAAACTGAGTAGAAGTGTCTACTTTGTAACTTTTGAGGTGTAATAGTTATGGCCTAATTATCTAAAGCTATAAACCTAAAAAGATCCTCAATGTGAATTATTAATTTAATTCAAGATTATGTAATGTTTTAAGGCCGGGTCCTTATATTTTTCATATGGATACAATGAAAATCCTCCTAAATGAGAGAAATATTAAGTGTTTGCTCCTGAGTATCTCTTGATATGTGTTTATAAGCTACTCTAGTAGTGGTTATGGGTGTATGTTCCTATTTCATAATGGTTACCAGGGTATGCTGATGACCATTTAATACTGTTTCCAATATATTATAGGATTGTAAAAGTAAAGTAAGTACACTGAAAGTGGGGGTGAATTATAGTTTGAAAAAATAAAACATTTTTTTTCTTATTTAAGTAATGATTTGACTTGTTTTTTGAAATATAGATCAGTTCAAAGTATAGAGTAAAAAAAATTTATGTAGAAAAAATATAAATAGTATATAACATAAAAAGTATAAAAAAATAAAGTAATCAGTGTTTTATCAATTAAAAATGGAAGAGTTATAATTGTAAAAATTTAAACTAACTATATTATTAAGACCTAACTTTCTAACCAAATTAAAAGGAATATTTTTAGATATGATAATATATTTCCAAGAATTTAAACATTCTATAAGGTAACCAATTTTTAAATCTTCAATCTTGGATTTATCTTCCTTAACCATCAATCCCTCGATCATCATCAAAATTTCCCCACTACAGCAATCATAAGATCACTTTACCCGCTACTTTAACTGGTAGTTAAATAATTCTAATATAATAACCAGTAGCTTTTTATTCCTGCTTCTCTAATTGATAGCTTGGAAAAATTATTACAATAAGAAATGCTATAATCTTTTATAATGAAACCTCCCAAACATAAGATCTAGAAAAACACTCAAAATGAAAAATAATCTGAAGTACACTAGTCAATAAGAAGTTGAAGACTTCTTGTGATTACATATCTCATAGTATTCTTGTATCACATTATTATATTCTGTATCATCCAATTCATAATGTGAAAATTTATTTATAGGAAATACTCTAATAGTCATATTTAATATTTCTTGAGGTCAGTAGAAATGAAATTTGCAATAACTTTTTAATTTACAAATGAACACATCATGTAGCTCTATCTACCGATGAGTTGAATTAGAACTTCCATAGAGCTTAGTAAAAATGATGATGGTAATCTAGATTTTATTATTTTGGTTATTTTTTTTCATAAAAAGCTCAAACTACCAATATTAAAAAATTCCTTTGGTTATCATATTTTCAAAAATCAGTAGACCATTAGTATTTATAAATCCTCATGTTATTGGTAATTCGTTTATCGATTTTATATATTGAAAACATAGATAAAAAATAAACATAAGTTATATCAAATATTAAATTAATTTTTTCATGCTTTTAAAAATAATTAATGTGAGTTATTGACTCAACAATCTCCCCCTTTTTTAAAATCACAATCACACAAAGGAAAAATAAAATGAATGGAAATTACTCCCTATATATATTCAGATGAAGACATACTAAATAATTATTTTGGTAAGTTATCACCATTTGAAAAAAATAGATATATTTTTTTGTTTTAGAGGTTCTACACATTTTTAAAATAAAAATCTACCCTTTAGAAAATATAATAGAAACAATAAATTTAATTTTTTTATTAAAGTATTACCCCCTTTATGATTTTAAAAAATAAGGGTTTGAAAAGAAAATATTCCTTGAAAAAATTATGAAAACATAGTTTCTCCTTATAAAAACAAATAAAAAATATTATTATATGGTTTATACAAATGTTAAAGAGAAAAAAGTTAATCAATAATTATTTATACAAAGAACAATAATATTATCAATAAAATATATATAGCCACAATATTAGGATAATATTAAGAAAACGTTTATATAACAATGTTAAAAAGACAAAAAAATTACAAAATTTAAAAATAAATCATTCTTAATGGATATTTAAATCTTTAGATTCATATTTTTAATGTATTTATATTGATTGGACAGTATCTTGGACTTTTGAACTTTTGGTCAAAATCAACTATCTTCTTAGAAAACCTTACTTATTGAGAATTTATGAAATGATCATGATAAATAAATTTTTCTTCAAGAGATATTATCTTTAAGATATTCTATTTGGGTTTATATTACTACTTAATAAAAATTAAATTATAGTTTATTATCTTCAGATTATAAATTATAGCTAGATTCTTAAAATTTTCAACAAATGAAGAAATTTCATCAACCTTTCTTTTAGGATCTTTTATAAATTCTTCAAGAAAAATTCATTTCCCATATATAATATCATTGTTACTATGTAAGTAAATGGTGTTCTTACCAATAGAGTTGGTATCCTTAGCTTGGGTTTTTAAGAACTTGGTGAAGTTTTTAAACTTTTGATCATAAAGATTAGTTTCTTCTCTAAATTGCTTCAGATCTCCTTTAATTTTTTCTATGGAATATATTAATTTATTTTTACATTCAAGATTCTGAGTATGTATCATATAATTTTTATTAAATATAAGTATAACACTTATTTTATGTATCATATTAGTGTTATGATTCATTCTTCTCTGTATGATTATAATTGAGTTGATCCTTCTATTAAATGATCGAGATATAATTAAAGTAGTTGATTCAGATGAGTTGTTAGAAATTACCTTTTTTATTCTATTAATATTTAGAAATTATTGGATATTCTACTAATAGCTTGATATTTTATTGGAGAAGAATCTTTAATATTAATGGGATAACCATTATCTACATTTTTATCATTAATAGTTCTATCGGAAGAAGTAGATAAAGTGGAACTCAGGCTAAAAATTTCTTTAGATGAAGTTAGTTTTTGAAGATCTTTCTTATAAAAAGATGAGGTACCTGCAGTAGAGGTATGAACTAGATATTCAAGAGGAGAAAAATATTTAACTAAAAATTTCTTTCATGAAGCTTTATATTTCATCTCATTAGGATTCTCAACAATGAATTATTTTGGAAAATTATTTACCGATGATATCAAAACTTCAACAGAGGGGAATGTGCAACTTCAACAAGATAAAATTCTCATGAACAAAATTCAACTAATGAAACATCTGATGATTGAACATATTATTGTTTCTCTATTAGTCTTCCAACAATATGATGAAGTGATGATAATGAATATGATTTTTTAATAAACTATAAATTTACTTGTACTAATTTTCTATAAAAATTCAATTTTTTTATCGGGCTTTCAATAACATATTATTTGATAATTAATCTAGGTAGAATGGATTTAACAATTTTCAATCGATTCCAACTAAGAGCATATTTATTATTATTTTTATCTTCCACTAACTTCTGATTAGTATCCACTCTTAGGGATTTTTAATCAAATTTATCCAAAATAAATAATGTTTTCCCAGCATCTCATTCTTTTTTTTTAGTTTTCACTTCATCAACTTTTTATTTTAAAATATACTATTAGAATAAATTAACTTCTATATTCACTCATCTAAAGTATTGTTTTTATCTTTAATGACCTCTGTCTTTGGCGTACTTTAGGTTCAACCAATTTTTTCCTTTCCATGTATTTCAAAGGTAGATCTACTTTCATGGATTAAACATCCTCAACTATTTTTATTTTCTTCTTATTGGGGCCTTATCTAAAGAAAGAACATACTAAACTTTCCATTTCTCTAAAATTTGAATTTCTTGAGATATATTATCTAATTTAACTGATTTTTAAAGGTTAGATGACGTGACAATTATAGTTTTTTATAAAATTATGTTCCTTATAAATATAAATCAATCTATTCCTTGATATTGTCTCATCATTGATAGGATTATTTCCCTATTTTAATGAGAATTTCTTCCATATTTTCTTTTTTTAGATACTTTTTAAGAAATCATTTCAATATCTGGTAATATGGAAAGATCTTAATCTTAACTGCTCCATTATTAGTATTTTAAATGTAAGACCAAATGAACTTAAAAATATTAAACATCCTAAATCTTATAAGACAATATAGAAAGTGGAAATTTTAAAATTTTATCATGTCTTTTTCTTAATTCATAGGTAGTATAAAAGATAGGATCAAATAAAAGGAAATTCCAACTTTAGGTGATAGATCTCAAATCTTGTGGACTTTTTCATTTATCAAAAAAATATTTTTTCTTAGTTATGGATCAAATAAAATTATCATGAACTTTGGTCAAATTATGAGATAAAAAAATTAAATCCCCCCTAAATGGTACTTTTAGAAACACCATAAAAATATTCTAGGGTGAAGGTAAACTTTTGAATAAAAAACATAAATGTTACCTTCTTAACACTATCTTCTTTAGAAAACCTTGTAGATCCATAGAACTCATGGATCAAAAATAATTAATACAGTTCATGTTCTTTCATTAAAGAAAAAAGTTTTCTCTATCATAGAAATGTGAAAATATCCTTCATTATAAAGTCAAATTTCTCAAACAGATCTAAGTGTATCAACTACTCCCTTAGTATTTCTCTAGTTGCAGTCACATAAAACAATTCCATTAGTGAAATGGGAAAATAATAGTGAAACCTGAAGAATTATAAGAGGTCCACCATAGATTCACAATGAATGAATTCAAAAAACTCTTAATCTAACATAGTATATATGTGATGAAAGAATATTAATGGTCACCATAAATTTTTTTGATCTAAAAAATTATAATAAATACTACTAAAAAATATGTCATAATTGTTTTTAAAGGAAATATTTTTAAATTTCTATTTCTTTTAAAATGTACATAAGAATTTAAATTTTAGTTAAATAAACATGAATTAAAAGTTTAAATTTATATATAAATTAAATATATGTAAATGAACTAAATTTCCTTAAATATATGAAAAATAAATAACAATTCATAAAACTATGATGAAATAAAAATGTTATCTTAAAAAATTATAATTTATCTTTAGTTAATGAATGACTTGATATTTTAATTTTGAAGGTGGTTAATTGTTTTGACATGATGTTTATGTTCATTTTAAAGTTAAATTTTTTATGAAAGTTAGTTAGAAATAGTAAAAAAATACACCTCTTAAGTAAAATGAATAAATGTAATATGGTATAATAAGAAAACTTAATGTAACATATTTACATGAATAAAAATTTGAAATACCAGAGGCACTAGTGATAAAAGTTTAGATAATGGTGCATGATTATATAAGTATTTTATATTACACTTTGGGTAGATGGAGCTCTATTATTCTAGATGAATTAACAAAAAAAATATTTAAAACCAATTATTACTTTTCTTTTAGATGTTCAAAAGTAGAAAGATCTTTTTAGATAAAGCATTATGTCTTGCAAAGGATTGAACTTTTTCTAATGAAACCTTTTTCTTCTAATGAATTCAACTTTTTCACTTAGTATAGAAGGGTGATTGATTTGACACAAAATAGTATTTTTGATTGATTTAAATTTTAGTTGTTTTATGACCCAAAATAGACAAAGTGTTTGTAGGTATGAACCGACCATATATATACTTGAGTTCATTTAATTTGGTTTTAAACCTATTCAAAAATTTCATTATACTTTTAATATATGATTTTATCTTGATAACCTTGTTATAATTTAGATAAGAATATAAATTATCTATTATCTTTTCATAATTTTCTTTCTTCCAATTATCTAACTTTGAATGAACTTTAGATGAATTAAAAATTTTATTTTATTTTACTCTAAGTATTCAGCTTTGTGATTTTATGTTTTGACTTATCTAACTCAGAAATAACTTATGAATTTTCTTTTCTGAATTTAGTAAGTTTGTCTTCAATATTTAAAAAACATGATTTTCTTTCTACAGTTTAATTTTGTTTCAATTAGTGTAATTTTATAAAGTTCCTCATACATATATTCACATTTAGTTATATAAGATTTCATATAATTATTTTTTTCCAAAAATTTCCCATCATCATCATAATATGATGAACATCCATCACCACTCTCACATTTACTTTCTGAATCATATAATCATTGAAAATAATAATTTAAATTTTTAATTTCTTTAATAGTAATATTTTCCATGAATCACATTTAGTTTTTAGATAAATTATCATAAAATCCTATAACTTTTCTTTTTTTCCACACCATTTTCTCATGAACTATCTAAAGTAGTATCAACACCACCAACACCCCAAGTATCTATAAATTTCATATTTTTCTTTCCTTTATTTTTGAGATAATTTATAGAATATTTCTCATATTTCATTTTATGTTTAGGATAACAAATTTTAATATGAGAATGTACTCTACATTCATTACAAGTATATTCAGAAGAATATTTCTTTTCAAGATTATCATTTTTGTATTTTATTCTTTAAAATAATATTTATTGAAATTATGGTTTGTGAACATCCTTATAAACAAGTAATGAAGTTCACCTTTAATAGGTTATCCTTCACCATATTCTAAGGAGTTCTTATAATTTATTTCAGAAATATCTCATGGAGATGTAGAAACAAAAGATAATTTATTCTTTATTTTCTTTTCAATATTAATTATTAATTTTATTTCATATTTCATAAGAGTTTTGATTAATTCATCAAGACTTAGTTTAGTAATATGATTTATGTATTCAATATTTGTTCTTTTTGATTCAAATTATTTAGGTGAAATTTATATAACATTATCAAAATGTTTATTATCAATTTACCCTTTTTATCAAATGGATTTTAATCTATTTACTATTTTTCATGAATATCTGATTTATTTTAGAAATAAATTTACCTAATAGAAAATAAAAAATTTGATAATTTTATCTTAATATTTCTCTTATAGTTTCATGAACTTTTAATGTCACAAAATGAGTAAATTCAAGTTTTTATAGATTCCACAATATATTATACAAGAGGAAACTTGAATATATATATTTCACTATATAAAACATAATATAGTATTTATATATCTGAAATTCAAATAGAATTCATTATTTTATTCTCTTGAAAAAGTAGTAACCTATTTCTCAAGAATTTTTAAATTAATTATAAGCATATGAAAATTATCAATGCCTATATTGATCACATATGTCTTCATTTGATCATTCCAATACTCAAAATCATTTCCAGTGAACATATGTCTTATTTTTAGATTTATATTTCCTATTAATAAAACATGAATACCTTTCATACTAATTTTTTTTCTAGACACTATTATATGCAAGGAAAATTAAAAAAAATGATTAAAAAAAATTAGGAAACAAAAATATTAGATTCAGTCTCAAATGTAGAAACCTGATTTGATACCAAATATAGGATCAAAAAATCATGGTAAGTATACTACAATAGGGGGGGTGAATTTTATTTTGAAAACAAATAAATATTTTCACCCTCTTAATTTATTAAGTTTATTGGTTGTTTGAAATACTGATCAAATCAAATATTAGAGTAAAATATAGTTTATGAAGCAAAAATATAAACTATATGCAACACTTCAAGTGAAATGAAAATAAATTAATAAATATTTTATCAATTACTAATGAAAGTGTTATAATAGTGGAAATTTAAACTAAATGCATTATAATAATTTATGAAAAAATTATCTTAATAGTAATTGCAAAATGAATATAGAAAAATTTTAAAAAAACACAAAGCATTGGTTAACAAACCAAGTACTCATTTAAAATGATATTATTAAGAACTCGATTTTAGAACAAAGTAAAAGCTAGATATGTAGACATGATATGAGGTATCCACTAATTTAAACCTATCACAAGGCACCCACTTCTTAAATCCTAAAGATTGGAGTTTCCTTCCTTACTATGGAATCCCTCAGTTATCCTGATTAAAATTTCCTTACTTTAACAACCTAAATCTCATTTTACCCACTACTTTGACAAGTAGATTGATACTTCCTCTAAAAAAATGATATCTCATTATGAAGACTACTTTGACTGATAGATCAGTTAAAATAATTACCATAAGAAATGCTAGAAGATAGTATTATAGAACCTCTCAAGCATAATCTCTATAAAAACACTAAAAAATAAAAACAATCAGAAGTATAATTGTTGACAAGAAGTTAAATAATTCAATTAATTATAGCTCTCAGAGTATTCTTGAATCACATTGTCATGTTTAATATCGTCTAATCCATAAGGTGTAGATTTATTTATATGAAATACTCATATAGTCAAATTCTATATATCACTAGGTCATTTTAAATAACATAGAAAACAAATTTTTCATTTATAAATGAACAAAACAAGTTGCACTTTATAATAATGATTTGAATCAATGCCACTATATTTCTTTGTAAAAATGGTGAAGGTAGTATATATTTTATTAGTTAGGTTTCCAATTTTTTTATTATAAATTCAAACTATTAGTGTTAAAAAATTCATTAGGTCATCACATTTTCACAAATCAATGGACCATTACTATTTTAAATCCTCAAGTTATCTATAATTAATTTATCAGTTATATATAATTAAAATAAATATAAAACAATAGAAATAAGTTAGGTATAATACTAAATGAAGTGTTTCTTGGTTTTCAAAATAAGTAAAGTGAGTTAAAGAATCAATAATATCTCCCTTTTTGAAAAATCCAAACACATAAATATAAATTTAGACAAAAAAAATACTTATTGTATATCATTAGATGAAGATATTAAAATTTATTCCTTTTTAAGTTCCCTAATTTAAAAAAAAGTTAATTATTATATTTGGTTTGATAGGTTCTTCTACTTTAGAAAATTAAAATTTAACCCTTTAGAAAAAAATAGAAATAACAATTTTAATTTTTAGATTAACTCATTTATCACCCTTTATAGTGTTTGAAAATAACAGCCTGAAAAGAAAATTTTCTTTGAAAAACTTATGAAAACATAGTTTCTCCTTATATAGACAAAGTAAAAATATTATTATAATATTAAACAAATATTAGTGACACAAACATTCATCAATATATATTTATAAAAAAAACTATCAATAATAAATATCATGAAAAATTATTAAGATAATATAAAGTGATTTTTTTAGAATAATTTTATAAATATACAAGACATCATAAATTTAAAAGTAAATCCTTATTAATTTATTTTTCAATCATGTTCTTTATCTTTTTAATGTATTTACATTTCTTGGACAATATCTTATCATTGACTTTGAAATTATATTCAAAATCAATTATCTTATCAGAAAATATTACTTATTGGGACTTTTTGAATTGATATTGCTCAACAAAGTTTTCTTAGAGAGAAACGATATTCCAAATCCGCTCCTTTAGTTTCTATTTTTGCTAAAAAAACTTTAAATTTTCGTCCAGTATATGATGATTCTGAATTATGGATAAATTCTTAAAATTTTCAATAGATAAAGAGATTTCATTAATATTTATTTCAATATATTTCATAAATTGTTCAAGAAAAATTTATTTCTCATGGTGAAAATCATAGTTTTAATGTAAGGAAATGCTGTGATCACTAATAAAATTGATATACTTAACTTGGGTTTATTATCACTTTGTGAATCTTTTCAAATTCAAAATATAAATATTGGTTTATAATATGGATTGCTTCATATATTCTTTAAAATTTTCTATATAATATATTAATAGATTTTTCCATTCTAGATTTTGAGAAAGGGTCATATGATTTTGAATTAATCCAATTTTTATAGTTAGTTATGGTATCATATAAATGGTATGATTAATTATCCTCTGCACCATTTAAACTGAGTTTATCCTTTTATCAAAAGATCAAGCTGTAACTGAATTAGTCAATTCAGAAGAATCTTTAGAAATTTCATTTTTATTCTTTTGATCATTTTAAATAATTAGATATTCTATTAGTACTTTGACATTTTTGGAGAAGAATATTCAATATCAATGGGATCATCATTATCTATATTTCAATAATCAATAGTCTTCTTAGAAGAATATGTTTAAGAGGAACTCAAGCTAGAACTTTCAATAGATGAAATTTATTTTTGAAGATTTTTATTGGAGAGATATGAGAAAATAGAAGTAGAGTTATAAACTAGAGATTCAAGAATAGATAAATCTTTAACTACAAGTTTCTTGTTTGGGGATTCATCTTTATTCTATTTACTCTTCTCAACAATGACTTCTTTTTGGAATGAATCTACTAATGGTACCAAAACTTCAGCAGAGGATCAAGGTGAAACTTTAATTGTATGGACTTTATTTGATTGAAATTAATCTAATGGAATATATGATTATATAACATATGATGGATTCTCAATTGTACTTCCAAAAATTTGATGAAGTGATGATAATTAAGATTATTTTTTAGGAACTTATAAAGAAAATTCTTTGCCTTTTCCTTCAAAATCAAACTTTTTTTATCGATTCTTCAACAACATATTATTTGATCATTAATCTAGGTATAAGGAATTTATAAATTTAAAATTTATTAAAATTAATATAATATTTATTCTTATTCTTATCTTCCACCAACTTTTGATCGGTATACTCCCTTAATGATTTTGACTCAACTTTATCTAAACCAATGAATGGTTTCCTAACACCTCTTTATTTTTTTTCTTTTTCTTTTATTCATGTTTTTTTAAAATTCAATATGAGAATAAATTAACTTCTTAATTCATTCATATAAATTATTTATTTTTATCTTAAATGAACTCTCTTTTGGTTTTAATTTAGGTTCAAATAGTTTGGTCTTTTCCTTTTCTTTCAAAGGCAATGCTAATTTCATAGACTGAACATCCTTAAATATTTTTAGATTCTTCTTATCAAGGGAATTATATAAAAAAGAAACATCATTAACTTTCCTTTTCTTTAAAACTTGAACTTCCTAATATGTATTATCTCATCAAAATAATTTCTAAAGATCAGCTAACACAAAAATTGAATGCTTTTAAATAATTTTTTCTCTTATCATCATAAATCAATCTCATCCTCAAGATTGTTTGAGTATTGATATGATTTTATTTTCCCCCTCCAGATGATATTTATTTTCAATATTTTCTTATTTTAACAACTTTATAATAATTTAGTTCAACATCAATCCATATAGAAAAATATTCATCTTAATTTATCAATTCTTATTAGCTTCAATGTAAGACCTAACGAACTTAGAAATATTAAACTTCCTGAAACTTATTAGGAATATAGAAAGCAAATATACTGAATTTTTATTTCATCCTTTTCTACTTTTAACGATAGTAGAAAATATAGGATCCACTAAAATATATTTCTAACTTTAGGTGATAGATGTATAGTCTTGTGAACCATTTCATTTATCAAAAATAAAATTTTCTCAATTATGGATTTGATAAAATTATCATGAACTTTAGGTAACTTTTGAGATATAAACAAAGAACCCTCTTAAATGAAATTTATATGAACTCTATAAAAATTTATAGGGTAAAGTTAAATTTTTGGAAAAATAAAAAAAAGTTTACCTTCTTAACTATGTATTGTTCAGAGAACTTTACAGATCTATAGAACTCACAGATCCACAATGAGTAATACAGTTCATATTCTTCCATTATTGAAAAAAGTTTTATCTATCCTTGAAAAGTGACAATATCCTTTAGTATGAAATCAAATTTCCCAAATAGATATGAGTATATCAACCACCCCTTACTATTTTTCTGGTTACAAGTACATTAGATAATGCCATTACTAAAATGAAAAAGAAGAGTGAAACCAGAAGAATTGAAAGAGCTCTACTATAGATTTATAATGAATGTATCTTACAAAATCCAGGTCCACCATTTTATGTAGGTGATATAAGAATATGAATTGTAACCTTATATTTTCTTAATCTAAAGGATTATATTGAATCCATCCAAAACACATGATATGATATTTTTTTAAAGGAATATTTTTAAATTTCTGATACTTTTATAATTTAAACAAGTCTTTAAATTTCAATTAAATTAATAGGAATTAAAATTTTAAATTCATATAAAAATGGAATATATATAAATAAACAATATTTCATTAGAAATATGGTGAATAAATAATAAATAAACATCCGATGAACTGAAAATATTATCTTAACAAATTGTAAATTATATTTAGTTAATTAATGGATTGATATTCTTATTTTAAATATAGTTCCAAAAATGTTTTAACATATGGTTTAAGTTTATTAGAAAATTTAAAAGTTTATAAAAGTTATCTAGAAACAATCAAAAAATAACCCCCTAAGTAAAATGAATAAATTTAGTAAAGTATAATAATAAAACTTAAAGAAATAGATTTATAGGAATTTAAATTAGGAATACTTGAGGCACTGGTGATATACATTCAACTACTACAGTACAGTGATATAGTTATTTTTAATTACACTTTGGATAGATACATATCATTGGGTGTAGAAGAATTTGGAAAAAAATATTTGGAACCCATATTTTCTTTTACTTATGATATTTAGAAGCAGTGAGATCTTTTGAGATAAAAGAATAATGTATTCATAAGGATTAATATCTAAACAGTGAATAATTTTTATTCCAATGATCTCTTATATGACATATATTATATATGGGTTATTTATTTGGAACAAAATTGTTTTTTATTGACTAAAATTATGGTTGTTTTATAACCCAAACTAGATGAAGTTCTGTTAAGTATCAAATGACTGTATATATTTTGAAATTTCTTTCTTCCAATTATAAACCTAGTTAACAATTTATTCAAACATTAAATCTATAATTTTATCTCGATAACATTTCTATCATTAAGAGTAGAATATAAATTGTCTATTTTCTTTTCATAATTTTCTTTCTTAGAGTTATCTAACTATGAATGATCATATGATGAATTGAATTTATGTTTTTCCTTTAATCTCAGTAGTTAGCTTTGTGATTTCTCTTTAGACTTATCCAACTCAAAAATAATTTGGGAATTTTATTTTCTAAATTCAATAAGTTTGACTTAAATATTTACAATTTTTTTTTATTTCTGTAGTTTTATTTTTTCGATCAATTTACTTTTTATAAAGTTTCTGATATATATCTTTAAATTTAGTTACATAATATTTCATCTCCTTATATGTCTCTGAAATATTTTTATCATCATCATAATATGAAGTTTTTTTTATCATTACTCTCACTTTTAATTTATAAATCGTAACATAATTTAGAATCTATATTCAAATTAGTAAGGGATTCAAGAGTAAGTTTTTCCATGAAATAATTTTCATTTTTGGATAAATTAGAGTTAAATTATATAATTTTTATATTATCCTCACAATTTTTGAATGAACTATCTGAATTTCTATCATCACCACCAATACTCAAAGTATCCATAAATTTTAGACTTATCCTTTATTTTTGGAACACTTTCTAGAGTATTGTTTGTCTCTCATTTTAATTCTAGTATAATCTAGTCTAATATTACTAGGTCTTCTATATTCATTGCATGCTGGTTCATAAGAATATTTCTTTTCAAAATTACCCCTTATATCTTATTCTTTTCATTCAAATAATCTCTTTTAAATTTATGGCTCTTGAATATACATACTTACAAGTCAGTAAGTTCAAATTCAATAGCTTCACCTTCACTATATTTTGAGATTTTCGATTAATTCATTAGGACTTAATTTAGTAATATAATCCATGTCATTGATAATGGTTCTTTTTTATTTCCATTATTTAGGTAAAATTTATATAAAATTATCCATTAGTTGATCATCAATTGAATCATTTTATATATAGGACTCTAAACCATTTACTATAGTCATGAATATCTGATTCATTTTAGCTATAAAGTCATTAGGTAGATAATAAAAATATTTACAATTAGATATTCACATTTATATTCTAGTTCCAAAAATTTTATTGTTCTAAAATGAGAAACTTCAAGTTTTTTCCAGATTCCACTAGCTGTTCTGCATAAGGAGACTTAAATATAAATAAATATATATATATATATATATATATATTATCTAGATAGAACACAAAATATTATTTTTAAATCTAAAATTCAATAATAATTTATTCATTTCTTCTCTTGAAAAAGCATCAAACTCTTTCTCATGAATTTTGTATTTACTAGTGTGCATAAGAAAATTCTCAACACTTGTATTGATCACAAATGTATCCATTCGATCACACCAATGATTAGAATAATTTTAATTAAATATATGTGTTCTATTTAGATTTATATTTTATATTGATCTAAAATATATTCCTTCCATACAAAAAAAATCTCTATACACTGTTCGGTGAAAGGAAACTGAAGAAATTAAAATCCAATTAACAGAAAATTATGAAACAAAAATATTAGGTTCTGTATTAAATATAGAAACCTAATTTGATACCAAACACAAGATCATAAAATTAAATTAAATACACTATAAGAGGGGGTGGGTGTGAATTATAGTTTTAAAAAAACTAAATATTTTATTCCACATCAAGTATTAAGTTTACTGGTTTTTTAAAATGATGATCAAATAAAAATTCAGAGTAATTTTTTTAAATAAACTATATATAACACAAAAATTATAGTGTAAATAAAGTAATAAATATTTTATCAATTACTACTGGAAGAGTTTTATCTATATAAATTTAAACTAACTGTACTATAATAACTAATGAAATAATTATCTTAATGGTAGTTCAGAAAAGAATCTAGCTAATGTTTAAAAAAACACATAATATTGGTTAGAAAACCAAGTACTCCTTTCGAAGGATATTTTTAATACCTCTATTTTAGAACAAAGTGAAAGGTATATATATAGACCTAATATGAAGTTTCCATAAATTTAAACCTATCATAAGGTATCCCCTTCTTAAACCATAAATCTTGTATTTTTCTTCCTTACTCTGGAACCCCTCGATCTTCTAGATCAAAATTTCCCAACGCCATCAACCTAAAGCTTAGTTTAACTACTAATTTGACTAGTAGCTCGATAATTTATCTAAAACAGATACCATATCAGTATACCTACTACATTAACTAACATATCAGTTAAAATTATTATAAAAATTAATGCTACAAGATTTTACAATGAAACCTATCAAGTGCAATATATAAAAAAAAATAATTCAAGTGAATGCATCTATTAGATAATTCTTGTATCACGTTGTCACATGCATGTCGTTTGATCCATGAGGTTGATTTTATTTATAGGTAATCCTACAATATATGAATTTCATATATCTTGGGGTCAGTTTTAATGAAAAAGAAAACAAAATCTTTTTATAAAAATGGAAACAACATGTAGCTCTATCTACCAATGAGTTGAATCAGAACCACTATATTTCTTTGTAAAAATGGTGAAGGTAATATATATTACATTATTCAAGTTACCATTTTTTCATAAAATCCTTAAACTATCAGTATTAAAAAATTTATTATGTCACTATATTTTTACAAATAAATAGACCATTAGTATTTATAAATATTCAAGTTATTTCTAATCTAATTAAAAATTTTATATACTGAAAATAAAGATAAAATAACAAACTTAAGTTAAATAAAATACTAAATTAAGTGTTTCATGGTTTTAAAAATAATTAGAGTAAAGTTAGTTATTGAATTAGCATATATGTTGACATATTTGTAGAATGTGGGTAGGGATATAATATTTCCCATCCATTATCACTAAAATGTGTTAATGAGATTCAAAAATAGGAATGTAGACATATTCCCATTCCTTGGTGGGAGTACAGATATGAGTAGAATATTTTCCTCTAGCTATCATTGGGATGTGTTGTGTAAATTTATATCAAGGGGTGGGAATGTGTTCCCACTCCTTGGTTACAATCTGGATATACTGACATGCTTTACCTGATGCTTCCAGAGTAGGATGATAGGCTTACTAGCTATGGGAAAGGGTGTGTACTTATTTGTTGTTCGTTTCTATAGTATGTTGGTATAATTATTTGAGGGAAACAACAATATAGGTCCACTTATAGTTATTGAATGCTCACCACACCTGGTGGGATTTTCTTGATGTTCAAGTTTGAATGACTGGAGTTGGAACCTATGAGATGGAGTCCTTAAATAGACACTAAAGGATTAATACCGCATGGAACTAATGGTGACAACTTTTAATAGTATACCTACTAGGAGACTCTTGTATTGAGGTGATAATACAATTGACCTCATGATCCACTAACCTAAGACAATGGAGGTATCTATTGTTTCATTCTAGGCTAATGCTCCCAAAATGCTTTGAAATGGTGATAGGTTTCATTTTCCTTTTTTCCACCACTCCTTGTTGGAAAAATGGTTGGTGGGGTTTCATGTTGAGAAGTGATTCAAATGTAACCTCCAATGCTATAATGGTACCATTTAGGTGGTACTAATAGATTAATTCATTCAACACTTAGTGCTGAAGGCACTAGGTAGGTTAAATATTCCTCTAATTTTATGTGTCCCCATATTGTGTAGTAAATATTTCATAAGTATGTCATTGAAAGGATTCCATTTGGATCAGAGGGAGTTATAGTGTTGGAGGTCTTGTGGTGGAACAAAAAAATTCAAAAAAGATAACCCATCAATATGGAATCACAAGTATGAAAACATGATAAATTAATTATGTATAGGAAACTTAGTTATCTTGGTTTTTGAAATATTCACATTGGTTCACTATTTTTTTTTGTTTCAAACTAAAATGTGGGACATGAGGGGACTGGAAGTAGATTGTGGGAGGATGAGTGTGATAACAAAACCTCCATTTTAGACCATTATTTTTGTTCTATATGGTTTTTAGTGTGGTTTATTTGTGGAATGGGAAACGCCCAATAATTCCCATATTCGTAACAAGGGATTTCATTATGATCCTACTTTATAATGGTAGGCATTCATTGGGATTTATTACCAATTATTCTTAGGAAAACACATTGGTAGATAGGATGGGATGTTGTGATCATCATGACTTGTTTGGGAGAATTATTTCCTACACCAGGACACTCAAATATATTTATTTCATGTTTATAAATCCTACCCAAATCCTGGTATAGGTATTCTTACCCCCATTCTAGAACTCAGTTATTAACATGTATTGATGTGAATATATATACATATCAGGGGTATACCATCGATGTGAACATCTATATATATAATAGGTTATACATTGATGTCACCATTTACAATTATCAGAGGTTCTATATCTTTATAATACTATTATTTATGAATGTTGGTCTATAGATCACTATGGTTTAAAGACACACAGTTGGGATCTCTAGAGTTTATTACCTACCAGGAATGTGGTAGATGTTTTTTGGTTTTGGTATTGTTCCCATGAAATAGTGTCACGAACCATCCTGGGTCGAACCTGAACCGGTCACCCGAGCCGGCTCGCGGTAAGTCCCGAGAGGCGTTCCTGATCCCCCCGGGATAGCAACAAGTATCGGGCATCAAGATTTAACCGTTGGGAACGATTTTTCCCATTAAAAAATAAATAAATAGATAATTGAAGACTGGAGATAAAAATGAAAACAAGTAGCGGAAGGAAAACAAAACTGCACATACCTCCCTATGACCTTCCATGTCACTACTCAACTAGAGACCAACCTTGCTCCAACGCTGAGCGACCCAAAATAGGAAAAACCTGAGCAAGGAAAGACCTACAACTGAAAGATAGGATAGGTGTGAGAATTTAAAATGCTCAGTAGGGTTGCCAAGACAAACCACAGAATCCAAACATTTCCTTTCCCAAGGAATTCCATTGACACCAGTTTGAAATAAAATTATAAAAGTAAACTTTTTTACATTTTAAAAACAAGTCACATACTTTTACTTTCATTTAAAAAAAATCCAACACATGCTATATACCATTTCCAAATTTTTTTTGTCATTTTATAAACAAAATCAAGATAGAAGGAACCAGATTTTTCTAATAAGGAAGCAGGTAAACAAAACAGGCTGGAACAAACTAGTACAATAGAAAGTGAACAAACCAACAAGGAAGACAAGTGGTGCTAAAGGAAACAGGTAATAGTATAAGCTGTAAATGATAACTGCAAGTAACCTAGCAAGGGAAAACAAATGAAAGTAAAGGTAAATAATAAGTTATTAGCAATAACCATGGGCGATCCTAAACATCCCTAGAAAACCCCTGGACGTACTCAGTTTCGGAACCACCTGCCGGCGTATGGTGAAGCTCCTAAGTCTATAACCAACTGGCCGCCCTAACTGACCAAATCCAGTGGCAAAGCCCGCCTGGCCTAACAACAAATCCAGGGGGTACCAACCAGTCTAATCGTGGTTGATCAGCAACCGCCACTCGATCTCTAAAAGACGCCCAGGAACCCATGGTAGTTTTAATAATACTGTGTAAGTGGGAGTCCCTCGCACACATGACTCATCTCACCACACTTTCCAACCCCTTACACGGACACCACTACATGACAACCCTCGAAGGGGAGTCCCCCTGTAGAGGTTCCCCATAAGTATGTATGTATATATATATATATATATAAGTATACATATTTCACAACACCAAAGTACCAACCGGGCTGTCACAACACATAAACATTTAAACAATTTTCTAAAACGTGTTAAGTTTCCAAACGGGCATTCATATTTTCACAAAGAAATATTCATTTAAAAGAGTCAACACAAATGTTACACTAGATTTAGAAGAGCCAAACGAGCCTTTAAATCAACATGACGTTTCCAAAGGAATTATTCAAAATGTTTCTCAAATACTATTTACATTTTCAAAGCCAAACTAGTCCTTAATATTCCAAACACACACCCAAATAATTCAAGTTTATTGAACAGAACTTTAACTTTCTCAAAATCACCCCAAAATACATTCCAAAGCCAGACCTCCGAGTTTTTAATAAACACATTAAAACCATTCATTTTCCAACCAACTCTTATAGCACGATTAAAACAACACCTCCGTCGAGACATTGAACCCTCGACCAAAGCTAACAACCTTCAATACTAGGGGAAATCCATGAAATGACTTAACCCTGACATCAAGTCGGAAACATGACCCACTGAAATCCATGAAACATAACCACATCTGACGAGCATTGAAAAACCAAGGTCAACCCACCGAAGGGTCAAACACACTTTTAAGAAAGACACACGATTCAGAAAATCACATCCACACAAACCAGACTGCTTGGATTATAATAGAACAAGTCCATCATAAATTTATGGCAAAACCACACACTTACAATGATGTTAAAACTTTAATAGTAGAAAAACAAAAATGAAAATATTTTTAATTGTTCCACCGTCAACACGGAATACAAAACCCGGACCAAGGCTTCACACCCCCGGGGACTCCTGACTATGCGTGAGCTTCACCCTGAGACCTGTGGCTGGGGCTCTGATGGCTGAAGCATCTCCTGCCTCACAGTCAGGTACTGAAACTCTCCCATCACGATGTCCTCTTTAAGGGACTCTTCCTGCAAAACTTCTACAAATGACCCAGACAGCCGCAATGATGACACGTCTTCGGAGGGTTGCGACGGGATGACTTGAAATGTCCGAAACAACCACACTGATAGCATACCACTGAATGATCTGACGAACCGGGAGTTGGGACCAAAGGAGATAACCCCTTAGGAACAGGTTTCTCTGACATCCTTTCCTCGCCAGATAGAGAAACCCCACGAACAACTGGGTACGCTGGACTGCTGACCATCGACACTCCAGCAACCAACTCAGCCAAAAACGCTTCCTCCACCAGCTTCTCAAAATGATGGTCTTTAGGAGGGAGGACCCGCTCCTTGATTTCTGGATGGAGACCCCCCGGTAAAAATAGAGTCCTTCATGAGCACATGCGATGCCACCTCTAGAGAAAAGGCAATCGGTTCCTTAAAATTGTCAACATATGCTTTCACCGTCTGTTGACCTTGTTGAATATTCACGAGCTATCCCTTTTTCTTTGCCTTCACTTCTTCAGGTATAAACCATTAGACGAAAATGGTTTTAAAGACATCCCACATCATCCCAACTTGCATTGAAGGTGGGGCAACCATCTTCCACTAGTCCAAAGTTGGACCCTCAAACAATCCCATAACAGCACGAACCCTAATAGTCTCGGGAGTTCCCAACATTCTAAAGATACTCTCCACTTCTTCAAGCCACTCTACTGCTTCTAACGGGCCTCGATCACCACGAAGAATAGGCAACATCCGAGAAGGACCAGAAACTGGGCATGACTCATTAGAAACTTTGGGGATCTTTTTGGGAGACATTCTTTGAACAACATAAAAACACAAGGCCAAAAATCAGCATCCAATCAAATCTTAATCAAAATGAAAATCGCATACCAACAACAGGCTCGAACGCCAAAAATCCACTTTTCAAAAATCACCATTTCATTTTAAGACTACTCCCAAACACAAAACCCACTTTCTGAAAAAAAAATCCAATTTCCAAAATCATTTTTCCTCTTTCAAAAATCATTTTAGAAATACAAGGTCAAACCTTTGGTTTCAAATAAACACCCATAGCATCTCATGAATCGTCGCATGCGTGTCCATCCATTCCTCTCACGTCATCCACGAAAAAGTGCCTCTCATGCACTTTTCTCACAAACCCGCACACATGCGATCATTCATAAGGAAAACCAAGGGTCACACCCCAACCATTTCTCTACAAATTCTAAGAAAACACCCGGTTTTGAAACCAGAACACTTTAAATTTCAAAAATCCCATTTCCAATTTAAAACCATTTCAAAGAAAACACTTCCATTTCAAAATTTAACTTTAATTTTAAAAAACACGATCACACCAAATAGAACCAAACATAGTACAACTTACAAAGAATCACCAGAATGAGGAACTAGCAGTTACGCTTAACCCGACGACATGGTAGTGAGCCACGCCCCAAGTAGGCATCAACAGCTATGACGAACTTAAACCGTGTACTCGGACTCCACATGGGTCACTACTCCATGTTTAATCCTGACATGACACTATCTCGTCTCCTCTTTCAATCCTCAATCCAAAATGAGGTCAAAAGACACAATTTCTGGACTACCCTTGGTAACTCGAGGATCAGCGCGAGCAAGAGTTCGCGACGTTCTTCCCGCACCTACCTCTAGAGTCCCGATAGTTCTAATATCCTTCTACCGAACAACCCAAATAACAAGAACCTTCCTCTGATACCATTTTGTCACGAACCAGCCTGGGTCGAACCTGAACCGGTCACCCGAGCCGGCTCGCGGTAAGTCTCTAGGGGCGTTCCTGATCCCCCCGGGAAGGAAAAAAGTGACGGGAATCAAGATTTAACCATTGGGAATGATTTGGCCCATTAAAAAAAATATAAATGATAAATGAAGACTAGCAATAAAAACAAAAACAAGCAGCGGAAGAAAAAAAACTTCACATACCTCCCTATGACCTTCCATGTCACTACTCAACTAGAGACCAACCTCGCTCCAATGTTGAGCGACCCAAACTAGGAAAAACCTGAGCAAGGAAAGACCTGCAACTGAAAGATAGGATAGGCATGAGCATTTAAAATGCTCAGTAGGGTTTCCAAGAAAAACCACAGAATCCAAACGTTTCCTTTCCGAAGGCAGTCCATTGACACCAATTTGAAATGCAATTATAAAAGTAAACTTTTTACATTTTAAAAACAAGTCACATACTTTCCCTTTCATTTAACAAAAATCCAACACACGCTATATACCATTTCCAATTTTTTTTTTGTAATTTCATAAACAAAATCAAGATAGAAGGATCGAGATTTTTCTAATAATGAAGAAGGTAAACAAAATAGGCTGGAACAAACTAGTACAATAGAAAGTGAACAAACCAAAAAGGAAGACAAGTGGTGCTAAAGGAAATAGGTAATAGTATAAGCTGTAAATGATAACTGAAAGTAACCTATAAAGGGAAAACAAATGAAAGTAAAGGTAAAAAATAAGTTATTAGTAATAACCATGGGCGATCCTAAACTTCCCTAGAAAACCCCTGGACGTACTCGGTTTCGGAACCACCTGCTGGCGTATGGTGAAGCTCCTAAGTCTATAACCAACTGACCTCCCTAACTGACCAAATCCAGTGGAAAAGGCCGCCTGGCCTAACACCAAATCCAGGGGGTACCAACCCATCTAATTGGGATTGATCAGCAACCGTCACTCGATCTCTAAAAGATGCCCAGAAAACCATGGTAGTTTTAATAATACTATGTAAGTGGGAGGCCCTCGCACGCGTGAATCATCTCACCGCACTTGCCAACCCCTTACAAAGACACCACTACACGACAACCCTCGAAGGGGAGTCCCCCTGTAGATGTGACCCATAAGTATGTATGTATGTATATATATATAAGTATACATATTTCACAACACCAAAGTACCAACCAGGCTGTCACAACACATAAACATTTAAACCATTTTCTAAAACGTGTTAAGTTTCCAAACGAGCATTCATATTTTCGCAAAAACATATTCTTTTAAAAGAGTCAACACAAATGTTACACTAGAGTTAGAAGAGCCAAACGAGTCTTTAAATCAACATGACGTGTCTAGAGGCATTATTCAAAATGTTTCTCAAATACTATTTACATTTTCAAAGCCAAAATAGTCCTTAAAATCTAAACACACACCCAAATAATTCAAGTTTATTGAACAGACCTTTAAATTTCTCAAACTCACCCCAAAATACATTCCACAGCCAGACCGCCTAGTTTTTAATAAACACATTAAAACCATTCATTTTCAAACCAACTCTTATAGAACGATTAAAACAACACCTCTGTCGAGACATTGAACCCTCAACCAAATCCAAAAAACTTCAATACTAGGGGAAACCCACGAAAAGACTTAACTATGACATCAAGTCAGAAACATGAACCATTGAAATCCACGAAACATAACCACATCTGACGAGCATTGAAAAACCAAGGTCAACCCACCGAAGGGTCAAACACACTTTTAAGAAAGACACACGATTCAGAAAATCACATCCACACAAACCAGACTGCTTGGATTATAATAGAACAAGTCCATCATAACATTATGGAAAAACAACACACTTACAACGATGTTAAAAATTTAATATTAGAAAAACAAATATGAAAAGATTTTTAATTGTTCCACCATCAACACGGAATAAAAAACCCAGACCAAGGCTTCGCACTCATGGGGACTCCTGACTGTGCGCGAGATTCACCTCGAGACCTGTGGCTAGGGATCTGATGGATGAAGCATCTCATTCCTCATAGTCAGATACTGACACTCTCCAATCATGACGTCCTCTTCAAGCGACACTTCCTGCAAAACTTCTCCAAATGAACCAGACATCCGCAACGATGACACGTCTTCAGAGGGTTGCAACAGGATGGATTCAAATGTCCGAAACGACCACACTGATAGCATACCACTGAATGATCTGATGAACCATGAGCTGGGACCAAAGGATATAACCCCTTAGGAACAGGTTTCTCTGGCATCCTTTCCTTGCCAGATGGAGAAACCCCACGAACAACTGGGTATGCTGGACTGCTGACCATCGGCACTCCAGTAACCAACTCAGCTAAAAACGCTTCCTCCCCCAGCTTCTCAAAATGATGGTCTTTAGGAGGGAGGACCCGCTCCTTGATTTCTAGACGGAGACCCCCGGTAAAAAGAGAGGCCTTCATGAGCTCATGTGATGCCACCTATGTAGAAAAGGCACTCAGTTCCTTAAAATGGTCAACATATGATTTCACCCTCTGTTGACCTTGTTGAATATTCACGAGCTATCCCTTTTTCTTTGCCTTTACTTCTTCAGGTATAAACCATTAGATGAAAATGGTTTTAAATACATCCCACATCATCCCAACTTGCATTGATGGTGGGGAAACCATCTTCCACTGGTCCAAAGTTGGACCCTCAAACAATCCCATAACATCACGAACCCTAACAGTCTTGGGATTTCCCAACGTTCTAAAGATACTCTCCACTTCTTCAAGCCACTCTACTGCTTCTAACGTGCCTCGATCACCACGAAGAATAGGCAACGTCCGAGAAAGACTAGAAACTGGGCATGACTCATTAGAAACTTTGGGGATCTTTCTGGGAGACATTCTCTGAACAACATAAAAACACAAGGCCAAAAATCAGCATCCAATCAAATCCTAATCAAAATGATAATTGCATACCAACAACCAGCTCGCACGCCAAAAATACACTTTTCAAAAATCATCATTTCATTTCAATACTACTTCCAAACACAAAACCCACTTTCTGAAAAAAAATCCAATTTCCAAAATCATTTTTCCTCTTTCAAAAATCATTTTAGAGAGACAAGGTCAAAACTTTGGTTTCAAATAAACACCCATAACATCTCATGAATCATCGTATGCGTGTCCATCCATTCCACTCATGTCATCCACGAACAAGTGCCTCTCGTGCACATTTCGCACAAACCCGCACACATGCAATCATTCATAAGGAAGACCAAGGGTCGCACCCAATCCATTCCCTACCAATTCCAAGCAAACACCCGGTTTTGAAATTGGAACACTTTAAATTTCAAAAATCCCATTATTAATTTAAACCCATTTTAAAAAAAACACTTCCATTTCAAAATTCAACTTTAATTTTCAAAAACACAATCACACCAACCAGAACCAAACATAGTACAACTTACAAAGAATCACCAGAATGAGGAACTAACCGTTACGCTTAACCCGACGACATGGTAGTGTGCCATGCCCCAAGTAAGCATCAATAGCTAGGAGGAACTTAAACCATGTACTCGTACTCCACATGGGTCACTACTCCATATGAAATCCCGATGTAGCACTGGCTTGTCTCCTCTTTCATTCCTCAATCCAAAACGAGGTCAAAAGACACAATTTCCGGACTACCCCTGGTAACTCGAGGATCAGTGTGAGAAAGAGTTCGCGACACTCTTCCCGCACCTACCTATCGAGTCCTGATAGTCCTAATCTCCTTCTACTGAACAACCCAAATAACAAGAACCTTCCTCTGATACCATTTTGTCACGAACCAGCCCAAGTCAAACCTAAACCGGTCACCCAAGCCGACTCGCAGCAAGTCCCAAGGGGCATTCCCGATCCACCCGGGATGGAAACAAGTTCTGGGCATCAAGATTTAACCATTGGGAATGATTTGACCCATTAAAAAAAAATAAACAGATAAATGAAGACTAGAGATAAAAATGAAAATAAGCAGTGGAAGGAAAACAAAACTGCACATACCTCCCTATGGCCTTCCATGTCACTACTCAACTAGAGACCAACCTCACTCCAACACTGAGCGACCCAAACTAGGAAAAACCTGAGCAAGGAAAGACCTGCAACTAAAAGATATGATAGCTGTGAGAATTTAAAATGCTCAATAGGGTTGCCAAGATAAACCACAGAATCAAAACGTTTCCTTTCCCAAGGCAGTCCATTGACACCAGTTTGAAATACAATTATAAAAGTAAACTTTTTACATTTTAAAAACAAGTCACATACTTTTCCTTTCATTTAACAAAAATCTAACACACGCTATATACCATTTCCAAAGAAACATTTTTCATTTCATAAACAAAATCAAGATAGAAGGATCCATATTTTTATAATAAGGAAGCAGGTAAACAAAACAGGATGGAACAAACTAGTATAATAGAAAGTGAACAAACCAACAAGGAAGACAAGTGGTGCTAAAGGAAATAGGTAATAGTATAAGCTGTAAATTATAATTGAAAGTAACCTAGAAAGGGAAAACAAATGCAAGTAAAGTTAAACAATAAGTTATTAGCAATAACCATGGGTGATCATAAACATCCCTAGAAAACCCCTGGACGTACTTGGTATCGGAACCACCTGCCGGTGTATGGTGAAGCTCCTAAGTCTATAACCAACTGGTCGCCCTAACTGAAAAAATCTAGTGGCAAAGCCTGGCTGGCCTAACAACAAATCCAGGGGGTACCAACCCGTCTAATCGGGGTTGATCAGGAACCGTCACTCAATCTATAAAAGACACCCAGGAACCCATGGTAGTTTTAATAATACTATGTAAGTGGGAGGCCCTCGCACGCGTGACTCATCTCACCACACTTGCCAACCCCTTACACGGACACCACTACACGACAACCCTCAAAGGGGAGTCCCCCTGTAGAGGTTCCCCATAAGTATGTATGTATATATATATATATATATATAAGTATACATATTTTACAACACCAAAGTACCAACCGGGCTGTCACAACACATAAACATTTAAACCATTTTCTAAAACACGTTAAGTTGCCAAACAGGCATTCATATTTTCACAAAAACATATTCTTTTAAAAGAGTCAACACAAATGTTACACTAGATTTAGAAGAGCCAAACAGTCCTTTAAATCAACATGTCGTGTCCAGAGGCATTATTCAAAATGTTACTCAAATACTATTTACATTTTCAAAGCCAAACTAGTCCTTAAAATCCAAACACACACCCAAATAATTCAAGTTTATTGAATGGACCTTTAACTTTCTCAAACTCACCCCAAAATACATTCTAAAGACAGACCGCCGAGATTTTAATAAACACATTAAAACCATTCATTTTCAAACCATGCCCAAACACACACCAAAATATTGTCAAAACATGATCTGCATAGCTCGTGCCTTTGATTAAATTAGATGCACGGTTTTAAAGAACACTTTTCATAATTAAACAAAACGCTATGATAATTTATTAAGTAGTTCTCAAATGCGTCGCAAAGTTTTATGTTCCAAACTTACAGAAAAATTTTTTCATGGTAAAACACACTTTTGAAGACATGAAAAAACTTAATTTGCATCATTCTCACTTTCAAACACACTCCCTACACAGTTTGCAGTTTACCAAAGCACAGATAAACAGTTTATAAGGGTTTTCACAACAACTGTACTAATGTCACTTGAACATACCCCTAAAAATTCTAATGCACAGAGAAACTAAATAAAATAAAATAAACATTCCTCAGCATGGGAACCAATTAATAGCGGTGCAAAATAAATTAAATAAACAATTTAAGAAAAAATGCATGTGTCAAAGGAAAGTAATGGGAAGGGAACACGTGGATTTTTCCTTCCTCAAGGTCGTGCGATAGGAATGAATCTTCGATGGGAGGAAAAACGAAACCCCGCAGACAAGTCGCACACTATACAACAATGACAAAAACGGATGAACCACAAATGAGGTGTTAGGGTTTTGATAAATTAAAGAAAAATCCCCCCCAAAAAATGAAGAGAAAACTATCGGAGTTAAGGTCGCCGGATCGGAGAACTCACACTGGAGAGTGGAAGGCGCGTCCAATTCGCGGGAGTCCGACAGTGACTTGGCCGGAGCGTGGAAGGCCGGAGGCAGTGTAGGGAAGCGGGCCGGTAAGGTGGAGGACGACGGGGCAGCGAGGGTGCAGGAGCAGGGGCGTTGGAGGCTGCTGGTCGGAGGAGGCCCGACCGGGGCAGGGCGGCGGCCGGAGAAGAAGGGGGTGCCAGTGGGGTCGCCGGAGCGGCTGGGCGGCACGGCGGGGAGGAGGCCGATGCGGCGAAAGGGAGGCCGGTACGGGGAAAAGCCGGTCGGTGACAGGAAGGGTGGAGGGGTGCGACCTGGACATGGAGGAGACGGGGCGGCGTGACGCGCGACCGGAGGTAGAAGCCTGGAGGCGCGGCGGGGAGGATGCCAGACGGGGAGGTCGGGACGACGACGGGGCTGGAAGGGGGGTGGCCGGTGCGACACGGAGAAGGGAATGAGGAGGGGGGGGGAGCCAGGTTAGGGTTAGAGTTTTGGGGTTTTAATTTTTAATTTTTTTAACCAATAATATCTATAATGATAATAATAATAATAATAACTATATTAATAATAATAAAATTTATAATAATAATAATTGTAAAATTTATAATAATAATAATAATAATAATAATAATAATGACGATAATAAAAATAGTAATAATAAATTTTTTTAAATAATAATAATAATAATAATTTTAGTAATAAAAATAATAAAATGTCAACATAAAATTTTTTTAATATTTAAAACATAGGGCTAACGCTCGGTAACCGCTAGCGATGCAGTGACCGCGCACCAGTGCGAAACCCGTCAACACAATTAAACTATGAAAATTTCAAATCGGGACCAAGAAAGTAGTGAAAAAAAGGCGTCTGCGGTCGGGGTGTGACAAATAGGATTTTATACATTTCTTAGAGAAATGAATTAAAACCCACATAGTTTGGTGATAATTAATTGGGCACATCATACCTTTTAAGGTTGCATTATAAGGACAGATCCATGCAATTTAACATCATGTGTAAGGAAAACTAGATGAATAGTATCTATAATGGTTGGTGTGGAAATTACACATGAGTGAACCTTTTTAGTTGACCTCAAAGTGAATATGACTAAAAAAGGATGAGGTAGTATGGAAAGAATATATACCTTCCAATGTAAATGTAGTCTTATCAGGAATATGGCCCAGATGATCACCCAGAAGAGATAAAATTTTCCATATGGAGGTATGACATTATTTGGAATATTTCTTGATGAAAGGATGTCCTATATGAAATATTTCCTTAAAGAACAACACATTTTTTACTTGTGGAAATATATAAAGGTGAGGGAGAGACATAGAAAATATTTTAAGGAACATGGTCCAATGAGAATGAAATAAAATATTGATGATATTAGGTTTTAACCTCAAGGGAGGAATCCTATGTATCTGATTGAAATAGGAATTAAATCCCACATAGTTTAAGTAATGAAATTTAATTTCATATTATAGTACCATAACATGCATTTTAACATAATTTGGAAAGGATGTGATTGTTCAGTTTTACATTAGGCAACTAGTACATAGTAAAATGAAGTTTAAAGTCTTGTAGCCCAATTATGTATGTCATAGAAGACAATTCAATGGAAGATTGAGAAGGTTTTACACATACAAAACTTCCCTAAGATATTGGTTTGTGATTATACCCTACAAGAGGTCCATATAGCATGGGTAATCTTCTCACTCTTGCTGCATAAGTCATCCTATTCTATTCACAATGGTCATCCCAGGTTTATCACATCAAGTAAGGTTGTAGTTTAACATCTTAAGTTGAGGTTATTATCATTTAGTTAATTTTCATGAAACTAGGATATGGTGATATGAAGTTTAAATTTATGCATCCCAGACATGTTTCTGGGGGATTATGTGTTTGGATTCCTAATTCCACTTGGGAGTAGAGGATAGAAGGATACAGAGTGGTCACTCGAAATAGTTCCACCTTTTCACTTTACACATCCATTACACAGGTGCGATTGAAAAGTAGAAGGCACCAATGCCACACATATTAGGAAATATGTTAGAGGCTTTCTCTTAGTCAAGGGAATATAAGGGTATCTATAGGGGTCATGATAGTTGTGGTTTCCTCCTTTATTGAGTGGACTCAAGAATCAAAAAGGCACCCATGTTTATCAATCTCAGAACTAGGTTATCCAAGTATTGATTCATATTCTAGGGGAATTATAAGAAATTTCTTTAAGATAAGGAACACAATTATCAATGAAATTTAGGATTTATAGACACTTGGGGACCCTATATATTAGGGTAGACACATGAGAGACACCATTTATCAATGGAATGAAAGATTAAAAGGGATCCATGCTGGTGTTCATACCTTGATCCCAAAAATTTGGTGGCTTTGAAGGAGGCCTTAGATTGACCATCTCAAGGTTTTGAAAATGTATTACTAATATAAATAGGTATTTTGAGTTAGTATGTCCTAAGTTGGTGATTTGGTCAAACATAAAACACAGAAATCTTCTAATACTTCATGGTTCCATGTGTGGAAGAATCAATGTATAAATAGAAAATACATTATAGAGAACCTTTTGTTTCGGGGAGAATATTTAATGGGGAGGAATGAGTTTTTGTTAGACATCCAAAAAATATGAACATGTGATATATGAACACATGAGGATGTTATCATTCGACTATGCGAGGTTTCCACCATTCATAAAAAAATGATGTTCATATTATATGTCAACATGAGGATCATGAGGATAAGGTCTGTAACACCCCAAGATTTGATAGTAAGTTATTTTATTTAAAGTAATTCAATAGCTTACACTACACGCAACACTCAGTTTGAGCACACCAAGACTTACCAAACTAGCTGTTCAAAAAGCAGTTATGAATAGTATTAACTGAATTTTTAATTTTATAAACTCAATATAATTTTATAATCCAAATTATGTGTTTCTTAGACAAAATATAAGAACAAATAATTTTTTCAGACAAAATAAGTATTTTTAAAAAAATGCAATTTTACCACCTTTTAATGGCAACCCTATTTAAAAACAATATTTGAAACTTTTATATATTCAATTTAATTAAATTAAATTCTTCTTTATAATGGGGAAATAAAAATTTATTTTGGATAAATTTTTGGTACTTTTTTGATAACTTCCATATTTTGATGAATACTGAAAATTTCTAAATTTTAATTGAAAAATACTTTTTTAATCGAAATAATTTATAGTGTTAAATTATGTATTTGAATGGTTTTTAAGTATAATTATATTATATTTTTATCATTTAATACAATTTAGGTCATTATAAGTAATTTCACATTTTAAATTTTACATAAACACATGTTAATCTTTTGGTAGTTTTTACTTTTTAAAAAACCCGCTTTCTGTTTTGACAATGGGAATTAATTTAAAATTAATTAATGAAACTTATATGTTTTGAATTTGGTAAAATAGAATTCATTTTTTAATTCATAATATCAAAATTAGCTTAGGGTATTATTTTGGTATTTTTTCGGAAAACATTCAATTTTGGATGAATAGTGAAAAACACTGCGTTATAGTTTAAAATTGAATTTTTATTTAAATAATTATTTATTTTATTTATTTTTTTAAGTAAAAATAGATATATAATACCTATATAAGTTTAATTTAATTCATTAGAGTCATTTTATAATAAAATTATATGCATAAAATTTTATTGAACTTTTTACCATCTTTTATCCACATCCTAGGAGCATTTGCAAATTTACATAAAATTTAATTTTACCACTTATGTGAGTTGAATTAAAAAAATCCGAGAGACAAGGTTAATATAATTAAGTAAAATGTGGTTCAATAAGATGAAAATAATTTTTTTTGAATAGTAACTTTTGACTTTTATTTACCACAGTTAAAAGTAAATAGGGTAATTAAGGGTAAAAATGATATCATAATTACCTTAACACATGTCCTAATTCTATTGGATAAATATAATTTGACCAAAAAAACATTAGGAATATAATATTAACCTATTTGGTCCACTTTGATTAGATTAGGACATTTATTATTATTTTATTTAAAGAAGAGTTAAAAGAGTTAAACTCAAAGTTTAATTACTAAACCATTTTTAATATAGGGTTACACAAAATATAAATTAGCCTATAAATATTAATTATAAATCTAACAAATTTCATACATAATTGTATTTTATTTATAATTTTTAGACATTAAATAATTTAATTTATTTATGACACAATGATGATACAATAATTACCTTATTAATGAAATATTAAAATAGATGATATTATAAATATCCAAATAAATGTAAATTGAGACTTATGATGAATTAAACTCATTTTCTAGGTTAATATGACATTTTAAAGTTAGTTTAATAAATTTTATTTTAAGTAATAAAGTTTTTATGGCTTTCAAGAAAATCAAATACTAAATAGTGTCAAAATTGACATAATTGAGTTTTTAAAACAAATATTATATTATTAATTAATATAATATTCCTAAAAATCTAAGGTTCATCCAAAAGACTTATATAAGGTTATATATATAAATACTTAACCACATGGGGTTCTCTTTTCATGTTATAGTAAGTTTATTAACCATATAATATAGAAATACAAAGAGACATGGTAAATGTCAAGCTATTTAACTAAGAGTTAAAATCTAAAATATAAGGTTAATATGATGACCTAAACATATCTAAAACCTATTGGTTGAGAGGTTTGAGACCCATACCTACCTTATACTTTAAATAATTCATTTTTTAACCATTATAATCCGAAATGGATTTTATTATATAATAATATTTCAAGCTTTTCCTAAAGTGACCCTCACCTCTCTTATAAAAAGGGAACTTCCCCTTCTCTTAATTTCACACCTCCTAAGCCTTTTGGCTAGGAAAAACCCTACAAAAATATCCTCCCGACTTTACACCCTTCATCCTAGAGGCCTTCCTTTGGTCATAAAGCCATCCTAAGGATCCATTTTGATCAAATGAAAAGGAAGAACTCGAAGAAAAGGTTAATATTTCATCACCGCTTTTAAGTTCTTTTCTTCTTCCACTTCCTCTTTTTTTTATTTCCATTCTAAAATAATAACTCCTGTATATTATATATAATATGATTTTATTATAAAAATATTAAAACCATATTCATTATTCTATCCACCCTATAAATGACAAAGTCACCATACGTGTGTACGTACGAATTACTGTCTCCACGTCGTGGTGTAGTTTGTTATTCAAAAACATCATTATTTGTATGGGTATAATAATGAGTATAACTGATGTGAATAATAAATCTAAAATGTTAATTATTATGTATATATGATATACCATCCAATTACATACGATTTCACCATCAATATAATGATATTGTCGCTCATGCGTACGTACGGATTACCGTCTCCACGAACACAATGAGATTCATTCCCCATCGTAATCATTCAAGAATAATTTTCATTTTATGATTAAAAATAATGTTTATTAACTTAATATCATTCTGGATATGAATAAAATACATCCTATACATAACAAACATGTCTTACATAACCGAGTATATAAAGGAAAACAGACCAGTTAACACCCGAAATGATGATACTACTAAAATATTATTAACAAAGAAATATTAGAGGATCAGATATGATATAATATTTATGTATATATTTATTGTATAATTTAATAACAATGATTTAACTATTATACATGAGGTTAACTTACCATCTACCAAGTAAAAGTACAAGGTAAGGGGTTTTTATCTCACTTCTTATTCCCGTGAGATTCATGCTATATTGCCACTATTTCCTTTTGTGTGGTGTATTTACTGACCATGTTTGATTTATTTGTGTAATATACACTAATTTATGGGTATTTAAATCTTCATTGTATGAAACTTATTTCATGGGGTGTATGTTTCGTAAGTTACCAAATCGGTAATGGAATTTCAATTTTCAATTTCCACTCATTGGGCTTTATGCATACTTCATTGATTATTTTACTCCATGGTTATGTGTGGAATCACTATTTATTATTTGTGTACTAATTTCCACTCCCCTTTATGTGGATATACTTTTGATACACATAATCACTCCATTGATAAATTCTCAAGTCATTGATATGAACTTTATAAGAGTAATTTTAAATTAATCTCCATTCATTGAGTTAAACATCCAAATCATTGGTGTTGTTTTTGCAAGAATATGTGTGAATTTTCTCTAATTTATTTACACTAAATATCTAATAATATTGAGTGTTTTTATATTTTTCACACATAATTATGTCATTGATTATTTTTTTAACCTAAGGATACAGTCTTTATAAAGGAATTCATCTCAACTTACATTCCATTGAAACTTATTTGTTGTTATGCACCAATTCACTTTTATTTGGTGTATATACTGTAATTTAAAAAAGTATATCATGAATACCTTTATTCTCATAATATTATAAAATTTTCATTACCTCAATTATTTGTATTCAAGCATATCTCATTTGGTTAGAAACTCTAACTAAAATATCATTTTAAATGTTTTAAAAATTTATTCTTTTAAATCTTTCTCATTAATGTCCATGTTTTAAAAATGGTTTTAAGGATTTATTTATATGGAAATAAATGTTTTAAAATGTTAATTCCTTTAAAAAATTTCAATTTTGTATGGGACACTTTGATTCAAAAATCTATTTTAAACAGATTTTTGAAAAATAGTGAAACTTTTAAATGTTTTCAAGAAAAAGGAGGATATTTCTCTCAAATAGTTTTGATGATTATTTTCATCTATGTCAATATCCTACATTATTATCTATTGAGGTTGATTTATTATAATAAAATCATCTATATTGTATTGAATGAGTTATGTTTGACTGTGGAGGAGCTATTTTTATGCCATTCATGGTTTGTGGTTAAAATATTGACATTTTGTATGCTAGTTTTAATATGAATGTTTAGATTATATTTCAACCTTTTCATATGAGGAATTCATTGGACTTAGTAAGTGACGAATGAATCCCTATATATATTCTTGATGCATCGGTAGGTATCATGATATAAACTAGTGTCTTGACACAATGCCTTGAAAAAATCTTTTTTGTAGTCTTGGCACAAGGCCTTGACTATGTGGTTATGAAGTATGGCATTATGCATTCCATTATTATGAAACTGGATATTGATACTGCATGTGATTATTCTACTAGTATAATATCCATGTGAATAAGTAAATGGAATTATTTGATTTTATCTTTGTCATATTATGCTGAATTTTAGGTTTAAAAGGCTTTTTTAGTCTTATACATCGCCTTAAATGTTTATTCTTATTTATGAAAGTTTCTGCTATATTGTTATCCTTACTGAGTATCTGAGCTCACCCCTTTCTATGTTTTATTTTTACCAGGATGAGAAGAAGTATTTTATGGTTGACCTACAGGGATATTCTAAGGATATAAGTGTGTTTAAAAAGGGGATAAAATGTTGTTGATGTTTTTATTTCACGATGTAATGTAAAACTTATGAGTGTATATAGTACTTCCAAGCATACTAAACTGATCGGTCTTTTGGGACATGATTCCATGTATCATAAAAATGTTATATAATAATGAACTGACTCTAGGTAACTAGGGTCGAGACTTTACAAGGTCACACACAAATATTTTGTGATAATTTTTCACATGGTCATGTCTTGTGGTACTATATTACATTGAAGTCTCTTATAGAATTATAACACATAGAAATATCTTGAAAACTTATACCCCACAAACATCACTTGTGGTATGTTTTATTATCCATAGTTATATTTAGAAATGGATTTACCTATATTTACCTGATTTTCCCAATAATAAATATTTATAGGCTATCTTTTTCTTCCTATACTTTTCCCTCTCATTCCATATATTCTATCTCTTTATTAAAGTGGAAAGTGAGGTATTTATAGGAAATATAGGTGATAGGGGTAGGTAACCAAAAAATAAATTCTTAGGACATGTGTATAGCATAAAATTTACACATATGGGGGTAGAAACACATGTCCATGTATGATCACTATCTACAACCTACATAAGGCGATTGAATCACATGACCCACATGATTCATCTGAGAACTATTTGACCTTCTGTTCAGGAAAATGTTTTGGATACCAATCCTAGTTTTCTCCAAATAACGCTAAATATGGGATAATTTAGAGGTATAAAATATGAATAGAATCATGTCCATTTATCTAATGTATTAGATATATGTAAAATATTTAAGCGTTCTGACATTTAAAAGGATTATATAAGAACGAGGGAATTTCTATTCTCATTCAAGGATAATAAGAAATATTTGATAATGATTTTCCTGTATACTTCCATAAAAAATTAGGATATATTGGGTAATTTTTTTGATAAATATTCCATACCCTCAAAAGTGGTGATGCCAAGGAATGATATTCAAAATTTTATTCTACAAGATGGACAATACATATTATAAACAAGTCATAAGTTTAAAGAGTTCTTAGGAAATTTCCCATTTCATGGACTTGACATTTAGCTTCAAATGTAGGAATTTTATTATGGTTTTAACCTAACATATTGATCTATGATTGATGATAAAGTTGATGGAAGATTGATTCTAAATAATACTAAAGTTTTAAAAGACCTTATTGATGAAATCTATCATAATGAATGAATTTTAAAAAATGTTAAAGTAAAAATAGTGAGATAAATACATCAAATTTAAGAGAATACATTATTAGATTCCCAAGTAGTGAGAATTTTTAAAAACATGGATACATTTAAATTCATGGAACCTACTCAACCTCAACCTTCAAACCTCACTAATATTTTATAATCTTGTAAGATACATTGACTAACACATGGTTAACAAGTGTGTCAATATGGTTTGGATGAAAATTATCCATTAAATTTTAATAATTTGAATTATAGTCGGCCTTAATAATAATCTCATCACTCTTATGGTATGTTTGTTAATACCAATAAAAACTCAAATTTGGGTTGTTAATTACAATCCGGTGGAAAATATTCAATAAAAACCAAGGTACACCTAGACACAAACATCAACCACAAGGTATGCTACCTTTTCAATAAAGATTTTGACCTCATAAAACTCACTTTAATTATCCTTAAATGAAATTTTAACCATTGAAACATCTTAGAAAACTGTATCTTGAGAACATTCTACATTCTTATAGTTAAAATTAAAATTAGTGCTTGATGAAACTATACAATTTCTTTATGAATTATTAATCCAATATTTGAAATCCTGAGCATTAATTTTCATAAAGTTTATATACATTTTCAGAGTGAATACTCATTATACTTCTAGCTAAGATAAAGAAAAAAATAAACAATAGAGGTGATAATGGAGATTCTTTACCACTAGAGAGTTTAAGAAGAAAGGAGTCCAAGGGAGGATGAATCGTACTTGGAGAAATAGAAAAATAAAGGTGATAGTAATGATAAGGGAGGGGAGAAAAGGGAAACATAAAATAAGAGAAATTTTTAAAATAAATGAAAGTAATAAGTCTAGATAAATATAAAATTCTAGTCTATACAAGTCCCCTTTAACATTCCTATAGAGGATGAGACAAGTAAGTATATAATTTCATTAAAATAAATTCCTTGATATCTTTAAGAAACTTAATATAAATATACCCTTCATCAATGTAATGTCTCAAGTTTTTTAGGTAATTACACATGGGGTGGTAGGTTTGGTGTATCACTAGGGATCTGAGACATGAAGAGAAAGACGATGAAGGTACTGGGCATATAGCTGAAGCCCCAAAAATGGGATTTGAAAATTTTTCCACCGATGAACAACATGAACTCGTCGATGTTGGTGAATTTATTCCTAGTTTAACCTAAGGATATCATGTGAAGAATATTAAGCACAAAATTAAAACCATAGAATACCTGGTTTAGATTTGAAGTCATTCTCATAATCTTATCATATTTAGAGATCACTGATCAAATAATCAAAAAATAAATTCCTCTAGATCATCCACACATGCTTAAAAAATATATGGGAGCACTGATCATTGAAATATGGGTGCTAGCACGAAGTTCCGATGATGCCTTCAATGCTTTGACGATCACCGCATCGCCTTTCTTGCGATTCCAGAGAGGGAGCTCAAACCAAACTCCTTCGATCCAGAGACTCTCTCTCTAGAACATGGGAGAGAGAAGAAGAGATAGAAAGCACATGAATAGTACTTGGCATGTGCCTCTCTTATTCTATTTATAGAGCACTATAAAACTATCCAGCATTGCCACCCTGGCCCCCTAAATAATTAAAATTCTATAAAAATGATATTACAACTACTATACTGAGCCATAAATATCATTTTTTATTATTATCACTTACCTATAATATAATAAATATATTATGTGATAATAATTGAGCTATTAAATTGGGTAGTACTTACTGTAAATATTAAATGAATCTTGAATATTTTAAACTAATATTCATTCAAATAATATTTTCATGTATTTAATTTAAAAATTGTAGATAAATTTAATAAATAAATTCAACACCAAATATTATTAACTTGAATAATATGATTTTATTTATTACATTAGTGATCCTATCACCTTAGAAAAAACTTGGACCTCAGTGGTGGGACACACCATGTCCAAAACTCCTATTCAACTGGATAATACAGATTCTTGAATACACTATTGTGTATGACCCTCTATGACCCTATCTCGATAGTAGTGAATAATATTCATAGACCAAGAGTGGGATCTAACAACCCATCATGGCCCCTAAAGAGATAAGGATTTTCATGATAGTGACAACCAAATTACAAGCACACACTGTATAATATAATCTCTTTATCTTTAATATCTCATAAATCTGGATGCACACATGTGTCATCATCCTTTTATTGCTTTCTTATTTGTTGATCTAACTAGAAGGATTTAACTTGGACTACCATGACCATGGATTTATCAAGGTACAACCATCCTGATCAACAAGGCCTGAAATATATAACTTCCTTAACCTAGAAGAGACAAAACCTTTCTTTACCATTTAACCAATGTCATGCCCCCAACGACACACCCAAAATAAACCAAATCTCCATGATTTCATTATCATGGTTTTTACCTTGAATAAAAGTACATGATCAAATGACAAAAATTGGTAATGATATCAATTCAGGGGACCATTGCACATGTCTGTAGATAAGAACAACCAATAACACTCGAAACATGTGGTGTTTCTATTGGCGGGTCATTCCTCATCATCTCACTACCAGATATCACAAAGTCTGAACTTCATGAGAATAAGTATCAATGCTTATGAGCCCCCATCACCTAATAGTTAGACATCTTCTATGTCTAGTTAGTAAGATGTATCTAGACTATAGGATATAAGTTTAAGATTAATGTCATAGTCTCTCAAGGTTCTCATTATATCCTTGGATCTTATATAACATTTTTATATGAAATTTAATCTTTGGAAATTACCATGAAATAGTGGATACCGAAATATCTACACTATAATGGTAAGTAAACATCATGTATAACTATCTGTATACACAATATGACAATAAAAAACCCTGTATAGTTGGGTCTAGGGAACCCAATATTTCAACACTCCCACTTACACTAGATCCAAATTTCTAACCATACTTGTTAGTGTTCACATGATTAAGATCATGTTTCTGCTGAGTCACAACTTTAGCTATTGGGTCTTCCACGATTCCACCGCATGGCTATTCTGCTATTTGCGACCTCATCTCCTTGAGTAAAACTTCTCAAGAGATGGTATCCCTGAGTATATCCCTTTTTTCCACTATCATAACTTCACATCTTGGATATTAATAATATCATAATTTACATTATGATAATACTTTACTTACTAGGTGTGATTCCATGAAATGTAACAAATTTTTATGTGTAACTACTTCTTAGCCGCCTTAAAAGATGCAACATACTCGATATATATAGGGATGGATACCACTAACTTATATGATCTTGTATCACTCATCATATTAGCTTAAATTTGATATTAAATAACATTTATCTATGGAATAATAGTTTGTATCCCCTGAAAACTAGTATCCTTTCTTCTCCACTTACCAGGTACATATCTTTTTCACTTGGAAAAGTAAAATTAGATAGTTCTGGCTACTTCACTTACATGGATACTAAATATAATTGATATCTTCCTATTATAAAGAATATTTTGGAATTATTAATTCTTTTACATATCATGGAATGAATGATTAATCCATCCCTTGAGCGTATAGATTGAACTCACCACGTTAATCTCTTCCCATTTCCCGAACATGTCAAACTGAAGACAGTTGTGCCATGTGACACTAGTATCAATTCTAACTCGAATTATTCCTAATTGTATTTTTCAATACCATGTTACTATATGTAAAATTTACTAGGACTCATCAACCATTATATCTACCTTGTTAGAACATATTCTCTAGAACTTAGTTTTTAAAATCACCAGAGAAATGATTCTTACATTCTGGTCTTCACTAACTTGAAGACCAATATTCATTTTCTATATGTTTTCGAACATATTACACTTGGAAAACTATGAATCTCCCACTAACCTTTGGTAAACACATGGAAATAATTAATTACATATGGATGCTCTATGATCCTATTGCTTACTTAAATCCTAAATCATATTTTAGTAACTTTCATCCTTTGTTAGCATTTTGTGATGCGACCATCCCTTTCTAGTTTTGACGTATAGACACCTTCCAAGATTTATGGTAATTACATCTAATTTTCAATATAACATGATCATAGAAAGTATCCATGACAAGTAAAGTTCTAATTGATTTTTCTATAATGAAATGGTATTACCAATCAATCCTTATTGGTACTACATATGTACCATCCATGTACCAACTCACTTGAATACCAAACATAATATTAAAACTAATAATCCCCTTTTCACTTTGATACATGGAATCCATTATTTAATTTTAATTGGCCTTTTAAAATGCAGTTAATTTCCATACACTGATTACTTATAGGAAATATTATTCACAAAGAATAATATATCACTAGCTATGGTGAATACAAAACTATCACCATAGTTTTATCCTTCCTATGCAGTATGTTTCTCTGGAATATACTCTGTTCCACAAGTTCATGTGGAACTAGTTCCTATAACAACTACATATGAATCTCTATCACTGAATAAAACCAAGACAATATGGCTCCCAGTATATCTAAAGATATGCACACCCTTAGATAAATGCAGTCAATCACTTGACTACTACTTTTCTATCATATAGATTTATGTAATATCCTAAAAAACTATTATAATAATTATAATATATGCATAATGTGTTTGTACTTGATGTAGGTTTTTTTATATCTTGAAAAAATCTATGCATCTAAAAACATGTCCTTATGACTTAATCGATTTAAATCATAATACAATAACTCATATGTAAAGACCCGCAAATTTCAAGGAATTTTTTTTTTCTTAATTTTCTTTGGAATTTTACAAGAGCGCAGCTTCAGACGGCACCTGATTCCGAGGCCCGGTGTGCCCGGAATCAATTTCCGAAGTTTGGCTCGGGTACGTTCAGTGAACGGACGAGCGGGTTTTTCTATCTTTTGAACCGGTGCCCGGAATCGAATTCTGAGGGCACCGATGAAATCGCAGCGTCGGTATTTGCTTAGAAACGCATCTTCCGAAGTTGCGTTTGCTCAACCGTGGTTTTAAAAATTTTGGGCTTTAAGTCGGAAATAAAATAAAGGTTGTGCGACAACTTTATTTTATTTCACTTAAGCCGCTTGGAAGTCACTTGGAAGCCACTTGAACTGAGTTAAAGCGGATAGGGTGCTATCCGGAAATACCCTACCCCTTGGTAGGATATTTGTGAGGTGGGGACCGCACGAGCCCCGCCGTTTCTTTCGCTAAGTAACGCACCCGCGAAAACCCGTCAAGTAGCTGAAAAGTCAACCGATGCGTTTTCCTTAATTCTTAACAGACCATTTAATTGGACGGTTTATTTCGTGAATTAAATGGGCTGTTTCATTCGTTGAATTAATTCAACGAATTTAATGGGTCGTTACTTACGCGTTTGCGTTCGTTGGCAAATTAATAAAATAGACAAACTTGTCTATTTTGGAGGATTGTTATCGTTGTGCGAATTCTCTGAGCCTCCACCCTCCTCGTGAAGAACGCGAAGAACGCGAAGAACGCCGGCGACCGGAATTCGACGAGCTCTACCCGCGACGTTCTTCGGCGACGCCTCTTCTTCCGCGGCCGATCCTCGTTCGGCAACTAAGGTGAGAAACAGATCGTTTAATTCTCCCTTTTAATTTCAATGACAACGGATTTAATTAATTAAATCCGTTTGTTCTAGATCCGGAGATCGTCGGCGCAACGTTTTTCCCGCGGTGCGACGAACGTCTCTTCCGCGACGACGCGACGATCCCCTCCTTCCGCGACGACCTCACGTCCGACGGCGACATCGAGGTAGGGATTTTATTTTTTTCTTGGTGATTCGTTCCCGTGATCTAGTTCTTTTTAATTAAAGAACCAAACTTGAACAATTTTATTTTTGGATAAAATTGTGGCTGCCTTAATCCCTCCCGATGATTTTATGACTAACGCGGAGGGTGCGGGTCTAACGAACAAAACCCGACAACCCTCCTCCGATCTTTTTGTTGTGCGGATTTGGCGGACGACGATGAACCGTGCGGCAGGGGCGATCCGTTGATCCCGCAGTGAAGATCGGCCCCCCGGGAGGAGCTATGGCGCAGACGGGAGGCAAAACGGGCCACCGGAGCAACTCCGGCGGCCCGCGGAAGGCGGCGGCGGCGCCCGGCGCGCCGCCGTAAAGGAATCCGCCGCGGCTGAAGCCGCAGCGGAGGCGGCCGGTTCCGCGGCTGCGCGGAACCGGGGAGGGACGCGGCGGCCCGGCCGCGTCCGCGTGACAGGCGGCCCCCTCCGCGGGGCTGCGTTTTCCACCGAGCCGCGGGGGCGGCGCCCCGCGACAGCCCTCTTCGGCCGCTCGGCCGAAGCCGAGCCGGCCGGTCCGGTCGGCCGGGCCGCGCCCAGGCCGGACCGGACCCGGCCTAGCCGGGTCGGGCCAGGTTGGGTCGACCCGGTTCGGGTCGACCCGGTTCGGCCGACCCAGGGGTGGTTCGGGCAGGGTCGCCCCGGGCCCAGAACCCCCCGTTTTCGGGCCCTCTTCGGTCTTTTGCCCATATCTTGGGCCTGAGACCTCCGATTGACGAACCGTCAGCGGCTACGCGATCCTTCGATCGAGACGGTCTTTTCGGTATATTACACTCAAGGTTTCAGAAGACTTTGGGTTCGGCCGGGTTGGTTCGTACGCGAAACCAACCGGGCCCTCGGAGCGGAAACGCTCATAACTCGAGCTGCGGACGTCCGATCGACGTACCGTCAGATGTGGAGTTTTCCTCTAAGTGAGACGGAACTTTTGGCATACTCCGCCCAAGGATCGGACACAGGCGGAGTACGGTCGGGTTGGTTTTGCCCTAAAAACCAACCGGGCCCCTGGGACGAAAATGCCAATAACTCTCAGACCAGGCGTCCGATTGACGCGCCGTCTGTTGCGTTGAGATCCTGTTGTCGATACGGAACTTTTGGATACATCAACTTCGTACTACGTGTCAGTTGATGTATCAGCCTCTCGGCTCATGGAGCGGACCCTCCTAAACGAGCTCGCTGTGTGCGGGAACCCTAGCGCTGGCTGTGACTTCGACGACAGAGCAGAGATCCTCCGTGGACGACGACGACGACAGAGCAGAGATCCTTCGTGGACTGCGGCGACGACTGTGCAGAGATCCTCAGTGGACTGCGTCGACTACTGCACTCAGCAATCCTACGTGGATCAGTGCTATAGGTCCTGTGTGGGCCCGATCCTGTGTGGGTCATCACCTTACGGTTCTGTGTTAGCCTTGACTACAGGTCCTGTGTGGGCCCGATCCTGTGTGGGTCATCTCTTACGGTTCTGTGTGAGCCATTGCTACAGGTCCTGTGTGGGCCCGATCCTGTGTGGGTCATTGCCGAGGTTAGTACCTATCGATCCTTCGTGGGTCCTGTGTGGGCCCGATCCTGTGTGGGCCCGATCCTGTGTGGGTCATTGCCGAGGTTAGTACCTATCGATCCTGTGTGGGTCATTGCCGAGGGTAGTCACGGCACGGGCCCCGAGGTCGGGTCGTGACAAATTGGTATCAGAGGTGGTCGGTTCTACCGCAGACTCTGATCGTCTTTTCTTTCTATATGAAGCAATATTGTTTAGTGTATTGAGTGTGGTTATCAGTTCAGGGAGCCCAGTGTTGGTGCGGCGGCCGACGTATCCGTACACCAAGACCCTGACTCCTGATTTCCGACTTAATGCATGAAAACATTGATTGCGTGTGTGTTCCAAGTTTTATTTGTGATTACTTGTGTCAGCTCACCGGGTATACTGATCTGCTTCATGAAAGTCTCAAGTTTTCCTTGTGATTACTTGTGCCAGCTCACCAGGTATACTGTTCTGACTGTGGTGCTCTTGTTCTCCTTTTCAGGATGGCCCCGCGACGACAGCCAGCTAGGGTTCCGAGTGTAGGGCGCGACGGCAGCCCACCGAGCGACGAGGCCTCGGTGCAGGGCCCTTTTCCAGCAGTGGCACCGGCGGTAGCTTTACCCGCCGAGACACCGATGCTACCAGTACCAGACGCTGACGATGCACGTCGCCTCAGGGCACTGCATGAGTTTCAGAGCCAGCGACCGCCCAGGTTTCGCGGTGAGGCGGACCCCCAGGCCGCCGAGGACTGGCTAGAGGCGGTGGTACGGATCTTTAGGCTAGTGAGGACACCAGCGGATCTCATGGTGATTCTCGCGGCGAGCCTCCTGCAGGCGGCGGGAGGACGATGGTGGAGCTTGATGCTCCAGGTTCACGATGAGGCATCCTTGCTCTGGACGGACTTCGAGAGCCTCTTCCGCTCTGAGTTCGTCCCGACCACCCTCAGAGCGGTGCGCATCCAGGAGCTTCTCCAGCTGCGCCAGGGCAGCATGACGGTCGCTCAGTACGCGGCGAGGTTCACTGAACTATCTCGCTACTCGACCGACATGGTACGGGACCCCTTCTTCCGGGCCCGGACCTTCGAGCAGGGCTTGCGGCAGGAGATTCGGGCGTCACTGATCTCCCTCAGCATTCCGACCCAGGCGGGAGTGCTGGAGCGAGCCCTCCTGATCGAGAGCTTCCTGGCAGAGCCTTCTTCAGCGGCGAGACCTAGCGCAGGGCGGCAGGTAGCTGAGTCTTCGGCAGCAGGTAGCCGACGGATGACTCTCGGGTCCAGGCAGACCAGACCCCCACGCAGACGGCCTCAGGACACCGGCTCAGCAGTGCGGGGCACACAGCGGAGTGCCAGCCTTCCGAGAGGCAGGCAGTGCTACTCCTGCGGCGGGCAAGGTCACATGGCTCGTGACTGCCTGACTCGCCGACCAGAGGAGCAGCAGACGGTGGAGGGGCCACCCAGGCAGAGGCAGAGGGTCGACCGTGGTGGTCCGCAGGGAGGAGGCGGACGAGGCAGAGGAGCTGGCCGAGCAGCGGGTGGTGGGCGACGCTTCCAGGCTCTACCCCCACCACCACCAGGAGGGCCACCTCGACCACATGGAGCTGGCGGCCAGGGACAGGCCCAGCTCCAGGCAGTGGAGGCCTACGACCCCGACATGCCAGAGATGATTCGAGGTACGATCTGTGTCTATTCCACCCTTGCTGCAGTACTTATAGACACAGGAGCGAGTCACTCTTTCATAGCCTCTGCCCTTTTTCGGAGCTCGGAGATTCCGACTGAGCCGTTGGCTCGATCCTTACGGCTAGAGACTCCTACGGGAGCAGACTCGACGATTACGCACTGGTGCCGGCAGTGTGAGCTTACTCTAAGAGGCGAGAGCTTCGGCTGGGATCTCCTTGTAGCGGCGTCGAGGCCTTACGACGTCATCTTGGGCATGGATTGGCTATCCACGGTTCATGCCCAGATCGACTGTTTTAGGCGCAAGGTGCGATGTGTTCGCACCGACGGGAGCAGGTTTACCTTCACCGGCGAGAAGGGAACCTTTGCAGCACAGGATGGACTTCCGCGGAGGAGAGTGCAGCCCATCTCTCATCAGTTGGCTAGCCTCATCCTAGGAGCAGTGGACGTGCGGAGTCCAGTTTTTCCTGCAGTGGTGGACCAGTACGTGGACGTCTTTCCCGACGACGTTCCAGGGCTACCTCCTCGTAGAGAGGTAGACTTTTACATCGACTTGTACCCCGGGACAACCCCGATATCTACTCCAGCATATCGGATGGCCCCCGCCGAGCTTCGAGAGCTGCGGGTACAGTTGGAGGACTTGCAGAGCAAGGGGTTTATCCGACCCAGTGTTTCACCCTGGGCTTCCCCGATTTTGTTCGCCAAGAAGGCGGACGGGAGCTTGCGACTGTGTGTCGACTATCGTCGCCTGAACCAGGTGACAGTGAGGAACAAGTATCCGCTGCCACGGATTGATGACCTCTTCGATCAGCTCAAGGGAGCGCGGTGGTTCTCGAAGATAGACCTCCGGTCAGGCTATCATCAGCTCAGAGTTCGAGACGAGGACGTGCAGAAGACGGCCTTCAGGTGTCGGTATGGCCATTATGAGTTCTTGGTTATGCCGTTCGGCGTAACCAATGCTCCAGCAGTGTTCATGAGCCTCATGAACAGGATCTTCCAGCCATACCTCGACCGATTTGTCGTGGTCTTCATTGACGACATTTTGGTATACTCAACGACTGAGGAGGAGCATGCCTACCACCTGCGAGTTGTGCTAGACACACTCCGAGAGCACCAGCTTTATGGCAAGCTCTCAAAATGCCAGTTCTGGTTACGAGAGGTCCATTTCTTGGGGAACGTCATCTCTGAGGCGGGAGTTGCAGTGGATCCTGCGAAGATCGAGGCAGTGCTAGCTTGGGAGCCACCCAGGAGCGTGACGGAGGTGCGAAGCTTCTTGGGCCTAGCCGGATACTATCGGAGATTTGTGCCAGACTTCTCCAGAGTCGCGGCACCACTCTCAGCCTTGACAAAGAAGGGGAAACCCTTTGTGTGGTCAGACAGATGTCAGCAGAGCTTCCAGGAGCTGAGACAGAGATTGACCAGCGCACCTATCTTGAGGTTGCCTGAGGAGGGAGTTGGATACGTAGTTTACTGCGATGCATCAGGGACTGGACTCGGGTGTGTCCTGATGCAGGAGCGGGCCGTGATCGCCTACGGATCACGTCAGTTGAGGCCGCATGAGAAGAACTACGCCACTCATGACCTGGAGTTAGTAGCAGTGGTCTTCGCTCTGAAGACTTGGCGGCACTATTTGATGGGTGAGCGCTTCACAGTCTTTTCTGACCACCAGAGTCTCAGGTATATCTTCTCTCAGAAGGACCTGAACCTGAGACAGCGGAGATGGCTTGAGTTCCTCCAAGACTATGACTTTGAGATAGTCTATACTCCTGGGAAGGGGAACGTGGTAGCCGATGCCCTCAGCAGGAGGATGGGCATTCAGCTACTTGAGGAGGCGACGGAGCAGCTAGCCTCCTTACAGATATCCTTCGTGGATAGAGACGGAGCAGCCTTTTTTCAGTCTCTCACAGTCTCTCCTCCACTTCTACAGCGGGTCAGAGAGGCTCAGAGTGGGGACGCTGACTGTGAGACCCGGCGTGCACTGATATCCTCAGGTCAGGCTCCTGATGGTTTCTCCCTTGGAGCAGAGCACGACATCCTTTTCAGAGGACGTACCTTCGTACCAGTCGCTTTACGAGAGGAGGTGCTGAGAGAGTTTCACACTTCTCCCTTGGCGGTACATCCCGGAGCGGAAAAGATGTACCAGGATCTCAGTCGACAGCACTGGTGGCCGGGCATGAAGAAAGCTGTGGCAGAGTTCGTTTCACGATGCCTCATCTGCCAGCAGGTGAAGGCAGAGCATCAGGTACCAGCAGGCTTGGTACAACCCTTGGAGGTCCCAGAGTGGAAGTGGGACGGGATATCTATGGACTTCGTGACTGGACTACCACGCACTTTCAGAGGTCACGACTCCATTTGGGTGATTGTCGACCGACTCACCAAGTCGGCACACTTCTTACCCATCAGAGAGCAAGGCTCAATGGAGAGCTTGGGACGTCTTTACGTCCAGGAGATCGTACGGCTTCACGGTGTGCCATAGTCTATCGTCTCCGATCGAGATGCTCGTTTCACTTCCCGGCTTTGGAAGGGGTTGCAGGAGGCGTTCGGGACGCGGCTCCATCTGAGCACAGCCTTCCACCCTCAGACGGATGGTCAGACGGAGAGGACCATACATACACTCGAGGACATGCTCCGTGCATGTGTTCTCGACTTTGGTCGCAGCTGGGAGGACCACCTACCCTTGGTGGAGTTCGCGTACAACAACATCTACCACTCCACCATCGGGATGGAACCATACGAGGCATTGTACGGCAGACCCTGCAGATCACCGTTGTGCTGGACAGACCCTGGGGAGTCAGCACTCGTGGGACCAGAGATGGTCCAAGCCATGATAGAGAAGGTCCAGATCATCCAGGAGAGGATGAGGACAGCTCAGAGCCGGCAGAAGTCATATGCTGACAGGAGGCGGAGGCCACTAGATTTCGAGGATGGCGACCACGTCTTTTTGCGTGTCTCACCTCGACGTGGTTTACAGAGATTTGGCCGAGGCGGCAAGTTGTCTCCACGCTTCATCGGGCCTTTCCAGGTCCTCAGCAGGATAGGAGAGGTGGCTTATCGCCTGGTTCTACTGCCTCAGTTGCACCGGGTGCACGACGTCTTCCACGTGTCTCAGCTGAGGAGATACGTGCACGACCCGACGCACATCATCGACTTTGGGGAGCTGGACGTGGACGATGGGGCGACTTTTGCGGAGGTCCCAGTGGAGATCGAGGATCAACAGGAGCGGGTCCTACGTGGGCGGTCGATTCCTCTTGTGCGCGTCAGATGGCAGCACGGGAACCTCCAAGAGAGCACTTGGGAGCGGGAGGCTCAGATGCGTGCTCAGTACTCCCATTTGTTCCCCTAGTTTTTGATGTATCTTTACGGGGACATAAATCCCTGAGGTGGGAGTAATGTAAAGAACCACAAATTTCAAGGAAATTTTTTTTTCTTAATTTTCTTTGGAATTTTACAAGAGCGCAGCTTCAGACGGCACCTGATTCCGAGGCCCGGTGTGCCCGGAATCAATTTCCGAAGTTTGGCTCGGGTACGTTCAGTGAACGGACGAGCGAGTTTTTCTATCTTTTGAACCGGTGCCCGAAATCGAATTCTGAGGGCACCGATGAAATCGCAGCGTCAGTATTTGCTTAGAAACGCCTCTTCCGAAGTTGCGTTTGCTCAACCGTGGTTTTAAAAATTTTGGGCTTTAAGTCGGAAATAAAATAAAGGTTGTGCGACAACTTTATTTTATTTCACTTAAGCCGCTTGGAAGTCACTTGGAAGCCACTTGAACTGAGTTAAAGCGGATAGGGTGCTATCCGGAAATACCCTACCCCTTGGTATGATATTTGTGAGGTGGGGCCCGCACGAGCCCCGCCGTTTCTTTCGCTAAGTAACGCACCCGCGAAAACCCGTCAAGTAGCTGAAAAGTCAACTGACGCGTTTTCCTTAATTCTTAACAGACCATTTAATTGGGCGGTTTATTTCGTGAATTAAATGGGTTGTTTCATTCGTTGAATTAATTCAACGAATTTAATGGGTCGTTACTTACGCGTTTGCGTTCGTTGGCAAATTAATAAAATAGACAAACTTGTCTATTTTGGAGGATTGCTATCGTTGTGCGAATTCTCTGAGCCTCCACCCTCCTCGTGAAGAACGCGAAGAACGCGAAGAACGCCGGCGACCGGAATTCGACGAGCTCTACCCGCGACGTTCTTCGGCGACGCCTCTTCTTCCGCGGCCGATCCTCGTTCGGCAACTAAGGTGAGAAACGGATCGTTTAATTCTCCCTTTTAATTTCAATGACAACGGATTTAATTAATTAAATCTGTTTGTTCTAGATCCGGAGATCGTCGGCGCGACGTTTTTCCCGCGGTGCGACGAACGTCTCTTCCGCGACGACGCGACGATCCCCTCCTTCCGCGACGAGCGATTCCGCGATGACCTCACGTCCGACGGCGACATCGAGGTAGGGATTTTATTTTTTTCTTGGTGATTCGTTCCCGTGATCTAGTTCTTTTTAATTAAAGAACCAAACTTGAACAATTTTATTTTTGGATAAAATTGTGGCTGCCTTAATCCCTCCCGATGATTTTATGACTAACGCGGAGGGTGCGGGTCTAACGAACAAGACCCGGCAACCCTCCTCCGATCTTTTTGTTGTGCGGATTTGGCGGACGACGACGAACCGTGCGGCAGGGGCGATCCGTTGATCCCTCAGTGAAGATCGGCCCCCGGGAGGAGCAATGGCGCAGACGGGAGGCAAAACGGGCCACCAGAGCAACTCCGGCGGCCCGCGGAAGGCGGCGGCGGCCGGTTCCGCGGCCGCGCGGAACCGGGGAGGGACGCGGCGGCCCGGCCGCGTCCGCGTGACAGGCGGCCCCCTCCGTGGGGCCGCGTTTTCCACCGAGCCGCGGGGGCGGCGCCCCGCGGCAGCCCTCTTCGGCCGCTCGGCCGAAGCCGAGCCGGCCGGTCCGGTCGGCCGGGCCGCGCCCAGGCCGGACCGGACCCGGCCTAGCCGGGTCGGGCCGGGTCGGGTCGACCCGGTTCGGGTCGACCCGGTGCGGCCGACCCAGGGGTGGTTCGGGCAGGGTCGCCCCGGGCCCAGAACCCCCCGTTTTCAGGCCCTCTTCGGTCTTTTGCCCATATCTTGGGCCTCGGACCTCCGATTGACGAACCGTCAGCGGCTACGCGATCCTTGGATCGAGACGGTCTTTTCGGTATATTACACTCATGGTTTCGGAAGACTTTGGGTTCGGCCGGGTTGGTTCGTACGCGAAACCAACCGGGCCCTCGGAGCGGAAACGCTCATAACTCGAGCTGCGGACGTCCGATCGACGTACCGTCAGCTGTGGAGGTTTCCTCTAAGTGAGAAGGAACTTTTGGCATACTCCGCCCGAGGATCGGACACAGGCGGAGTACGGTCGGGTTGGTTTTTCCCTAAAAACCAACCGGGCCCCTGGGACGAAAATGCCAATAACTCTCAGACCGGGCATCCGATTGACGCGCCGTCTGTTGCGTTGAGATCCTGTTGTCGATACAAAACTTTTGGATACATCAACTTCGGACTACGTGTCAGTTGATGTATCAGCCTCTCGGATCGTGGAGCGGACCCTCCTAAACGAGCTCGCTGTGTGCGGGAACCCTAGCGCTGGCTGTGACTTCGACGACAGAGCAGAGATCCTCCATGGACTGCGACGACGACAGAGCAGAGATCCTTCGTGGACTGCGGCTACGACTGTGCAGAGATCCTCAGTGGACTGCGTCGACTACTGCACTCAGCAATCCTACGTGGATCAGTGCTACAGGTCCTGTGTGGGCCCGATCCCGTGTGGGTCATCACCTTACGGTTCTGTGTGAGCCTTGACTACAGGTCCTGTGTGGGCCCGATCCTGTGTGGGTCATCTCTTACGGTTCTGTGTGAGCCATTGCTACAGGTCTTGTGTGGGCCCGATCCTGTGTGGGTCATTGCCGAGGTTAGTACCTATCGATCCTTCGTGGGTCCGACGACTTAGATGGTTCGGTGATCATCTTGTCGTCATCTGAAAAAGTATACCTGGTTGAGCTGAATCTTATGTTACTCTCCTTTGTGTTTGTGTTGAACTATCCTATGTGGATTTACTATTTACTCTCCCTGGTGGATTTGAGTCTTGCTTTCCTGTGTGGATCGAGTTGACCTTGAGCTCGAGAGCAGAGCTAGAATTGGGGAGTTAGGTATATGTATGGGCATATACCTAAGTCGAGTCAGTTGTTTCTTCGTGGTTTCCCCTTTCTTTTTTGCTATATCCTTTGTGGATTTCGGGAGACCTTTGGGGGTCTCGGGGTCCTTACTGAGTAGTTTATACTCACCCCTGCACGGGCTTTGCCCGCACCTTGTTGTGTTGGATGCAGACGACGGACAGCGCTGATCTCGGTTGGGGCGTGGAGCAGGACGGTACCTGGAGGCGGACCACTGGGCGGGACGTGCTCAGAGCGGACGTGGGACCCGAGGAGCCTGGAGGCTATCTGTACCCACCCTTCAGGTGGGATTTCCAGTGGACGACACGAGGCCACCATCTTTTCTTCAGTTGCTGTTCTTTACCTTTTCAGTTGTACTTTCAGTTGGGCTTGTATTCCGGCCCCCTTTACTTTTCTGCACTTGGTAGTTACTTTCCGCTTGCTGACTCTGTGGTGGTTGTTACTTATAAAGGCAATTCCTTCCCTGTTTACCGGGATTTTACGCCTTGGTGCTAGTCGCCAGCCTCTGGCCTATGGAAGGCGGGCTTGGGGTAGTCACGGCACAGGCCCCGAGGTCGGGTCGTGACATCATATGATATCCATTTTTCATATTAGTTGGCATATAATTATGAGATATCACTGTTATTTGAAAAAAATGTGATAAAATATAATGAAAGTTTTAGAAAGTTTCAACATCAATACTACATACATCATAACTCTGATGCATATAATGTGAATTTAGGAATCGATCTATGCTATATTTTTTGAATCAATGTTGAAATTTAAGACTTCATCATCAATCATCATCATTAACATCAATTACATGATGTGGATAAGGTAATGTGCGTTTAGGAATTACTTCACGCTACATTATCATGATAGAAGAATTCTTGGTCAAGATATTCTTCAACATTCTGACTTAAAGAAAATTATATATTATAACCATGAATATACATTATTTTATCATTCCTTAATGACTTACAATAGCCTTGGGGATTACCCTTTATAATAGTTCACACTCACTTATTGAACTAATTACAATAGCCCTGGGGATTACTTTTTTTAAAGTCTCCTTTTCCCAAAACTAAGTATACATGTCAATGATACCAAAGGTGTTTAGATGTACCAAGCCTAAATAAAAAACTAGGAATATCCCTGACATATACTTTAAGTTTTTCTTGAAAATGATTTATCTTGCCACAACTGGGTAAATTAAGTCTTACATCTTATATCAATCAAGATATTGGCTATGATTCATGTACCAATGAACTATTACTTGAGTGTTCCTAAAAAAACATTCATTCTAGAACCTGGAATAATGTATCTTTGATTCCAAAGGAAATGTGAGGTATTTTTTTTTAATTATAGTCAATGAAAGTTCAACTTGAATCATTAACTTGGCAATTTGATGTTGTGTACTTCTCACCACTGACATAGGAATCACCCTTTCTCAGCTACTTGGGGAATACACATGACTTATATTATTGTTTATATACATGGTTACTGTATTTCAATACACATATGTGATAGGCATATAGTATTTAATACACAATAATTAATATAGAAACATTACATTTTACCTTGATGAATACACCTAAAGAAGAAACAATAATTATATTATTTAATTCATTTAGTTTCATTTAAAATTCCATTGTTCTAATTTATGATATGAAATAAAAATAACCTCTATTAATACCTCTTTCATTAAATAACATTGAAAATGTGATTCTATAATTACATTCCATTGGCCTTTTTCCCCTAACATTCAATTTTTTCACCATAAGAATTAAAGATTAATATTTATTTTATATTCTTATTTACTTGGTGATACTTACCTTTATAGGAAAGGAAGCGTTTAATCTATACTATTAATTTTTTAACCTAAAATGAAACTTGAGTAAATAGGTGAAACTGATGTGAGAAATAGATCCATTGAAAGATCATGATCCATCTTTCAATTTTCACCTTCTAGTGTAATCATTACCTTATTCATATCTTTCTTCACTTTCTCCTTGAAAACTTCTCAGAGATGAGACTACATGTTATATCATACATGTACTGATGTATAAACCATAACTAGCATCATAAATTGATGATAAAATAATCACATAACCATCAAATTCTCTATACATGAGTCTCCTATAAACAATTTCTCACCCTCACTTCTTGAGGTGACTTAATAGGTGTTTGGGACACAGACACCTCGAGTTTTTTATATCATAGTACTATACGCAAGTGCCCATACTATTATTGGATATTCATTCTAGTGTGGACATTTACTTAGTCCATTATTTATTGTAATTATTTATCATGGAATAACATTCAATATTATACAAAGGTAAATTTTTGCATATTAGAACTTTTTATCTGATTACCATTTTAGACATTTTGATTAATTGAATGTCTTCCACTATTTTATAGAATTATAGGAACCCTTAATACTAGAATCGGAATACCCCGTCGCTTGATTATTCTAATGGAAAGGATCCCTGAACCTCCCCTCATAGTTTAAAATCTTTGGCTATGCCATTACTTGGAGGGTTCAAGATAGGTGTTTGGATAGCCAACCACATAAACTTGTGGTTCCTTGATCTGTTGAGTGAAGTATCATAGTCTAAAATTATAACTTGATTTTCTCAACACTTTCCTCTAAAATTACAACAAGATATATTTGGATACTTATTTGATGAAATTTTAGTTAAGTTAACCCACCACTCTCATAAGAACTCCTTGGTAGTAAGAGGCACCCTCATCTTTGGCATGACAAGCACCCCAAACACCCAGGTTTTTCCAAATTTGAATGATGGAAGATGATTATGAATTAATATTTATTTGAGGTTTTTATTGTTTTAATGTGATGAAATAAATAATTTTCTATTTGATAAGAAAGTTCAATGTGATCACACACACAACTGACTATGCAATAAATAGAAAAATATTCATCATGTCACATGTTTATTTTATCTTGCATGCTTGTTTATTATTCTATGTGTTTGCGTGTAAACGACACATATACATAAAAAATAAACTATGAAAAAGATAAAATGATGACCTGAACATGATCCAATTCTAATGGTTGATCCATTGAGTGAATAATGGATCAACCTATACCTTAAGGGATATTCCATGAGTTGCATCACTTACGACTAGAGTTGCAACACCTCCCAACTAATGCATCAACTTCCTATCTGGTGTGTTACCATAACTTGGTGTGAAGTGCATCACTCATTGTTTCGTCATTATACAATAGTACTCGCTCACATGTGAGAGGAACTGGGGAGTATAAAATACAACTTTGAATTAGATAAATATGCACTTATACATATAATGACACTAAGAAAATTCACATATCACCTTTTAATTAAACTAATTATTGCCAAACCATTTCAATAAATAAATAAATAAATAAACATGCACAAAACAAGGATTGGTTAGTCCATGACTCATGGAGAGTCAAATATGCTTAAACTCATGTATTTAAAGTAAACACAAAAATAAATTAAACTTGAATTAAATAAATTCTGAGTCCATTTTATTGAATTAAAAAAATCACTCTAATTTTTAATTCAATAATTACGATGTTTGGTCCCATTAATTAATTAAATTTTAAAACCAAAAATTAAATTAATAATTTTATTTATTTTAACACTCAATTAAATTAATTTTAACTAAATAATTAAAAATTAAACACAAAATTAGTATTTAATTAATTTAATTGAAAACCCAAATTAAAATAATTAAAATAATTAATTTAATTAATTTTTCATTATTTAAATAAATAGTTGGGCCTTGAAAACCTTGTGTAGGGCTTGTGCGGGTCGGTCCGAACCCACAGAGGCCCATTCCAGGCTATGGTGACCCCTGCAAAGGGGCATTCTAGCGATGGAATGTCCGCTAAAACCTGTACTAGGTCAGGTAGACCTGTAGATGACCATTTCGAGGCTAGTCTGGTTTTTGAAAAGATAAAAGGGGAGTACCTCACCGAAGGTGTCGCCAGTACCAAGTAGAGAAAAAGTAGGGACAAGGCATACTACAATCCTAATATTGTGTAAATTGGATTCGATGCCCAAGGGTGGTCAAGAACTAGCCAGTTGCACTATATCTGGTTTAGGAAGTAGATGGGAGGTCGGCTTACACAAGGTGGGAGACACGTTCTCCAGTTATCCCAAATCCAGGGCGGCATGGTGGTTCAGTGTATTGACAGTAGAGGAAAATCTAGTGGAGGGGAGGCCCATGGCAGAGGCAGCCCGATAGGGATCTGGGGTGTTGCTTTGAGTGAAGAGGGTGTCCAAGATGTGGTGGCCGAAAGCTGGTGGAAAAGGGGACCACGGTGGCAGATCTTGGCATGAAGGAGGAGTTGGTGCCTGGAGATTATGGTTTCTAGGGGTGGTACGACCTCAACTGGAGGTGCCACCTGGTTTGATTAACAAGGAGGAGGACCTAACCTAAGGGGTGAGCCGCTGCCAGATCTGGGTGGCGAAGTGACATGGTTTGAGGGTGGTGACTGAATGGGGTACCAGGCTGGTGGGAGCTGTGAGTCTGGCTTGGCGTGGGTGGTAGCCACACATGATAGTGAAGGTGGAGCGACCTAGGTGCGGGCTGGAGACACCACCTATAAGAGGTGAAGATGACTACTAGATATGACCCAAATATCTCTGATGGAGGTCTTTCTGTGCCGCTCCATGTGTGGGGTCTCTGAGTGGCTCGTTGGGTGGCCCATGTGAAGAAGAAAAAAAAGGTTGGGGGACAAAACATACCACGTATCTAGTTCAGAGTCCTTTTTTTGACTTCATATTTTCCACACCTATAGAGGGTGTGTTTTCCATAGCCAGTTTATCTCAATTTGTTTGATTCAGACAAAGTGGGATGAAAAATTGGGGGGATTGACCCCAATTTTTTTAATATTATAAAATAAATGATTGAAACTTTGGTGGAAGAAATTAGATGGATAGAGATTTTTGTTCCAGACACCATTTTTTATCGGGAGTGAAGAAATGATCATTTATAGAAACCTCGTAAAAACATTGGTTTTAAATATGAACTTAAATTTCAAATGATCGTAGAATGATCATCTGATATCGGATTTAGATGTCATCTATGATGTTTGGACCGTAATTATTCCCTCTATTTGATTTTATGAAAATTTATTTTTTTCATTAGCTTAAAGTGATCATGAATTCCTCTGGTACCAATTAAAGGTACCAAGTACACATCAGAATCCCCAAAATGAGATTTTAAATTTTTTCTACCAATGAACAACATGAACTCATTAATGTCATTGAATCACTTCCTAATTTAGGTTGAGGATATCCTGTAAAAATGATTAAGCACAAAATTAAAACCATAGAAACCTGGTTATAATGAAGCTGTGCTTGACGTTTTCTCATCGTTAGCGATTACTACTTGGAGAATACAAAGCCAAATTCCTATAGATTTTCCACACATGCTTGAAAAATATATGGGATTTCCGCTCATTGAAATATGTGTACTAGTGTGGATTTTTGAAGATTCCATCGATGCTCCAACGATCACCACATTGCCTCGCTTACGATGAAAGAGAGGGAGATCAATCCAAAATCCTTGGATCCAAATACTATTTCTCTAGAACATGGGAGAGATAAGAATAGAGAGAAATTCTATAAATAATACTTCGAATGTGCCTCTATTCTTCTATTTATAGAGATCTAGAAAATTATCACGTATTTTCACCCTAAACCCCTGAATAATTAACACTCTATAAAAATGGTATTATGAATACTATACTAATCCATAAATATCATTTATTATTATTATCACTTACCAGTAATATAACATATATATTACGTGATAATAATTGATCCATTAACACAGCTCATACTTCCCATAAATATTAAATGAACCATGAATATTTTAAACTAATATTCGTTCAAATAATATTTTCACGTATTTACTTTAAAATTTTTAAATACATTTAATAAATAAATTCAATAGCGATTATTATTAACTTTAATAATATAAATTTATTTATTAAATTGTTGATCGTATCTCCTTGGAAAAAACTTTGACCACAGTGGTGAGGTCCACCATGTCTAAAACTTCTATTCAACTAGATAAGACAGATTCTTGAATACACTATTATGTGTGACCCTTTAGGACCTTATCTCGATAGTAGTGAATATTATTCATAAATCAAGAGTGATATCTAGAAACCCATCATGTTTGATAAAGAGATAAGTATTATCATAACAGTGACAAGAAAACTATGAACACACACTGTATAATATAATCTCTTTCTCTTTAATATCTCATAAAGTAGGACACACACCTATATCATCATCCTTTTCTTACTTTATTATTTGTTGATCTAACTATATGTATTTAGCTTGGGCTACCATGACCATGGATTTATCAAGTAACTACCATCCTGATCAATATGGAACAAGATATATAACTTCCTTAACTTGGAAGCGACAAATACTTTCTTGACCATTCAACCAATGTCATGCCACCAATGATTCACCCACTAAAAACTACTTCAATGGGATTTCATTATCATGGTTTTCACCTTGAATAAAAGTACACTATCAAATAGAAAACATTGGTAATGATCACAAGTTAGGAGATCATTACACTTGTTTGTAGATAGAAACAACCATTGACACCCAAAACATGTGGTTTTATTATTGGCGGGTCAGTCCTCATGATCTCACTACTAGAGATCACCAAGTGAGAACTTTATGATAAGAAGTCTTAATTATTATAAGCCCTCAAAACCTAATAGTCATACATATACTACGTCTAGTATGTAAGATGTATCTAGACCATAAGACATAAGTTTAAGATCAATGTCATAGTATCTCGAGGTTCTCATTATAGCAAGAGATCTACTATAACCATTTGATACAACATCAAATCTTTGGATTTTACCATTGAATAATGGACACAGAAATATATACACTATAATGTTAAGTAAACATCATGCATAACTAACTGCATACATGATATGGTTATCAAAATCACTATATAGTTGGGTATAGGGAACCCACTATTTAAATAGGCGATAAGATCGAGGAAGACATGGGTCATGTCAGGAAAGCACTGGTCCGAAGGTGTCTACTAAATCTGATTTTCTATCTTCTAAACAGTTTTTAGAACTTTAAAATTTTAATTTTAGCTTTGATATTCTATTTGATTTTTTTAATTTATGTTTTTTGATTGTTCGATTGTATATATGTTTTTTGGTAATAGATTGTAAAGGGTTCCCACCCAACCAAAAAGTTTGTTTATTTAAAAATAAATAAAAAATATTATTAGAGAGATAGTATAACTCAATTATAGACCAAATAAAAATCCATAAAATGATAATATAGTTAAGTAGTTTATTCATCCCATGTATAATTGGATTGTGAACATATGGGAAGTCATTGTACAACTTGTGAGAAATTTTTAATTTTATTCCCCTAAGTATGTTTCATACATTAGGATTGGATAAAATTAAACCCACAAGAAGAAGCAGTAGTAGTGAAACATGTGATAAGATGATTATCATACCAACAAGAAGGAGAATTAATAACATAACTTATGGGAAGATAAATATCATACCCACATGTAGGAGCATTAATGTAAAAAATGATGTGAGTAAATTAAAATTCTTGTACATTGTGGATGAATTAAAATGATTTTATATTATAAGTTAGGTGTACAATGTTATCATAAATAACTATTATGTGATATAAATGGACCAAATTTATGTTTATTTTTATTTTTGTGTGTTTTTATGGATGAAATAGAAATATGAAAATATTTTTGGGCAATTTCACATAATTAAACAACAAAAAAGGCATGTAAAACTATTTGAGTTATTCCCTAGAAGCAATATATTGTATTGTATGATAATTGACAACCATACTATATATAAGTACATGATGGTGGGATAATTAGCTATACATTTAATTTTATGGTATGTCTGTAAGGATTTAAACTATGGTTAATTGATTCTTAAAGAGTTTAATATTTTATAGGATATAAATTAAATATGATATGAAGTGTTATAAAAACTATAATACTTGACTAAATTTGTTAAAATTATTAGGAAGACCTCAATTCTTTAGAATATACTTCATTTATTGAAAGAAGAATATAAATATAAATCTAAACTCCTCATCTTTTTTATCTATGGTTCTCATTTTGTGAATTATCTTTGTCTGAAACGTTTATATCCCTATTTTCCATTTTCTACCTGAGGTGCTCGCACACCACAATGATTTGGAAAGTCCTATGGATTATATACTTAATTATATATTCATTATATCACTTGAAAAAGAATAAGTTTTTTTATTTCTATTTGGTAGTTTTCATTAACACATAGAAGAAGGGGAATAGAGAAAGTAACTATAACTTATTCATGTTGTTTATATTTTTATATTATTTTTAAACCACTATTAGACCAATCTTGGCATGATTTTTTGTTATAATTTCATTTTATTTTGGGAATGAATTATGTATACTAATATCACTAGTGGTATCATAGAAAATCTTATTATTATTTTGGATACTTTTTGAAAATATATATAAATAAAAAAGTCACTATTAGAAAAATAATAATTTATGACCACCAAAAGTGGTCACGAATGGGGATTTCATGACATAGAAAACCACTCCGTATCCACTTTTGATGGTTGTTATAGATGGGGTTAAAAATATACCTTTCATGACTACTAATGGTGGTATTTTTTCAAATATCCCATCAACAACTATCAATGATGAATTCCATATTCATTTTTTCTATTAAATTCTATATATTTTTTATTAATATATACAATTTTTTGACAAAAAATATTATACATATTAGTTCTCAAAAACAAATAATCTATAATGTAAATTACATTATAACCCAATAAGTTTCATTAGAATTAATTTTAATTTCCAAAACATACTCATAATTTGTTTTAAATTTTAAATCTAATGGAAAAGTTGATGGTTTTAAGCATAGTAGAAGATCCAGTTAAGCCCATGCCCAAATTTCCTTTTGTTGAATTAAATGAATAATCTGTAAGAACATGATATAGAATTGAAATTTTTAATGAATTTACCTTAATAAATTGATAATGAATCATAGAATCAATATATATGGAAGTTCATATTAAATATATAATTAAATTAAGTACAAGAATTATGTTGGTTTTGAGATTCTATATTCAATGAATATATTGATCATTTAAATCCTTATTTGAGTTATAATATTATTGATCTAAGAGGATCCAAAATAGATTCCCTCTTGTGGTAATACACATGTGCACATTGATATTCAAATGAAACTGATAAAACAATAGGTGATAACTTAGATGATTCAATCATCTTGTATTGTTCGTCTTGATCACAACATAATCTTTCAGGATAGAGGATTGTATCTCTTAAATTCTCTTATTTTTGATAGGGAGGAATGAAGTTAAATAATTCTCTCATTCTCTGGAGAAACCCTAGAGATGTTATTTATTAATATGATTCTTTAGGGAGATGCAATGTTGTGCACAATGAAATGATTCTCACACCTCTCAAAATGATATAACATGGGAATATACAGAGCTTGGGTTTTAATATTGATAATTCCACAAATTCCCTTAATAAAATATTAAACCTAATAAATTCACCATAAAATAATAATAATAATAATAATAATAATATAATGTCATGAAGTAATATGCATAAATAAATATCATGTTATAAAATAAATAATTCTTTATTGATTTAAATAATATTTAAGATTATATCATTTCTATTACTAGATACTCTCAACTTGGCCCGTCCACCTTCCTCAATATTTATGAAACCTTGAATAATGAATTAATATTTTTCATTTGATAAATGAATAAATATAATATTCATGGTATTAATAATAAATATGAATTTAATATTAACATAAAAAAATAAATATTAATTTAATAAAAAATATTATTCATTACATTGTGATTAAAACAATAGACAAAAAAATATTATATTCATCGGTTTTATGAATAAATATCTATTTAATTTTCAAATCACATATAAATATAAATATAACGATTAGATATTTTGATTAGTAAATCCTAAATAAATATTATTCCTCAGTCTTAAGAATAATATTTATTCCAACTACTAAATACAAATAGTATTTAAATGATATTAATGGATATAATATGTGTGTGATCATCTAGGACTCTTACTCAGTGGCATTAGGTGGCCTACCTAATGTCCAATACCTGTGTATAACTATATGCACAGACACCTATAGAGGAATAAGTTAATGTTATAATGATGAAAAACACATACAAATGGCCAATATTTAATACAATCCATTTATCATGATATATCTAATCAAGAAGTTTGTTTACTCATGTCATAAATCTATGCGCTCGATATATCTTTCATTTTTTTCCTAAAATGAACCCATAAATCACCACGACCAGGGAATTTTAGTTTGATAGTTTCATTCTAAAAAAATGGCCTTTGATATCATCTTTCTTAAACATAAATGGAAAAATACTCTATTGACTTATTCACTAATGAATTATCACTCATGACACAACTAACATATCCTACCTTTTCACAAGCATATGTATTCATTCTTTTCATTAATACATTAAAGTATGTGACTCAAGATATGAATAAATAATAATATAAAGTCTATGGATCATTAAACACATCCAAATATAAGAATATCCAATGACATGCAAACATGTGGAATTACTATTGGAAGGTTTGTCCTCACAATATCCCCTATTAGAGATTACCAGGTGTGTACTCCATGAGATATAGTCTCATCAGAATATAAGTACACACGTGTAAAGTAATAGCTCTGGATTACCCAATACATCACCTAAACTGATCTACCATTGGGGCTAAAGGGCATTCCCATTCTACACAGGCTAGTAACTAGTTAATGGGTATTAAGAATGTATGATTTGGGAATGATTTAACCCTCTAAATACAAATAACCATAATGGAAACCACTAATGATCCAACATGAGAAATATATATAGTGGATGAAAATAAATAAGAATAATCACTCTCAATATAAAATAAATGGACAATCAGAGTAATATATAACAACATTGATAATATAAAACATCAATTTCAAATGTGATAGGTACAATAGCTGAACTAGTCAATACATCACCATCCCAAAAAGATAAACCAAAAAAAAAACTTGAACCACTACAAGCAAGCTACATGTTACCAATGGTCACTCACTAAGTCCCAAAACATCCCTAAATTTTCCAACTCACACATAAACCCAAAAGAAGAGACCAAATCCAAGTAAAAACATTAACTGGACACTTGAAAGAAAACTTAAAAGCTACATACACCCAATGGTGTATGCAGGGTGTGATATAAAAAAACTTAGTAGGATTCCACCAAATATTTTGTTCTATATCCTTTTAAAATACATTTTAGTAATTCTAATTGTAATATAAATAATTTTTTTCCATATATATATGCATGATATAACCAAATATCATGGAAAAGTCAACATTGAAACAAATTTCTTTTCTTTTAACAAAAAAGAGATAATCCCAAAACCTTTTTAATAAAAAAACTTCAAAATATTTGAAAGAGTATTTCTTATTAAATTTATGAAAATTAGACAAAAAAATTTTAACCTTCAAAAACATTTCTCAACACCCTCCCTTTAAAAACACATGAGACTTTTACTTAAAAACTTATACTTTATAAATAGTTTTATAAATCAATTTGAATGTAAATGAGAATAATAAATGGAAGTAAAATAAAAATGAGCATGTGCCAATGATATCAGAGTAATATGACCAAAATAATCAACAAACAATGGTTCTATTCAACAAGTCAAGGGTTTGGGGATGTAACAAAGTGTAAAAATAAATCCACTAATCAATCCTCACTAAGTTCTAAGAATCATGGTAAAATTCATAAGAATCAATTAATATGAACCCAAATTGGTGACATGTACTCTAATCATGCCTAAAAGAACTTTTCCATCTCAATAGTACCATCAAACCAGATAACTCTTATAACTACCCCTGTAGTGTGAAGCTTCCATGGACACAAACTATTTGAGAGTGCTCAATAACCACAGTTTCAAATATTAATAAAAAAAAGATAAACTTGAGTTTTCATCATCCAAGTTATTTTATATATTTCTAGGATTCCCATGATATAACTCAAATAGAGGTGAGAATACAGTCAAGGTAATAATTAGCACATGAAAAATAATACAATACAATAAAAAAATACTATATCTCACCACCAATAACCTCACATGAAACAACCTAATTTTTATATTAATGAGAATAAATAAATATATAACAATATAAAACATCTCTTAAGGGATCATAGTTTATAAATACAACCAATTATAAGGGAATCATTCGAGGGTCTCACACATATGATATGAAAAATCATTTGAAGGTGCCAACCAAGACTTTATTTAAAAATATGCTCAGAATAACAAGATGCATTCCACCTCTTAAACTGAAAATTTTAAACATATTTTAAAATTAATACATGGAAAACCATTCCTAAATTTTTAAAATATAATCCAATGAAATTTTAAAATAATTTAACGAATTCAATCAATTCGTTACTTTAATAAATTTGATGAAAAACCATGATTACTATTTAAACATGAATTAGAATGGTTTATGCTATTAAGACCAAATATTATCTCTCCAAAAACATGCACACAAACCATTTAACAGAATGGTATTTCTTGAAAAATTAATTTTCAATCCCCAAACATCCAAAAATTTAAAATAGAGAAAAAATAATTTAAAATACAAGAAAAAATGACATTAAGGTTTTACAATTATCCCTATCATGAAACTTTATTACCTAGGAAATTCATTGGTAAAAGAAGAATAAATGGAAAACAAAAAACTTCAATACCTACACCATAAGTGGGAGGGTTTTGGAAATCTTAGAAAGAAACTAATACAAGGAAAACACTTTATACACTTAATTCATCAAAATAGTGGAGTAAATTATCCTGAAATCTATAACATCTAGAAGTAGAACCAAACCATAACCAATATATCCCTTGATTATATGAAGTTGGATACATATCATAGGTCTCCCAAACATTTATTATTTCTTTATAATAGTGAGATAAGGAATAAAATCCACCCACAATAAAGTTTCCTTAGGTTGATGCTTGTATTTTTTGACACTTGGTCAAGTTTTAACTATAAATTTCTTTATTAAAAGGTTATTCCCATACTTTTTTAGTAATGAAATTAGAGTTTTTTCTACTTAAATATATTAATAGACAAATTTTGGTTGTATCCTATACATGTGATGATAGTTTAACTAATATTAACAATCATGACATATTCTAATGATGTTTAAAGAATAGATAACATTATCTGCAACATTATTTAAAGAAGAAATTAATAATGGTAAGAAGTTTTTGTTAACCCATATTGATTGGAATATGTAAATTATGATTAATATTTTTTTAATGTTTTTATATGAGAGTATTAAAAACATGGGCTAGTTCAGCCTAAACCATCTATTCAAGTAGCCTAGGAAAATACTTGGACAATCTTGAGGGTAACCACATAGTTTCATCCATCCCATGGTGCCTTTATGAAGAAGCATATAAGTAGGGAACATACATAGACCAGGAATGGTGAATTCAATTCACACATGTGGCAGGGAGAATGAATAGTGCACACAGAGTGATGTGCATTATCTGTTTTGTGTGTGAGTGTATATAGAGCCAAAACGATGCTCATTTACAAGATATGTTTACTATTTATTGAGTAAGTAAGATATATAGGTGTGAGGATAAAATCAATGTGGTATTCGAAGAACATGAGATAATATTATTTATCTATTTAAAAGGTCGGAAAAAACATTGGATATCCTTGTGTGATCATATGTATTATTATGCCTTGTACTAACCCTAACACTCGACTTCATTGGGTTTTTTACAGGAGCTTCATGCCTAGAACGATCTACCAAAAGAGTCTCCAAGCATGGTAGATAGACCTATTGCATGATCAATCAAGAACCTATCATGAGTAATGTGATCGACCTTGATTCATGTAATTGATAGCGTTTTTTTGATCAACTGAGGATTCCAAACGACTTTATAAACAAATGCGAATCAACGATGAGGTCTATATTAATAATATTAAGTGATTTAATTAAGTGCGTCCTTTACACTATTGGAAAAATGACTGTATAACCTACCATGAGTATTTAAATTGACCACATGTGGCAGGACCTTCCATGAAGTGAGATGAACCAACCACATGGCATCAAACTAACCAAAAGAGTTGTGATCAACCATATGATCTACTGTGAGGTGGATTAAGAATTTGATATATGTGAGAGAGTCCATGTGTTTAGAATAAATATATGGATGATACAACAAATCATGATAGTTCATGTGGAGAAGAGAAGGGATAATTAAAGTAAATAGGTAAGTGCATACAAGAGGGAATAATATAACAACAAATGTGGATAAGCAAGTTTGATATATCGATGCATGTTTTTATTTTCACATGTATGCATGTAAATAGGGTGATAAATGTAAAATCTCATCATCTCGGATTATGATATGCTTAATGTTGTGAAATATATTCTATAAAATACACACATATATTATAACCCAAGTGAAAATAAGATGATTATTATCATGATACAATTAGGTTCTAAAGGAATGGAGGAATCCATGATAATAAGTCTATATTTAGGAATTTATAAATGACGAAATTCATTTGATTTTTATGGATAGAGAAAAGAAAAATAAGGGAGGTAAAATACAAAAAATATTCACATTTCATAATTTATATAAATATTAGAAGAAAATGATTTGATGAGGAAGAAAAGAGGAGAGTCTAGAGTTATCTTCATAACACACTAAAAGACTTGCAGTCGAAAATGACGAGTTCATGAACTGTAGTGTGTTACAAACATTGAAGCTAAGGTAAAGGTGAATATTTTTTTTTATGATTTATCTATATACATAAAAAATATTTTAATATATAGATTTTAGTATGAGTTTTAGAACAATTTGGGGAAGACTCATGACTACTATAAGAGTATAGAATAATTCATTTGGATGATAGAAAAATGAGATAAAAAATGTAATGAAACTACTTATTATAACCCATATTTAAAATAAATTTTATTTCTTTAATTATAACATAAATATCCATATAATAAAATTCTAGGAAATATATATTCCAAGTGTCTGTGAAATTAGATACATAAACCATTAACTTAAAATAAAATACGACATCATTATTTAAAATTCCATAATCTTCTCTTAGTTTACTTTAAACTCTTAATACTGCATAGGATATACTAGGGATATTTAAATGGAAGGGGTGATCAATAAATACCAGTAATGGAATAATAAAAGTTCATGATAATAAATAATACATGTGAGTAAAGAGGGATATCATTATAATATAAAGAGGTATGAATCATATATACTCATATGGAAGTATGGGATGAGAAAATAGAATCATAAAATCATGGTATTATAGGAATATAAAATAAATATAAAACATGACATCATAAGAATAATCCGAGGATAACCACCAAGAAATTATATCATAGCGTGCTTAGGCTAACCACCTTCACCCCATAAATGGTATCTAATGAGATGTAAACATTTCCGAATGCATTATTTCTATCATGTAACACCCTTCATATGTCTAACTTTACACATGCCACATTGAACATATAACATAATAAAAAATTTCATCATTTCAATACCATAAGTAAGGAATGCAGGTTTCATGCATAGAGTTACCCAATCAAAGAAGTATAATTATATATAGGTTAATAATATTAAATTAAAATAGGGTTGGGTATTCATAATACAAGGGTATGACATTGAAAATAAAGGGATAATTTTGAAAACATAATGGGTGTACGTAAAAGTTTATAGAAGCGATTAATGAGAGATAAGGGTTATATATCATTAATAGAGAATCATTGGGACAATAATGGATGATTATGAGATAATTAGAACATAACCACTTATAAAAAAAAGTATTATAATAAATGAAGTGCTCATATTGAAAAGACGAGAAAGATAACCCTCAACATGAGAGGTTGCTTCTTAAATAATAGGATAATATCCTTAAAACCCTAAAAACTCATTGGGATGCATCTAGAGAGGGAAAATGAGAGGTTATTTATTATTTAAGGCTTTTTAGTGAATAATATTGGGTGAATGGGTGGGTATTTATAGAAAAAGATAGAAGATTCATTATTAATTTCCAAACTTAGGACTTGGGAACCTAGTTAATAAAAAATACCAAAACCATGGGCCTTCCCATGGGTTTTTTCCATAGTATTTATAAAGGAGTGGTTTCTAATATTTTATTACTTTTGGAATTGAACTCCTTAAAATAATATCATTCATGATGTGGAAGTGAGTCATGTTCATAAATTATTTCTTCTAAAATCCTAAAATATCATTTAGGTTCTGTAAAGTCCTTTATAGGTATGAAAAATAATAATATTATCACATTAAAAAATTTATTTAAATGAAAAAAGGATTTTTTGTTCAATAAAACCTTTTATATAATTTCTTAAATCACTTTATGTTATTATGATGTCGTAATACTCACCGTATATTCATAACCTATCTAGTTTTCACAAACCAATTAGACTGTCTTGGAAATTTTATACAAAATTCACTATTAGATAATTTTGACTTGTTGATTTCAAAAATGATATTTATTTTATCAAAATACTTATATATATATATGATAATTTTAAATTTTATATAAAAACTTATTTATTGAGAAATAAAGGTTTTTATTACCTAATCATCTTTATAACCCTTATAAAAATTACCTAGGACATTTTAAAATTATATTAGAATTTATATTTAAATAAATAGTGTCTTATAAGACCATTTTATGAATATAAATTTTATTTAAAATTCTTGAATTTATCATACAATTTTATTTTAATTAAAATTATATATTTTCCAAAAATACAATTATGTTTTATTTGTGTCCAAAAATCTATTTATCATATTCATATTATATTGATGTGTATTTTATTAAATAAAATAATAATGAAAATTGGATTGAGGAAACCACTATTTATTGTATTAAAAAAATTTAAACCTATATAATACTCTTTTATAAATAAATAAACCATTATTACACTGGAATACACCCTAAGGGTAAGGTGTGCGACGATGTTACTTTCATGGGGTGGATCAACTAACATTGATCTAGTAGCGATCTCTACTAACATGAAATTTTACTGTAGTTGGTTCCAACCAAGCATTACTTGTTGAATCTTTTCTTGGGCTTGGTCAAGTGTGAACCCTGATAATGCTACCTCCCTACCAAGATAACTAAATGAGATTCAAAAGGTATGATTATACTTGTTTATGTAATTATATTTCCCTTTTGTATCAATTAGTTATCTTAATTTCCCTTAATATTCATTGATTCTAATTGTAACATTATAACGATTACATTACAAAGCGTCATAATTTCCAACAATAATAATGGTTTACTACTTCTTATATATACATCCTATTTTCTTAATCCATCTATTACTTCAATTTATATCAATGTTCAATATTATTCATTTTCAAAATAAATATTACATTACTGACATTTTGGTTCCTTTTTACAGTGTTGTTCATGAGTGTGATAATATTAGGAGATCTAGATGATCCAAATTTTCCTATTTTAGTTATTTTATTACTTTTTTTTATTTTACCATTGAAATATTGTTCATTTTACTAGGTTTAATTTTTGACTAAATTTAATATTCTCAATTAATGAAATAATGTGTTATTATTGTGTTTTATACTATAATAGATTAATAAATATGTTACACATACATATATATAAGGAAAATTATATATATAAATTTTTGGATTGGTACATTCTTCCCCCTTTAGAAATATTTCCTTGAGAATTTCATTTCCTAAACTAAAATAGATGAGGGTACTTATATTTAATCACTTATTTTAGTTTCTATGTTTCCTATTTAATCTTATGGATCCAGTATGGTACTTTTACTAGGTGAGTAGTCTTATGTCCTAAAAACCTTCCCCTATGATATAAGATCTTCACAGACTGCTCCTAATATGAAATATCATTCTCTAATGGAACAACCTATAGATTTAGTACAAGTTAGGGATCTGGTATAAACTTATTTAAGAGGTATAAGTGTAACACATCATGTACTTGGGAATGTTTAGGTGGGAGTTCTAGTAGAAAAGTCTCATAATCCACGAAATCAAGAATCTAAAAGGGGTATATGTATATATTATTTAGATTTACCTACTTACCAAACCACATGAATTTATTCCATGGAGATATATAAAGGAACACTTTATCTCTAACCTCAATTTATAGGTCTTGTTAGTTTTTGTGAATATAGATTTTATGATTAATTTATGCGATTTCACACGACACTAAATGGTTTGAACCTTTTCTATCATCTCTTGGTAATGATAAGGTCATATTATCTTCATTTATCCAACTCCATCCCAAAATTTTGGAGTCCCACACATCTTCCTAAACATATCCACACAAGGTTCCATTTGAATGATTCAGTGGAAAATTTTTTATATGAGAACTCCACTGTTGTAAGATTTTGATCCAAATATCATTTTAAGTATATTAAACATAGTCTAAATATATCCTTTAGAGTTTGAATGGTTCTCTCAAACTAGAAATCTGTCTAAGGGTGATAATCAGTACTAAAACTCAACTCTAAATCCAACAGTTTCTGAAGACTTATCCAAAACATTGAAGTAATCTTATGATCTAGATCATATACCTTGGACAGTGGTACTCTATACAGTCTTACCGCTTCTCTTATATATATTGGTGATTTTTTCAAGAGATAATTCCTACTTCTTGGAAACGAAATGTGATGAATTTTTAACGTGATTGGCTAAAACCTAAATGAAATTATGGACTTTAGACATTCCGGGGAGTCTTATGATGAAATATATGGTGATATTTTCAAATTTCCAAATAGTTATGAGCAATTTTTGGATCATACCCTTAGAATTATATCGTTAATAATTAACTTGTTTCTACATAAAATCTAGAGACACAAACTCTCTAATATCTTTATTCATGTAATCCCATCATAATTTTTTACTTGAGTTATATATACATCTTTGTGCTCCCAAGATGAATAGAAAATTTTGAGTAGTGTGCATTATAAAAAATCTTCCTCTTCAGTTCTAGTTTTTATGGGATGAATATCTTGGTTCCAAACCTCATAACCCCATATTTATCAAAATTGAACTTAAAAATATTTTCTACCATTCTCTACAACTCCACATCACCTCTTTAAATATATTTAATTTTCACATGGATGGATGGTTGAGTAGCTATTTGAGAAAGGTAGTATGAATATCCTTCCTTTATAATTTCCTTTTACATCCTTTGAATGTCCAAGAAAATTATATCAATCTAAATACTAATCTTGGATAATATTGTAGGATCCTTTATACTCAGATCATCTACCACTATATTCATCTTCCTAGGATGGTAATGGATTGAAGAGTCATAATCCTTGATCAACTCAAAACATCTTTGTTGGAACATGTTGATATTTTTTTTGTGGATATATACATGTGTTTATTAGGGTCTATATATATGTCACAATTCTATCCATATTACTAATTTCAATGAATATTTAATATTAAGGTCACTATAGACAACTCTAGATCATGCATCAAATATTTCTACTCCTGGATATTTAATTATTGAGTGGCATAGGCTATCAATTTATAATTTTTCATAAGAAAACAACCCAATAGCATATTGGATTCATTATTATAAATAAAAAATCCTTCCCAACTTATGGGTAGTGTGAGTATAATTGTAGTGACTATCCTTTTATTTAACTCTTTATAAATATCTATTTATATTCATCAATCCAAAAAAATTATACACCCTTTTGAGTTATCTTGGATAACAGGTTTGAAAATCATAAAAAATTATCTCACAAATTGCCGATAATAACCAACTAATTTAAGGAATACACAAATCTATATTAGATATTTTTGTCTATTAAATTCTTAAATCACATCTGTTTTTGAAGGATCTATAAAAATAACCTCACTTGTGATTACATGGCCAAAGAAGGATAATTTTTATGGAAAAAATTCACACATTCTAAACATAGAATACAATTTATCATTTCTCAATGTCTTTATCAAAATACTCAAATTATCCACATGTTTATCCTTTATTTTATAGTATATAAAAATATCATCTATAAAGACAACCACAATTTTTTCAAGGTAATTTATAAAGGATATATTCATCATGTCTATGAATATTTATAGAGCATTGGTGATTCTGAATGACATCACTATAAATTAATTGTGCCCATACCTCATATAAAATGTATAAAAATGAATATCCTCCTTCACTTTTACTTGTTAATATCCCAATAAAAGATCCACCTTAGAGAAGTATTTTGATCCATATAGCTAATAAAATAAGTCATTAATCCATGGAAGGGGATACTTTCTTCTTATAGTGATCTTGTTGAGTTCACGATAATCAATGTAGAGAGACATTAACCCATCATTATTTCTCATGAAAAGGATAAATTCACCCCACAATGAAGCACTTGGATGTATAAATACCTTATCTAGATTTTATTATAGTTTATTATTTAGTTCTTCTATTTCAATAGTTTATATTCTATATGGAGTCTTGGATATTGGTATGACTCTAGGTATAAGTTCAACTAATAAATTAACCTCTCGATTAGGAGGAAGACCAAAAAACTCTTTAGGTAATACATTATCATATTCCCTTATAATGGGAATGTATTCATGAGTGATCCTCTCCTTTTTCACAATCATTTGAGCTAGATATACTTTTGCATAAGGCAATAATACACATGATTGAGAAGAAGTTTCAAAATGAGATTAACCTACCTCCTTACACTTGTATATAATCAAAGGGTGATTTTGGATATGAAAGGTGATTTTCTTATCATGACAATTGATATTGTCATTATATAACAACAACCAATCCGTAATCAATATAACATAGAATTATAATAAAGGGAGTATAATAAGGTTTTATTGGAGATTTATCCCAAAAATTTCAATTGAAGGGGAGTTATATGCCTGAGATGTAATAATTACCCCAATTTCAATTTTCAATGATAACCCAACCTCCATGTTTTATGGTGGTGTTTGAATAATTCCACTAAAAGTTTATTATATGAAAGAATTAATAGTTACATAATTAAATAGTATGTTTTCTATTCTTGAATGAATAACCAATATACCGATTACCAATTCTTTGTTAGGATATACCTCAATACTAGTTATAGGATAAGCCTATCCCTACCCTCCTTTCCTCAAAGGTTATTATCATCAATTATTTTTGGAAACCATTGGCTTTTGGAAACGGTTTTTATAATGAAAATGTTTTTTTTAGTTGAAAAATTTTACCATAGGATAAGGATTTATCAAAAACTTATTTTATTCTACCATATTAGTGGGATTTTTTTTATCTCTATTTAGAATTAATTATCTTGATACCCCTACTTTACACACTTGAAGAATCTTCTTATCCCCTTGATTAAATTTGAAGGATTCTTCTTCCCACATATTTAACAATTGGGTAGTTGGACTAACTTCTTACAATGGGTATTATTTAATGATTTTCCAAACTTAAAATCCATCCTACACTTTTTATCTTTAGTTCCATGAGACCACATAGAATAACTAATCACCATTTCTAATTTGAGGTCATAACATAAAATTTTCTTATATCCATCAAATTATTAAATTTTAATATATTTTATTAAAATATGATTTAGACTAGAAAATAAGTGATTAAATTTTTTTTGAGGTTGATGAAAAATCTGAAGGTGTACTGTGAAATTCTTGTGAAATTTGATTCATTGAACCCAATTATTTCACCCTAATTTTTCTGAATTATAAGGAATTAAATCTTTATTTTAAGGTGGAGAGTGTACAGAAAATATTTATTAAAAAATATATTCTTAAATTCATCTAATTAGATAGATTTAATTTACTCCTTTTGATTTTTAATATTGGTTAGTGTCTAGTACATACCAGCTTCTCCCTCTAGGTGATACACGTCTAGTATGAATTTCTCTTACTCAGAGCATTTGAGGATAGATAATATAATCTCAAAAAAGTTAATACAATTATTTACAATTTGGGTATTAGAATATCTACTTAAAGGTTGAGGACCTTTCCACATAAATTAATTGACTGTAACTTTATATTTCTTAAGAGAATAAGGGTGTTCGACACGATTCATGTTATTAATCATAATTTGAGTATGGGTTTTTATTAATTACATGAATCTCTTGACTATATCCCCCATTATATTAGTAATTTGATTAGAAAAATCATTATATTTCTCATAACATATATTTTTGACATGATTCCTTCTATTTCATAACATTTTCTAAAATAAAGAAAAGTTTGGGATGAGAATATAAGATTCAATAGAATATAAAAACGAAAAATATTTAAATTAAAAGTAATTTCATACATACCCTAACATATGAATCTATATATTTTAATCTAGGTTATCCATGGCATATTATGTTCTTTATTTTATCATTATATTCAAATCCTTTATAATTGTTTTTGTAAATAACATATGAATTATCTGAAAAATATCCCATAGGAGTGTCTATCTAGGTGTATGGTCTTAGGCCCTCTCATTATTCACTAAGTAAAGATCAAGTCTATTCTCAACTATCATTTTTCTAGGTGATTCCCCTTGGTGCATCTATTCCAAAACTACATCAACTAGCCAGTATCCATATATGGATGCAATTTCTAATAAACCATATACTCTATAATTTACCTAAATTTATGTATTTTTTTCCTATATTTAGATACATCTATAGGGTTTTAACTAATGTTTTCACAATCATAATACTAAAAAATAAGTCTAACTTACTTTGATACCAGCTATAACATCCCATATTTTAAATACAATTTATTTATTTATTTTTAACATAAATATCCATATAATAAAATCCCAAAAAATTGAGAGGCCTAGTGTGTTTAGGTAATTTGTTATATAAAAATATTAACTTAAAATAAAATATGGAATAATTATCTAAAACTATATAAAAAGCTTAAAGTTTCCTTTGAACTCTTAATACTACAAATGATAACCTAAGGACATAAAAAAGGAATGGGTCATCTATAAAGCTCTGTAATTAAAGTATAGAATGGTGATAAATAATACATTATTCAAGATTAATATCATGATACCATAAATAGGTAATAATCATACATACTCAAATGGAAACATTTTATGAGAAAACGACATCATAAAATCATGGTATTAAAGGAATGTGAAAGAACATAAAACATGACATCATAAGAATAATTCAATGCTAAAAAAAATGCATTGTAACATATTATTCTTAAAATAACCACCCATGAACTATACATGGTATCTCATGATATGTAAACATTAGCCAATTCATTAGAGCTTTATCTGAGAACACCCTTCATTGATCTAGCTTTAAATGTTCCACACCGATTGTATAATATAAGATAAAATTTCATAATTTCTTTCACATGAGTAAGTAATGTGGGTTTCATACATAGAGGTATCCAATCAATGAAATATTTTTATTTATAAGTTAATGACATAGAATAAAAATAGGGTTGGGAATTCATAATACAATGGTATGGGATGGAAAATCGATGAATAATTTTAGCAACATAACGAGTGTACATAAAAGTTCATGGAAGGGATTAATTAGAAAGAAGGTAAATATATCATTAATATGGAATTATTTGGATAGTAAGTTATGATTATCAAAACATGATAACATAACCACTTGGAAATCATAAGTCTTATAACAAAGGAAGTGGTTGTATTGAAAAGACGAGGTAGAGAACCCTTAGCTTGAGAGTTTTCTTATTAAAGCATGGGATAAGCTCTTTAAAACCTTACAAAATACTTAGGAAATATATAAAGAGGGAAAATGAGTTGATATTCATGCTTAAAGGTTTTTTACTAAAGTTTAATGGGTGAATTAGTGATAATTTATAGAAAAAGAGAGGATGTTGTTTATTAATTTTCAAACTGAGGCTATGGAAATTGAGTTAATAAAAAATAAAAAACTATTGGAATTCAAATTATTTTGTCACGTTATTTTCCAAGGAAGAGTGGTATTTAATATTTTATTATTTTAAGAAATTAATTCCTTAAAATGATATCATTCATGTCGTTGAAGTGAGAAATATTCATAAAAAATTACTTTTTATGTTTTAAAATATCCTTTATATTATAGAAAATTATTTATATATTTGAAATAAATATTATCACATTAAAATAAATTATATTAATGGAAAAATATATTTTTGTTAATAAAAACCTTCATATCATTTATTACATCACTTATTGGTTATTTTAATGTCATAATTCTTATCGTATATTCACAAAATATTTATTTTTTACCTAAATATTTGATTATCTTAGGAAATTATAAAAAAATCACCTTTGGATAATTTTAATGTTATAATTTAAAAAATTATATTTATTTTATCAAATTAATTTTTTTCTATGATAATTTTAACTTTTTAATAAAATATTTATTTATAAAAAATAACATTTTTATAACATAATCAACTTTATTATCCTTATAAAAATTACTTGAGACATTATAAAATTATATTATAATTTATATATAAATAACTAGTGTTTATAAGACCATTTAATGAAAATATTTATTTAAAATCATTGAATTTTGAATAAAATTGTATTTTAATTGAAATTATTTGTTTTCCATATATACAATTATGTTTTCTTTATATCCAAAAATCTATTTTTCATATTCATCTTATATTCATGTATATTTTACTAAATAAAATAATAACTAAAATAGTATTTAAGAAACCAATATTTCAATTCTAAAAATAAAAATACACCTATATAATACCAAGATTTAAATATATAACCCATAATTACACCAGCATACAGCATAATGGTAAGGTGTTTGATGGTGGTAATTTCACGAGGTGGATTTGGTAACTTTGATATAGTGGTGATCTCTACTAACATGAACATTTCCTGTAGGTGATTCCGATCAAGCCTCAATTATTGAATCTCTATTTGGTATTGGTTAAGTGAGAACTCTAGCGATGATATCTCCCTCCCAAGATTTGATAATTGTGTTTCATAAAGAATGATTCAATTATTTGTTGGAGTAATATAAAAATAGGGGGTAGGGGTGATTGTCTTTAAAAAAATTAAAAAATTACACATTTATTAAATTATGCAATAATAAAGTAAAAGTAATATAATTGAAAATAATAAGAGAATACAAAATCATAACCATAACAGAAATGATATATTAAATAAGATAGATATTGATTTTTACAATTTAATATATTCAATGATTCATATGATGAAATATTAATTTATTAATTGAAAAAAATTAATTAAAACAAAAAATGTATAGAAATAATATAAAATATATGTAAAAAAATTTGATTAGGGAGTTTAAAAATATATCAATATTATCCCCTACACCCCCAACTTAATTTCTTGAGGGTTTATGAATTAATAGTCCTAGAATATAGAGGTTTATAAGAAAATATAAAACAAGAAAAACCCTTGGATTTAAAAGTATCCAAGATACCCAGAAAATCCTTAGTTTTAGTAGTTTCTAAGAACCCAAAAATAAATATCTTGGTTTTAGCAGTATCTAAGAGATTTAAAAGAGGGAAAAGGTGGTTTTCTTAAGCACACACACTTTGAAGAAAATATTTCAATTATATAGATATATAGAGATGATAAAATTGATAGAAATAGAGATATAAATATGGGATATAATTGTTTTTAAGGAAATAGATACAAAGAGATCTCAATAGGATGAGAAATAGAAGAAATTCTATTACCGATGCTCATTGGATTGATTTTATTTCACTATATATCAGTGAAGTTTGATGAAGTTTAATGTAACTTCTTTAAAAACCACAAATGGGATGAATTTTTAGTATATGGGGGTTTATAGGTCAATTTTTAGGAGTTAGTGGGTCAAATAATCCATTTAAGACCACCATAAATACTCCCCTTAACTTGCTAACTTGATGCTATTAGCTGGCCACCTAATGAAAATATCTAGATGGTGGGATTTATATAGAATTTCTGGATGTTTTTGACCTCAATAGATTTTTTATGAGATACACCAGGTATTCAATGTGATCTTCTCTTCTTGAGTGGTTCTTTATAGTTCCACCGACTAGCTTGTGTTACTCTACTATGTAGCTTGTGTGCTCCCAACAGGCCTAGAGATTTTTTTCTACCAGATGGCCAGTTCCTTAGACCACTTTGTGAATGCTATTTCCTAGTGAGGGTCTTAAAAGTTTACCTCCACATTCATTTTTATGCCTTTTATTTATAATTACCCAAGCCTTTTACACATATTATTGTATTATTTTTAACATAAACATTTATTAATTACAACCTAAATATCATGAGGCCTAGTGTCTTCAGAATACTAGGTTCATGGTATATCAGAGTGAGACTAAAATAAAAATTGTTCATTTTATTATCTATAATGAGATTATAAATCATTTTGAGCTCCTAAAACTACATGGGATAACCTAGGTAATACAAAGACAAAAGGGGTGAGCTAAAAATCCCAGTAAAGTAATAAACATGATAAAGAAGCATAACACATGATTCAAAGGTAGAACATGATATCATAAAAGATAAGGTACATGAATAATGAAATGGAAGAAAAATATAAAGGACATGGTATCATAATATCAAATAAACATAGTAGATATGAAAAAAATAATAAAAAATGACATAAATAAAAGTCAAGTCTGACCTTCTTGGAAACATCACATGGTGGAAAAAGACCCATAAAGAATTAGGTTCACTTAAAAACCCCATAAATTATATCTCATGAGAATAAAACACTACCCAATTCATTGGATGGATATGTAATTCTAGGAACACCTAGTACATTAATTTTATGTAGATTAATATGTGTTCTACATAAGGAAATAAATCATAAGTCATAAACATAATAATTACCCATGGAAAGAAAATGGGTTTCATAATCTTGTCTTATTTCATAATAAAATTTGATTTCTTAAATAAGGAATTTTAGAAATGATCGTAATTAATGAATTACCTCATAAAAGAAAAGTATAGTGATCTAGGTATATATGTAAGATTTATATATATATAGAATTTAAAATCATTCCATAACATTAATGGTTTTCATCATTGATGAATAGAAACAATTTTAAAAATATTAAAAAAATATTGAGGAAAACGACCGTTCCACTTTGAAAATAACCTTTGAAGAACTAAACATTCACAAAAATATAGTGGAAAAAGTTTCATTCAAAATTACCTTGGAAACATATAAATTAATCTTAAATAAAAATAATGATCATGATGACGAGTAATTCTATACATGCTAAGTATATTAAAACAAACATCCCTTTCACATTTTTGTAAGAAAATACAAAAGGTACATCGTTCATAATATAATAGGAATATTACTTTTAATTTTATTTTGAAAGAAATCCAATAATGAAAAAATATTACTTTAAAAATTCATATGATAATATTAAAATCATTTGTAAAAATAGTTTAAGAAAACATGTTTTTGGAAGAAAAATTATTTTTGATTGATGAGAGTAATAAAGACAGATTTTATTAAAAAAATTATGAATCATTTTAAATACCAACTAGAGAAAAATTGTAATATTTGAAATTTTTATGATAATATTAAAATCATTCTTAGAAATATTTTAAGAAAACATGGAATTGGAAGAAAAAGGGTTTCCGATCGAAGAGAGCAATAAAGTCATATTTTCTTAAAAACATTTTCTAAATCATTTTAAGTAAAAATGAGAGAAAAATGGAACTGTTACTTAAAAATTTCATGAATAACTAGAGGATAATAAATGAAATGGGTTTTTTAGATAATTATGAAATAATTTTCTTCAATGGAAATTCAAGCATAAACAACCCTGATTAAAATGGGATTGAAGCCTAAACCCTTACCGGATTAGTAACTTTTGAATCATAAACCCAATGAATTAATTAAGTGAGTTATAAATTAAAATACCATGAATTATTAATTATTCATGATATAATATGAAATTGGCAATTTTTTAAACCATATAAAAGTAATTAGGTTCATAAAAGAACATTTGTCACAAAGAAGGAAGTTTTGAGATAGAAACCCTTACCTCGAGTCCAGACTTTGTCCTGTATGTAATTTATCTGTCACATAATAAAATTATATCGATTATTTTTTTTATTCAGAAAATTTTACAGTTTTAATATATTATAATTAAACCATTTTATTCATTTATTTTAAATACATATTTAATTACTTATTTAGTTATGTCCACATTGGGTGTTTTGAGGACGCTAAGTTTATAATTTCAAAATGGCATCAGTGTGTTAACCCTATTAAAAGGGGTCATTATTAAAACATCTATAGAATAATAATAATAAAATAACTATAATTATTATAGAAAAATTATAATTTTAAAACCAATTAATAATTATGTTTATGAATAATGAACTATGTTACGATCATGGAGAAAGTAGGTCGTAAGTACACATGAGTAAAATTTCAAATTTTCAACCATATTGTTGGAAAGAAGGTAAGTGTTATTTTATATTTAAATAATTTTAATTATATAATAAATATAATATTACATTATTAAATACACTTATATATATAGTCATTTTTATGTGGTAATAGAAAACAAATCACATTGTTGTGTAAGGCAGTATTCCTCCGTACACATGAACAACATTACCAATTTTAAATGGATGTTAAGGTAAGAAGTTATATGATATATCAATTTTATAGAATGATTAATTTTTTCACTAATATAATATATAATAATTAAATACATTATCAAAAATATTTGTGAGAGGCGATAATGTAAAATGAATTATGTTGGTTCACAAGGCCATAGTCCACCATACACATGATCGATGATTTTTTTCCCATTTGATGGAAGTGGAGATAGATTTAGGGTATTACATTAACATAATAAAATAATAGTATATAGTATATATAGGTTTTATTATATCACCATGGTTTAGTAATATTTAAATGAGGTAGAATAATAAACAAAAGAAATATTCTCTGTTAATATTGATACATCTTCTTTAGACCAACTCTTTAGGATTTTACCTAAAACCTCCATAGATTTGTTTTGTGATCATAAAATGATTATAAAAAATGGTAAGGGAATTAAGGAAGGTATTTTGGTAGGTATTTTTTCGGTCCAATTAGTTTTTAATACTGTAATAGAGATGATTGGGGGTTCCCTTTTATAATTGAGGTGAGGGGCATTCTTGTAAATACCCAAAACTATTCAATAATGGGAAGTCACTCTCAAGAAAAGTGACTGAAAAATTAAGAAAAATAAAGTAATGGAGGATATTTAAGTCTAATAAACATAAATACCATTCAAAATAATCATTTTTAAACATGTAATTCTATTTACATATTTATTTTAACCACCTTAGTAAACCAGTTTTAACATTAACCGTGGTAACAAATTTTTTCTGTTGTTACAATTAATTATGACAAAAAATTAAGTTAATATCATTATATAATATTAATTATAATTATTAAATATATTTAATTACTTTTTATCAAATTAAATTCATATAAGTGTCATAATTTAATTTAAAATTAAACCCATATATGTGTAAAAAAACAGTTTTAAGAAATTCATTTTTCAAGCATAAAATGACCTTATAATAACTATATGAAAATTAATAACAATTAAATTAATTTAAATTAATATTTATAGATATATAATCTATAAATTTCATTTAAATCATTCTCCATTATGGGTTTTTTTAATTTTTTAAAATGGAGAAACATTATGCACTTTAAAAGAGTTTTTAGAAAAATGTTTTTTAATCCAAAAAATAAACCTATATTAAAATCTAGTATAAGGTGTATTCAATTGTAATTAATTGAATAATATCTAAATAAATAATAATTTTTTTAATTTTAAATCAATTTAAAATAATATGAGTACTTTTAAATTAATTAATTTATTAAATGAAATGACAATTTTACAAAAACCGGTGTTTTCACCATTCACTGAAAAATAAATATTTTCTAAAAAATCCCAAAATTCTACCCTAAGTTAATATCAATACTATTATTTCAAAAAATATTATTATTTTATAAAATTAAATTTCTTAAATATCAAAAAAATTATTATAATATTTTCTTACAAAGGAAATAAAAATCTTTTTTGAAAAAAATTATTTTATTAAAAATTGAGTACTTATTTCATAAGAATTTATAAATAATTTTATATTTATTTAAACCATTATATATATTTCATAAATTATTTAATACTATTAATACTCTCTAATTTAATGTCTAGGTTATAAAGATCGCATTTAAATAATAATATATTAATAATATGTTGCGGTTTGTTTAAACCCAGTGTTGCGTGTTAGATACACAATCGAAAAAAGTATTCTTATAAAATATCTAGGTGTTACATGATTGATACATTGATTACATAGAATAATTTTGAACAATAGTGATGGAAAATATTCACAAAATAACGTTTTAGAATAGTAAAATGTGTTTGTGATCATTAAAACACATCTATGAGATTGAGGTATAAAAATGTGGTTATTAAAAACACTTCAAATATACCAAGGAAATTTTAAAATGTAATTTAAATAATTAATTATTAAATTCAATTGATATGGTAAAATAATTTTCAATACATATGATATTAAAAAATTTATTTTGAAAGGATTGAACCCAGTTAACGCTTAAATAAATTTCTATTTAAAATAGATTTAAAATAATCCTTTAGAAATATACTTTTTTCACAAAATTATAAAAAATAAAAAACTTCTCCCTATTTATGAAACATTTAAAAGAACACATAAATAAAGTAAAACTTTAAAACCATAAATTTATCTTAAAACCAAAGTACTTTCACTAAAAATTTATCTCCCTTTATGATTATTAAAAATAACTCATACACAAAGTTAAATAAGTAACAATAATAAATAAAAATAAAAAATACATTACTCATCATTAATGATTCTTAGAGAGATAAAAAATAAGTGTTAAAAAAATTAATAATTAAAAATATATTTTTATATTTTTAAAGATTTCAATATTTTAAAATAGAGGTTTAAACTGGCACATTCTCAAAATATCAAAAAACTATTTTTTTTGAATTTTGAAAGGAAATTATAAACTAAAATAATAATAAAGTTTTTGATTAAAATGGGTTTATCCTATAAGAACATTTTAAAATTAAGAAAAGTTTTAGATCCCCCTTATTTAATGAATTAAAAATATAGGGATCCATAAAATAATGAAATTCAAGAGATAAATAAAATGAAATAAAATATTTAAAATCATGAAATATTTTTTAAATAAAACTTTAAAACATGAAACCATTCGTAATATAAATAATTGAAAAGATAATTTGAATATTTAATCCATTATTAATTCTAATAATGATTGTGTGAATAATCCAAAGAATATTCCCAGGGTGTGTTAAGCCAGGTTTTCAATAAGTTCCCCAACTCATTACCTTGGTTAATATCATATTAAAATATCCATTTTAGAGGTTATAAAATCTTAGTGCATCTATTATAGAACCAAATACATGTGTTTGTATCCAAAAAAGAATTTATGTTCAAATAATATTACACTCAATTTACAATTTCAAACTTAATTTAATGATTTTGTTTTTTTAATTTTTGGAAAAAATAAATAAAGAATTATAAATTTATCAATATTTCCTTATTTAATGTATAATTTTTTCAAGAATACCATAAATAACCCACACTTAATAAATTAAAATAGATCTAAAGAAAAAGGATTGGTAAATGTTTCATCCAATTGAATATTTGTGCTAATGGAATCAAGTGATATATAACCTTTTTTGGAAGTGATCAATCAAAAAGTGGTGTTTAAGTTCAATGCGCTTGGTGAGAGAGTGTTGAATTGGATTTATAGAAATCATAATAACAGTAGTGTTTTCACAATTAATAGTGAAAATATTGAAATTTATCTCATAATCTAAGAGAACATGTTTAATCTAAAAAAATTGGGTTTAACAACTCCCCGCAACTATATATTCCACCTTGTCCATATAAAGAGGGAAAAAAATTTCTTGTTACTACTATAGAAGTGTCTTTTGGATAAAATAAACCAGGATTTTTTGAACCTTTTAAATATATAAAAAATATTTTAAGTGATTTTAAAAAAGATTATTTATGATTGGATTGAAAATGAGCACAAATAAAAATACTAAACATGATTTTTGGCTAGGTCATAGTAAGGTAAAAAGGATCCCAATCATACCATGATAAATATTTTTTTCAAATGGTTTATTAGTATCATCCAATATTAGCTTAAAATAAGAACTCATAGGCATGCATTTTTCCTTTACTTAAAACATCACAATATGATTTAATAGTTCATTTATGTATTTTTATTTACTTACAGAAATAAAATATTTATTTTTGGAAATTTATGAACTAATATTTTTTTTACTCACCCATAAAAATCATTAAAAATTATTTTCTCATGAAATTTTAAAATTCATTACAAATTGATTATTTTATTGAACCAAAAAACACCATCATCTATATAAATTTTAACAATTAAAAATAATTTGAAATGTATTTTATAAAAAAAGTCAAATCATCATTTCCCATTTAAAAATATTGTTTTACGATAAATTTATTTATCCATTCATACCAAGCCCAACGGGATCGTTTTAAACCATAATGACATTTATTAAACAAAAAAAATTATTTGGAAATTTTTAATCTTCAAAAATATGTGGTTATTGAATTTTTGTTGTTGGAAATAATACAATTCAAAAAAAATTTTAACATCCATTTGAAAATGATTAAAATTTCATTAGGCAGTGAAAGGAAATAATATTCTAATGGTTTTTTGTAACACCCCGAGATTTTATGAAAAATATTCTTTTAATTTCATTAATGTCTTGTGTTGTATGCTACACCAAGATTACCTTGCGCTATACGCAACACCATATTAGCTTGCAGTATATGCAACACTATTCTTGGATCGTGTTACACACAATTTTGATAATAGTTATTCAAGGAAAACATTGAGTATATATATATATATATATTCAATGTATAAATGAAATATGGTTGGATTCTGTTATACGAAACAATGAAGTATTCTTTCACAACACGCAACCCTGACTTGGCTTGCATTACACGCAATCGCGACCTTCCTCGATAGCGTGTGTTGTACGCAATACCGGGTTTTACTAAACAACGATATATTATTATAATATTATTATGAACTAGCTGTTATGAATAGTATTAACTAAATTTTGAATTTTATAACATTATTATTCATCTTACACATTTTCTAGAACATGGTATAAGAACAAAATAAAATTTTCGGGTAAAATAAGAATTTTTCAAAAAATGCAGTTTTTCCGCCTTTTGATGGAGCACCCACTTTCAATATAGTTTTTGACATGTTTATAAGTTCAATTTGAAAAAATAAAATTCTTCTTTGGAATCATGAAATAAAAATTTACTTTGGATAAATTTTTCATATTATTCGGGTAACTTTCATATTTTGATGAATAGTAAAAACACACTATATTTTAATTAAAAATAACTTTTTTTCATCGCAATAATTTATATGGTTAAATTATAATATTGAATGGTTTTTAAGTATAAATTGAATATATTTTTAACATTTAATATAATGTATGTCATTAGCATTGATTCTACCTTGAATTCGTAGGATAAATCAATTCAATCTTTTGCAATGTTGTATAGAAAAACCTATTTTCTTTCGACAACGGGATTAACTTTAATTTAATTTATGCAACTTTTGTGTATTGAATTTGGAAAAATGGATTCCATATTTGGAATCAGTGGATCCAAATTATGTTAATAATCTACTTTTTATTTTTGAGAATTATGAATAGTAACTACGGTAAATTTTATTTACTATAATTAAAGGTAAATCGGGTAATTAAGGGTAAATATAATATTATAAAATTACCCTATAACATGTCAAAATCCTATTGGATGACTAAAAGTAGACCAATATCACCTAAGGGTTGGATTAGATTTATTTAATGGACTTTTTTCCATGAAAATAATTTAATTATTATTAAAACCAAAGAATGTGACAACATGTCACTCTCTTAAATCTTATAAGTATAATAATTTTAATTTAGTGATAAAAATCATAAATCTTCGAAATTGAATAGTATTCAGAAATCTAATAAAATTATATACATCATGATAATTTATTTAGTATTTTTAGGGATTAAATAATTGTCATTAATGGTGATACATTAATGATGCAGAAATTATTTATTAAGTGAAAAATCAGTAATATAGTTTTTATTGAAATACTAATACCCATTAAAAGGCACACAAATCTGACAAAAATTTATTGGTAGTGTATATATACACCTTAATCATCCAATTAACTAATATATAACCGTTTTGAGTCTTATAAAAGTGATTATGACACTTATATTATTTTATTTTAAATGATGCCAAAGTTGTCACCTTCATAATTTAATAAATATAAAAATTTAACTATTGTGATTTTAAGATGATAAATTCGATTAAAAGTTTTATTTGGAAATTTCATAGATTTATCTTCATTATAGGATTTTATTTTTAATTTTTATGCAACAAATAGGTATATTAAATAATTATACAAAAATGTTGTTGTAATTATTAAATTAAGAGATAAACCAAATAAATGGTTTTAAAATAATAAAATAAATACTATATGAACTATTTAATGTTCTCCACTAATTTTCTAGATACATATGACCTTTTATGAATCTATTAAAGCTTTTATTTGTAACATATCTTATGTATATATTTTATTTAAATTCAAATAAATAAATAGTGTCAAAATTGATACTATTGTTATTTTATAAAAATAACATATTATAAAATTGTTTACAAATCACAAAAATATTTAAAAATTATAAATTTAAATTTATATGGTATAAAATGTTATAAATTTTCCAATTATGGACAATTCACAACAAATAAGTAATTATTGTTTATAATTTAAAATTTAGAATGTTATTACCACAAATAAAATTAAATTGATTAAATAAGGATAAATCAAGTTGATAATGTTAAAAATAAATTCCTAACATGTATAAATTTTATTGGTTGATGAGATTACAACCCTATCTCATCTAATATTCTAATATGAGTCATTATTTGAGGTTTTTAAGTGGGTTTAGATTTATTATAAATTAATATTTTTTAGATTTCCAAAGGTGCCCCTCTCCTCCCTTATAAAAGGGCACCTCCTCCCTCCATTCCTCACACCAATTTGAGCCTTCAAGCTTGGAAAAACCCTGCCAAATTCTCTTATAAACTTACCTAGAAATATCCTAGAGGTCCTGGTCTTCTTCAAAGACCAATTTTAGTGCCCTAAGAGGAGGTCTCAAAGAGGCGCTTCAAAGAAGAGGTAATTTCCCTTACCGATTCTTTCACCTTTATTTCTTCTTCCAATTATTCTTCTTAGGTTGTTTCATTATGAAGTAATAACATCAGTATCACTAATATACTTTTATGTTATTATAAGTATGAAACAACCATATTTCACCATCTATCCATCCTACGGAAAACGAAATCACCGCGCGTGCGTACGTACAAAATACCGTCTCCACACCGTGGTGTAATCTATTTTCCACCACCACCATACTTGGATGGGTATAAGGGTGAAAGTAATGAATATATATGATTATTTTAAAGTGATAATAATTCTGTAATATTATAAATACACTTTAATACAATTCCACGATCTTGGGAATGATATCATCGCTCGTGCGTACGTACGGACAACCGTCTCCACGACGCGATGATATTCACTCTCCATGTTAACCATTCCTGAATGATTATAAAGTATATATAATGAATAATAATTAAATATATGAAATAATGAAGCTACTGGATTTATGTATACATATATATATATATATATATATATATATATATATATTTCATCTACTTAATTCCATTCAATAAGGAAACGAAAACAGCGTTCATGAGTACGTACGGACTACCGTCTCCATGAACGATGTATTTCATTCCTTTTATCGACCTATAATATATATGAATATGATGAATATATATTATATATAAATCATTTTTTACATTATGGAATTATTTAAATCAGGATATAAGTAATAATATCAACAACGACAAGTCGAAACACATACGATAAATGAAATGATTTTACCCAAAACTCTACTTTAACATGGAATTTACAAAAGAATGGGTAATATAAAGTCATAAGTGAAACATATATGATATCATAACAATGAATATGATTATGTAATAAGTAAATGGCTTTATTTAAATTAGTATACAGGAGGTTCGGATCCATACGAAGCATATCATACCTAAGGTAAGGGAAATATCACAATCTCATTTTTATCCGAGATTGTTTATACTTTGGTATTTACTGGGGTGTATTTTATAATACACATCCATGTTTCTTAAATATGTAATATTATTTGCATCCACCTAAAATTTTTTAAATCCAATTTTACCCTTCAGTGAGATTTTAGTAAAAGATATGAAAGGAGTCTTTTGTCGTTTTTCATACGAGGTACTTTTTGACTTTCCGACAAAAGTACGAGAAAAATGTTTTTTTAACTTATACAGCATGAATGGATTTTTAAAACCTTATTTACAAGAATCTTACTTTACAAGTTTTCATGTTTATTTTTAATCAACTTCTTTTAGTTTATAATTATATGACATGTTAAGAAAGGAAAAGTGTTTTTGAAGTAGAAAGGATATTTTCTTCAAGAATAGAGTTCAAGTGTTTTATCAAAATTATTTTCCATATAAGATAATATAGGGTTATGTTTATATCCCTATTATTACATTGATTTGATTATGTTGTGATGGAATTATGTTTATGAATTCCTTTATCTTATATGAATTGTTTTATGATGTCATGTTGTTTAAGAATCCCATTTTTATTACATGGGTTATGCAATGATGTATGATTTATGATTTTGTGGCACACATAATAATGGTATCATTATGAGATAGGTGGTACCTATATCTCCCTCCAATGAATTGGGTAAATATTTTATATCTCATGAGGTAGAAATGGCTGGAACGGTAAGTTAATCCATTTCAGTGTTATAGGACTGAAACGAGGAGTGAACTCGATTCAGAATGGGACTTTGTCCACTAAGATGGTATTGACAGCAATGCCTTGGCTACTATGGAAATCATTACATATTCTTAATGGATTAAACAATTACATGTTTTATTCCCATTCTATTTTATCATGATTTATGTTCCATTATGATCTATGCCTTATGTACTTCCATGTTTTATGTCGTTGCTCAAGATTTTTAATGTTCATGTTTTTTTTAAGTTCAAATGTATATGGTATGTTTTATTTTATCCTTGCTTACCCTTACTGAGCATTTATGTTTTCTTTTCCCCCAGGATTAAAAGAAAGGTTTTAGGTAAGAAAACAAAAGGGGAAGATCTTTATGGGAGATGTTGAAGATCTTTCACCACAATTAGAAGATTATATTCCGAGTTTCCAAAGACACTAAACTATTACGGTCCTTGTGTGTGTGTTTTTGTTATGTACTAAGTATTCCGCAAAAGTAATGTAATGTACATGTACGTTAAGCTTCAGGTCTCTACAGTTGGTATCAGAGGAAAGGTTTAGTCAACCTTTGGAAACTAGGATTCGAGAACTTTAGTGAGATCCCTAGAGATATTTCTAAGGTATGTCCAGGGATGTACCTAAGGTTAAGTATACGTATAGGGTATAGTACTAGAACTACGGTAACAATATTAGAATTTAACCTAAGATATTAGATATCGAGGGTGCTCCCCCTTTACTATGTTGTTTTCTCTAGCATGATTTTTTCTCTCACAGAATTCTTTTTGTGTTTTAGTTAATGGAGGGAACCAGAAGGAATTCAGTTAACATTGAATCCAATGGACAAATTAGTTACTATGAGCAACAAAATTGTATAATGCCTAGATAGAAAGATATTTTGATTATGCCAAATCAGTCATCGCGATATATGATTAACAAGGTGAAATTTAGTGGTATGCCTAATTCATCAAATAAGAGGAAGATAGTATTTTATACATGTTTGCATGTGGAGGAGCATAAAGAAAGGAAAATTAATATTTCTAAAGAAGGGAAGAAGAACCTTGAGGAATACCTCAAATGGAGGGAAAAATGTTATCTGTGTGGAGAAAAGGGTCATAGAGTGACAGACTGTTATGGAGTTCAATGTCTTATTTGTGGAGAACATGGGCATTACCCAACTCAATGCCCTGACCTAAAAAGTTACTTCTAAATCAAGGAAGGAATTATTCCAGGATAATCATTGAAGAGGATGGATTGAAGTGTTTATGTATTGGTATTCAAGAATAATGTTGTTGAGGTACTTTTATGGCTTATTAGAATATTTTTGTATTAGTCTATTGTGGTTTTCAATAATTTTATGGTATCGGTAACCATGGAAAGTGATTGAGATATTTTTGGGAAAAAGATGATATGTGCATAATGAAGGGATAAGGAAAAAATGAAATGTTTGACAGTATTCATGAGCTCATGATTGATATAAGGACTAAGTGATATCATGGTTTGAGTATATAGAATTTTGAGGATTTTGGTATGTGGAAAGTGTTAACTTTTAACTGCATTCATGTTTTCACTAAGGTTCAATGGGTATTCATTTTTCAATAGAATACATGATTAAGGACTTCGAATGTTTGGAATGTGACCAACAAGACATATATTTTGATATATGGGGATCAACAATGGTATTAAATCTCTGGTAATCATTTTCACTATATTATGAGAGTGGACTGCAGTATTATGGATAAGCCTAAAGATTGGAATGGATTATGTTGGACATAAGTTAGTATTGTTTAAGGATAGAAGTTTTTTCGATATTATTTATGGGATGTTATAGTAATATAGTTTTAGAAAAAGGACAACCTGCAGGACGGGCGACAACCCATCGCGTCGGACAAGGCTGTGGGAATCGAACCCACAACCAAAGTGTGACTGGCCTTTATGGCCTACCACTGGCCTACAGGAAGTCCCTGTTTAGTAGAAACTAGTTTTATTATATTAAGAAGTATGATATATGAAGTATAAGTCCATTTTAGGAACCGTATATGATTAATCTCACTATAGATGGACTTATGTATTTTTTGATAACTTTTCTAACCTTTTGTTTGAGACAGATGGAATGACCCATCATTCTATCACATGATCTGCTAACACATCATGAATGACAAATTCAACTTTATTTCTTTAAGAGATGAAGTGGAAATTGTCCAAAGAACGGCAAACGGTGAGACTATACCAAAATCACGAAAGTATTTCTTCTAATTCCAATTTAATCAACTTTAGGGAAATGATCTGGAAAACCAAAAATGTTGTCCTAGTGCTCTTATATTTGATAAATCAGATGGTACCTTAGATAGTCACAAATTTATGGCTTTGTGATTGCTAGCTTTTCCATAGCCATGTTCTCTACCACTCTCCATCAGAACATGATGGTTAGATTTCTCTTCCATATCCATATTTTCACCTATGTGGAAACCTAGTGATTAGTTTATTTGGGTAACCATTATGTTTCATACTTTTATTTTTAAATATTGGTTTTGGTATTCCTTTTTACGATGTGGGTTTCTATTATAGAAACTTTCGAATAGTAAACCATTTATAACCCCAACGAATTTTGAGGGTGAAATTCATTTTAAGGGGGGGTAGAATGTAACACCCTGAGATTTTATGAAAAATATTCTTTTAATTTCATTAGTGTATTGTGTTTTATGCTACACCAAGATTACCTTGCGCTATACGCAATACCGTATTAGCTTGCAGTATACGCAACACTATTCTTGGATCGTGTTACACACAATTTTGATAATAGTTATTATACGCAACATTGAGTATATATATATATATATTCAATGTATAAATGAAATATGGTTGGATTCTGTTATACAAAACAATGAAGGATTCTTTCACAACACGCAACCCTGACTTGGCTTGCATTACACGCAATCACGACCTTCCTCGATAGCGTGTGTTGTACGCAATACCGGGTTTTACTAAACAACGATATATTATTATAATATTATTATGAACTAGCCAGTATGAATAGTATTAACTAAAATTTGAATTTTATAACATTATTATTCATCTTACACATTTTCTAGAACATGGTATAAGAACAAAATAATTTTTTTGGGTAAAATAAGTATTTTTCAAAAAATGCAGTTTTGCCACCTTTTGATGGAGCACCCACTTTAAATCTAGTTTTTGACATGTTTATAAGTTCAATTTAACAAAATAAAATTTTTCTTTGGAATCATGAAATAAAAATTTACTTTGGATAAAAGTTTCATATTATTCTGGTAACTTTCATATTTTGATGAATAGTAAAAACACTCTATATTTTAATTAAAAACAAAATTTTTTCATCGCAATAATTTATATGGTTAAATTATAATATTGAATGGGTTTTAAGTATAAATAGAATATATTTTTACCATTTAATATAATTTATGTCATTAGCATTGATTCTACCTTGAATTCGTAGGATAAATCAATTCAATCTTTTGCAATGTTTTAAAGAAAAACCCGTTTTCTTTCGACAACGGGATTAATTTTAATTTAATTTCTACAACTTTTGTGTATTGAATTTGGAAAAATGGATTCCATATTTTGAATCAGTGGATCCAAATTATGTTAATAAGCTACTTTTTATTTTTGGGAATTATGAATAGTAACTACGGTAAATTTTATTTACCATAATTAAAGGTAAATCGGGTAATTAAGGGTAAATATAATATTATAAAATTACCCTAGCACATGTCAAAATCCTATTGGATGACTAAAAGTCGACCCATATCACCTAAGGGCCAGATTAGATTCATTTAATGGACTTTTTTCCATGAAAATAATTTAATTATTATTAAAACCAAAGAATGTGAAAACATGTCACTCTCTTAAATCTTATAAGTATAATAATTTTATTTTAGTGATAAACATAATTAATCTTCGAACTTGAATAGTATTCAGAAATATAATAAAATTATCTACATCATTATAATTTATTTAGAATTTTTAGGGATTAAATAATTGTCATTAATGGTGATACATTAATGATGCAGAAATTATTTTTTAAGTGAAAAATTAGTAATATAGTTTTTATTGAAATAATAATACCCATTAAAAGGCCCAAAAACCTGACCAAAATTTATTGGTAGTGTATATATACACCTTAATCATCCAATTAACTAATATATAACCGTTAGGAGTCTTATAAAAGTGATTATGACACTTATATTATTTTATTTTAAATGATGCCAAAGTTGTCACCTTCATAATTTAATAAATATAACAATTTAACTATTGTTATTTTAAGATGAAAAATTAAAGTAAAAGTTTTATTTTGAAATTTAATATATTTATCTTCATTATAGGATTTTATTTTTAATTTTTATGCTATAAATAAGTATATTAAATTATTATATAAAAATGTTGTAGTAATTATTTAATTAAGGGATAAACCAAAAAAATGATATTAAAAATAATAAAATAAATATTATATGAACTATTTAATGTTCTACACTAATTTTATAGATACATATGACCTTTTATTAATCTATTAAAGCTTTTAGTTAGAACATATATTCTGTATATATTTTATTTAAATTCAAATAAATGAATAGTGTCAAAATTCACACTATTGTTATTTTATAAAAATAACATATTATAAAATTGCTTAAAAATCACAAAAATATTTAAAAATTATAAATTTAAATTTATATGGTATAAAATTTTATAAAGTATCCAATTATGGACAATTCACAACAAATAAGTAATTATTTTTTATAATTTAAAATTTAGAATGTTATTACCACAAATAAAATTAAATTGATTAAATAAGGATAAATCAAGTTGATAATGTTAAAAATAAATTCCTAAGATGTCTAAATTTTATTGGTTGATGATATTACAACCCTATATTATCTAATATTCAAATATGAGTCATTTTTTGAGGTTTTTAAGTGGGGTTAGATTTATTATAAATTAATATTTTTAAGATTTCCAAAGGTGCCCCTCTCCTCCCTTATAAAAGGGCACCTCATCCCTCCATTCTTGACACCAATTTGAGCCTTCAAGCTCGGCAAAACCCTGAAAAAGTCTCTTCTCCACTTCCCTAGAAACATCCTAGAGGTCATGGTATTCTTTAAAGACCAATTTTAGTTCCCTAATAGGAGGTCTCAAGGAGGCGCTTTAAAGAAGAGGTAATTTCCGTTACCGATTCTTTCACCTTTATTTCTTCTTCCAATTCTTCTTATTAGGTTGTTTCATTATGAAGTAATAATATAAGTATCACTCATATACTGATATGTTATTATAAGTATAAAACAACCCTATTTCACCATCTATCCATCCTACGGAAAACGAAATCACCGCGCGTGCGTACGTACGGAATACCGTCTCCACGTCGTGGTGTAATCTATTTTCCACCACCACCTTACTTGGATGGGTATAAGGGTGAAAGTAATAAATATATATGATTATTTTAAAGTGATAATGATTCTGTAATATTATAAATACAATTTAATACAATTCCACGATCTTGGGAATGATATCATCGCTCGTGCGTACGTACGGACTACCGTCTCCACGACGCGATGAGATTCACTCTCCATGTTAACCATTCATGAATGATTATAAAGTATATATAATGAATAATAATGAAATATATGACATAATGAAGCTACTATATTTATGTATATATATATATATATATATTTCATCTACTTAATTCCATTCAATAAGGAAACGAAAACAGCGTTCATGCGTACGTACGGACTACCGTCTCCATGAACGGTGTATTTCATTCCTTTTATCGACCTATAATATATATGAATATGATGAATATATATTATATATAAATAATTTTTTACATTATGGAATTATGTAAATCAGGATATAAGTAATAATATCAACAATGACACGTCGAAACACATACGATAAATGAAATGATTTTACCCAAAACGCTACTTTAACATGGAATTTACAAAAGAACGGGTAATATAAAGTCATAAGTGAAACATATATGATATCATAACAATGAATATGATTATGTAATAATTAAATGACATTATTTAAATCATTATACAGGAGGTTCGGATCCATACGAAGCATATCAGACCTAAGGTAAAGGAAATATCACAATCTCATTTTTATCCGAGATTGTTTATACTTTGGTATTTACTGGGGTGTATTTTATCATCCACATCCATGTTTCTTAAATATGTAATATTATTTCCATCCACATACAATTTTTTAAATCCAATTTTACCCTTAGGTGAGATTTTAGTAAAAGATATGAAAGGAATCTTTTGTCATTTTTCATACGAGGTACTTTTTGACTTTCCGAAAAAAGTACGAGAAGAATGTTTTTTTAACTTATACGAAATGAATGGATTTTTAAAACATTATTTAAAAGAAGATTCCTTTACAAGTTTTCATGTTTATTTTTAATCAACTTCTTTTAGTTTATAATTGTATGACATGTTAATAAAGGAAAAGTGTTTTTGAAGTAGAAAGGATATTTTCCTCAAGAATAGAGTTCAAGTGTTTTACCAAAATTATTTTCCATATAAGATAATATAGGGTTATGTTTATATCCCTATTATTACATTGATTTTATTATGTTGTGATGGAATTATTTTTATGAATTACTTTATCTTATATGAATTGTTTTATGATGTCATGTTGTTTAAGAATCCCATTTTTATTACATGGGTTATACAATGATGTATGATTTATGATTTTGTGGCACACATAAGAATGGTATCATTATGAGATGGGCGGGACCTATATCTCCCTCCAATGCATTGGTTAAAGATTTTATATCTCAGGAGATAGACATGGCTGGAACGGTAAGTTAATCCGGTTCAGTGTTACAGGACTGAAACGAGGAGTGAACTCGATTCAGAATGGGACTTTGTCCACTAAGATGGTCTTGATAGCAATGCCTTGGCTACTATGGAAATCATTACATGTTCTTAATGGATTCCACAATTACATGTTTTATTCCCATGCTATTTTATCATGATTTATGTTCCATTATGATCTATGCCTTATGTACTTCCATGTTTTATGTCGTTGCTCAATATTTTTAATGTTCATGTTTTTTTAAGTTCAAATGTATATGGTATGTTTTATTTTATCCATGCTTACCCTTACTGAGCATTTGAGCTCACCCTTTTTATGTTTTCTTTTCCCCCAGGATTAAAAGAAAGGTTTTAGGTAAGAAAACAAAAGGGGAAGATCTTTATGGGAGATGTTGAAGATCTTTCACCACAATTAGAATATTATATTCCAAGTTTCCAAAGACACTAAACTATTACGGTCCTTGTGTGTGTGTTTTTGTTATGTACTAAGTATTCCAAAAAAGTAATGTAATGTACATGTACGTTAAGCTTCGGGTCTCTACATTTTTAGATTAGGGATAAGGGAAACAACTTATCTATAATAAAGTATTTCTTATTTATCATTTTCTTTTTCTACTAGCCTAGATTATTTATGAGTGATTTTTCCTTTCAAATATAATTTATTTTTAAAAATCCATTTAGTAACAATAATGAGATGATCATAAGGTCCTTAAAAATGATCCCAAACATGATCCTTATAAATTGGTTTAATTAATCTTGCATTGAAAGTACCCAATTTTTATCATTAATGGAATTTATGATATTTTGGGGTCCTTGGTGTGAAAAAAATCATGATTTTCAACCTTATTTAAAACTAACCTTATACTATGAGTACTAGTATGAAAATCAATGATAAAATTTTCTAAGGTATGATCATTATATTTCACTCACAACAAGGGTAACAGTTGAGATAGTTTTTATTATAAAAATTCAATTTGTTTTAATGTTGGTGGATTATTTGTGGTGAAATTTTCTGTGTAACCTTTTCTTAATTAATTAGTTGATACAGTTTTGGAAAATTCCCAGAAAATTTGATGTTAATTGATTCTTATAAGGTCTTTATATTTTTATTGAAGACTCAATATTATTTACTTGAGTTATATTACCTAATAAAAATATTGTAATCATATTTGGGGTTAAAATTTCCTAGGTTTTATTTGGTGTAAAAAATACATCATTTATATGCAAAAACTTTAAAAAATAAATCTTCAAGAAGTTTTCCATTCCAAAGTTCATAGGGGGTCTTTTTATAGAAGGGTATTATGAGAAAAAAAGTTAAGGTAAACAAAGTGGTATTGAGTACCTAGAACTACAAATATTATAGGAGTTTAAACTAATTTAGGAGATATATCTCAATCTCTTGAATAGTTCAATTATATCTTTCAACAACCCCATTTTATTCTAGAGTCCTTGGTGAAGTGAAATAATAATTATAACCTTGTGAAGTACAAATTTCATCAAACTATTTATTATCATACACTCCCCAATGATAACTATGAATGAGTATGATCATATTTGTTTTTAGAATTTTGACGTTATTAGAATATTTAATAATGAATTTACAAGCCACTTTTTTTGTGATAAGAAATAAACCCATATAAATCTTATATAATCATCAATAATTAAAAAGGTAGAAGATTTACCTTCTAAACTTTTAACTTTTTTTGGTCCAAAATGACCATGATGAATATTATTAAGGGTATTAGATGTGGATAATTACTTTTTAGAGTTAAAGGATGTTTTTTTGTTCCTTACCGAGTAATAAAGGTTTACAAAAAATGTTATTTTTGAAATGAAATTTTATTAAATCTCATACTATATTATTTCATTTAATTTTTACAAGTGTGTGCGTGCTTCAATGACCATGGTTCCTATTCCAAATACATTATACACTATATTGTGATTGTAAACATTTAAAATTTTTATTTGAAAGCTATTTTAAATCAATAGATTTTTTTTTGAAAATGATAAGATGAATATAAAAGTTTTCATTTGGAATAAAAAACATTACAAAATGTATTTTCAATGAGGAGTTTAAAACCATTATCACATAATTAACTAATACTTAGAAAATAATGTTTTAAACCTTTTACATATTAAACATCATTCGTAATATAATAATTAAGAAAACCACACTTATATCAATGATATTACTCCTTGATTTATCACCAAAAGTGACGAGGACTCCATCAAACTTTTCATGATGATTAAACCCAGAATAGTCACCATACATTTTCCTTGATCACCCAATATCCAAGTAACATGTAGATCCTTGGGTTTTTCTCTTTAGATAATTTTCCTTAAAAATTATAAAGAAACTAAAAATTTTGGTACCCTAAATTTGGGTTTACTCATGTTAGTGAAAAGATATTTCAGAATCCAAACTTGTTTAACATAATATTTCCCATATAAATTTCTAAAAAATTTAGTATAAGGGTGATAAATTGACTTAACCCAATAATAATTATCATTTTCATAATCTTAGTAATAAATAATATGCTTAATGTTTCAATAGTAATTAAACATTTTAATTTATGAGCATATTATTACAGAAGTAGTAGTTTTCTTTGAGGTTCTTTCTTGATTTTTTGAAACCAATGGAAAAAATATTTTTATAAGTTTTGGAACACAAATAATTTTATTTAAACCTTTATCTCCTTGGGTAAACTTTGAAAGAAATTTTTTAAGATATTTAATTATTGATTCCAATTTTTAAATATTGTCCTTTTATTTTAATTTTAAAGATAACTCTTCATTTTCATTAGAAAGTTAATTTATTTAAAAAAACATGATTATATTTAATTTTTATATCTTTTAAAATGGTTCAATGTTTATAATTTTGTTTAGAGTTGATATATTGAAAATTTAATATACTCATTTTTAGGTTAATTGAATAAAATAAGAGGTGGAATAATTATAATTAGAAGAAGTAGGATAATTAACTTCATCAGATACCTTAATTTCATCCATGAGAAATTTGAAACTTATATCACTTGAGTTAGAAGAAGATAGGGAGTCATCACTTACACTATAAGTAGAAAAAATTAAGGATTTATTTATTTTATTTTTTTATTTTTTGAGAAAGGGGAAATCTATCTTGATGTGACCCCTTCTATTGCACTGATAAAAATTTAACTTAGTTTCTTTTTATTGATTCTGATTTTTATAACAGTGAAAGGATCTCTTATTTTTTCATGATTTTTTTACTTTATTGTTTTGATGTGAAATCTCCCCATAAATTCTAAAAGATACATCATTGATTAATTTAAAACAAAATTCCTTATTTTCCTTCCCTTCCTTTGCTTCTTTTTCATCTTGTTACTTCATGGTTATCTCCTAGGTTATGAGAGAACCAATGAGTTCTTCAACCATCATGTTATTTATATCTTTTTCTACTTGAATTTCTATTACCTAGGGTTCTCACGTATTTGAAAAAAAAAACATCTTCTTCATAAGTGTTTTATAGAAATAAAATCACAACAATATTTATTCCATTTCATATTTTAGTAAATTGTATAAACATTTCAACAATCTTTTCATTAAGATACATGATAAAACTTTCAAAATCATTTCTATCATGTAAATCCTTTCATATTTGAATTTATTAGTTACTTTATGAGTAACTTCATTCAACTTTCAAATTTCATGGTTATCTTTACATGAGTAAAATCTATTAAAATCATATTTTTCTAAACCATAATGAATAACATTCATGGATTTTTTTATCTTTTTCAAAAGCAATAATGTCCTCAAAACTATATTTTCCCTCTTAGTGGGGATGTACCCAAATAGAATAAATTATGATTCCAAGAAAAGTACACATTTGATTTTCTAAAACTATAGTATTTTCCATTAATGAAATGGTTATGGTCTATTGAATATCCTTTGAGAGAACCTTGGGTGTTTGTGGAAGAATCCATATTTTAAAGATAGTTCTTTGAAACTGATTAATTGTTTTTTAAAATGCCTCCTTTGATACCAATTATTGGTCATAGTAATATGGAAATATGTTGGGGGGTTAATTAACTTTATAGAAGTTAAAATAAAAAAGTGACAAAAGTATGAAATTAAAGCAATAAAAAAGTAAGCATAATATAATTGATAAGTTTAATATCATAAAAAAGTATAAATATAGATTAAATGATATATTAAATAAGTGATATATTGATTTATATGAGTTAAGAGATTAAATATTTGGTATGATGAAAGATTAATTGATTAATTTAATTTAATATATTAAAAAGTAAAATGTGTGGAATGTAAATAAAATATAAGGTACACAATTTGACAAGGGACTTCGAAAATACCCCAATAAGAGCCCATACATCTCCCACTTAAATTTATTAATGGTTTATTAATTAATAGAAATTGAATTTTTTGGTAGGAAAAAAATATAAAAAATTACAAAAACCCTCGACTTTGGTGGTATCTAAAAAACTAAAAAAACATTGGTTTTAGTGGTTTCCAATAACTTGAAAAGAAATACCTTGGTTTTAATGGTATCCAACAATACAAAAGGAGAGAAAAATGTGATTTTATTAAAAAAACTTTGAAAAATATATCTCAAATATCTAGTAAGATACATAAGATGAAATTTTTATAATGAGAGATAGAAATATTCGTGATCAAACTTTTTTAGGAAAGAAATACAAAGTGATCACAAAAGGAAGAACAAGGGAACCAATTTTGCCACCGATGCTTGTGGGATAGTTTTTCATTCACTATAGATAAAAAACATTAGTATAAGTTTTTAATTATACTCTAGTTAGAATAATTTATAGGATATGAGGGTATCTAGATATTTTTGGAGTAGTTAACGGTTCAAAAAATCCATTGAAGACAACCATAAAAGCTCTCCTTAACTTGCTGAGTTAATGAAACCAGCTAGACGTTCAATACCACTGATTAAATGATAAGATTGATTTATAATATTGTGATGTTGTAGATCACACTATACTTCTATTTAGATCTAATGGTGATCTATTTTGAGTTTTCTACTTGGGTGTTTCTATCCAGTACCATTGTTTGGATAGTGGCACTCCCTCGAGTAGCTGGCGAGATCCCTATAGGTTTGGAGATTCTATTTTGTTCTACATATTATTTGGTGTTGTTTCCCAATAAGATCCTTGAAGGTGGACCCCCAAACTCATTTTAATTCCATATATTGCTATGTTTATTCTCTAGTATAATATATAAACATAATGGATGAAAATATACTCAATTGAAATTGTTAGAACATCAAAAGGTGTTTTAGATCATTAAAAAACATCTAAGAGAGTTATGTATAACATATAACAATTAAGTAAATCATTTTTATCTTATGTATCAATTTTTTCTATTAATTACCATTAAGAGAGTGATGAAAAACTAATGATGTATGAAGAGGATCAGAAAGTCAACAAGGCAGAGGAGGATGAACCCAAAATAAAATCTGTTGCGTTTAAGACCACCACCTCTAATAACAAAGAAAAAGGGAAATTGTAAGTTTTTGTAGAAAGTTCAAGATCTAAAAAATCATCACCTAACAGTGATGAATATATGGATCAATTAGCCATAAGGTTTAAGAGATTTTACAAGAAGAATAACTTTTTCAAAAATCCTAACTTCAAGGGAAGATATGATCAGAAAGGAAGTTAGAAGAAAGATTGGAAGAGAAGTGACAAGTCTGATGAGATTATCTACTATGAATGTAACCGAAAAGGAAATATCAAGGCTTACTTTCCCAAGATCGAGTATAAAAAGAAATATGAGGACAAATATAGAAGTATAAAAAGTAAAGGAAAGTAACATGGAGTTCTTCTGAGGATAGTACAAGTGACTCATAATCATCACATAATGAACAAGCTAATAAATCCTATATGTGTTTTATGACAAAAACATCTGAGGTAACACTTGAATCTATTGTACACAAATCCTATTATTATAGATATGAGAGTGAATATAAAAATATGCGTCTAATGAAGAAATGTTTGAGTACAGTAATATTCTTGAGGAAACATGCAATGAAATAAAAGATAAATACAATTATTTAAAGAAATAACATGATCTTACCTCAACTGTTAAAACTGAACTCACTGTAGAAAGGGTGAAAAATGATCAATTACTCAAAGAGAACAATGAACTAATACTATCTAATGATTAATTGAAAAAGGATCTTGAAAGGTTTAATAATGGTAAATATACCTTGGTACTAATACTAGGTAAACATATTTCTCTTAAATATACTACTGGAATTGGTTATCAACCCAGTAAAGGAAAGTTTGGAATAACTAATTTTGTTTCTAAGTTTAAGACATAAAAATTTACTCCGAGTTCTAGAAAACATTCAACAAGTTCAAGTTATGATACACTATATACTCTTTCAAGCTTTTTTGGTCTAAATAAATTTTATTTTTCATATACTTTACATAATGCTTATAGGAAACCTATGAGGAAGATATGGGTTCCTAAGGCACTAGTCACTATTATTAATGGACCCAAACAAGCTTGGGTACCAAAATCTATTTTTATTTGACTATTTTGTATGAATTTTTCTTAAAGAGTTCCTGTAAAATCTTATAGTACTTGGATAGTGGGTGTTTGAGACACATGACAAGAGACTATTCATGCTTCAAGAACATAATAAAAATCAATGGAGGACATGTCACCTTTGGTGATAATTCCTAAGAAAAAATTATTGTCCTTGGCCAAATCAGTAACTCTAACTTAGTTTTGATTTCCAAATTACTTTTTGTTGATAGATTTAAATATAGTCTACTTAGTATTTCACAACTATGTGATGATGTATTTCATTTCAAATTTGAAAATGATTCTTGCAATGTTTTTAATTATAAAAATGAATTAGTATTTTCTATATTAAGAAATGAAAATGTATATTATGTTAACTTACACACTTTAGATTCTCAAAATGATTCATGTTTAAATGTTTTTTCTAAAGAGTCCTGGATTTGGCATAGGATACTAGGACATTGTAACACTCACTCCCTTAGAAATTTAACTAGAAAAGGCTTAGCCAAAGACCTACCCAAACAATAGTTTTTAAATGATAAAGTGTGTGATCCTTGTCAAAAGGGAAAGAAACACAAAATTTCATTCAAACCAATGAAAGAAGTGCCAACTTCTCTACCTCTCAAACTAGTTCAAATGGATTTGTTTGGACCACCCAGAGTTTCTAGTTTAAATGGGAAGCACTATGTTTATTTTCTTGTAGATGAGTTTTCTAGATATACTTGGACTTTCTTTTTGGCTCACAAAAGTGAAGCCTTCTCTCATTTTACCAAATATACCAAAACTGTATAAAATCTTAGTGGACGCAAAATTAAATCCTTAAAAAGTGATCATGGCTGTGAGTTTTAAAACCAAGAGTTTTAATCCTTTTTCTCCCAAAATGGATATAGTAATAATTTCTCTACCCATAGAACACCTCAATATAATAGAGTTGTAGAAAGAAGAAAAAGAACCCTACAAGATATTTCTAGAACCATGCTTAGTGAATATGACGTACCTATTTATTTTTGGGCTGAAGCTATAAATAAAACATGCTATATTATCAATAGAGTATTGATTAGACATATTATTAAAAGAAATTCGTATGAGTCATGGAACAATAGAAAACCCAAAGTTAGATACTTCAAAGTTTTTGGTTGCAAAGTCTATATCCTTAATACTAAAGACAATATTGACAAATTTTCATCCAAGAGTGATGAATGAATCCTTTTAAAATATTCAATTTTTAGTAAATCCTATATAGTGTTTAATAAAATAACTAAATGTGTGGAATAATCTTTCCATGTCAAATTTGATGAAACAGATCCAAAGATCCTAAGACTACTCTAAATAACCTGGAGGATGATGTATCAAATCTGGACATTAAGTCAAAATCCTCTAACCATCCTATGAAGGAATCTGTGAAAACTTCCAATTCTGGAAATTCTTTAGATTCAGGTCACAATGAACTTGACCCTATTGAAGAACCTAAAATCACTAATCCATATTTCTCTAAAGCTATTATAACTCTTAAGAACCATCCTTTAGATACTGTTGTAGGATACTTAGAAAAAAGAACTCAAACTAGAGCTTCTCTTAGAAATAAGGTTGAATATAAAGTATTCTTGTCACAAATTGAACCTAAAAACATTAATTATGTCATCAATTATTAATTTTGGGTGATGTCTATGCAATAAGAACTTAATCAGTTTGAAAGGAACAATGTTTGGAAACTTGTTAACAGACCCAAAGATAGATTCACCATAGGCACTAAATGAGTGTTTTGAAATAAGGTAAATGAAGCTGGTAATATAGTTAGAAACAAGACTTGATTGGTTGCATATGTCTATAGTCAAGAAGAAGGTATTTACTATAAAGAGACCTTTTCAACAGTATCTAGACTTGAAGCCATCAAAATTCTACTTGCTTATGCTGCACATCTGAATTTCAAACTACATTAAATGGATGTTAAAAGTGCATTTATAAATGGGTATATAGCTGAGGATTTTTTTGAGAAACCCCCTTATTTTATAAACCCTCATTTTCCAAACCATATTTTTAAATTATCAAAAGATTTATACAGTTTGAAACAATATCCAAGAGATTGGTATGATAGATTAAGTACGTTTATTATTTCCAAAGGTTTTACAAAAGGAATAGCTGATCCTACCCTTTTTATAAAATTGATTTCCAATGATGTTTTAGTAGTTCAAATCTATGTATATGAAAATATATTTGAATTTTAAAAAAATTCTTTAAGTATTAAATTTTCTAAAATGATGAAAAACTAATTTAAAATGAGTTTAATGGGTGAACTCAAATTCTTTCTTGGATTTCAAATCTTTCAAAATAATGATGATATTATTTTAAATCAAAGAAAATATACTAGAGATATTCTAAAACATTTTGGTTTAGATAACACTAAAAGAAGTGACAGTCCAATGAGTACTAATTGTAAGTTAGATCTGGATGAAGATGGAAAATTAGTTGATCAAACCAATTATGGAGGGATGATTGGAAGCTTACTCTTCTTAACTATTAGTCAACCTGAAATTATGTTTAGTGTGTGTACCTCCAATGGCCCGAAGGCCTTCCTTTTTTTATTGATTTTGATAATCCACCTTTCAATGGGTTATGTGGAAGCCTTACAAGGACAATAGGCGTAAGTATTACATAGACCGTTGGCCTTAGAGGAATTCATTTCCTGTAGGATTCAAACATTACATATAACCCAGATTAACTACTTGGAACTGCTCCTCCCCAACATCTTCATCGTGAAATCAGTTCTCCACCTTTGCATGGCTGTTCGACTAGGATTTCCCATGAATACATAGGTTTGTCCAGATGGTAGGTGCCATACCCTCTAATTCTTGTAATCCGTTTACGTTCTTTCTATGGTGAAAGCTCCTTGCTCCTCCTCATTCTGAAGTTTGTTGCTTATAGGTTGTCTGGTTTGCATCTGCCGTTAAGTTGGCTCGAAGGCCTTGAGGTGGCCCGAAGGCCTAACTAACCTGATTTCCTGGGTGGCACGAAGGCCTTAAAAGACTCAAGGACCAAATCAGTTGACCGAAGGCCCAAATGGGGGAATATTTCCATCTACTACAGTTCCTACTACAGTTCCTGCTACAGTTCCTACTATAGTACCTATTACAGTTCTGCACAGTTCCTGCTACAGTGCCTGCTACAGTGCCTGCAACGGTACCTGCTACAATGGCTATAGTACCTGCTACAGTCGAAAATTATCCTGCACCTGGATTTGATCCCTGGTCTTCTGGACGCACTTAAGGAGTCCTCACCAACTGGGCTGAGGCTCACGTGCTTTAGTGTGTGTATGTGTGCTTGTTTTCAAGAAAATCCTAAGGAATCTCATTTAAATTCTGTTAAGATAATTTTCAAATACCTCAAACATACACCTAATCTAGTACTGTTCTATCCCAGAGGATAAAAATTTTAATTAGTGAGTTATTCTAATGCCGACTTCAGGGGTTATAAGTTAGATAAAAAAATCACATCTACAACATCTCACTTTTTAGGCAAGTCACTAGTGTCATGGTGTAGTAAGAAACAAAAATATGTTGCATTATCTACTACAAAAGTTGAATACATAGCTGCTGGCAGTTGTTGTGCACAAATTTTGTGGATGAAACACACATTACTAGATTATGGTTATCAATTTAGGAATGTACCTATAAATTATGACAACACAAGTGCTATTAACATCTCAAAAAATTCTGTTTCACACTTTTGGACAAAACATATTGATGTAAGACATCACTTTTTGAGATATCATTATCAGAAAGTTGACATCACTTTGGAATTCATTGGAACTAAATATCAACTTGATGATATATTCACCAAATCATTAAATTATGAAAGAATATATTACATCATACATGAATTGGGAATGATAAATCTTAAGTAGTAAGTATGCTTTTTCACAGTTTACGACATCACAAGTCACTGTCTTAATATTACTATTTAACTCTAACAGTTCTATAGTTTTACTGTCTTAAGAGTCGATGTTTCATGTTTACGGTCTCACAGTTACTATTTATTGGTTACTGTATGGCACCTACTATGTCAAACAATACTGTCGCACAGTTTATAAATCACACTATTACGATCTCACTGTGAACGCTTGTAACGGTCTCACCGTGAAGGCTTGTTTCGGTCTCACCATGAAAGTTGATTATGGTCTCACCATCAAAAATGATTTATTATTTTATTTATACATTATAACCCTTATCGTGTCAATTAATTGTTTTATTATTTTTTACTTTCCCGCGCTTTTGATCCTGCAACGGTTGATATCCCTAAATGATAAAATAAAATAAGTTTCACTCATTCTTCACTCAAGCTCTCTTCTCTCAAGCTATAACCCCTCTTTCAACCCTTCTCTCTCTTGAAGCTTCAGAGAATTACTAGGATGAAATTTCCTTCTTCATCAACTCCCGAGAAGCACAATTCAAAGAAGAAGTTGAATATAGCACCGAAGTTAGCACCCGAAGGCCCTCCGAATCAGAATCTGGTGAATAAAATAGTGGTACCTGAAAAGGAGATATTCCCTATTTGGATACTGTCAAGTAAGTCCTTGGTGTTGAAAGTGACAACAGAGCAAGGATGGCTCGATTAATTCACAAAGGAGGATATGCCTATTTATACAAAGTTAGTTGCATAGTTTTACCAATATGTTCAATTCTCTTTTGATTTAGAAGATGGCTATGTTGTGAGAAGCTGGATCAATTGCCAAAGATGAATGTTTTCTTTGAGGCTATGGGCTGCATGCCTTAGGATACATCATGAGGGTATTTGTGAGGACTACCAGATAGGTCCTCCACCTCCAAGTGAGTTTTTTGTTTTGGAATAATCTTTGATATGTTTAACTAGAAATGAAACTAATAGGAGAGCCATAGCTACCGAGTTATATAGAGAAACCATGTTTTTATTTAAGTATGTACAAAATTTGATTATCCTCAGAAAATGTGATTTTTCTATACTCAAGTATCAGGATTAATTTTTGTTACATCTCATGTAAAATGGATATAAGATCAACCTATGAAAGTATGTTATACACTATAGGTGTGAGTTGATCAAAACAACCTCCAAGTCAACCTCCCTGTTTAATTTAAGGCTTATCTTAGCTGTAATTCATGAAAAGGGATTGGTTGGAACAGATGAATAATCCATTAAGGAATATGAGTTATGTATCTCAAAATTTATAGTAAAGTGAATGAAAATCAATAGGAATCCATGGAGAAAAGATTGGGTGGAATATAATGATAGGTTTTATGAAAATTCTAATCTGGTGGAACAGCCTTCAATACCTAAGGATATTTCAGATCCTAGTTTGGAGCCATATGACCTTGTTCAGTATTATGATGATGAAGAAGAAGAAGAGGCTATTGTACCTCTGAGAGAAACTACTCTGGTTAAGGAAGATATTGAATCTTATCCTTAAGTATTATTTGAGAAGGAAATGCCTCTTCCAGAAGAAGTTGTTGATCTGGAAGAACAACTTGCTTCAAAAGAAGAATTTGTTGCTAAGGTAAGTGAAAAGAATGTTGTATAAGAGCATGTAGAAGAAAATATTTCTATTGTAAAAGAAGCTACCCTTGAGGAACACCTATAGGAACAAGCTATTCATAAAGTCATTCCTTTTTCTAAAGAGAAAATGGGGAAAGACTTTCAGTTGGCTCTAAAGAAAATGGGTGAGGAAATTAGGGATGAAATCGTGGAAATAGACCATGGATCTAAATATCTCAGTCCTGAAAAAGATGCACCTATTGAGGGTGATCAGCCCCCAATCTAGAATCTATTGAAATCCTGAATCCAATTAATCCAAGATCAGTGGATACATGGTATAAATTCCCTAGTTATTTTGATGTGACTAATTCCCAGGAAGTCTCAGTTAAAGGAATTTATCTTTCTACTATGTTTCAATTGAAACTGGAATCTTCTCTTGAAGCTATCTCTACCAAGGAACCTGAAGCTGTCTCATCTTCCATTCCTAAACCCTCACAAGAATCTACAAACATGGTGAATAAGGATGATATGAAAGAATTTGGAGCTACCCTATTGGCTGGAGTTGAAAAACTCATGAATACACAACCAAATATAGTAACCAATTTAAGTGAGAGAGATGGTGACCTATTGTTGGAAAAATTCATATGGCGGATTCAACCCAAGATGCTTCATGAGATTCAAGAAGTCAGAGTTGAGAAAAAACTACTCAGTGATTAAGTAAAGACTCTCAGAGGTATGGTTGAAGATATGTAGCAAATGATGAAATCAAGACAAGAACCTGTTTCTCATCCTATTGAGGATGTTAGTGGACCGATTCTACATGAAGTAGCCTCACTGATTCAACCTAATATAACCTCATTGGCTGAGAAGGTAGCTGAAAGAAATAAGAAGATTGTTCAAGAGATGCATGATCTTGTTATTGGTATTAACTAGTTAACTGATGGGTATAAGGGATGTCTCCAGAAAGTTCTAAATCAACTGAAATCCCTTACCTTGGCAGTCACTACTTCTCATACTTCTGGAAAATCATCTCAACCTTCTTTCGACAATGATCTACTTTGAAAAGTTTTCAAAGAATAACTTCAATATGTTCCTAGTGGCTTTGACAAGGAAAATCAATATGAAGTTATCAAGAACAGTGATAGAGTTCTTGATTTGGTAATAATTCATTCCAATATTTCCAATGATGCTTAACAAGAAACTTTCTTAGAAGGTGGACTTCTACTTTAATTGCATCTTCTCTAAGAATGACATGACAAACCAATTCAAGTACCTTGTGGAGAATCTGAGGATCCATCCACTAACTCAAGCCTTAAAAACTCAAGTCCAAAAGCTCAATGATTTTACTCATTTTTTGGATAAGATTATGGAGAACAAGGATGAATTTGAGAAATACATGAAGTATGGTGGAGAGATCATTGCTGACTTCATCAAGCTTTTGAGGCCTTATCTTCATGTCCTGAGTACTGCAATTGTCGCTCCTGCAGCTACACCCCTAAGATTTGGTTTTCCTACCTTCTCATACTTTTCCCTTGCCTCCACATCTATGTCTATCTCTTAGGATCTGAGTTAGATCTATCATGTTATCCTTGATCAATAGTTGTCTCAGTCTTCTACTGCACCTACCATGGCCCCTTCTATTTTTAAGGACTCCCTTTACCTTCTATGTCTACTGGTTCACTCCCATTGTCCACTTCTACCTCTACTCCTATGGATTCTTCTTCTAATGCTTCTACTAATGGAAAAGAGAAGACATGCCAGTGCTGAAAAATAGTGACTACTATCTTTTTATAGGGATATTTTATGTAGTATTGTTCCTTACTGTTTGTAGTGACACTTTTTATCCATCTAATGCATTGTGCACCTTTATTGTCTATTTCTTATTTAATCTTTTTGATAATCCCAAAAGGGGGAAAATATGTATTCTATATGTACTAAATACATATTAAACAAAGAGACACATTACCTAAGAATAAATCTCCCACTCAAAAGATTTTTGATCATAAAAATGGGGGAGATTGTTGGACTCCTCATGTGTTAATCATGTTTTAATGATCACAAATCCTATACATTCTATAACTCTTGTTAATCCTATATAATATATCAAAAATCATTTGTACAGATTATTAGTTTCTTTATGCCTTAAATAATTATTGGAAACTATTTTGTTTGTAATGAAATTCTCTTATAAATGATTAAGTTTAATTCATTTTATGAATATCACTTCTTTTAGTCTATATACAAAGATTTGGCTAAGTCTGAGACAATGTGGGTCTACCACCAGTTACGTTTTTTTTGGAAAACTATCCAGACACCATGACCATCCAGACACCGTGACTATCCAGACACTGTGACCATCCAGACACCATGACCATCCCGACACCATGACCATCCAAACACCATCACCAGACACCATGATCCTAACACCACATCTGTGATAATAGTTACTAAACTCTATATGACTATGCCATCATAGCTGTCTCACTACTCAAATACAAAGAATAAGACACCATTTCAAGAAGACACCATTTCATAGAGACACTATTTACAGAGAGACCGTGACACTGTTTCTTAATCTGTTTTGTTGTTTTTCAATTTAATTTCTAACGGTCATATTTGAAGCATTCAAATGCACTGACATAATTAATGTTTCTTTGTAGACATGTTTACCTGAACGTAAAAGGTATGAGGTGCAGAATACATGCATCCTGTCAGCTCCAACACATGTATTCTAAGAATAGAAAGAACATCATCACAGTGGTGACTGTGGAAATTACAGTGATAACAGAAAAACAAGTGTGTATGCGATAATGAAGAATCACCAATATTCTTGAAAGAAGAACCGATATATGCAACCCGACACTACTAAACAACCCGCGAAGAATACTCAAATCATATAGTCGATAACATGTCTGCACTATCAACTCTTAGAAGAACACGAGCCAGATCTAACTGACTTACGATACTCTGTTTTCTACAAGAGGACTCAATTTCTGCATCTGCATCATCCCAGAAGTCCAGAGTTTCATAGACTAACACTCAGAGCACTTCTAACCTTATATCATCATTTATACTCTGTTGTGTATTATTTTTATCTTTCGAGAAGTGTGTGTGTATATATAAAAACACACATTATCTCCAACATCAAAATGAAGGATACCAGATATCCTTTATCTTACATCTTTTTACACTTTTTTATGCCCAAATATAAGTGTGGAAGTGGTCATGTGTGACCTATTAATTCATACCTACGAAGAACTGTGGATGAGGTCATGTGACCTGGACAGTCTTGTGTACTATTATTAACCCCGAACCATGGTGTGGATCAAGTTTATTTATATAAACTACTTGGTGGTAGGTGATCACCAAGTTGAGTGGATTAGGTCTCATCTTGAGACTGAACCACTTGTTTTATATCCATTGTGTTGTTTATTTTAAGTGTTCTCTGTTTTACTGTTTAATTCAAAAATCACTAAATTTACTTTGATAGTTAATCTTGGAAAGAAGTTATAATTTTTTTCCTTATTAGAATAGATTTAAAAGTAATGTTAATAACTGATATTAAGATTACTGAGAATTAATCAATCTTCTAAGAATTTATTTAAACAGTCAAACATTCATAACCGTATAACCTTGATTGACTAGGCTATATTTAAAATTATTATGGAACCTTTTTAAGAATACTTTTTAAACAATTTTTTTTATAGATACTCAATTCACCCCCCTCTTGAGTACTCTACTCCTACCAACACTATGGATCTCATAATCTTAGGCCACACAAGAATAATTATATGTCCCATGACCTTAAAATCACAGCTGTGATGCCTGATCTTAATAGTTGGAAACATTACCTTTTCAAAGAAAGTTTTACCATGTAGTCTAACCATAATAGATTGAGTTATATATTCTTTAAAAAATATTTTAATCTCCATCAGAGGAATTGGGTAGATTACCTGAAATATTTTTTATTTTTATATTACCTACACCACAATGAACGAGAATGTCATATCAGTTTCTTTGAGTAGGAAAAATTTGACCCATTCCATGAAAAAATAATTATAAGAGTGTAATTTGGTGGATTTTTTACATAGTTTCATATTGAAGTTCTAGAAATAGGGGCCGAGGTTGTCTTAGATAGTGGTTTGTTGACCTCTACTTTTTCATGAGATGATTATTTAGGAATAACAACTTGATGATGAATTCCATAGAATTAGAGACTCTCTTTTTGGTGGGGAGACCGTTGCTAAGTGGTTTTTATCCATGGAGGGTATTCTATGTTTTGAGAAGAATATTTTTATACCTTTTTCTATATTAAAATATTTTCTGGGGGATTTCCATAATTCCTAGTAGGCAGTGCGCCCAGGAACCGCAAAGATGTTCTGTGACATGTGATGATGATTATGGTGGGCAGGTATGAGAGAAATAATTACTAATTTTTCCCTCATTGTTATATGTGCCAACAGGTCATGGCTGAGAACAAAATACCATGATGTTTACTTTGGACACTTCCAATGATGACTTGGAAGTGGGATGATATCTCTTTTGATTTTTTGGTTGGGTTTCTGCATACCTAGAGAAAAACGAATATGATAGTAGTTATGTTTGATATTCTAACCAAATTGGATTAATTTATACCCATTCATGATACCACCGATGTTTAGTTGCTGGAAAATATATATGTGAGATATATATTTCTTTTAAATGGAGTTCCATGTGCTATATTATCTGATTGAGATCACCGTTATACTTCTCACTTTTGGAGAGGCCATCATGAGGTATTGGGATCTAAAGTTCATTTGATTACAGAATACTGTCTGTAGATGGATGGCCATACTAAGAGGGATATACAGATTTTTGAGGATATTCTTCATCCCTATGTCCACAATTTTGGTGGATTTTGGGATAATAATTCGAGGATAGTTGAAATTTCATATAAAAATATTTTCAAGTCCGTGATAAGAATTGATCCTTTTGAGGCCTTATAAAAATCCATTATGTTGGTCAGAGATTAGTGAAAGTTCCTCAGTTGGAATAATCTTGGTCCAAGAGATGACAAAAAAGATTCAGTTGATTCATCATGAAATTTTGATGGCATAGAGCCGATATAATTATTATGCTGATCATCATTTTAGACCATTGGATTTTTCAGTTGGTTAAAGGGTTTTCTTTAAATATTTACCTTATTTGGGTCATTGATGGATTGTGAGGAAAGGGAAGGTTGATAATCATTTTATAGTACTTTTCTAGGTTTTTGAGTAGGTGTGGAATGTGGATTACCACTTAGAACTTCCTCCATTGTTTATGCCGATACAAACTGTGTTCCATGCATCACAATTATGAAAGTGTCTTCTTGATATATCTCATGTTATGAGATCGATTTGATCTTCATATTATGCCTGATTTATACGTGGATATGAATACAATAAGGATATTTTTATCTGAAACCAAGGTACATTATGGGAGGATAATACCTTTGGTTTGAGTGCTATGGAAGCATGGTTCTGATACTGACGAGACTTTAGAGAGAGAGAGACACTGATGAGAGAGTAGTGACCTCATCTTTTTGACATGGAGACTTCTTAATAGGATTTATAGGAATAGAATGTTTTTATGGTGGGGAGGTTTTACCATCCTAATACTATTCTTAGGTACTTATCAACCCCTATTTTTTATTTTGCTTTGAGTGGGGTTCATCTCAAGTTGTTTTGGGGAAAAAGTAGAAAATTTTGGAAATTTCTAGGTTGTGCGTGGTTGGAGCATGATTTTTCCAAACCATGCACCCACCTATTATAAGCCATGAGAAACAAAATAGTGTGGGTTTTAATGGTTGGTTCAAGGTTTAGAAAACCATATGACCCTGACCAGCTAACTGTGCACACGAGACGTTTTATTTTCAAAAAATTATATAAAAATCCACGAACCCTCATATAACCTCCCCCTCAACTATAACTTGGTATTAATCAAAATCATAGTTCTTTAGAGCTCTCAATAACCCCAATTAGCTCCCTTAAACATATTCTTAGGAGGATAGAAGCTTGGAAAAACTCATTTGATCCCTCTATAATAAGAGAAATTATCCCATTACATATATCCTTATATCTTCCTATATAGGATTTGTTAGATCACCTTGTGTTTAATGGATATAAACTCTGTTTTTTGGGATCTTGAATCTAGGTTTGATTCATTGATCTCCATTTCCATCCTTCTTTGTTGGAAAATCCTATTGCGGGCATTGTGTTTCATGTTTCTATGATTAAGGTAGGTGGTTTCATTGAGATTTTCCATTTAATAAACCCTTTATTTCATTAATTTATTTTTATTAATTTTAATTAAATTATAAAAATGCAATTTGGTGTGAATTGGAATTTAAAATTAGATTGGCATGATTTTTTGGAAAAAAACCCCAACTCCAATGGAATTGGAAATTGGGGTGTGATTTGAATTTAATGAAAATTTTGAAAGAGATTTGTGAAATTAAATTATGAGAAAAATGGATTATATTGATTTTATAGGAATCCTTGATTTTTTTTATCTTATAATAGTCATGAATTGACTAAAAACCATGTTTTGGTTTTTAAAGTGAAATTGACATATTGAAACTAGAAATGAGGTGATTGTATTTTAAACTATTTTGAAATAATTTTACCATTATTGATTTATTGATTAAATTTGAAAATTTTTAGTTATTAAGTTATTTTGGACAAAAATTATAGGATGGTAATTCCAGAGAAATAGAATTATTCTTTCAAATATAAAAAAACCTAGTTCAATAGATCTTATCCCTAATGGGATACTGATTCTTCGTATTCAACCTAAGCCTGAGGGATGTGTGTACACTTCACCCTGATAACAGATATGAGTGTGTGTTGGATACCATAACTATATAATATCATACCACATGAAAGATTAATATGTTGCTTGCTGTGATTTATATATATATATATATATATATATTCCATTTTTATTGAACTATTTTTCTCATGCCAAGTGATTTATAAAAAATGTTTTATATAAAATGTTTTACTTAACCCATCATCTGAAATGTTTCCATCAATTGAAATGAAAATAATGTTTTTATTTAAATATAAAATTATTTTATCATGCCTATTTTATTTAAAATTGAAATCATTATTTGGTTTATTTATAAATGAATATTATTATGGAACACTTGGTGAGACCCTACTGGGGTTTTATCTTACATCCAACCTTTTACTTCGAGCATTTGTATATTTCCTTATGTTAGGTTTGAGCAAGGGGAAAACACCAATTGGAGGTGGTGCTTATTGTTGATCCTTTAGACTTGGAGTGAGGTGTCTGTTGAGACTTGGGTTTTTTATATTGTATGTTTTTGGTATATTGATGACATACTTTTTGGGTTTTGTTATACCTTATAGTTATTATGGTGTTGTATCCTATGTGAGTTTTCTTTTAACATAATGATATGTGTCTGTTTCTTCCATTTTTTTTGGAATTTTTTTTCCCAATTTTATCTTGTATGATTCCAAGTGATATTCACTAACCCATGCACATTTGGAACACCCTTTGGGATATGTCATGATCAACTCAATTATCAAGGTACCTGGGTATCCAGGCCGGTTCATGAAACATTAGACCTTTTATGTTAGCATATCTATAGAATTTAGAAAGGACATAAACTAGTAATGTCCATGTATTTATCTACTAATGGAAATTTTATTTTTTACACTAAATAAGAATCTACATAATCCATAATAATTCTTCAACATCTCTGACAAATCCCTCACCCATGCTATTATTCTAGTCATATCATGTGTAATAATTATAACAACCCTACTCTTTATTTCACACTTAAACATAATTTATTACAAAAAATCTTCACATGATACAAAATATAAGATCAAGAAGTATATTGTATTTGGGGCATAGGAACAATAAATAACAACTTAAAACATGAAATACACATATTTATTGAAAACTTCTTTTACATGACCACACACATTCCTTCGTACTTAGCATTGCATGGGATAATCTGAGGAAATGTATAAGAAAATTGTGAGCTATAAAGCCTAGTAAGGGAGTAAGCAAGGAATAACATGGAGAATACAGTACATGTTAGTCAATAGTCATATCAATAGACCATAAGAGAAACATTAACATAAAGACATGATATATCATTATTATCATAACATGGAAATTTGGAATCAACATTTAACATGATATGAGAATGAGCCAAATATCATTGAAAATGGATCATGGGTAAAACCTCATTGAACTTGAATTAGCATGAGTAAACCCTCATTGCACTTGATGTATCATGATACTAATATTTACCCAACGCATTGGAGAAGTATCACGGTGCACCCTTTTAATCATTTCATTTCATGCATAGGTGTGCCAAATGTATCATATAACATGGATTGATTAAAAGGAATAATTTTTTACATAATAAAGGAATGCGGAATTCATAAATGAAACTATATAATCAATATTTAAATGTTCATAAAGGAGAATACCCTTGAGAGAGAAATGGGCATGGTATTCACTACATAATGACTTTGTCTTGGAAAATCATGGTGCAATTTCAGCAGCATAACGATGTGTCATAAGAATTCATAAAAATGGTTAATGAGAGAGAAATTGGTGTCTAATAATATTTAAATGAAATGGAAAGTAAGGGGGTCATATAAATACATGTCCCAACATATTTAATTTAATTTATATTCATAATACAAAGGAATTTCTTGAATGCAAATAAGGAGAGAGAAATACCTTATGGAATTTCGGCACGGTAACAGGTGTACATGGGAGGAATTAATGAGAGAGAAAGGGGTCTCTCATTTTTGAAACATAAGTAGGGAAGTATGAGAAAAGTTTTAAATCATACCCCAGCATTTTTAATTGAAAATAAAAGGGAATAACAATATAATGAAATTTGGACAAAAATGAGAAAAGAAGAAATCCCTTACTTGGAAGTGTGATAAAAAAGTCTTGGGAGAGGCTTGAGAGGGGATTATTGGGGGATTGGACTACCTTGAGAGGATAATAGAGATATTAGGCAAGATTTGGGACGTTATCCAAGGTTTTTGAGTGTAGAGAAGTGGGATCTTGGGTGAGTTTATATAGGAAAAGAGAGGGAATTCTTTATTATTTAGGTTTTAGACACTACACATTAAAATAATCAAATCAAAAAACCAACCCATGGATTTTGATGATGGATTTTCCAATTGTAAGTGGAAAAAATTATTTTATAAGGCCAATGGAATAACTTCTTAAAATATTAGTCTTGACTATGTGGAGGTAAGTTACACTCTCCAGGAAATCATTTTAAAATGTTAAAATTTTTTATAAGTCTTGGAGGCTCCAATAAGGTTTTGTAAAATAAATCAAACAAATATAAAATCTCATTATTTTAAAGGTAAAACATATATTGTCCTAAATACCTTATATAGTATTTTATTACATCACTATTGGGTCATTATGATGTTATAAAACACATTATTTATTTAAAGAGTATTTAATTTTTACCAAAAAATTCGAGTGTCTTAGAAAATTATAAAAAATTCACCGTTGGATAATTTCAATGTCCTAATTCCAAAAATTATATTCATTTTATCTAAATATTTTTCAAAATATGTGATTTTTTACTTTTAAAATAAGAACAGAAATTTATCAAAAATTCAATGGTTTTGAAAAAAACAACTTTCAGACCTTAATAAAAATTACAATTGTATTCCTAAAAATCATATGATAAATTATATTTAATAAAAATTAATTTTAGTAATAATATTTTATTAAAATAATATTTAATTAAAAAATACTTCAATTCCTCAAAAACTATTTCTTAATTGAATATTAACTAAAAATACAATTTGTGCTTTAAAAAATATTTACAATGTAACAATAATAAAATGAATATATATTATTTATCATATACAAAGATAATGAAAATAATCATAGTGAGAGGGTCTTGTTACATATGCCCTTATAACACCCACATATGACCGAAGGGTAAGGTGTGCGATGGTGATAGACTCTTGGGGTGGCTCAGATAACATCGCTTAGGTGGTAATCTTTATTAACTTCCACTTCTCCCATAGGCAGTTCTATTCAAGCTTAATGTGTTAAATATAGGCTTGGGATTTTTCAAGAGCGAAGCCAAATGACACCACCTTTTTTCCAAGACCTGTCAAATGGGCTTCGTAAAGATAAATTTTACTGCATGATCCATCGCTTCCTTTTTCTTAGTAAATTGGATTTGTTAAAGTCCTATATTTATGCTAATCAACTAATCAATGTTAAATGGATATATTATAAATGGTAAAAATTCTTAATGGAATTTTTAAATCTATAAAACCATGTAAGTGAAAATATAATATAACCATTTTACATAATAATACATTTAATTATATGAAGAGGAATTTTCATTAATAAAAGTTTGGGTCGTTACAATGTTCCCCCCTTAAGAAAATTTGCCCTCAAAATCTCCTTTCCCACACTAAAAGAGATGAGGGTAACTCTGCTTCATTACTTCCTCCGATTTCCACATTTCTTCTTCAAACTTGTGGTTTCTCCACAACACTTTCAAGTGGGGTATTGTCTTATTTCATAGAACTTTTTCAATATGATCTAAGATCTTCACCAGCTTCTCTTCATAGGATAGGTCATTCTCCAATGGTACCACATCTAGATTGAGTACATACGATGGGTCAGTTATGTGTACTTATACAAGAGTGATACATGGAATACATCATGTACTTGAGATAGGTTCGGTGGGAGTTCTAGTTAATAGGAAACTGCTCTAATGTGATCAAGGATCTAAAAAGGGCCAACGTACCTTGGACTAAGATTTCCATTCTTCCCAATTATCATAACACTATTCCATGGTGATATGTGGAGGAATACCATGTCTCTGACATCAAACTCTAGGTCTTGTTGATGATTATCAACATAGCTCTTTTGTCAACTTTGAGCAGATTTAATGTGCTGCTAGATGGTCTTAACCTTCTCCACCATTTATTCGACCATTTATGGACCTAGAAGTTTTCAATCCCCAATTATAACCCAACATGCCTATTTTTTCCACCTATTCCCATAAATATATTCATAAGGAACCATTTGAATGCTTGAGTGGAAACTGCTATAGTAAGAGAACTCAACTAGAGGAAGATGTTGATCTCATCCTACTTTGAAGTCCTTTGAGCATGCTCTCAACATGTCCTCAAGTGTTTGGATAGTCTGCTCAGACTGGCCATCAGTTTAAGGATGATAAACCATAGTGAAGTTAAAATTAGTATTCTAAAAAGGTTGAAGACACTTGCAAAACTTATAGGTGAATCTAGGGTCTTGATCAGATATAATCGATAGTGCTACTCTATGTAGACTTACCTCATATCTGATGTATATCCATGCCATTTGATCTAATGATAAATCCTCATGAATTGAAATAAAGTGTGCAATCTTTGTAAGATGATCCACAACAACCCAGATTTCATTTTTTTCTTTGGATGTCTGGTGAAAAAGTTCATGGTGATGTTTTCCAATTTCCATGTTGTTATGGGTAATGGTTGCATCATGACTTTAGACTTCTGCCTCTTATCCTTCACTTTCTGAAATACCAGGCACTTTGATATATACTCAGTGATATCCTTCTTCATGTTATCCCACTAATAAATCTCTCAGAGATATCGATACATTTTTGTGTTTCCTGGGTGAATGGATAAATTCGAACTATGTGCTTCATCCAAAAGTTCATTATTTAACTCTGGATTTTATGGAACACATAGTCTTGTCCCAAATCTCACAATCCACTCTTCATTATCATTAAACTATGAGGATTTCCCTTTTCTGATAGTTTAAACTTTATTCTGAATTCCCACATCATACCTTTGATCATCCTTTAACCTTTTAAAAAGAGAATGTTGAGCAATAATTTGTGAAAGGATTGATGATTTTCCCTTATTTATGATTCCCATGTCCATCTTCTTAAAATATAGGAATATTGGATCCTTTTAAATTCTCATCAATGATAGAATTGCTGGGTCCTTTCTACTTAGAGCATCCGCCACCTTGTTCTCTCTCCTAGTGTGGTAATGGATTGAGAATTCATAGTCTTTGATCAGCTCTAACCATCTTCATTGGCGGATGTTCAACTCTTTCTATGTGAATATATACTTGAGGCTTTTGTGGTCTGTATATATTTCACACTTCTCCCCAAAGAGGTAATGTCGCCAAATTTTTAAAGAAAAGATCACTACAGCCAACTCCAGATCATGTGTTGGATAGTTTTTGTCATAAACTTTCAATTTTCTTGAAGCATAAGAAATGGATTTGTCATTTTTTATCAACACACATCCCATGCCCTTCTTCTAAGCATCAATGAATACCACAAAAATTTCTCCACTTGTGGGTAATATGAGCACGAGTGTAGTGATAATCCTCCTTTTAAACTCCTTAAATCTTTCTTCGCATTTATCACTCCAAGAAAACTTGACTCCCTTAAGTTTTAGTTTTTTTAGAGGGTTTGAAAATCGTGAGGAATTTCTCACAAATAGACAATAATATATAGCTGACCCCAGGAAGTTATGGATATCCGTCACCGATGTTGGCCTCAACCATCCCTCAATTGCATCTATCTTGGAGGAATCCATAGAGATCCCATTTCTTGTGATGATATGACCCAATAATGAGACTTCCTTCAACCAGAACTCAAACATGATGTACTTTTCATAGACCATCTCCTTCAAAAAGGTCTCTATTATAGTGATTAGATGATCCTCATGCTCCTCCTTGGTTTTGAAGTATATTAGATTATCATCTATAATGACTAACAATTTTTTTTGAAGTAATCTTTAAAGACTCTATTCATCAATTAGATGAAGATTTTTAGAGTATCAATGAGTCCGAAAGGCATTAATATGAATTCGCAGTGCCCGTATCTTGTATGAAAAGTAGTCTTGGGGATATCCACTTTCTTCATCCTTACTTGATAATATCCCGACCATAGATCTACCTTGGAGAAGTTTCATGCTCCATGTAACTGATCGAATAAGTCATCAATTCATGGTAGAGGATACTTGTTCTTTATCGTGATTTTGTTGAGCTCTCTGTAATTAATGAAAAGGAACATTGACCCATCCTTCTTCTTGAAGAAGAGGACTGGTGTACCCCATAGTCATATAAAAACTTTATCCAGATTCTCCTGTAGTTATTTTTTCATCTCCTCAAGATCTACAACATCCATTCTATATAGAGTCTTGGATATTGGAAACACTACATTTATAAGATCAATTGATAATTCAACATCTCGTCAAGGAGGAAGACCATACTATTCCTTAGGAAACACTTCAATGAATTCCCTCACAATAGGCATTTCTTCAAGTATGGTTTCTTCCTTAGATTCAATCATTTGAGAAAAATATGTGTTCTTATAGGGATGTAATATCCATGATTGACATGATGATGATAAGTAAGCTTCATTCTTCTCCTTTAACTTCTATAGAACCGGGGGTCGATTCGCCATATGGAAAGTGATTTACCTCTCAAAAAAACTTATGTTAGCTCTATATAGGTAATGAAAATATATGCCATGAATTGCATAAAATTCAACCATAGGTTATATGAATAGGTTCTCTGGGATGTTCAATCCACAAATTATGACAAGGTAGGAATTATATTCACCGGATGAAATGATTTCCCCATTTTCCATTCTCACCGACATCTTTACTTCCATGATTTATTGTGGTGTTGGGATTGTTCTACTAAACTATTGGGATATAAAATAATGCATAAAACCAAAATAAAAAAGTACATTCTCTATTCTTGAATGAATAACTGGCTTACCTGTCACCGCTTTTTTTTGGGGTTCATTTCGGTGGTAGTGATGGAAAAATCTCACCCTTGATGCATTGGAGGTTATTGGTTGCCTCCAAAAACCCTTATCTTAGGGCACTAGTTTTCCAAGTGCCCTAGTTCTTTTTAGTTGAAGGAATGAACAACATGTTGATGGTTGAATGGAGTGTTCCTCTCCTCTTTCACAGTCATGGGTTTTTCTTGTTGGTAGTTATTGGTCAGGTGCCCTTCTCTTCTAAAGATAAATAATTTCCTCATCCCATTCAAGAAATTTCTGAGGTGCTTCTTTCCACACCTTTGGAAATTGGGGTGCTGTATTTTCTTAGCACCATTAGATTTATCCATCGAGATACCAAAATTGAATTCCATCTTATGATTCTTATCCCCATGATACCCCTAAGATTATTCAATCTACATTTCATCTTTTAGGGCACATCAGACAACTTCCTCATAGTTATCGAAGTCACAGATCACAAGGGAATTTCAGAGGCTAGTTTCTAACCCACCAAAGAAGTGGTGAACCTTGAATTTGGGGGGTAATGACAAAGTTAAAGGCATATCATGAAAGCCTTGTGAAGTTTACCTTGTATGCTCTGATGGATTCATCGTCTTTTTTTCTATAGGGAAAGGAATTCCCTTTACATCTTAAGTTGGAGGGTGCACAGAAAATGTTTATTGAAAAACATTTTCCAGAAATCCGTCCACTCCAATGCCTCGATCTCCTCCTTAGGATTTATATTCTTGATCAATGGCCACCATTGATCAGATTCACCCTCCACACGATAAGCAGCTAGAAGAAACTTCATCTGTTCGCAACATTGAAGGATGGAGAATATTTTCTTAATGGAGTTGATCCATTGTTCAATGATTAAGGGATCATATGATCCATTAAAAGTAGGAGGCCTTCTCGATTGAAAATTTTTCTTTATTTGGGGAGGGGGGAGGAATATTCCTCTTGACCCATGTTTCTATTAAAAAATTGAGTTAACTGAGAGAGTATCGAGACAATTTTTGTGATCCCCACTCCCATCGGATTGGGCATCTCATTAGAACAATCATCACATTGATCTTTGCATCGGTTGTTATCCTGATTCCTCATATTACCGGGCATTGGATAGAGTAAAAGGAAAGTTAGGAGTAACACATAAAGGGTAATACAAAGAAAAAAATAGATGAATTATAAATAACTTTTATTTCCTTAAATTATGAATTTATTGGCTTAAATCTATGTTATCCATGATCTACTTCCCAACATATATTCTTAATGGAATTTTTTTAATTCCTTTAATAATGGTTTATACTAAGCTTATGAATTTACCAAATCATATCCCCTAAGAGTGTCATAACCAAGAGTGCAGCAAGGCCCATTGTTGTGTACCAGTTCCCATTCGAGTCTAGCTTAAAGCGGTGTTTTTAGGTTTTACCCCTAGATACATCTATGCCAGAGCTTACTCGACCTGCTCATATCGAGACATGGATATATTTTATTGATAAACCAATTACTCATTTCTAACTAAAATTTAGGGATGTTTTTATTATTCTTAGTCTTATCCCTAAGGCTTTTACTAGGGTTTTCTAATCCTAATACCAAAAATAACTAAGCCTATCCTTTGATACCAACTATAACAACCCTAATATTTATTTTACACTTAGAAAAAATTTATTAGATAAAATATTCACTTGATACAACATACAAGATCAATAGGTCTAGTGTATTTGGGGATTATTAACATTACAAAACAACTTAAAACATGAAATACACATATTTATTTAAAACTTCTTTTACATGACCACACACATTCCTTTGTACTTAACATTGCACGAGTTAACCTAAGGACATGCATAAGAAAAGGGTAAGCTATAAAGACTAGTAAGGGAATAAAAAAAGAGTAGAATGAAGAGTAAAATAAATGTTAGTAAATAGGAATATCAATGGAGCATAATAGAAACATGAGCAGAAAGACATGATATAACATTATTATCATAACATGGAAATGTGGTATCAACATTTAACATGATATTAGCATGTGCCAAGGCTCATTTCACATAGAGCATGAGTAAAAACTAATTGAAATTAAATAAACATGAGTAAAACCTCATTACACTAGACGTATCATGTTACTAATCTATACCTAATGCATTGGTGCGTTATCAGGGCATACCCTTCTTAATCATTTCATTTAATGCATAAGTGTGCCACATGGATCATATAACAAATATTCATTAAACATCATCATTTATTCTATGATAAAGGAATGTAGAATTAATACATGAAACTATATAATCATTAAGTAAATGTGCCTAAATGTGAATACCCTTGATAGAGAAATGGGCATGGTATTCACTACACAATGACTTTGGCTTGGAAAATCACAGTACAATTTCAACAGCATAACGACGTGTCATAAGAATTCATAAAAATGGTTGATGAGAATGAAATGGATGAATTATCATATTTACATGAAATGGACAGTAATTTGGTCATATAAATACATTTCACAACATATGTAATGGAATTTAGATTCAGAATACAAAGGGATTTCTTGAGTGTAAATGAGGAGAGAGAAATCCCTAATGAAATTTCGGCATGGTAACAGGTGTACATGGGAGGAATTAATGAGAGATAAAGGAGTATATAATCATTAAAAAATAATGAGGAAAGTATTTAGAGGTGATAAATCATACCCCAACATTTTTAATTAAAAATAAAAGGTCATAACAACATAATGAAATTTGGACAAAAATGAGAAAGGAAGAAATCCCTTACTTGGAAGTGTGATCCCAAAGGCTTGGGAGAGGCTTCTGAGAGGTGTATTAGGGGATTGAGGCACCTTGGGAGGATAATAGAGATGAGGGAAGAGTATGTTCATTATACAAGTGTTTTTAGTGAAGATAGGTGAGATCTTGGGTGGGTTTATATAGGAAAAGAGAGGGAATTCTTTATTGTTTAGATTTTGGACCCCACACATTAAAATAATCAAAAACACAAACCAATCGATGTTTTTTGCAATTGGATTTTTCAAAATAGAAGTGAAAAATAATATTTTATAAGGAAAATGTTCGAAATTCTTAAAATATTAGTCTTGCTTATGTGGAGGTGAGTCACACTCTCAAGGAAATCATTTTAAAATGTTAAAATGTTTTATAAGTACTGGAGGGTCCACTAAGGATTTGTTAAATAAATAAAAAAATCTAAAATATCATTATTTTAAAGTTAAAACATATATTATCTAAAAATCCATTTTACATTATTTTATTACGTCACTATTGGGTCATTATGATGTTACAAAACATATTATATATTTAAAAGGTATTTAATTTTTACCTAAAAATTTGACCATCTCAAAAAATTATGGAAAATTCACCGTTGGATGATTTCAACATCCTGATTGTATAAATGATATTGATTTTATCTAAATAATTTCAAAAATATGTGAATTTTTACTTTTAAAATAAAAACTGACATTTATCAAAAAATCATGGGTTTTGACAAAAATAACTTTCAAACCTTAATAAAAATTAGAATTGCATTCATAAAAATTATAAAATAATTTATATTTAATAAAAATTAATTTTAGTAATAATATTTTATAAAAATATTATTTAATTAAAAAATACTTCAATTCATCAAAATAGATTTCTTAATTGACTATTAACTAAAAAAACTATTTTTTCTTTAAAAACTATTTACAAAGTAACAATTACAAAATAAATGTATATTATTTATTATATAAAACAATAATAAACATAATAATAATGCTATGGTAATCTTACATAACCCCTTATAACACCCACATAAGACCAAAGGTTAAGGTGTGAGATGGTGAAAAAATATTGGGGTGGCTCGAATAATATTTCTCAGGTGGTAATATATATAATCATTCAATTATATTGTAGGAGGTTCCATTCAATCTCAACGTGTTGAATATAAACTTGGGATTGGTCCAGAGTGAAGCCCAATGACGCCAACTCCATTCTGAGCTTCGACAAATGGGCTTCGTATGGAGCAATTTTACTGGATGAGGTCACCACTTCCTTTGTTTGAGTAAATTGGATTTGTTAAAGCCCTATATTTATACTAATCAATTGATCACTATAAAACATATATATTAGCAACGATAAAAATTCTTAATGGTATTTTAAAATCCATAAAACCAAGTAAGTGCATATTTTATATAACCATTTTACATAATAAGACATTTAATTAGATCAAGAGGAATTTTAATTAATAAATGTTTGGGTCGTTACAACAATTTTCTTCATAACATGGGGAAATAGAAACATAAAAATGGGTGTTCTCAAACACTCAGAAAGGGAAAACATACAACTGAGGTAATCATGGAATAAATATGGAATAAATATTATAGAAGGAATATGTAATAATTATAATACAATAATCAACTGAAACTGAGAGAGTAATATATCCATGGATAAAAATGAAAATAAATAGATCACATGAATAACAATAACTGAATTCATGGTGATGAAATTCATAATTCCAAATGTCTTGATAGTACTATCAAGGCCTCATCCAAGGCATCATTATTATCACCAATACTATAGTTAAGACATATTTTTAAATTATAAAGGCATACACCGAATACCTAAACATGTTTTTCTCCAAATACCTACATCATCGAGGGAGTATATAATGTTGGGACCTTTCAATCACTTACTTATGAAAAATCAATTCACCATATGAAAATACATAATCATCTTTTCAGAAATCATCCATATTGTGATAACAATCATAAAAAATGTCAATAAATTCCCAAATCAATTGAATTAATTTTTTATTAATCTTACTTCAAATATCTATTTTTTAAATATGATTTTGAAAATAATTTCGCCCAATAAATCAATGTATAGAATATAGGTGAACAAAAATCAATTAAAGTAATGGAAGATAAGGTCCTCATAAATCAAAGGCATTGGGAGAAAAGTTATTCCTATTCATAAAAGATGGTTAGGAAAGATAAAGGCAGTGATATATCATTTCTTTGATAGAAAATAACTTACATAAGCAATCCAAAGAAATAAGTTTTATTATTTCCAAATAAAATATCCCTAGGGTAATAAATTAAAATCTAAAATATACTGACATAGATGAAAAATATCCTTCCAAAAAACTATTCAAATGACATCACACAGGAAGGGATGGAGTTGCTTGATATAATGAGTTTAATCCCATAAATTATAAATATATATTTATTATAGAATAAATCATGAAATATAAATCTCATTATTGTAAATCATTTTTAATATGAAAAGGAAAATGGAAGAGAAAACATAAAATATATATTAGAAAACATATTTAATATTGATTTAAAATAAAAAATTACATATCAATTTGAAAAGTTACTTTTGAAAAGGAAAAGTGAATTATTTTGAAAACTTTTAATTTTAAAAATAATATCTAATACTAGAGCCTTGAAAATGACATAAATATTTATATAGGATATATTGATCCAAAATATAAAATATTTGATTATGAAAGGAACCATTTCAATAATTGAAATTAATTATGTTGAAAACCGACACTATAAAAATATTAATAAAACTTTTTTATTTTAAAAATTAATTTCTAAAAAGTGGATTATAATATAATATAAAATATTAGGGTGGGAGAATCCTATCATGGTTGAATGTTGTACAAGATAAAACTTTTTAACTCAGTGAAGGAGATTTGAGTTAGTAATATCCCTTATGAGAAACATATCCCAATAACTGAAAATTATTTTTCAAAGGGTTTATGTGGTAGGAATTTATATCCCCAAAAAATGAGAGAATAGAACATAATAAAATAAAATTTAATAATGTACCAAACTTATATAAAATTAGTTTAAGAGATTGATCATAACTAAATGAATGAAAGTTGAGTAACCAAAACTCTTTAATACTGGAGAAAGAACTGAATAAATAGCCACTTAAATAAGTGAAAATTATTTGTATTGAAAATACCATTAAATATAAAAATTATGATGAGAAATACACCCATGGGAAGTAAATACACTATAAAAATAAAACATGAAAAACATGATGTATTGTGTCTAAAAAAATCAGAATTGAGATTACGAAAACCCTGACCTTTTATCATGGATTAAAAAAATGTACTATAAACTTGAATATAAAAAATTTAGATATATTAATAACTTATTTCCAAACCTTACTCATATAATTTTCTTTTAAACTATTCATTTATAACCAATATCTATATTATTTATAGTTTGTTATTATCAATTTTCAAAATGAGGTGTTATAAATGATGATCTTTTTAAACTAGTTTTGTATAAATAGTGTTGATATTCATTATTGATAAAAATTTAATAATTAAAATATCATTAAATTTATTTTAATAGATTTTACATGAAATTTATAAAGTTATAATTTAATTATATGGTATTTTTGGTTACAAACTAAGAAGATGATTTCGATGATGATCACGTTTCAGTGATTCTTAACGAACTAAAGGATTTTTATTAATTAATTTTTTAATAGTAATTTTATGATTATTTTTAAAAAATAATTATTTATATATTCAAATAATACTATACTATTAATTACACTCCAATATTCATCCATGATATAAATTTATAACATTGTTCAAGTAGGTGATTAAACTAACCCAAACATGAACATACCATGATTAATTGATTATTATGTGGTGGTTTAATTGTATTATCATTATAATAGAAGAATAATTATATTATTAATTAATTATTATTGTGATATATCTAAATATTCCGGAACTATAATCTGAATTAATAGATATTAAAATATAACATAATAAGAATAAAATTATTTTACTTTTAGAACACTTTTTTTAAATGATTGAAATAATAATGATTGTTTGTTGATCATATAATTAATTGGTTAAAAAATTTATCATAATAAAACCTTAATGATAACATAAAATAATTTTATCCATTAAAACCATTCTCAGGAACAATGATGAATGATGGTGATGAAAATTAATATGGAAATCAATCGTTCCAAGGAGATGGTAGTCTACAAGTATGAATGGTGGATGATTTCATTTTACATAGAATGGGGGAAATATAAATTATTAGTTATCATTTAATAATATAAAATATTTTATAAATATCATAATTATTTATTAAATTAAATATTTTTACTATATGTGTAATGAGTTAAAGGAAAATTGAATAAGATGCTTCATGGAGGCAGTAGTCCACACACACACACACATGATTAATCTTTTTTATTTTTCTTAAGGGAGAATGTGAAAGGTTGTAAATGTTTATTACCTTAGAATAATAAAATTAACTACATAAAAAATACTTATGTTACCATATAGTGATGTTAAAATTATAAAATTTAAGGTAAGATTGAAAATAAATTAGTTAAGTAAAAAGGATTACTCTTGTTGAGCACTTGGAGATTTCTTTTAAGGATCGTCTAGAAATGGAGGTATTAGGATAAATTAATATGAAAATAATCTAATGTAATAAATATGGGAATAAATTATAAGGAAAAATGGAATGTATTGACAAGGAAAAATAATTTTAAGAGTGGCATTTAAAGGGTGGTGCGAGGAACCTTTTATAAGTGATAACATATCACGTATTTGTAAATTCCCAAAAACCTTCAATAATGTAAAGTAAATCTTATATAAATTATCTCCAAAATTGGGGAAATTAGGAATAGGGTAAGGTATAATTTTGATAAAGGTATAAAAAACCCATTCCTACAAAATATTTAAACATTTTTGTGGTCTTTCACTCATGGTTAAACCCCCCTTTACCACTTTTGATTTTTACTCAGGTAATTTTTTTTACCAAATTAATTTAACCATTATGCTCAAAAATAAATTTTCCCTTATTATATAATTTAAAATTAATGATTCCAAATTGTAAATAAATTTTATTATACAAATTTTATAGAATTGATAATAAATAATTTTAAAAATACAAAATGTATAATATATCAACAAAAATTTATTGAAAAATATAACTTAAGTTCTAAAATATAAAATATGGGTTTTTAAAGTAAAACCAACATTTTTTGAAATTATAATTCACTTATAAAATAAATATTTTTTTTATAAAATGGTTTCATGAATTTTTAATTTGTACTTATATACTAAGAATGTTATAAAAGTCGTGTTTTTTTTCTAAAAATGGAAATTTTCACTATTCACCTTAAAATTAATCTTTTTAGAAAAATACTGAAAATTAATCATAAGAAAATATTAAAATAATGAATCAAAAATAATTTTAATTTTTTAAAATTAAAATTCTAAAATTTATGATATTTTTAAATCAAAACATGGGATATAATGAAAAGTGATTTTATGAGGAAACATCTTTTTTTAGAATATTATCCTTTATTATTCATATTTACTATCATTTAATAATTAAATTATTATTAAAAAATTATTCACAACAAACATATTTTATCATAATTAATCACAAGTTTCTTGGAACTGAAATTAATATCACATAAAAAGGTAATATTTAGAAAAACTAAGTATAAAATGACCATAAGAGTTGTTTTAGATATATCGATTAAATATCATAGTTATTAAAATTAAAATTATAAAACTTATGATTTTTTAAAATAAAAACATAGGATATAATGAAAAGTTCTTTTATGAGAAAACATCTTTTTTTAGAATATTATCCTTTATCATTCCTATTTACTATCTTTTAATAATTTAATTAGTATTAAAAAATTATTTACATCAAATATATTTTATCATAATTAATCACAGGTTTCTTGAAACTGAAATTTATATCACATAAAAAAGTAATATTTAGAAAAACTAAGCATAAAATGACCGTATTAGTTGTTTTAGATATATATTTTGAATATCACAGGTATTAAAAGTTACTACTATATAGAGCTTGTGCCAGTTCCCATGGAGAGTGAGGGGTATAACCAGTGGGTACCACTCAACTAACACCCCATGGACCCCTCTATATGGGTTATTAGGGAATGTGACATGCTAATTTTATCACTATGTATAGATATTTTTAGGGATGTTTTCCTATATTTATTTTTTAATTCCCTCATGAGCGAGATGTTAAATTCTCTATTAACCAATTTCAAAGAGTTGAATCAGTATCCATTTTTCCTTTATAAATAGATAATACTATGTTGTAGGATCTCAAGAGGTAGTTATATGACTTTTATTCTAGGGTTTAATATGACCTAGTACTTCACCTTGGTGTTTACCCATGATTTTTACAATGATGGTTAATGGGACCCTCAGGATTTGTGTGGATTACTAGAAATTGAACCTGTTTACTAGGAAGAATTAATATTATTTAACTTCTATAGATGACGTATTTGATCAAATTCGAGGATATCGTGTTTTCTTGAATATTTTCATGAGGTTGGGTATCCCCAAGTGCGTGTGAGACTATCAAGAATGCCTTTTAAAACTTTTCATAGAATGTTGGGTCTTTATGAGTACCTGGTTATGTCGTTCGGTTTTACAAACACACCCTCTATTTTCATGGATCTGATTAATTTCTTTTCAACCTATATCTTGATCCATTTTTGTTTAATTTTTTCATGATATCTTGATGTATTATCACACTCGACACAACCATGTCAAACATCTTGAAATCATTCTGAATACACTATGTGAGCACCGACTATATGCTAAGCTTAGAAAATCCCACTTTCAGATTGACATGGTTCATTTCTTGGGTCATATTATTTTATATACAGAAGTATATATTGAAATAAATAAGGTTAAATATGTATTTACTTGGGATCAAAATAATAATTATTTTGATATATATAGTTTCTTAGGGATGGCTGGTTATTACAAGAACTTTATTCATTAATTTTCTTGCCTAGAAGAACCTAATATAGGATTGACTAAGAAAAGTGTAAAGTTTATATGGTAAGAAGACTGTGAGACAACCTTTTAAGAGTTTAAAGGGAGGATGAATTTATCATCAATCATGATTATTCCAGAGTTGGGAAGAAGCCGTATAATTTATTATGATTTAGGAGGAATCAGTCTAGGAGTAGTTATGATGAAGGAAGATTGATTCATGAAATACAGTTCTCTTTAGTTGAGGTCACATAAGAGGAATTACCTGAAAAAAATCCCGAGTTAGTAGATTTAGTTCACACATTGAGTTGATAGAGGAATTACTTTCTTAGAGAGTGTATTTTGGTGTCTATGAACCAAAAAAACCTCAAGTATATCTTTACACAATGTGACTTTAAAATCATGTAGAGAAGGTTGGTTTATTTCCTACAGTCCTTTGATTTTGGTCTTACCTATATACCTAGGAAAGGAAATTCTATTATGGATCCTTTGATCCATAAGACCCAGACATAGGTTATTCAGTAGGCCAGTAGTGAGTGGCTATTGATGAAACTTTTTTTAGGATATACTTAGAGGTCTTGTAGAATCATATATAACCTGTCCTTACATATTTATTAGTGACATTTTCACATCAGGAGAGAGTAAAGACAAGGAAATTTTAAGAACCCAAGGGATTAGTACTATGGGAGAGTGTTTCAGGTGAGGTCCCACTATTGGAATGGATCATTGATAAGGATGAGGTCTTGTGAACCCATGGGTGTATATTACTTAAAATATATACCTAGTAGGAATTGATATATGAGTATCATGCTTCTACTTAGGTAGTTCACCCTTGAATTACAAAGATGTATCATGATCTATGTTACCCATATTGGTGTCTTGGAATAAAAAGGGAGATAGTTAGATTTGTTACCTAGTGTTCCACCTATCAGTAGGTGAATGCAGAAAACCAGTGACCAATAGAGAATCTAAAACTATTTCCCATTATATAGAGGAAATGGTATGAAATCACCATGGATTTTATGGCTACCTTACGAAGATACCCTTGAGACAATGATGAAGTATGGGTGATTTTATACAAGATCATGAAGGTCTCTAACTGTTTACCTATCAATGAGATTTTATATGTGGATGATCTTGGTAGGACCTATGTAGGAGAGAATATATGACTATTTGGAGTTATACGGTCTATTACATTAGATAGGTATTCTCATTTCACTTATCAATTCTATAAAGGGTGCTAAGGGAATTAGGTAAATAGGTACTTTTGAGCACAACATATCACCCTCAAAATGAAAGGTATTCTAAGAAGACAATATAGGTGTCAGAGAGAATGCTTAAAGTATGCGTTTATGATTTTGAAGGTTCATGAGAGAAACATATACCTCTATTTGAATTAACATATAATAATAGATTTTAGGAAATGATACATATGTATTATTATGAGGCCTTATATGGTAGGTCACGATGATCACCTTTTTGGTGGTTAGATGTAGTGAGGAATCATTTCTTAGACCTTGTCTCATTCCTGAGACTTCAAAGTAGGTCCAAATGAATAAGAAGAAAATGGTTACAAGTATGTCTAGGAAGAATTAATATGCTAATTACTGTCAATGACCTCTACTGTTTTAGGTTGGGGATCAGGAGCACCCGATTATTATCATGTATCTAGATGTGGATGCCTCATTTGAGGAGAAATCTACTCTTATCATGGACCGAAGCATGATGAATCTTCAAGTTAGTTCATTTCCAATAGTATGAGTGATATAGAATCATGGCTGTGTACAGGATGATACCTAGGAGAGAGAGACTAATGTACATGCTTAGTGTCCCAATATTTTATCAGATGCTTATTGGTTACCATTGAAAGGGAAACTTGGGAATGAGTTATCTTAAGTGGGGGAGGATATAACACTATTTTTTTTATATAAGGTAAAAAAAAATTTCATTCAAGTTTAATTATTTGGTTTTTTCCTAATATGAATACCTAATGAGGTTTCATAGGTTTTGAGTTTGTTATAGGTATGTTCAGAGCCTAGAGCCTTGAGTTTTAAGAGGAAATAAGTGGGCCACAAGGTTAGTTTAAGCTATTCCTCCTACTCTACACATATTTTTTAAACCATGTGGGGTGTTCAAGTGCACAATATAGGGATAAAAACAATTAAAATGCTATATACCATATTAAAGAGGGGTTTTTCATGGGCTATTCATGGTTAGTATAACCGTATGCCTAACATATTCTAGGGGTTCCCTTGGTCAGTTTCTGTCACATGGTTTGGCCAACTGTGCATCCAAACTATATGTCCTCTTAAATTAGGGTGAATTTATAATTTCAACCATTGTTTAATTTCTATCCCCATTTTCTCCCTTCTAATATGAAAAATACCTCAACCCTATTGGAGAGCTCCTCCCATGACTCAAGCTTGGATTTGAGGTTTCTTCTCAATTCGATGTCCGAATCAAGTTCTGTCAGTTTCATTAGATTTCCATCAATAAGACCTTAGATCCATTAAATTACTTTATTAGTTAAAATATCCATATTTGGAGCTATTTAGGTGCGAGAAAATATTCCATATCTTAATAGTAATGTCTATTTTTTCTATTTCTCTCATTATTCTCTGAATTGGATGTCGATACTGGATGAGTGTTCCTATACAACTATAAGGTAGGTGGTATGTACCTTTTCCATAATTTTTTTTCCATTTATTAAAGTATCACCATTTTTCTACATGTCAAAACTTCAAATAATTTCTCTTAAAAATAACTAATTTCATAAATTACTTATTTTAGACTTAATGTGATGCCCACATAGTACCTTGACTTAGTTAGAGGTTGTCAACCACAACCTGAACCACCTCTAAGGTGGGTTCATCCATCTACCTATGATAATCAGAACCCCTTTGAGTGTTTGATATTTCCACCTAGTTGTGGAAGACTTAAATAAATTAAACGAGTTAATGAAAGGATTAAATATGGATATTGGAATGAAATAGAATACTATACCTGGGAATGGAAACAAACATAGCCCCAACTTTTATTACGTGTTGATTTTGATTATTATGGTACAGAACCGATGTTTATTAATGGTATGGAACCAATAATTATTACGGTATGGAATTGATCATTATTATAGGATGAAATCAACCGTTATTATAGTTGGACAATGATGATGGGGATCAAGATATGGAACCTTCAATCACTGTATACACATATATCATCAGATATTAGGATGAATCAGACTTTGGCCCTAGGTTCCTAGACCATGTAGGTATGATACTATTATAAGTTTCCCTAGATGAGTTCCTTGGACTTGATGAGGTCTCCTTGGTCTATAGCCTTTGGACCTATCCCTTATAGGACTTATAATTTTACAGATGAGGCATATTCTAGATTTAGTAGTTTTTTTCACTCTTTAATTTTATACACTTATATTCATCATTTATAGCCTACCCATTGTTACATCCCTTCTTATGGACTTGTTAGTTCCATTCATTCATATCATAACTCTACCTATTATACTATCACACTGTTATAGTTTTATATATAAGATGGATTTTCTATAGACATGGTCGATGGTGGCTTACTGAGTATATCTCACACTCTATTCAGGCTACCAATTCGTACCTGTAAAGAATTTTTGGATGCAGGTAGGGAAAAGGTAAGTCGCCTTGTCATAGATGACTGATTGACTTATAGTATAGGATTTGGGAGGCATGAGACTAAGCCCTGGATCATGATTCTATTGGAGATATAATTTTTGGTATTTTTTTACTTTTGTTATATATGTATTGTGTGTGTGCCTTCCTTTTGTATATGTTCATAACATAATCATAATTTTGTATATGACATAACTTTTTGGATTGATTATTAATGTTGTCTGGATGATTTACTTCCATTATTTTGTTTTTTATTATTATGATTCCGTTATTTTTTCATTTATTATCACTTCTGAGATACTCTAATTATGAGCGTATAATCTTTCCAATGTACCACCAAAAACCCTCACTACTAATTGACAATATCTAGCATATGGGGAGGCGTTATTTGGGACATGTGACCAACAAGGTTCATTTTCTTAGGAGTAAATCGATTTTGGGATGTTACATGCAGATTTGGTATTAATGTGATCATCACTAGTTACACAACAATGTGGTTTAACTGCATACCTATTTTAACATTCTATGTAGGTAGTATTTGATTAATCACATTCTCTTTACACACCATTATGAAGGATTTGAGTAAATTTTTAACTAATAATTATAGGTCCCTAATCCATATTGACCATTTAGGTATGGGGATGGTGAATTAGTAGTTTAATTTTGATGAATTATTTTCTATTATTCAACATATTTAAACTTTTGAATTTCAAGATATATTCAATAAAATATTATATTATTACCTCATATATAGAAATAATAAGAGAGAGAGAAAAAAACATGGTATTTAAAAGGTTAGGTACAAGGGACTACTTCTTTACATGTTTGTTAGACTCCAAAATATAAGTTATCTACTATAATCATCTTAAAAATTACAATGGATTATGTTATAATTGGTTAAACACCCCAATAGTTGATCCTCTATTAGATCCTATTTATATACCCTAGAAACCAAATATTATTTATTAGTTTGTTTGACACCCAAACCATATTATATTATCCTACGTGAATAGTTAGAAATCCCAACCATGAGCCTCTTCAGTAATTGGTTAGACACCCCATTCACAAGCTCTTTATTATTTTCTTATTAGTGTTGATCCAGTTGTAGAAAGTACTATTTATTATTCAAAGTGATCTTAATCCATGAGCCTGTACGATCAAGATTTCTCATGTATAATTATTCAAGATATTAAATATGTTATTTAAATAATCCCATTGGTCATAAAAATTATAAGCTTGTGATATTTAGTGAATGATTAGGTCTTCCTCAGTTAGTTTGATTGCTCTTGTTGATATGAAAACATCTTTTATCAATGAAAATATCAAACCTCAAATTATTAATGAAATTATTTTATATAAGTGTGAACTTATACAAAATAATTTTTACTTATTTCAAAATTCTTAACTCAAAAACTTTGAATTTACAATTCATATTATCCTTATTAGTTTATTTTCCTTTTGTAGTTTCAATTTTTTATGTTATTTTCATTTTTATTTTCAATATCCATAGATTATGTAAATGGTTAAACCATATTAATACATGTAATAAAATTGTATAGAATGATTAAACTACACTATTCACTATTTCTTCATGCAGAACTAAATAACAATACACCCCTTAAATCTATTTTTATCTTATTTGTGAAACCACACAAGCACACAACTCAAGAATATTTTTTGTAGTTACTTTATTCAAGTAATGATCATGAGTTTTTACTTAAATTATCCTCACACTAACAGAGGAGAATGATTCATTCTATTAATATTATTCATGAAAGAAAAGAGTTATTTGCAGAATATCTCAATCTTCACATGAATGCATGCAATAATCTATGTTCCTTTACAAAAGTATGTCATACAAGCTATTATTCTTCACGCAAGCAGAGAGATTTGTTGAAACTCAGATGGGATTCACATAAAAGAGTATGAAAAAACTCTATCCCCTCCTTCTTTATTACCAAGGAGGAACACATGAACTTTTTCTATTCATATAAATGATAAATAAAAGATTCTCTATTTTATTTTGAATGAGAGATATATCAAAATATCATGAATGGAAATAGATCTTTTCAGCCTTAGTTCCCCAATATTAATAGACGAGGTGAAAATATCCTCTCCTATGAGTATTCAACAAATTAAATTCCTAAAAACTATTTTTATTCAATTAGTTTATTTTAATCCCTAAATATATTATAGTTTCAGATATCATTATATGGGTTTCTTTCTTCTTTACTAGCCTAAACAACATTGACGATTAAGGCATCAATAGTCTGCATGATCTACTTACTTCTTGATAATATTGTCATGTGAATTTTTTCATGAATAGATGAAACAACCCCTCAAAATCATGTATGGATATTAATTCATGAATTCCCCCATGTAACTTTTTTTGGAATTAGAAAGAAGCCTTTACTTCATTTATATTCATGCATGGAAGATAAAGATTGAATGCATAGATTTGAGATGATCAATCATGAATCATTACTTTTGTATGATCATGGAAGATGGTGGAAGTTAATTTCATTAAACACTAGTCTCAAACTCATATACAGAGATCCCTTTGAAGGCTAAAGGATAAAGATAAAGTCCTAGCATGATCGAATACTATAGATTGATTAGATCTGATGAATGAAGTTATTTCCATATAATTTTAAGATAGAGGAATAGTAATGTGTTTCACATGTACTACATTGATATTCAATATAGATTCCCTATAATTAATAATATTTTCTTCCTCATCCACCACTCGATCCGACATCGTGGTTAGTATCCGAACACACATCAAACATACCCATCACAAACTATGTCACCCCATTGCGTGGTCTACCCAGGCACCCACAAATTCACCCTTTGTAGATTCTTAGATCTTCCCATGTACTTATTATGGGAACTATGCAACCCATCATACTTACATACCATCATTTATAGCCAAGTTGACCAACCTCCCACATAGTAGACATTATGTCCAACATGTGTAGTTGAGGTGGGTCATCAGTCTGGAAATGACTGGACAACTTTTAATTAAAGGATAAGTCAAATAATTAGTGAACCTCATATACATGGGAATCCTTCTTAAATTATTTTAAATCATTCACAATAATTCATTATACACAAATAATATTTTGCACGGTCTTCATATTCCTTCGAAATTATTTGAATTATTTTTTGTTTGAAATCCTCAAATAATTCTTCAAATCTCCTCATGAAAAAGGAATTATATTTTTCATCAAATTAACAATTAATATTTTTATGAAATAATATTATATTCCATGATCTTATTCATAATATTTATTCACCTAATTAAGGGATGATATATTGATTTTTAATTCTTCACTTGTTTTGAAAATTTTGAGATCTCCAAACACAATTACCCCTACCTTAGGCATTGAGAACAATTAAAAAAATCAACATAATTAATATTTAAAACATGTATTAAACTTATTCACTTGAATTATTCAATATATTATATTAAAATTTCCTTTTCGATAAACCATGACAGTTCATTAATCAACCTATATACTTACATTGATGATTTTTCAAGCACGAAATCCAATTCCCCAAGAATCACCATCTTCTCATTTATGACTTCCTCAAATATTGGCTTTCTAATATACTGAAAAATACAATATTCATTCTTTAACCATACACCTTTTCTCTTTAATCATGACCATTGAATTTGATGTCGATACTTATTTACTTTTTAATGACAATATTTTTATACCCTTATTGATAATAAATTCAATTTTATAATTAGGTCCTTATCATCACATCACTTTTCTTCTCATGCCATTATGACATCCTATTATCCTCGATTAATTTAAAACTATAGCCTTATCCATTTGTGAGAGAAGGATGATATCACATGTTTTCCCCTATAAAAGACCGTTTATCTTGAAAACTCTAAGTCTATATGGGAAATCCCCTTAGAAAAAATAAGAGTGTATAAAAAAGGTGTTCAAAGTTATCCATAAATTTTGTAGCGTCTTATAACAAACTCAAATAACTCACCTCTTTATATTTTGGGCCTCGAAAATAATTTAATCAGGAAATATATTATAACATGAACATATATTAACAAAAACATAAAAAATTTCTATTTTTAAGAAATATATCGTCCCCATATTAGCTAAAAAACAACCCCCCTTGACAATGAATAACAATTAATTTATAGTTGGCATATGAGATTGATTTTCATACTTCATATTTTATTTTTACAAAGATTTTCAGAAGATTCACATTCACTATATAATGATTATTTTATATATGTAACTCATCAATGCATCCCTAAAGGGATACATCCATATCCTTAAATTACTTTCATTTTAGAATGAAGGAATTTATATAAAGGAATATAGAGGGACCCATTTATTCCTCATAAATAACACCCAGGTGAAGAGATTTCTTTAAAACTCACCTTGTTCTTCTTAATTTTGATCTTACATTATGAAGTAATTTCATTTCTACTATCATCTTTCACTATATTCTTGTTTACAATATTTTCAATAATAACTTCATAAAGTGATGTGGTGTTTTCTATCTCAAATTTCTTTGAAAGTTCTTTAAATTTTTCTTATATAATCCTATTTATACTTTCATCTTATCTTTGTAAGATTGATATGAAAATTTTCAACTTATTCCCATCATGTTGATATTAATTACAAAAATTCTTTTGAATTTATAGATCCTCATTAGTAGATGACTTATTAGGAAATTTAGCCACTTATTTTGAAATCACCTACATACCCTTAGGTTTTTCATCCAGTATAGTTTTCTCCATTTTTTTTTTCCAATTTTAGTTGATATAGAAAAAATATAAAATATTCATTCATTGTATATTCAAAAATTTTTGGGGCCTCACATTTATTTATAGATGTATATGGGTTTCTATCTTTTTTCTTCTAAGTCATCTTCCATTTAATATTATAGGGATCCTATAAAGGTAATATTTCATGTATAACTCAGCTCTATGAACTTATAATTTGCATCTATTATAAATTTCTTGTATGAATTCATACATGTTTTTTATGGTCCTCTTTGCTGGATTTTTGGTCACTAATATATTTCTATGATAATATATTATCATTTTTTCCATGAATCCACATTAGTTCATGCCTATTTCATAGATATTTCATGTTATACTAGAAATAGTAGACTTTATATAAATATTTTCTGTAACATGAGAAAAATCCTTTGAACTTAAATATATTATTTTGTAAATAAGCCTATCCAAAAAATTATTAATTTTTTCTTTTTTGGAAAACCAACCATTATTTTTCCAAGGGGTAATTTACACCTTGATATCTTCCTTTCATATTTTGGTTTTGTAGAATATGTTTCCCTTGACTTATTAGTACAAATAAATTTACCTATATTATTAGTGATGAAATATATATTTTGAAACTATTTAATAGAAAATGTATCTTAAATTTGGGAACCCTTCATTTTACTGACATGGGAAGATTATCCTTTAACTTCAATGGACTTACAATAATATTCTCTAACTTTTATCAGTTTATTTGGAACAATAAGACACATTCATTGTGTCTTACCCAATTTTTCTTCCCTTATATAAAGATTATCCAAAAGAACACTAATAATATTATCTTTTATATTTTCTTTATGATTTTCTTCTTGATATCATCGACATAAAATTATTCTTTCTTGATCTGTTCTTCCTTTTCTATAGCATTATTATTATTATTCTTTAATAATTTATTATTATATTTTTGGTGTTTTATTATCTACTCAATATATGCTTTTTTATTACTTTTCAACTTCCATTCCATCTATATCCTTTCTTCTTCATTATCATCATTGTTTGATGAATTAGAGCTTATTTTAACTTTATCAAGTAAGTTAAACTATTTTTCAAAATAACTTCTTAAATATGAATTACCTTTTCCCATGTTTTCTCAACAAATTAATCTTAATACTGATAAAATACATATTTTTCATCTTTTTATTTTCTTATTTTATAAATTTATAATCTTCCTTACCAAATTCAGATTTAATTACGTTATTCTTTGGACAGTCATGGGAAATGTTTTCAAACTATTCAAAATTCTATCACTTTTGTGGTTGTTTTCATTTTCTTCTTTACTTTACTTATTTTTATTCCACTTAATATAATGGAAATTATTTTATAAATATATTTAGCCCCATTAATATCTAAAAAACTTGATTTGAAAACCTCTTATTTATTGAATTTTGTTCTCATGGATTCAAAGGTCATTTAATTTTTTTCCTTCAATTGGAAAGATAATGCCTTTATTATCTCATAAGAAATGAGTACATTAGGAAAATAATATATTATCAAGTCTTATATTTCTTTTAGGGTTAGTATTTATGGATTAGATCTATTAAGAAAATTCATTATTAGTTTTTGATAATGATAGAGTCATATAGCTAATCACCAAAACCTAAAATGTTAATATCGCATTCAACCTAGTGAAATAGTAATCAATATTTTAATTATCTATTATTTTGATGTCCACAAACTGGTTCCTCCAAACATTTAGTTTGGCCTCCATGAATATAAAATTACCTTAATAGCTACTTCTTAATTTTTCCCAGATTTTATTTGTAGTCAGGAGAACCATGACCTTTGTGTATACCTTTTCTGATAAAGACATCAATATGGAATTTTGTGCCTTTATATATAACTAAATATATGTATAATCATCTTGTGTGATAGAATAATTATAAAAAATGGGTGGAAAACTCCCTATTGTGGAATCCATCACTTCTAGGATAATTTATAGAAGATAATGCAGAATTTTATCCCCCTATTTGTGATAATTCTTCCCATAGAATATGAGAACACTAAAAATATTGATTGAGTTATGATTATCAATGTCTCAAAATTATTCTTGGTTAATTATAGGGGAACTATGTTCAGATACTAATTGTAGAGCACCAGGATGGATTTACCACTAGGGGGAGTGAATTAGTTTACTTTTTTGAATTATTTTCTTTTTAATTTGACCTCTTAAATTTGTTAATGTTATTTATTATCTCAATAAAATATCATAGCCACACCTTGTTTGTAGAAACAATAAGAGAGAGAGAGAAAACTACATATTAATTACAAGGTTTTTTTATAAATACCCAATCCTTTATATGTTTTTATACCCCTAAATATTGAATCTCCACTATAATATTCTTAACAATTACAATGGATTAATCTATAGCTGGTTTGGAACCCCAATAGTCAATCCTCCTGTAGATCTCAATTAGACACCCCATAAAAAACTCTTATACCTAATTTGGTTAGACACCACAACCATATTCTCTTCTCATTAATGATGGGTTAGACACCCCAACCATAAGCCTCTTCAGTAACTAGTGAGATACCCCAGTCACAAGCTCCTTCTTCTTCTTGGTGTCGATCAAGTAGTAGAAAGTAATATTTCTTTATCATAGTGATCTACCACCATGATCCTATAGGATAAATCTTTCTTGTTTACAATTATTAAATATATTTAACATATTATTGGAATAATAATGTCACTCTTGAAACTTATCAAGTTTAGATCTCCAATAAATAACCAGGTCTTCCTCAGTTAGTGTTAAATTATTAGGCTCATAATAAAACTTCTTTTTTCAATAAATAATCCTAAACTTTGATTACTATTGAAATTATTTTATACAATATTGAACTTTCATAAAATTATTACAACTTTTTTATGAATTATCAACTTAAGATATTCAGATTATTAATTCAATTTATCCTCGTTAATTTATTTTATTTTTTGTGGGTTCAAGTATATTATTTTTTATATCTCATCATAACTTTTCTTTTCAATATTAATAACTTATAAAATGGCTAGAACATCTTAATACATGAACCCAAATTTTATAACATGCATCATATACACTATTCACTATTGTTTTTCATAAACCTAAATGTACATGTACCCTCCACGTCTATTTATATCTTATTCATAAAACCACATAGGAACAAAAATTATAATTTTTTTATAGTTACGTTACATAAGTAATGAGCATGGGATTATCCTAAAATTAACCTCACACTAACAAATTAGTTAGATGAGTTATTTAATTATTCTTTATGAAATAAAAGATTTATTCATGAAATATTTCAAGCTTCACAAGAATGGGAATGAAAATTTTTGTTCCTTCACAGAAGTATGACACATGATTTCTTATTCATCATATAAGAAGGGAGATTCATGGAAACTAAGAAGGGATTCATGTAGTAATGAACATAGAAACTAAATCATATAATTAATTTTAAGAAAGGTGGCCTATAATATTTTCCACTCTTCACATAAATTAAAGCATAAAGATTATCTCTTTTATTCTAAAAATGAGAGATAAAAAACATGAATTTCATTAGATCTTATCGTCCTTGATTAATTAGTATATATAGACAAGGTTAACACCGCATATCCTATAAGTATTCACTATATTAAATGTATAAAAACTATGATGATATAATAAATATATTTTAATTCACATAGGTCTTAGCATTTCAAATATTTTTACATGGGTTTTTTTCTTCTTATCTATCCCATACAATGCCAAAGATTAAATTATTGATGATTCGCGTGATGTTTTTTACTTATCAATAATATTTTCATATGAATTTATTCATAAAAAGATGAATCACCCATTTAACTCATTCATGGATACAAATGAATGAATATCCTCTTGAAACTTCCTTATTAATTTTCCCAAAGAATTTACTTTATATAGATTGATGCATGAAATATAGAGATTGAATACATGGATTCAAGATGATCGTGCATGCCTTGTTCCATTATAATTAACATGGATGATGGATGGAGTGAAGTGTTTTGGAAATTGGTCTTGAAATCACATGTACATCCCTTGTAAGGTTGAAAGTTGAAGACTTAACTTTAATTTATCGAATGATTTAGATATATTGGATCAAAAGAAAGATGTTATTTTCATATAATTTTAATACAGAGTAATAATAATGCACTTTGTGTATCCCACATCACTCTATAATATTAATTCTCTCTACTTAATTATATTTTCAACTTCATCCACAACTAGATACTGAACCCTGACATACTTCACACATGCCCATCATGTGTTGTGACACCCCATTGCACAGTCTACCTAGTCACCCACATATGTTCCCTATATGCATGTTATGAACTTCCCATGTGGTTCCTATAGGTGTTATTAAAGACCTCATACTCACGTTCCACCCTATCTACCTTGGTTTAATTTCCTCCCACATTGTAGAACCTAGGTCTCACCTGTATAATTGAGGTGGTTCCTTATCATTCTTTGGATGGACAATTTTTTAATAAAGAAAAACATAAATAATTATGTAAACTTAAACACATGGTAATACTTATCAAATACTTTGAAATATTTCTCAATAGTTCATTATAAAAAAATAATATTTTTCATAGATATCAAATTCCTTCAAATTTCTTATAATTATTCTTCTTTTAAATCCCAAAAATTATTCTTCAAATATCCTCATGAAAAAAATTATTTTTTCATGGAAATAATAATGAATATCCTTAGAAAATAATAGAATATTTCATGAAATTATTTAAAATATTTCTTTATTTAATTAATGAATTATTTCTTCATTTTAAATTATTCACTTATTGTATACATTATAAAAAATCCAAAAATAATTAGCACATGTATTATGAATTGAGACTAGTTCAAAAATTGATATAATTATTATTTACACTATGCCTTGAACTTCTTCACTTGAATTATTCAATCTAGTATTCTCACATTTATACTATCATAAACCATGGGATTTACTCAATCTACCTATGGAAATACATGGGTTCTTTATCAAGAATGAAATACAATTCCCCAAGCATCATAATATCTTCATTTAAGTATTCCTTATATATTGAATTTACAATATACTTACAATAAATGCAACAATAATTCTTTACTGACACACATTTGATCATCAAATATGTTATAGAACATAATAGAAAAATGACCATAGATAATCATTTTTTGAACAAATAGAGTCATAATTTAAACTAAAAGTATCATATGTTAAAAAACGGTGTCATTATGGAATTCATATTCTTGATTAATATTTTTATATTCACGTTTTGGAGATCATAATAACAATTTTGGTTTTAGTATTTGGATGAAATAAGATCACAAATATGAGGCTAAGAAAAGAGTATATCTATAAACCACTATGTCTTATAACTGAATGGGGGAGAATATTTAAGTGGTTTATGATATTATTATATGCCTATTATAATGGAAAATGTGAGTTTAATAGTTATACATAAAGTGTTGAGGTTGATATCTTAATATAAATTAAATCTAGATACTCTTAGTTATTTTCATTAGTGAGTGATAATTATCAATGATATTTTCCTATATTGTAAAAGTAATGAGGTTTTTGTGAAACATATAAGGATTTTTCTTCATCATTTTTACTTTAATGTTTTGAGTGCATATATTAAATTGTATCAATGACCTTGAAAATTGATCTTATGAAAATGTTATATTTTTTGGTTAACTATTGAATAATACCCGATTGATAGATTAATAACTCTAAGGTTTAACAAAATTAAAAAAGGGATGATTTATTTTAAAATATTAAGATAGAAAATATTTTCAACCTTGGTATTGATAATTGATTCATGTTATTTTTGGTGAAGTTCATCAAATTTTTTGGATTGAGATATATATTGGCTAGTGTTTGGTCTTATGACCTAGTTATTAATACCTTTTTCAGGTCAAAGATACTATTAATTTATAGAAGAATATAAGGTTTCACTATAGTTTAAATACATAGTGATTTATATTGTTTTTGGATAGGTATATTTTCGATAATTTATGATTTGGGTATATATATACCTAAGTATATAATTTAATGAAACATTAATGTTGTTTCAAGGAAAATATATAACTTAATCTAGACTAATGGACCAAGGTAGATTTAATAATAGAAGCCATATACTAATGATAAATATGCTAAGAATATCCTCACATAAATTTATTAGTGAGTAACAATTAAAATTATAAGGATATAATTTATTTTAGGGGGTATAATGTAACACCGACATATTTTAAATTATATGTTCCTTTAAGAACCAATATGTTCAATAATGTGTGATACATGAAAAACCAAACCAAAATGAAACATAGAATAATATATAATAACTAAAATGTTTCAATATAATTAGAGGGTAAAATTAAGTATAAATTATTTATGAAATATACGAACTAATAACAAGAAAGTCCACTATCCATGCTAATCCATTGATAAAATAAAATAACGTAGTTGGATAATTAATAAGACCAATTTATTCTATCAAATTTAACCTTTATAAAAATTGTAATTTTATGTGAAACTAAATATATTATGGACATAATATATTTTTCTATGAAAAATATATTAAAACCAATTTATATTATAAATTTATTTGAAATAATAATAATAAATCTTACTATTTTTTTAAATGTTATTTTTCTTGGATTTTTTAATAATATTTTTATGTTTTCAGTTAAAAGTTAAATACTAAAAATTTATAATTTTAATTTTACAAAATAAATATAATTTTCATGTTCATAATATTAATAATATTTTAATATGAATTCGTGGGATGTTTATGAAATTGTTGATTTTTAGGTGAATAGAGAATAATATAGTTTTTTCTAATAAATTACCTTTTATTAATTTCATTATATAAGAAATACCTATAAGTTTATAAAACCTTTTCATTGAGAAAATATTTATTTAATGAGTAATAATATAAATTTTTTAATACTATACTTAATTTACAAAACCACGATTTAAAATTTTATGAAATAAAGTATTATTTTCTAACAAGATAAACTATTTTTGGTCATTTCCTTTAATTAAATACTATTCTAGTAAAATTAGATTTTTTAATTCTATGAAATATAAATATTTTTTTTAATTTTAATAAATCAATTTTAATCATGAAAACCAAATATATTGATAATTTTTTCATATAAATAATATTTAATCTTAAAAACAACTTTTTCTAAAAATGGGGTTTTAAGGGTTACTTGCACTAATGTTAAAATTGATTTATTTACACATATAAATTTAATATAATAAAATTAATATCATATTTATAATATATAGGTATAAATTATAGAATATGTTAGATTTTATTTTTATTAATTAAAATTAAATTACTTATGGAAAAACTAATTACCACATTAAAACCAAAAATAGAAAAAGTGAAATTTTATGATTAAAAGACTTAAAAACATGCTTAAAACTTGTGTGAAAATGAATTTTTGACAAATTATAGACCTTATCTCATCCCCCATTAAATTATTTTCCAATTTTAGATACTTTAATTTTTAATCATTTCACTTTTTATATTAAGTTGAAATATTTACCACAATACAATTCTCACCACTTATAAAAGGGTAGACTTACACCCTTTCATGAGAAACCCATTTTTTTTAAATTTCTTCCTGAAACTAAAAAATTATTATCCTCCAAAAAACTTTTATTAATTTAATAATCCCATTTTCATAATTATTTATCTTAATCAATTCACTTTAAAAGAGACTTCAAATAGAAAGTTCAAGTTCCCAAAATGAGTATTATTTAATCCTTATCCTTCTCTTAATAATATTTACCTTTCAAAAACACCATAAAAATAGAAATATAATGAAATTATTATCATTATTATAATTAATTTTGACTATATTAATTTATAAACCAATATTTATTCTTTTTAAATGAAATATAAAAACAAAATAACATCGACCTTGTGTTGTGAAAATTTCAGTATCCACAAAATAATGTTTTTTTAATTTTTATTCATGATATTAATTAATTATAAAAATAACTTACAATGTGATTAAACTACTTAAAAATATCAAAATAATATCACTATTCATATAATATAAATATATAATGTCAAAATAAACAATTTCTTAACCATATTCACCCCTTAAATTATGGTATGTTCATGTTAGGGTCAGTCTAATCACCCACCTAAAAAATGTTATAAAAATATATCATGAATGACTGTGGGAAAATAAATAGTTATAATAATATAAATTAAAAAAGCATTATTTTATGGTTATATAAATTTTATATTAAGTATTTAACTACCATATTTGATCCCTAAAATTACCAAAATAATCTGACACTGATTCAATTTTTAAATAAACATTAGAAAAAACTATATAATAAATAAATAAAATGTGAAAATAAATGGAATATTTTAAATAAAATATATGAGAATAATTTTTCTAATAAGTTATATAAAAAAATTAATTTTATTATTTAGGAGGTTATACACATCCTCATAATGAATTAAGAATACGTTAAGGGTTTGTGCTAACTCAATTTTCTTCCATTGAGTTATAAAACAATGTATTGAAACTCTAGTTTTACAATACAGATTTATTTTACCTAATTAATACTTGGTAAATTATTTCTTCCTTCAATTATGGGGTTTCAAAATTCTTCCTTATAACATCACTATGAAAATTTTCGTACCTCAATGATTATGTTAATTATAAGGGTTCTTTGTCTCAAATTTCATTTCATTAACACATATTCCTTATTACACACACTATTTTCTTTATTTTTTTTGTCTATATACTACCAATTTAATATTTTTTATATTTATACTCTCATTATTCATGGTATTTAATTTTTCATTTTAAATCATATCCTCTAATGGGTTTTAATCGAAGGCTTCTAATGTTGTAATACTTTTTGCTCTAAAATTTTCACCATTTGATATATGTTTATTTTTAAAATCCATTTTTTCTATGTAATGGTGCATCTAATGACCCATTAATATTTTTAATCATGATCTTATCATTATTAATTATATTTAATATTTCATTTGAAATCATATCCTCCAAGGGTTAATGATTCAAATGTTTTTAACAACATAAGGGTTTCTTGTCTCAAATTTTCACTCCTTGACCCAAATTTCTTATTATAAACTATATTTTATTTAAAATGGTGCATCTATTACCACTTTAATTTTTTGTATCATGATCCTATCATTATTTCGGACATGTAATGTTTCATTTGTAATCATTTATTTCTAGGGTCTTTAATTAAAATGTGTTTAACATCGTAAAGGTTTCTTATCTAATTTTTCACTACTTGAGACAAATTTCTTATTATAAACTGTTTTTTACATATAATAGTGTATCTACGAACCATTTAATATATTTTTATCAGTATCCTCTCATTATTCAAGATATATAATTTTTTATTTTAAATTATATCATTCAAGGGGCTTTGATTCAATATTTTCTAATGTCGTATGGGCTTCTTGTCTAAAATTTCATTCTTCGAGATATATTTATTACAATAAACCATTTTTTATTTATAACGGTGCATATAATACTCATTTAATAATTTTTATCATGATAATATCATTATTTATGATATGTAATGTTTCATTTGAAATTCTATAAATCAAGGTATTTTTATTTGAATGTTTCGAAAGCTGCAAGGGTTATCTATCTCTATTTTTCATTCCATGAGACTTGTTTTATATTATGAAACAAATTTTATTTAATATGGTGTATACAATAACGTAGTTCATTTATGTATAATGAATATACCTAATTTAATTATATATAAATTTCAGGTTATCCCTCTTATGTGGTTTGGAATCTAACATGACCATTTCCATAAGGGTGTTTTCATCTCAATTTTCTTTCATTGATATATGATTCAAATTTCAAAAATTGTTTATTTTTTTGGTGTATATATTGGAAATGGTTTAAATCTTAAATACTCTCAACAAATTTTAATTTTTTGTATTTAACTTTCTAAAATCCATCACCGCCTTTGTCTTTCCAAATCATCCTATATTATAGGCATGGTTTTTCTTCCAATTACTTTCCTATGTGAATACCCTATTTTTCATTACATTATTTAAAGGGAATTAACCAAGATTACATACATAAATTAATTAGGGAGATTATTGACATAATGTTCTTCCCCTAATCTATACAGTGTTAGTTTGAGGGTTTTTACATATAAATCTAGTCTATTTGCTGATTAGGGAAATATTGAAAATCTATATACTTGTTATTCTAATATAGATGTTTATTAATTATAAATGAATATTAGTTATGTATTGTATATATCATTAATTAATTTATATGATGAATGAATTGTATATAATTATTAATGGATGGGGACCAAAATAGCCCCAAAATACAACGATAGATGTCATGAAATAAACTATCTTTAGTATTTTGGTGTATGCATACCCATAAATTTTTTACATGACATGTGGCCTTGATGATAAGATCATTATGTATAAGATCATGATTTCTTGGAATAAGAATAATAATTAGATATCAGACCTTATTCGATTCATCACTAAGGACCTATTTATCTTTATACATGTGATTATTTATTGATATGCCAACCATGGATATATTGTTCTCATAGTTTATTTTAATTATCCAATTATTTAAATCATATATTCATACAATATTATTTATACTCACATTATTCTTACTTATGATATTTTATTGTTATCACTTATATTTACCCTTACTAAGTATCTCATCTCACCCCTTCATATGTTTCCCATTTTAGAGGTGATTAATAAATTAATCACACATGATATATATATTAAAATGTCTTGTGTAGATATTTATTTGGAGATGTAAAAGACTTATTAAAGGTTTATAAATTTATTAAATAGTGGAAAAATATATCCACTTGATGAGATATACATGGTATTTTTTAGTTAATTTTTTTCCCTAAATCTCTAGAACTCTAAACCTAAAAGGTAATTAAAATGTAAGTGACTCAATATTTTATAGTGATATTGTAATTGTTGTTGTTAAAAATTGGACCTCTCTGGTTCATTTTAATGTTGGTATATAAAGATGGTGTTTATTTGGAACTAGATTCCATGAGTGTAAGTCCAACCATTGTATTTGGTATCAAACGAGGGATGACAACTTTATAGCCCAAGATTTTAGACAAGGAGAGTTTAAGGGTTGATAAGATAAGGTTAATTATAATTTCAAAGGCATATATAGTCTGGTAGGTCAGTTGAGGTAATATTGAATATATTAGGAATTAAGATAAGATAAATTTAGATAAAATTCTAGGATGTTAATAAGGTATAAGTCTAAGTATAGAATATAATCATGATATTTTGGTGAAGTATATATTGTGTGGTTATTTTAATAAATAAATTCCTATATTGATATCACAAGTGGATGCAGTCTTTGGCATAAATTTACCTAGGGGTAATACCCTAAAAAGTGAGGATTGAGTATTAACTCAGTTATCACATAGTGCATGATAAAGATACCCAAATGCACATGTTGGAAGTCACTATCAAGGGATATTCTTTGGTTAATCAAATTCTATTTACTAACCATTATAAAGGATTTTAATATAATGTTATCTAATTATGTTAAAGAGGATAATAAATAAATGACCATAAAGAGAGTAATATGTTGATCCAAAAGTATCATATGCTTAAAATTAATATATTATAATAGAATACATATTTATATGGGTATTTTTATAATCATATTTTTGATATTATCATAACCATATTGGTTTTTTATTTGGTGGAAACATGATTCTAAAGAAAAACATGAGAAAGGTATGTATCTAAAACCACAATATATTATAACATCATAAGGGATAAAACCAAAATGGTTTAGAATACTAGTATATACTTTTTATGGAGGAAAATTTGAGTTTCCAAGTCATACTTAAGGTAGCAAGGTTGACATCTTAATAGAAATTAAATCTTAATACTCTTAGCAATTTTCATTAGTGAGGGATATTTATTGATGATATTCTGGTATATTCTAAATTTTATGAGGATTATGTTAAAAATATACTCATATTTATTCATCAGTTTTTATTTAAGTGTTTAAAATCATATATTGAATTGTATCAATAAGCTTGAAAATTTATTTTATGAAAAGGAAATTTTTTTTTGTGGGATAGAAATTGAAGAACACATGATTGATGGAAGTATAAATCTTAGTTTTAAAAAACACTAGATTTTGAGATAATAAAGAGATAATTGATTTTAAAAAATTAAGATAGATAGTATTGGTAACCTTTGAATTGGTAATTTATTCACCATATTTTTGGTTAAGGTCATCATATTTTTTGGATTATATCATATATTGGAAAGTGTGTTATCTTAGGACCTATAAATAAATACCATTTGAGGGTTGGAGATAGTATTAATTTTTTTAGAATGCATGGTTTCACTATGGATTAATTTCATAGATATATAGATGTTTTTTAGAAATTTATATTTTGGGGAATGTGTTATTAGGGTATATACATACTTGAGTATATAATTACATGAAAGATTAATATTGTTTGAGGAAAGATAAATAAGTTAATTTTTCCTAAGAGACTAGGGTAGAGGTTATATAATAAGTTATATCCTTAATTATAAATATGTTAATAATACCCTCACCTACTTTAATCAGTGATTAATAATAACAATTTCAAGGATTTAATTTATTTTATAGGGTAGAATGTAACACCCAGATCTATTAAATTATATAATCTTTTTAGGCCTAATACGTTCGGTAGTGTGTGATACACACAATATAGAACCATAAAAATCCATGAAATAATATATAACCATTAAAATGTTTCCATATAATTGGTTGGTAAAAATATATGTTACCAAATTATGGAATATGTACAAAAATAAAAATAAATTTCATTATCCTTGTTAAGGAATTGGTAAATTAAATTCATGTAGCTAAATAATTAAAAAGACTGATCTATACATTAAAATGAAACCATTCTAAAAATTTAAATTTTATATGAAACCAAATATATCTTGGATAATTGTATTTGATATGAATAATATATTAACAAATATTTTATTAGTAACTAATATTAAATAAGATTTAGAATAATTAATATTGTTTAAAATTTATTTTACTATGAAAAAAGTTGTCATTATATTTTTATGTTTTTATTTACAAGTTAAATTATAAATTATAAAATTTTATTTTGATAAGATAAAATTAATCTTTATATTTATCATGATAATATTATCTTAAGATTAATTTTTGGTATTTTGTTTGAAATAGTTGGTTTTTAGGTGAATTATGAGAAAATATAGTTTATATCGAACAATAAATTTTATGAAATTATAATTATTTAATTAAGAAATATAAGATTAAAAATCCTTTTAATTAATTAAATATGTATTTAAGGAGTAATACAATAAATTTTAAAATACCATCTGGAATTTATAAAACATATATTTTACATTTTATGAGCTTAAATAGTATTTTCTAAAAAAGAAAAAATTTTCGGTATTTTATTTTAATTAAATATTAGTTTGGTAAAATTATATTTAGTATTTATATTAAATATATATAAAATTTAATGTATTTATTATAAATTAATTTTTATCATGAAAACTAAAGACAATTATAATTATATCCAACACCAAAAAATTTAAGCCTAAAAATACACCTTTTTTAATAACGGGTTATTACATGTTACATGTTGTAATGTTAGAACTATTTTTTGTTACACATAGATATTTAATATAATAAAATTTATTTAATATTTGGAAGAATTTTTTTCCAAATAATTTAATAAATACAATTTTATTTTTAGGAATTAAAATTCAATTACCCTGGTAAAAACTAGTAACCACGATAAAAAAAAGTAAAAGTAAAAATTCTAAGAGTAAAAGAATTAAAAAAAGTCCAAAAAAAGTTAGAACATTAATTTTTGAGGTATTATAAACATTATCTCATCCCAACTTAATAATTTTCTTTTTTTGGTGCCACTTGACATGTGAAACATGTGTTCTCTTTATATTAAGTTGAAATATTTACAAAAATGTTATTCTCACCACTTATAGAAGAGGAAAATTACACCCCTTAATGCAGGGAAAATTAATTAAAATTTCCTCCATAAGATATAACATTTTATCCTAATAGATAACACTATCATGTTATTAATCCTATATTCTCAATGAGTTATCCAAAACCATTCATTTTCAAGGAGACATCCAAGAGAATATTCGAGGTCCCAAAGTGAGTATTACATAATCCTTATCACTTTCTTCATAATATTTCTTTCCAAACCTACCCTAACTATAGTAATAAAATGATATCATTATCATTATAATACTTATGTGTAATTATATTAATATAATAATTATTATTTATTCCTTCCCAACCACTTTGAAAAATAAAAGAATGTTGATCATGTGTTGTGTGGACAACAACCTCCATGAAAGAACATTTTTTTTACTTTAATATTGATTTTAATTCTTTATAATCGATACTTAAAATATGACTAAACACCTTTAAAACATATAAATAATATCATTATTCTTAAAATTTAAATAGATTATGTTAAAAAGAAAAATTTCTTAACTATACTCACCCATCGAATTATGGTATGTCCAGGTTTAGGTCAGTCTAACCACATACTTGAACAATTATATAAAAATATATAATGAATCGTTATGTGAACTTAAATAATAATATTAATATAATTTAATAAGAAAATAATGATTGTTTTATTTTTATATAATGTTTATATAAAGTATTTAACTGCAATATTTGTTCTCTAAATTTTATGAAATAAGTTAACACAGATTCATTTTTTATGAAAACATAAGAATAAAATATAATAAATAAATAGAATAAGATAATAAATGGTATATATTAAATTAAATATAGATTAATATGGTTCTAAAAAAGTTTCTAATAAAATTAATTTGATTATTTAGGAAGTTAGATTCTTGCAAAAAACAAATCAGAAATAATGTAGGGTTTTGTGCTAACTCAATTTTTTTCCATTGAGTTACAATATTACATATTGAAACTATATTGTCCCAAGATTGAATTAATATAGTTAATAGATAAATGGTATTTTATTTAATACTTATTTTCTTATTTTCTATAATTATTACTTATAACCTCATTATCAAATGATTCTTACCTCAACGATTATACTACTTGTACGAATTCTGTATCTCAAATTTCATTTCCTTGAGAAATATTTCTTTTTATACACTATTTTTTATTTTTTTGGTGTATAAATTTACCCTTTAATATTTTTTATATTGATAATAACATTATTCATGGTTTTTAATGTTTCATTTTAAATCATTTTAGTTAATGGGGTTTGATTTGAAAGTTTCTAATATCATCAGGGTTTCTCATCTAAAATTTTTCCTCCTTGAGATATATAACTTCATATTCATCAAGATTTATTTGGAATAGTGTATATACTTTAAATTTATTATTTTGTGTCATGATTATATAATTATTTATTATATTTAATTTTTCATTTTAAATCATATCCTTCAAGGGATTTAGATTCAGAAGTTTCAAATATCGTAAGGGTTTATTGTCTCAAAATTTCATTACTTGAGGTATTTTTCTTATTATACACCATGTTTTACTTAGAATGGTGAATCTATTCCCCCTTAAATATTTTTTTATCATGATCCTTGAATTATTTATGATATTTATTATTTATTTTTAAATCGTATACTTCAATTAGTATTGTTTCGAAAGATACCAATGTTGTGAAGGTTTCTTGTTTTAAATTTCGACTCCTTGTGACATATTTCTTATTATACACAATGTTTTAATTGTAATGGTGTACCTAATTAACCATTAATATTTTGTATAATGCTACTATAATTATTCATGATATTTAATGTTTCATTTTAAGCTATATTCTTCATGGTTTTTTAATTCAAATTTTTTAATGTCGTAAGGGATTTTTGTTTAACATTTTCAGTCCCCGAGATATATATCTTATTATAAACCATTTTTCTATTTGGAATGGTCTATATAGAGCTCATTTTATAATTTTTATCACGATTCACTCATTATTTATGATATTTAATGTTCCATTTGAAAATATATCCTTTAAGGGTTTTTTATTTGAATGTTTCTAAATCCGTAAGTATTATTTTTCTCTATTTTCAATTCCATGAGACACATTTGGTATTATGCCCCATTTTTTATTTTATATGGTTTATTTAATTCAATATTTCCTTAATGGATATTTAATATCTTCTATTTAATTGTATTTTAATTTCATTTTACCCCTCTCATGTTCTTATGATTCAAACATTACCATTACCGTTAGGGTATTTGCATCTCAATTTTGTTTCATTGAGATGTGATTTGTATTTCACCAATTATTTGTATTTTATGGTGCTTATATTATGCATGGATTAATTTTTAAATCCTTTCATAACATTTTAATCTAATGGATTAAACTTTAGAAAGTCCTTCACTGCCTTTATCTTTCCAAATCAGCCTCTATTATAGGCATGATTTTTCTTCCAACGTCTTTCCTCTATAAATGACCTATTTTCATTACATTGTTTGAAGGGAATTCACCTAGATTTTATATATTGATTATTTTTGGTACTTATTTACTTAAACATACATTATTTAATATGTATTGTGTTAGTTTTAAGGGTGATTATGTAGAAAGGAATTCCATTTATTTATTGGATTTTTTTGAAATTTTGGATTATTTTTATTCGAATATGAATTTTTATTGATTATTAAGGAATATTGGTTATATATTGTATAGTATTTTCATTAATTTATGATATAAATTTATTGGACATAATTATTGATGGTTTAGGGGTTCAATATCCCCTTGATGCATCAATAAGTATCATAAGACAAAATATCTCAGGTATTTTTGTGTATGTGTTCCCAAAACAAAATATTTCCTTGATATAAGGACTTGATGGTAAGATAATGATGTCTGGGATCATGATGTATTAAATTAAGGTATAGAATTAGAGGTCCAATATTATGACCCCATGTGTTTGCCGTAATACCTTGGTTTCCTTCCCAGCACAAAATAGGCTATTACTCACTAGGGTCTCTTATTAGACTAATGACTGTCCCCATAGTCCAACACATGTTCTTTCAGTGTGTTTTTTCCTCACTCACACACACCCTAGGAAACTTCCCATAATTTCACCCATCCTGATTACTACTCCAGGCCAAGCATGCTTAACTGTGGAGTTCTAATCATATAGGCTCTCGAAAAGAAAGGTACACCTTGTTGACATGGGTAGTAACATTTATCCTTTTAAGTACCACTTTTCCAGGGGTGTTATATTAGAAAATTCACACACAAAATCCCAAGCCTCACCCCCATTATTCATTTTCCATCTTTGGACCTCATTTGCCTCGTGGAGTAGGGAAAAATTTCTTAGGGTTCCTCAAATCGTCGAGATTTGAGAAGGTAAGTTAATTATTTCATAAATCTTTTAATTTTTACTCTTTCCCCCCATTTAAGTCCCCAATTGACCTTCTCATCCCCATTAGAGCCTCCATATCAGGTTGGGTTTCTTAGAGATTCAAATTTTGGTGTATTTGGTTCGTTTGATTCAAGATGTTTCAAGTAAGTGTTTCTTTCCTTGATTTCTTCCCCTTCCTTAAGGTTTCTTTCACCCTTTCTTGAAGTTATTCATGTCCATAAGTTGAGGTTCTAACCTAGGGTTTGATTTGGTGTCTTTTTGGCCAAAATATTGTGGTCTAGGGATGGATTTATCTTCCTTGAGGTGCAGCGGTGGTGCGGTTGATGTTTCACACCATGTTTTGAGGGTTTCGACATAAAAAGGTAAGTGATTTCATGTGTAATAATTTCTAGATGAGTTAGTTTTCTTGAATTACTTGTTATGCATGTTCCATAATATGCTGTGTGTGGTGCGAAAACTGTTTATGTTGGATTTTGTTAAGCATTTAATTTTATCGTTTTATTTTAGCTTGAAATTTGGTGTTTTTCATGCGTAACCCTTTGGTATTGTTTCGGTGTGTTTTATAACATATGAAATTGGTTTAATAAATCTTTTTTGGGCTGAAAATTCTGATTTGGTAGGGTATTGGTGTGCTATTAGGTTTCAAAGAGGTTTTTTAATGGGTTTAAGGTGTAAAACCTTATTGTACTTCTTGAAAGTGATTTTTAAAATGTGTTCTTTTCATGTGGATATTTTGTGGTATTGTTTGAGGTGTTTTTATAACACTTGGGGGTAGTTTAATAAATGTTTTTGGTGCATCCAATTATTTTTTGAATTTGTATTGGTGTGATTTTGTCCTTGAAATACGGTTTTGAAATAGGTTTTATGTGAAAAGCTTTGGTACACTCTTTAGAATTGTTTTATGAAAGTTTTGAATGGTTAAATGATTTATGTAAGAGGTGAAACCATATTGGAAAAATGTTTTGGATTGTTTATATTTTTAAATGGACCATTTTAAATGTGAATAGGTCTGTCATTTGATGTGTATCCTCATGGAAATGTTTTATCAAAAATGTTTAATGGATTTACTGAAATGTGAAAGATGTGTGAACGTGATGTGGGCTATTTGTGTGAGTGAGATGTGAAAAATAGATTTTATTTATAAAAAGGGTTTTATGAAACATGTGAGTGGGATTTTATGTGATGTTTAGCACATTTTGAGGGACATTATAAAATTTTCAAAGGACGTGTTAGATTGTGAAAGTTATGCAAAAAGTGTTGTTGGCTATTTTTGGTGTGAGTTTGATTTCAAAATGAATTTGAACGAAAAGTGGAATTTGTGACTTGTGTGATGTACATGGGGATCTTTGGTTAATGTGTGATGTGTAAGTAATATTTTCATGTGAAAACTATATTTCTTGGCTTGTTGAACTTTTTTGAGCACAGAGGGAAAACTCAGGTATCTAGGTGGGTGGATCTGTACTAGTATGCTAGTGAATCTGCGGGGTTTGGCCTCAGTTTCACTTAGGAAGATTGACGCTTAAAACTCTAACTAAACTATGATGATGATGAATGGGGACCACTAGGTTATGGGTATGATCCCTACTAGTGGCTCGTTCATGAGAATGGATATTTTTTATGGTTACTCTCATCGAGATACGAGGTACCTGGGACCCACAGGTAGCTAGTGCCTAGGGGTTATTTCCTATTTCTTGTGCTCATTAGATCCTTTATACGTACCGTTGGAATACGGTATATTTGGTTGAAAAAATTCAGTTGCTTTTGAATTTATTTTAAAAGTGTTGATTCTTTAAATAAGCCCACTTGAAAACTGATTTTTTAAGTTGCATATTTTAGAAATTGTAACTAGAAATTACATATTTTCCAAAACTTGAATGCTTTTCATCTTTGATTGTTTATCACATATAATATCTTAATGTTGGTATCCTACTGGGCATTGGATCAAATCCTACTTAAACTCTTGGGTTTAAGTAGACTTAGTTATTTTTGTTGTCGCAGGTTGGGTATAGTTTTTAGTTCCAGTGGTTCGGGTTTCTAGCAGGTCCTTAGAGGTGAAGTCTTATGGAGATGGATTGAGGGCGGTGCCCCTTGCCATGTGAGTTCTTGGACTGTTTCCTTTTGGTTTTGTACCTTTTTTATAGTCTTTTTGTTGTTTTATGTTTATAAACTCGGGTAAATCATTCCCAATTTTCATTTTATGATACCCAGGGACTTCTTCCAGCCCGTGGGGATCAGGAATGCCCTTCAGGCCTTGTTGCGGGCCAGGTCAAGTGCTGGTTTTGATGGAGACCAGATTTGGTTCGTGACATATTATCTATGAATTTATTTATTTATATGTCAACCATGGATATGTTACACTCATAGTTTCATTTTATTAATAATTATTTTGGTAATGTATTCTTGATATATTATTTATTAATATCTTATGCTCACTTATGATATTTTATTGTTATCAATTATGTTCATCCTTATAGTGTATTTTAGATCTCCCCTTTTCATGTTTTTATTTCCCTAGTTTATAAAGAAATGTATTATACATGATATTTCTAAAGGAATAACTTATGTGAAGATTTTTTTAGAGATATTGAATATATATTATAGGTTAATTAGTTTCTTATATAATGGAAAAAGTTCATTTGGTGAGATATATATGGGATTTGTTTTAAATTATTTATTAAATATCTAAAACTCTAAACCAAAAAGGATCTTTGAATGTAAATTACTGATTATTTATTAGAGATATTGTCACTATAGATGGTAAAAATTGGGTTTCTCTAGTTCATTTCAATGATGTTATGTAAAGAAGGCATTTTCACATTTGATTAGGGGAGTGTGGGTCTGAGGTTATACAATAAGAATAAGTATTATCATTATAAAACAAATAACTAATCTAATTAATAAACATAAACATTAGTGATAATAAACATCATGATCAAATATAATAGGTAAAACAAAATATGGAAAGAAGAAACACCTGAAAAAACTAGATAATACAGAACCATCCCAAAAAGGTAAACCCAAAACAAAATTCAAACTACTAGAAAATAAATCAATATGACCTTTGGTTTCTCACTAACTCCCAAACCATCCTTCAATAGTCTAAACTACACATGAACCCAGAATAAGAGATCAATTCCATGGAATAACAGAAAATGATAACCTAAAATAAAACATAAGAGTAGCACACACATAATGGTGTATAAAAGGTGTGAGCTAAACACAACAAGTAGGATTCCATCAAATATTTTGTTCCACCTCATTTCAAAATCCATGTTATTAATTATAGTTTGAATATAAATAGAAAATAGGGTTTTCAAATACATGTGAGATAAAACCAAATATCATGCCAAATTCACTTTTGAAACACATATTCTTTCTTTTAACAAGAAAGGGAAAATACCCAAAAATTTTTATAAAAAAACTTACAAATTTTATAAGGGGTATTTATTATTCAATTTTTGAAAACATAAAAAAAACCATTCCCACTTCCAATACATTTCTCAACAACATTACTTTAAAAATACACCCCACTTTTACTCAAAATCAACCACTTTCCAAATCATTTTACAAATCAACTTGAATATAAATAATAATCATAACTTTAATGAAAATTATAGTGATAATATACCAAGGATATCAATTCAGTATGAACAAAATGATTAATAGATAATGGTTCCATGAAATAAGTTAAGGGCTAGTGGATGAAAAATAGTATACAAATAAATACCCTAATTAATCCATAATAAGATATAAGTGTCATGGGAAACTCTTCAAGACTTATGTAATACAAAAATAAACAAGATAGATGAACTCTAGGTAAACCTAAAATAACCCGTCTATCCTAATAGTACTAATGAACTATCCAGGCTCTATAACTATCATAAGAGATTAAATCTATTATAGGAACAAACCAACAAGGAGTACCAAACTTTCACAGGTCTGAATCTATCTAAATATAAGCTAAATTAGATTTTACAATCATCTAATTTATATTATCTTCATTGGATTCCCTTGAAAAAAATAAAAATTAGGTGAGTATATAATCAATCCAAGAATCAACATATGAAAAATAATAGAATACAATAAAGAAATCCCACATTTCACCTCCAACAACCTATAATGATGAAACCCCATTTTATTATCCATAATAATAAATAAATATATAAAAATATAAAATATATCTAAAGGTATAAAAATTAAAAAAAGATAATAAAATATAATGGGATGAATTCAGGGTCTCACACATATGATATGTTAAAACATTTCAAGGTGTCAATCATGCCTTTCATTCAAAAAAATCTTGTAATTCCAATCTCATATCCACCATATAAAATTCATATTTATAATACAATATGAAATTAAATATGGAAAAAATTCCTAATTTAATTAAAAATACAATCCAATTTTTTTTTTAAAACCGTTTAATGAATCCAATAAATTCTTTACTTTTATAAATTCCATGAAAACCCTGATTAATCTTTAAAAAAGATCTAAATAGTTTCAAAATAATTTAATAAATATTTTTATTTAAAACAAGGATTATAAAAAATAGCCAAAACATTTGTAACTAATATCATTACTTAAAGTTAACATAAAATAAAGAAACATCTTTATTCCAAGCGATTAAATCTTTAAAACATTTATAAAATCCACTATATAGAATATAAATAGTTTTAATTTAATAAAACATGGAATATAATGACATCAAGAATTAAATGATATTCCATTTAAAGGAAACACCAAAAAAACACCTACCTCAAATTAGGTGGAACCAATATGAACTAATTAACATCATGAAACCTTCAATAGTGTATGCTTCTATAAGAAAGGAAAATCCATTTATAATCCCTAAACACCGAAAACTATAATTACTACCCAGTCTAAAACCTAGTATTATCAAAGGAAGACCCTAGGGTTCTAATGAGAAAACCAAACCAAAGAGTAATGAGAGTAGGTCAAGAGATAAGTGATAAACATGAGAAATAGATGGATAACCCTAAAGAAACCACTTATTATCAATGAAGGGATACTACAAAATCAAAGGAGGGAATTAAGATGATAACTCTTATGACCATGGCATAGAAAAATAAGGAAATGATAAATGGAGGATAAAAACATAAAAATATAATGGCGGAGAATTCCAATTTATCTATTTAATGGAAATTGGGAAGATCTCACTACTAGGACATGTTGTTTGATAAATAGTATGCCAGTTGTGTATATTACATTGGAAAATCCTAAAAAGTCACCTAGTTTATCCAAATGACTTACCAAACCAAGTTCCACTTTAAAAATATCCTCTATAATTCACTATGGCACTGATTCACAATCACCCTCATAGTTTCCCCCAACCGTGTGAAAGTCATGTACTAACACTCCCAAAAACAAAAGACTCAAATAGTTTCTTCTGGGTTCTACAAGGTTTAGACACAATCATTATCAACTTATACAGGATAAGAAATGGAAAAAAATAAACTAGAGAGTTTCATGATCTTAGGACCACATACAATATCACATATTCTCTGCATAAAAATCTTCCAATTAAAGGAAATTTATAAGAAAATGAATTTTCCAGCCTCAAACTTTCAAAAATTTAAAATACCTCTAAAATATTATAAAATATAATAAATCATGTCATGTACGTGTCATAAATCACATGAAAATCAACATACTTTTAGTCCCATAATATAATATTTTCTTAACCACATTATATTAGTTTAGTAATATCATTATAATATTTCAAGGTTTTAATAATAGCAGAGAACTTATTTGACCATTTCAATGTGATAGATAATCTAGGATATTTTTATATTAATATTACATATAAAAGTAATCAATTTATAATATAAAATCTATTAATATTCTATATTTTGAATATAAAGGCAATCTAAAGTATAAATTATTTGGTTCTAGGGTACCAAACCTAACACACTCCCACTTGCAGAGGAGCTAATTTCCACTGAATTTAAATCCTCTAGATCTCATATGATAATTGTACTTATTTTGAGACAAGGATTTAGAAAATGGTTTCATCACATTTTCCTCTATGAAAACTCTTCTTACTGTGATCTTACCTATCTAAGAAAAATCTCTCAAGATATTATACTTCTGAAGTATTGAAATGTGAGATGGTAGTATAAAATATCTACTATAACACATTAATCTCTGTTATATAACCCACACCAAAATAGCATGAAATTGGGGTTCCTAAAAATAACAAAATCCCAAGCATTTTGGCATTATGATACACTAAAGAATCAAATATGTTTCTATACTATAGCACCACCAATACTATTAATTTTTTTTTAAAAAAATTTTATTTTAATTTTTTGTGCAAATGATGTGTATATTTGATCCAAAATAATAATATAATTTTAGCTTGGTGTAAAAAATGGTGTAATACATTGAAACATATTTTACTATTCATACATCAATTTGGGGGTAACATTACTCCAAAATGGTGAAATATGTTGGATATGGTCTTAGAAGATTAAAAATCCACCTCACCTTGAGTATCTCTCCTTAAACTACTTAGTTCTTATATTTTAATAAAAAATTGATCAACAAATGGTATATCTAATACAGAATTTATTGTAATAGAATTAATTCTCTCTATAAAGGACACACCTAAAACTTACCATTCCTTATTTTTCCTTGTGAAATTATTCCTCCAACATTCCTTGTTTCCATATACAAAATAGATGGAATTATACTCACTTAAATTCCCATTAATCTCACTCCTCCTTGTCAATAATTATAAAGATACCTTAGAATTAGAATTATCCTTGGTTATTTTTTATTTTCCCTTCCTCTTTTTCACGATGAGTGAAGAAGGATTTTATCACTTTATTCCCTTATCTACCTGGTAAAGTAGAGTAAGAATATCTAAGATAGAATTCTCATTTTTGATAATATTAAAATTTCTAACAATGTTATAGAAGTTATGAGGGAGTGAAGTAAGTATAATATTAGTGTTCAATTCATCTTATAGTTTAAACCCAAGAGTGTATAGACACTATATATCAAACTATCTTGACTAAGTGAGGTCCATATGAAATCTACTATCTAATATTTCACATAAAGAGTACCTTGAAGATATCAAAACTCTTTTATCTAAGTATCTCATACTAATTATCATATAGATTTTTGGTCATGATATATGCATCCATGTTCTCATGTGACTTATGAAGCTCACTAGAAATGGATGATAACATCCAACACTAGATATATGGAACATCATACAAGTATTTTGGGTAGAAAATAGATCTTCTTCACTCACCTCCATCTAAAGAGGATCAATAACCTAGGATTCTAGCATATAATTCTTCTATTCTTATCATAGTGCAATGCGCAAGCACTAATAATCCTCTTAGAAGTTTCTTATAGTTAATATATTTAGTTTACCTAGTATATATCACATGGATATTGTGGTTGATGAACCATCCATGTTTATATAAAAAATAAAATTATATTTACTACTTTATATGATAAATAGGTGTGATATAATAATTTTTTATTGGAATCCAATAATTTTATCATTTCCTAATATCCCTAATAATTGGACTATAAATTTATGTTCACATAGAAATTCTAGTGGAAAGGATCAATATTTACTTTCTAATAACCTAATAAAGGGTATAATAAATTACTTAGAGATATTTATGTAGGAAGTATTTCAAATTACTAAATCACAACTCCTTGATCCACTGAGTAGGCTTCCCAATCCAGAAATTATGATTAAGATTTCCTAAAAACATCCCTCTAAATAACATCATGTCTAAAAAGTGAGACTTATCTTGATATATATTTAGTTAATTCAATATAAAACCTTTATAGTAACTCATCCATAAAATTAAGTGTCTTGACGAGCAATAGACTAACACTTAGTTCTATGGTTCTATTCTTAATCTAGTAATTTAAGGATACATGACAAAATTTTTTCTCAAGGTATCTTTTTATTATGTATAAATTTCATCATTTTATCCTTAAAATGACTTACTGATATTTTGAGAGAGTCACACTATAACTTCACTCCAAGATCTTGTATGAATAACACATATATTAAATACAATATTTGATACTAACTATAGATTGTCAAGAAAAACTACCCCATAATTACCTGACTTAAAGATAATATTGCATTACATACATCCTAATGTAACATCATGTTGTTATTTTTAGTTACTCATTGACCCCTATTTTGGATAATTCTTTTAGTGGGGTTTTCCTTGGGATGTTTAGGGAATAAAGTTGAAAATTTTAGAAATTTCTGGGTTGTGCATGGTTAACGAACTGTTTTCCCAAACCGTGCTCCCACCTAGTGTAAACTGTAGAATCCAAAATAGTGGGGTTTTCATGGTTGATGCATGGTTTAAAAAACTAGGCACCCACTAAGTAGAAACCATCACCCCATTAGGGGGGAACATGGTTAGGGTGCACGGATTGACAAACCGTGCAACCCACCTCAACTAACTGAGCACGCCAGACTTGTTATTTACCAAAATTAAATTAAACATTTCCAAGCTCTTGTATGACCTTTTGCTTGACCCTAACTTGAAATTATTCCAAATTTTAGGTATTTTGAGCTCTCAAAACCCCTTTTGGATCCTCAAATCCTATTCCTAGGTGGGTTAAAGCTTGGAAAAACTCATTGGATCCCTCTTTGGCAAGAGATCATCTCCCGTTACTTTTCTCATGACCTCTCTTTCTTTCCTCAATCGGGGTTTTTAGGTCATCATGTGTTTAATGGATCTATAATATGTTTTTTTTGGATCTTAAATCTAGGTTTGATTAATTTATATCAGTTTCCATAATTCTTCATTGTAAAATACCATTATGAGCATTGTGTTTCGTGTTTCCATGATTAATGGTAGGTGGTTCTGTTGAGAATTACCATTTAATAAAACAATGATTTTCTTAATTGATTTAGATTTATTTCAATTAAATTTTGAAAAAAAGTTCAGTTGGAATTGGAATTTGAAGTTGGATTGGAATTTATTTTTGTGGAAAACCCCCAATTCCAATGGAATTGGAAATTGGGGTGTGATTTTAATTTGATTGAAATTGTGAAAGTGGTATATGAAATTGACTAGTGAGAAAAATGGATTAAATAGATTTGATAGGAATCTATGATTGGTTTTATCTTAAAAAGGGCATTAATTGATTAAAAACCTTATTTTGGTTTTTAAAGTGAAATTGGAATATTGAAACTAGAAATGCGGCAATCGTATTTTAAACTGTTTTGAAATAATTTTCTTATTATTATTTAATTGACTAAAAATTAAAATTTTATTTTAATTTCAACAACTGCTCTATGGTTGATCGATAACTTACACACTATATGGGAACCAAAAATAAATTATACCCAATTTTAAATTTTTAAATTCAAAAATCACATAGTATATGAGAAGATTATAATCTAATATTCACTCACATTAGCAAAAAATCAAGTTTCCAGCCATCATCATCATGAGTCACCACTATTGTCATTTCCATTTATCACCATTAGCATCATTGTTGTCCAAACTGTACAAAAATCATCATAGATCATTAGATTCTTTTTAAGTTTCCATAAAATGTCACACCATGTTTTTGTTATCCCCCAGCGAAATTAAAAAAACCAAACCACTAATAAATAGAGATCAAACCACATCAAAAATTATAGAATATCGACACAGAACCATCAAGAGCAACATAAATAGCTACCACCATTACCAAACATGAACAAAACCAAACCAGAACCACAAATTGTAACACCACCAAACCAGAATAAAAAAAAAATTGACCACTAAGAAAAAGAAATAAACCTTCTTTTTTAAATTGACGAAGAAATCCAAAAAACCATAACCATCATTCAAGGGGTCTCTCCTAGAATACTAAAGGCTGCCAAACCAAACAGCTTAAAACATCATTTTTACCACAACTCTATATCCAACTATAATAGGTGTAGTGGAATGTGAGGTTAGAGAAGTGTTTTGAGTGGATGAGGGCTCTGAACCCCATAAATGTCGACAACGAAAAAAATCGAGAGCCTAAAAAATAGGATCATAATAACCTAGGTGGTTCCTTGAGATCCATCAAACACAAAGTTAAAAGACCTAAAAATCATTTGAACAACTGATCTATATATGAATTGGATTGGTGTATAGTAATATGAGGTCAAATCCATAGAAGTTGAGTCTGAGGGATTTAATAATAGACAACAATTTTATGGATCCCAAGACCTCCTTGAAGAAGATTTCCTTGACACGATAGGAAACTAGAGCTCATTCACTAGAGAAAAAGAGAGGATCATGAACAAATATAAAGACAAAACTAGACGTAGACAAGAGATGAAATAAATAAAGGGGGAAGAACCCATGTAGAATCCGTACTGACAGATCAGAAGAAGTCTGGAGGAGGTGAAAAGAAAGGATGAAAAGAAGAAAGACAATGCTCAGGTGTGCCGCCAACCCTAAAGCCAAGTGTTTCAGGAGGAAAAACTAGGATGATCTGAGAGTGTGAGGGGAAGTAGGGAGAGAAAGGTGCCATAATTAAAAGAAAAACTAAAATAATTATTGGTTGATTGATTAATAACATGATATCATAGGTAGTTAGTAAGTTATTTAGAAAAAAACCCAATGATAGTAATTCCCTACCAATGGAATGACACTTTACAACTCTAAAAAATATTCTTCAGTGGTTATTATCCCTAGGTTAGTGACTTATTTATTTTTTACTGGTTCATCTCATTCATTCATTTATAATCATATTTTGAATATTATAAATCTTCCTATGGAGATTTAATATTAAGTGATGGATATTACTACACTCTTCAAAATGAAGAGAGATAAGGGTATATGTTGTCCTACTTGTGTGTTATCTTTATTAGAAATTGATCTTTCTTGAGATTTTATGGTTGTCAACATGAAATATCTTGATATCATTTTCAGGATGGATAGTATCATTTTCAATAAATCCTGAATTTATCTTTTTCTTCAATGGGTCTCCTTTATGGTGACTAATGGGATATGTCGTATCTTTCAATGAGAATGGGACTCAGGGTCAAGTAGAGACGAAACTTCTTATCTAGAGTTGGGGAAAGTAATATTAGTTTATTATTTTTATATTGAGTGATAATCCTTGAGTGATGATATCCCTCTAGTTTTCATAATGTTTTCCGATGTTTTCCCTTATGAATTCTTTAGTTTTTTATCAGTAAAATAGGTGGAGTTTTCTATTGATTTAATGCATGGTACTTAGCCAGAATCTATTGCCTCTTATACACAGAACTAGTGAAAATGAAATACTTGAAGACTTAGTTGGATGATCTGTTATAGAAAGGATTTATACACGCGAGTGTGTCACCTTGGGAATCACCGATTCTCTTTGTGATGAAACCTGATGAGAAAATTCACCTATGTGTTGATTACCAAAATCCAATCAATTCACTATAAAGAACAAGTATCCATTACCAAATATTTATTATCTCTTTGAATAGTTGAAATGAACTAAGTGGTTTTAAAATATTTATTTTTGATATGGATATCACTAGTTGAGAATAAAAGAATTTAACATTTAGAGAAATTCCTTTCATAGAAGGTATACCCATTTTGAGTACTTTGTCATGCCATTTAGTCTAACCAATTCTCTTTAATTGTTTATGGATATGATTAATTGGATCTTCCATGTATATCTTGATATGTTCATGATGGTTTTTATAGATGACATCCTTATTTACTCTAATTTTGAGGAGGATCATATGCATCATTTGAGATAAGTTATGGAATTTTTTAAAAATCACCAACTTTATTCTAAGATATCAAAATGTAATTTTGGATTTAGTAAGTAAAGTGGTTAGAAACCATGGTCTCTAAAAATGGAATTTTAGTTGATCCTAGTAAGTTGAAATATTTTATTAAATGGGAGAAAGTGCATAATGTTTTCAATATTTAGATCTACTGGGGTTTAGTTGAATATTCTATCCAACTTATAATGTATTTCTCAAAGTTGGACTCTCTAATGACTACCCTAACACATAAGGGAGTAAAGTTTTATTAGAATGATAAATTTCAATGTTTTTTTGTTGAGTTGGAACATATTTTGACTTTTACGCTGGTGTTGACTCTTTGAGAGGCTGGGAAGAGGCCTGTGGTATTCTATGACACATCAGGTTTGGGTGTGGGATATTTTATTATGCAGGGTGATCATACCATTACTTATGTATTGGAATACTCATGTGTTAATCATGTTTTAATGATAAAAAATCCAATACATTCTTTAAATCTTGTTAATCCTGTTTAATCTTTCTAAAATCATGTGTACAGATGATTAGATTCTTTATGCCTTAAATAATCATTGTAGACTATTTTGTTTGTAATGAATTTTTTTTATGAATGATTAAGTTTAATTTATTCTATGAATATCACTATTTAAGTCTGTATATAGATATTTGGCTAAGTTTGAGACACTGTGAGTCTGCCACCAGTTATGTTTTTCTGGAAAACCATCCAGACACCGTGACCATCCAGACACTGTGACCAGACACCGTGATCTTAACACAACATCTGTGATACCAATTCCCAACCTCTATACAACTATGCTATCCTAGTTTTCTCACCACTCAAAGAAAAATAAGAAGACACCATTTCATGTAGACATTGTTTGTAGATAGACTATGACACCGTTTCGTAATCTGTTTTTCCATTTTTCAATTTAATTTCTAATATTCATATTTGATGCTTTTAAATGAATTGATATAATTAATGTTTCTTTGTAGACATGTTTACCTAACAGTACGATGTACAAGGTGTAGAATACCTACATCTTGTCAGCTCCAACACATGTATTCTAAGAATAAAAAGAACAATGTGACTGTGGTGACTATAGAGATCACAGTGATAATAGAAAAACAAGTGTGTGTGCGATAGCAAATAAGTACGAACATTCTTGAAAGAATAACCAATACATGAAACCTGAAACTGCTGAAGAACACATGAAGAATACTCGAATCCTAGAGTCAAGAACATTTCTTCACTATCAACTCTTCAATGAACACGAGTCTGATCTAGATGACTTACGATACTCTATTTTCTATGAGAGGACTCTATTTTAGCATATGCTTCATCTCAGAAGTCCATAGCTTCATAGACTAACACTTAGATAACTTCTAACCTTATCTCATCATTTATTCTCTATTGTGTATTATTTTTATCTCTTGAGAAGTGTGTGTGTGTATATATAAAAACACGCACTATCTCCTACATCAAACTGAAGGATACCAGATATCCTTTGTCTTACATCTTTTTACACTTGTGTATGCCCACAGATAAGTGTGGAAGAGTTCGTGTGTGACCTGTTAGTTCATACCCATGAAGAACTGTGGAAGAGGTCGTGTGACCTGAACAATCTTGTGTACTTTTGTTAACCCTGATCCAAGGTTTGGATCAATTTTATTTATATAAACTACTTGGTGGTAGGTGATCAACAAGTAGAGTAGAGTAGGTCTTGGCTTGAGACTGAACCAGTTGTTTTATATCCATTTTGTTGTTTATTTTAAGTGTTCTCTATTTTACTGTTTAATTCAGAAATCACTAAATTTACATTGATAGTTAATCTTGGAATTAAGTTATAATTGTTTTGACTTATTTTAATAGCTTCAAAAGTAATGTTAATAAGTGATATTAATATTACTAATAATTAATCAATCTTCTACGAAGTTATTTAAAAAGTCAAACTTTATTAACCGTATAACCTTGATTGAATGGGCTGTATTTAACTTTATTGGGGAACCTTTTTAAGAATACTTTTTAAATAGAAATTTTTATAGATAATCAATATACCCCCCCTCTTGAGTACTCTACTCCGACCAACATTTGGTATCAGAGGGTTTGTATTAAGACTCTGTTTTTGACCCTATTCAAATGTAATTGTAGTTGTACTTTAAAGATATATAAATTTCTGTTAATTCTAAATTTATAGCTCTTTTGAATTATTTCTTTAGTATGGATAATAGATTATAAGGTGAGGCAACAAATATACCACCATTCTTTAATGGAACCAATTATTCTCAATGGAAAATCAAAATGAAAATGCATTTAGAAAGTATGAGCTTTAAAATCTAGTATTAAATTATAGATGAATATAAGATTCATGCTAATGATAGAATCACTTAGGATGAAACTACCAAAACTAACTACAATAAAAATTGCAAAGATATGAATTATTTATACTGCTCTTTAGGAGATGAGGAATTTAATAGGATCTCTGCATGTAAGACTGCCCCTGAAATTTGGGATATCTGGTCTATTTCACATGAAGGAACTTCTAGTGTGAAATAAATGGGACTTAATAATTATAATATTAAATATGATAACTTTAAAATAAAACTTGATGAGCCTATTTATGACATGTATCTCAGGTTAAACGAAATTTTCAACATAATGATTTCTCTTAGAAGAGAAGTCACTGCCAAAGAACAAATCATGAGGATTCTTAGATGTCTACCTGAAAGATAGAGAGGAACCTCTACCTCTATTAGAGAGTCATGAGACATTAGCAAGCTACCTGTAAAAGAACTCATTGGAAAACTAATGATGTATGAAGAGGAGCAGAAAGTCAAAAAGGAAGAGGAGGATGAACCCAAAAGAAAATCTGTTGCGTTTAAGACCACCACCTCTAAACATAAAGAAAAAGGTAAATTGGAAGTCTTTGTAGAAATTTCAAGCTCTGAACAATCATCACCAAACAGTGATGAGGAGATGGATCAATTATCTAGAAGGTTTAAGAGATTTTACAAGAAGAATAACTTTTTTCCAAAATCCTAACTTCAAGGGAAGATATGATCATAAAGGAAGTTGGGATGAAGATTGGAAAAGAAGTGACAAGTCTGATGAGATTTTCTGCTATGAATGTAAGCAAAAATGAAATATCAAGGCTGACTGTCCCAAGAACAAGTATAAAAAGAAATATGAGGACAAAGATAGAAAGTATAAAAAGGCAATGAAAGAAATATGGAGTGATTCTGAGGATAGTTCAAGTGACTCAGAATCATCACATGATGAACATGCTAACAAAGCCTATATGTGTTTTATGACAAACATGTCTGATGTAACACTGGAATCTCCTTTACACAATTCCTATTATTCTGGAGATGAGAGTGACTCTGAAAATATATCTAATGGAGAAATTTTTGAGTACTGTAATACTCTTGAAGAAAAATTCAATGAAATAAAAGATAAATACAAGTATTTAAGGAAATAACATGATCTTACCTCAACTGTTAAAAGTGAACTCACTGTAGAAAGGGAAAAAATGATCAATTACTCAAAGAGAACAATGAACTAAAACTATAAAATGGGAAACTGAAAAATGATCTTGAAAGGTTTACTAATGGTAAAGATACCTTGGTACAAATTCTAGGTAAACAAATTTATCTTAAATATACTACTGACATTGGTTATCAACCCAGTAAAAGAAACTTTAGAAGAACGAATTTTGTTTCTAAGTCTAGGAGATACAGCTTTACTTTGAGTTCTGGAAAACATTCAACAAGTTTAAGTTATGACACACTCTCTACTATTTAAAGCTTTTCTGGACCAAATAGAATTTATTTTTCATATACTTTTCATAATGCTTATAGAAAACCTATAAGGCAGATATGGGTTCCTAAGGCACTAGTCACTAATATTACTAGACCCAAACAATTTTGGGTACCAAAATCTATTTTTATTTGACTATTTTATAAGAAAGTTTCTTAAAGCTTTATTATAAAAGCTTATGGTACATGGATAATGGGTGTTCGAGACACATGAAAGGAGACTATTCATGCTTCAAGAACATAATAAAAATCATTGGAGGACATGTCACCTTTGGTGAGAATTCCAAAGGAAAAATTATTCGCCTTATCCAAATCGGTAACTCTAACACAGTTCTTATTTCCAAATTACTTTTTTTGATGGATTGAAATATAATATACATAGTATTTTACAACTATGTGATGATGGATTTCATGTAAAATTTTAAAATGATGCTTGCAATGTTTTTAATTCTAAAAAATTAATTAGCGTTTTCTGCATTAAGAAATGAAAATGTGTATTCTGTTAACTGACACACTTTAGCTTCCCAAAATGATTCATGTTAAAATGTGTTTCACAAAGAGTCTTGGCTTTAGTATAGGATACTAGGACTCTGTAACACTCACTACCTTATAAATTTAACTAGAAAAGGCTTAGTCAAATACCTACCCAAACTTGATTTTCCAAATTATAAAGTGTGTGATCCTTGTTAAAAGGGAAAGCACCACAAAATTTCCTTTAAACCAAAGAAAAAACTGTCAAATTCTCAACCTATCGAACTGGTTCAAATGGATTTGTTTGAACCATATAGAGTTTCTAGTTTAAATGGGAAATACTATGTTTATTTTCTTGTAGATGAATTTTCTAGATACACTAGGACTTTATTTTTGGCTCACAAAACTGAAGCCTGCTCTCATTTTACCAAATATACAAAAACTGTAGAAAATTGTAGTGGACTTAAAATTAAATCCTAAAGAAGTGATCATGGCCGTGAGTTTGAAAACCAAGAGTTTGAATTATTTTTCTCCCGAAATGGATATTTTCATAATTTATCTTCCCATAGAACACCTCAACAGAATGGAGTTTTAGAAAGAAGAAACAGAACCCTACAAGATATTTCTAGAACCATGCTTAGAAAATATGAACTAACTATTTATTGTTTGAATGAAGTTGTAAATACAACATGCTATATTATAAATAGAGTATGGATTATACCTATTCTTAAAATAAATCCATATGATTTATGGAACAATAGAAAACCCAAAGTTATCTACTTCAAGGTTTTTGGTTGCAAAGTCTATTTCCTTAATACTAAGGACAATCTTAACAAATTTGGATCCAGGAGTGATGAAGGAATATTTTTAGGATATTCAATTTCTAGTAAATCCTATATAGTGTTTAATAAAATAACTAAATGTTTGGAAGGATATTTCCATGTAAAAATTGATGAAACAGATCCACATGAGACTAAGACTACTCCAAAGAACCTGTAGGATTATGTATCAAATCTGAACATTAAGTCAAAATCCTCTAACCATCCTGTAAAGGAATCTGTGAAAACTTCCATTTCTGGAAATTTTTTAGATTCATGTCACAATGAACCCGAACCTATTGAAGAACCTGAAATCAGTAGTCCTTCTTTCTCTAAAGCTATTATAACTCTTAAGAACCTTCGTTTAGATGTTGTTGTAGGGGACTTAGAAAAAGGAACTCAAAATAGAGCTTCTCTTTGAAATCAAGTTGAACATAAAGTATTCTTGTCACCACATGAACCTAAAAACATTAATGATGATATCAATGATGAATTTTGGGTTATAGATATGCAAGAAGAACTTAATCAGTTTGAAAGGAACAATTTTTTAAAACTTGTCGACAGACCGAAAGACAGATTCACCATAGGCACTAAATGGGTGTTTAGAAATAAGGTAGATAAAGTTGGTAATATAGTTAGAAACAATGATAGATTGTTTGCATATGGCTATAGTCAAGAAGAAGGGATTGACTATGAAGATACCTTTGCACCAATAGCTATACTTGAAGCCATCGGAATTCTGCTCGCTTATACTGCACATCTTAATTTCAAAAAACATCAAATGGATGTTAAAAGTGAATTTCTAAATGGGTATATAGCTGAGGATGTTTTTGTTGAGAACCCCCACAGTTTTTATAAACCCTCATTTTCCAAACCATATTTTTAAATTATTAAAATCTTTATACGGTTTAAAATAATATCCAAGAACTTGTTATGAAAGATTAATTACCTTTCTTATTTACAAAGGTTTTACAAAAGGAATAGATGATCCTACCCTTTTTATAAAACTAATTTCCAATGATGTTTTATTAGTTCAAATCTATGCATATAACATTATATTTGGATCTTTCAAAAATTATTTATGTATTGAATTTTCTAAAATGATGCAAAATTATTTTGAAATGAGTTTAATGGGTGAAATCAAATTTTTCTTGGATTTAAAATCTTTCAAAATAATGATGATATTATTTTAAATCAAAGAAAATATACTAGAGATCCTCTAATGCATTTTTTTTGGATAGCACTAAAAGTTGTGACACTCCAATGAGTACTACTTGTAAGTTGGATTTTGATGAAGATGGAAAATCAATTGATCAAACCAATTACAGAAGAATGATTGGAACCTTACCCTACTTTACTTCTAGTTGACCAAGAATTATGTTTAGTGTGTGTATGTGGGATCATTTTCAAGAAAATACTAAGGAATCTCATTTAAATTCTGTTAAGAGAATTTTCAAATACCTCAAACATACACCCAATCTAGGACTTTTCTATCCCAGAGGACAATCATTTGAACTAGTGAGTTATTCTGATGCAGACTTCGGTGGTTGTAAGTTAGAAAAAAATCACCTCTCGAACATGTCACTTTTTAGGAAAGTCACTAGTATCATGGTGTAGTAATAAACAAAAATCTGTTGCATTATCTACTATAGAAGCTAAATACATAGCTGCTGGCAGTTGTTGTAAAACAATTTTGTGGATGAAATATACATTACTATATTATGGATATCAATTCCAGCATGTACCTATAAATTGTGAAAACAAAAGTGCTATTAACATCTCAAAAAATCATGTTTCACACTATAGGACAAAACATAATGATGTAAGACATTACTATTTGAGATATCATTATCATAAAGTTGACATCACTTTGGAATTCATTGGAACTGAATATTAGCTTGCTGATATATTCACCAAACCATTAAATTCTGAAAGAATAGATTACATAATACATGAATTAGGAATGATAAATCCTAAGTAGTAAGTATACTGTTTTATAGTTTACAGTTTCACAAGCCAATGTCTTAAGATTACTGTTTAACTCAAACAGTTTTATAGTTTTATAGTTTTAAGAGTTGATGTTTCATGTTTACGGTCTCACAGTTACTATTTCTTGGTTACTGTCTGGAACTTACTGTGTCAAACTATACAGTCGTACAGTTTAGAAATCACACTATTAAAGTCTCACCGTCAGCACTTGTAATGGTCTCACCATGAAAGCCTGTTACGGTCTCACCGTGAAAGTTGATCATGGTATCACCCTAAAAAATGATTCATTGTTTTATTTATACATTATAACCCTTATCATGTTAATTCATTGTTTTATTCTTTTTTACTTTCCCATGCTTTTGATCCCGCGGCGCTTGATATCCCTAAATGATAAAATAATATAAGTTTCACTCGTTCTTCACTTGAACTCTATTCTCTCAAGATGTAAACCCTCTTTCAACCATTCTCTCTCTCAAACCTTCGGTGAATACCTATGATAAAATGGCCTTCAACATCAACTTTTGAGAAGTGCAGTTCAAAGAAAAAGTTGAATATAGCCCCGAAGTTATCACCCGAAGGCCCTCTGAATCTGAATATGGTGAATAGAATAGTGGTACCTGAAAAGAAGATATTCCCTAAGTGGATTCTGTCATGTAAGTCTTTGTTATTGAAAGTGATAACAGAGCTAGTATGGCTAGATTAGTTCACAAAAGAGGATATGCCTATTTATCCAATGTTAGTTACACAATTTTACCAATATGTTCAATTCTCTTTTGATTCAGAAGATGGCTATGTTGTGCGAAGCTAGATCAGTGGCCAGAGATGCATGTTTTCTTCGAGGTTATGGGCTGCATGCCTTAGGATACCTCATGAGGGTATTTGGGAGGAATACTAGAGATGTCCTCCACCTCCCAGTGAGTTTTTTATTTTGGAAGAATCTTTGATAAGTTTAATTGGAAATGAAACTAAGGGGAGAGCTATAACTACCGAGCTAGATAGAGAAACTAGGATTTTATTTAAGTTTGTTCAGAATTTGATTAGCCCCAGAAAAGGTGATTTTTCTATACTCAAGTATCATTATGTATTTTTGATACATCTCATTAAAAATGGACACAAGATCAATATATGCAAGTATGTTATACACCATATGTGTGAGTCGATCAAAACAACCTCCAATTCAACCTCCCAGTTTTATTCAAGGCTTATCTTAGCAGTGATTCATGAAAAGGGATTGGTTGGAACATATAAAGAATCCATTAAGTATTATGAGTTATGTCTCTAGAAGGTTACAATAAAGTGAATGAAAATCAGTTGGAATACATGGAGAAAAGCATGTGTGGAAGATAATGACATGGTTTATGAAAAGTTTAATCTAGTGGAACACCCTTCAAGACCTAAGGAAATTTCTGATCCAAGTTTGGATCCAGATGACCTTGTTGAGTATTGTGATGAAGAAGAAGAATAAGAGGCTATTTTACATCCAAGATAAACTGTTCTGGTTGAGGAAGATAGTGAATCTTATCCTCAAGTATTATTTGAGAAGGAAATGCCTTTTACTAAAGAAGTTGTTGATCTAGAAAAACAACTTGATTCAAAAAAAGAATCTGTTGCTAAGGTAAGTGAAAAGAATATTGTAAAATAGCATGCAAAAGAAAATATTTTTGTAATACAAGAAGCTTACCTTGAGGAACACCTAGAGGAACAAGATGTTACTAAATTTATTCCTTCTGCTGAAGAGATAATGGATCAAGACTTTCAGTTGTCTCTAGAGAAAATGGGTGAGGAAATTAGGGATGAAATCGTGGAAATAGATCAAGGATCTAAATCTTACAGTCCTGAAAAATATTCACCCGTTGAGGGTGAGAATCCCCCAATTCTGGAATCAATTTAAATCCCTATTCTGATTGATCCAATCTCAGTTGATAAATGGTATAAATTCCCCAGTTATTTTGATGTGACTAAATCCCAGGAAGTCTCAGTTAAAGGAATTGATTTGTCTACTATGTTTCATTTCAAACGGGCATCTTCTCCTGAAGATATCTCTGCGAAGGAACCTAATCCTGTCTTAGATTCTATTCCTAAACCCTCACAAGAATCTACAAACTTGGTGAATAAGGATGATCTGAAAACATTTAGAGATACCCTATTAGCTGGAGTTGAAAAACTCATGAATACCCAACCAAATCCTGTAACCAATTTATGTGAGAGAGATACTACCCTATTGTTGGAAAAAGTCATATGAAAGATTCAGCCCAAGATTCTTCATGAGATTCAAGAAGTCATAGTTGAGAACAAACTGCTCAGTGATGAAGTAAAGACTCTCAAAGGTAAGGTTGAATATATGCAACGAATGATGAAGTCAAGACTAGAACCTGTTTCTCATTCTGTTGAGGATGTTAGTGGACTGATTCTACAGAAATTAACCTCATTTATTCAACCAAATATAACCTCCTTGGCAAATAATGTAGCTAAAATAAACAACAAGATTGTTCAAGAGATGCATGAGCTTGTTATTGGTCTTAAAAATTTAACTAATGAGTATAATGGATGTCTCCAGAAAATTTGAAATCAACTAAAATCCCTTACCTTTACTATCACTGCTTCTCATACATATGGACAATCATCTCAACCTTCTTTTTACAATGATCTGCTCTGAACAATTGTCAAAGAAGAACTTCAATCTATGCCTAGTGGCTTTGACAAGGAATCTCTATCTGATGTTATCAAGAATAGTGTTCGAGTTCTTGATTTGGTAATAATTCATTCCCAGATTTCCAATGATGCTCAACAAGAAATTTCTAAGAAGGTGGACTTTTACTTTAATCAGATCTTCTCTAAGAATGACATGAAAAACCAATTCAAGTACATCGTGGAGAATATGAGGATCCCTCCTATAACTCAAGTCCAAAAGCTCAAAGATTTCACTCTTTTGTTGGATAAGTTTATAGAGAACAAGGATGACTTTGAGAAAGCCATGAAGTATGGTGGAGAGATTATTGCTGACTTCATCAAGCTTTTGAGACCTTATCTTCATGTCCAGAGTACTTAAATTTTCTCTCCTGTAGCTAAACCCCTAAGATATGGTTTTTCTACCTTCTCATCCTCTGTCATTGCCTCCACATTTATGTCTATCTCTCAGGGTCTGAGTCATATCCAGCCTATTATCCTTGATCAATAGTTGTCTCGGTCTTCTACTGCACCTAAATTGGCCCCTTTTGTTTTTGAAGGACTCCCTTTACCTTCTTCGTCCACTGGTTCACTCCCATCGTCCACTTCTACCTATTCTCCTATAGCTTCTTCTTCTAATACTGCTTCTAAGGGAAAAGAGAAGACAATCCAGTGCTGAAGAACAATGACTACTATATTTTTATAGGGATGATTTATGTAGTCTTGTTTCTTACTGTTTGTAGTGACACTTTTTATCCATCTAATTCATTGTTCACCTTTATTGTCTATTTCTTATTTACTCTTTTTGATAATTCCAAAATGGGGAGAAATATGAATTCTATATGAACTAATTACAAATTAAATAAAGAGACACATAACTTAAGAATAAATCTTCCACTCACAAGATTTTTGATCATCAAAAGGGGGAGATTTTTGGACTCCTCATGTGTTAATCATTTTTTAATGATCACAAATCCTATACATTATGTAAAGCTTGTTAATCCTATTTAATCTATCTAAAATCATGTGTGAAGATGATTAGTTTCTTTATGCCTTAAATAATTATTGTAATCTATTTTGTTTGTAATTAAATTCTCTTATAAATGATTATGTTTAATTCATTTTATAAATATCACTGTTTAGGTATTTATACAGAGATTTAGCTAAGTCTGAGGACCTATGAGTCTGCCACCGGTTATTTTTTTCTGGAAAACCATCCAGACACATCGACCATCTAGAAACCGTGACCATCTAGACACCATGACCATCCAAACACCGTGAGCATCCAAACACAATGAACATACAAACACTGTAACCAGACACCGTGATCCAAACACCGCATCAATGCTACCGTTTCCTAAGCTCTATATGATTATGCCATCATATAATTCTCACTACTCAAAGATAATAAAGAAGACACCATTTGAAGGAGACACCATTTCACGGAGACGCCATTTACAGACAGACTGTGACACCATTTCTTAATCTATTTTTTTGTTATTCAATTTAATTTCTAACGTTCATATTTGAAGCTTTTAAATGTACTGAAATAATTAATGTTTCTTTGTAGAAATTTTTACCTGACAGTACGAGGTATGAGGTGAATAATACATGCATCTTGTTTGCTTTGACACATGTATTCTAAGAATAGAAAGAACATCATGATCATGGTGACTGTGGCGATTACAGTGATAACAGAAAAACAAGTGTGTGCAATAATAAAGAAGTAAGAATATTATTGAAAGAAGAACTGATACATGAAACCTGACACTGCTGAATAACACATGAAGCATACTCAAATCCGAGAATCAAGAACATTTATGCAATATCAAGTGTTAGAAGAACATGAGCCAGATCTAGCTGACTTATGAAACTCTGTTTTCTGCGAGAGGACTCAATTTATGTATTTTCTTCATCCCAGAAGTCCATAGTTTCATAGACTAACACTCAGAGCACTTCTAACCTTATCTCATCATTTCTACTATGTTGTGTATTATTTTTTTCTTTTGAGTAGTGTGTGTGTTTGTATAAAAACACACACTGTCTCCTACATCAAACTGAAGGATACCAAATATCCTTTATATTACATCTTTTTACACTTTTTTGTTCCCGTAGATAAGTGTGGAAGTGGTCATGTGTGACCTATTAATTTATACCCACGAAGAACTGTGGAAGAGGTTGTGTGACCTGGATAGTCTTTTATACTATAGTTAACCCCGATCCATGGTGTGGATCTAGTTTTTTATATAAAATAATTGGTGGTAGGTGATCACCAAGTGGAGTGGATTAGGTATCAGATTGAAACTGAACCACTTGTTTTATATCCACTGTGTTGTTTATTTTAAGTGTTCTCTTTTTTACTGTTTAAGTCAAAAATCACTAAATTTAATTCGACAGTTAATCTTGGAAAGAAGTTATAATTGTTTTTCCTTATTAGAATAACTTTAAAAGTAAGGTTAATAACTAATATTAAGATTACTGAGAATTAATAAATCTTCTAAAAAGTTATTTAAATATTCAATCTTTCATAACCATATAACCTTGATTGACTAGGCTGTATTTATCTTTATTAGGTAAAATTTTTAAGTATACTTTTTAGACATAAATGTTTATAGAGACTTAATTAACCCCCCCTCCTGAGTACTATACTCCGACCAACACTATGGATCTCATAATCATATGCCACACAAGAATAATTATATGGACCATGACCTTAAAATCACAGTCGTGATGCATGAACTTAATAGTTGGCACCATTACATTTTCAAATAAAGTTTTACCATCTATTATAATAATAAGAGATTGAGTTATATCTTATTTAAAAAATATTTGAATCACCATAAGAGGAATTGGGTAGAGTATCTAAAATATTTTTTATTTTTATATTTCCTACACCCCAGTGAAAGGGAATGTCATATCAGTTGCTTTGAGTATGAAACTTTTGACCCATGCCATGAAAAATTCATTATAAGTGTGTAATTTGGTGGATTATTTTTACATAGTTTCATATTGGAGTTCTGAAAATAGGGGCCGAGGTTGTCTTACATAGTGGTTATTTGAACTCTGCTCTTCCTGAGATGATTGTTTAGGAATAACAACTTGATGATGGTTTCCAAAGCATCAGAGACCCTCTTTATGGTGGGGAGACCGTTGTTGAGTGGTTTTTCTCTATGGAGGGTATTATATGTTTTTAGAAGAATTTTTTATACCTTTTTCTGTATGAAAATATGTGCAGGTGGATTTCCATAATTCTCAGTAGGCAGTGTGCCCAGGAACCGCAAAGATGTTCTATGACATGTGATGATGATTATGGTGGGCAGGTATGAGACAGAGGCCAATCAATTTTTTTTCCATTTTAAAAAGACGGTTTATGGGTTCTCTGTACCCCGCTACATGAGTCCAGTACAACCACATTCAACAAAATAAAAGAACCCCAGAAACCACAAACCATGTTCAAGAAACCATGAACCAAGGAACAAGAACATCAAAAAGGCTGGCCAAACCCACCAAGGATTACCTTGAGCATCCCCCATTGTGACCATCGACACCCACCCAAATCCTCCCGTTAGCAAACTCCAGAGGAATTCACCCAGACTTCAAGCGATGAAATGGACCTCCAGGATCCACCCCTAAGGATGTCAATGAAAACCAGAATGAAGATGACCATATACTGAGGCAATTTGCACCCTGACCTATAGACAACCCAAAAGTCCCACCAAACCACTTTAAAAGAAACGTGAGAAACAAACCCAATCAGTCCGGAGGTGAAGCCTCATAAGAAAATGAAAAGTTACGAAAGCATAGCCTTATCCTATTAGTGCTTTCCTCCCTATACAGTTTCCAATTCATTATCCATACCTTAGCATCAGGATATTCCTCAATAACATCTTCAAATCGGTTTTCCATTTTGTACCATGTTCGGGTATATTCTTCTTTGATGATTTTTCGATCATTGAAGACTCTCATTAGGATCAAATCCTGTTTTTCAATTCACTTATCCTTCCCGCTGTTAACCTCCACTTTGATAGGTCTTCCCATTATATCAAACTCTTCCTATGGGATGTTAACATACAAAAATTCCTCTACCATGTCCTCCTCGAAGAAAATGATAGGTTCTTTTATGTTATTTTTCATTTTAGTATCTCTTCCGATTTCATTGTTGTTCTCCTTGTCCAAAACCTAAGAATCACCCTACATTACAACCATGGTAGATGGCATTTCTTTCTCATCTGGATTAGATTTCTTACCTGACTGTGTTTCCATCTGCTTCGGTAAAAATGATTAGTCCTTGAGTTCTCTCCCTTTATTCTTCTTAAGTAGCTTCCCCTCCTCATGGGCCTCGTCAACTCACGAACCCCCCTCAATATGTCCATCCCCTCCAAACTAAGAAGACTCATTGGCATCAAAACACCCAAAGGAGTTGTATTTCATAACACCATCCTGGATCAAACTATTCCCAGTTGGTTTCTTGGCCCCCCCTAAAGAAGCAACACACTTATCTATAGAGGTTTGAGACACCTCCACCCCTCCTGTCCAAACCACTATTTCCTTATACGACTGCAATGTAGTCTCCTCAACCCCCTTGACCATAGATTTACCCATTTTTGGAGCCCTCATATCATCCTTCTCCATAGAAGGTTCAACAGCCTACATTGAAACTATTTTACTCTCCACCTCCCTGCTCACAACCTGAAGACCAGCATCAACCATCCCCACCTGCATTGAGACCTTTCCCTGGTGAGCACCTTGTCTGCAATCTGCAACCGCATGACCCAGTAGGCTACAAGCTGAAAATAATTCCACCTAGTGCCACCAATTTCTTCCACTGAACCTCTTCCCCAGCTTCAATCCATACCGACTCAACCGAAGCCTTCGACACATCAACCTCCACGCACATTTGTGGGTTGATCGGGTGACTCACGGAGGCAGTACGTGCATCAACACAGAGAAAGTGACCCTCATTGTTATATGTTCCAACAGGTCAAGGTTGAGAACAAAATAGCATGAGTTTTACTTTGGACACTTCCAATGCCAACTTGGAAGTGGGATGATATCTCTTTCGATTTTTTGGTTGGGTTTCTGCGTGCCCAGAGAAAAACGAATATGATTTTAGTTGTGTCTGATAGTCTAACCAAATTGGATCACTTTATACCCATTCATGATACCACTAAAGTTTATGATCATGGAAATATATATGTGAGTGATATATTTCTTTTTAATGGAGTTTCATGTGAAATAGTATCTGATTGAGATCACTGTTATACTTCACACTTTTGGAGAGGCCATCAGGAGGTATTGGGATCTCAAGTTCATTTGAGTATAGAATACCGTCTGTAGATGGATGGACATACTAAGATGGATATACATATTTTTGAGGATATGCTTCATCCCTATGTCTACAATTTTGGTGGAGTTTGGGATAATGATTTGAAGATGGATGATATTTCATATAACAATAGTTTCATGTCTTTGATAAGAATTGATCCTTTTGAGGCCTTGTAAATATCCATTGTGTTTTTCGGAGATGAGTGAAAGTTCTTTATTTGGAATAACCTTGGTCCAAGAGATGACATAAAAGATTCAGTTGATTCATCAGCAAATTTTGATGGCATAAAGCCAGTATAATTATTATGCTGATCATCATTGTAGACCATTAGATTTTTCAGTTGGTTAAAGGGTGTTCTTGAAAGATTCACCTCATTTGGGCCATCAATGGATTGTGAGGAAAGTTAAGGTTGATCATCATTTTATAGTACTTTTCTAGAATTTTGAGTAGCTGTAGAAATTTGATTACCTTTTAGAACTTCCTCCATAGTTTATGCCAATACAAACTGTTTTCCATGCATTACAGTTATGAAAGTGTCTTCTTGATCCATCTCATGTTCTGAGATGGATTGATCTTCATATTGAGCCTGATTTATACATGGATCAGCATCCAGTAAGGATATGTTTCTCTGAATCCAAGGTACTTTGTGGGATGATAATACCTTTGGTTCGAGTGCTATGGAAGCATGGTTCTGATACTCCCAATACTTGATAGAGAGAGAGACACTGATGAGAGAGCAGTGACCTTATCTTTTTGACATGGATACTTTTTAATAGGATTTACAGGGATAGAAAATTTCTATAGTGGGGAGGTTTTAACAACCTCTTACTATTATTAGGTACTTATCAACCCCTCTTTTTGATTATGCTTTGAGTGGGGTTCATCTCGAGTTGTTTTGGAAATAAAGTGGAAATATTTGGGCTGTACGTGGTTGGCGCACGATTTTTCCAAACCATAAACCCACCTAGTGTAAACCATGATAAAAATAGTGTGGGTTTTCATGGTTGGTTCAAGGTTTATAAAAGAATTTTCCTACCAATTAGAAATTGTGCACCCCATTATAGGGAAGCATGGTTAGGGTGAATGGTTTGAAAAACCATATGACCCTGAACAGCTAACCGTTCCCATGAGACATTTTATTACCAAAAAATTATATAAAAATCTAAAAACCCTTGTATAACCTCCCCCTCAATTGTAACTTGGTATTAATTGAAATCTTAGGTCCTTGGATCTCTAAGAAACCCCAATTGGATCTTATAAACCTATTCTTTGGAGGATAGAAGCTTAGAAAAACTCATTTGATCCCTCTCTAACAAGAGATATTATCCCATTACATATATCCTTATATCTTCCTACATAGGGTTTGTTAGATCACCATGTGTTTGATGGATCCAAACTCTATTGTTTAGGATCTTGAATCTTGGTTCGATTCCTTGATCTCTATTACCATCCTTCTTTGTGGCAAATCCTATTGCAGGTATTGTGTTTCGTGTTTCTGTGATTAAGGTAAGTGGTTTCATTGAGATTTTCCATTTAATGAACCCTTGATTTTATTAATTTAAATTAAATTATGAAAATTCAATTTGGTGTGAATTAGAATTTGAAATTAGATTGGCATGAATTTTTGGAGAAAAAACCCCAATTCTAATGGAATTGGAAATTGGGGTGTGATTTGAATTTAATGGAAATTGTGAAAGTGATTTGTGAATTAAATTATGAGAAAAATGGATTAAATTGATTTTATAGTAACATATTAATTTTTTTATCTTAGAATAGTCATGAATTTACTAAAAACCCTGTTTTGGTTTTTAAAGTGAAATTGACATATTGAAACTGGAAATGAGGTGATTGTATTTTAAGTTATTTTGAAATAATTTTACCATTATTGATTGATTGATTAAATTTAAACCTGTTTAGTTATTAATTTATTTTGGAAAAAAAATTCTTGGATGGTAATTCCAGAGAAATACTACTATGCTTTACGAATATAAAAAAACCTAGTTCAATAAATCTTATCCCTAGTGGGATGTTGATTCTTCCTATTCAGCCTAAGCCCTAGGGTTGTGTGTGAACATCACCCTGATAATAGATATGAGTGTGTGTTGGATACCATAACAAGATAATATCATACCACATGAAAGATTAATATGTTTCTTGCTATTATTTTTTGATATATATATTCCATTTTTGTTGAACTATTTTTCTCATGCCAAGTGATTTATAAAAAATGTTTTATATAAAATGTTTTATTTAACCCATCATATGAAATGTTTTCATCAATTGAAATGAAAATAATGTTTTGATTTAAATATAAAATTGTACTACCATGACTATTTTATTTAAAATTGAAATCTTGATTTGGTTTATATATTACAGAATATTATTATGAAACACTTTCTAAGAACCTACTGGGCTTTTATCTTACACCCAACCTTTTACTTCGAGTGTTTTTATATTTTGTTATTCTAGGTTTGAGCAAGGGGAAAATACCACTTGGAGGTGGTGTATGTTATTGATCCTTTGGACTTGGCGTGAGGTGTCTGTTGAGACTTGGGTTGTTTATCTTTTCTGTTTTTGGTACATTGATGATGTAATATTTTGGTTTTGTTATACCTTATTGTTCTTATGGTATTGTCTCCTATGTGAGTTTTCTTTTATCATAATGATACATGTCGGTTTCTTCCATTTTTTTTTGGAATTTTTTTTCCCAATTTTATCTTGTATGATTCTAAGTGATAGTCAATAACCCGTGTGCATTGGGAACACCCTTCGGGATATGTCAAGATCAACTCGGTTATCAAGGTACTAGGGTATCCAGGCTGGTTCATGAAACCTTAGACCTTTTATGTTTGGATATTTATAGAATTTAGATATTCCATAAACTAGTAATTTCTATGTATTTATCTACTAATGGAAATTTTTTTTTTCCCACTAAATAAGAATATACATAATCTATAATAAGTCTTCAACATCTCCCACAAATCCCTCACCTATTCTATTATTCTAGTCATATCATGTGTAATAATTATAACAACCCTTCTCTTTATTCCACACTTAAACATAATATATTAGATAAAATATTCACTGGGTACGACATAAAATCTCAAGAGGTATTTTGTATTTGGGGCATGGTAACAATACATAACAACTTAAAACATTAAATACACATCTTTATTGAAAACCTCTTTTACATGACCAAACAGATTCCTTCGTATTTAGCATTGCATGGGATAACCTGAGGAAATGCATAAGAAAATGGTGAGCTATAAAGCCCAGTAAGGGAGTAAACAAGGCATAACATGGAGAATATAGTACATGTTAGGCAATAGTCATATCAACGGAGCATAAGATAAACATGAACATAAAGGCATAATATCACATTATTATCATAACATTGAAATGTGGCATCAACATTTAACATGATATTAGCATGAGCCAAATCTCATTGAACATGGAGTACGAGTAAACCCTAATTGAACTTGAATTAGTATGATTAAACCCTCATTTCAGTCTATGTATCATGATACTTATATTTACCCAATGCATTGGAGCACTATCATGCCGCACCCTTCTTAATCATTTCATTTCATGCATAAGTGTGCCACATGGATCATATAACATGGATTGATTAAGAATCATAATTTTTTACATAACAAAGGAAAGTGGAATTAAGAAATGAAACTATATAATCAATAAGTAAGTGTTTATAATAGTGAATACCATTGATATATAAATGGGAATGGTATTCACTACACAATGACTTTGGCTTGGAAAATCACGGTGCAATTTCTGCAGCATAATGACATGTCATAAGAATTCATAAAAATGGTTGATGAGAGAGAAATGGGTGTCTCATAATATGTACATGAAATGAAAATTAATGGGGTCATATAAACACATGTCCCAATATATGTAATGGAATTTTGATTCATAATACAAAGGAATTTCTTAAATGTAAATAAGGAGAGAGAAATCCCTTATAGAATTTTGACATGGTAACAGGTGTACATGGGTGAAATTAATGGGAGAGAAAGGGGTATATAATTATTCAAAAATAATGATGTAATTATGGGGGAGGTGTTAAATCATACCCCAACATTTTTAATTAAAAATAAAAGGGCATAGCAGTATAATGAAATTTGGACAAAAATGAGAAAAGATGAAATCCCTTACTTGGAAGTGTGATACCAAAGGCTTGAGAGAGGCTTGAGAGAAGATTATTGGGGTCTTTGGGAACCTTGTAAGGATACTAGATAGAGGAGGGAAGAGTTGGGACATGATACAAGGGTTTTTAGTGAAGAGAAGTGGGATCTTGGGTGAGTTTATATAGGAAAAGAGAGGGAATTCTTTATTATTTAGGTTTTGGACACCACACATTAAAATAATAAAATCCAAAAACCAACACATGGATTTTTCTGATGGTTTTTTCCAATGGGGAGTGGAAAAAATTATTTTATAAGGCCAATGGAATAACTTCTAAAAATATTAGGCTTGATTATGTGGAGGTGAGTTACACTCTCAAGGAAATCATTTTAAAATGTTAAAATGTTTTATAAATCTTGGAGGCTCCACTAAGGCTTTGTAAAATAAATCAAAAAAATATAAAATCCCATTATTTTAAAGGTAAGACATATATTTTCATAAATACCTTTTATATTATTTTATTATATCACTACTGGGTCAATATGATGTCTTAAAACACATTATATATTTAAACGATATTTAATTTTTACCCAAAAATTTGAGTGTCATAAAAAATTATAAAAAATTAACTGTTAGATAATTTCAATGTACTCATTCCAAAAATTACATTAATTTTATCTAATTATTTTTAAAAATATGTAATTTTTTAATTTTAAAATAAAAACTGAAATTTATCGAAAATTCATGGGTTTTGAAAAAAAAACAGCTTTCAAACCTTAATAAAAATTACAATTTTATTCCTAAAAATCATAAGATCAATTTTATTTAATAAAAATTAATTTTAGTAATATTATTTTATTAAAATATTATTTAATTAAAAAATCCTTAAATTCATCAAAAAATATTTTTTTATTGAATATTAACTAAAAATACAATTTTTGATTTAAAAACTATTCACAAAGTAACAATAATAAAATAAAGCTATATTCTTTATTCTATAAAAAAATAATGCACATAATCATAGTTCTAGGGTCTTTTTATAGAATCCCTTATAACACCCACATATGATCGAAGGGTAAGGTGTGCAATGGTGATAAACTTTTGGGGTGGCTCGGATAACATCACTCAGGTGGTAATCTCTATTAACTTCCACTTCTCTCGTAGGAAGTTTTATTCAAGCTTAACATGTTGAACCAATGTGTGATATTGGTCTAGAGAGAAGCCCAATGACGCCACCTTTTTTCCAATCCCTATCAAATGAGCTTCGTACAGGGCAATTCTACTGGATGAGGCCATCTCTTCCTTTGTCTGAGTAAATTGGATTTGTTAATGCCTTATATTTATACTAATCGACTGATCAATGTTCAATGGATATATTAGAAATGATAAGAATTATTAACGGTATTTTTAAATCCATAAAACCAAATAATTTCATATTTTATATAACCATTTTACATAATAAGACATTTAATTAGATGGAGAGTAATTTTCATTAATAAAATTTTGGGTCGTTACAATCTTCCCCCCTTAAGAAATTCTTCCCTCAAAATTTCCTTTTCCCACACTAAAACAGATGTGGGTAACTCTGCTTCATCACTTCATCTGATTCCCACATTTCTTCTTATTCTTCAAACTTGTGGTTTCTCTACAGCACTTTCACAAGGGGCATTGTCTTATTTCGTAGAATTTTTTCAATATGATCTAAGATCTTCACCATATTCTATTCAAAGGATAGGTCATTCTCCAATGGTACCACCTCTAGATTGAGTACATATGAGGCATCTGGTATGTGTACTTCCTCAAGAGTGATACATGGAATATATCATGTACTTGAGATAGGTTCTATGGGAGTGCTAGTCGATAGGCCACTACTCTAATGTGATCAGGTATCTAAAAAGGGTCGATGTAACATGGACTAAGATTTCCCTTCTTCCAAAATCTCATAACACTATTCCAAAGTGATATGCAGAGGAATAACATGTCTCCGACATCAAAATCTAGGTCTTGTTAATGATTATCATCAAAAAATTTTTGTCAAATTTGAGCATCTTTAATGTGCTGCTGGATGGTCTTAACCTTCTCTGTCATTTCATCGACCATTTATGGACTTAGGAGTTTTCACTCCCCAATTTCATCCCGACATGCCGATGTTCTTCACCTCTTCCCATAAAGTGATTCATAATGATCCATTTAAATTCTTGAGTGGAAACAGTTGTAGTAAGTGAACTCAACTTGAGGAAGATGTTGACCCCATCCTACTTTGAAGTCCATTGAGTATGCTCTCAACATGTACTCATGTGTTTGGATAATCCTCTCAGACTATCCATCTATTTGAGGATGATAATCCATAGTGAAGTTCAGATTAGTATTCCAATCATGTTGAAGACTCTTGAAATACTTATAGGTGAATCTTGGGTCTCAATCAGATATTATCTATAGTGGTACTCCATGAATCCTTACCACATATTTAATTTATATCCATGCCATTTGATCCAATGAGAAATCCTCACAAATTTTAATGAAGTGTGTAGTCTTTGTAAGATGATCCACAACAACCTAGATAGCATTGTTTCCTTTGGATGTATTTGGAAGTCCGGCGAAAAATTTCATGGTGTTGTTCTCTCTTTTCTATGTTGGTATGGGTAATGGTTTCATCGGGCCTTTAGAATTCTGCCTCTTAGCCTTCACTTGCTGACATACCACACACTTTTATGTATACTCAGCGATCTCCTTCTTCATGTTATCCCACCAATAATGCTCTTAGAGATCTCGATACCTCTTTTTGTTTCCTCGGTGAATGGATAAATTAAAACTTTTTGCTTCATCCAAAAGTTCATTCATTAACTCCGGATTTTATGGAACACATATTCTTGTCTGAAATCTAACAATTCAATCTTCATTAACATTGAAATATGAGGATTGACCTTATGGAACACATATTCTTGTCTGAAATCTAACAATTCAATCTTCATTAACATTGAAATATGAGGATTGACCTTTTCAAATAGTTTCCACTTTATTCTAAATTCCCAAATCATCCTTTTGATCATCATTTAACCTTTCCAAAAGAGAAATTTGAGCAATCATTTGTGAAAGGATTGATGATTTTCCCTTCTTTATGATTCCCATGTCCATATTTTTCAAATATAGGGATATTAGATCCTTTTAAATTCTCATCAATGATATAATCGCTGGGTCCTTTATACTTAGAGAATCTGTCACCTTTTTCTCTCTCCTAGGGTGGTAATGGATTGAGCATTCATAGTCTTTGATCAGCAATAACAATTTTTGTTGGAAAATGTTCAACTATTTCTGTGTGAATATATACTTGAGGCTTTTGTGGTCTGTATATATTTTACAATTATCCCCAAAAAGGTAATGTCGCCAAATTTTTAAAGAAAAGATCACTACAGCTAACTGTAGATCATGTCTTGGATAGTTTTTTTAATAAAATTTCAATTTCCTAGAAGAATAGGAAATGAATTTGTCATTTTTCATTAACACAAAGCCCAGTCCCTTATTCGAATCATCACATAATACCACAAAAAGTTATTCACTTTTGGGTAATGTGAGCACCAATTCAGTGATAAGCCTCCTTTTGAACTACTTGAATCTCTATTCGCATTCATCACTCCACGAAAACTTGACTCCCTTAAGAGTTAACTTGGTTAGTGGGTTTGAAAATCGTGAGAAATTTCTCACAAATCGATGATAATATCCAGCTAACCCTAGGAATCTATGGATATCCGTTACTGATGTTGGCCTCATCCATCCCTCGATTGCAGCTGTCTTGGAGGAATACATAGATATCCCATTTCTTGTGATGATATGACCCAATAATGAGAATTCCTTTAACCAGAACTAAAACTTGATGTAATTTTCATAGATCTTCTCCTTCCTCAAGGTCTCTAGTACAGTGCTTTGATGCTACTCATGCTTCTCATTGGTTTTGGATTATAATAGAATATCATCTATAAATACTAAAAAAAATTGTTGAGGTAATCTCAAAAGACTCTACTCATCAAGTCCATGAATATTTTTGGATTATCAGTGAGTTTGAAAGGCACTAATATGAATTCTTAGTGCCCGTATCTTGTATGAAAAGCAGTCTTGGGGATATCCTTCTTCTTCATCCTTACTTGATAATATCCAGACCATAGATCTACCATGGAGAAGTTTTGTGTTCCATGTAGCTGATCGAATAATTCATCAATTCATGGTAGAGGATACTTGTTCTTTATCGTTATTTTGTTGATATATAAATAATTAATGCAAAGGAACACTAACCCATCATTCTTCTTGAAGAAGAGGACTGGTGCACCCCGTGGTGAAGCACTTGGTCATATAAACCCTTTATGCAGATTCTCCTATAGTTATTTTTTGATCTCCTAAAGATCTACAATAGCCATTATATATAGAGTATTGGGTATTGGAAACACCCTATGTAACACCCCAAGCTTCCATGATACGTTTTTCTTTGGATAATACAATAGCTTGTGTTGTACGAAACTTTGAGTTCAAACACACCACACAAATCAAACTAGCCGTTATGAATAGTAATACCCACTTTTTAAAATTTTATAAATTTTATCTTTCAAAATGGACTTTATTTTTGAATTCAGAATATCAAAATTAGCTTAGGGTGAATTTTTGGTATTTTTTCTGAAAAATTTCAATTTTTGATGAATAGTGAAAAACTCCGAGTTATTGTTTAAAACTGACTTTTTTATTGATTCTATTTATTTTTTTAGATCAAAATAGATACACAATACCTATATAAGTTCAATTTAATTCATTGGGGTCATTTTATAATGAGTTTATATATATAAAAATTTTATTGAACTTTTTACCGTCTTTTTCCCACCTCCTAGGAGAATTTGCAAATTTGTATAAAAATTAATTTTCCCGCTTCTGTGAGTTAAATTTAAAAAATCCGAGAGACACGATTAATATCAATATGTAAAATTTGGTTCAATAAGATAAAAATAATTTTTTGTGAATAGTTACTTTTTACTTTTATTTACCACGGTTAAAAGTATATAGGGTAATTAAGGGTAAAAATGATATCATAATTACCCTAACACATGTCATAATTCTATTGGATAAGTATAATTCAACTAAATACAACCTTAGGAATAAAATATGAACCTATTTGGTCTACTTGGATTAGATTAGGACATTTATTATTATTTTATTTAAAGAAAAGTTAAAAGAGTTAAATTAAAGGTTTAATAACTAAACCATTTTTAATATAGGGTTACACAGTATATAAATTAGACTATAAATATTAATTCTAAAGATAAAAATAGTTCCTACATAATGGTATTTTATTTATAATTTTTAGACATTAAATAATTAAATTTATTTATGACATAATGATGATTCAGTAATTACCTTTTTAATGAAAGATTAAAATAATTGATATTATAAATATCCAAATAAATATAATTTGTGACTTTTAATGAATTACACTAATTTTATAGGTTAATATGACATGTCAGGGTTGATTAAATTATTTTTTTAGAAGTAATAATGCTGTTATGAATTTAACAAAAACAAAATACCAAATAGTGTCAAAATTGACATAAAAGAGTTTTTAAAACAATTATTATATTATTAATTGATATTGTTTTCCTAAAAATCTTAGGTTCTTACAAAGGGCTTAAATAATATTATATATGTAATTAATTAACAAATTTAGGTTCTCTTGGAAGTTTATATTAAGGTTATTAACCATATAATATAAAAATACAAAGAGACATGGTAAATGTCAAACTAATTAACTAAGAGATAAATCTAAAATATAGGGTTAATATAGTGACCCAAACCTATATAAAACTTATTTTTTGAGATGTTTTTGACACATACCCACCTTAGAATTGAAATAAATCATTTTGAAGCCTTTATAAATAAGAAATTATTTTATTATAAAATAATATTTCAATCTTTTCCTAAGGTGCCCCTCACCCCTCTTAAAAAAGGGCACTTCCCCTTCTCTCTAATTCACACCATCAAAGCCATTTGGCTCGGCCAACCCCTACCCAAATATCCTCTAAACTTTCCTCCCTTTATCCCAGAGGCCTTCCTTTAGTCAAAAATCCAACCCAAATAACCCTTTTGATCAAGTCAAAAGGAAGAACCCAAAGAAGAGGAAAATATTTCATCACATCTTTCAAGTTCTTTTCTTCCTCCACTTCCTATTTATTTATTGTTTCCATTCTAAAATAATAACTCCAGTATATTATATATACTATGATGTTATTATAAAAATGTTACAACCATATTCATTATTCTATCCATCCTATAAATGAAAAAGTCACCATACGTGCGTACGTACGAATTACCATCTCCACGTCGTGGTGTAGTTTGTTATTCAAACATTTCATCATTTGGATGGGTATAATAATGAGTATAAATGATTTAAATAATAAATATAACATTATAATGATTCTATATATATGATATAACATCCAATTTTGTACGATTTTAATATCAAAAGAATGATATTGTCGCTCATGTGTACGTATGGATTACCGTCTACACGAACGCGATGAGATTCATTCCCCATCGTATCCATTCAAGAATAATTTTCATTTGATGGTTAAAAATAATGTTTAAAGACTTAATATCATTATGAATATGAATAAGATACATCATATCCATAAAAACATTTCTTACATAATAAAGCATATAAAGGAAAACAAATCAGTTAACACCCGAAATGATGATACTACTGAAATATCATTAACAAATCAATATCAGAAGATAATATATGATATAATATTTATGTATATAGTTCTCATATAATTTAATAAAAATTATTTAACTATTATATAGGAGGTTAATGTACCCTCGAGAATGTAAAATTACAAGGTAAGGGTTAATTTCACAATCTCTTTATTATCCGAGGTTGTTTTTACGTAAGTATCTACTATGACCTCTTTATCATCCACATACGTGTTTTCTTAAAAAATATATTTCAAAACATTTTTAATATTTACTAGAAAATGGGTTAAAGTCATTTATACCCTTATTTTACCTTATATGTTTTGAAAGGAATCTTTCCGTCATTTTCAAAACAAGGTACTTTATGACCTTTTCGACAAAATTAAGGTAAGAATGTTTTTTTAACTTATACGGCGGGTGCAACTATTTTCTGCCATTATAACATCATCAAAGATTCCCTTAAAAGCTTATAAGAATATTTTCAAAATAAATGTTTCCTTTTATAATTATATGACTTTTAAATGATTTCAAAATAGAAAGATATATTTCTTTAAAAAAAGTTTATATTTCTTCTATGTCAACATCCTTTGATGGATTTGAAGATTTTTTGAAGTTAATTTATTATGATACAAAAATTCCATATTGTATTGAAGTTGTTGTGTTATTTTTGAATGTGGATGTGTTAATTTTAAACCATTCATGGTTTATGGATAAAGTATTGATATTTCGTATGCTAGTTTTAATATTAATGTTTATGTTATTTTTAAACCTTTTCATATGAGGAATGTATTGGACTTATTAAGTGACGAGTGGAGCCCGCTATAGCTCCTCGATGCATGAATAGGTCACATTAGAAAAACTAGTGACTTGGAACAAGGCCTTGAAAAAATCTTATTTTTAGTCTTGGCACACGACCTTGACTATGTGGTTATGATATCCGACATTGTGAATTCCATCATTTTGAAAGATGCTATTGATATTTCATATGATTATTCGACTAGGAGAATATCCATGTCAATAATTAAATGGAATTTATTGATTTTATATTTTCCATATTATGCTGAATTTCTAGTTTAAAAGGCTTCTGTTTTAGTCTTATACATTTCCTTGAATGTTTATGCTTATTTATGAAAGTTTCCTCTATATTGTTTTCCTTACTGAGAATCTGAGCTCAGCCCTTTCTATGTTTTATTTTTCCCAGGATGTGAAGAAGTATATTATGACTGACCTACAGGGATAGTCTAAGTTATATGAGTGTAGCCTATGGAGACTATGTTGTTGTAGTTTTTTATTTTATAATGTAATGTAAAACTTATGAATGTATCTATTATTTCCAAGGCTACTAAACTAATCGGTCTTTTGAGACTTGATCTTTTGTGATCATGACAATGTTATGTAATAATGAACCAACTCTAGGTAACTAGGGTCGTGGTGTTAGAGTTATTATCAGAGGAAGTTTAGTACTAACCTTGTAAGCTAGATTTAGAAAAACACTTATTAGAGAACATTAACCTGAGATAGGCTTTGAGGATTAGTATAGAAGAACTTCTTAGAATTTTGGTACTGTAGAGATTTTGTGAGTTTTCTAAGAAATACATATCCGTCTAGATACGAACAGGTAGAGGCGAATCTAGCACAGATATACCTAGGGGTAAAACTTGAAAGCACCTCTTTGAGCTAGACTCGAACAAGAACTGGTGAACGATAACGAGCCTTGATGCACTCTTGGTTACGACACTCCCGAGGGATATGCTTAGGATAATTATCATTTTATTTACAAAACATTATGAATGTTTTATGAGAATATACTTCCTAAAATAATTTTTTTTATGATTATGGATTATATCCATAAACTGTTCAATTTATGATAATTGTTTTCAAAGTTTGGAATTATGTATTGTGATTCATAAACTAATCTAGTGTATTCCATTATATAAAAATGGTGCCTAGTGGAAGGAATTGAAACCGTATCAATGCATGTAATCCATGTAGGGATTTCCCTCCTACTCAAGGTAATTATAGTGGAGCCAGTGAAGTAACTAGTGCTGATCAGCTTATCACCATATTAGGTCAACTCACTCAGGTTATGAATAATAACCTTACCCATATAAAAAACCTTGATCCACAATATAGAGTATCAATGTTATACCAATTCATGAGGAAAAAACCACCAAAATTAAATGGGAGTAAAAATCCATTAGTAGCTGAGAAATGGATAAATTCCTTAGAGAGAATATTTCATGATTTGGGTAGTAGTGAAAGGGAAAACTTTTTCAAGGCAGTTTATCACCTCACAGGAGATGCAGCTCAATGGTGGTCATTGATTAAAAATAAAAAGGAATATGATGAAGTATCAAATATGGAATGGATGGAGTTTAAAGTTATTTTATTAGAAAAATACATTCCTCATGAACATCGAGTGGATATGGAAAGACAATTTCTGAGTCTGAGGAAAAAAGGGGATGAGAATGTCAGAATGTATGGGGATAACTTTACAAGGTTATCAAGGCATGCTGTAGATTATATATGTAACACAATAAGTAAGATTGATCATTTATTTGATGTGTTAAAAGAATTTCTCTGTCGAGAATTAGTCTCACAATCCTTCTCATCGTAGAAGATATTTTCTAATGTGCTATCAAGACAAAAAAGTAATTCTCTAAGTCTTACAACTTTAAAGAAAAGCAGGAGAAGAAGAGATCTACTGAACACTCTGGAAATGGAAATAAGGGGAAGAAAGGAAAAGTTGAATATCCATCATGTAGTAAATGTGGGAAGAAACAACCCAGTACTTTCCTGAAGGGAATGGGAGTATGTTTCAAGTGTGGTGAAAAGGTCCACCAAGCTCGTGATTGCAATGGGAAGAAAGAGGCTGTCAATGTTGAATGCTAAAATTTTAGAGAAAGGGGGCATTATTCAAATGAATGTCCTAAGTGCTAAGGAAACTTAACTTAGAATACGCCAAGGGATTAAGGCCAAGCTTATGCTATCACTACTGTTGATGTTGAAGCTCCGAAAGATGTAGTGGTAGGTAATTTAATAGTTTCCTCAAGTTTAGAAAATGATTTATTTGATTATGGAACATCACATTGTTTCATATCTTCCTAGTTTGATAAGAAAATTAGAAATTTTCAATTTGACTTAAAAAGGGAGTTGTCAGTGAAAACACCTAAGGGAAGTATCATTGCAAAAAAAATTTGTAAATCAGTTCCCATTAGGGCATGTAAATGTTCTTTATCATCCGATCTCATCATCTTACCCATGATTGAATTTGATATAATCCTTGGTATGGATTAGATTTTAGGCCATTATGTGATAATTTTTTATAAGAAGAAATAGGTTACAATTCTCGATGATGATAAGAAGTACCTTATCTTTAGAGAAGAAATGTCACCACCTGATTCTTCTCTTCATCCACCCCGAGTAGCTCAAATAAATTCAATTATTTGGGAGGAATAGAATGAAATAAATATGGGTGATAAAAGGAATGTTCAAATAGATGAAGTACCTATTGTGAAAGAATATGTTGATGTGTTTCTAGAAGATTTACCTGGACATCCTATAGAATGAGAAATTGATCTTCCATTTATTTAATTCGTGGTTCAAGGCCTATATCAAAGACCCCTTATAGAATGGACACTGTGGAATTAGTGGAACTGAAGAAATAACTAGAGGAATTGAGTAATAAAGGATTTATTCTCCCTGGGGTTTCTCCATGGGGAGATCCTATTCTTTTTGTTAAGAAGAAAGATGGATCTATGAGGTTGTGCATTGTATTGGGAGATAAATGCTATAATAATAAAGGATGTATTCTCCCTAGGGTTTCGAACGAGGTACGGGCATTACGAGTTTACAGTAATGCCTTTTGGGTTGACTAATGAACCCTCTGTCTTCATGAATCTAATGAATATATTTTTCAAGGAATATCTTGATTTATTTTTAGTGGTATTTATTGATGATATCTTTGTATACTCCAAAAGCTACGAAGATTATGAAAATCACTTGCAAATTATTCTAAAGACTCTTAGAATAAATGAATTATATATGAAATTTTTCAAGTGTGAATTCTAGCTTCATGATATTTCTTTTCTCAAACATATTGTGTCTAATAATGGGATCTCTATTGATTCTTCAAAGACCAAGGCAATCCAAGAATTTCAAGCACCAACGAGTATAACATAGGTACACGGTTTTATTAGTTTAACAGGTTATTATCGACATTTTTTCCAGAATTTTTCCTGGTTGTCTAACCCATTAAAACTGATCACACATAAAGGGGTTAAATTTTTTTGGAAAAAATAGTGTAAAGAATTTTTTGAAGAGCTAAATATAAGATTAGTCAAATCTCTTATCTTGAATCTACCATCAGGGAATGATGGGTTTGTTATTTATAGTGATTCTTCAAAGAAATGACTTGGTTTTTTCCTTATGAAAAATGATAGAGTTATTGCCTATGCATCACGACAGCTAAAAATTCATGAGAAAAACTATCCTACTCATGATCTTGAGTTAGAAGCTGTAATATTTTCTTTTAAGACATGGAGACATTATCTCTATGGTGAAAAATGTGAGATATATACCAATCACAAGAGTTTGAAGTATATTTTCTCACAGAAAGAACTCAACATGAGGCAAATGCGAGGGCTTGAACTACTCAAGGATTATGATTGCACTATACACTACCACCTAGAGAAGGAAATTAAGGTCGCATATGCTTTGTGTCGAATGAATCATAGATTTTTGAACAAGATGAGAATTGAAATGGATCATATTTTCATAGATCTACTAAAGATGGATATGGGAATAACCATGGAAGGTGAAAAATCAATTATTTTTTAAATGGTTTCCAAACCATCTTTACTAGAAAAGATAAAAAGTTCTCAGACTGATGATAAGGAGTTTCAAAAGAAAATTAAATCTGTGAATGATGGGAGATTGAGTGACTTCATACATGAAGATGAGATTTTGAAAATTGGGAAGAGACTTTGTGTTCCTGATATACTTGATCTGAAAAGGGAATTGTTAGATGATGCTCATAGCTCCAATTTCTCTATACACATTGGTAGCACCAAGATGTATAGAGATTTGACAGAACATTTTTGGTGGGACAACATGAAGAGAGAGATTGCAGATTTTGTGTCGAGGTGTATGGTTTGTCAAAAAGTGAAAGCTAGAAGGCAAAAACCTGGAGGAGTCATGAAACCTCTTCCCATACCTGAGTGGAAATGGGATAATATTATGATGGACTTTTTCATGGGGCTACCAAAGACACCTAGAGGGAATGATGTAATATGGTTCATTGTTGATTGTCTTACCAAGTCAGTACATTTTCTTGCAATAAGAGAAGATTTACCACTTGAATGTTTAACAAGACTGTATATTAATGAAGTTGTAAGACTTCATGGAGTACCCCTATCTATTATTTCTGATTGTGCTACCCGTTTTACGTCATGATTCTGGAAAATTATTTAGAAATCCCTGGATACTGAACTTCGTTTGAGCATTGACTACCACCCTTAAACTGATGGACAATCAGAATAGACTATTCAAACCTTAGAAGACATGTTGAGATCTTTCTCACATGACATTCAAGGTATGTGGGATCAATATTTACCTCTGGTAGAATTTTCCTATAACAATAACTTCCATTCAAGTATTCATATGGCACCATATGAAGCATTATATGGAAATAGATGTCACACAACAACTTTTTGGGATGATGTTGGTGAAAGAAAACTCATATGCCCAGAACTTGTTGATGAAATGATGGAAAATGTGAAGTTTATCAAAACCCACATCAAAGCAGCACAATGTAGGCAGAAGAGCTATGCTGATATCGAAAGGAAGAGTTTAAAATTTCAGGTAGGAGATCATGTTTTCTTGAAGGTATCTCTATGGAAGGGAATTATAAAATTCGTTATGAAGGGTAAATTGAGTCCCATGTACATCAGACCTTTTGAAATTCTGGAACGAATTGGAGCTGTAGCTTACCGTTTGGCAATGCCTCCAAGTCTCTCCAAAGTTCATGATGTGTTCCACGTATCACTGTTGAGAAAATACATGCCTGACCCAATGCATATACTCACCTATTGGGAAATTGAACTGGAACCTGATCTATCTTATTATGAAGGGCCTGTCAAAATTATTGATGATAGAGAACAAGTGTTGAGAAACCGGACGACTCGTCTGGTAAAAGTTCTATGGAGAAACCATAAGATGGAAGATGCAACATGGGAACCCGAGGAACTTATGATGAAGAACCACCTGAATCGTTTTATGCAGTAATATTATAGAAATTTCAGGGACGAAATTATTTGAAGGAGGGAATAATGTAACCCCCCAAGCTTCTACAGTATGTTTCGCTTTGAATAATACAATAGCTTGTGTTGTACACAACTTCAATTTGAAACACACCAAAACCAATCAAACTAGCCATTATGAATAGTAATACCCACTTATTGGAATTTTATAAATTTTATCTTTCAAAATGGACTTCATTTTTTTATTTGGAATACTAAAATTAGCTTAGGGTGAATTTTTGGTATTTTTCTAAAAAATTTCAATTTTTAATGAATAGTGAAAAACACTGAGTTATTGTTTGAAATCAAATTTTTATTTAAATAATTATTTATTTTATTTAAATTTATTTTAGGTAAAAATAGATACAAAATACCTATATAAGTTCAATTTAATTCATTTGAGTCATTTTATAATGAGTTTAGATATATAAAAATTTTATTGAACTTTTTACCATATTTTACCCACATCCTAGGAGAATTTGCAAATTTTCATAAAACTTAATTTTACCGCTTCTATGAGTTGAATTTAAAAAATACAAGAGACATGTCTAATATCAGTAAGTAAAATGTGTTTCAATAAAATGAAAATAATTTTTGGGGAATAGTAACTTTTTACTTTTATTTACCATAGTTAAAAGTAAATAGAGTAATAAAGGTTAAATATGATATCATAATCACCCTAACACATGTCCTAATTCAATTTAATAAGTATAATATGACCAAAAAAACCTTAAGAATAAAATATGAGCCTCTTTGGTAAACTTGGATTAGATTAGGACATTTATTATTATTTTATTTAAAGAAGAGTTAAAAGAGTTAAATTCAAAGTTTAATAACTAAAACATTTTTAATATAGGGATACACATAATATAAATTCGACTAAAAATATTCATTAGAAAAATAAAAATATTACCTACATAATGATATTTTATTTATAATTTTTAGACATTAAATAAGTAAATTTATTTATGACACAATGATGATGCCGTAATTACCTTATTAATGGAAGTTTAAAATAATTGATATTATAAATATCCGAATAAATCTAATTTGAGACTTTTAATGAATTCCACTAATTTTCTAGGATAATATAAAATTTTATGGTTGATTAAATGATTTTTTTTTGAAATAATAATGCTGTTATGAATTTAACATAAACAAAATACCAAATAGTGTCGAAATTGACATAAAAGAGTTTTTAAAACAAATATTATATTATTAATTGATATTATATTGTTAAAAAACTAAGGTTCGGCCAAAGAGCTTAAATATTATTATATATTTTATTAATTAAACAATTTATGTTATCTTGGAAGTTTATAGTAAGTTTACTAACCATATAATATAAAAATACAAAGAGACATGATAAATGTCAAACTATTTAACTAAGAGTTAAATATAAAATACAAGGTTAATATAGTGACTCAAACCTGTATAAAACATATTTTTTTAGTGTTTTTAGACTCATCCCCACCTTATCCTTGAAATAAATTATTTTGGAGCCATTATAAATGGAAAACTATTTTATTATAAAATAATATTTCAATCTTTTCCTAAGGCGCCCCTCACCCCTCTTATAAAAGGGAGCCTCCCCTTCTCTAAAATTCACACCTTCAAAGCCATTTGGCTCTGCCAACCCATGACCAAATATCCTCTCAACTTTCCCACCTTAATTCTAGAGGAATTACTTTAGTTACATAGACAAACTATGGAGACCTTCTGATCAAATCAAAAGGAAGAACCTGAAGAAGAGGTAAATATTTCATAACATCTTTCAAGTTCCTTTCTTCTTAAACTTCCTCTTTCTTTGTTTTTTACATTATAAAATAATAACTCCAGTATATTCTATATACTGTGATGTTATTATAAAAATTTTACAACCATATGTATTATTCTATCCATCATATAAGTGATGAAGTCACCATACGTGCGTACGTACAGATTACCGTCTCCACGTTGTGGTGTAGTTTGTTATTCAAACACTTCATCATTTGGATGGGTATAATATTGAGTATAAATGATGTAAATAATAAAAATAACATGATAATTATTCTGTATATATTATATACCATCCAATTATATACTATTTTAATATAAAAAGGAATGATATTATCACTCGTGCGTACGTACAGATTACCGTCTCCACGAACGCGATGAGATTCATTCCCCGTCGTATCCATTCAAGACTAATTTTAATTTGATGATTAAAAATAAATTTTAAATACTTAATATCATTCTTAATATGAATAATATACATCTTATCCATAACAAACATTACTTACATAACAAAAAATATAAAGTAAAATGAATCAGTTAACACCCGAAATAATGATACTACTAAAATATCATTAACAATGAAATATTAGAAGATCATATATGATATAATATTTATGTATATAGTTCATTAATAATTTAATAAAAATTATTTAAATATTATACAAGAGGTTAAAATACCCTCTACCAAGAAAAATTACAAGATAAGGGTTAATTTCAAAATCTCTTTATTATCCGAGGTTGTTTTTACGTAAGTATCTACTGGGGCCTCTTTATAATCCACATCTATGTTTTCTTAAAAAATGCATTTCAAAATATTTTTACTATTTAATAGAAAATGGGTTAAATTCATTTATTCATTTATTTGACCTTATAAGTTTTTAAATGAATCTTTTCATCATTTTCCAAATAAAGTACTTTATCAAATTTTTGACAAAATTAAGGTAAGAATGTTATTTTAACTTATACAGATGGTGTGGCTATTTTCTGCCATCATAACATCGTCGAAGTTTCCCTTACAAGATTATAAGAATATTTTTCAAAATAAAATTTTCCTTTTATAATTATATGACTTTTAAATTATTTTAAAATAGAAAGAGATATTTCTCTAAAAAATGTTTTGGTTTCATCTATATCAACATCCTTTGATGGATTTTAAGGTTGTTTGAAGTTAATGTATTATGATACAAAACTTCCATATTTTATTGAAGGTTTTGTGATATGTTTGATTGTGGATGTGTTATTTTTACACCATTCATGTTTTATGGATAATGTATTGACATTTTGTATGCTAGTTTTAATACGAATGTTTATGTTATGTTTAAACTTTTTCGTATGAGGAATGAATTGGACTTAGTAAGTGACGGGTGGAGCCCTCTATAGCTCTTCAATGCATCGGTAGGTCTCATGAGAAAAACTAGTGTCTTGGAACAAGGCCTTGACAAAATCTTATATGTTGTCTTGGCACAAGGCCTTGACTATGTGGTTATGAAGTATGACATTATGCATTCCATCATTATGAAAGTGTCTATTGATATTGCATGTGATTATTCGACTAGTAGAATATCCATGTGAATATTTAAATGGAATTATTTGATTTTATATTTTCAATATTATGCTGAATTTCAATTTTAAAATACTTTTATTTTATTCTTATACATTTCCTTAAATGTTTAGGCTTATTCATGAATGTTTCCACTATATTGTTATCATTACTAAGCATCCGAGCTCACACATTTCAATGTTTTATTTTTTCAAAGATGTGAAGAAGTATATTATTACTGACCTACTAGGATAGTCTAAGGGATATGAGTGTGGCCTATAGAGACTATGTTGTTTTAGTTTTATATTTTATAATGTAATGTAAAACTTCTGAATGTATCTAGTATTTCCAAGGCTACTAAACTAATCGGTCTTTCGAGACTTGATCTTTTGTGATCATGCTAATGATATGTAATAATGCACTGACTCTAGGTAACTTGGGTCGGGGCGTTACAACCCATGTATAAGATAAATTGAGAATTCAACATCTCTTCAAGGAGGAAGACCAAACTATTCCTTAAGAAACACTTCAACAAATTCCCTCATAATATGCATGTTTTCAAGGATGGTTTCTTCCTTAGAATCAATCATTTGAGAAAAATACACATGATTATAGGGAAGTAATATCCATTATTGAGATGATGATGCTAAAGTAGATTCATTCTTCTCCTTTCACTTGTACAGAACTGGGGGTCAATTCGCCACATGGAGAGCAATTTCCCTCTCACATAAACCTATGTTGGCTCTATATAGGGAAAGACAATCCATTCCATGAATTGCATCAAATTCTACCAGAGGGAGTATGAAGAGGTTATCTAGGAAGTTAAATCCACAAATTATAACAAGGTAGGAATTATATTCACAGGGTGGAATGATTTCCCCATTTTCCATTATCACCGACAAAATTACTTCCATGATTTATTATGGTGTTGGGATTTTTCTACTAAACTATCGAGATATAAAAGAATGTGTAAAACCATAATCAAAAAGTAAATTTTTTCTATTATTGAATGAATAACTAGATTACCTATCACCTCTTTGTTTTTGAGGTTAACTTAGGCAGTAGTGATAGAAAACGCTCACCCATGATGCATTGGAGGTTATTGGTTGTCTCTGAAAACCCTTATCTTAGGGAACTTGTTTTCCAAGTGCCCTGGTTCTTTGCAGTTGAATAAATGAACAACACGTTGATGGTCGAACGAAGTGTTCCTATCCTCTATCACAACCACATGTTTTTCTTGTCGGTTATTAATGGCTAGGTTCCCTTCTCTTCTAAAGATAAATAATTTCTTCATCCCCTTTAGGAAATTTATAGGGTGCTTGTTTTCACACCTTTGGATAGTGGGGTGTTGGATTTTCTTAGAACCATTGGATTTATCCATCAGGATACCAAAATTGAATTCCACCTTTTGATTCTTATATCTATGATACCCCTGATATTAACCAATCTACATTTCAGCTTTGAGGGCACATCGGATAATTTTCTCATAGCTATCAAAGTCACGGATCACCGGAGCATTCTGTAGGCTAGGTTCTAACCCACCAATGAAGCGGTCAACCTTGCATTTAGGGGTAACCAAAAAAGAGAGGAATATCATGAAAGCATTGTGAATCTTACCTCATACACTTCGATGGATTCGTCATCTTTTTTTGCTTTAGGAAAAGGAATTCCCTTTCTATCTAAATGTTGGATGGTGCACGAAAAATATTTATCAATTTTTTTTCTGTAAATCCTTACTTTACAATGCCTAGATCTCCTCCCCAAGATTTATATTTTTGATCAATGACCACAATTTATCAGCTTCACCCTCCATAGGACAAGTATCTATAAGAACCTTCTCTTGTTCGGAACATTGAAGGATGAAGAAGATTTTCTCAATGGAGTTGATCCATTGTTCGATGATTGAGGGATCACATGATCCATTAAAAGTAGGAGGCCTTTGTATCATGATGATCTCAATAACAAATTGTTCTTTCATAAAGGGGGGTTGAATATTCCTCTTGACCCATATTTCAATTCAAAACATGAGTTAACCGAGTGAGTATAGAGACAATTTTTGTGATTCCCACTCCCATCGGATTGGTCATCTCATTAGAACAATCATCACATTGATCTTCGTATAGGTTGTTAGTCTGATTCCTCCTATTACCGGATATTGGATGGAATAAAAGGAAATTTAGGGGTAACACATAAAGGGTAATACAATGAAAAAAACATAAGAATTATAAATTACTTTTATTTTCTTAAGTTATATATTTTTAGGCTTCAATCTATGTTATCCATGATCTACTTCCCGACATATATTCTTAGGGGATTTTTTTAATTCCTTTAACAATGGTTTATACTAAGATTATAAACTTACCAAATCATATCCCTTGAGAGTTTCGTAACCAAGAGTGCAGCAAGTCCCATTTTCGTGCACCAGTTCCCCTTCGAGTCTAGCTTAAAGCGGTGTTTTTAGGTTTTACCCCTAGATACATCTATGCCAGAGCTGCCTCGAACTGCTTGTGTCCAGACAGGGATGTATTTTAATGATAAACCACATACTCATTACTCACCAAAATTTAGGGATTTTTTTATTATTCTTAGTCCTATCCTTAAGGCTTTCACTATGGTTTTCTAATCCTAATCCCAAAAACAACTAAACCTATCCTTTAAAACCAACTATAACAAACCTACTATTTATTTCAAGCTTAAACATAATTTATTAGTTAAAATATTCACTTGAGATAACATAGAATATAAATAGGTCTAGTGTATTTTGGGATTAGTAACATTACATAACAACTTAAAACATGAAATACACATATTTATTGAAAACTACTTTTACATGACCACACACATTCCTTCGTACTTAGCATTGCATGGGATAACCCGAGGACATGCATAAAGAAAGGGTATGCTATAAGGACCAGTAAGGGAGTAGAAAAAGAATAACAAGAAGAATACAGTACATGTTATGAAATAGGAATATCACTAGATCATAATAGAAACATTAACATCAAGGCATGATATAGAATTGTTATCATAACATGGAAATGTGGTATCAACATTTAACATGATATTAGCATTATCCAAGGGTCATTGCACATGAAGCATGGGTAAACCCTCATTGAAATTGAATCAGCATGAGTAAATCCTCATTACACTTGATGTATCATGATACTAAACTTTACCCAATGCATTGGAGCGTTATTAGGGCACACCCTTCTTAATCACTTCATTTAATGCATAAGTGTGCCACATGGATCATATAACATGGATTCATTAAACAAAATAATTTATTCCATGATAAAGGAATGTGGAATTCATACATGAAACTCTATAATCAATAAGTAAATGTGCATAAAGGTAAATACCCTTCATAGAGAAATGGGCATGGTATTCACTACATAATGACTTTGGCTTGGAAAATCACAGTACAATTTCAGAAGCATAATGACGTGTCATAAGAATTCAAAAAAATGGTTGAAGAGAGAGAAATGGGTGTATAATCATATTTACATAAAATTTATAGTAATGGGGTCATATAAATACATTTCTTAACATATTTAATGGAATTTAGATTCAAAATACAAAGGAATTTCTTGAATGGAAATGAGGAGAGAGAATTCCCTTATGGAATTTCAGCATGGTAACAGGTGTACATGGGAGGAATTAATGAGAGAGAAAGGGGTATATAATCATTAAAAAATAATAAGGAAAGTATGGGGAGGTGATAAATCATACCTCAACATTTGTAATTGAAAATAAAATGGAATAACAACATAATGAAATTTGGAAAAAAATTAAAAAGGAAGAAATCCGTTACTTGGAGGTGTGATCCCAATGGCTTGAGAGAGGCTTGCAAGAGGCGTATTATGGGATTGAGGAACCTTGGGAGGATAATAGAGAGACTAGGGAAGAGAAGTGACTTTCTACAAGGGTTTTTAGTGAATATTGGTGGGATATTGGGTGGGTTTATATAGGAAAATAGAGGGAATTATTTATTATTTAGGTTTTGGACGCCGCACATTAAACTAAACAAAACCACAAACTAATCCACGGTTTTTCCCATGGGTTTTTGCAAAGAGGAGTGGAAAATAATATTTTATATGAAAAATTTCCGAAATTCTTAAAATATTAGTCTTTCTTATGTTGGAGGTGAGTCACACTCTCAATGAAATCATTTTAAAATGTTAAAATGTTTTATAAGTCTTGGAGGGTCCACTAAGGATTTGTCATATAAATCAATCAAATATAAAATCTCATTATTTTAAATTTATAACATATATTTGCTGAAAATACCTTTTATAGTATTTTATTACCTCACTATTGGGTCATTATGATGTTATAAAACACATTATATATTTTAACAGTATTTAATTTTTACCTAAATATTTGACCGTCTCAAAAAATTATCGAAAATTCATCACTGGATAACTTTGATGTCATGATTCTATAAATGATATTCATTTTATCTAAATAATTTCAAAAATATGTGAATTTTTAATTTTAAAATAAAAACTAGGATTTATTGAAAATTCATGGGTTTTGACAAAACAACTTTAAAACCTTAATAAAAATTACAATTGTGTTCATAAAAGTTATACGATTATATATATTTAATAAAAATTAATTTTAGTAATAATATTTTATTAAAATATTATTTAATTAAAAAACCCTTCAATTCATCAAAATATATTTCTTAAATGACTATAAACTAAAAATACTATTTGTCATTTAAAATCTATTTACAAAGTAATAATAATAAAATGAATATACATTCTTTATTATATACAAAAATAATACACATAATCATAGTGATAGGGTACTGTTACATAACCCCTTATAACACCAACATAAGATCGAAGTGTAAGGTGTGCGATGGTGAAAAAATCTTGTGGTGGCTCAGATAACATCGGTCAGGTGGTAATATCTATTATCATTCACTTATATTGTAAGAGGTTCCATTCATTCTCAACGTGTTGAATATCAGCTTGGGATTGGTCTAGAGTGAATCCTAGTGATGCCAACTCCATTTTGATATTTGAAAAAGGGGCTTTGTACAGATCAATTCTACTAGATGAGGCCACCACTTCCTTAGTCTAAGTAAATTGGATTTGTTAAAGCCCTATATTTATACTAATAAATTGATCACTATTAACCAACTTTATTAGAAATGGTAAAAATCCATAAAACCAAGTAAGTGCATATTTTATATAAACATTTAACATAATAATACATTTAATTAAATCAAGTGGAATTTTCATTAATAAAAGTTTTTGTCGTTATAATAATTTTCTTCATAATATGGGGAAATAGAAGCATAAAAATGGGTGTTCTCAAACACTCCAAAAGGGAAAACATAAAACTGATGTAATCATGGAATAAACATGGAATAAATATTATTAAAAGGAATAGGTAACCATTATAATACCATAATAAACTGAAACTGAGAGAATAATATATCCCTGGATAAAAATGAAAATAAATAGATCACATGAATAACAATAACTAAATTCTTGGTGATGGAATTCATAATTCCAAATGCCTTGATAGTACTATCAAGGCCTTATCCAAGGCATCATTATTATCACCAAGACTATAATTGAGACATCTTTCTAAATTTTAAAAGCATACATCGAATACCCAAACATTTTTTTCTCTAGAGACCTACATAGTTGAGGGGGTATATAATGTTGGGACCCTTAAATCACTTACTTAAGAATAATTAATTCACCATATGAAAATAAATTATAATCTTTGTCACAAATCATCCATGTTGTGATAACAATAATAAAATATTTCAACAGATTCCCAAATCAATTGAATGAATTTTTTATTAATAAAACTTTGACTATCACTATTTTAAATATGAATTGGAAAATAATTTCTCCCAATCAATTAATGTATAGAATATAGGTGAAAAAACTTCAATTAAAGGAATGGAAAATAAGGTCCTCATAAATCAAAAGGCATTGGGAGAAAAGTTATTCATATTCGTGAAGATGGTTAGGAGAGATAAAGGTAGTGATATATAATTTCTTTGATAGAAAATAACTTACATAATCTATCCAAAGAAATAAGTTTTATGATTTTTAAATAAAATATCCCTAGGGTAATAAAGGAAAATTCTAAGGATGTTGACATATATGAAAAATATTTTTCCAAAAAATGCTTCAAACGACATCACACAGGAAGGGATAGAGTTGCTTGATATGATGAGTTTAATCCCATGAATTATAAATATATATTTATTATATAATAAATCATGAAATATAAATCTTATTAATTTAAATAATTTTTAATTTTAAAATAAAAATGGAAGCAAAAACTTAAAAGATCTCTAAGAAAACATAATTAACATTAATTTAAAATAAAAAATTACATGTCAATTTGAAAAGTTACTTTTGAAAAGGTAAAGTGAATTATTTTGAAAACTTTTACTTTTAAAAATAATATCTAATACTAGATACTTGAAAATGAAATAAATATTTCTATAGAAAATATTGATCCAAAATATAAAACATTTTATTTTGAAAGGAACCATTTCAATAACTGAAATTACTTATGTTTAAAGCCCACACTATATAAAGATTAATAAAATATTTTTATATTAAAAATTATTTTCTAAAAATTGGATTATAATATAACATAAAATACTAGGGTGGGATAATGCTATCATGGATGAATGATGTACAAGATAAAACCTTTTAACTTAGTGAAGGTGATTTGAGTTAGTAACATCCCTTATGGGAAACATATCCCAATAACTGAAAATTATTTTTCAAAGGGTTTATGATGTAGTAATTTATATCCCAAAAAATTAGAGAATATAACATAATAATATAAAATTTAAGAATGTACCCATGTTATATGAAATTAGTTTAAGAGAATGATCAAAACTAAATGAATGAAAGTTGAGTAACCAAAACTCCTTAATACTGGATAAAAAACTGAACCAATAGACACTTGAATAAGTGAAAATTATTTGTCTTGAAAATACCATTAAATATAAAAATTATGATGAGAAATAAATCCATGGGATGTAAATATACTATAAAAATAAAACATGACAAACACAATGTATTGTGTCTAAAAAATCATAATTGCAACTACAAAAACCCTGAACTTTTATCATGGATTCAAAAAGCGTACTATAACCTTTAATATAAAAAATTTAGATATATTAGTAACTTATTTCCAAACCCTACTCATATAATTTTAATTTAAACTATTCATTTATAACCAATCTCTATATTATTTCTAATTTGTTATTACCTATTTTCAAAATCGGGTGTAATAAATGTTGATATTTTTAAACTAGTTTTGTTAAAATAGTGTTGGTATTAATTATTGATAAAAATTTAATAATTAAAAAATCATTAAAATTAATTTAAAATATTTTCCTGGAAATTTATAAAGTTATAATTTAATTCTATGGTATTTTTGGTTACAAACTAAGAAGATGATTTCGATGATGATCACGTTTCAGTGATTCTTAACACATGAAAGGCATTTTATTAATTAATTAGTTTAATAATAATTTTATGATTAGTTTTAAAAAATAATTATTTTTATATTGAAATTATAATACACTATTAATTAAACTCCCATATTCATCCATCATATAAATTTATAACATTGATCAAGTAGGTGATTAAACTAACCAAAACATGAACATACCATGATTAATTGATGATTATGTGGTGGTTTAATTGTATTATCATTATAATAGAAACATAAATATATTATTAATTAATTATTATTGTGACATATATAAATATTAAGGAACTATAAGATGAATTAATAGATTTAAAAAATTACATAATATGAATAAAATTATTTTACTCTTAGTACACTTGTTTTAAACGATTGAAATAATAATGATTGTTTGTTGATCATATGATTAATTGGTTATTAAATTTATCACAACAAAACCTTAATGATAACATAAAATAATTTTATCCATTAAACCCATTATTAGGACCAATGATGAATGATGGTGATGGAAATTAATATGGAAATCAATCATTCTAAAAAGATGGTAGTCCACAAGTTTGAATGGTTGCTGATTTAATTTTACATAGAATGAGGGAAATATATAATATTAGTTATCCTTTAAGAGTGTCAAATATTTTATAAATATAATAATTATTTATTAAATTAAATATTATTACTAGATGTGTAAGGTGTTTATGGAAAATTAAATAAGATGCTTCATGGATGTGGTAGTCCACACACACACATGATTGATGTTTTTAATTTTTCTTAAGGGAGAATTTGAAAGGTTGTAAATGTTTATTACCATAGAATAATAAAATTAACTACATAAAAAATACTTATGTTACCATATAGTGATGTTAAAATTATAAAATTTAAGGTAATATTGAAAATAAATTAGTTAAGTAAAAAGGATTACTCCCGTTGAGCACTTGGAGATTTATTTGAATTATCCCTTGGAAATAGAGGGATTAAGATAAAATCATATGACCATAGTCTAATGTAATAAATATGGGATTAAATTATAAGTAAAAAATGGAATGTTTTGATGAGGAAAAATAATTTTAAGAGTGGTATTTAAGGGGTGGTGTGAGGAACCTTTTATAAGTGATAACATATTACGTATCTGTAAATTCCCAAAACCTTCAATAATGTGAAGTCAATATCATATAAATTAGCTCCAAAATTGGGTAAATTATGAATAAGGTAAGGTATAATGATGATAAATGAATAAAAAACCCATTCTCACAAATTTTTTAAACATTTTTGTGGTATTTCACTCATGGTTAAACTCCCCTTTACCCATTTTGATTTTTACCCAGGTAATTTGTTTTTACCAAATTAATTTAACCATTATGATAAAAAATAAATTGGTCCTTATTAGATAATTTTAAATTAATGATTCAAAATTTTAAATAAATTTTATTATACTAATTTTATAGAATTGATAATAAATAATTTTAAAAATATGAAATGTATAATATATCAACCAAAATTTATTGAAAAATATAAATTAAGTTCTAAAATATAAAATATGGGTTTTGAAATTAAAACCAACATTTTTAAAAAATATAATTCACTTATAAAATAAATAATTTTTCTTATAAAATTGTATCATGAATTTTTAATTCATACTTATATACTAATAATGTCAGAAAAGTCGTGTTTTTGTCTTCTAAAAATGTCATATTTCATAATCACCTATAAATTAATCTTTTTAGAAAAATATCGAAAATTAATCATAATAAAATATTACTATAATTAATCAAAAATAATTTTAATTTTTTAAAATTAAAATTATAAAACTTATGACTTTTAAATAAAAACATGGGATATAATGAAAAGTGCTTTTATGAGGAAATTTTTTTTTTAGAATATTATCCTTTATCATTCATATTTAATATCATTTAATAATTAAATTAGTATTAAAAGATTATTCACATAAAATATAATTTATCATAATTAATCTGTAGTTTCTTGAAACTGAAGTTAATATCACATAAAAAAGGTAATATTTAGAAAAACTAAGCCTAAAATGACCGTATTAGTTGTTTTAGATATATCGATTGAATATCACAGGTATTAAAAGTTACTAATAATCAATTTGTATAAATATTTTAAAAATTATATACTTCTAATTATTTCCACTAATTTAATGGATAGGTTTTAATTTAAATACTTAATATTCAATCTTTTATCTAAATTTACTTCAGTTTCATTTATATTTTGTGTTTCGTATGTTGAAAGCTGTAACACACAGTGAATTATTTAAGGTTAATCATATATTAAAATCTTAGGGGTGTTATATTCTCTATCTTAAATAAATTTCATCCTCATAGTTTTAATTATTACTCACTAATGGAAGTTGGTAAGGATATTATTAACATATTTATCATTTGGTATATAAATTCCAATATGAAATCTACCCTACTCTATTAAGGTTGATTACGTTACCTATAATTCCTTAAATAAAATTATTATTTGATAAAATAATATAATTAGGTATATATATACCCACTCATAAATTCAGTAAAATATACCATTCCTAAAACAATATAAAACTCTAATACATTAAATGATAATGAAAACCTATATTTATCTAAAAATTAACACTATATTTAACCCTAAAATGATATTAACCACTATTTTGTGAGGTCACGGTCGAGTTAATATAAATCACAATACTAAAAATGAGTAAAAATTAATCCAAAATATCATGGATAACTTTTTCATTAAATCAATACCCAATTACAACAGGTGTTCATATAAACCTTAGAGTTATCAACCAACCCTTTATTATATCAATATCCAACATATTTTAAACCATAGAGTTATTTATCCATCAATGAGGTGTTCTCCAATAATTATCCCCAAAAATATAACATGTTCATAAAGTCACTTTTCATGGTTATTGATACCATTTAATATATATTTTTATCTTTGAAAAATAACTATTGAATAATAATATTAGATGTTTCATATAATCCTAATAACTTTTAGAATATACCAAAATATCATCGATAAATGTCACTCACTAATGAGAATATATAAGAGTTTCAAGATCTAATTAATATTTTTATATAAATAACATTAATTTAGGTAAGACTAAGAAACCCACCTTTTCCATTATTAGAGACAGATAAAAAAATTCTTAACTATTTGTGTATGCTCCCTTATTTGGTTATAATATATAGTAGTTTTTAGATACACACCTTTATCAAATTCATCTTTGTGATCCTATTTCAACCAAATATTAAATCCTCAATCTAAATATGTCTTCCCCTATAACAATTTTTTTTACCATACGATACTTTCAGTACAAATAATGAATCTTTTGATAAATACTTGGTTAACAATTTTCATTTTTCTATTAGGTTATCTAATGTTTTTAGTTAAAATCATACTTAAATCCTTCACAGTGGTTTATAAATATAATGTGATTAATCAAATTGTATCACTTGGGAGTGTCAAACTAGGTGTCCAATTAGGCCTCTTTATCATGTACCATGTAAGAGTTAAATTAATACCAATCCACAATTTTCATGGCTATTACCCCTAGTTACATATGTTCTAGAGCATTCATCCACTTGTAGTATACATGTAGGGATGTAATTTCTAAGAAAACCATATTCTTAAAACTTAAACAAAACTTCAGGATGTCATCCTATTCTTAGGCTTATTACTAGGATTTTAAATTATGTTATATTATAACAATACCTAAATAAAATGTTAATTATTACCTGAAAATTATATATAATAATATCCCAAAGGGTTATCTATACCTTGGAAATTATTATCAAACTTAACATATAATCTTTAAAAAATTCGAAACAAATATATTAATCTCAAATTTTTTCTAAACCCTGCTCAGATAAAACCCCGAACATGGGCTCCCATATATGGTTTGAATAACATAACCACCACATAATTATATAAAAAAATAAAATATTTAATTATATGAATTCCTAGGACCTTTTGGGTTTAGATATTTATAGAATTATGAAAAATCATTAACTAATAACAACAATATATTTCTTAACTAATGGGAATTTTTTCACTAAATAAGAATATATTTAATCAATAATAAGTCTTCAACATTAATAATACCCCCACACAAGCCATTATTTTATTCATATCCCATGTAATACTTTTCTTAATAACATGGGGAAATAGAAAAATATTAAGGGGTGAGCTCAAATGCTCAGTAAGGGTAAACATAAAAATGAGGAAACCATATAATGAACATATAATAAATATTATGGAAAGAATAAGAAATCATTATAATTCTATAATCTACTAAAATTGAGAATATAATATATAAATGAATATAAATGAATGTAAATAGATCACATGGATAAAAATAACTGAATTCATGGCGATAGAATTCATAATTTCATAAAACTTAATCTTAATGTTAAGTCCTCAACCAATATAGATTTATTTTTATCAAAACCACAATCAAGAAATATTTCTAAATTGGATAGGTATGCACTAAATACCAAAACACGTTTGTCTCCTGAGTCCTACCAATGCATTTAGGGGAAATATAATGCTAGGCCCCATCCATCACTTTTTTATGTCTTATGTATTTGTCATATGATAATATATAATCAATGTTTATAATAATAACCCTTTTGGTATAACAAACCCATGAAATGTAAAAACATTCCCAAGTCAATATAATAACCTTCTTAATAATCTTCCTTAAACTATCATCATATAAAGAATTGGGTATATGGTTTATAAAATAATTTTCCCCAAAAAATCTATATATAGAATCTACGCGAACACTATTTAATCAACAAAATGGAAAACAAGGTATTCACAAAAAAAGTCAAGGGAATAAAAGTTATGTCCATTCTTTGTGGATGGTTAGGAAAGAAAAAGGAAGCGATGGATCATATCTTTGATAGAAATGAAAATTATATAATACCTCTAGAAAAAATGGAGGATTGTAGAAAAAGAACACATCCCCATTGTAACAAAGGAATATTGAAAGGATATTGACATAGATGAAGAAATCCTTGAAAAAAAATGATTCAAATTATATCACACAAGAATGGAACAAATTACTTGTTACCATGAGTTCAATCCCCAGAATTATAAATAAATAACTAAATATATTTATTTATTAGAGAATAAATAATATGAAATAAATTTTATGAGTGTAAATACTTTTAAATATTGAAAGTAAAATGAAGGTAAAAACTTAAAATGGGTTTTTATCATTGGCGTAAAACAAAATCTCAAGTTTAACTTTTAAAAGTAAATTTTGAAAAGGTGAAATGACAGATTTTGAAAACATTTAGTTTTAAAAATAATCTCTAATAACAGATCCTTAAAATAGATCCAGAAGTTAAATCATTTTATTATTAAAGTGATTATTTTAATACTTGATATTACCTTTTTTGAAAACATGCATTGTAAAAATAGAAAAAAAATTATTTTTATTAAAACATTTTTTCCTAAATAGGATTATAAAATACATTGAAATATTAGGGATGGAGAACGAAAGAATGTAAGAAAAATGTTCAAGATAAAAATTTATAATTTAAAGAAGATTTGAGTTACCAATATCCTTTACGAGCAATATATCCCAAGAGGTGAGAAATATTTTTCAAACGGTTTTTGTGGTAAGAATTTATATCTTGAAAAAATAATGGGAGAATAATAGATTATACAATCAAAGGGTAGAATATACCTAACTTATACAAATTAATTTCTATATAAGGATTACAACTCAATGAAAAAAGCTAAGTTACCAAAATACATCACTACTGGGTAATAGACATTCCATGAGATTTATGAAGGTTTAATTTCATTCTATGGTAGTTTTGGTTACAAACCATGAAGATGAAATCGATGATGATCATGTTTCGATGATTATCAATGAAAAAAACGTGTTTTCTTAATTAAATATTTAAATAATAATTTTAATATTCTAGAAAAAAATCATTACTTACATACTCACATCATACGTTATTGATAATTAAGTTCCCATAGTCATCCTTGATATAAATTCATAGCGTTGTTCAAGTAAGTGATTTCAAAAACCCAAACATGAACATACCCAGATTAATGGTTGATTATGTAGTGGTTTAGTTGTGATATCATTATACCAGAAGCATAATGATCTTATTTAGTGTTTATTAGTTTGATATATTAGAATTGTAATGAAGTAGAAGAAGAAATAATGGATATGGAATTATTTCATAATATAAATAAAATGTTTTTTATCTTAGTACGTTTTTTTAAATGATATAATTAACGATGATCATTTATTGATCATTTCATTTATAGGTTCTATAATTTTTGAAACCATAACCTTAATGATATTTTAAAAATAAATTTTATCCATTATACCTATTCTCATGACTACATATGCAAGGTGATGACGAAAAGAAAGGCATAAATCAATCATTCCATGAACTACTACAAAACAACTCTTTAACAACACTGACTGTTATCATTGCTAGAAAAAAACACTAATAAATGGCTCTTTTATCAGCGATAAAACAAGCGATGATAAAGGGAACCCTTTTTCAGTTCTTTTATTAGCAATGATAAAGGTTACCCTATATTAGCGCTTTATTCATAGCACTGATAAAGGGAACCATTTGTCAGTAATTTTTTTATAACTCATAAAGGTATCCTTTATCAGTGGGTTTTTGCACTAATAAAGGTCTATAAATAAATAAAAAATAAAAATGAGGTTATGAAAAAAATATTAATTTTTTTATTAATTAAATAATTATTGATAAAAATGAATAAATTGATTATACTGTATATAAATTTTAAATACTAATAAATAATATATATTAAATATATAGATATATGTAAAATAAAAATTAAACAAATAAAAATAAAAAATAAGTAAATTGAGAAAAATATTAAAAATTTTAATTATTAAATAATTATTGACAATGTTAGTAAATAGTATATTATATATATATGAATGTTTATAAATATGATTTATATAATATAAAAAATGTATTCTTTATATTAAATAGTAATATATTTAGTAAATAAAAGTTTATAATTTAAAAATTAATATGAATTAAAAGTGATGACTAATTACATTGTGTGATAGACATAATTGAATGTTTTTTAATTTTTCAATTTAATATAGACACAACATGTGTTATATTAATATCACATATACATAATTAATTCCTTTTTATATAAAATGAACACAAACAAATATTTACATAATTAATAAAATCTTATATAAAAACACATACACCTAAAATTTATGTAATTTATTCAAATTTTAGTATTCATTTTAGAATTTCATTATAACATGATGCATATAATATATCATATCTTTAATCATTGTAAATTTTATTTATTAATTTTTTAATTTTTTTTGCAGTTAGTATTAATTCATTTTTAATGTTTTTTATTTTTTATTTTTTTAGAATTTAATCATTTTTTATTATTTATTATATATATATATATACTATGTTTTAATATTTTCAATACGTATTAATCTTTATTTCAATATATATATCCATATTTTATTAATAATTTATACTTAATTAATAAAACTTATCTATTTTTTAAATATTGTTAAAGTGTACTCATTTTTAAAAAGCATTCACTTAAGATTAAATATTCATTAATAATTTAAAAAATATATTAGAAAAAATATATTTATAAAGTATATTTACTATATATATAATTATAAAAAATTAAATATTATTTTTAACAAATTATTTATATAATTATAAACAAATAATTATATATATTTAAATAATTATAAAATTATAATAAATCTATTTAAATAATGAATATGCTTACTATATTTTTACTTATATATATTTATTATAAATATATAATTATGAAAATATATATAATTATATAAATATTAATATTTTAAAAAGTATTCATATAATTATTAATAAATAATTATATATTTAAATAATTATAAAATCATAATAAATATATATAAATAAAAAATATATTTACTATATTTATATTTATATATATTTATTATATATATATATAATTATATAAATATATTTTCAAATTTTTAATTTTTAATTATAATTATAAATCCTTTATCATGGCTTAAGTAATAAGCATTGATAAAAGAAATATTTATCAGTTATTCTTTAGCGCTGATAAAAATAACTTTTATCTGTGCTTTTTTAATGTTGATAACAATGAATTTTATGAGTTCTTTTTTGGAAGCGCTGATAAAAGTTTCTCAATCTATTTAAATAACCCTAACCAGTCATGAACTCATTGTAATATCTGAATCTTTCCACATAAGGCACCCTCTGTCGTAGCTCCTCCTTGGTGAATCGAAGCTCGAATAAAGGATCAAACAATTCAAATGTTCAAATGATTCAAGGATCGAGCGAATCTAACTCTTTAATGTTTTCTAGGTTTTCAATATCTCTACTTTATCTTTGATGATTCGAAGCTTCAATACAGGGTATCTTATTTTCTACTCCTCTTAACTCGTTGATTTCTTATTTAGAGATATCTCTTTTCTTTTTTTATCATTATTCCTTATTTACTGTGGGAATATCCCTATGGTCAATAATGTTTACTAGTGATGTTTGGTTTAAATGAGATAGATATTTCAAAGCTTGAGTAATAGTTATGAAGGAGTGTTTATCCAAAACTCTTAGCCCCCTCTCTTGAGTTTCCTAGTGATGTTGGGAAAAATATATTAATTTTCAATTATTTTATCCTTTCATTTTAAATGGGCCATAGATTGTTTAAATTAACTATATTTATAGAGCGACATAAATTTTTATATCCATTTTCCTTTGATTTGATTTCAAATTTGATGGAGATAAGGATCATGATCAAGAGTTTATTCACCATAATCCTCTATATTTTCAAAGGAATATGATCCTAAAGAGATAGAGGATTGGGTGGAAAAAATTGAGAGTATCTTTTACACCCTCAAGATCCCACCTTCAATTAATTTTAAATTTTCCTACTTTATGCATGAATATCCAAGCCAAAGATTCTATGAGATGATGGTCCAAGATAAATGAAATGAAAATCTAGAATGAAAAGACCACTTTAGGGAAGGCTCATATTCTTTTGAACCTTACAATAACTCATCCATATATTCCAATTAAAACATGAAAATATTTTGAGAGAGAACTCAAATTTGAAGATTGCAAGTTGCATCAAATGTCCACAACCACCTAATAGATCATATCCAAGAGGAAGTCACACAAGGGGAAGCCTAAGGGTTGATTCATTTAAATCTATATTTGTTTAATTATTAACAATATCCTCATTCTCATTAGTAAAAATTATATATCAATTTTATCTTTTCATCATAAAAACATCTCAACCCACCCTTTTTAAGTCAATATTAAAATATATCATTATCTATTATGATCAATTTTTCACTAACTCACATCAATTTCCCATTTCAAACATAATTACCTTAAATTTTTACCGAACTCAAAAATAGAATATGTTTGGACTATTTTTCATTACATTTTTAAAAATATATCCACCATTGAAATGATAAACCACTCATTAATACATCTTAAAAATCACTTCATTTCATTTATCACACATCTAATGAACACTATGTATGTTTTACATTAATCCATCTAAAAATTTATCATTCTTTAAAATTTCATTTTATTTTAAACATATATTAAATGAAAAAAATTTATCATAAGAGACACACCATTTATAAAATAACAATTACCCTTTTAACATTTGAATTTTTTTAATTACATCAATTTACCAATCTTTTGAGATGAACCACCAATATCTAATATGAAAGGATTTTTATTTTGTGAATACTTTAGTGTAACATTAATTATAAATTACTCTTACATTACTTTCTTTTTTCATATAATAATTTTCTAATAGAGGTAGGAATGGTCTTAGTTTCGAGGATTTAAATAATTAAAAGTGGAATTTCTTCTATAAATATATAATTCATAGAAGCCCCAAAGATGCATCCATCATAACATATCCCCACTGAGACCCCTTGGACTGCAAAAAATAATGTTTATGCCCTCAAAATATAACATTCAATAGGAAATTAGTTAATAACAAGTTCTAACGGTACAATTATCACAAATTAGAAGGCATTAACACTTTTAGAAAACACAATACAGTACACCTGTCATCCTCCTCAATTTCACATCCGAAATAATTATTATTTCATTATGTTACTTGGGACCCATCCTCAATATCCTTTATGTTTCTTGTACTAATATTAGCAATATTCATCCCATGGATGACTACTACTTAGAGTATTTCAAGAAACATAGGTGAATACCCACAAGACATGGAGGATGTGTGTCAAAAAACAAAATGTAAGGATAATTATTCTGGAGATGAGATGACGAGGATGAAAGTTGTCTATAACATTCACGTTTGAATGAATTTAGAGGATAACACCTACTATAGTGGATCAATTATTTTCTTAATTTTAATTAACCATTTTCCTCAAAGCATACTTAAATTCTATGAAAATATCAAATTTTGGGTTTATCAAATTATAATTATCTATAAGTTTAACTTTTGATAATGAATATCTTTTGCATATTTATTTGTTTATTATACATTATTAATATTTTATGAACCCAATAGGATGGATATGAATCCCAAATGGATTCCTGGTAATAATTTTACAAAAGAGTATGAATATGGAGTTAAAGAGTTCATCATGTTTTTAATAGAGAATGCATATAACCCTTATCATTTCATTTCTCTGTGTTTACTTTATTTTTATTCAAAAAAAACAATAGTTCAGAAGAGTTGGAAGAACATTTTATTTGTCATGGAATATGTCAGATCTATAAATGTTAGACTAAATATGGGGAAAACTGAACATGTACACCGATTGGGAAGATACTATAGTTTATAGATCATTTGATTTGAATACCAACTTAAATGATATTGAAGACTACATGGAAGAAATGAAAATGAAAATCGAATACGATCTTCATGATTTTGAAAAGTTGTTTGATATGTTAAATATTTGTGCTAAGAAACTATTTTATACCAGTTTTACTAAATAGAAAACATTGTCAGCTTTATTGAAGTTATATAATTTGAAAACTGGCAGTAGATGGAGTGACACAAGCTTTATAGAACTACTTGGTCTCTTGAATGATATGATACTAGAAGAAAATGAACTACCATGTCAAAGATATGACACTATTTTAATGCAACATTCAATGGTAATGATCTCTAAAAAATATTTTCTTGTCCAAATGATTATGTATTGTTTCATTGGGAAAATGAATCACTCATAAATGCCCTAAGTGAGGAACAGATCGATACAAGAAACATGAATCAAATACTTCAAAATATATATGCAACATTCCCATAATTAAAAAATTGAGAAGAATATATTGATGTTATAAAACCACAACATAATTGACATAGAATGCAGATACAATAATTAAATATGGGAAACTAAGTCATCCAGTCGATTCTCCCCAGTGGAAGAAAATTGATTATGAGTATCCTAAATTTGTAAATGAGCCAACAAACCTTTATATTGAATTGTGTATATATAAAACAAGTCCTTTTGTTGTAAATATTAATACGCACTATACATAACCTATCATGCTGGTAAATTATAACTTTCCACCATGGTTATGCATAAAGGAAAAATACTTTATGTTGTCTCTTGTTGTATCTGGACCAAAGTAACCTGATAATGATATTGATGTCTATTTGAATCCTTTTATTGAAGATATGAAATTTATGTGGGATATAAGTTCTACAATGTATGATGATCATATAAGGGAAGAATTCACATTTATAGACTTGTTGTATGGGATGATAAATGACTTCCTTACTCATTTAAAATTATTAGGATACAATAGTAAAGTAATTTTGGGTTATCCCATTTGTGAAAAATGAACAAAAATCAGTTCCATTGAAACATTCCTTGAAGATTATGATTTTTAGACGTTGGAAATTTTTACCATGATGATATCAATACCGGTCCTGGATGTTAACATTCGATGGAAATAACAAAAAATGTACAACACTATATCAAATAACAGGTGATCAAAATTTCAATAAATTAAATGATATTGAAACTATTTTTGGTAAACCATTTTAAAAAAACCTTAAAAAATTATGTTGGAAGAAGTGATTAATTTTCTTTAAATTACCATATTGTAATTGTTTTTATGTCAGAAATTTTATTGATTTCATGCATATAAAAAAAACTTTATTTGATAGTGTTATTGGAACATTACTAAATGTTTCTATAAAAACGAAGGATGGAATCAAGGATGGATTGGACATTATTGACATGACGATAAGGGATGATTTGGAACCAATGATGGTTAAAGGGGATGAATTTCTTCCTCTAGAAACATACACTCTATCTAGATAGAAAAAAATTTCAATTTTTTCTTTTCTTTAGTAGTGTAAAAATCTAGAGGGGTGCTCATAAAATATCAATAATTTCATGTTAATAACTAATCCGATGTTAAAAGGACCTAAATCACATGACTGTCATGTTTTGATGCAATATTTGATGCATGTTGCTTTCCATTGCATTCTTCCTCAAAATGAACATCATAAAATAACTAGAATTTGTTTATTTTTCAGAGCCACGTGAAGTAAATTTATAGACCTAATGAAGTTTCCAATCATGAATAAGGAGGTTGTAGTCATATTATATTAATTATAGATATTCTTCCCATAATCATTATTTGATATAATGGTCCACCCGAGGGTTTACTTGGTTAGAGAGGTTAAACTATGTAGTCCTATCAATTATATATGGATGTTCCCCATTGAATGGTATATGAATATTTTGAATGGATATGTTAAAAAATTTAGTTTGATGGATAGTTTTATTATAGAATGATATATTTTTGAAGAAGCTATTGAATTCCATACCAATTACCTATTAGATATTGACAACATCAGTATCCCAAAGTCTTTTCCCAACAGATTATTTAAGGGTTAAGAGATTTAGAAAATACATGTTGTTACAATTACATTGATTGAGGGAGATAAATAACACCTTTACATTTTACATAATAGTGAAGATATTGGCCCATACATCGAATCCAAAAAAAAAATTTCTTAGTGATTTGAGTACATAATGGTCTAAACTATGGATATAAAATACACATAATCAAAAATTTATAGGATGGTTCTAAGATCAAATATATAAGGAGTTATTTGAAAATAATAATTCAATTTCTAAATTACTCTAATGGCTAGATAGGGGACTAAATGAAAAGGTTATATCTTACAACGTGTTTTTAATCAATGGTTATATGTTCAATACAAAAGAACACGATGACTACAATACAATGAAAAATAGTGTTGTTACACTTGTGAAAAAAGTGATGCACATATCTGGTTTCAAGGATAAAAATCCATTTTTAAAAAATATTTCATTATTTTTCATTATAGAACATATATAGGAGTTGGATTATATAACATTTCATGTGTCGATTTTCCATTGAAAATGGGTTGACAATATGAGTGCAGTGAAAGGTGATGAAATTGGATTTGTGAAACTTAATTTTAGTGTGTAAGAGAAAAAATATGATCCCTTCATAATGAAATAAAAAATAGAGAATTTATTTTATGTCTCATATATAGAAAACAATAATTAGGTGATTTTCCAACTAGATACTGAAACAAATATCAAGTCAGATGAAAATTCAAGGATGCCACTTTTATTAGGAGATCACAATCAGTTCATGCTGGTCCTAATGTAGAATATGTATTTTATGTTATAGGGAACATAAAAAGGGTATTTGGATTCTAGATAGAGGAACTAAATCCCTAAAACCTTTAAAATAAGTAAAGTGATTTTAATGAGATGGTAGAAGTGTTTTTTAATATACTATGTTTTCTCTCATAATATTATATGTTCGCTACTGAATTAATGTAATATAAATTAAATGTGTGAATAATCATGTAAAAAATTTCTTCTACACATGATTATATTACCAATCCCTTGAAATAACACACTATAAATAATGAAATCCTTTTCAAATGTGTAAAGTTAATGTTATGATATAGTTTGTCTATTTTACAGAAAAATTATATAATAAAACTTTGATTTAATTTTCATTATTCCTTATAGAGTTATTTTATTTTAGAATATTTATGTTATATTTCTTGCCTTTATAGACCAAAAATTCCACATAATTATTCATCCTCAAAACATTTTCACCCCTCTAGGGTTGTATTTATCACTTTCCTTCATGTTATTTCCACTAGATTTGCAGGAAGAGTAATGACCCTACCTTTACTCAATCATAAAGGTAATCTCTATGTTTTCATAGTAAAATAATTTTCCATAGAATTAATGTATTGTTTCATTTTTAGTTTTCGTTAAATTATTTTTTTATTACTTGCATAAGAATTGTTTTCTTACACAGGTTGATTATTTTGTTTGAGTTGGTGTGGTTTGTCCATATTTCATTCCTTTCTGCACCAAAACTTCCACATACATCATCTCCCTCAAAAACGTTCCACCCCTATAGTGTTGTCATTAATCCCATTCTTTCAGGCTACATACACTACTCAATTACATAGGCAGTCTTGTTGTTTTCACTATAAAATCATTTTACATAAAATTAATTTATTTTTTCATATATATGTTTAATTTATTTCTTTTTATTATTACACATATAATAATTGTTTTCTTATATAGGAGGATTATTTTGTTCAATTGGGGTGGTTTGATTGAATCTTCTCTTGCTCAAGAGATATTAAACTTCAAGTCTATAACTGAGATAATTAAAAAAGGGAATGCATCAATAAAAAAACATTTTTTCATCTAGTAATTATTTAGTTTTTTTCACAGATAATTTGAAGTTATATATTTCATTCAACTATCTAAAACATGCCATAAAAGAGATAAAATGTTCCTTTCTTCCAATGTTACCATGATTTCCATTGCATTTATTTTTTGAACTACAAACACTTCATATTGAGTCAATGTTCTTATCCAAAAAAACATTTTTTTTGAAATCTAGAATAGTAGAGGATGCTCATGTTCCCATTGTGGTGACTTATCAAGATATAATTGGCACAAAAGTTTCCTTTACTCTTATTCATTTCAACAATGAGAATGGTTTTTCAACTAGGAATATCGAGTTAATATGAAATTTTTGAAGTTCGACAAATAAATCCAACGAAAATCATGGTAATATTGGTGGTTATGATTTTTTTTGTGTCTTTGGGATGTGTAGGAATCAGCTTCCCATCAACTTGATACACAATGTGACCAGTATGACTCCAAGTGATTATTTTTATTTAAAAATGACAATAATTTTTTACAAAAAGAAAACTATCATTCTTAAAAGTAAGAAAACATTTTCATATTGTTTTGATACTTTAATAAAATGATACATAAGTAATTTTAGACATGAAGTAATTAGACACACTACAATCTAATACATGATGTTCCTAGTATGAGATTAAGTGTCTGCTATCACTTTAAAATTGACATTTTAGTTCAAAAAGTGTCACTAATTAAAAACAATGAAAACATTCATGGGTTTTGTTAATAATTTAGGAAATCAATTCATAAATCATTTATGATGTGTCAGATTATTTATCATGTCAACCTGATATACAATCCAATCCTTATGGGTTAAAGTGTGTGTTTCTAGTCTAAAATGACATTTTAGTAAAAAAGACAAGTGACATAATAAAAACTAATAAAATGAATTTTGATTATTTTTATACTTAAAAAAATGTTCTATATTTCATTTTAGACTTTTTGGAATCATCCTAACCTCTATTCGATACTCGATTTGATCGTTATGAATCCAAGATCGTGTTGTTATTTAAAAGTGACATTAATTTTCGTAAAAAGGCCATCTAATTGACAAAAAACTAAGAAAAAACATTCTTATTTTCTTGATACTTTAAGAAAATGATTCATATGTAATTTTTAACATGTAGAAATCATCCTTGCCTAAATTTGATACATGATGTGCCCAATATGACTCAATGTGTCCGTTATTAGTTTAAAATTGACATTTTAGTTTAAAAAGTTTCACTAACTAAAAACCAAGAAAAAAATCATATTATGTTGATAATTTATGAAAATAAATTATAAGTCATTTTTGATGTGTAAAAATTATTCTCATATCAAATTGATAGTTTATGTGACCTATATGAGTCAACGTACGTGTTTCAAGATTAAAATGACATTAAAAAAATGTGGTGTACTCAAAACTGAGCAAACACATTCATATTTTTTTTATAATTTTGGAAAATTATATGTAAGGAATTTGGGAAATTTTTGAATAATACACACCTCAATTGGCTGCATGGTGTGACTGGTATGACTCTAACGGTGTCTTTTATTTAAAATTGAAATCAATTTTAGTAAAAATAACAATTGACCTACTCAAAACTGAGAAAAAAAATTTAAATTGTTTTTATATTTTAAAAATCAATCCATAAGTCATATCTAAAATGTAGGAATCAACTACACTACAATTTGAGATATGATGTGCCCGATGTGGCTCAATGTGTATTCTATCAATTTAAAATTGACGTTTTAGGTCAAAATGACTCACTCACTGAAAATTAAAAAAAACACTTGTATTGTATTAGAAATTTAAGAAAGTGGTTATTAATTCATTTTTTACATTTATAAATCAATCTCACATTAAAATGACACATGATGTGATCAGTATAAATCAAAGTGCGTGTTAACAATTTAAAATGACATTTTAGAAAAAAAGAAAAGTGACACACTCAAAACTAAGTAAAAACATTTTTATTATTTTAATAAATTTGTAAAACAATACATAAGTCATTTAATATGAGTTTGAATCAACCACACCACAATCTGATGCATTGCGTGGCTGATATGACTCCAAGTGCATCTTTTTATTTATAGTTTTCATAAAAATGAAAAATGGCCTACTAAAAACTGATAAAATGAATTCAAATTGTTTTTAAAATTTAAGAAAATGATCCATAAGTCATTTTTGATGTGTAGAAATAATGCACATATTAATATGATGCATGATATGCCCAGTATGACTCATTGTGTATCTTATGAGTTTAAAATCGATATTTTTATTTAAAAAGTGTCACTCACTGAAAACCAGTAAAACATTATTAACTTGTATTGATAATTTATGATAATGATTCATAAGTCATTTCTGATGTATAAGACTTATCCTCACATCAAATAGACACATGATATGATCGGTATGTGTCAAAGTGTATGCTTTTATTTTAAAATGATTTTTTTGTAAAAATGATAAGTGATGTAACGACCCGGACTCGGCCAGCCACCCGAATAGTGCCGAATGAGTCAAGTGTCACTACCTTAGGCGCACCTCCATTGAATGCCAAAGGCTTCCGACTAGCAGCGAGGGTCTGAATAGGTATAGTGGGGAGGCTATACCCTCTAGGAGGATAATAGTAATGGTACTGGTCCGATTATAACAGTAGAGATGCAGCAGAAATAAATGACTCAGCAGACTCGAACTAGACCTGCATAGCAGAAGTACATTCAATAACAATAAACTGCAGAAGAAATATAGAAACAACAACCGTAGAAAGTAAATAGAACATCATGCCAGCAATCAATTTCAATAACTGCTAAAACAACCAAGCATGCATCCAAGAAAGTCATACAATCAATATATATATAATGGCGCCAATGGCTAACCAGAAGTAGCTACAATATAAAGTAAACATGATTATGCAGGAAAAATAATACTAAACAAGTGACTCTAGTACGGCATGACCTCAAGGTCCATGCTAGTCTCCATGTCAAAGACACTAAAGTCCAGCTCCTGAGGCTGACCCTCTACCTGCACACAATTTCATAAAGTCTACACGCGTCCCGATGGGCCCGTGTAGGGTGTGAGACAAGTCTCAGTAGGATACCACCCAAGGGTGCGTACCTAATATAAGTTTTTAGGCATACATCCTTATATAAGAAAAATAGTAAATGGTGCAATGTCCAAAAGTAAACAAAGACTTCACTGGTGCTCAGCAGCCACCGAGAAAGTGTCACCTGCTTCGGCCAATGCTGGAATGTCTGATCTGCAGCTCGGCACCCCGTGCCACCTGAAACCATGTGTCTCAAGTACCGACGTCCCGAAGGCACACCCAAACATCGCAAACCAGCTCGAAATCTTAACCTGCCCATGGCACAACATCCGTAGGAAAAACAATACCTGTCCTCAAAAGATAACCGGAGGGACAACGATGTCTTCCCTCAAATCACAGCTAGCCTCTGCCCCCAACCTGACCACCTCAAAGCTATCTCCTGAAGGCTCCTCACCTTCCACATGGATTCCTATAGCAAGAAACTCCAAACAAAAATACCTAACTGCAACTATCGGGGCCTCTACCCAGCGAGTGGCCGTACCACCTCATCTTGGAGTCTATCTGTGTGCACACTACTCAAAAGTACCCGGTGAGTGGTAATCACCTCATAATGTTCCCAAGCCACAACACCTCTGACACCTCGTGTCCCTGTAAACCTGTTGCTCAAGTCTGATAGCCTCGCCATCCAAGTAACCTGGGCCAAGCCCAACCTAACAGTCCAACTGTCTCAACCGACGTCCTTGATGCCCAATCCTGTGGTAGAAACCACCCAAATTAACTTGAGAAAAAAATCCCCAACCCGTGATCCTCATCACTCAAAAACATATATCCAAGCCATTCCCAATAATCAAGCAGTCCAACATAAGCAAAACACACATCGCAAAAACATACTTGAAAGCATAACTTTTAACAGACAATTACTAAAAAGTCAAATTGAACTAACTTGTGCTAACCCAAACCAGCACCTAAGGTCTTAACACCTTACACAAATTAACAACATGCTTTAACAAATCAAACTTAGTAGTTTAACTCAACACCAAGAAAAGCAATCTAAAATCAGCAGTTTAAATATTGGTCCAAAATATATGCATTTCGGAACCCCCGACCGAATTTCCCCAAACGAGCCATGACCTCTCACCTGGCCTCGCTCTAGAAAAACAAGGGTCGGGGAATACCCAGAGGCATCCCACAATGCAAATAATTAATTAACAACAAATAAACAGGGTTTCTCTCAACACCCGACGTCGCACCCGGAGGTCGCAACCCCAAATTTTCTACGAAAACACGAAATAAGGTATGCACCACCCAACTCGTACTCATACGATGACACTCCTTTGATTTCATCCTCTGAATCAGACTGAATCACGGTAGATCATTGTTTTCGTCAAATCTGGAAATTCTGTTTGGATGGAATCTACAGAGGAATAGGTGAGGGATTAAGGATGAAGAAGGGTGCACAGGGTTAGCCTTTCCGATGCGGTCCTGCTTCCACCGAAGGATCGAAGAACATAGGTCGTACGAAGATTCTGGGAGGGTTTGAATTTTTTGGAGGTTCTCGGATGAACTGTTCGTCCAAATGGAGAGAAGAAGAGATTTCTGGGAATGAGGCGCGGCGGAATCTCGATCGTTCAAATAAAAATAAAAGTACATGGTGTGTATTTCCAAAGTACACGCCGTGTATATGTGTTTCTGTACTTCGACTTAAGCGGAGTCTAGAACACGGCCTGAACCGTGTACACAGTCAACACACGACCAGGGTCTCGGCCGCTACACGGGACAAGGGTACATGACGTGTCAAGGATGGCTACACGCCATGTAGATGGAAATTTACACCTGGGCACCACACGACATGCACTTGGCCTCACATGGGTAAGGTATACATGACGTGTCTATAAAAACACGCTGTGTAGTAAGAAACTTCTACACGGTCTTCACACGGCATGTACTTGTCGATCACATGACTAGTCACTCGGGTAACTCATACACGACGTGTACTTAAAGTACAAGGCGTGTAGTCTTGAAATTTCCAAAAACTGCCTATATTTTCTAGACTTCTCAAAAACCAGTCAAAAAGTTTAAACAGGGTCGGGATTTTACCTATTCCTAAAAACTCAGGTTCTTACAAACCCCCTACCTTAACGTAGCTTGTCCCCGAGCTACCCCAAAAAAAACCAGGAGATGGCATCGAACACGCCCATCCCAGTTAATCAACCCGGACTACCCCGGTCTCAAGGTTCTGGATAAAATCCTAAAGGGGTTCCCCCACTTAGGAATTTTCTACTCAGTATCATACTGAACAAAGATCAAAGAAAATCAAATAAACAAGAAAGGCCCAAAAACCTATTTCCTAGACCCATGGTCCTCCCATGATGCATCGTCACCCCTACACCTCCTTGGTGCTCACGTGTCGCTTCCGACACCCAACTTAACCCTCACCACATTGGTGTCCGCCTCCCTGAGGTCCTGCATCTAATAGATGCTCAAATCAAACATGGTGCCATGCACCTCAAGTAACCCACATCCACAATGCCCCGATGCCTACGACACCTCAAGTAATCTTAATCCTTGATGCTCCTGATGCCACACATCCCAGATATATAATAAAATATATAACGCATCCGATATGATGCCAATCCCACTAACTAGTCTCTAGTCAGTCCACAAGTAACCTTTGCAACTCATGAAATCAACCAGACACGCCTCAGGAGGCCATGCCAAAATAAATCAAAGAAACTCATGGCCACACCCGCGGTGTACCTGCCACCGTCGTCGGATGTCCAGCCTGCTCAATTCCTGGAAGCTCCACAGCGTGCACCTGGCCTAAAGCCTGACTGCCTGATGTCTGACCTCCCTGCGATGCTGCTCGAGTCACCGGACACTGACCCCTAAGCTGGGTCCTACTATCCCTGTCACATCCTCCGTTTGCAGCTGAACCTCGACTACCCTCTCCTGGTACTGAACCCGAACCAGCTCCTGATGCCACAGTCTGTCCTGGTCCCTACTAGCTGGCTATCTGGGAAGGATGCCTGCAAAACCTCTCCAGATGCCCGACCTGCCCACACGCCCGGCACTCCTTCGGGGGCCTATCGCACTGAGCCCAAACATGTCCCGACTATCCACACTGGAAGCAAACCACCGCTGAACTGCCACGGGGTGGTCTAGCTAAGTCCTTGGCCTACCCTCCCTATTGGAACTCATCTCTCCCTCGCTTCCTGCTGTCCAAACTGCCACCTAAAGATATCATCCTAGCAAAATGAGATTTCTCTCTCTCGTTGCTCTCAGCTATGAGCACCTGGTTCACCACCTCGGAGAAGGAACCTAGCCTGAAGATGTTTACTTGAACTCGAATGGCATGTCGCAAGCCATCCACAAAGCGCCTCACCCTAGTTGTGTCATCTCTCACCATACCAGGTGAAAAATGGGATAACTCTGTGAAGGTAGCTACGTAGTCCATAATGGACATATCTCTCTGCTGAAGACTCAAGAACTCTCGAGCTCTCTCCACCCTCAGCGTCTCCAGATAAAAGTGCTCGAAGAACCTATCCTTGAAGTCCTTCCAAGCGAGTTCCTCCTGCCTACAAGCCTGTACCTGTACATCCCACCAATGCTTCACCGGTCCTCTCAGCATGTACGTCGCCAACCTGACCCTCCTCCCTGGAGGCGTCTCCAGCTGCTCAAAGATCATCGACATGCTCTCTATCCAATTATCTGCCACCCGAGGACCACCCTCACCCTGAAAATGCGGCAGGTGCTACAACTGGAACTCCCACGTCAGATATGCCATGGTAGGCTATGCACCCTGCCCGCCTCTGTCAATCCCCTATAAGACGCGTACTAGGCTTGCTCGGAGATACTCATCAAGCCATGGTCTGAACCCTTACAAACTCGGCTGTTGCCCTACCTGCATTGGATCCTAAACCTGATCCTGTCCCTGACCCTGTACCTGCGGCTCATGCTCTGCCTGCACCAGATTCTGAACCTGATCCTGCGGTTCTATATCCTCTCCTACCTGACGCTCCATCGTGTCATGAAGGGGTAACCCGCTGAATACCATAAATGGTCAGACAACCCACACACATATATATAAAAATATATTCAACGTAGAAAAGGAAAGCAGTAAAAGGCAGTGCATAACAACTACCCTTACTACCCCTCACCGCAACCCATGCCCTCAGCATCCCAACCTCACGGACTCCTTACCTGCCCTCAACAGAGCCAAGTACCAATAGCACCTCGGGCCATGCCCTTCCTGACAACCAACGTTGCCTCAAACCTGACAACCAAGTCACCCCAATCCTGACAGTTACACTGCCTCAACCATAGTACCTGCCTGCTCTCATAAGAGCCAGACCCATATGTCCTGCACATGCAATTCTACAAAAATAAAAAGCATGGCATATACATTTCCATAAACAAGCAATTATATCAAGAGTTTTACCTATTAACATTTCATAGAATACATAGTATGGAATTTTTTTTTATTCACATGGTATTATCACTTCACAAAGCATATGTGTAGTTATGAAATTGAAATACTCTAAAATGTGCCTATCAAAAGCCAAGAAATCAACCCTTGCCATACCAGCCAAGGTTTACATATCATAATCAATAACATCGCACAACAATTGAGCCACCGAGGTGGAAATCATATCAACTGTATTCTGAGAAAAAAGAAAACATCAATTTCTACCCCCGGCAACTCAATCCATCCCTCGTACATGGGGCTGCAGGCACCCAAGAACAAGTTCAAAAATCAAGTTCCATCAACAAAATATCTCCAGTTTACTGTACCCCAAATAGTAAAACCAGCATAAATAAAAAGAAAAGTCTCAAACTCATTAGTATATAGCAAAGAAATGCTACTAAATCCTTGTCAAGAACACCTCTGATACCACTTTATAACGACCCAGACCTGACCACCCACCCGAACAATGCTGAATGGGTCGAGTGTCACTACCTTAGGCGCACCTCCCTGAATGACAAAGGCTTCCGACTAGCAGCGAGGGTCTGAATAGGTATAGTGGGGAGGCTATACCCTCTCAGAGGATAATAGTAATGGTACTGGTCCAATTATAACAGTAGAGATGCAGCAGAAATAAATGACTTAGCAGACTCGAACTAGACCCGCATAACAGAAGCACATTCAATAACAATAAACAGTGGAAGCAATATAGAAACAATAGTAGTGGAACATAAACAGAACATCATGCCATCAATCAATTGAAATAACTACTAAAACAGCCAAGCATGCATCCAATCAAGTCATACAATCAATATATATATAATGACGCCAATGGCTAACCAGTAGTAGCTACAATATAAAGTAAACATGCTGATGCAAGAAAAAGAATACTAAACAAGTGACTCTAGTAAGGCACGACCTCAAGGTCCATGCCAGTCTCCAGGTCAATGGCACTAAAGTCTAGCTCTTGAGGCTGACCCTCTACCTGCACGCAATTTCATAAAGTCTACACGCATCCCGAAGGGCCCGTGTAGGGTGTGAGACAAGTCTCAGTAGGATACCTCCCAAGGGTGCGTACCTAATATAAGTGTTTAGGCAGACCTGCTTATATAAGAAAAATAGTAAATAGTAAAATTCCCAAAAGTAAACAAAGACTTCACTGGTGCTCACCAGCCACCAGGAAAGTGTCACCTACTTCGGCCAATGCCTGAATGTCTGATCTGCTGCTCGACACCCCATGCCACCTGACACCATGTGTCACGAGTACCGACGTCCCAAAGGCACACGCAACCATCATAACCCAGCTCGAAAGATCAACCTACCCATGACACAACATCCATAGGAACAATGATACCTTTCCTCAAAAGATAACCGGAGGGGCAGCGATGTCTGCCCTCAAATCACGGTGAGCCTCTGCCCCCAACCTGACCGCCTCAAAGCTATCTCCTGAAGGCTTCTCACCTTCCACATGGCTTCCTATGACAAGCACACCCAAAACAAAATACCTAACCGCAACTATCGGGGGACTCTACCTAGCGAGTGGTCGCATCACCTCATCTCAAAGTCTATTTGTGTGCACACTACTCAAAAGTACCCAGTGAGCGATAATCACCTCAAAATGTTCCCAAGACCCAACACCTTTGACACATCGTGTCCCTGCAAACCTGTCGCTCAAGTCTGATGGCCTTGCCATCCAAGTAACCCAGGACAAGCCCAACCTGACAGTCCAACTGCCTCAACCAACGTCCATGACGCCCAATCTTGTGGTAGCAACCACCCAAAGTAACCCGAGAAAAAAGCCCCAACCTATGATCCTCATCACTCAACAACATATATATGAGACATGCCCAATGACCAAGCAGTCCAACACAAGCAAACCACACATTGCAAAAACATACTTGAAAGCATAACTTTTAACAGAAAATTACAAAATAGTCAAATTGCACTAACTTGTGCTAACCTAAACCAACAGCTAAGGTCTTAACACCTTACAAAAATTAACACCATGCTTTAACAAATCAAACTCAGCAATTTAATTCAACAGCAAAAAAATCATTCTAAAATCAGCAGTTTAAATACTGGTCCAAAACATACGCATTTCAACAACCCCGGTCAAATTGCCCCAAAAGAGCCATAACCTCTCACCTGACCTTTCTCTAGCACAAAAGGGTCAGGGAATACCCAGAGGCATCCCATAATACAGATAACTTATTAAAAAAAATAAACAGGGTTTCACTCAACACCTGACGCCGCGCCTAGAGGTCGCAACCCCAAATTGTCTATGAAAATATGAAATATGGTATGAACCACCCACCTCATACTCGTACGATGACACTCCTTTGATTTCAGCCTCTGAATCGGACTAAATCACGGTAGATCTATGTTTTCGTCAAATCTGGAAATTCCATATGGATGGAATCTACAAAGGAACAGGTGAGGGATCAAGGACAAAGAAGGGTGCGCAGGGTTAGCCTTTCTGATGCAGTCCCGCTGCCACCGACAGATTGAAGAACAGAGGTCTTACGGAGATTTTGGGAGGGTTTGAGATTTCTGGAGGTTCTCGGACGAACTATTCTTCCAAAAGGGGAGAAGAAGAGATTTCTGGGAATGAGGCACAACGACATCTCGATCACTCAAATAAATATAAAATTAAAAGGTGTGTATTTCCAAAGTACACACCATGTAGATGTGTTTCCGTAATCCGACTTAAGCGGAGTCCAGCACACGGCCTGGACTGTGTACACGGTCAACACATGGCCAGGGTCTTGGCCGCTACACGGGACAAGGTTACACGACGTGTCAAGGAAGGCTACATGCCGTGTAGATGGAAATTTACACTTGGGCACCACAAGACATGCACTTGGCCTCGCACGAGTAAGGGATACACGTCGTGTCTATAAATACACTCCATGTAGTAAGAAACTTCTACACGGTCTTCACACAGCATGTACTCGGCGAGCACACGGCCGGTCACTCAGGTAACTCATACATGGCGTGTACTTAAAGTACACGATTAGTAGTCTGGAAATTTCCAGAAACTGCCCAGATTTTTCAGACTTCTCAAAAACCAGTCAAAAAGTTTAAACAGGGTCAGAATTTGACCTGTTCCTAAAAACTTAGGTTCTTACAACTGACATACTTTAAACTAAGAAAACATGTTTGTATTGTTTTAATACTTTAGAAAAATTATTTAAATGTCATTTAAAACATGTTAGAGTTATTTGAACCTCAATACGACACACAATGTGATCATTATGACTCCTAGTGTGTCTTTTTAATTAAATTGACATCAATTTTAATAAAAAAGACAAATGAACTACTTAAAATTAAGATAACACATTTGAGTTTCTTTAATACTTTATTAAAATGATCCATAAGTCATTTTTGATATGTAGGAATAATCCTAACCTCAATTTGTTACACTATTCTCCTAGTATGAATTGAAGTGTCAATTATTATTTTAAAATCAGCATTTTAGTTCAAAATGTCTCACCCACTAAAAACCAAGAAAACATGCTCATATTGTCTTTATAATTTATGAAAATTATTCATAAGTCATTTATAACTTATATCTATTATTCTCACATATAACTAACACACGATGTGACTGGTATGAGTTGAAGTGCGTGTTTCTAGTTTAAAATTACATTTTAGTAAAAAACACAAGTGACGTACTCAAAACTAAGAAAATATGTTTGGATTATTTTAATAAATTAGGAAAATGATCCATAAGTCATTTGAGATGTCTTGGAATCATTCAAACCACAATCCGATGAACAATGTGACTCATATAACTCCACATGAGTCTTTTCAATGTATAAGTTTCATTTTAGTTTAAAACACGCTTCACATCGCCAAAGTTTAGTTTAAAAATAAAATTTTCTATTAGTTTATTTCTTTATATAATTACTAACATAAGAATCATTTTCATATATAGGTGTGTTATTTTTCTCAAGTAGGGGTTGTTTTATTGGTAATAGAATGAGTTGGGTTCCGGATCAAAAGACAAAGGAACATTGATGTTTTTGAATGTATGTAATAATTTGAACTTGTGTAATTATATAAACCACTATTTGATATGTCTTTAATATAGTTTTTTTCTTGTATTTGTGTTTTAAATTTCATTTCATTTAAATTCTGTATTAGAACTTGATTTATTTGTATCTAGTTGTGTTTATGGTGTTGCGCTATGCTGTTACAGGTGTAACATCCTAGGAAAATAATGAATATAAATTTTTTATATTTATTAAAATTTGTGAATTAAAGATTAATTTTACTTTAAATTGTATTCAATGTTTGATGGAATACCTGATATTCAATAGCATTTTTCATTGAAAGCTTACGTTGCACACAACATTGAGTTAAACTGAAAAATATTAATATAATATAATTATTTTAAATAGTATTTAACGTATAACCATTGTATTTGTGGGAATGAACAAAACTAACCATATTATGATTAAATATGTTTCTTAAATGTTTTTACATTTATCCAATAAATTTTTGAGGCTTAAAATAAGAAAGAATCCGATTTTAAGCATAAATACTATAATATTCATTAAAAGGTCGATTTACCGCCTTTTGATGGAGAACCCTCTTTAAATATAGTTTTATTCACTATTATATGTTCTTTTTTACAAAATAAAATTCTTATTTAGAATCAAGACATCAAAATTTACTTTGGTTATTTTTTTTTATTTTTCCGATAAAATTAATTTTTTTTAAAAAATAAAAAATACTGTATTTTAATTCAAAACTGCCTTTTAATATAATATATTTATAAGGTTAGATTATCTTTTAAATTGTTTTTAAAGTGTAATTATATTATGTTTTTACCATTTGATCCATTTTTGTTCATTGGAAGTAATTTCACTTTGAAATTGGACATAAATAGGTGTCAATCTTTTGATAGTTATTATTTCTTAAATACACACTTTTCTTTTGACAACATGAATTAATTTTAAATTAATTTAGTCCACTTATGTGTTCTGAATTTTTAAAAATGGATTCAATATTTTGAATCAGGGGGTCCAAATTTTTTAAATAGGTAACTTTTATTTTTAGACAATATGAATATTTACTTCAGTAAAATTTTTATTTACCATGGTTAAAGGGTAAATCTGGTAAATAAGGGTAACAAAATATTATTATAATAATATTAAATTACACTAACATGTGTTAAAATCCTATTTTTTAATAAATAAACAACCACATGAATACTTGGGTCGATTTTGGGACCCCATGGAGATACTTAAGAGTAATAATGACACTTTATATTAATTAATTTATTGTAAAGTCAGAAATGAAATAAACATATATCTTTTAGAAAATAAATTATTACATAGTGTTATCTAATTTATCTCTTTTACTATAAAAATTAATTTTAAATCTAAAAACATTTCCCATGACATGGTATTTTATTTATAATTTTTGGACATCAAATAAATAAAATTATTTATGACACAATAATGATGCAGTGTTTACCTCATTAATGAATGATTTAAATAAAAAGATTAAATTGAATAAAAAAATATCCAAAACTTGTAAAATTATTATTGGATGATTTTATATTGAACATGATTCATCATTTCTTTGACTTTAATAAGTTTTGGACCTTCTGAACCCAAAAATCATTATATAATAAAATAATATTTTTAAACATTCCTAAAGAGCCCTTCCTCCCCCTTATAAAAAGCCCTCACTTCTAACCAATTATTCACATTTCCCAAGCCTCATGGATCATAAAAAATCTTCCTAATTAATCTCCCTACATCCATTTCCTCCTTATAGAAGCCTTACCCTAGGAAGAAGGAAATTCAAGTAAACCTTTTGGTTCAAACAAAATAGAGATACCCAATTTAAAGGTAACATATTCTTTTAAGTTCTTTTTTTATTTTACTTCACCAAACCCATGAGCTATTTTTTATAAAAACACCAGTATAATAAATATACTAGGTTTTTGTTATTATAAGTATTATAACTACACTTACACACAACTCCATCCACTGGGTAAAGAACATACTATTTCTGTAGATGGAAAACTACTGCCTCACAAAACGATGACTATTCAATCTTCTCCTACCACCTCTCATGGTGGCCATTATGATGGAACTGTATTTATATATGATATATATTATGTTTATGTTTTCTAAATACTTCTATATTTTTTATTTACAAACATACCTTTATTCCTCCCAATATGTGTAAATACAATAATTTCATTCGAGGAAGTGCGGACTACCACCCCTCAAGGTGATATGATTCGTTCATGACATACAAGGAATGAATAAAGGATGGAATTAATGAAATTAGGTAACATATATATAATATAATATTATAATTTAATTATAATATAACTATTTATCATTAAGTTTTCATTCCATTAAATATGAAATAGAAATCAAAGTAGCGTTCATGCTTATGTATAACTTACCGTCTCCATGAACGGTGCATTTCATTTCGTATCTCCAAATGTTATGTAATATTATAAATACATACATATACTGGATATATATAATATATATGATATCTAAATCATGAATATCATTATGGAGATAATGTAATTTTGACCACATGAACAACTTGTAATTATAAGAAGTTCATTTTTTACTCAAGTACCAAATATCAACAAAATGACCATTATTTACATAAATTATTTCATAATGTTTATAACACGGTAATAAGTGATATAAAAAGAATAATAAACCTGAAAAATGTTCTTAAGAAAATATAAATTAACTTTCTCTTATTATTGAGGAGATTAAAGAACGAATGAGTCAAGTCAGAAACGTGGTGAGGGGTTTCTTATCTCACTTTTAATTACGTGATATATCCATTATTCACCACTTATATCTTGAATGTGGTTTATTGTGTACTTCCATTTGATATATATTATCATGATTCTATTTATTTTCATTGTATTCTATGATTTATTTGGTGGTTATTAACTTTTGGTCATATGACTCGATTGATTACAAAGTGGTAAAGGGTTTTCATCTCACTTTTTTATTCCCTTGAGATTCATGCTAAAATGCCACTATTTCCTTTTGTGTGGTGTATTTACTAGACATGATTGTATTAATTGTGTAATATACTTAAATTTTCATGGGTATTTACATATTTATTGTATGATTCTTATTTCAGGGGGTGTATGTTTCGTAAGTTACCAAATCCGTGATGGAAACTTTCACCGTCCTCTTTTAAAAGACAACTTTTTTATGTCGTTTAATTTAAATCTTCTTATGTTGGGATATGTTATTATATATCCTTATTTCTAAAAATTTTATCTCTAAGATATGTGATACCCTTTTCCCTCCCATCAAATCTTTTTCTAAATTTTAAAGTGACGCTGCTAGGCTGTCGAATTTCTGTAAGGGAACTTATTAACCCAATTTCAATTATTTGGGTTAAACTTCTACTTGTAGATTATGTCATGATATGAGTATGTGTGAATGACCTCTGATTATTTTACACTCAATATCAAATAATACAGAGTGTATTTATATTTTTCACACATAATTATCTCATTGATTTATCCTTAATCTAAGGATACCATCTTTATAAGGGATTTCGTCTCAATTTACATTCCATTGAGACTTCATTGATGTTATGAACCAATTAAATTTTATATGGTGTATATACTATTTTTTGGAATATTATATCATGAATAAATTTATTCTCATGATATTATATTGTTTTTATTAAATTTTATTCCTCAATTATTTGTATTCAAACATCTCTCATTTGGTTAAGAACTCATTAACTTAAATATTATTTTAAAGATTCATTCTTCTAAATATTTCTCATTAATGTACTTGTTTTAATAATGGTTTTAAGGATTTATTTATATGAAAATTAATTTTTTAAAATGTTAATTCCTTTAAATGATTCAAAGTGTTATGGGACACTTTGATTCAAAAATCTCTTTATTAAATGGTTTTGAAAATGGTTTGATAAAGCATTGATTATGTCAATATCTTGAAATGATACATTACAATTGTAATGTGGAAATGTTATCTTTACTTTATACTTGTTTTATGTGTTATGAATATGTTAGGGTTATTGGGCATTGTTTATTTCTATGGGTGGTTTCATGATAAACCTAGGGCGGGTGAGCCCGAGATATCTCTACAATGCATTGGGTAATGTGACAGAGGTAAACGTTAATGTTTACCCTAAGATATTTAGGGAATATACTGTGTTGAGTATTCCAAACGTAACTCTCTATGTAGCTGTGAAAGCTAAAATGTAAGTATTTTATGTAATCCAAAGTTACCTTTATGATTTATGATTTCTTTGTGTTATTCATAAATCTTATGATTTCATGAGGTATGTTATGATTGAAAAGTATGGCTTCATTAATTTATATTTATTGATGGGTTAATATTTCTTTTCCTTATTTTGTAACTCTTACTAGGCTTTTTATGCTCATCCCATGTTTTTAAAATGTTTTCCACAGGACTTAATGATGAATAGCATCAAGGATGAGATGAAGGAAATGTCATGTTGTCTAAAACTAGGAACTAGACATGTTTCTTTTTAAGAGTTTTTATTTTATTTAAAAAATGAATACTGGGTAGTTGGGTCTACATGTAATTTTCAAGTTGATATGTATGAGGTATTGCCAAATTATCTAAAACTCTAAACCTGAAAAGATTCTCAATGTGAATTATTCATTTAATTCAAAATTATGTTATGTTTTATGGCCGGGTCCTTATAGTTGGTATCATAGGTCGGTTTAGATAACTTTATAGGTTAGGGTGTTATTTAATAATAAGTGACATAACCATAAAGGTTAACATATTATAAAGAGCCATAGTTGTTTTAGATAAATTGAATTATTTTAAGATAACATGATTACGTCTATCGTAGAATTTAACCTCCTCATAAGATATTATATGATGATTTTACTGATATACTCATACTGACCTTTTTTGTTTTAGTAAATGGATGGATCTAGTAGGCAAAAAAGTAACAATGGATGTGAACAAAACTGTGATGGTTTTCTGAATGATCAACTGAATGAAATAGGAACTGTAATAAGAACTCTTGTGGTTATTCTCAACCAACTATCTGGAGTCATGATTGACAACCTTAACCATGGTGATTTTCATAAGGGATCATATATGTGAGAAACAAATCCCTACGGAATTTTAGGTAATAATCATAGATGATATGTATGTTCAAAAAATTATGTGTCAAGGTTGTGGAAAGAAACACCTAGGAAAATGCTTCAAAGGGACATGAAGATGATATAGATGTGGGAATGGAGGTCATAAAGTAAGAATCTTCCATGAAAAAAGGAAGCATCTAGTTGATTCTTGGAAATGGAAAGTAGTTCTTTCTGAGGAATCAATTGAATTTTTTAAATAAGGTGTGCATTTTCATTATAAAAATAGATGCCCTACAACGAAGTTTCAGGAATGGGATCACCAGGATCATAAAAAAATCGGTTTACCAATACCTAATGCCATTCCAATTGAGGATGAAGAAACTGACAATGACCAATGAAAGGTATGGATTATTTCTTAACATATGTATTGATATTATTGATTCTTAGGATATGATTCCTGATTTTGGTTTTCAGAAAGAAGTTTTTTTGAATAAGTTGTTCAGGAATGGTTAATGGACCAGGAAGAACATTGAATGAGTAAAAAGTCAACATATAAGGGATTCAAGTGTTATGGTAGATTTTAAGAAGATGAAATGATGAAAAGTGTTACAGATATTTTGAGGATGTGATTACATTGGAAGAATTTTTATAGTATGTGTAACCCTGAAGTTTGATATATGAAAATTTTATTTAAGGATTAATTATTTTTATTTTGTTGAGTAATGGTGGAATTTTATTTTGGAAGAATGTTTTTATTATTGACATATAATGATTTGTGTTATTTATAGAAAGGATTAACTTACCATAAATAATATGTGGTTTGGTTAATTACACTTCAGTATGAGACTTTAAGAGTACTAGATTTTATTTAGATATAAATGTTAAGATTTATTGTGGAAAACTATGTGATTAAATCCTTCTTAGTTTTGGGTTACAATCTTAGTTTGTGTTACTTTGAAGAATTTTAAGAACATTTGTTTATTGAATGGTATTTGATGAACTTTGGGTATTGTTTGTCACATTTTGGGGATTAAGAGTAGTATTTATTTTTATAAAGTATTATCCTTTTTTGGGGTTTATCTAGTCTTGTACTAAAAATTTTGGTTTTGGTTGATATCTAAAGATAGGGGAAATATATAGTTCATCTTTTGTGGATCATCTGATAATATATAAGTTGATTCTATTGCTTTTAATGTGACCAATCTAGTTTGAATACTCAATGTTTGGATAAAAGATGATTTTGTGATAGAAATTTAGAAAAGGGTGAAAGTCTACATGAAAAGTAAGTATGTTTCATTATGTTTTTAGTTATGATCGTAAATAAATTCCTCAAATTTATGAAAAGTAACTTAAAACAAAAACATTGTCTATTAAATTTTCATACTAGGGAATCAATGATAATTTAACCCATCAAAAGTTTGTGATATTCTTGTGGTTAACTTTCTCTTAATCATGTTTTGTACCACTCTCCATCAAACCTTGATGGTTTGTTTCTCTTCCATATCCATTTTTTCCTACATGTAATCCTAGTATGCACTATCTCGGGTGACCTTTTTATTTATTTTTCTTTTTTTTAAAGTGATATTTTTATTGACTCTTTTTCTAATGTGGAAGTTTCAATGAAGTTTCCAAGCCCAAGTTTAAAATTGCGAGGACACAATTCCCATAAGGGGGGAAGGATGTAACATCCCAGGTGAATAAAGAATATAACTTTTATATGTCTATTAAAATTTTGGAATTAAATATTAATTTTACCATAAAGGGGATTCTATGTTCTATGGCATACTAGATACGCAACAACAGGTTTCATTGAAAACTTACGTTGCACACAATGTTGAGTTATATGAAAAAATATTAATATAATATTTTTATTTTAAATGGTAGTTAACGCATAGTCACTGTATTTGTGGGAATGAAAAAAACTAACCATATTATGATTAAATATTTTTTTAAATATTTTTCATTTATCCAATAAATTTTAGAGGCTTAAAATAAGAAAGAATATGATTTTAAGCATAAATACTCTAATATTCAATAAAAGGTCGATTTACTGCCTTTTGATGGAGAAACCTATTTAAATCATGTTTTGGTCACTTCTATATGTTCTATTTGACAAAATAAAATTCTACTTTAGAAATGGGACATCAAAATTTACTTGGGTAAATTTTTGGTATTTTTCTGATAAAATTCATTTTTTAATGAATAGTGAAAAAATACTGTATTTTAATTCAAAAATGCCTTTTAATATAATATATTTATAAGGTTAGATTATTTTTATAATTGGTTTTAAAGTATAATTATATTATTTTTTTACCATTTAATCCAATTTTGTTCATTGGAAGTAATTTCACTTTGAAATTGGACATAAATAAGTGTTAATCTTTTGATAATTATTAAATTTTAAAAACACGCTTTTATTTTGACAGCGGAAATTAATTTTAAATTAATTTCTGCCACTTCTGTGTTTTGAATTTGTAAAAATGGATTCTATATTTGAAATAATGAGGTCCAAATTATGTAAATAGATAACTTTTATTTTTAGACAATATGAATATTAATTCAGTAAAATTTTTATTTACCATGGTTAAAGGTTAAATCTGACAAATAAGGGAAACAAAATATTATTATAATAATATTAAATTACCCTAACATATTTCTTAATAATATTGGATAATACATTTCCAACTATGTGCATCATTGTGTCTATTTTGGGACCCCATGGAGCCACATAAGAGTGATAATGACACTTTATATTAATTAATTTAAAGTAAAGACAAAAATGACATAAACATATATCTTTTAGTAAATAAATTTTTACATATGGTTATATAATAATATATTCGAATATAAATATTAATTTTAAGGCTAAAAATATTTTATATATCATGGTATTTTATTTATAATTTATAGACATCAAATAAATAAAATTATTTATGAGACAATAATGATGTAGTGTTTACATCATTAATGAATGATTTAAATAAATAAGATTATATTGAATAAAAGAATACTAAAAACCATTAAAATTATTACTGGATGATTTTATTTAGAACATGAGTCATCTAATATTCTACTTTAATAAGTTTTGGACCTTTATAAACTGAAAATAAATATATAATAAAATAATATTTTTAGACTTTCTTAAAAATCTCCTCCTCCCCCTTATAAAAACATCTCACTTCTAACTCTTTATTCACACTTCTCAATCCCCTTTGATCATCTAAAATCTACCCAATTAATCTACCTACATACTTCTACTCCTCCTAGAATCCTTCCCCTAGGTATAAGGAAATTCAAGTAAGCCTTTTAGTTCAAACCAAAGGGAGATACCTGATTTAAATGTAACATCTTCTCTTATGTTTTTTTTGTTTTATTTTACTTATCCAACCCCATAAAATATTTTTATTACTTTATTTTATAACAAAAACAGTATCCTAATTAGAATAGGTTTTTTTATGAGAATGATTCGAACTACACTTACACACACCTCCATCTAATGGGTAAAGAACATACTGTTTCTGTGGACGACGAACTACTACCTCACGAAACGATGATTGTTCAATCATCTCCTACCACCTCTCATGGTGGCCATTATAATGGAACTATATTTATATATTATATATATATATAATATGATTATTTTTTCTCTATGATTCTTTAATTTTTATTTACAAACATACCTTTATGCTTTCCAATATGTGTAAATACGATAATTCCATTTGAGGACGTGTGGACTACTTCCCCCTCAAGGTGATAGGATTCGTTCATGAAATACATGGAACGTATAATGGATGACTTTAATGAAATTATGTAACATATATATCATATGATATTCAACTATAATTATAATATACCTATGTATCATTTTGTTTTTATTCCGTTAAATATGAAATATAAATGAATGTAGCCTTCATGCGTACGTACGACTTACAATCTCCATTAATGGTGAATTTCATTTCTTATCTCCAAATTTTATGTAATATTATAAATATATAAATATAATATATATATATTTTATCTAAATCATGAATATAATTCTGGAGATAATGGGCTTTTACCATATTAACAACTTGTAATTATAAGAAGTTCATTTTTGACTTAAGTACCAAATATCGACAAAACAACCCTTATTAACTTAAATGATTGTATAATGTTTATAACATGGTAATAAGTGGTATAAAAGGAATAATAAAATTGAAAAAGGTTATTAAGAATGCATAAATTAACTTTAGATAATTATTGAGGAGATTAAAGAACGAACGGGTCAAGTCGTAAACGTGGTAAGGGGTTTCTTATCTCAATTTTAATTATGTGAGATTTGCATTGTTCGCCACTTATTTCTTGAATGTGGTGTATTGTGTACTTTAATTTGACATATATTATCATGATTCTATTTATAGTCTTGTCATTCTGTGATTCATTTTGTGGTTATTAACTTATGGTCGTACGACTCGATTAATTACAATGTGGTAAGGAGTTTTCATCTCACTTTTTTACTCCTGTGAGATTCATGCTATATTCGACACTATTTCCTTCTATGTGGTGTATGTACTACCCATGATTTTGTGTAATATAATTAAATTTATTGTTATTTGAATCTTCATTTTATGATCCTTCTTTCATGGGGTGTATTCTTTATAAGTTACCAAATCGGTAAGGGAATATTTCACCCTCCTCTTTTTAAAAGACTACTTTTTGTTATGTCTTTTAATTTCGATATTATTATGTTGGGATATGTTGTTCTATATCTTTATTACTGAAAAATTTATGTCCAAGTGATTATATATCCTTTTCTCTCTCATAAAATTATTTTCTGAATTTTAAAGTGATGCTGTTAGGCAGTCAAATTTCTGTAAGGGAACTTTTTAACCAAATTTCAATTATTTGGGTTAAACTTATACTTGTTGATTATATTGTGATATGAATATGTGTGAATGAACTATTATTGTTTTACAATGAATATGAAATTATATTTAGTTTATTTATATTTTTCACACATAATTATCTCATTGATTTATCCTTAATCTAAGGATACCGTCTTTATAAGGGATTTTGTCTCAATTTACATTCCATTGAGACTTCATTGTTATTATGCACCAATTCACTTTTATATGGTTTACATACTATCCTTTGGAATATTATATCATGAATAAATTTTTTTCCCTTGATATTATACTGTTTTTATTATATTTTATTCCTCAATTATTTGTATTCAAGTATCTATCATTTGGTTAAGATCTCCTTAACTAAAATATTGTTTTAAAGATTTATTTTTCCAAATATTTCTCGTTAATGTCCATGTTTCAAAAATGGTTTTAAGGATTTATTTATATGGACATTAATGTTTTAAAATGTTAGTTTCTTTAAAAGCTTCAAAGTGGTATGGGACACTTTGATTCAAAAATCTTTTTATTAAATGGTTTTGAAAATGGTTTGATAAAGCATTGATTATGTCAATATCATTAAATGGTATATTGTTATTGTAAAGTAGAAATGTAATATTTACTTTATTTATGTTTTATGTGTTATGAATATGTTATGGTTAGTGGTCATTGTTTACTTATATGGGTGGTTCCATGATAAACCTTGGGTGGGTGAGCCCAAGATAGCTCTCCAATGCATTGGGTAATGTGACAGAGGTAAACATTACTGCTTCTCCTAAGAGATTTAGGGAATATATGGTGATGGGTATTCCAAACCTAACTACATATGTATCTATGAAGGATATAATGTATATATGTTATTTATTACAAAGTTACCTTTATGATTTATGATTTCTATGTTTCATTCATAAATCTTATGATTTCATGAGGTATGTTATGATCGAAATGTATGGCTTCATTGATTTGTATTTATTGATGGGTTAATATTTCCTTTAATAATTTTTTAACCCTTAAAAATATTTTTATGCTCATCCCATATTTTTGAAATGTTCTCCATAGGACTTAAAGATGAATAGGGTCAAGTAAAAGTAATGCTATCTAAAACATGGAACAAGACATGTTTCAGTTTAAGAGTTTTTATTTTATGGAAAAAATGGATAATGATTAGTAGTGTCTACATGTAATTTTCAAGTTGATATGTTATAGTTGTGGCCTAATTATCTAAAACTCTAAACTTGAAAAGATCATCAATGTGAATTAATCATTTATTTCAAGATTATGTAATGTTTTAAGGTTGAGTCCTTATAGTTGATATCATAGGTCTGTTTAGATAAATTTATAGGTTAGGGTGTTATTTAACCATAAGTGACATAACCATAATGGTTAGCATATTATAAAGATCCATAGTTATTTTAGATAATTTGAATGAGTTTAATACAACATGAATAATTATATCTTAGTATTTACCCTCCTCATAAGATATTATTTGATGATTTTATTGATATAATCACATTGACATTTTTGGTTTTAGTAAATGGATGGATCTAGCAGGAACCAAAGTAATAGTGGATGTGACGAAAACTGTGACAGTTTTATAAATGAGAAACTGAATGAAATGGGAGCTGCAATAAGAACTCTTGTGGTTATTATCAACCAACTATCTGGAGTTATGATTGACCACCTGAACCATGGTGATTTTTATAAGGCATCTTATATGTGAGAAACAAATCCCTACAGAAGTTCAGGTAATAATCATAAAGGTATGTATGTTAAAAAACCTATGTTTCAAGGATGTGAAAAGAAACACCTAATAAAATGCTTCAAAGGGACGAGAAGATGCTATAGATGAGGGAATGAATGTCATAAAGAAGGAACCTTCCATAGAAAAAAGGAAGAATCCAGTTGACTCTAGTAAAGGGAAAGAAGTTCTTTCTGTGGGATCAATTGAACATTTTAAATGTGGTTTGCATAGTCATTATATAAATAGATGTCATACGAAGATGTTTAGAGAATGGGATCACCATGATCGTACAAATATATATTTACCAATACCTAATTCCATTCTGATTGAGGATGAAGAAACTGAAAATGACCAATGAAAGCTATGGATTATTTCTTAACATATGTTTTTATATTATTTAATATTAGTATATGATTCATGATTTTGGTTTTAGGAAAGAATTATTTAAGAATAAGTTGTTAAGGAATGGTTAATGGATCACGAAGAACGTTGAATGAGTAAGTAGTAAACATATAAGGGATTCAAGAGTTATGGTAGATTTTAAGATGATGAAATGATTAAAAGTATTAAGGATATTTTGATGATGGGATTACATTGGAAGACTTTTTATAGTATGTGTAACCTAAAGTTTGATATTTGAAAATGTTATTCAAGAAACAATTATCTTTTCTTTTGATGAGTAATGGTGGAATTTTATTTTGGAAGAATATATGTTCTTATTATAGACATATGGTGATTTGGTTTATTTATGGAAATGATTAAACTATCATAGAGATTATGTGATTTGGTTAATTACACTTCAGTATGAGACTTTAAGAGTAGTCAATTTTATTTGTAGATAAAAGTTAATATTCACTGAGGAAGACTATGTGATTAAATCCTTCTGAGTTTTGAGTTAAAATCTTAGTTTAGGTTACTTTAAAAAAATTTAAGGAGATTTGATTATTGAATGGTATTTTCCGAAATTTGGGTATTGTTTGTCAAATTTTGGGGATTAAGAGTAGTATTTCTTTTTATAAAGTATTATCATTTTTTGGGATTATCTTGTCTTTTACTAAACATTTTGGTTTCAGTTGATGTCTAAAGATAGGGGAAATATATAGTTCATATTTTATGTATTATATGATAATCTAGAAGTTGATTTTAGTACTTTTAATGGGACCATGTTAGTTTGAATACTCATCGTTTGGAGAAAAGATGAGTTTTTGGTAGAAATTTAGTAAAGGATGAAAGTCAACATGACAAGTAAGTATGTTTCCTTATGATTTTTGTTAAGCTCATAAATAAATTCCTCAAATTTATGAAAAGTAACTTAAAATAGAAAAATTATCCGTTAAATATTTCTACTGGGGAATTAAATACCATTTAACCCATCACAAGTTTGTGATTTTCTTGTGGTTAACTTTCTCCTAATCATTTTTTCTACCACTCTCCATCAAGCCTTGATGGTTTTTTTCTCTTGCATATCCATGTTTTACTACATGTAATCCTAGTATACGCTATCTCAGGTGACCTTTATATTTCTATTTATTTCTTTTAAAGTGACATTTATATAGACTCTATTTATAATGTGGAACTTTCAATGAAGTTTCCATGCCCAATTTTAAAATTACGAGGACACAATTCCTAAAAGGGGTGAAGGATGTAACATCCCAGGTAAATAAATAATATAACTTTTTTTATTTATTAAAATTTATGAATTAAATATTTATATTCCCTTAAAGGGGATTCTATGTTAGATTTCATACCTGATACGAACCAATAGGTTTCATTGAAAACTTACATTGCACACAACGTTGAGTTATACTGAAAAATATTAATATAATATTATTATTTTTAATGGTAGTTAACGCATAGCCGTCGTATTAGTGGGAATGAAAAAAACTACCATATTATGATTAAATATGTTTCTTAAATGTTTTTACCTTTATCCAATAATTTTTAGAGTCTTAAAATAATAAAGAATCTGATTTTAAGCCCAAATATTCTAATATTCAATAAAAGGTCGATTCACCTCCATTTGATAGAGAACCCTATTTAAATCTAGTTTGGGTATATTTTATTTGTTCTATTTGAAAAAATAAAATTCCTTTTTAGAATCAAGACATCAAAATTTACTTTGGGTAATTTTTTTTTATTTTTTTGATAAAATTCATTTATCAACAAATTGTTAAAAAAATACTACATTTTAATTCAAAAATGACTTTTAATATAATATATTTATAGGGTTAGATTATCATTTTAATTGGTTCTAAATTGTAATTTTATTAAGTTTTTACCATTTAATCCAATTTCGTTCATTTGAAGTAATTTCACTTTGAAATTGGACATAAATAAGTGTCAATCTTTTGATAGTTATTATTTCTTAAAAACACGCTTTTGTTTTGATAGTGGGAATTAAATTTAAATTAATTTCTTCCACTTATGTGTTTTTAATTTGTAAAAATGGATTCCATATTTTTAATATGGAGGTCCAAATTGTGTAAATATGTAACTTTTATTTTTAGACAATATCAATATTTACTTCAGTAAAAATATAATTTACCACGTTTAAAGGGTAAATATGGTAAATAGGGGTAACAAAATATTATTATAATAATATCAAAGTACCCTAAAAAGTGTCCTAATATTATTTGTTAACAACATTCTGACTAGGGGAATCCTTGGGTCGATTTTGGGTCCCCATGAATCTACTTAAGAGTGGTAATGCCACTTTATATTAATTAATTTAAAGTAAAGACAAAAATGACATAAACATATATCTTTTAGTAAATAAATTTTTACATAAGGTTATATAAGTTATCACTTAGAATATAAATATTTATTTGAAAGATAAAATATTTCCAAAATCATGATATTTTATTTATAATTTTTAAACATCAAAATAAATAAAATTATTTATGACACAATAATGATGTAGTGTTTACCTCATTAATGTATGATTTAAATAAATAAGATTATATTGATTACAAAAATATACAAAAAACAATAAAATTATTATTCGATTATTTTATTTAGAACATCAGTCATATTATATTATAATTTAATAAGGTTTTTACCTTTAGAAACTGATAATCATTATATAATAAAACAATATTTTTAAACGTTCCTAAAGAGCCCCTCCTCCACCTTATAAAAATCCCTTACTTATAACCCATTATTAACACTTATAAAGCACCTTGGATCATCAAAATTATACCCAATTAAGATCCCTACATCCCTATCCTCATTTTATAATCCTTCCTCTAGGCATAACGCAATTCAAATAAACCTTTTGGTTCAAAACAAAGGGAGATACCCGATTTAAAGGTAACGTCTTCTCTTAAGTCCTTTTGAATTATTTTACTTCTCAAACCCCATAAAATATTTTTATTACTTTATTTTATAATAAAAAATTATAATCAATATACTAGGTTGTTTGTATGGGAAATATTATAACTACACTTAGACACACCTCCATCTAATGGGTAAAGAACATATTGTTTATGTGGACGGCGAACTACTGCCTCACGAAATGATGATTGTTCAATATTTTTCTACCACCTTTCATGTTGGACATTATGATGAAACTGTAATTATATATTATATATTTTATGTTTATATTTTTTCTATGCTTATGTAATTTTTATTTATAAACATTCCTTTATGCTTTCCAATATGTGTAAAAATGATAATTTCATTTGAGGAAATGCATACTACCTCCCCCTCAAGGTGACATTATTCATTTATAATATACTTGGAACATATAAAGGATGGAATTAATGAAACTATGTAACATATAAATCATATTATATTATACTTTAATTATTATATACCTATGTATCATTATGATTCCATTCTATTAAATATGAAATAGAAATGAAAGTAGTGTTCATGCGTACGTACGGCTTACCATCTCCATGAATGGTGCATTTAATTTCTTATCTCCAAATGTTATGTAATTTTATAAATACATACATATATTGGATATATATTATATACATGATATATAAATCATGAATATAATTCTTGTGATAATGTAATTTTGACCACATGAACAACTTTTAATTATTAGAAGTTCATTTTTGACTCAAGTACCAAATATCGACAAAACGAAAATTATTAACATAAACGATTGAATAATGTTTATGACAAGGAAATAAGTGATATAAAAGTAATAATAAACTTGAAAAAGGTTCTTAAGAAAGTATAAATTAACTTTATCTTATTATTTAATAGATTAAAGAATGAACGGGTCAAGTCGGAAAAGTGGTAAGGGGTTTCTTATCTCACATTTATTTACGTGAGATTTCTATTGTTTGCCACTTATTTCTTGAATGTGGTGTATTGTGTACTACCATTTCATATAAATTATCATGATTCAATTTATATTCAGGGTATTCTGTGATTCATTTGGTGGTTATTAACTTTTTTTCATACAACTTGATTGATTACAACGTGGTAATGGGTTTTCATCTCACTTTTTTCTTCCTGTGAGATTCATGCTATATTTGACACTATTTTCTGTTGTGTGGTGTATGTACCTACCATGATTATATTAATTATGTAATATAATTCAATTTATGTGTATTTACATCTTCATTGTATGATCCTTCTTTTACGGGGTGTTTGTTTCATAAGTTACTAAATCGGTAAGGGAACCTTTCACCCTCTTTTTAAAAAGACTACTTTTTGGTATGTCTTTTAATTTATATCTTCTTATGTTGGGATATGTTGTTATATATATTTATTGCTGAAAATTTTATTTCCAAGTGATGATATACCCTTTTATCTATCATCAAATATTTTTTAAATTTTAAAATGACTCCATTAGGCTGTCGAATTTCTGTATGGGAACTTTTTAACCCAATTTCAATTCTTTGGGTTAAACTTCTACTTTTTGATTATGTTGTGATATGAATATGTGTGAATGAACTTTGATTGTTTTAAACAGAATATTAAATCATATTGAGTGTATTTATATTTATCACACATAATTATCTCATTGATTTATCCTTAATATAAGGATGCCGTCTTTATAAGGGATTTCATCTCAATTTACATTCCATTGAGACTTCATTACAGTTATGAAACAATTCAATTTTATATGGTGTATATATTATCCTTTGTAATATTATATCATGAATAAATTTATCTCTTGATATTATAAAGTTTTTATTAAATGTTATTCCTCAATTAGTTTTATTCTAGCATCTTTCACTTGATAAGAATACCTTAACTAAAATATTGTTTTAAAGATTTATTCTTAAAAATATTTCCCATTAATTTACATGTTTTAAAAATGGGTTTAAGGATTTATTTATTTGGAAATTAATGTTTTAAAATGTTAATTCATTTAAAAACATAAAAGTGGTATGAGACGCTTTGATTCAAAAATCTATTTATTAAATGGTTTTAAAAATGGTTTAATAAAGCATTGATTATGTCAATATCTTGAAATGAAATATTGTGATTATAATATGGAAATGTTATATTTAATTTATGATTATTTTATGTGTTATGAATATGTTATGGTTATTGGTCATTATTTATGTATACGGGTGGTTCTGTGATAAAACTAGGGTAGGTGATCCCAAGATAGCTCTCCAATGCATTGGGTGTTGTGACAGAGGTAAACATTAGTGTTTCTCCTAAGAGATTTAGGGAATATACTGTGATGGGTATTGAAAACATAACTACCTACATAGTTGTGAAAGCTACAATGTAATTATGTTATGTATGCCAAAGTTACCTTTATGATTTATGATTTCTATGTGTTATTCCTAAATATTATGATTTCATGAGGTATGTTACCATTGAAAAGTATGGCTGCATTGATTTGTATTTATTAATGGGTTAATGTTTCCTTTTCTTATTTTGTAACCCTTACCGAGATTTTTATGCTAATCCTATGTTTTTAAAATTTTTTCCACATGACTTAAATATGAATAGGGTCAAGGATGGGATCTAGGAAAAGTCATGCTATCTAAAACATGGAACTAGTCATGTTTCTTTTTAAGAGTTTTTATTTTATGAAAAAATGGACACTGAGTTGTAGTGTCTACATGTAATTTTCAAGTTGATATGTAATAGATATGGCCTAATTATCTAAAACTATAAACCTGAAAAGATCCTCAATGTCAATTATTCATTTAATTCAAAATTATTTAATGTTTTAAGGTCGGGTCCTTATAACATGACACTGTAGTAAGACCCTTTATTAGTGCTCATAAAAGAACTAAAAAAAGATCAATGTAACACCCCAGGTAAATAAAGAATATAAAATTTTTATATTTATCCATATTTGTGAATAAAATATTAATATTAATTTAAAGGGGATGCTATGCTCAATGGAGTACGCAATACGCAACAACGAGTTTCTTGGGAATCTTACGTTGCACTCTAATAATAAAATAATATTATTTTAAATGGTAGTTAATGCCTAGTCATTGTAATGGCGAAAATGAACAGAACTAACTACAAAATGATTATATATGTTTGTCAAATATTTTTACTCTTTACAATAAATGATAGAGGATTAAAAATGCGAATGAATCCAATTTTAAGCATAAATAGTCTAATATTCTTTAAAAGGTCGATTAACCGCCTTTTGATGGCGAACCTATTTTAAATCCACTTTTTGACAATTTTATGTGTTATATTTGACAAAATAAAATTCTTCTTTATAATCGGGACATCAAAATTTACTTTGTGTAAATTTTTGGTATTTTTCCAAAAAAGTTCAATTTTTAATGAATAGTGAAAAATGTTGTATTTTAATTCAAAACCTCTTTTTAATATAATTTATTTATATGATTAGATTATCTTTTTAATTGGTTTTAAAGTGTAAATAGAATATATTTTTACCATTTAATCCAATGGTGGTCATTTTAATTAATATCACTTTAAGATTGGACATAAACGAGTGTCAATCTTTTGAAAGATACTGTTTCATAAAAACACGCTATTTGTTTTAACAGCGGGATTTAATTATAAAATTAGTTAATGAAAATTCTAGGTTATGAATTTGGTAAAATAGACATCATTTTTGAATTCGGAATATCAAATATATCTTAGGGTGAATTTTTGGTATTTTTCTGAAAAACATCAATTTTTGATGAATAGTGAAACCACAAAGTGGTCGTTACAAAATTTGATTTTTCGTTTAAATGGGACTTTAAAACTTCTTTGATTTGAATTTCAAAAATCCAATTTAAATGATTTTAATTTTTAAGTAAAATGTGGTTCAATGAGATGAAAATAATTTTTTATTAAAAGTAACTTTTAAGATTTATTAATCGCGATTAAAGGTAATTAGTGTGATTTAAGGTAAAAATGATATTACAGTAAAATGAAAATATATTGAGACTTGTCCTATACCTATTGTATGAGTTATGGCCGACCAATAAAATCCATTGGTCGATTTTTGGTACCCCATGGAGCCACTTGGGTTTGATAATGACATTTATGCCTTTTATTTAAAGTTAAAATAAAAATGTCACAAACATGATATGTTTTACTAAAAAAAATTTTACATGTGGTTATACAAGTCATAATTTTGACTATAAATATTCATTGGAAAGATAAAACGATTTCATACATCATGATATTTTTTTATAATTTTTAGAAATTATATATATTAAATTATTTATGACATCATGATGATGCAGAGATTACCTCATTAATAATGGATTTAAATAAAATGGAAAGATAATGTAAATTCTAAGACCTAAACATGTCCAAAACCTATTGTATGGGTGGATTTCGAACACTTATAACCTTATCATCTAATTAAATCAATTTGGGACCATTAAAATCTGAAAACCATTTGAAAATAAAGTAACATTTTATACTTTACCAAGAGTGCCCCTCCTCTCCTCTTATAAAAGGCCCCCACCTCTACCACCTTACCCACACCTCTAAAACCTTTTTTTCGTCCAAGATCTGATCATTTTGTCTCTCCACATACCTCTCCTCATCCTAGAAGCCTTAACTTAGGCAGTTAGCTCTTCAAGAAACCCTTTTGGTTCAAACCAAAGAGAGTTACCCAATTTTAAGGTAACGTCTTCACTTGTGCTCTTTTGTTTTATTTTGCTTCTCCAACCCCCTGAACTCTTTTTATTAATTTCTTTTGTAACAAATCCAGTATCTTCAATATACTAGGATGTTGTTATAATAAGTATTCGAGCTAAACTTACACACACCTTCATCTAATGGTTAAAGAACATACTGTTTCTGTGGATGGAGAATTTCTATCTCACGAAACGATGATTGTTCAACACTCATATAACACCTTCAAAGGTGGCCATTAAGATGTAAATATGTTTATATATGATATATAATATTTTTATGTTTTACTTAAGTTTCTTTATTTTTAATTTGTGGCATACCTTTATGGCTTCCATTATGGGTATACGTGATATCTTCATTTTAGGAAGTGCGGACTACGACCCCTCAAAGAGATTTGATTCGTTAATGCCATATGTGGGATGTATAAAGGATGGATTTAAAGTTATTATATATGATTTTATACTGGAATTATAATATAACTTTATATCATTATTTTTTTCTTGCCATTAAATTATGAGATAGAAATGAAAGTAGCGTTCATGCGTACGTACAGCTTACCGTCTCCATGAACGGTGCATTTCATTTCTTATCCTCAAATGTAATGTACTATTATAAGTACATATAATTGATATATATTATGTATGATACATATAAAGGATGAATATAATTCTGTAATTAAAAATATACACATCTCTCATTTAGTTTTAATTCTATTAATATGACATAGAAATGAAAGAAGCGTTCATGCGTACGTACGGCTTACCGTCTCCATGAACGGTGCATTTCATTTCTTACCTCTAAATGATTATTTAATATTATAAATACATGTATATGCTGGATATATATGATATATATGATATCCAAATCAGGAATGTCATTCTGGATATAAATAACCTTTGACCACACGAACAACATGTAATTGTAAGAAGTCCACTTTTGACTTAAGGACCAAATATCGAAAAAACAAACATTATTAACTTAAATGATTACATAATGTTTATAACATGTAAATAATTGATATAAAAGGAATAATTAACTTGAAAAAGGATCTTAAGCAAGTAGAAATTAACTCAAGTTTATTATTCAGGAATTTAAAGAATGATCGAGTCAAGTCGGACCCGAGGTAAGGGATCATACTCCTCTCTTTCTTTTTAAGTACGATCTTTTATGTCATTACTTTTGAAGATCATCTTTCTTGTTATTGGGATGTTATTTTATATTAACATTACTGTAATTTTTATGTTCATATTATGAGAGACCCTATTCTCTCTCATCAATCCATTTTGGAAGTTTTGAGTGGCGCCGTTAGGCTGCCGAATATTTGTAAGAGATCTAACCTCTCTCTTTCTTTTTAAGTACTCTCCTTTATGTCACTTCTTTTAAGCTCCTCTTTCTTATGTTGGGGGATGTTATTTTATATTCCTCTTTCTATAAACTTTATGTTAATATGATGAGATACCCTATTTTATCTTATCAATCCATTTTTGTAAGTTTTATGTGGCGCCGTTAGGCTGCCGAGTTTTCGTAAGGGATTTTTCATCTCACTTTTATTCCCGTGATATTTATGCTACATTTGCCACAATTTCCTTTGAGTGGTGTCTGTACTGCCCATTATTTTACTCATTGTGTAATATAATTTCATTTATGAGTATTTACATCAATGTTGTATTGTCCTTCCTTCACGAGGTGTACGTTTCGAAAGATACCCATGTCGGTAAGGGAACCTTTCACCCTCCTCTTTTTAAAAGACTTCTTTTGTTATGTCTTTTAATTAACATACTATTATGTTGAGATATGTTCTTATATATCCTTATTGATTTAAATTTTATTTCCATTTGATGATATACCCTTTTTATCTCTCATCAACTCATTTTCTGAATTTTTTAGTGACGCCATTAGGCTGTCAAATTTTTGCAAGGGAACTTCTTAACCCAAATTTTATTCTTTGGGATAAACTTATACTCCTTGAATATGTAGTTCTATGAATATGTGTGAATAACCTCTGATTGTTTTACACTTAATATCCACTTATATTTGGTGTATTCTTTTGTCACACATAATTATGTAATTGATTTATCCTTAAACCAAGGATACCATCTTTGTAAGGGACTTCGTCTCAATCTCCTATCATTGAGACATATTTCGTTTTATACACAACTTTCTTTTATAAGGTGTATAAACCCCTTTGGCTTTTACTTTTATACAAAATGATTCTTTTTCTACGAAGTGTTTTACTAATAGAAAAAAAGGAATGTTCCTTTTAACGTACACGGTGACAACGACCTTTTCCACCACCGCGAGTATTATTTGATCTTTGGATTCCTCAACAAGCCGTAATGTTTTTAAAATAAAATAAAAACCATATACTCTTTTATGTATTTTGTTATTGAAAATGGTTTTGATAAAGGATTCTATTTTGTCAATATATTTAAATGATATATTATGATTGAAATGTGGAAATGTTATCATTCCTTCATATTTTTTTATGTTTTATGATTTTATAATGGTACTTGGACATTTTATGGGTGGTTACGTGATAAACCATATGACGGGTGGTGCCATGATTACCAGGACGGGAGTTTACGTTATAACCTCAAATGCATTGGGTATGGAAGTCGGCCGTATGGCTATTCCATTAAGTATGTATGGAAGTTGGCCGAATGGCTATTCCATTAAGTGATACGTGTGGAAGTCGACCTTATGGTTATTCCACTTAAGTATGTTTATGTCCCAAGTTAACTTTTCATGTTATGTGATCTTATAAGGGTTTTATGGTAATCTTTTGGTTACAAAAAGGTAAGTAATGAAATTTTATTCAGTGAAGATTTTTTACTACTTCAAAAAGGTGAAAAGTATTACTTTGTTAAAGTATACAAGGTTTACTTGTTGTTTTAAAAAAACTAACAGTTTTCATTCTTTGTGTATCCCTTACTGAGCTTTTTATGCTCATCCCAAGTTTTTGAAATGTTTTTCACAGGACTTAACGTGGAATAGGGTCAAGGATGGGATCAAGGGAAAGTCATGCAACCCAAAACATGGAACTGGACATGTTTCTTTTTAAGAGTTTTTATTTTATGGAAACTTAGTAAAAGTTTCTACTTTGTAATCTTTTGAGATGTAATAGTTATGTCCTAATTCTATAAAACTCTAAACTTGAAAAGATCCTCAATTTGAATTATTCATTTAATTCAATATTAAGTAAGGTTTAAGGTCGAGGCCTTGTAGTTGGTATCAAAGGTCGGTTTAGAAAACTTTAGGGATTATGAGTTTTTGTTAGACACATGATTAGTCCCTATATATATATTATTTTAGTTAAATCCTTGTTTTATAACTTTTTTCAGGTCAAGTAAAGTCGGTTACGAATGGAAGGAGAAGGATCTCAAACGAAATTCCTATCTCTTCCTGATGACATTCTTGCAATAATTATTGCAAAGCCATGTTCGGATGATTGTGAAACTTTTTCTAGCATACAACTCACTTGCAAGTAGTTGTTTGAGATATCAAACACCTCCACTATACCACGTTATCATCATGAATCATGGGTTGTTTTTAGACAAATACTATTTTCACAATATTTTCATATTTTCAAGAAAGGTAAATATTATCAAGGTATTTTCAAATATTTTACCTTATCACAAGAATTTGAAGCATATTATGATTTTAAAGATGGTGCTGAGGAAGGAGACCCTTGCGCAACCTATTTATATTTTATTTTAAAATATAGTCTCTCAACACACACTTATGGTATTTTAAAAGGACCAATAATAGAAAGTTTCAACTCAAATTCTATCCGACTATTTTATAGAAATCATGTTTTATCAGATGTTTTGGAATTCTATGTACTACATGATTATTTTCCAAAACTGTTTTTCTGTGAACACCCATATGACCCATGTTGTACAAGGAGTATTTGGATGGAGGAAGAAAATGATTTTTAAGGATCTATAAATCATTGTTGTAATTCATGGGACTTCTACCTACGTGAGCAAGATGACGATGAAACCGAGTGGACGCCATGATCAAGGTATGATGTTATTCATTTTGGGAATCGTTTTATTTTATCTTATGGTGGTGAAATAAGACTTCAAGAATTAAGATGTTGAGACCGTAACAAATTTGGATGAAAATGAGAGGTATAAGGAAACTATTAAGGTTAAAACATGTTAGGGTTATTTTTGGAGTTTTATAAAAAGGACAACACACAGACCGTGTGACAACCCGTAGCGTCAGACAAAGCTGCGGGAATCGAACCCACAACCAAAGTGCGACTGGTATTTATCGCCTACCACTGGACTACGTGAAGTCCCTGGTTAGTTTGAATTATTCTTTTTAGTTAGATGATTTTATGAATTAAGAGTAAGTTGATTTTGGGTTATCTATGGAAAATTTTTAACCTATCATGGAGGATATGTGATTAGGTTAATTACTTTTCAATACGAGACATTAAGAGCAACTGATGCTGTTTGGAGATAAATGTTATGATTTAACTTGGAGGACTATGTGACTAAATCCTTCAAATATTTGGTTTTCAATCTTAGTTTGGTTTACTTTGAAGAATTTTATGGACAAATTGTTTATCGAATGATCCTCGTTGAACTTTGGGTTTTGTTGGACAAATTTTGGAGATTAAGAATATATTTTCTTTTTATAAAGGGTTATCCTTTTATGGATTATCTGATCTTTTACTAACCTTTTTAGTTTCGGTTTTGGTTAATGTCTAAAGACATGGGAAATATATAGTTATCTTTTGTGGATTAGGTGGTTCTCTATAAGTTGATTATAGTACTCTTAACGAAAACAAGTCTTCCTAAATACTCGTCTTTTGGAGAAAATATGAGTTTGATTAAGGAATCTAGTAAAAGTTGGAAGTATATGTGACAAGTAAGTATGTTTCATTATGATTTAGTTAAGCTCAAAAATAAATTCCTCAATGAATAGTAACTTAAAACAAAAATATTGTGTGTTAACTTTTCCTACTGGGGAATCGAATACCGTTTAACCCATCACAAGTTTGTGAATTTCTTATGGTTAAATTTCTCCTAGACATGTTTACTATCACTCTCAATCAGAACATGACCCTTTTTTTTCCTCCATGTCCATATTTTCATACTTGGAATCCTATTATGGGTTAACTCGGGTGACCTCTGTACTTATCTTTCTTTATTTTAAAGTGATTGTTTTACCGACTCTTGTTCCGATGTGGGACTTTCAAGGATATTTCCAAGCCCAATTTTAAAATTGAGAGGACGCAATTCCCAAAAGGGGGGAAGGATGTAACACCCCAGGTAAATAAAGAATATTACATTTTTATATTTATCCATATTTGTGAATAAAATATTAATATTATTTTAAATGGGATGCTATGCTCGATGGCGTACCCAATATGCAACAATGAGTTTCTTGGGAATCTTACGTTGCGCTCTAATAATAAAATAATATTATTTTAAATGGTAGTTAATGCCTAGCCGTTGTAATGGCGGGAATGAACAGAACTAACTAAAAAGTGATTATATATGTTTGTCAAATATTTTTACTCTTTACAATAAATGATAGAGGATTAAAAATGCGAATGAATCCAATTTTAAGCATAAACAGTCTAATATTCTTTAAAAGGTCGATTAACCGCCTTTTGATGAAGAACCTCTTTTAAATCCACTTTTTGACAATTTTATGTGTTCTATTTGACAAAATAAAATTCTTCTTTATAATCGGGACATCAAAATTTACTTTGTGTAAATTTTTGGTATTTTTCTATAAAAGTTCAATTTTTAATGAATAGTGAAAAATGTTGTATTTTAATTCAAAACATCTTTTTAATATAATTTATTTATATGATTAGATTACCTTCTTAATTGGTTTTAAAGTGTAAATAGAATATATTTTTACCATTTAATCCAATGGTGGTCATTGTAATTAATATCACTTTAATATTGGACATAAATGAGTGCCAATCTTTTGAAAGATATTGTTTCATAAAAACACGCTATTTGTTTTAATAGCGGGATTTAATTATAAAATTAATTAATTCAACTTCTATGTTATGAATTTGGTAAAATAGACATCATTTTTGAATTCATAATATCAAATATATCTTAGGGTGAATTTTTGGTATTTTTCTGAAAAACTTCAATTTTTGATGAATAGTGAAACCACAAAGTGGTCGTTACAAAATTTGATTTTTTGTTTAAATGGGACTTTACCACTTCTGTGATTTGAATTTAAAAAATACAATTTAAATTATTTTAATTGTTAAGTAAAATGTGGTTCAATGGGATGAAAATAATTTTTGATGAAAAGTAAATTTTAAGTTTTATTAATCGCGATTAAAGGTAATTAGTGTGATTTAAGGTAAAAATGATATTATAATAAAATGAAAATATATTGAAACTTGTCCTAACCCTATTGGATGAGTTATGGCCGACCAAGAAAACCCATGGGTCGATTTTTGGTACCCCATGGAGCCACTTGGGTTTGATAATGACATTTATGCCTTTTATTTAAAGTTAAAATAAAAATGTCACAAACATGATATGTTTTACTAAAACAATTTTATGATGTGTTTATACAAGTCATAATTTTGACTATAAATAGTCATTGGAAATCTAAAACGATTTTATACATCATGATATTTTTTTTATAATTTTTAGACATTATATATATTAAATTAGTTATGACATCATGATGATGCAGCGATTACCTCATTAATAAAGGATTTAAATAAAATGGAAAGATAATGTAAATTCTAAGACCTAAACATGTCCAAAACCTATTGGATGGGTGGATTGAAAACCCTTATCACCTTAGACGCAAATTATATCAATATGGGACCATTAAAATCCGAAAACCATTTGAAAATAAAGTAACATTTTTATACTTTACCAAGAGTGCCCATCCTCTTCTCTTATAAAAGGCCCCCACCTCTACCACCTTACCCACACCTCTAAAACCTTCTTTTCGCCCAAGATCTGATAATTTTGTCTCTCCACATCCCTCTACTCATCCTAGAAGCCTTAAATTAGGCAGTAAGATCTTCAAGAAACCCTTTTGGTTCAAACCAAAGAGAGTTACCCAATTTTAAGGGAACGTCTTCACTTGTGCTCTTTTGTTTTATTTTGCTTCTCCAACCCCCTAAACTCTTTTTATTCATTTCTTTTGTAACAAATCCAGTATCTTAAATATAT